>OX366514.1:1620296-2968092 GCA_947256265.1 Acronicta leporina
ATACTGTCCCACTGATAGCAAGGCTTTCAGTATGAGAAGGATTATGATTATTTTAACGTATATTTCGTACTTGACGGCGAGAAACAGCAAGGATTTAACCAATAAGACATTGAAATTAACTGAAATACATTAAGCAATGATGAACTGTAAAATAAAATTACGAGCTCTGCAAGATAGTCATTTCCCTTCAAGGAAAATAATATAGAGGAGATTACTCACTCTGCAACTATCAGCCTGTTCCCTCAGTGACTTGATGGTGTTCCCGAAGGCTTCCAGGTCGGACAGTAGCGCCTCGTGCTTCTTCAGCAGCGCCTCGGAGGAGTCCTCGTCCTTGCCGTAGTCCTGTGTGTTTGCCATGGGTTCCTTCTCGCGGATCCAGGACTCGGCCTCGTTGGCGTCGGCGAAGTATTGCTGTGCTTGGAGCGAGTCTTCCAAGTCTTGTTTGCGCTATTAGGAAGAGAAAATTATTTTAATTAAGATTGGATTCGATTTAGCTATGCTAAAATGTATTTGGTCATATTACAGATTAAAAACATATGTTTTGATTGCTCTATGTTAATTTGGGCACTTTTTTTAGAATTTTGAGCCCATCTTAAGTTGCTTAAGAGTTCATTTAAGTTTTTTGGTTATAATTATGATTAACGATGATTGGTTTTTATTTGGATTACTTTTGATAATTCAATCTTGTTACTATTATAATTGCGAAGGATGGATGGATGTTACTCTTTCAAGCCAAAACGGCTGATTGAATATTTGGTGCAGAGATAGATTATAGTCTGGAATAATAAATAGGCTAATGTTTACCTAGGTCGGACCCAATTCTGGAGTCCACGCAGATGAAGTGGCGGGCAGAAGTATAATAAATAATGAATTGTTGAGTGAGTAGTGTGCGTGAGTACCTGCAGCGCCTTCTCCTGCAGCTGCGTCCAGTGCTGGTGCAGGGTGGCGAGGCGCGCGGCGATGTCGGCGGCGGCGAAGTGCCCCGCGTCCCGCAGCGCCGCGCCGGCCGCGCGCACGGCCTCCACGCGCGCCTCGTGCTGCGCCATCTCGCCCATCACCGCCTGGTGCTTCTTCATCAGGTTCTGCACGCCGATCAGGTCGCGACCTGCACACACACATACATAATACACATGCACAACTCACTGACACATACCGACAGTGGCGTGCACTGGGTCTGATCCTAGGGAAGGCAGTTTTTTTAATAGATTTTTCGAATATCCACACCACGTGACGTCATAGCGAAATATCGAAATTCCGGTCAGAATGCTAGTCAACTGAATGAAACTGCGCTCCACGGGGGTAATGCTAGCGATAATACATACACTCACGCCCTTCTCCCACAGGGGTAGGCAGAAACTATAGACAGCCGTTGCCGCTGACGTTGCCGCTGATATTCGCCTTATATATTCCTTTCGTTAATCGTCTTTCATTCATTATCTCAACATGTCCAAACCATCTCAGCATATTCCTTTCTATATATGCCACTACATCATCTTTCAGTCCGCAACGTTGTCGTATCACACTATTCCTCAATTTATCATTCCGAGTTACACCACACATACTTCGCAAGGAACGCATTTCCACCGCATTTATTCTACTTTCATGCCTCTTCTGCCACACCCAACATTCACTTCCATACATAAGTGTAGGTACCAGCACACCATTGTGCATAGCCAACCGTGCCTTTTTCGACACTGACTGATTAAGCCACAACCGCATGCATAGCACCATTAACTTTATTTCCCGCATTCACTCTCCTTTCCACATCTGCATCAATCTTTCCATCCCTAGTAAACACACATCCCAAATAAACTTACTACTACTGTATAAAAAGAAACAAATTATATTATATGAGAACTCACCAGCCACCAGTAGTTTAGTTTCCAAATTTTCGAGGTTCAAAATACATACTAAGATTATGTTGTAACTCGGGTGCACACCTACCTTTAGACACAATTTGAGTCTTTTCACAAAATGTTAGTTAAGAAAACTTACTATTTTTATGGAAATAAAACTATTTTGACGGATTTTATCGAGTTATATTAATTTTATTTGTTTGTTTTATTGTTGTATTTTTTTGTGTTTTCCATGATGGAATGATGGATGCTGTAAAGGATCCGAAACGGTCGTCGCGAATTTAATAAAATGAATACAACGCGATAAAATCCGTAAAAAATTGTTTTATTTCAATGACTAATATTCGCGTAAGTGTCAGAAATAACTATATTAATCTATATATATAAAAGAAAGTCGTGTTAGTTACTCCATTTATAACTCAATAACGGCTGAACCGATTTGGCTGAAAATTGATGGAGAGGTAGCTTAGAACCAGGAGACGGACATAGGACCCTTTTTATCCCGTTCCCGTGGGATGTGATGGCAGACCGAATTCCACGGGGGCGAAGCCGCGGGCAGAAGCTAGTTTTTAATAAACACAACATTTTAATAACCAATGAATAGACTCGTAAATGCAACAACGATGTTTACACTACAATCACGTTTCAAAATGAAAAAACTTGCAAGAAAACAATAACAATTACTCGCGTAAACAAAATAGTAGACAACCCGTCACATGAAAATATCAATAAGTATGGAGTCTTTAGAAGAAAAAATAATTTCTAATATTTGAACAAATAACCTTTCTAAACAAAAATGCATCATTTTCTCTACAGTCTATCCCAGTTAACTTGTCTTTTTTGGTAAACAAATATGGCGTCCTAGTAACCAGAGATAACTGATAGTGGTTAGATAATGTTGGGAAATCATGAATGAATGACTGAACTAAATACTCTTAGCCAAGACTAGAAGAATGATTCTCACCTTGACGAGTACTGATTTGTTTTTTAATTTTAAATATGAAGTGAGTGTGTGAAGTGAATATGAAGAAATAAAACGACAACTGCAAAACATTAATTTATTAGTAGTTCCTCTGAAATACACGTGTCAGAATCTGATGGCTCTAAAGAGTCATCAGATTCCGACACATGTATTATGAACCTCTGGTTCGGTTCATCTGATGCAGTATCATTGTACTCGATAGAGTAAACCCACCCCCACCAGGTGCCCGACAAGGCAGTCCACAAGGACTTTCGATTAGCTTGCCCACCTCGACGAGCAGCACTAGGATCGGAATGCCTACGGAGAATCTGCAGGGCGTCCCGGCTTCGCAGAGGATCTGCTTCCCCGTTTTCCATCGGAGTGGAATTGGCCCCTCGTGCGCTAAGGAACTCCCTCAATCGAGGCCCGAGAGCCGCCAAGGCCGGGACCCACTCTTTGCCATGCAAGCCGTCGGGTCCTGGAGCAGTATTTCTGGCCTTGAGACTTCAACCACCACTCATTTCTACGCCGTTCACCTCGGGAACAACGTCGTCACTGTGGTCCGCATCGAAATGTCTGCCCCTTCTTGACAAAATTCCTAGCTAAAACTATGATTGTTCTTAATTCTAATTCTTGTTAATTCCATCTGTAATATTTTATATTTTGATGTCAGCACAGGGTTCATGATTAAAAACGTACTATGATAAATAGCAAAAAAATGCAATGGATAATATTGTACAATAACAATATTATTTTTGTGAAGATAAGGACTTTTTGGATTTTTTGCTCATTCACTTAAACAAAATCATTCATTATTTTGTCACATGCCCTAAAATTCGTAGATAATCTAGAGTTTTGAAATGTCAAATTGTCATGATTATTTTATTCTGTGAAAATGTAATTACATAAAATTTAGTTTTTATTAAAAATAATAGACTTTTATAGTGATTTCGAAGCAGTTTTTGGTGTAATTTAGAGTGTATGTGTATAGTGTAAGTGTTAATAAAATCGTTTCCTACATCAAGTGCGTGATTAAAGAAAAACTTGTGATTTTCGCATCGGGCAGGGTTTGTTTACCAAAAAAGACAAGTCCAAAAAAACGGACTGTACGTGATTTATTAGGACATCCATCAATGATACTTGGTCGCATTATAGATAGACGATGACTTCCGATTATTTACGAGTGTCTCCCGAGCCGTAGTTGGAAGAAATACTGCGGCTGGAGTTGATGACGTTCCGGCCGCGCAATTCATGTATGTGTGCAGTTCAAAGACACGAAAATGTACTCAAACTACTACTACATGCGAACGTTTTTTATACGCCGAATCCTGCGGAGACACAGTAGTTTGAAGCGCCTATTAGCAAAGCGCGTTGTGACCTGTGTGATTACTAGCTGAACTTGCGATTCGTTGCTATTATGAAGCGCTAGGTGTTTTCTAATAATTCCACGATTTACGGATTTATTAATTATACTTTAGGTACCGACTTATTGTTTACTCTTTGATGAGCGAAATTATACGTGACTGCTAGGGTATGCATATGCAGCGCCCGCGCCTGCTTACCGGGAACACTTTTATTTAAGAGGAAAAATAGGTAAAAATCATTATCACGTTTTAACACATTGGCTTTGACTGTAATGTTATTATGTATATTTGAAATAAATAATTACACTGGACAACTGACAAATTTAGAAATAAGATGATACAGTTCTACAACAAAGTGTTTACCTAACATACCATCATACCTGTATTCCCCAAAGTATTAGGCAAAGATGACCCACAGTTCACCAATATGTTTAAGTCCCATGTAAAAGGGGGTGAACCTATTACCATTTAATTCAGCACAAACCCAAACTGCTACTGAGTATTTCATACAAAAAACCAATAACACTGCTCGACCTGACAATCGAACCCAAAATCTCTAGTTCAACAATCACGTAAAATACCGCCCAACTAATGAGATTGTTTTAGTTTTAATGTTATCTAACCTAAGATAGAAACATACCTCTGTTGGTGGACGCGATGATAGGTTCCTTCTCTCGGATCCAAGCAGCTTCATCATCCAAATCTCTGAACAGTTGTTGTGCCTGCAGGGAGTCTAACAGACGACGCTTGCGAATTGCCATCGGCTTGTCCAATGCAGTGTAACGTCCCACAAGACCATCCTAATAAAACAAACGCAATTTTAATTTACCAATTCTTATTAAGTTTGATGTAAACCAGTATTCATATCACCCTTTTTCCAAAGTTTTATTTGAATTAAACAAATTAAAATAATTACAAGTATTTGTAAGGTCAAAAACCATTTGCACGAATCGAATATCAGGTTATATGGAGAAGAGCCAGCAAGAAATTCCACAGACAATCTTTTAAATAACAATGTTTACGATATTTTAGTTCCATTTATATTTTTTGTTCTAACAATATGAACAATCTGCATCATACTGCAGATTGTTCATATTCGTTAAAGATAATAAAGTAACAATTGAGAATTATCTTCCAAAGTAGTCCTGTTTGTAAAATACTCAGGTATATTATACACTTTAGAAAAACAGTCCAAAAGTGAACAAATTATTTAGTGTCCCTCATAACTTCTTGAATGACTTCAAAAATCACATTAGCGTTTCAGAATGAATATAGTTTAAATATAAACACTGACCCGCTTGGTCTTGATGTTGTCTGCGTCGAAGTGTCCCCTTTCTATGAATTGCTCGGCCTGGGTGCGGATGGCGTCGATCCTCTCGGCGTGCGAGCTCACGTCCGCTTCCAGCAAAGCGTGCTTCTTCTGCAGATTCTGCACACTGGTCAGGTCCTGGAGAAAAAAGTTAGACTTAGAAAAAAGGTTTCATATAAACAATATTTGTCAACTAACGATATCCAAGAGAACGACAATGGCGTTATAATATGACAAAGAAAAAATAGACACCTTTCAGCTTTTCCTACAACCGTCGCCTACCTTGCCATAGTCCTCGCTGAGCAGCTGGCCCTCGACTTCAGACAGCCAGAGCTCGATGTCTTCGACGGCGCGGTTGTACTGTTGCTGGGCGGCGGCTTCCTGCAGCTTGCTGCCCTTTAGCTCGGAAGCTGCGACGAGCTTCTCCCAAATGCCACCCAGCTCACCGACACGAGCCTCAATTTGAGCTGTACATAGGAGCACGAGGATTAGGAATAATTACACAAACACTTATACATAACAAGTTCTTAGTCTTCATGTCAAAAGCTAACAGAGATCTTTTTACTGTTTTCTAAATTTCGAACTGTGTAAAATATTAGCCCATTTAATTATGTAGCAATCAAATGTTTGATAGAATTTAAGAGATCAGTTTTAGGGCCTATTTTATTTAGCGGTTAATTTCATATGAATACTGTTCCATTTTACAATGTCTCTTCTTAGTAGCGGCTACTCAGACTCAGTCATCAACTTTTCTGAATAATGTAAATATTAATCATTGATATTAAAACGGCCCCATTTTACAATGGTGCTTAACAGAGATTTATAAGAGCTATTCCAAACAAAATCGTCACAGTACTACTGCATTATAGAGATAGTTTGTGGTGTAACATATAGGTACGTACGTTTAGCGAAGTGTTCCTGCTCGAGCAGACGTCCGCCGGTGAGGGTGATCTCGTCGAAGCGAGGCTTGTTTGCCTGCAGCTCCTGCTCGAAGTTCTGATGCTTCTGCACCTTGCCGTTCAGATTGGTGGGATCCAGGTACGAGTCGTCCGTCGCAAACTTCAGCTTCTCGTTGATCCAGCCTAAGATACATGGTGTAATATGAATATATTGTATAAACTTTCCAAAGATGAGTTTGATCCATTAAAACAACATGATATAATCATTTTGATTAGTCAGAATTATTTTGGATACTTACCCTTGGTTTCATCACAGTCCCGCTCAAACTGTTGGTACTTGTAGGCGTCCTCAAGCAGAGCACGACGTTGGCTAGACTTCTCTAAAAGGGCAGCGCGGCGCTCCAGTAACTGTCACCATATTTTTTTATTATAATTAAAGATATATTTACCCAATTCACATAACTTGTCAAAAAGTTAACACTACAGTACAATCGTACTGTCTCCTGTTTCGTGGGTGCGTTCACAAACACAAATTATCACATAGACGAACACCTAGACCTAATAGTTCGTATTTATAACAAATATTTATTTCGTGAGGGGATCGAACCCTCGCGTAAAAGCCGATTGCTCGTAAATCATACAAAAAGAGTCATAAACATAGAAAGTTTCATTGTATTAATATTTAAGTTCTATATATTTGAGCATATACTACAAAAGTACGAGGTGTAACAATGACATACCATCTCCCTCCTCTGCGCGACGTCATCGGCAGCATAATGCTGTCCTTCAATGAGTTTGGAGGCGAACTCGTCCAACGCCTTGATCTTCTCCTCCTGGGCTACCAGGGACTTCTCGAAGTCTTCGTGTTTCTTCAATAGAGCTTCGACGGAGTCTAGCGAGTCGCCTACGTCTTCATTTGCTAAGAAAGCCTGAGGAAGGATTTTAATACAAGTTTTGACCAGATTTTTTGTTTTATTATTAAGTGTGGTATTGGATATATTTACAGATGTTGTTGATGTCAAGGTATTTTAGGTAAAAATAAGGGCATCTAATTTTTTTTTCAAAAGAGCTTACTAGCAATGTGAGTCGCACATTACTAGTATTCTTGTTAACCCCTCGTGCTAAGCTAAATATGCTTGTGTTACGATTGGGTTCACGTCGGTAGTGCAATGGGTGGGTTTCAAACCGACAACCATAATATGATCGCAAGTCCGACGCACTACCCATTAGGCTACCATCTCTATTTATATTACTTTCTATAATATACAACTGTGCCTGTAGGCAAAAGGGGTATAAGTCCAATTTGGAAGAAATCAGACTTCGCGCGAGGTGCGTTCCTTTTCACAATTTGACGGTTTCACTTCGATAGATTATAATTTACGGAAAAATAATGCGTTAAATTGTAAGCAATATGTTACGGTTCATATCTCTCTATCGTATAGATTATAATCTAACGTTATTTACGATTTTACGGTGACATATATAAGAGAATGTCGACCTCCTGTTTGTGCATCCATGCGTCGGCCTGCTCGGTGTCCCTGTAGAAGAGCTGCAGGTCCATGCACTGCAGGTAGAGCACGCGGCGCTGGTCCCACAGCTGGTGCAGCGCGGCGCTGTCCCGCTGCAGCGCGGCCAGCGCGGCCGCCACGTCCGGCGCCGCGCGGTGCCCGCCCTGCTCCAGCGCCTGCCCGGCCGCCGCGCACGCCTGGATCACGTCCGAGCGAGCGTCCATCTCGCCCTGGATAACATACAACCACCATTAGTACCACTTAAATCTTAACATACCATCACGCCTGTATTCTCACTTTAGCGTGGGTGAGCCATGCTTCGGCACAAATGAGCCGGCTCGACCGGAGTGATACCACGTGCTCACAGAAAACCGGCGTGGAACAACGCTTGCGTTGTATTTCGCTCAGTGAGTGAGGTTATCGGAGGCGCAAACCCTTTTAAAAGGCGGGCAACGCACTTCCGTCCATGGGCGGCGGTTATCGCTTACCACCAGGTGATCCATCTGTTCGTTTGCTCGCCTATCCCATAAAAAAATTTACGTGGGAGAGCCATGCTTCGGCACGAATGGGCCGGCTCGACCGGAGTGATACCACGGCCTCACTGAAAACCGGCGTGAAACAACGCTTGCGTTGTGTTTCGCCGAGTGAGGGAGGTTACCGGAGGCCCAAACCCTTTTAAAAGGCGAGCAACGCACTTGTGACTCCTCTGGTGTTGCGGGTGTCCATGGGCGGCGGTTATCGCTTACAATCAGGTGATCCGTCTGCTCGTTTGCTCCCCTATCCCATAAAAAAAATAAAAACCGAAGGATTAGGCAGAGGCATACTAATGTACACCTACAGTTCGCCGGTATGTTTAGGTCCCATGTAATAGGGGGCGAGCCTATTGCCATTAACCGGGCACAAATTCCTAACTCCAAGCTACTATTGGGAATTTCATACAGAGACCCAATAACGATAATCGAACCCAGGACCTCTAGCGTAGCAGTCGCGCTCAGGACCACTTGGCTAATTAGGCAGTTATCTATATCTAAATCTTATCAATCAAAAAGACATTTTCTTCAACGATTCTCTTTAATATTTCATACTAATTTGTCCTTTCCATCACTTACTTACTTTTACAGTCAAACATAAATGCATGTCAAGTCAAAGTTATTATTAGTTATTTAAAACAGCAATACATAATCAGCAAATTCATTACTCGTATCAGTTTTTAGACATATTTAATCGACATCCTGCTGTCTGCGATAGTTGGTGATAAAACACTTGCAAAATTAAGTCTAGCTCTGAATGCTTGCTAAGTTTTGACCTAAAGGTGATAATTCTGACCTTATGCTCCTGATGTTTCTCGAGCAGAGCCTCAGCTCCGGGCACGTCCTTGGCGAGGTCGTCGGCCGCGATGAGCGCGCGAATATCGCTCATCCACGACATCAGGTCGCGGTAGTCCGCTAGGAAGCGGTGCAGGGCGTAGGACGACTCCAACTCTGAACGACGTTCCTGTATGAAATTAGGTGTGAAATGTGAACTTGTCGCCGATTTTTTAACATACAGATCACCTTGCATATTAATTAAACTTTTCAATTAGAAGTGTTTCAATTGGATATTGACTAAAAATACTTGTGTACTAATAATAATATTTAATCAATTTCTAAAATATGTATTAATAATCTTAGGATAAGAGTTAGAAGCGCCAACTTTACCGAATTTATTATAATCAAATTGCGGACTTTCTCGAAATAAAAGGTCAGGTTATGAATAGAAAGTGGTTTTCCAGGACCGTAGCAAGTGGAAATCTACCTAAGGGCATTTGGACGTGAAAACATGTGTGTTTATAATAGTATAATGTTACCTTGGCCTTCTGCACGAGCTTCTGCCAGGCGAGCGTGATCTCGTCGCGCTTGGCGTGTATGGCGGGCGCGTGGTCGGCGTGGATGGCGGCCAGGCGCGCGGCCTCGCCGTCCAGCGTGGCCACCTTGTCCTCCAGCGCCGCCAGGTCGCGCTCCACGCCCTCGTGCTTGCGCTGTGCCATACATACACATATACATACACCGTACATATATTATGTGCCGGACATACACTACATTATTACGATAGCATTTCAAACTTCAAAACCTATAAATTACTTGAATAGTGATGTTTCTCATATCTACATAAGTTTGTACTCTGACTGAAATTTCTCTAACAAAGAGTATACTGGTCACTTTGTTCGAGTAATTGTTAGAAATTTCTACAAAGGAAAATAATTAGTAATTATGAAGTGTTTGCTTAGAACTTTATAAAAGTAGGACTATTCTTTTATTGCATTATCATCAAATCCTATTAAGTACTTTTACAATAAGAACTTTTTGAACAAACTAATAAATTATTTATATTTAAAAAATATAAATTCATCCTAAACTAGACTTTATTACTCGTAAAATACAAATATTTACAGTAACCACATACCTGTAGGGTCTGTACCGTAGCGAGATCGCGTCCATAATCATCGGAGCCCAATACGACATCCTTCTCGGAGATCCAAGCAATGGTCTCGTCGGCATCGCGGTTGAAACGCTGAATCTCGTGTGCACCAAACAGACGCTCCTGACGCATCAGCGCCATCTGACGGAGACGCTGCCACGCCTCGTTCAGCTCCTAGTTTAATATATTAGATTATGTAGAAAATTTTGTTCTGATTTTTTCGCGTTGGTAAAATACTCATCTTAGCCAGACATAGAGACTTGCTCTAATGTCTAAAGAATGGAAAATTAAGAATGTTTATATACCAACAAACAGCTGTAATAACTGATTTACTATAATATTTTAATGGGAGATTTTGAGGATCATGCAATGTACAAATGCGGACATCTATTTCCAGTACTGGACAGCTGGGCTATAATATATGATGATGATGATGATATATGAAGTTTTTGAAAAACACAACAATGGAACTTACATCCTTCCTCTTGACGATGGTCTCTCTCTCAGGGTGTCCCTCGAGCACCAGCCGCTCGGCCAACTGGTTGACCTCAGTGACGCGGTACTCTTGTGCGGCCATGTCCTTTTGGAACTCATCGAACTTACGCTGCAGAACCTCCACATGTTCAAGGTCCGAGCCGAACTCGTCGGCGCATACGAAGGTCTCCTGTAGGTTGAAGATGGTGGTTAGGTTATGTTGTTATGTTTTGGTTGGTAACTTCATAAATATAGTCTAAAAGTAATTAAAAATATGTGTATCTTATTGAAACAAAGCTAATTAATTAAATAGATAACATTACATTCTGTTGTTGCTATAAAGGTATGCTCAAATTGTTTTTTTGATAGATATTTAGATGACAAAATAAGTATCAATGTAGGATACACTATTGACATTGATCCTTTAAAATATAATGTTGAGCCATTGAGTGCAATAATATTGTTCTACTAGCTTCTGCCCGCGACGTCGTCCGCGTAGCGTGATGATATATAGCCTATTATAGCCTTCCTCAGTAAATGGGCTATCTAACACTGAAAGAATTTTTCAAATCGGACCAGTAGTTCCTGAGATTAGCGCGTTCAAGCAAACAAACAAACAAACAAACTCTTCAGCTTTATATATTAGTAATAGAAGTATAGAGTATAGATATTATGCATATCAATGAACAATGATATTCCAATACAACTATTTACGACCTTAACCATGATTTCATCATCACACTTATTCATATCAGCAATATAAAGAACAAATGTATCATGAGACGGATGCTGAATGGTTATTATATAAAATGGTCATTATCCTATATTTTGGCAAAGCTGACGAAGTCAAACAGTTTTATTTCTTTTAGTTTGCATGGCCTATATTGTCGTCTATGTTACTCCACGCTCGAGATGGTAGTAATTTAGGCTACGCCTACACTCCATTAAATTTTATATTAGCTTTAGAATGTATGAGTCATACATTCTAAAGCTAATATACAGTATGACATAGCAGTTGCATGTGTTATTATTCTAGTCTATCAAAAAAGGCGGTGAATGAAAGAGCCTGGGCCTGTAGAGAAATGGCAATTTGAAGTTCGAATAGACAAACAAATAGAAATGAAATGTATGGCATTTGTGCGCGCTCGATTTGTCGATAGTTTACGTCATTTGCATACATTGAGAATTCTATTCTATTCGATTAGCGTTCATGCCAATTGTCTACAAGTACTGTTGTAGTATCTATTATCAAAGACACTTCACATCTTTAAAGCCGACGATGATTAAGGGAACACACAATCAACATGTCGTCAGTCATCGTCAAATTTGTCATGTCTAGCATTCATTGTAGAATTGAAGGACAACGGAATTCCATTGTATTTTCTAGGATTTTCTCATGTAACGTGTTTACGAACACAAATTATCCCATACATAAACACCCAGGCCCGAAACAACCACCTGTAGGTCATACAGATTTGTTCCGTGTGGGGATCAAAGCCACAACACATAGCGTACAACCCAATTGCTGAGTCACTACGCCAATCATGCCATCAAACTAGCGAAATTGTCAGATAGAAAATTATTATTATTACGACTTATTTCATAGGAATGAAGGAATTAATACTATTTTAATGTTATCACCAGGCATGACTTACCTTGTCATGAATCCAGAACATAACTTCATCGCAGTGTCTCAAGAACTGCACCAGCACTAAAGCCTGCTGCAGCTTCATGCCCTTTTCTGCCAGACGGGACAGCAGGAGCTCCCAGAGGCGGTGCAGCTCATCCAGGCGACGGCGGATGGTCTCCGACGCGAAGTGGCCGGCCGAGATCATCTCACTGCCGGTGTTGTCAAGCACTACGATGGCGTTTGAGTGGGCCGCCACCTCGGCTTCGAATGCCTGGTGCTTTTGGATCTTGGCCTAAAGTAAGGACGAAGATAGCTAGAGCTTTTTGTTCTTACAAGGGTTAGTGTATATCTTATAATGGTATATTTAACTGGTCTAATAAAAATATAAAACTTTGATGAACCATTCTTCATGTATGTTACTTGATACATACCTGAAGGTTGGTGGGATCTTTGTAGCTCTCATCGCTGGCGGCTTGCAGCTTCTCCTGAATCCAGGACTCGAGCTCGTCAGCATCACGTTTGAAATACTGGAATCTACGTGAGTCTTCCAGCTTCTCACGCTTGGCGCGAGCTTCCTGTTTGAAGTCTTCATAACGGTTCAACACCTGTGATAAAAAATAAATACTTAGTTCGAACCTTACAACCTGACCTCTCTTTACTTGTGTCTAAGTTAGGTGCTTCAAATTATTCCCTTCCCGTAGCTGAGTTAAACACTGCCAGTAGCAGCCGATAAAATAGGTCAATCTAAATAGCAACATATACATTTCCAATAACTTTGCTTCCGTTGACTGTAGAATCTGTAGAACTATTAATATAGTACAGGTTTTTGATAGTCCAGGTAGCACAGATTTGTAGACTTCATGCTTTTTCCTTTTTTTTAAGTGAGCTCGACACTATGATTTTCTCCTGTATCGTGGGTGCTTTTACAAACACAAATTCTCACATGCACAAACGCCCAGACCCGAAACAAGTACCTGTAGGTCACACAGATATTTGCTCCGTGTGGGGATTGAACCCACAATACGTGGCGCAGAAGCCGATCGCTCAGCCGCGACGCCAAATGTGTCGTCTGCATAATCAATAAATATTGGTCTGTTTGAGCTATTGCTTCTTGATAATGGAATGACGCACAAGATATCTAGTATCATATCTTTGCTTTAATTTATCAGATTACAGTTTTTTTAAAATGTGTTTCATTTTTTTAAGGCAAGCAACAAGGGTAATCATAATATCATTACAGCACACATTCGATCCTCATGTATATTACAATTAGCCTTTTCATGTCTGATGTTACTCTGGAGACTAAAGTAATCATTTGTAAACCACAATATGTTAATTGAGAAGTTAAGACAAAACAATTAAGTACCTAAGTGTTTTTCTTCTAAGAAAACTACCTACCTACGTGTTGTTGCGATCATTTTTTATTAATTTCTGAGAAAGGAATGGCTCTATTTAATGTGTAGACAGTGGCGGCCCGATGGGGGAGGGGTCATGGTTTAATTGACAAACTTCCTATTACTTAGTCACGAGTACTTTACGCTCTGACTTGACCCAGTATTTTGTTGGTACCGTGCCTGTGTGTAGAGTGGCATCCCCCTCTCTCAATCACGTAGACGGAATGTATCCAAAAATTTGAGCGAATTATATGTCTAGCACAACGATGTTCGATCGCGCGTAATACGCTGAAATAACCATCCACACAATAATATGTAGATCAAGATCCGGGTCCTCTCCAGCGCTCGATCGAGTCGTAGTCGGTAAGAAAAGCAACTGCATCTCGTTAACGATATGGGAGATCTAGGTAAAATCTTGTTAAGAGTTTAAGAGAGTAGGTACTAGTGTAGAAGATTGTGCATGTTTAGCAAAATTCAAATTTGTATTTTATTCACGTACTTAATAATGTCATCTGGGTCCTCCTAACTGAAGCGGTAGCACTTTCCGAGACAAATAAAAAAGCCTTCTCCATACTATTTTGATAAAAGCTACCTGGTACAGCAACGGAAATATCATGGCTACTGCAGCAATCCAGTCGTTCTAAGAAAATTAATAAGGCAACATAGCTACCTGCTCACGTCTCTCCTGGATATCCTCGGCGGTCTCGAGTATCTTCACCTCTTTGGGTGGTGGTATCTGCTCCATGGTGGAAATGTCAAACTACCTGCAACAATAAAGACACAAAAATGAAGTTAAGGTAACAATTTGAAGCGGCGATAGCCTCATAGCTAGGGCGTTGGACTTGCGATCATGTGGTTGCCGGTTCGAAACCCACCCATAACACTACCGACGTGAACCCACTCGTAACACAAGCATTTAGCTTAGCACGAGGGGTTAATAAGAATACTTGTAATCTGCGATCTACATTACTAGTAGATAATCTTCTAAAAAAAAGATAGTATGATAAATATTGTGTATTAAAATTGTCGATTTAAATATTATTTTACTTGTCTACTTAAAGGTAGATGCAGGATGTGCAATTCCTTAATATGATATTTGTTTAAGATCTCCTCCCTTCACCGATAAATTTCATCAGTGTTTGCTGTTTGATGATACCACTTGAGACTAGCACAAGATTGAGACAAGTGGCAATATTTCAGAGGCTTTATGCAGCAAGGGAAGCAAACAAGCTGTGAATCATAGTTTTCTTCATCATTCCCATTATGTCATTTTTTTAAAACTACTTTAGATTCAACTTTGGATTTCGATTTGGTAACTGATATAGATATTCTATTTCACGAAGGCCGTTAAATTATTGAAATTTGAACTTTATTTCAATTACATAAAGGTCATCATACAGGACTTAGTGAGATAGAATGACTATAACAGCCATTCACAACTATCACTTCATTGTTACCAGTTACTAACATTACTAAGAAATTCTGTGCATAGCTCAGATAACAGTGAAAGTGATAACTTTATCAGTGACGCGTCAAATATTCTCGAATCCTCTGATCTCATCAAAAAACACTATACTCATTAACTAGAAGGTCAAGCTACACTTGACATCACTCATTCACAAAGACAATGCAGAAGTTCAACTACAAACAAAAGGTAAATATATTAATAAATAAAATAAATATTTATGTGGTTGAATTATACGTATTTTTGTATTTGCGTATATGTTAATATTATTTTGCATCACTATTTTACTAAGATATTTATTTTTTTGACCTATTTTTAACTTTTTTCCCAAACCCAAAGGTTGACTGGTAGAGAATGCCATATTTATGGCATTTAAGTCCGCCTTATGTACTACTTTTGTGCATAAAAGTATAAATAAATGACATGTTTTATATGAATGTGGAAATAACCAAATAGGCACATAATAATTGTCATTTTAACAACTATTATTCACTTTTGTTAAATGTTATTATTTTGCAAAGTGCAATCACTATGTGCAAATAACTAAGAAGATCTCTTTATAAACATTATGTTATGTAGTTTACCTAAATGCAAATGTATTTCTACTGAAATCCGTTAACAATGGTTTGTCGGAGTTGTATTCAAAGTCACTTCATCACATTAGCCCACAAGGCTGAATTTCTATGTATTGACAACCGTCACGCGTATTTTACGACCAATCAATGTTTATTGGAAAACACTATATGCAAAGCTGATTTCAAAGCTCATTCTGATTGACTAGACATGACTTACGGACATTATTAGGGACTTATCTTTGATATCCACAACATTTTATCATAAGAATAATTAAGTTTAATATCCTTCATTTTATAATAATAACAAATCATCATGCCCACATTCCTTGAAGGGTAAGGCAGATGCATACACCAATGCAATGGTTCTAATTTTAGTGTAGCATTTTAGTCTATGTTATGTAATAGGGGACAAGCCTATTGCCATTAATTTCATTGAAAAACCCAATAACACTGCTTGACCTGTGAATAAATCATCAGTCAACTCTTAGTTGCCTTCAGGACCACTCTTAGTTGCCCTCAGGACCACTCTTGGTAGCACTCAGGACCACTCTTGGTAGCCCTCAGGACCACTAGATAAATGAGGCAGTGTTTTTATTTGTATTTAGTATGGTATCATGGGTTATTTTCCGCAACTCCACGACAAAGCGCATATTTTGGGAGATTTTTATTTAATTTCATAATAATTATAATAATAATGTATTTATTTGACTAAAAGAAATTAAGATAATAATATCGAGAATAAGACTAGGTTTTATATTAGTGATTCTACTGCAAGTTGTCTGCATTGTGGCAGACAAGGCTTACATCAGACGGCCTTGTGACTCACCCCAATGAAATGTATTATAAACCTGATGATAACATTGTTCTTGTACTTTTATAAGCAATGCACTTAACAACTTATTTACAATATTATGGTTGTATATTTAAAAACAGCAGCAGATCCGGGGGAAAGGGGGCTTTACTACCACTATTGACTTTTTAAATTATTTATAGAACAAGGATAAGATATATAATATAGATAGAATAGTAAAATCATTTCTTGTAAATTTTGTTTACCTGATAATTTATTTTTAGCAATTTGATCACTCCTCACAGTGAGTAATGTTGTCCTTTGCTTTATATCAGTATTTATGAGCTGAAGGTATGGATACACTTCTTATTAAGAGATAAGTATGTGATAGCACTATACATATCTGCCTTTATAAAATTTTGCGCACTGTTAACTTACACTGACATTGAAAGAAAGAAATGAGCAAAGTAGTAAATTCACTCTCAAACAATTGTTGAGACTTATTAAAATATAAAACCATTAAATCCACAATGGAAAGGATCATTAACCAGATAATGGCTAAAATCATTAATAGTAGATTAGAAACTATTTCAATAGAATTACTTTACTAGTTATGTAATTTGATAAGTAACATAAGGAGCCAATTATTTTATACTCTGTGGCATTAAATCTTCATGAAGGTACAGTCACCAGCAAATCAAGTTACCACAAAATGTCAAATTCAACCCCTATGGATAATAAACTCTATTGTTTGAAGATTCAATTGAAAATTGATTGAAGATTTTTTACAGTTTTGGATACTATGATGTGCTGGCAACTGTACCTGCACCCTGCACAAATACAATGTTTAAGAGCTTAAATAAAAATGATAAAGATATTTTTTTATGAAGAAATCAATATTTGTTATTATAAAAGTATGTATCCTACATACTTTTATAATAACAAATATTGATTATACATACATATAATGATACATATAATGTGACAGTTGGCTGCACAAATCACCCAGGTAATCAATACCAATGCAACTTGATCTAGCACTGCATACACAGTCACACACCCACAGTGAATGTATGTCATGTATGGGTGGGTCTTCCTTAGTAACTGTTTGTATTAAAAAAAATACATGGAACATTTATGATGCTGTTAGGTATATACTATGTAATAATAAAAAAACTTTATTTTCTTTTATTCCTAATCAAACTCCTAAACTAATATTTTGGTACCTAGGTTCATTGTATTGAGTTTAGTAATTCATTTTGTATTCCATATGATTTTAGTAAACAAAGTTGATAAATATTGTATATAAAAAAATAAATTTAGACCTTTTTTAATTTATAATGAATTGCAATTGACTATGAATTACTTACACACTTTTAAGTTTTCACAGTTCCTCCTATATCAGGCTCAACAATCCTGATATTTTAGACAAAAATACCACGGGCTAACCTGCCCTAAATAAACAAATATAATAACATTTACCTGACAAAAACAGATGGGTGAATAAAAAATCAATACACAACAGCAAGTCACAACACTATCGGTACACTGATCACGAAGCCTAGATTATCTACTGACGTAGAAAGTACAGGCTATCGATGCGGCGACGCAATGCTCCAGATTCTGCCGCCCTACCCGACACGCACTGCTGACACTCTACTGAAATAAAAGTTCCGTGGCTATCGTATCCACAGCTACCTATCGACCCCACATACTTCCCTCCTAGGTACAATGACGTAATGCTCCAAAATAAACCTAATAAGGATAACGGCCGGAGCCAATTTTAGACTTCCGCAGGAATCACGTATATGCGGAATGTTCTTCGTGTTCCTCGATCGGGTCTACATAAGCTCCATTTTGATTCTCCTAATTCATGAATCTAATTGCTTTCGGTAAGTTGGACATTCGTCAGGAATTCGCCGATACATGGGTGTGTCATAGATAAGATCTAAAGCATTTTTAACTGGTTTGTTCAAAGCTGTAACATTATAAAAGGCAATTATGTTTAAAAAACTTACCTTTGACTATAAATAACACAGATTTTAAACGTTTTAGACTGTTTTTCTAGGAATTTTCATGAAAAATCGTTCGTTCGACACGCATTCGCGTCACTCCACCTACAACCAATGTTGCTAGAATAGAAATAATTATTTTTTCTTGACAGACAGAATGACAGTTCAACAGACCGTTGAATAAATTGACCTCGTTTGAAAAAATAAAGAATAAAGTAAATTAGGTATTATAACATAATATCTTTGTTCATTTGTTCAAAATTGGCATCTGAGAATATGAAATTATTTTGACTAAAACTACTTTTTACAGTATAAGTAAAAAAAAACTAAAACCTATTACACTATATACTTACACATTTACATAAAATTAATATATATATTATATACTAGCGACCCGCGGTTTCACCCGCGCTGCCCCGTCCCTAAGAGTCGTAGCGTGATGTTAAATAGCTTAAAACCTTCCTCTTGAATCAACCTATCTATTAAAAAAAACCGCATCAAAATCCGTTGCGTAGTTTTAAAGATCTAAGCATACATAGGGACAGACAGCGGGAAGCGACTTTGTTTTATAATATACTAGTGATGATGAAACTAAAACTAAAAGACTGAGGCGCGGCTAAGCGTCAAAGTATTCATCGGCATCACTGTCGTCTAGTAACGTGCCCAGAAGGCTGGCAGCATAGGTAGGTATTATTAATTGATAATGATAAATTCAATTAAATTACTATATACCTTTTCAGAAACGTTACAAGTAAAAAGGTTAAAAAAAATATATTATGAGACTAATTTAATAATTAACAAATATATTCAGTATTCAATTTTTTTTTCTAGTCTGTTAGCCAGCGTTTCATTTTATTGATATAGCAACACGAAGGAAACAGTTGTCAAAAAATCTTGTTCTCGCTTGGTTCGTCCTGTGTGTGTTTGTTGTATCAATTTGTATGTCAATTATCAATTAACCCTCGTTTAATGATGGCTTGTTGATTATTAAAAAGCAGTGCTCGGTACTGATACTATCGATGTGCACTTGGAAGTTTGTGTGAATCATGGCTGCTGGCGGCGAGGATCTGTGGCGCGAGTGCGCGTCCTGGCTGACGAGATGTGGCTTGCTACGTCCCGACCATAAGGCGAACTGGGAAACGAGTTCAATTCACGACTTAGCGTATACCTTGCGCGATGGAGTGCTGCTTTGCAACCTTCTGAACGTGCTGCACCCGAGCTGCATCGACATGAAGGACGTCAACCAACGGCCTCAGATGGCGCAGGTAATTGGGCCCCTGCCGCCGCGACCTTCACTCTAATTACTATAAAACCATTAAATTTGGCACATAATAGCTGCACGCGTGTTATGTGGAACGAATTCCTAGGTCGTTCATTCGTGATTTTGAAATTCATCAAGGTTTTCAAACTAATTTACTGGTACATTTTTATTATTTTATTAAACTATGTCACATTCATAATACGTCTATAAAAATACGATTGGACTTCCTCGTATTCAAATGTGTATTTTTTAACAGGGGACTAACAGTTATAATGTGTTAGTGTAGTTAATTATGCATGCAATCATGAATGGAGCTTTGCCATTGATATGTGTGTATTCAACAGGCTTTGAATATATGTTCCGGTGTTATCTGCATCGTAAACTTGTTGTGAATAAACAGACACTAAAGACCGTCAATAAATATAATATTTATTGGAGAATATATATATGTATAATGTTAAAAAAATAATTTAATGTTTAACTGAGAGTATTTTGTGTTCATTGACCATAATTTATTATATGATGGTAAATCACCATTGTTTCCTTGTCTGATGTTACTATTATGTATGATCACAATCTATTTATATATTTTCCTATGCATAAACCTAACTATAGAAGTAGTTAGAAGCTATAAAATTATTCATATTATAACAACAAGTACTCAATTGTATAAAAACCAATAAAATGAGGAGACTGTATGTCAAAAAATTCTTATCAGTTTATGAAAACTGTCTTGCTTTTTTTTGCTAATTTGTGACAGAAATAAAAACAACTGTGCCATTGTTTTATAAAAAACTAGCTTCTGCCCGCGGCTTCACTCATGTGAAGCTATATCAGGAGTAAAAATGGAGAACCAACATTGATGACCTCTTTTTTGTATGGACCTCTATGCATCAGGGAGGTCAATAATTGAGATAAGAAGTTCACCAGTTTTTAAGTTGGAGCATATACTTTCTAACAGTGATAATAAAATTATAATCTATTCAGTAGTTTTTGCTCCAACCCGTAACAAACAGACAAGAATTTTAAAAATCACATTTTCGAATTTGGAGACGTTTATATACCATAACCCACATGTTTTTTTTAAATATCTTCAATGCACAGACACAGCTTTTTTACAATTTTATAATAGTAGAGAAGAGTTAAGAGATAAACCATTCTCACTGAGTGTGTAGATACTGGAATACAATTTTATTATATTATGCCTTTTGTTATTGAATAATAATAATTATTATGTAATACAGCTCTTTCCTGTTGCACCAATAAATTTTATAGGGAAGGTCAAGTTTATTTCTGCGAAGGTACTTAACAACATACATGTACCAGGTACAGTCTCGGCCAAAGAGTTTGGGGGGGTCCATAGTCAGAAAGTAGGAACTTGTGACTAAGTAATGGGAGGTTTGTCAATTTAATGGGTACAACTTGGTCATGGGGTTTATGAGTGTAAAAACTATATTTTTACTCTTTATAAAGTAAACAGATGCTGTTGAATTATCCATGACCAGACTATCTTGTGGTGGCCATCCATTATAACTAGGTTTCTTTTGGAGATGAGAGTACTTACCATAGGATCTGAAAAAAGCAAGATCTATGGCTAGATTGGAAAAAGAAACTTTCCTTTCAATTTTTGTAATAAAGGTGATGCTTTTGGAAAGGGTAGTTGCAATGTCATATTGACCTCTTTTACTCCCTGTAACTGGCCCAGAATATCTATTTTATTGCTTTACAGTATGTATTACTCCAGCTGTCGCCCATTAAACATGTCACCCTATGTGTAAACAGGATGGTCATAAAGTTCTAGGGCATTTTTATCTTCTAATGTAAATGTCTTCAATGTCACAGCTATTATAATATTAATTTATATCATGAGCCAGTAAAATCTTCCTTGATCAAAATATTCATAAACATAATATCTCAAGCTAAAATTCATCAGTTTAGGCTGTGGAGTGTGACAAAGACATATGTATACATAAATACACTTGAAAAACATGTTAGCATAGTTACAATATTATTTTCATCACAGGTTTTACAGAATTGGCATATCAAACATGCTTACTAATATTTCTCTAGTATCAATATGCTATCTAAAGTTATCTTGCATGCAATATAAAACCCAGTCATGTTTAAACAAAATAAAATAAGTGGAAAGCTATATGTTAATAAATTTTGGGTAATTCAGAATGGATAGTAGCCACAACAGTAACTCTTTGTGACATAATAGTACCATCTAAATATCATGATACACATATCAGTTACATTGTATGTTATTAATTGGGTTATTGTAGTCACAACGAAACTTGTGAACCCTTCACTAACATTAACAGATCATAAAAGGCAGTAATAACGACGCTCATAATACTTATAGGTACTTACATAAAGTTATTGATTTATTTAAGACATGATAGAGATAGATAGAGTGAAGTGAAGTACCTACATGAAAGTCCTACATTTTTACTTACCTACTAGCTTCTGCCCGCGACTTCGTCTGCGCGGACTTCAGATAAAAAGTAGCCCATGTGTTATTCCAGACTATAATCTATCTATGTGCCAAATTTTATCCAGATTCGTTCATCCATTCTGGCGTGAAAGAGTAACAAACATCCATCCATCCATCCATCCTCACAAACTTTCGCATTTATAATATTAGTAGGATTTGATTTCTATTTGTATTCGATTGATTCATTCAATGTGTCCAGATCATAATCTAGATCGTCATAGCTTGGACACATTATATGTTGTCGTGATCTCTAGTAGTAAGGGACGTATAAAATTAACAAGAGTTGCCAAACTACTTATTTCACAGAATGTTGAGCAAAGGGAGTAATATGTTCACAATATGTGAATGATGCGATTCTCAACATTAACAATATCAACTGCTGCATAAATCCTGAAAAGAAAATATACACATTTATGAAACATAGATGTCCATTTTTCTCCATTTAAAAAGAAACCTACGCACCTGATACCTACGTATTATTTCGCATTGTCCCCAGTTCCTGTGCATGCGCAACATCAAGGTTTTCCTGCGAACATGTCACGAAGTATTCGAGTTGCGGGAGACGGATCTGTTTGATCCATCCATGCTGTTTGACCTGTCCAACTTCCACCGTGTACTGTGCACGCTCGCTAAGCTAAGCCAATGCCCCAAAGCGCTAGCCAAAAATATCAAGTAAGTCAAATTTGGTGAGGCAAGAACAATGATATAAAGTATGGGGCGAGGGGAATGGGTGTAATCCACCCTCCCCTTGCGTTATTATTCGTAAACGTTTTCCATGCTTCGGCACGAATGGGCCGGCTCGACCGGAGTGATACCACGGCCTCACAGAAAACAGGCGTGAAACAACGCTTGCGTTGTGTTTCGCCGAGTGAGTTGAGGTTACCGGAGGCCCAAACCCTTTTAAAGGCGGGCAGCGCACTTGCGACTCCTCTGGTGTTGCGGGTGTCCATGGGCGGCGGTTATCACTTACCATCAGGTGATCCGTTTGCTCGTTTGCCCCCCTATCCCATAAAAAAAAACGGGACTAAAAGAGAGTCAGTCCCGTTTAAGAAGAATCTATAGCACCTCGCTAATTAAATTTTCTGGAAGATTGAGCTAAGATTGCCGCTCCCTATACCAAATCCTGAATCCGCGCCTGATATGATCTTGATAAGCGGATAATGAAAAACAATCTGATAAATATAATATGGATGCATGCACTCTGGGACATGAAGTCTCGTTAATGTCCACATTGTCCTTTGGCGATACTTAAAGCTATCTTGCTGTATTTTTTTGCTGCATTTCCCTAGGCTAAGATTATAAGGTTATTTTAGTGAAGGAAAAATGCGACTGCAGGCAGGATTCTAACCTGCGTCTTCTAGCTCAATACACCAGACGCTATGGCCAATTAATAAAATTAAAGCTTCAAACATTAACGTTTTTATGTTTATTTCAGACCATTCTCAGCGCTACGCACACAATCAGAAGAGGACATATATAAAGATCTGCAATCTGTGTAAGTACTAGCTACCTAAACTTTCCGCTGTCTAACTTTCAAAGTACAAAGTAATTTAACACCCCTTGTAGTAGCGCGGATGTGACCCTGGTGCCACCCTCGTACTCCAGCGTCATAGACGATTGTCCCGTGCACCCCGCCGCCGCGGAGGTCCCCTGGGTCCAGTTCACGATACCCAGCGCCACCTGCGAGGACAGGGTGGAAGAGATTTACGAAGACCTCTGTTACGTCAAGTTCGCCTCAGCGACGCCAGAGGTGGCTTATTTCGATACACTACTTTTTCTGGATATTTGTTGTAGTACGGTCAGATTTGGCGAATTCATCTCAATGCAATTACATTGCAAATTGACTCCATTATGCCAGTCGGTCGAATTCTACGTGTATAATTTTTTCAAGCTAAACATACGTACGCTGTTTGAAGTAGATCACCCTTTTAACTGCTGAGCAGCAGACATCTCTGGCCGTAAAAGCAAATATTCGTTCGGATAGTCGTTTTAACATCACGCTTAGTACATTCTAATACGATTTACTTTCATCTGACTTGTTAATATTCAAATCATGATCCCCGGTCGCACCGTTATCATCAAACAACAATAGTAAATCCTTTTGTTATTTATGACAAAATCTTTGAAAACTATAGGGGCTTAGTGTCGTTTTATGTGTCTGAATGGGGTAAAAAAATACAAGATTCGTGACTGAAATCGCGGCCAACGTTCGATTATACCTTACTCTCGAATTCAAAAGCAATGGTTAAGCATTTAGATGGAAATTGTGATGTTATACTAGTGTACATATATACACAAATTATCCTTAAAACCTTTTGTTTCTTTTGAACTAAATTCATACGTGAACGCGCTTGTCTATTATCTAAGCTAACACTAGCTGACAGACAACGTACAGGCCAAACCGGTTGATCTAAAATCATGAAATTTTGCATAGAAGTTATATAACGTGTCTGAGTAGAGTGAACATTACGGCGGGATTTCGGATACTTCCCATGGGATTAGAGAAAAACGAGACCTATTTTTATTTATGAGAGTTCTAAAAAAATATGTTTCTGGAAGCATAAAAAAATACTTGACACTCGATATTGCGTAACTTTGTCGGTTATTCTGAATGCCCATCAATGAATACGCTTGCTGATCATTATGCAACCAGCAATAATTGCCTGTATAATTGACCAACCATCTGCAGTAACAGCACATTGCATTTTATACTTTGAAGTCCATACAAATAAAGGTTTAATTTCTTTAATGGTTAGACAACTAGCGCTCTCCCGCGGAATTGCGCGTTTTGGTGCTCACATTCTTAGCTTTATTTTTCGAAGTTATCGCTATATAAATATCGTGGTTTGTTTCCTACATTTAGTAATAAACAAAGTTCATTTCTTGGAACTAAAGTCACGGAATAATTAAGTAGTACTACGATGGCCTTATAATAACAAAAAAATATTGGTGTAAATAGTCTATTTTGATTTCCGGTCAGTCCATTACTGATCCACTACTGAAAACGTGTCTCCATTTCTAAAGAGTGATCCCTCTTTACCTCGTTAGTTGCTTAGCAACCCTAATTTGCATGTCAACACCATCCAGCTCCTTCCGAACAAAGATGTATGATACAACCTCCGTCACGGTAAAACGTGCATACTCGTAATGTGGTAAAACTTTTTAATTTAATTAATTCGTGGAACGTGGGAGAATGTTGGGGACTTTCTATTTTATTGTCTTGTTAGGTGGAGTCTGCACGTGTCCTTTACGAACTATGGATTACGTATAGCTTCAACACCTACGCGCTTTACCTGTTGAACGCACTTAGTAGGCTTATTATTCTTAGGACAGCTAAAAGCGTTGTGTTCTATCTATCTATACTAATATTATAAAGAGGAAATGTTTGTATGAATGTTTGTAAACTCAAAAACAACTGGGCCGATTTCAAAAATTATTTCACTGTTTGAATGCTACGTTATTCCGGATTAATATAGGCTATAGAATATTTTGAAAAAAGTTAGGGATTTCTCCACCCGTGCGAAGCCGGGGCGGAAGTCTAGTCAGCTTATAAAGGTCTTCTTGTAAATACGTTTTTAAAATTACCGCGGCTGTAACTGTCATTCTTCTTTAATTTAAGAGCTCAGCGCTAGTCGGTGGAGCAAACGCCACTGTTCTCTATCTTCTGTTTTCCGTTTTACCTCTTGATACGACTCGATCGCAATCCTATCTTTCACTTGTTCCACAAAACTTCGTCTAGGTCTACCCCTTCTTTATATTCCTTCAATTGTTGTCAACTGTCACTATGCTGGTAAAACAGCTTTAGGATGTCATTAGCAGAAGAAATAATCTGAGTCCCCTTTTTAGACACACGGGTGTCGAAGGGCTGTTCTAATTTTTACTAGTAATTATAATCTTCGAACGATTATTCTTTCAAGAAATCGTCTCAGCATAATACTTATATTGTTGTTGAAAATTGTCTCTGTTTTACGTGCCTTGTTTAGCTGAAATCTAGTTACGTAAGTATAATTGAATAGGTAGTATCTTTGTTTGCCGACCGAGCGCGTGGGCCGAACATTATTTGTTTGCTTCCCACACGAAAGGTCTCCAACTCAATTCCCTGATTGTGATCGAGATCTAATTACGACTTTTCAGAAATAAAAAAATAGAAACAGTCATGCCTACTTGTATTTCATAACATTATAATATCGTGCGACTTAAATAATGTAATAATTGAAAGCGTTTCTTTTGCGGTAATTGTCACGATTACGGTCAAGCAGAAACATTTTAGATTTTATTTTGCCTTGTTGTTTGAAAGTTTTAAATGGTGCTTTCTGATAAAAAAGTTTAACTAGTTACTATAATAAAAGCCCTATAGTCCGCTAGGTTCCACAATAGCAAACTGGCTAGCAAAAGTTCGCTATCTATTCAGCCTAGATACATTCTTGTTGAGGCCTCTGCTTTGCATCGCGAATCTCCGCTTAGAATAACTAGTTATGTTTTTTTTAAATAGCTCTACTTATAAGCCATTTTTTCCTCATTCAACAAAGCAAGCTCCAGAAATACTTGTTTTTTGTTTATATGTTACGTGATATCGAAACAAAACGTTCGTAGGTGTTCGCAAAAATAACCGCAATTTCTGGCTGAATAATGCGCTTGCTTGGGTGACTTTGTCTATAGTTTGTAACGGCTGCTTTAATGTAAAATCAAGTCTTTAAATCCGGATAAACATATAGAAAAAAAATCACGGTTCAACAGTCTTGAACATAAAAGATGCATTAAGAATGTAGTCATAAAATATTGTAACTTAAAAAGCAATTAGATGAATCCTTAGCAAACAACACAATACAAATTACTTCATTGGGCGCCGCCGCCGATGCTTGCTAAATATCACTTTAAATTCATATTAATTTATGTATTACATTATTAAATAACTAAAATTCCACAATGTTGAAAGTTTCAGACTCTGGAATTAATTCGCAGTGAATTGACATTTAACGGAAGTATGTTTGCAATAAAACCGTGCAGTGATGTAATGCGAAATTCTTACGACTATGTCAATTGAGCTCTTAGATGTGATGTACCGTTCGCGGGAACCCGATAACACAAGATAAGCTAACTCGGTACTTCTCAGAAAGTTTTAGTCATGCTTTTAAAGTATATAAATACGTATTTTATCTGATCAGGACATGAAATGGTACTGAGACGTGCCAAAGTTATATCGTATAGAAGCAATGCAGTCCACCGACGATATATCAGCTACACTTCTTGTTTGAGGAGATACAAGAGTAATCTATCCCCGAATCGAGGATTAGATTAGAAATATCGATTTAGATTCGATCTCTACAGTAGAGCGTCCCATGCGTAATCAAGACTGTTTGCTTGACCTAAATTTCTTTGATGATGATGAATGATTATTCATAATTTCTTCTAAAAAAGCCAACATGAAAATATATGGTCGCGGATATACGATATACGAATTACGATACTTACTTACTCATTTCAAGGTAATGGACCTTGAAAAAAAACTTACAACTGAACCATTGTACTCATTTACTTGATGGACTCCAGGAATGAGAAATCTTTCATTTCTCTACTAAATTTATTAGTATACCGCTGTGTTATTGATCAGACTGCTCCGATCTATCAATTTGTCTGTGACATCGTCAATAGACATAATTATTTGTGAGCTACATACAAAGGATAGGTAGACTTTCAATGACTTCTGGACTTTGCTGTTTGAATATATTTTTTTCGGTTGCCAATTATAGAATTATACAAAACCATTTTCTACTAGTCTTCTGTCGATATCATCATTTCCTCTTTATGTTTAGGCAACCATCCGTAGTGCTAGCCTGAACAGGATATTATGGATCTATACTTACGAACTTCTATAATTAAGACCAAAATTTTAGATGTGGTAATGAGTGAGTCAGTTCTTTCTTTCTTATTATGTTTCACACCATGTTCTGTTTTGTATACTGGTTTCTGTCTACAAAATCAGCTGTATTGTTTCTCTTCAGTGTAGATGAAACAAAAACAAATATGTTCGGATAACGAGCCAGGTTTCCCAAATAGTCACGTTTACACGTTCGTGCTGTATAGATAGAGCATTTTAGAATATAAATAGAATCTTCCGCGTATATTCCTTACATGAACTAGTATAATCGGTACCAGAAACGACCTGTTGAATGCCGACATTTAAACCTGCGAATTGCCTTGCCTTTACATAGAACTCGCCATTTCATACTCATACCTTAATTTAATTTATTCTTTAGATCCTCAATTAACTAGATCTATTTGAATTCCTGTGTGTATTGGATGCTTATGTCTTGACGTCATTACAAAACCTTAGCCAGATACCGATACTAGACAGTGTCGGTACCTCATAATAAGATAATATTAATGCTAGTAATAAACTTTAAATACAGTTTCTTGGTGTCTGACATGCGCGCGTATTCATTTGTTTCGCTTAAGTACAAAAATATTCCTGAAATGATACTGTAAAAGGTGCTTGTAAATTTCTCCACAATGATTTGTACTAAGCGTGATGTTAACATTTAGAGGTGGTCGTTGTGTCGCTTCCAGACAATAGCTCGACGTGTAGATACGCTTCTTAGGGGCATGATAATTATAGCGTTACTACTGATTTGTAACACAATTTTAACTGATATTAAGTTGAAGTAACTGGGAAAATTTAAACAGGTTAATAATTAACACCTACGGGCATTTACTAAGACGCTTTTCACCTCTGCACTTAAAAACGTCTAAGGCTGGAAATGCAGCAAAGTTCGGGTGGTCCGAACCTAAGGACCTGCTTCCTAGACCGAAATTCCTGTTTATAAATCGAACAAGTAATCAGGGAAGAGGAATCTTTAAATTCGCGTCTAAAATACCACAATGTATTGAAGAAATGCGTGGCTACAGCTATTATAAAGACAGATGATTCCAATGTCACATGTCAAAAGTTCACCTGGATCAGCCTTAGAACCAGCTTGATTCAGCTTCACCTTAAGTTCATTTTAAGTTATAATTCGCCAATATGTGTGCCGTGTCAATAGTCGGCAATCTGATAAAATTACCTCAACTGTTGCTTATCAGTACATACGCACCTAGAATCTATTGTATTTAGGTGTGGTCACTTGTTTAGGTTCGGTGAATACTTAGAATTATCGTAGCTATTTTTACTGAGCTTCTTTCAATTAATTTTGTTTAAACACTCCTTACGCTAATTTTGAAAAGTGACTATAGGAATATACAAATTTCTATAGTCACTTTTTGGAACAAGAAACAAATGAAGATACAAAATATCTGTAATTTACAACTTCGTTTTGCGTATATCCTCTTTTAAAAATAGAATTCTCGTATCGTAATGCTCATTTGACTTGAGATAAAATCTTTTATTCCCAACTTCCCAAGTCAATATATTGGTCCTTATTTCTATCTTACGCACTGGTCTTAACATTCTACTAAAATATAGTAATTTTCTATCACGCAACATTACATTTGAAACCCATATTGTTATCAACGAACGCTATTAAACTATGCTAGCGTATCCTGTAACGAATATCTTCATGTTTGTCGATAGCTACTAGATATTTATTGTCGTCTCGTTGTCTGTGTCTAGTATAATTTATTTCAATAATATTAATTAGTATTATGTAGTAGGTAGTTTAAGACGACCGCTACCGTGCGTGTTTACAGGGCACAATTTTGTACGCACCTGTAATTTGAGACGCGAGTCATCCACTCATTGCAAACTTAAATATATATAAGTAGATTTTGCATTTTATGAGTGCCAGTTTTTTTTAATTGTAAGGATACCGACATAAAGATTAAATTCAAATAATTTACTTTGATTATAAGTTAGGCTGACCTGTCATTGAAAGCCTCTACAATGCGACGTCAGCTTATACTAGAATTGGATTCCTATTTGATAATATGTGCAGAGTGAACAATCATAGAATGCAATAAATAGAACCTTTTATGAAGTAGCTGAACACAACATCCATATAACTTGATGATAGATTTTCCTGTTACATTATGGCTATTTTTATCATATTATTTAATCTTTGCCTTTTTAGTAATTAATTTGTTGAATATGCACGTTGATATTTCAAGGCTGTCTGGTGGTCCTTCGGATCGCTAGTGATGCCTTATGCTCCAACTGTAAACCTGTGTGAAATGTCACCGTGCAGATAAATAGATGGACATCAATTTTATTTTCGTATTCGCTTTTGTTTCATTAGCATTCTCAACATTATGAGAGCCAAAAACAACATTTAGATTTCATTTAGATTCCATACTTTTACTGAGTGCCTCACTAAAAAGAGCTTGTGAAACGTTCACGAATTAGCACGGCAGCTCATTAGCAGTATTTGCAATAAGAGCATTAACGTGGGAACGTTTTATGAAATGTTAAGACCTATCATTATTCTATAGTGAGAGAGGAATGGCACGATATGATACTAATAATCCCATCCCTGTCTTACAGACTGAACAATGTCAGCATTAATATTTTATAAAACGGCACCTGGTCCTGTTGTCCGCAACACGAATGTTGCTACCTTAGCAAAGCCCTAAAGCTAATGATCCAAAAGCGATACGTAAGCTTGTGCATGATCGTAACGTTGGTGGGTCGCTAACGCAGCGGCGGCGCGTGCGCACCCGCGGCGGACGTCGGTGAGTACGCGAGCTACTGCGCGCGCATCCACGACGAGGAGATCTACCACGACCTGTGTGCGGTCAAGAACAGCGTGCGCGACCTACCGCCCGTGCAGCCGCCCGCTTTCAACACAGTACGCTAGGGTTCCCCCTTTTTGGTTATTTTGGTTTGTTTGCTTTCGGTGGCGGGAGGAGTGACAGTGTTAATAATGTCGCTAATAATTTGACACGCATGCATGTATCATGTACACTTACTTCATGGAGTAATATTAGTTTGCAATCCTGACAGCCGAGTACTGAGCTACTGTGCCCATCGACTGCATCATTCAATTATTACTGCATGGCTCCCTTGAAGTTATGATTGTTAGTGAACTAAAGTTGCTATTAATAAAATCATCCTAATAACCATTAAAATACGATGAAGTTATAAGTCAATTAATAAGCAAAAATAGGTTTAAAACAGCATTTTACTATAACTACGTATCTATTCTGTACCCTGGAAGACCTTAAAACTAGGACACTAACAATGCAATGGCCGCGGCCACCTACTGCTCTAAATTAATTTAATTGTGCCATCCACATGATAGGAAGATTTTATCTTACGTGTAGGTTGGGCGACTGGTTGAAGATTAGAAATATTCTACGATCTAATTCGTAACTACTAATAGTTTAGAAAAAATGCAAAAAGTATTTATTAAATACAACAACAAATCGTCATGTATTCAGCTGAATCTGGGTAGACTGGAAGCCGACCCCAACATAAATGGGAAAGGGCTCGGAAGATGATGATACCACGAATCGCCATAAACTTAATAACTTAAACTTAATAATAAATAAGTTCGCCGAGTGAGTTGAGGTTACCGGAGGCCCAAACCCTTTTAAAGGCGGGCAACGCACTTGCGACTCCTCTGGTGTTGCGGGTGTCCATGGGCGGCGGTTATCGCTTACCATCAGGTGATCCGTTTGCTCGTTTTCCCCCCTATTACATTAAAAAAAAAAAAATTGTAGCTTAAGTGATTTTGTTTTTGTGAATTCAATTTCACGATCATTGTGAGAAAAACAGTTGGTCGTTTTCATTAAGTATTTATGAAAGGCCCGATAATATTTCCAATCTTCCTCTAGTCGCCCAGTATTATGTAAGAAAATTATATATAGGATAATATATTGTATCCGCCTTTTTTCCAAGGAAATTGGGGTTGGCATCCGGCCTAATAAATTACACAAGGATAAATATTAGTAATAGTCATATGTATGATCGAACATAACGTGTTGTTCGTTGTAATTTGAAACCATATTATCAACTCTTAAATAGGTCATGAATTACTTTTGATGGAATCATATCATATTGTTTACTGATATAAGAGATTTTAAATTTGGTACAATATTTAATATCTTAAAGATTCAAGGGTGTAAAATACACTACTTATTCCTAATGTACCCTATGATATTTGATCCCGAAGGTTCCATCAGACATTTTCTTGTGACATAATTCTTCGGTTCGAATATCTAGCTTCTAAACTAGTCCAAACAGAACATTGATTTTCATTACAACAAAAGAGATATCACAGTTATTATGTAGAGCCACGAAACCGGCAAACTTAGTACGATTTACTCAACAAAAAACCGTTCACGGATGACGGACGTATAAAATTCCATCCGGACAAGTAAAAGTTTAGCAAATCGTTCCGTACGGCGATTGAATTATGCATGGCATGGCACTGCTACTCCTCGAATCACGATGTTTTTACAACTCGCCTATTAGTGTTGCTATCACTCTTTATAAACACCCAGTTTCTATAGCGTTGCGTTCCTGATGATAAAAATAAGCGGATATTTTAATGTAAGTGGATAAAAATAAGATGTTATTGAATAAAGCAGCACACGTGTTGCGGGAATTTTTTTTAGTTGCTCTAGATTGCGTACACAGTCTGATACCGCGCGATTATTTGTCGCGTTGCATCGTATTGCATATTATCAAGACTTCATTCTTCGTTTTAGTCGATATTTAAATGGAACATAGCGTTATAGGAACGTACATCTGGGCTTGTAGATGGTAGTTGGCAGAAGTAGATTGGTTACGGTGTTTATTACTACGCTTTCGTTTTTGTTATACACAGCAGGACGAATTCGGAGGGGACACTAATTAAAATTATTATCCCTCTGAATTCGTCTTAATTTTTACCATGATATTAAACTGATACATTTATTAAATATTTTCAGCTAGCGACGTCATCACATAGTTTAGAAAAGAGGGACTACGTTATAAGGGAGCTGGTGGACACAGAGAACAACTACGTGGATGTTCTTAGCAAAATAGTCAAATACTTTCTGAGGCCACTGATGCCCTACCTCAAACCTCAGGATATGAAAGTCATATTCTTCGGCATTACGGTGAGATAATAATTATAAACATCTTGTAAGCATGTCAAATTATGATTTCTTATAAATTATCATTATCCGTTCCGAAATGATAGTCTTAGGTAATCACTGGTATTTCTCCCGTCTAAATATTAATTTTAATAGAACTGCTGAAGCCAATACACTACTTAAACATATGATTTATTTAACACAGTCATACATTCTTCTCACAAAATATCAAACATTCTGACAGTATCATCATCCATCAACCCGCAAACATATCGAGATCTGTGTTTGAGGAATAACTTATCGTTACATATGATTATAAAAAGAAGACCCCGCCGCGGTTCTCTGTCTGTCTGTTCGCAATAAACCCAAAAACTACTGAAAGGATTTTCATGCGATTTTCACTAATGGACGGAGTTTCATGCGGGCTGTTTTAAGCTAACATCACTCTAGCATTAGTAACGACTGTGCAATGCGGGTAAAGCCGCGGACGGATCGCTAGTTTCTTATACATTCTAATAAACACAGAAAAGAAGTTTCTACGCATATATTCTAGTTATTTATAACTTTATAACAGCTATAAGTTATAAGTTGCTCAGCAGATTATAATTTGACTAATAAACCCATAGGAGTTACACGAGACCCACTCGGGTTTTCTTCGGCAACTAAAGCTGGCGACGGAGGCATGCGTCCCCGGCAATGGAGCGCCGCGGCTGGCGGACGTGTTCCTGGCGTGGCGGGAGCGACTGCTGCTGTACGGAGACTACTGCTCAAACCTCACCACCGCACAGGACACGCTCAAGACCTTGGACGCAAGAGACTCCACCTTTAGTAAACAATTAGCTGTGAGTCTTCACTTCTTTAGATTAAGAAAATTTACTTTGAGAAAACTGATTGAGAAAGAACATACATTATATTATATGGAATCATCTCTGAAGTATTTTTTAATAAAATAAAGAGGAACTGCCTCTTAGGCTACCCAGATCAAGCGAACGTGTTATTGGATTTTTCTATTTATTTATTTATATTTAATTACTACGGTTACAGCCAATTACAGTAACTAAAACTTTAAAAAAATAAGACAATTTCATCAATCATTAAAATAAACAAAGTAAAGTAAAAATGAGGTTAACAACACTCATAAATTCCTCTCACAGTACTTCTGACATACCAATAAAATCTTCGTCCACCCATCAGCAAACAGATCGCCTGTTGGATTAGAATCTATGCATTTCCGAATAGCAAAGTGGGGTTCGGACTTGTGCCTAGTTAATCCTAAACATACCGGCGAACTGTTGGTATACCTTAGTACAATTGTGACTGATCCGTCAGGGAATGCAAGTGTGATGGTATGTAATGTAAGATAAAGAAAAAAATCTCCTAAAATCAGGTCATAAACAACAAAATAATGCAAGAGTATTATGATAATTATGTAGAAGTATTCCGTCAAAACCTCTTTCTTAAGTCGTTTAAAAATTCTGCTTTATGAGATTTGTTAGTTAAGTGCTACACAGCTTGATGGAAATCTACACGTCGCAGTAACCCGTAATGACCTTTGCAAGTATGCATAAGTACAGATTACTACATCTCGTTCTTTAAAATTCATAATGGAATTTGATCAAAAGAGACAAAAGACAATTTATTGGTAAAAGCTTACACGTACGACTGACGCCTTCTACAAGTAAGATGAGCAAACTAGAAATAGTTTAAGAGCAGCAGAGATCAGAACAAATATAAACCTTATTAACTACTACATAATATAAACTTTTGATAAACAGAAATGTCAAAAAGAACACAGCGATGGTCGGATACAACTGCGGGACATACTGTCGGTGCCGATGCAGAGGGTGCTCAAGTACCACCTGCTGCTCGACAAACTGGTGCATGAAACACAACCGGTGAGTTCAACCTCCCAATAAGTATTAAAGCGTTGCTTGATTTTCGCGATTTTAAACGTTGTTGCCTAGGTAATAGGGATAATTGTGCGTCGCCAGCGAGCGCACTTTGGTCTCTGTTTCTTGACGACATTCGAAAAGACCAGCGTCTTGCATGCAATTGACTTAATTTGGAAGCGCGGCTTTATGTCCGTGCTTCAAGTTTCAGATTACTATGGCTTGACTATTGTAAAGAAATAATGTATATTTTTCTGTAGTAAATCATTTACAGTGGTCATAAGGTTTGCTGATATCTGCTCATCGACTATCACACCTACACGATTATGTCTAAGTCCTTTTCAAGCCATACAATTGCACTCGAAAATCACCCCTATTGTGACTTAATACGGATGCTACCAAGAGCAAATGGTTAAGCTTTCACGCTTTCAAATGTAATGGTAGTGTTGCTCACCACAGTATACTTAGCTCGTAGTTTATGCTAACAGAATCATGAAGAGTTCCGAGGGTTGGAGCGCGCGAAGGAGGCGATGGTGGACGTGGCGCAGTACATCAACGAGGTCAAGAGGGACAGTGAGGTGCTCGCGCTCCTCGCTAAAGTACAGGTATAATGTCTTCTCATAATCACTTCTGACGTCAGCGCCAGTGTGATCTGTTTGCATCAAGATGGATGAATGTGTGCCGATAATGTTTGAGATTCTGTGAGAGATTAATGAAATAATTATTTAAAAAACATTATTTTTGGTTGCCGATCGCTCGGCCGCTACGCCAAACGTGTCTTCAAACATGTTATGATTCAATTCAACAGAAATAATTAGTTTCATGCACGATTCCCTTAATTTTATGGGATAAATCCGTCAATTGCGTATCCTATTTACCAGGAGAGTATAATAGACTGGGAGGGAGGTGCGCTAGGCGCGGGGGGCGCAGGCCTAGCGGCGTACGGTCGGCTGCTGCTGGACGGGGAGCTGAAGGTGAAGGCGCACGAGGACCAGAAGTTGCGCTCACGATACGTGTTCGTGTTCGACAAGCTCATGTTGCTCTGCAAACCTGTTAAGGTTAGTGGATTGCAAGGGAATATACATAGATCGACGTGTTATAAAAGTATTGGGATACATTTTGAAGGTGAAGGAATCAAATAATAATAATTTTATAATTTACTAGCTTCTGCCCGCGGCTTCGCCCCCGTGGAATAAAAAGTATCGGGAACGGGATAAAAAGTATCCTATGTCCGTTTCCTGGTTCTAAGCTACCTCTCCACCAATTTTCAGCCAAATCGGTTCAGCCGTTCTTGAGTTATAAATGGAGTAACTAACACGACTTTCTTTTATATATACCGGAATAATTTTTATTCAGTGCGCAAACTTTGACAATTGATACTTAAACGACTTTTATTAAACACCAATTTGTTATTTTGATATGTCTTAGTACAAAATATCGAAGTTATCGTTAACGAAAGATGTTTACTTTGAAACTGATTTTATGGTTACTCGCTAGCGCACGGCAAAGCGCGCGCGCCTTAGTACCTACATCAGCTGTACACCGGCGCGTGAGTCGGCTGGCACACGTGCATATTGTTATTATTGCGAATAGATATTATGTGTCCATATTTTGCTGATTTCAAGCCGGATAAAAATTTAAAAAAAAGTTTTGATCTAATAATGGGAATGTGTTCTATTACTGATACTGAACTACCAAAATTTTTTTGCGCACTGCTTAAAAATATTCCTGTATAGATTTTCTATATTTCTTTATAGATATTGTAATTTGTTTCATTTATTCGATGACTGCGGATATCGATATTTTTTTTTTTCAAAACTTCGCCAGATCAAAAAGTTTCATAAATCTGGTAAATGAATTAATAAATATCTGTTTATATTTTTTTATCTAAGCTGTAGATGGGTACTGATTTTTGAACACCCGATATTACACTTACAATCTGCATAATGGCACTTTGGGATCTTACGCTTACAAATGAGCGTCAAAGTAATAAAGTCCACTTTTAATAAAAAAAACGAATGCTGGTGTGACATGGTATCATAATGTGCATGTGTGTGCAGGACAACCAGTACTCGTACCGCGTGGGCGTGCGGCTGGCGGAGTACCGCGTGGAGGAGGGCGGCGGGCGGCGCGCGCTGCGGGGCGAGGCGCGCTGGGCCGCCGCCTTCTACCTCGTGCGCCGCACCAAGGACGCCACCTACACGCTGTACGCGCGCTCCGACGACGCCAAGCGCAAGTGGGTCAAGGCGATACGCGACGCCATGTGAGTACACTACATACGCTGCGGGGCGAGGCGCGCTGGGCCGCCGCCTTCTACCTCGTGCGCCGCACCAAGGACGCCACCTACACGCTGTACGCGCGCTCCGACGACGCCAAGCGCAAGTGGGTCAAGGCGATACGCGACGCCATGTGAGTACACTACATACGCTGCGGGGCGAGGCGCGCTGGGCCGCCGCCTTCTACCTCGTGCGCCGCACCAAGGACGCCACCTACACGCTGTACGCGCGCTCCGACGACGCCAAGCGCAAGTGGGTCAAGGCGATACGCGACGCCATGTGAGTACACTACATACGCTGCGGGGCGAGGCGCGCTGGGCCGCCGCCTTCTACCTCGTGCGCCGCACCAAGGACGCCACCTACATGCTGTACGCGCGCTCCGACAATCACTCAATGCGTTCTTGAAAAAAAAAATTAAAAAAGATGAAAAAAGGCGGGAATAGAAAACTTTTACTTTAAAATGTTTTATTCTTGTAATGCCGGTTTTTTTTACTTACCTCACAATCGAGATGTAAAGCAGAGTAGTTGGCTCGGGTGTAAGCATCAATTGCACCCTCGAACTAAATAAATAAACTAAATATCTCGGGCTGCAATTGATGCCTTACAGCCCTTGGCTACTAATCTACTATTATCCGCGTAGCGCTGCCCATGAGGTAACACTGGCAGAGTCGCCATGTATGCCACGCCATGACGTGTGTTGGTGTCAAATTAAAGGCGAGTGTATGCGTAGACATATGGCTTCGGGAAATTGAAGATTACTAGTAGGTTGTGTTGTGTATATTATGATAAGTACAACGCATTGATTGATCGGGCTGGTCTTGAGACATTTAAAATACCTATTGGAAGTCCCGTTCAAGGACCGTAAAATTTTGGCCTTTATCCTAATGCTAAGAGAGTCCAAGTTAAGCAAATCTCCAAAATCACGTATTAATTTATGTATTTTGTCTTCAGTGAAAACTTGGAGCCCCCAGGCTGCCGTAGCACAAACCACAAATTCGTGTTACATACATTCGAGAAGCCAGCCACTTGCCACCACTGTTCAAAATTCCTCAAAGGCAGAATATTTCAGGTATGTTATCAAGTGCAAAGTGAAATTTCTTGTCTGTCTGTATCTAGTAAATATGTATTGGACTTTAGATAATTATGTGTCTATTATCAGGTTATGATGGTCTCTTACGGCTAATTGGGACTGGCCGTAAGAGCCCTTCAAATTTAACTTCGCTTTTGGTAACATCCTTTCTTGAATATCTTTGTTTGAAAAAAGAAGAAGAGTGCAATAAAGGTCGTAACATTTTGATTTTCGTCTTAATAGACGACATATTGTAACGCTCCAATTGCTATTTTAGTTAAAAAGCTTACTGTCAAAGTGGGTCGCACATTATATTCTTGTTAACCCCTCGTGCTAAGCTAAATACTTGTGTTACGAGTGGGTTAACGTCGGTAGTATAATGGGTGGGTTTCGAACCGGTAAACACATGATTGCTAGTCCGACGCCCATTGCTAGGGCGCCGGACTAGCAATCATGTAGGTATGTATGTAGGCTACGGCCGCTTACATTTTATTACAGCCGTTTTAATTGAATTTAAGATTTTTTGTACCTTTTTTAACCCCCGACGCAAAAACGACGGGGTGTTATAAGTTTGACGTGTCTGTGTGTGTGTGTGTCTGTCTGTGGCATCGTAGCTCCCGAATGGATGAACCGATTTTGATTTTGTTTTTTTTTGTTTGAAAGGTAAATAAGTAGGGAGTGTTCTCAGCTATGTTTGATGAAAATCGGTCCAAGATGGCCGCCGCCACAAGATGGCGGTTTACATATTTTTTCACAACTCCCACAATATTGGTATCAAATGAAAGGGCCTGACTAGTAGAATACTATACACTATGAAAAATTTCAAATCCAAGATGGCCGCCTCCACGAAATGGTGAATTTATTAATTTTTTTCACTACTCCCTCAATAAAGGTATCAAATGAAAGGGCTTGACTAGTAGAATACTATACACTATGATAAATTTCAAATCCAAAATAGCCGCCATCACAAAATGGCGAATTAAATGTTTTTTAAAACCCCCTCAATATGGGGATCAAATAAAAGGACTTGACTAGTAGAATACTATATAGTATGATAAATTTCAAATCCAAAATGGCCGCCATCACAAAATGGCGCGTTAAATAAACGAAGAAAATACCTAATTAAACACTAAATTACCTGGATCTTAACCCTTCGTAAGTACGTAATGATATGATGATATTTTTATTTCTGTAAGTAGATCATTAGAGACACTTTTACAAGTCAATGGTTTGTTTTTTTTTACAGCTAGATGGCTTCGGCATTTCCTAACTGACGACCTCTGAGAAGAAACACCGAAACAAACTCAGAGAATCATGGTCTCTTTTAAAGTCCAGACATAAAATAATGCAAATAATGTGAGTGGGACAATGCAGGGCAATGTCTGAAATGGCCTTTTGAGGAAAGAACCATAGCAGCTTTGAGTAGACCAGTCCTAACTGACGGCAAGCATGCATCAGTCATCGTGTAGCTCAACCATAATTAAGGGAGCTCAACGACCCGTCACACGACAATACCAGATCAGTAGGACATTCGTGTAGGTCGTATAAAATTCCCAAAGCCTCCAGACTATAGAAACTGGTATAATAAAATTAAGCCCACATGGTACTCACATTTACAAAAGAAAAATGACTAGAATAGACTTAGATGTCAAAATAAATGTCAGTATAAATTGTAATATCACAATAAAAAATTAATAAAGTAGTTTTTTGATTAAATTTTGTCGCGTCGGGGGACCGCTCTCTAGCTATAACGAAATATATAGCTAGTGAAAACGTTAGGCTAATAATTAGAAAGCGGTCCCCCGACGCGACAAAATTTAATCAAAAAACTTCATACGTACTTACGAAGGGTTATAATTTCAAGATTATTTTTTTCTTTTTATGGGGATTCAGGTTTATACCTTTGTTGTTCTATTTGTGGTTATTTCATCATAGTTTTTCTTTTAGGTTTTTAAGTTGATTTTTTTTTACAACTATGTTGTTGTAAAAACGCCATCTGGTGTTGTGCTCTTTCCTGGATCGCGATATGATTTCGTTCACAATTTTTGATTAGGGACCGTAAATTTTTTGGTTTATAAAACCTGGCTGGAGGCATTCGGTGCCTCGTCACCAAGTTCGGTTACGCTGTCAAGATTCCCTGAATCAACAGCTATTGCCATATAGAAAAAAATTGTTTATTTAAAGTTATTTGTATTATTTGTACAAGTGCAAAAGTTAGTGTTATTCACGTAGGGTTACCTGTGCACGGTGTGCAATGCGTGTGCGCACAAGGAGTGTATCGCGCTGTCGGGGCGCTGCGGGGGCGGGCTGGCGCCGGCGCCGCCGCTGCCGCCGCACCAGCACCAGCCCGACCACGCGCTGCACTACTACATGTGGTCAGTATCACTCATTTACATTTTCTTAGCTTTTTTATTGATATAACAAACAACACCATTTGTACAAAATTTATCGATTTTTTATCGATATTATACTTTAACTTTAAATTGTATTCAGTAACTTGCCAGTGAAAGGTTTACTAGTTTTTGACAAAAAAAACATAAGCACTACCTATCTACCAAATAAATTAAAAATTGGAACTGAATTTGTATGTATTTTTGTGTCAGATAATTTATCGGGAACTTATTAGAAGGCTCTAAGAGTCGTATTACCTTTGAGGCCTAACAGACGGCAATCAAAACAGACGGTAATCGTGTAGGTCAGCCAGCTCCATCCAATCGTGTACTTTTTCCGTGGTATACAGGTACGTGGGTGAGATGGGCCGGGAGACGGCCACGTCGCGCCTGGAGCGGCGCGTGGACGGCACGTTCCTGCTGCGCGTGCGGCCGCACGCCTCGCACGCGCCGCACCACCCGCACGCGCCCACCGACACCAACCTCGCACTCTCGCTCAAGTACGTGGCATACTGTATCAGTATTGTTACATACAATACAAGTATTATGACGTTATTGCCATCATTTTCCGATTGAAAGAGAGGGATGCCGCTCTACAAATTAAATAGCGCTATCCTATTCTTACAACCTAAAAATGGGCCGTATTATAACGTGTTATTGCCATCATTTTCCGATTGAAAGAGAGGGATACCGCTCTACAAATTAAATAGCGCTATCCTATTCTCACAACCTAAAAATGATGGCAATTACACGTCGTAATACAGCCCCAATACTCTCCAATCCTTTTGGACGGGCTGAACATAGGCGCGACCCGCTGTGCAGAATTCATTTTAAGGTATCATAGGGGAAGATTTCGAGCGCGGGTGCACGAGGCGCCCACCGCGGTCCCCGGCGCGCTCCCCCCGCTGCCTCCTCCCGCTCGCGTCCGTGCAACTGTGTGTGTTACGTCCGTATGTGAACCACACGCTCATTGCGTTGTAAGAATACAGTCGAGTTCAGAATCATTCATTTAGTTTTTGTTATTGGTAGTTCGTGTTTTTGCTATTATTGTTATTATTGTTCGTTAGTGTTTTGTTATTATTGTTTGACGGTTTCGTGTTATCGGAATATTTTTTTTATTATGCAATAAAGTAGATGAAAACTATCGAGCAAGAATATAAGGAAAATGACAGTATTGATAAATTTGACTAATGAATTGTGCATTCGTGGAAGTGAAATGAATCGGATTCTTCCGATGGAATAGACTTCTTCATAAGGGTGTGACTATTTGTGTAAATATTTTTGTTATGATAATAATATGTTATGCATATGTTTAAAATAGAAATCTATCTACTTACTGATCTAATACTAAATAGGATATTTGCATTAGTAATTTTCCACTCGACTGTACCATGCTCAAGACGGCGGGTGCAACAACTTCAGCCCGGCCAAAAAGATTGGGAATTACCATAAATGATAAATTATATTTTTGGCTCGGGCGACGTACTTTGAATCCCTCGCTACGATCCGGATTCTACTAAAAAATCCCTCACTACACTCAGGATTCTATTGTAGAAACCCTCACTTCGCTCTGGATTAAAAAAAACGCCGTTGCCGTAAAAAAAATATTTTGCTCCCTAGTGATACAATCTACTATTATTTCTGTAAATAAATCTTTTAAAGAGACTTTTACAAGTCATAGTCATTTTTCAACGACAATCATGGCTTCAAATGTTATTGCTAGCTGGTTAATGTTAATATAAGTAGAGTGATAGCCTAACCATTGGACTGCCAAGTCAAAGCGGCTGTAGCCTAATGGCTAGGGCGTCGGACTTGCGATCATGTGGTCGCCGGTTTGAACCCCACCCATTGCACTACCGACGTGAACCCACTCGTAACACAAGCAATCTAGCTTAGCACGAGAGGTTAACAAGAATACTAGTAATGTGCAAACCGCATTGCTAGTAAGCTTTTATTAAAAGAAAAAAAAAAATGGTCTCGAGTACAAATCCAAGGCACGCACCTCTAACTTTTCGAAGCCATATGCGTATCAATATTTAATTATCACGCGCTTAAACGGCGAAGGAAAACATCGCGAGGAAACCTGCATGCCAGAGATATTTTTTCCACGGCGTATGAAGTCGAATAATTCGACTTGCGGGCAGGACTCTTGGGACTTGCGGTGGCTTAGTGGTCATAGCGTCTGGTGTATCTAACCAGAAGACGCAAGTTCAGATCCTGTCCGCAAGTCAAATGTTTCCTTCACGAAAGTAATTGTTCTCGGTGGTCAGGACGGACAACACGGTGAAGCACATGCGCGTGTGCCGCAAGCCCATCGACCAGGTGCAGCACTACTACCTGTCCGAGTCACGCTTCTTCCGCAGCGTCGTCGAGCTCATCACCTACTACGAGAAGACCAGCCTCTCCGAGAACTTCGAGGGGTAAGGACTTCATACATTTTGATACTCACGTACATTTACATGGTACTAACATAATAAAATAGAATTACTTTGGAGGACAGAGGTTTCGGGAACATAAAAAAAAGGTGTAAAATAAATTAAAAAAATTAACGTGTAAGAGCCATACTTTGGCACAAATGGGCCGGCTCGACCGGAGTGATACCACGGCCTCACAGAAAACCGGCGTGAAACAACGCAAGTACGTTGTTTCGCCGAATGAGTGAGGATACCGGAGGCCTAAACTCTTTTAAAAGGCGGGCATCGCACTTGTGACTCCTTGTTGCGGGTGTCCGTAGGCGGCGGTAATTTTCGTGGGATGGAAAATTATGTGGTTCTCTGTGTATAATCGAGCTTCTTAATTAATTTTAGTGTGTCCTGTACGTAGTAAATAAACTATATTTCTTTCTTTCTTTCTTACCCTCAGCTGATCCGTCTGCTCGTTTGCTCCCTTATCCCATAAAAAAATGTATTTTTAATGTGTAAAAAGTTCCTATCTAAAATTCTAAATTAAAAAAATACCACTTAAAATCGGGCGTTTTATAAATATCAATCGCTGCCGCATCGCCTTCAGGTTCTAGTTGGTCCGTTTCGCGACACGCAGAATTTTCGACTAACATACATGTCTGTCTAGGTAGATTATTTGATTTTTTTTCCTCAGCCTAAACTCAAACCTGCGCTGGCCATTCCGTCGCGTTGTAGCGACAGTGATCCATGACTTTCGACCACTGGAGAGCTCGCAGCTGGCACTCCGCCCCGGGGCCAAAGTCCTAGTACTTAGCAAAGAGGGGGACAGCCGGGGCTGGTGGAAGGGACGTGCCCTTGACAAGGTCAGTTGGTAAAATAATATATAACGGTATTTTTTGTTGCGTAAATATACACGGGGATGGGAATGGGATATTTTTCGTCATTAATTCAAGTTCTCCTTCTATTAATTTACCACATACGAGGGTGATATTTAGTCAATAACCTAATTTACTCAATGAAAACCTCCACTGTCTAGGGTGACAACCGTTCAGGATACTTCCCCAAGGAGTGCGTACGCGAGGAACCAGAGTGCATTGGCGCACTTGACTGATGTCAGCTTTGCCTCGCCATGCGCGAGTTGCATTTCTCGTCACCGCGCCCGCCCGCGCCTGACGATGATCCAGACGACAACGATACTACCGACCTCGTGTAAGAAACTGGTCCTTTTGCAACATGACCATGGCTCGAACGAAGATTATATTCGCCTAAATACTCCTTAAAGATGTGTTCGGTGTAAATCTAAAGGTGTCCAATTTGTCGATGGTAATGGTAAATCAATGGTCCTTCCACCTTTTTTGAAGGTATGGATGGAGCATCTGGAGCATCCATCCTTTAACCATTAAAACTTCTTATATTGGTATATCGACTTTAAGAACATTCTACAATATGTTTAGAGTGTTTAATTCCTACTGCATGGTATATTTCGGTGTTAAATGGATGGAATATAATTATAGTCAAATAAATTTGACTTGTAGTTCTAAAGGAGAGACACTCCTTTGGACATCATTTGATTATTTTAAAGGACGCGTTTTAGCTGTTATGTAAAGAAATTATTCTTAGATTAATGAGTGTTATGGCGTGTAGGAAGGATGAAGTACGATGATATATTTTCATATCGGTGTTTAAAGATGGGTAAATTATAGCAAATACGGTTGTATGGACTTGCAACGAATTGCCGAGTCAAGATGTCCTTAGTAAATGTCACTTAGAGGCTTAACCTGCATAAGTCTCCAGAAACCAGTGTAAATAAATTTAGGTTAAACAATATTATTACGTAATTAATCTTGAAAGGATGGTCCTTTTGCCACGTAATGTCAACTTTCAATACAAATATCGAATACAATACAATAATTAAATGTTTAAAAGAGTACCTATTGCATTAAAATATTACAAATTGAAAGAGTTTAGTTAGTGTTACAAAATATCAACACATAAAATATCTTTGACAAATTTAATAGATACTTAATAACAATATTTTGCCTAAAATACAGATTATTATATTAGCTCAATGTTTAAATATAAACCAGTGGATAATTACCCATTAGTTTATTAATATATGCAGATACATACACGTTAGCTAGGCGTATGTTCGTATTGATGGAGTCTGTTCAACATAGTTTTATCAGGAAATAACTTTGAAATCCCTTGGAATTTTTCAACAATTTAAATGGATACCATGCGGCTCATAGGTTTCATTTATTACCTAATTGAGTGCCAAATTTAAGGGGTAATTCAGGACTCGAAGGGCATTATAGCTTCTACGTAGTTATTAGCTTATTTAAAATAACCTGATAAATATCTATATTTGTAAATGTCAATAAATGTTTGAACAGACTTCAACACAACCACTTTTGTATGTGTTCACTTTTGTGAACATTTTATTTAGGTTCACGTAATAAAGCCGATTTACACGACAATTTATTGTACGTTGCAATTGTTATTTTGTTGAAATTTGGTCCTAAAGGGACGGAACATTAAATTAAATAGTGATTACTACGAGGCATAGCGTCAAATAAAGAGTAAATATTATATCAAATCAAGAAGATATTCGATTCATGAATGATAAAAATAATTCAATATGACAAAACTGAATTGCTCTCAATACAAAAATGTTTGCAAATAAAAAAAATATTTATCTACTTAAACAATTAGTATATAACTGCTCCGCATTCTAATTTGTTTTAATTTAAAATAATTGATATTACTTGAGCATTTTATTATTATTATGGTTTGGTTCTAAATGTAATGACAAATCTCTAGTCGTGTGAATGGGGCTTTACGGAGTAATCTCACTTCGGTGTTGATATATATATTTGTGTATTATACATGTTCATTGTAATTCTTTATACAAATATTATTGTTAAATTCAAAAATTTTCACTTCACTGACAAAATACTAATCGCATCGAGCAGTCATAGATATACAGGGTTATTCGTAATTAATCGTAATATGCAAAAGGCTTCATCTCTAGACCTTTTTAAACGACTTTTATTCTACGACTTTTGATAATTCGTGAATATTTTTTCACATACAAAAATAAAAAACTAAAAATCTACACGAATAGGGTATTACACCTTTTTTTGAAAACTGTTTTAAATTAATCCTTAGATCGTAATGAACCAGTAGAAATTTTATTTCAATTTTATACAACCAAAAAATGCCTTAAAACCGATTTTTAATTTATGATTTTGAATTTACTCGCGAAAACGCTAGCCGCCATGCTACTTCGGCTCGTGACGTCACTTCATTATTAAACAATACAACTGCCAAAGACCAAGTAACACGATTTGTGAAAATAATGAGTTATAATGTTTATCATTGGCGTCTTGTGCCTAAATGCAATAATACAAGTGTAAAAACGCCACAAAAATTGTGGATTCAATTGCCAAGTGGTATTAAAATGAGAAACACTTGGTTGAAACTGGCAAGAAGAGATCCAAAATTATTGTCCACAAAGACTATACTGTATTTCTGTGAAGACCACTTTGATGTAAGTATGCGTTATAAATAGTATGTTAACTAATAAACAAAAAAAACTTCGTTAATATTACAATTTCATAATTTGTACCTAATGTATTTATTGTATAGGTTATATTATGTACCTATATTAAGTAGTGAGTTTAGCTTCTTTAACGTTTATTTGTATTGCTCAGTTGTGAATATTGTATAGCTAATGCCGCAATTACTACAGCTAGGAATCTAGAATGTGTTATAGACCTACAAATTGCGAAAAAACAATTAAATTTCAATTGGTTTTTCGCAATTTTTGGCGGGCATTTGGCGGGCTCAGGACGACGAAGCCTTAACAGCTTTGTTAATTTTAAATGCTGATTAGTTAATGCCTTGTTACATAGAAATTGGTGAAACTGGGTCTTATTGTTAGACAAAACTTGATACGATAGTTAGGTAGGTACTTACATTACTGTTTTAATATTTCTCAACTCGGCAGAACAGAAATCGGGATTGGATGCAAAAAAATTTGCCACCATTAACGTATTGATCATTGGTAGATTTGTACTTTCTGTTTTCACAAAACCGTCTTCCATGATGCGATTTTAATCAAACTAACACAGCACGACAAACAATTATTGTTGAATTGTTACTCTGAGACGACAAACGTCTAGATTGTTTTCTATTGGAGACTGGAGTGACGTCACGTCGATATCCAATATGGCGGATGGCGTTTTAAAACAGATTAAAAAAGACGATTTTAGAAATTGAATTATAAAATTTACATTGAATTTTTATTAATAAATACTAACGTTTCTCGTTTACTTTTTTCAAAATCTATCATAAAAATGCATTTTCATATTTTTTTTTACATGGTGTAAAATACCCTATTAATTAATTTATCATATGCATAGTAAGATTCAGCGCGGCGCCGGTTGATGGCTGCGAATGACCGCTGAGCTTTGTCGAGACTAAAGAGCTAAGAAATATCAGAGAGTACTGATAAAACTTCAATATTTTTTTCTGATAAATATTAGATTTTTAGATAAGTCTTAGAACAAAAGTTGTTCTTTAAGGTGTAGAGAAGTAGCCTATACGCATTTTACGATTGATTATCCATAACCCTGTATAAGACTATAGTGTATATTTCACTATTTAAATTAAAAGAGGTAAAAAACAAGATGTGCGCTTAAAGGCTGTTTGCGACCGGTCGCGTCATCCAGTAATACTTAGCTTTATTTAGGTATATTTATAAAAGAATATTAAATAAATAAGTACTACAACAGCATTCTTCAGTAAAGTTTTCATCTAAATTGATCTTTATCTTTGTACAGACATCCTCAAAAATATCATATTTAAACAGTTTCGTATTCCATTGAGATTAAAGACAATTTGTTAAAATTGAGTTAAAAATTCAAACACATATATTTTTGACTTTGACTGTACCTAAGTCTTCGCTCTCTTCACAGTTGGCACTTGAAAATGTTTTAATGGTGCGTATCGATGCTTTAATGTAGATATATCGTAGGTATGTGTGCCACTATGGTACTTTGTCGGATCGAGTGTATGTTTAAGTACGTCTTCGTCACGTATAAACTATAAACACGTTGTTCTGTAATCGAATCGAATTCTATGTTCGTTCAATAAATCGCTGATAACAAGATCTAGAATAAAAAATAGCCATGTCTATTTCAGTGGGAACAGGATGTAATTGTTAAGAGAATAAATATATCTTAAGTATTCTTAGCCAATGAATCTCTTAGAAAGGCGCATTAAAACGTACACTCTGGATTGTTGTTATATTTCATGTCATTGTCATATTCGTGCAGTCATAGAATTCAAAGCAGATAACCAAATGAGCATAACCCTGCTCAATACCTCTGCGTAGTCTGCGCTGGTTGGTGATGTGTTTTTCTTCAATTCGCCAATAACGTAGCACTTGCACTTCCCACCATGACGGAAAGTAATGCTCAAAACATGTATTAACATTGATGTTAGTAATTATTCTGTTCGATAAGACTTAATTTAATGATTGTCATCTCAATAACGTCATAATTTATTCGCAATATTTTGTACATATTTTTTATTAGTTTCACGGCTTTAAAGGTTTCATAAAGGCATTTAGCCCAGAAGAATCTTAATAGTTTATTTAATCATATCAAGGCTCAAATAATCTTGTCTCAATTAAGACTACATAAAAAACTGGATATAATTCCAGTTTATCATTTTGTAAGTAACACTACATGTATGCCTATTTCTTGTAACATAATAAAAAAACAAAAATTGTCTAATTAGTAAGAATAGGATTTTTTTACAAAACAATCTGTATCTTCCTTTCATCAAGTTAAGAACTAAACAAGAATAGGATTCAAAATGTTAATAATATAGATTTTGGGCTATTGTCGCTTCTTATAGATTCGATTACGCTTACAATCGTTATAAAAGTACACCAGTAACATTATACCTCAGTATCGCCGTTCTGTCTACATTCCAATGCATAGTATTATTTTTCTTTACTCTTAGCATTTCGTGCAATTTCAGGTTACACTTTCATTTAGTCATTTAATCTAGTTAGAATTTGCCATTTATTTTTAAACTAAAATCATTTCCTTACCAGTTTTGTCTTCCTAAACAAATATTACGAAATAGATTTACGTTTTATTTATGCTTTATTTATTTTTGTTCCTTATAACGCAATGTGTCTTCCTAACATTGAAAGACACCTGCATACTTTTCGCGTATGCTATTTTATTACTTTTAAAACTTATAACAATTTTTATTTTCATTGATAACAAATAACCATGCGTAATTTTTTTTTTAAACCCAACATTTCTTAGGAGCTACGTAATTAAAAAATGTGGGGGTACTAGTGAATAACCCAGTAAAACCTGAAACAAGTTCAATGCATGACGCTTCTAAACAGGCATCCACATATCACGAACATTACAAATCAGCTCTACACGAACATTACAGATCAGTTCTAATATTACTCGAGCTTTATTTTTTTATAAAAAAAGGAAAATTTAAAAAATCAATGACATTAAGGATATACATTAATAATTATTATAAGACAAGGTTCTCGTTTACCGTTTTAAAAACTTAGTATAGTAATTAATTATTGTCCTTGTTATCTGAATATCTAATAGATGAATCTGAAATATTGACGATTATTAGTAATAATTTACTGATTAAATCAAATTATACATAATACTTTCATAGTTGCGGGGTTACGAATAAAGTGTATTGCTCACAAGGTTTGTCTGGATTGCTTAATGTATATAATACATGTATGTTTTGAATATATTTAATTGAAAAACATGTAATTCAACACTGTTCTAGCCATTAAGAAAGTTCCTTCGTGTTTATAAACCCTTTCTCCTTGAATTCACTTCCAAGACTGTAGATATGTCTCAAATAGAGCAAGTTCGATCCTCCATTTCCATCAATTACGTATGTCTACTTGTAAATATTGTTAATTTATTGTTGTAATTGTAAAAAAATAAATGTAATTACTAGATAATCATTAAGTTGTCTTGCACAATGAATGTTATCCTTCCACGTTGTAGGTAAGTGTATATAATAAGTGTGTATGTTTAAAATTAACCATGTCTTATATTATAAAAAGCGTGGAAGTGGCAATATATTATACCTAGTATATATGTATAATTTTATACTACTTTTGTTATAATTATTACTTGTGTAAGCGCCACAAATGTGCTATCAATTTGGTAGAAATTAAGCTATATGGGTGCGTATTTTATTATTTACACTTTCATCTTATGGTTTTATATAGATGACAATGCAATTTTTAGCATTAAATACCTAAGTACATACTTTTATTAGATGAAATTTATTTTACATTAATAAATATAAAGAATGTAAATAAGATGTTATGTATTTTATCTTTCAAAAATATTTTAAGCCACTTCCATCTCGTCATAATAAATCATATAAATGTAAACTACTAAATGGATTATTAAAATGTTACTTATATAAATACTAGTGCCACTTAATAAAATATTTTTTAAAATAATATGCTTAAATATAATCCTCAATATAACCACAATGTAAACACTGCTTTATAAAGAAGTTGTGAAGAGAAAATATATATTGATTAAAAAGTAGTTTATCTTGTCCATGGCGACAGGGTGCCGTATATTGTTATGTAAAACATTATATTAACAAATATAGAAAAGAATATGGTTGTTGTAAAGTAATAGATATATATTTTTTCTATTTAGTTGGCGAGCCCGAGGCGGCGTGACGACTGTTACAGGATAGCAGTGGATAGATAGATCAATAGAAATAATTAATTGCATTTTTTCCGATTAAGAAAATCCTATTCCCGTACTGTGTAAATTTTAAACTGAACAATTGGATCTACTATTCAATAATATTAACCCAGATATTTAAGTATATTTGTAATAATTTCAGTAATCCATCGTAGGTTTTAATTAACCCTGTTTCAAACCTGTCGATAATTATATGATTCGTGCCAAAATATTTTAATCGCAAGCAAAACATGATCTCTATAATATAAACGCCGTTACAATTCAACGTTGTTGTTACACTATAAAATTACGTTAATTTACCACTTATTATAATTACACTAAATAGGAAATATAACATGCGTTATATTAAAGTTTAATTCAGACACTTGAGTGATTAAAATGCGTCATAATAACTATTTTTCTGATTTGCACCATATATGACCGGTTTTTTTAAATATAAATCTTATGCGTAGATATATTTTGATATCTGATTAACAATAACGATTACTTTAACAATCTAATTTTCGGTTTTTTTTTCAAAATTATGTCTAAAATATTATTGTTAGATATTCCTGACCGCTACTAACATACATTTGAATTGGAAATGTATAAACACTTATCGGATATTAGCAATCACAATATATTTTCAACATTTACTGGAGCTCCAGTTAGTTAGTTGGTGCGATTAAGCTTATATTTTTCTTGAGTAATATTAAACAAGTACTAAAACACTCCCAGCATGTCAAATTTTAATGGTATTCTTTAAATGTAATTTATGTAAGTGCAAATTGTTTTAGTACAAATCTTTACCTTGACTTCTCAAAAGTAATTTACTCCCAAATTGGATAATATCATTTTACGTTTTTTTATACACGTTCAATTTAGATTAAAGGCATAGATTTCCTATATATTTAGAGAGGGATCGCGCAATATAGTTTGCAAAGCGCCATCCCTCTCACACAGAGTACTTTATTGAAATTAGTAAAACTGCTATCAAATATTCCGTATGAAGTTGTGATGGTTAACCATCATTCATTTCATCATCAAGTCATTGCTTTAATTGAAAATTGACAGAGTGAACTGATTAGTGATATATAAATACCCTTTGGCCATAATAAACTGGGCCTAAGTGTAGTTTAATAGCTAATTTGTGTTTCAATGTCTGCATGCATGGAAAGTTGGTGCTAATGAATTGATTTTGTGTTCATTTATGATTACGTTCCCAGTGGTCAGCGGGTGCGCGGGCGCCGCGTTTTGCGTTAGTAATAAATTGTATTTTGATATTATTTATGTTCACGTTTGTAAATATACAGAAACGGCATATCCATTGTTCTGTAGTTAGGTAAGACACTCCACAAATAAATACACTGTTGGAGATAATTATTTGTTTTATTTTGAATCGTTAATATAAATTTAAATATATTTTATTTTGTACATGAATAAATGTAAATCAAATATAATTAAATATACAATAATTCTAATTTAAATAACATTCCTCACCAGCGTAATATTTTAGCTATAAAATATATTAAGTATAAAAAAGTAAAGAGAAATCTTGGTCCCATTACTTAGTCAAAATAAATGAGAACAGAAACTTAAAAATAATGGAGTTGAATCAAATCCGGTTATGGCAATCTGATGCTATAGCGCAGATATCAGATGCTTGCATATTTTATATTGATAGCTTCCGTTGGAGGAAGTGATTAAAAAATCTTATCGTAAATCTATACAAATAATTACGGAATCATAAGTTTAATTAAGTTGGAGCACACGACTAGAACTGGACTAAGTCATCGCAATTTGTTACCAAATTATGTAACTCACGCTTACTTACTACTGCTACAAATGCCATGAAAATATTCAATACAAGCATCTGCCAGCTTCGCTCAGGCACAGATAATAGAATACTAGTACTCAAGTAAGATACCTAAGCGTTGACAAGGCTCATAGTGTAACTGTACCTACACCAGATTTCATAGAAACCGATCAAGTAGATATCCGGACGTATAAGATCACATACAAACAGACAGACATGAATCATAAACTCGGCTTCAGTGTCGCTCAAAAAAATTAAGAAGATTAACTTCTTAATTTTTTTATAAATTTTGGCATAGGTTGGGTCTCAGAGGACATTAAAAAAAGCGAGTGAAACCGGAGGCAACAGCTAGTCTCCTGTGTCCAAGAAACCAGACGCGGTAGTTACTTGTGACATATTCGGGTGCCCTAGATTTTAAAACGAATGAAACTAATTACCTACTTTAAATCAGGAGTGCTACTGCCTAAATACGTCCTCAAATCGGTGATAGTAGACTTGATCAGTTTTGCAGGGATGGTCGGCCTGTTGAGGCGCTTGTACGCGGCATAACGGTGGCAGCCCCCAAAGCTGTAGTAATAGTCACCTCCCTCGGAGCCCTTGATCCAGAGAATGTCTATTGGAGGCACGTTGCCCAGTTCTTCTTCTTTCTGGAAAACATTATTATTTACAGCACGGTTTCTCCCATTACAGAGACCCTCCCTACCCTCCTTCCACACCTCTATAGTTCGAAACCTTTTTGAATGGGAGTCCTGAATTCCTCCAATAGGAGTCCTCCCGCCATCTCTGTCTGGGCCCCACATCTTCAAACGCCTAATGACTCTACTACTCTATAGTAAGTCTAGCCCACATCACACATACAACAGGTTATTTATTCATCATAGTTCAAGATACACCTACATAATACCTACCTACAATGAAAATTTTATTTTTTAAGTATTTAAATATTATTTTAATCGATTACAGGCCACTTGGATAATCGTCACCTCTAGATAGTAAATTATATCGACCTTCCAACCTTCTGACAATAGTTTACATAACAAAAGAATAATGTTTACATGTCTTACTTACAGCCAATGTTATTATTACCATGTCATTACATGATCATAATTAGGTATCTACGATTCAAGTTGTTACAACATGCTATTACATATTTAAAGGTAATTTCTAGGTACCTATTGGAACTACTATGTAGATTAAAGTTATCGTACTTATCTACCGATGCAGTATCCATGTATCTGATACATTTTCACGCCTAAACAGTCTAACAGATATTGATAAAATTTAGCGAGAAGATTGATTGCATTCTTAAAAAGGGCATACAATTCCTTGTATTATATTCCTTACATACATAATTTCGCAGCTTCTCCTAACAACACCTGATGATGATGTGGCAACATCTGGTCGCATTATAAAGCCTACGTATTAGGTACGTAAAAAATTAAAATGGTCATGTAATATTTTATTGTAAGCAGCAAGGGACCCATTATGTCTACTTGTGGCATTCCATAGTTAAAAATACTTATCTATAAAGCTGTTGAACTTGACAATAAAATATTGGGGCTAAGTACTTTCGATGTAGGATAGTTCATAATAATGTAGGTTACCTGACTGGCCTAGTACATACTTATTGATTGACAGTAGCCACGTCTCTATGATTAGATACACATTTTATAGGGATAAATGCAGAGCAGGTCTTGGTGCTATGTTAGTGCTACTACTAGACAGAACGATATCGGCACGTATTGTAAGCCATATCTGGCAAAATTCAGAAGAAAATGGTATTTTAATTCTCACATAACAGACCTTCAAATAACATTAAAAAACTAGACCAAAGTGAAACAGATTTTTTTTTATGAAACCTAAACTAAACTCACAACGCTGAAAGTGGAGTTTAGGCGGGAAAATGAAAAGTGCAGATTGTTGATTTTATATTATTTTTCAAAACTTTAATTTCTCTGAAGTTTAATGTGTAATTATGGTGGATAATTAACCATTAAGTGTTCGTGAACGAGTGAGAGTGTAGGCAAATGATATAAAATTGAAAATCGTGACTTTTTGGGTTCACACCTAAACTCCATCGAAGCCTCAATAAAGTTTCTACCGTTTTATTGGGGCAACTGAACATTATACTTGACACTGGCGAACACAAAAAGTGTGGTGCCATAATACAATCCCATGATGGGAAATAATTATTACCTACTTGATTATTCTAATACTTGACACTGGCAAATACACAAAAAGTGTGACGCCATAATTAAAAAAAAAAAAAAACGCTGAAAGTGAGTGTCATGTGGTGCAATATTTCACATCTAGCTTGCTACTGTAATCTGTGTTCACATCGCAATGAGCAACGGACTAAATGCAATTAGGATTTTTTCTTACCTGTATAGTCTCCATTAGAGATAAAACTTTATCCTCAGTGAGTTCCGGTATGAAAGGCCTGATGATCACCGACATGGGCACGTCGTGAATCTCTTCCTTGTAAGCGCTGTGCACACTCGCCATTCTTGATGCTACAACCGACAGTAACAATAATGACCTTACGAGTAAATACATTTTAATTATGACATTCACCTAAACACTCGTTTTTCATAATCGCGTTAGTTTTCTTATCAGATAAATCGGTAATAGGTCGATAGTGATTAATTTTTATTTTGCCATTCTAAGTATTTAGGGTTTCCATTTTTCCAACAAAAGCGTTGCATGTCAAGTTCAAGTTACGCATACAAAATATTAAATTCTGAATAAGTATGTAGTCCTACGTACATACCGACGTAGTTTTTAATATGAAAAGGTGGATGATTGGAACGCTCGTTTTTCTTCCAATGGTTAGTTTAACTCTAGAAGACGGTTCTGCCTAACAAAATTTACCGAGTCTTGTTTAAAAATAATCATGACATTATTTTGTAAATTGTAATATCGTTCGTTCATTGTAAAATTCGCGAGTCACGGAGGATGATCTAAGTTTTTCAACAAACTATTAAATATGTGTAGCTAGTGTAGCTACGCCAAAATGTATAACGTAGTGTTTATTGCTCATATACTACACCCACCACATAGATAAATAAATAATAATACTCACGATTCTTAGCGTAAACTGAGTTAGTTAACTTAACAAACAATTTCAACATAACATAAACTTATTACGTTAGTAGTGTCTCGACCGACTAGTCGCGCGATACTAACTCATAATGCCTGCGACGACGGTGCGCCCACCTGATTCATGCTCTTCGCCAAGGTCAGCCTCGCTCTGATAAAAATAAACACAAACAAAATAACTTCGTACTATTTACATATATTAGCGTTATCAATTTGATAAACAATAGAATTTTATTATCGCTCTAGGTTAGAGTATTGATCGATTAGACCACGTTACCATTTCCTTTGTGCAAGCCATCTTTGTAGATGCATTTACCGAGAGATATGTCCACAATGTTATGTTGACAAATCGCATTTGCAACAATAAAATAATAGGTATCTCGTTACGCCAGTATTTCCCAAAGGTGTACCTACTAATGCACCCACAGTTCAAGCAGTTCAACTAAGAACTTCGTAGAAAAACCAATAACATTTTGCTCAACCTGGGAATCGAACCCAGGAGCTCTCTCGTTGCATTCGCTTTTTGTGTGGGATAGGGGCAAACGAGCAGACGGATTGCTTCACCGCCGCCCATAGACACCCGTAACACCAGAGGAGTCACAAGTGCGTTGCCGACCTTAAAAAATGATTTCGGCCTCCCCTCAATCACTCGGCGAAACACAAAGTAAGCGTTGTATCACGCCGGTTTTCTGTAAGGCAGTAGAATCACTCCAGTCAAGCCAGCCCATTCGTGGCATTCTAAGGATGGTCCTCCCATTGAGCCATTTTTTTTTTGAATTTTTTTCACATACACATGGCTGATCGTTCGGCTTCTGTGCCAATTGTAGGTTCGATAGTTGTCGTGATGTTGTTTGTATATGTGAGAATTTGTGTTTGTAAACGCACCCATGACACAGGAGAAAATCCTAGTAGGGGTTTTTTTTAAATATATTATCCATAGTGAAATGAAATGATGAAATGATATTTATTTCTGTAAGTAGATCATTAGAGACACTTTTACAAGTCAATGTTTTGTTTTTTTTTATAGCTAGATGGCTTCGGCATTTCCTAACTGACGTGAGAAGAAACACCGAAACAAACTCAGAGAATCATGGTCTCTTTTAAAGTCCAGACATAAAATAATGCAAATAATGTGAGTGGGACAATGCAGGGCAAATAGTTGGAAATGTTATAAAATGTATAGGTATCATATCGCAATGTAGATAACCCCGTTATGAAAACAAATTAGCAATTACAAATTAGCGTGTAATTACGATACTCATTTGTAACAACAATGTCATTTGATAGGTTCACCTGTTCCAAAAATATGAGATGGCATTTCAAAAAACCTCTAGTAGTACACATATCAAAAAAAGTTTGCGATCACTAGCTGATATATTTTTTTAAATTGAACTTTATCAAGAAAAAATATTAGTTGCGTGTCCTCTATAAATAGAAATATTCTGTTTGAAATTAAAAAATAAAACTACATTTTATTTTTTATGAAAAAATAACAAAAAAGACTTTGATTTTTCTAAGTGATCGCAAACTTTTTTTGATGTGTGTCAGTATAATCTGTTACGTTTATATCCAGCCCGTAGTTTACAAATGATACGGGAAAAAATATCTAGGTGTACATGAATAAAACAACTCGTATAACTACACAAAAATGTATTTTAGTCAATCTGATGGTCGCAATAACATTGAACTCGTCGTCGTATACATGTGTGTCCGCGCCGCCCCGCCCCGTCTATGGGAACTATATTAACATTACTTCATAACCATTATAATAAATAATTTATCGTGTACGCGTAAGAAAGGTGCGATCGATGGCGGCACGAGAAATTACAATGTTCCACAGCGATAAAACATCAATTACATTTTCGTTTTTATCTCGTATACTGTTTCAGATATTTTGTTTTAGAACACATTAACTTAACACTAGCAATTTTTAATTTTCATATATCCAAACTATCACTAAGTGGAACTAATTTTAGGTTACAATCGTAAGATATTGTAGTGTTTCGATGAAAATGTACGACGAAATAAAATAACATTCAACTTACTGCTAACAAGTAAAATAAATTGTGCTAACAACATTTTAGCACCACCATCATTAAAACATTTTGTTCTGATATTCACAACTCCTGTCGCCGTGGCACCAGAGGCGAATTTAGCGGTAGCTGGCCGTTCATTTACTCTGCAATACTAGTCTTTGCATGACTTGCATGTTTGTTGTTTTTGAGCCTTACCTAAGTTCGGCTCTGTACAAAAAAACATAACTTGTAAATAATTAAACAGAGAACTAACTAACTCCACATTAAGATCAGCTTGGGCCAAGTTGTGTGCGCGTCAATAACACAACCATTGCTAATAAAATATTAAAATTGCACACAATATGTGCGTCCGCGTACAGTTAAACTAACTTTGAATCAACAATACTTTCCGACATTATGTTATAGTTCATCAGTCAATCAGCATACAACAATTGCTGAACAGAAAAGTTAGAAGCTTAATATTTTTTTGTGCTAGCTCAATAAATATTCCAGCAATAATAAATGTATATAAAAATATTATATTTGAATTAATTGCGTATACACAAATATTTATATAGTGCAGTTCACGAGCTTGTATGTCCTTACAACATTACCGGTACATATGGTTATAATTTTATAAATATAAAGAATGTGTTAATATTATTCTTGGAGAACAAACTGAGCGAGTGAGAAGTTATTAGTTATAATTAACGTATACATTTCTTGTGTGGTAACGTCAATATTTAATTTTGAAGTGTGAATTGTTGAATTGGTGAAATTAGATTTGTTATAGTACGCTGGCGGTAAGCACTATAGATTCAAAGTCGTGAAGTACACGGGCGCACTACGTATAGACACTACAGTCAGCACAAAATATCTGAATACTTATATCTAACATTATAACACTAGATTCATCTTACAGCTATCGTATAATTATAACCACCGTAGAGTAAAAGATTATTAGAACGAATAGAAACACGAGATCCCCGCCATATCGATGTGATGATTTACTTTTGTATATAAATTACTAATACTGCCAAAATAATTACTTTTCAAAATAATAAATAAACAGCAATTTAAAACAACTTCACTGGTTTTAAAACAATAATACTATAAAATAGTTGCCGTCGAATATGCATTTATAATAAAGTGACTATAATGTGTATATTAATAAAAATAAAATTGTATGATATAATTGTTTAAACAAATACTGGGTACCAGTCGTATAGAGTTCGTAATACAAATAAAAATACATTTCATTACATTTCCTTCCAAAAATATCGCTAATAATAATATTATGTAGTCTAAGGTATATTGTGTAGTATACAATGTACTATGTCTAAGGCCAGACGCGTGGTCGCGCGCGCCGCAGTAAGTAACTGCTCGTAAGTATTGAGTACCTGACCTACTTAACATTATAATAGTAAATGTAAATGGCAATTCTGTGGAAGCTGCACAATTATGTGTCATACCCGTAACCTGAAACAAATCAGTATGCACACAGTTAGCTCGCTTATGGATTTATGTAAATTCGACAAGGAGTTTAGCGGTTAAGGCAATATTTAATATATCCTCATCCTCCAAGCCTGTTCCGAACTATGTTGAAGTCTACTTCCAGTCTAACTAAATGCGGCTGAATATCAGCATTTTACACGAAGCGACTGCTATCAGACCTCCGCAACCCAATTTCTGGGCAATACCGATATTCGGAGGATGGACTGGTTGTCAGGCTTTTTTCGGGTTTCTGACTACCACTAACAATTGTCAAAGATTTTTTTTATTTTTTTTATCTTTATTTATTTTTAGGGACTTTTATACTACTGTATATGTTCGTATGACAACCGGGACTGACGGCTTTAGGTGCACTCCGAGGCACTCCTACGTGCCTTTAACGGATCATTATATCAAATGAATACAATTAGAAACACCCCTATTTCAGTGAATGATGTTTCGAGTAAGTTTACCTGAGGCACGGGTGCGGCTACGAGCCTACGGCGACAGGTCCTGGTGCATGGGGTCGTAGCCCATGGAGCCGTCGTAGCTGGGCTGCGGCTGGTCGTAGCCGGGCGCCGGCAGCGAGTAGCCCATGGAGTCCTGCGTGGGCGCCGGCGACATCATGGGCGTGGCCGTGCCCGACGCCGCGCCCATCGAGTACGGCGACGCGCCTGCAGCTGCGCGGGCGCACCACTCATGTATACGTGTCACACTAGTTGGGGGGGGCTACCGGCGTGTGTGGACAGCTTTCATTTGATTTCGTAGTAGTAAGTGTGTGAAGCACAACAATACTTCCGTTGAAAATGTGGTTAACAAAAAAATAACTAAGAAAAGTATGTTTTCACATACACTGTAATTATAAATATCAGTATCATATTATTACAGTCATATTACAACATTAATTTTAAAAAAATGTAAAAAGTAAGTTAATAAATTAATAAGGAATTAATGAAATAGCAAATCGAAATCTTAAAGGCAAATTATAGTACCTATCGTATTTATAATACCAATAAGTACGATTTGCTGACCGATTAAAAAATACTACGGAAACCCTCGTGAAAGATGGCCACAACGCAGTTTGAACTGAGGTAATTCAAACAGAGATATCTTTCAAGTGTATCGTTATCGACAGCGCTTAGCGCTTAAATGGCGTGTGTATGGCTACGTACGCACTGAGAGGCTTACTAAACACAGAACTTGAATTTCACTTGGCTATTTATTTAGTTGACGAGCAGACAGGAGTCTTAATTGTAATATACCGCCACTTGCACAATAAAACGAGCAGTCTAAATAGCTAGTCAATGAAATATTCAGTTCTAGCTAAGGCCCTCAACACACTTGCGTCCTTCAGACGTGTGCTTCTATAAGAATAGCGCACACCCGTAAACGTGAGTGTGTTAAGAGTCCAAGTGAGCCCTCAGTCAGTGCGAGTTAGCCTAGTTCTAGTTAAGTCTATAGTTTACTGTAATATGACGAAGCTCTGGCTGGCGGTGAGCTAGCATCGCGCCCCGCGCCAACCCAAGGCAAGTCTGTGTGCGAAAACGTATCTCTATGTAGCGCACTCGTTTCTTCCCAATGTTCACAATAAGCAATTAGTCAAATGGGTCAAGTGGGTGGACCATCCAGTGGTTTTCTGACCAATAAAAACATTTCTTTTTGATAAATAAATAAATAGGAAATTAGAAATAGTATGATCCATATTTAAAAAAAACACAAAAGATGTCTGAAACATTAAAATACTGTTTCTGTGACTACATCTTCTACACAAAAGACTATTTAATAAGGTTTAGTCATTTCAAACTGTAGAAACTAATTGGAATATATGGTAATGTGACCAAGTAGATAATGAAGTAAGCCTTGGACAAAGCAGCTGAGCCCTTGTCAAACATTGTTTTTTAATGTGAGTGTAGAAAGCACTAGTATTTGTTACTTTAAAATATTTCATAATATGTCCCAAAGCAATATGCAGAATGTCCACTCTTTTCCTTTTCAATGACCTTTTGACATAAAGTTGGTTTATCAAGATAGGTCTCGAACCCATCTCTAGAACAGCAATTTCTTGTTTTACCCACAATTTAACACTTTAAACTATGCACATACCGGCAGCTTTCTTGGCAGCGTACAGGTTAGCCTCCTCCTGTGCCTTGCCGATGTTCTTCTTGTAACGAATACGCTTGTTGCCGAACCAATTGGACACCTGCCGGCAATATTACACTTCAATATAACTGATATTTAAGTAATCATCTATTACGTGATTTGTTGAGGGAAATATCTATATTGGTACATAATAATTATTGTAGCATTAATTCTTAAATCTATAGAAATACATAAAATTTGAGTTTCTGTTTGTAATATTAAAATAACCGCTTTTTATTAAGTGCATTTGGATGTATATACGGTACATATACCAAAACAACATTAAAAAAATATGTCTGTCTGTCTGTTCTGGCTAATGTCTGAAATGGCTGGACCATTTCAAAGATTAGCCGGACCAGACCAGACATTTCATCTTGACGGGACTTTCACTGGCAGATAGTTAATGTAACAAGGAGTAACATAGGCTACTTCTTTTTAAATACCACGCGAACGAAGTCACGGGTAACAGCTAGTTTGGGGTAAAGTTAGTGACAGTGTAATATTTTTCAATTATTCACCCTGCTTTACAAAAATTTGGTCATAAACAGGTCAAAGATGTACTATAGAACAGTGATAGTTATTGCCATTGTTTAACACACACACAGGATGTCAGAATGATTTAGAGTTCTGGTTAAGTTACAAATAAGATTAATGTTCAACTTTATGTTGAAGTTCAAAATTACCTAACTGTTCTCACTTTAATGAACTTTCGCTCGGTTCAAGACAATAGCGCTGCCGCTTGTAGCGTTCGGTGGAGGCAAATCGTGTCTTGTACCAGTAGGGTTGCCAACTCTATGTCACTACGAAATATTTTTTAGTTCCCCTTTTTAAAATTAATGTTCCGTCAATAGAAAACACAAATCTATAACAAATTTCTGTACACAAAATAGAACAGAGAAAGGATTTAATTACTCAGCTTATAATGTTTGCATACAAAGGACATCGAATAACATTGTGCAAAACTTTTTCTATTTTATCTCTTCCCCAGACTTGGCAACCCCAAGTACCTGTGATACAGTAATGCCACACTTGCGGGCGAGCTCCTCCTTGACCTCCTCGCTGGGGTAAGGGTTGGCGAGGTGCGAGTAGAAGTACTCATTCAGCAACTCCAGCGCTTGCTTGGTGAAGTTACGTCGCTTCCGGCGCGCGTCGAGGAAACTGCAAGGGGAAGTGACGTTACGGTACCTGGGACACAGTAATGCCGCACTTCCGCGCCAGCTCCTCTTTCGCCTCTTCGCTGGGGTAAGGGTTGGACAGGTGCGAGTAGAAATATTCATTGAGGATCTCCGAAGCTTGCTTGCTAAAGTTGCGGCGCTTTCGGCGCGCGTCCAGGAAACTGCAAGCGGGAATTTGGTATTTTTACACGCAAAATACGCGCTTAGTCGTGGAGTTGCGGAAAAAAGCCCGCTATACCAATACCAATGGTATTTTTTGGACTCTCTTTTTTTTACGCCGTTTATTGCAAGAATTTTTACCAATTGAATTTTGAAAAGTTATTTTTAAATTACAACAAGTTTTTTTAGAATACAGAGAATTGTAAATTGTATTACTTGGCAACAAACCATGTATGATGAATAACATTACATTACAAGGAATTTAGCCTTTGCCTTAGCACAACAGTTCTGTTTGTTAATAAATAAGAATGAAGCGTCGGTAGCGTAATGGCTAGGGCGTTGGACTTGCGATCATGTGGTTGCCGGTTCGATACCCACCCATTACTGCAACGTTGCTACCAACGTGAACCCACTCGTAACACAGGCATTTTAGCTTAGCACGAGGGGTTAACAAGAATACTAGTAATGTGCGACCCACATGGCTAGTAAGCTTTATACATAGAAAAAAAAAAATACTAAATAATACGAAATACTATTCAAATTAAGTATATTCAATAAATAAGAATGAAGCGTCGGTAGCGTAATGGCTAGGGCGTTGGAATTGCGATCATGTGGTTGCCGGTTCGATACCCACCCATTGCTGCAACGTTGCTACCAACGTGAACCCACTCGTAACACAGGCATTTTAGCTTAGCACGAGGGGTTAACAAGAATACTAGTAATGTGCGACCCACATGGCTAGTAAGCTTTATAGAAAAAAAAAAAAACTAAATAATACGAAATACTATTCAAATTACAACATTATTTAGTGACAGTGTAATTTTACGGTTACTGACCGTGAGCGCAGTATCATGACGGCCTCGCAGGTGGACTGCTTCAGCTGCATCTGGATGGAGCTGAACTTCTTGTGGATAATCTGCACCATGCGCTCTATTTCCTGTTGGTATACATGCAAAGGTCATGTTTGTCTAGTCATAAGGAAAAGCGGTCAGAACCACAAAGGTTTTATTTTACCAATACTTTTTTGCAGCAATGATGAACAATCTGATAGGCTGATAATCTGTGCATAGATTGCTACAATAACTAATAAGTTAGGAGTATAGTACTGGTAATTCAGAAAGCAGAGGACCATTTATAGTAATGTAATAAAACAAGACATAAAATTATTAGCGGTTAAATTATACACTGGAATAAAGAAATAAAAAATTACCATGAAAAGTGTAATTGGAGAGAATAATATGTAATAAAAAATATTCCTTTGTTATTCTCTTCCTTTTGCTAAAGACCTTTGTGAGCCATTTTTTTATTAGACTTTTATTACCAACTTATGGATTTTATTTTTGTATGCTAGCTACTCTTGTTAGTTGTTGGCGAGTCTTGCAACACGAAGGCCTCCTCCGGCTTTTACGAGTCTTCTCTTGACATAGCCGTTCTATGCCATAGTGGCCCTGTAATCTTTTTAATGTCATCAGACCAACATTTTCTTTGTCTTCCCCTTTTTCTTTTTGTTTGAAATCTCGGGGTTCATTCCATTGTCCATTTAACCTTGTTTTCTCTGAGCATGTGGCCTGCCCATCTCCATTTTAGCTTTTTGTGGGCCACTACAGCTATTTAAATGCTTCATCTTATTTACATACATACCTTGGGTGTGATAGGTCTGGTGCGGCTCTGTTCTCGGAGCAAGTTCATGACGTGCGTGGTGAACTCGTTGCAGGCATTCTCGTATTTGTCCAGCTCCTGATGATAGATCTGACGAATCTGGGCCAGCTTCGCGCGGTAGTCTGAGTGCTCGATCGCGTTATCTGTTTGTGAAGCAAGGAAAAGAATAATTAATGATTTTTTTCATTAACACTCATTTACACAGAATTTCTCTGAAGCAGCATTTTATATTTTCGAAAATATTGGTCACGAAAGAATATTTGATGGGTTCTTAAAAATGAATTATAAGTGAATGACCTTAGCTTCATAAATGTGTTTCTTATTCTTTGTGACAGCTATAGACCTTAATTTGGCAGATTGTATGAGATGTGATGTTTTTGTGTCCGTCTTTGCAGACTCAACACATCAAATAATGTTTTATATGTTCAGAAGCTCAAGCTCAGAAGATGTTTCTAACCATCATTAATGTTAGATATCCCACTCCTAATACTGTATGTTATATTTATAAGGAACCCATAAAAACTGTTTGTTTTACATACAATGTCTGTATTACATTCATGTGGTTTATGAAATCATTGAGTGTTAATTTACTACTTTTTCTCATATACCATAGGAGTATAATTGCCCAATTAATCACAGTAAGTGGAGTAAGTGTTAATTTTAAAATTTTACTTTGGATCAAGTTGAAAATATCTAATTTAATGAAAATGTAGTATCTTACTGTTACTACCATTAAGCACAGGCATTAGCAAAAGTTGGCAAACTACAATTTCTATACCACTGTTCCCATACAAAATGTTTTTTCAAACATTTACCCCATTCACCAGCAGCAGCAGAGGCAGACGCTGCGGCGCCGGCACCCCCGCCCTTCTCGGGGCCGGCGACACCCTCGGCTATCAGCATGTTGTCCAGTCGCATCAGTTGCGGATCTGGAGGCTCCTCCTCTTGCGTGTTGCGAAGAGATAACACTGTCCAAAAAGTAAAGTACTGTGATTATAGGCTTACATTATACATATAATCAATATATTATGTAAAATGTAATATATAGTGATTATAATTACTGTGTTCTATAGGCCTCTATAGAACACAGTAATTATAATCACTATATTTGATTTGATGATTGAAACTGATATAATCAGTAAGAAAGTTGCCCTAAGGAGATTTTATTGAAACTAATATTATTTAGGAAAAACATATTTACACATACAACACCTGGATTAAAATTGTTTTTTATTTTCTGTTTAAAGGTGCTAATCATATGAAAATTCATAGAAACTAGGTATTTGTGTAAAGCAGAGTAGGTATATGATTAAAAAAATAAAATAATGATTTTTTATTTTTTTTCCATGAATACTTTGATAATTGTTTCTCTAGATACTGTTCTAATAGAGGACTTTAATTAGTAGCCATGGGTTTACACAGGAAGGATTATGAAGTTCTTGGAAAATATTCAGTTTTTTTTAACAGATAAACTTCTGTATCTAGAAGAACATATTTGGTCTAGTCTGCATACATTGATACCTGTCTTTTTCAGTGTAATTTATTAGCATACACACAGTACATATACAATTGTTATAAGATCTATTTATCTTATTCTTAAAAATACATGTATGCATGTGCAATACAGACAGAACAAAGTACTGCAAATTTGATAGACTTTAGTAAGTATAGAATAGGATATCATTGTTTAATGTACAATGTCAGATATCTAGGGAAATTCATGTGCATCACATTAGTTCAACTTAAACAGCTCCCAAACATAAGATCAATGTTGTCTAAATGTATTAGTAGCAATCTTCTTTCCATAAATCGCTTGTAAGAAAGGAAGTTTGCTATAAATTACTTCAATCATAGATTTCGTAGTTTCATTGATGAAACTTCAGTTCACTTTACCTGTTTTCTCTTTGATTTCACATAACACTGAAAATAGGGCAGGCTTCATTCTATGACAGTTTAGCGTGTGTTTTCTCGCCTGCGCTTCATCAAGGCTTTGATCTGTAATATTCATGATCTGCTGCAATATCTCGCCAATATCCTGCTTGCGCGCTTCACCCTCGCCTGCAGCAGGCGCTCCTTCGCCGCCTGGCAGACCGTAGCCCTGCGGCCCCATAAGCCCGCCGCTGTGCGCCATCATTCGATTCGGATCATCCATTGCTCGTCCAACTCAATACATAAATACACCTAAACTTACACTAAGTACGTATACGGCTTTGTACCTTGTTGAAACGAATCTTTAGAAAAATAACTCGTCAAAAATACAACAATGCTACACAAGGTGCATTGCGCAAAGCTACAGCTTCCCCTGTTCACCTCGCCAACCACAACCAGCAATAAAATGGCCGACTCCTTTGTGCTGTCAAATCTGAAATATTTGAAAAAGAAAACAAATAATTAAAAACTATTTCTATCACGCTTCATCTCGCATTCATTTACGCAGTGATTGAAAGTGAGAAAGAGATAGTAAATAGACTGTCAGTGTTGCCACTTCCCAGGTGATTATATTAAACAGTTTTATGATAGAATATGAACATTGAATGCTCATAATAATAAATAATATCAGCGTAGCATTATCTCGACAGCATTCGTTGGGCGTGTGGGTGTGGCTTTAACTCCATTACTCCACACCCACACGGCCACACTACACATTACCTAGTCTGTCTGTGACTTGACTAGGTATCAAAGAGTAAATTGTAAAAAAAAATTGTAATTGTAGGTATGTAGTCTTTGACTATCTATCAGATCATTGAAGTTAGGCTTGTTCTTGCTCGGACTATGAACGGAGCGCTCCGTACTAGTACAATCGTTCAAATGTACTAGTTCGGTCTTCTAGTACTATTAGTACAGTACAGTCCTATTAGTACAGTAGCTCACTGAAGGAAAAGTGAACAAAATTAATCACTGGGATCATAGACATAAAGTTCAAAATAGCTTTGTTCTTGCTAGTGAGCGACGGTTAATAGTACAGTCGTTCAAATGTACTAGTCGAGATCAAATGAGCGGTGAGCGACGGAGCGCTCCGTCGCTCACCGCTCAGTTCGTAGTTCGTACAGAACTAGAGAGCCAGAGACTACGACGAACGACGAAGTACTAAAGGAATGATGTACTAGAAAGGAAAAGGAATAGTTCGTACTAGTCTGTGTTGGGAATGAATTCCTAATAGTACATAGTACATGTACTACACAAGCCTAATTGAAGTAAGTCTTCCTCTAAGTATCAGATAGTCAAAGTATATATTGCGCTGTCTGTACTGTGGCGACAAGTTGACATTCTAAGGTCGACAACCTTGACAATAAAACTGACATGCATTTGCATGGTAAACTAACTTTTTTTTTCTCCTGCACTTGCGGATGTTCTTATTAACCAATTCACTATATTGCTAAAAGTCATTAAAAATTAAAAAACCGGGGTGACTAAAGATGACGAGGATAAGTCAAAATCAAAATGTCAACTGTCACGTCTGTCACTGTCAGTGAATCTTGAAACATTTGTGACGTGCGTGCGTGAATTCGTTTCGTGATTTCGTCATCACCACGCGATCATAAAGCTAACTACCGGCAGCCAGATGGCTTAAATATTGAAAGTATAGTAATCTACCTAGATAAATGAGAAACGTTGTAGCATTAGCATTTAAGTGTAGTAGTGTATTTAGTAAACAACTTCCCATCGTCTGCAGTCAAGTCAGACTATCTCACAGTGAGTGGGGCAGCAATAAGCTTCACAGGAAAATCAAAATACCAAATCCTCAAAGAGAAATAATTATGGCAGATCCAAAAATTGAAGAAATATTGGCGCCGCTGCGGGCAAGCGTCAAGGAACAGGGTGATTTAGTCAGGAAACTAAAAGAAGAAAAAGCCCCTGAAATTGACGTGAAGAAAGCTGTAGCTGAACTGAAGTCCAGGAAGAAAATATTGGAAGACAAAGAACTTAGTCTTGCACCTACGGAAGAACTCTTTGATCGTGCTAAAATGGAGGACCTCATCAAAAGGAGATTCTTCTATGACCAGTCATTTGCCATCTATGGTGGCATCACTGGTCAGTTTGATTTTGGCCCCATGGGATGTGCACTTAAGAGTAATATGATCCAGCTTTGGAGAAAATACTTTATTCTACAAGAACAGATGTTGGAGGTAGACTGCTCAATCTTAACACCAGAACCAGTTCTTAAAGCTTCTGGCCATGTGGAACGCTTTGCAGACCTTATGACCAAGGATGTCAAATCTGGGGAGTGTTTCCGTTTAGACCATTTAATTAAAGCTCATCTTGAGAAGATAAAAAGTGAGAAAAATACTACTGCAGCATTGAAAGCAGAGATTGAAGACATTCTAGTTAAACTTGATGGTATGACAGCTGACGAAATGTCAGCCTTGATGCAGAGGTTCCAGATGAAGTCACCTATCAGTGGCAATGATCTCACTCCACCAATAGAGTTCAACTTGATGTTCAACACCCAGATTGGTCCCAGTGGATTAGTGAAAGGCTTCCTGAGACCTGAAACTGCTCAGGGTATTTTTGTGAATTTCAAACGTCTTCTGGAGTTCAACCAGGGTCGCCTACCATTTGCTGCTGCTCAAATTGGCAACTCCTTTAGAAATGAAATCTCTCCTCGCTCTGGTTTACTCAGAGTTAGAGAATTCACAATGTGTGAAATTGAGCACTTCTGTGACACTAAAGACCATCCCAAGTTTGAATCTGTGCAGGACACCCAGATGCTATTCTATTCTGCTAATAACCAGGAGCAAGGTAAGCCTGCTGAGATCATGACTATTGGAGATGCTGTCTCCAAAGGCATTGTTAACAATGAGACTTTAGGTTATTTTATGGCAAGAATTCACTTGTACATGTTGGCTGTTGGCATTGACCCTAAGAAGCTTAGGTTCAGACAACACATGGGCAATGAGATGGCTCACTATGCATGTGATTGCTGGGATGCAGAGTGCCTCACCAGCTATGGCTGGGTGGAATGTGTAGGATGCGCTGACAGGTCAGCTTATGACTTGACTCAACACACCAAAGCAACTGGCATCAGACTAGCAGCTGAAAAGAAACTGCCAGCACCCAAGCAAATTGCAGTTGTTGAAGCTGTGCCTAACAAAGCAGCTATTGGTAAAGAGTTCAAAAAAGATGCTAAAGCTATCAATGATGGACTAGCAGCATTGGACTCAGCAGCTTTAGATGATCTTCAATCTAAACTGGATGCTAATGGGGAATACATACTGTCTACTCCTAATGGTGAATTCAAACTTACACCAAATCTTGTCAGTGTTAAGAAGACACAGAAAACTGTTCATGTTGAGGAAATTATTCCCAGTGTGATTGAGCCTTCATTTGGAATTGGTAGAATCCTGTATTCAATCTTGGAACATAACTTTAAAATGAGGGAAGGAGATGAACAGAGGACATATTTTTCATTACCAGCTACTGTCGCACCAATGAAGTGTGCCGTATTGCCGCTCAGTGGCAACTCTGAATTCCAACCATTTGTGAGGGAGTTGTCCCAAGGATTGACAAATGTGGATGTATCTCATAAAGTTGACGATTCCTCTGGCTCAATTGGTCGCCGCTACGCCAGAACTGATGAGCTGGGGGTGCCATACGCCATTACCGTCGATTTTGACACTATAAAAGAACCCCACTCTGTTACATTGAGGGAGAGAGATAGCATGGGACAAGTAAGACTGCCACTAACTGATGTTCCAGCTGTTGTAAGGGATTTGTCTAATAGCAAGATCTCCTGGTCTAATGTTGAACAGAAGTTCCCGAAATTTGAACAACAGGAGGCAGTAAAAGGTGCTGCAGCGTAGGCTGACGCAACTTGTTTGTACAGCTGCATAGATCTAATTAATTTTCCATTGAAGATGTATTTATTGTTAGCTCTAAGCTTGCCTATTGTTCTAAATCATTCAACTATCTGGCTCATGCTTGTTTTCAAGCAGTTGTTTTATTTTTACAATGGAATAAACAAATAGAAATATAGAAAATGGTTTCTTCATATGTAATTACTGAATGTCATGTTTTAGGTCCTATGTAATCATTATTGTATATTTTACATAGGTACTTGCCGATTCTCTTTCGTAATAACACGAGCGTAGCACGATTGATAATATGTACCTACCTACAGACAGGCAATTGTTGTGAAAACGTAGGTTAGAAACATTCAGTACCTACAGCTTACATACAAATGCATTTCGTAACATAACGATTCCAATTTGAAAGTGTAAGACACTGTTTCTCAAGCAGCCGTTACGCGATCATGTATGAGGAGGTTAATAGTAAAACGTAGATGAATGTTAATTGGTGTGCCAGGATCGTAGCAAGTGGAAATCTAGTCTCTTCCAACCCCAACGGGAGACATGCGTGAAAAAGTACCGGCCAAAGAGCCTAGGTATTCATCTGTTTAAATTTGCTTTTATTTGTTTAGGGGTAAATAAAGGCGCACTCAATAAAATTTAGAACATCATTATTATTCATTCATAAAGACAATAATTAACCGGTTTTGCTGAACATTATCTGTAACGGCGGTCTCTAGACCGCGACCGGTGCCGCTGTCGATCGCGCGACCGCGACTTCTCCCGGTGACGGTCGCGGCGATCTCGCTCGCGACGGTCACGATCACGATCGCCGCGTTCACGGTCTCTGTCGCGGTCGCGATCTCTGTCACGGTCATCACGCCGTGTTCTGTCTTTCGAGTACCTAAAATAGAAAATTTTACAAATACGAAATTATTAATGCTTCTTTAAAGACATAACTGCCAATACCAAGTCCTGATAGTCATTATTCCTTGAAATTGTCCCCCTTAAGGTTGATACATCTTGATGATTGCCAATTTAGACCAGCTTAGGAAGTACTAGTTTCCTTTGAGGCAACTGACCCCCATCCTAGCACCAGAAATACATACAAACACATACAGTATGTTGAGATCATCTCCTAGCACAAGAAAAACATAGTCTGACTGTTAAAAATGCAATCTAGGCAACCATCACTCCGATAGTTGTGTTAAAAGAAATGTTTGCTTTTTTATATGATGCAGATCTTCATAGAAAGACATAACATACCATCACGCCTGTATTCCCCGAAGGGTTAGGCAGAGGCGTACTAATGTACACCCACAGTTCGCCGGTATGTTTAGGTCCCATGTAATAGGGGGCGAGCCTATTGCCTAGATCTTCATAGAAAGAGTATTTTTTTTTTACCATATTTACCTGTCTCCTTCGCCATAGTCGCGTCTGTCTCTGTCATCGTGCTCCCTTCGGTCGGCGTCCATCCTGCCAGGGTTGTATGCGCCAGCGCCGCCGGTGGCACTATTGCCGCCATTGCTGCCTCCACTGCCGTGGTAGTTCGCTGCCGGCTTCGTAGCCGTTGATTGCCTGTTGTGCTCTGCTAGCCTAGTATTATTCAAATAAGTTAATAAGATTTTCTAGTGATTATATTGACCTCATACTATGTGCCAATTTTTTGACAAAATGTTTTAGAAGAGATCTATGTTGGCAATGCTGTAAAAAATACTCCAAAAAGTGAGTAACTAGTACATTTTCCTGTTATCCAAACAGCAACAAGGCGGTATTGTTGACAGTCAGCACAGACACACTAGAATCATTATGGTACAAAAGTTATGATTATAGATTGACAAAAACGACATAATTTGAAAGGTTTTTAAAAAAGGTTTTTGCAGTAATATTATAAATAATGTGAGTGCCAGTTTTGTATAATTTAGCAATACCAAAAATTTTTTTTTAATAAGTTACCTACTTCTGCTCAATCAACTTCTGAATAGGCACTGGTATCCTTGGGAAGAGTGTGGAGAACCAATCCAGCTTGATGAGCATCTGCCGCACCAGAGCTCCTATAGTCGTGGGGCCGCCGCCGCCGGCACGAGGATCTACCTCTTCCTCATCATCCAAATAGTCTGCATACCAGTCGAAAAGGTCTGCTGGAGGCTGTGTGTAGCGTATGTACATGAACCCTGTGGAGATATCATTTATGTATCCTCATATTCATATGTATAGCATTTATAGTTATGAAATATAGAAACAGAATCACAATTTTTACCTGACTGTCAAAAGAAGGATATCAAAACAGTACCTACCAATACTGTATAGAATATTTGACTAATAATATATATGCTACAAAGAATATATCAAATAAAAAATACATAAAAAAAGACATACTATATGAGTTTTGAGTAAGATTTCCTAGTATAAATATTGTATCCATGCCTACCAAGTGCTCTAATGTAGGGTGAGTCTGAGTGCTGTAGGAGGCCATTGACCTGCTTGCGAGTCAACCGTAAGGTGTACAGTTTGTACAAGAGACAGAATGCTGTCGACACGATGCCACCGGCACCTACACCACGGACCTGATATCAAAGAAATTGCCTTATTTTTACTTAACTTACTTCATCAAGAATAAAATGTTATTTACTGTTTGGCACTAGAGTTTATGACATTATTAGCTACTGGACCCCAAGGTCATTTTGGTTTTCCAGTACATCACACTGTAAGTTTTAAAAAATAAATCATGATACAAGTAGATAACACAGTTGAACATACTCACGCCGCCACACATGCCCGTCTGGCCAGCAGTCTTGCGGCTTCCTCGCTCCCATGGCTCCAGGTGCTTGACCTGATAGTAGATCTCATCTACCACCTCATGGTAGGTCTTCAACTTGAATAGGTGCACTGTAGATAATGATAACCATGAGTATAAATAAAATTATCACAGGAGTATCATCTTTGGATATTGTTACTGTTTCTGGTACTTAATTTCTGGTACTTAACTGGATTGTGTTATTTATAGTTAGTGCCAGTGTTGTAATGGAGAATTACTGATCAGTCTCCTTAGGGCGGAGTTTATACTAGCATAGGATTTTATTAAATGCAGTATACACATCACAGTCACACATAGGCGGTAAAACATAGTTAAATCAGCTAATGACAACTTTGTATATTATGTTCCTTGCCCAGCAAATAGAAATAGCTGGAAAACTGACTAGGAGTTCAGACTAACAATAACAATGACTAATAGTGAAAGGTCAGAAACAGTAACAGGTATGAGACGTGCTCAAATTAAATTAAAACAAAGTGGAACAAACGAAGTCCAAGCTCCTGCGTTGGTATGTTTGCTTACCTACCTTTGAAGTAGCTAGAGCCCTGTATATTTGCTAATATTAATGGGTTCAGGTTCATAGTCTGTTCATTACCCCATATTGGTAATATGTTATGCTGCTTGCCCGTCTTTGCGGGTTTTTGCTGGTTAAACTCTGAAAATCAACATATATTAGTCGTCAAGTTCCAATGTATATCAGTCAATTATTGGCACGATACCCACCTTCAACTTCTGACATTATATTACTTATAACACTATACTTATCATTTATATTAATATTTAAAATGCTAATAGCACCGACTTCATTCAAGAAAAACGTAAGAAGCTAAGATTTATCACGAATATTAGGTTTAGTTAGATTTTGTTCTTTCTGATTTTAACAAAACAAAGTAATCCACAATGGCCGCCAATGAACGCTGTGAACGAATGAAATGGTTATTGACGTTGACTCATGACTGACGGTGACGGATAGGTGGAAAGAGTGGAAGTGGAGTTTAGGCGGGAAAATGTAAAGTGCACGTTGTCGATTTTATATTATTTTTCAAAACTTGAATTTCTCCGAAGTTTGATGTGTAATTATGGTGGATAATTAACCATTAAGTGTTCGTGAACGTGTGAGAGTGTAGGCAAATGATATAAAATTGAAAATCGTGACTTTTTGGGTTCACACCTAAACTCCATCGAAGCATCAATAAAGTTTCTACCGTTTTATTGGGGCAACTGAACATTATACTTGACACTGGCGAACACAAAAAGTGTGGTGCCATAATACAATCCCATGATGGGAAATATTAACTACTTGATTATTCTAATACTTGACACTGGCAAATACACAAAAAGTGTGGCGCCATAATTAAAAAAAAAAAAAAAAAAAAAAAAAAAAAAAAAAGAGTGGAAGTGGAAAATATTAAACAAAACGGAAACACCGAATGAAATACTAGTGAACATAAATATTTTATTGCCATAGTCTAAAAAAATACAAATATACTTTGACTAGTCAAAGCAACTACAGGCCAAATTACAAATGAGTAGGTAACTAGTGATTTTTACGGGTAATACCCGTATAATTATGTTTGTCCAAAATGATGGTTAATTAAAAGTTCATATTCTGCCATTAGTGTTGCCAGGCGTCCAGATAAAGCCGGACTTGGGTAGGCGTTTTGATTACGTGTCCGGCCAAAAAAAATGGAATCCGGCTTTTTTCATTTCGCAAACGAACGAGCGCCGAGCGTGGCCAAGCGCAGGCGGTCACTCCCGCAGGCCGCCCGCCCCCTCGTGCCGACGAAAAATCCTCTATAATGTAGGGTATCCGGCCTTTCTACCCAAATGTCCAGCCAAACTGACTGATCTATCCGGCTAGTAGGAGTGGCGACCTGGCAACCCTATCTTCCATCAAGATTGAAAATTTCAAAAATCCCATGTTATAGTTCAGTATCCATCAAAATTAGGCCCAAAAATTTTATAAATATCGAAAAATACAGAAAAGTTTCTCAGATCTTTCTGTACTTTTCATTATTTATTGAATTATCTGATTTGCCCTCTCTTTGATGTTAATAAATCTAGAGAGCACCACACTCTTAACGATTTTGACAATGACCTCCAAAATACTATTAATTAGTAAATCTACACAGATTTACTAATTATAAGTCATTGCCAGCTAGCTAATACACATTAGCTAGGATAGTGTTCTGAATTCTAGTCTATCTCCACTAAAATAAGATCAACAAAACCACTATTTAGATAAAAAGTTCATATCACTGTTCATCATGTGTGTTTTGCATACTTACCTATTCAGAACATTGTGTACTTACTATAACAGGTCTTTTAGTTGCCCTATCAAGATGAAACATGTACTAGATTTTAAGGTCTTCATCAATACAATGGTAAAAACTTCATCCAATTTTGTGGTCTAAATCTAGCATGTGCACACAGACATACAGGAATACTAAAGATAGTTGTTTTTGCTTCTATCACTATATTATGTCCTGTAAAGATATTGGCCAGTTATGATTTTATTACTTACTAGCTTCCACCCGCGACTGCGCCCGTGTGGAATAGTTACTTATAGTCTTAGTGTGATGATATACAGCCTATAGCCTTCCTCAATAAATGGGCTATGTAACACTGAAAGATTTTTTCTAATCGGACCAGTAGTTCCTGAGATTAGCACATTCAAGCAAACAAACAAACTCTTCAGCTTTATATATTAGTATAGAATATGGATATATTATAGAAACAAGATAACTGGGGTGATCACTAGAAATGAAATAAAATAAAAATCATTAACCATATAAGTGTACTTAATTAAAGAATTAGTTAAATTAATATTATTATTTGTATCAGTTCAGCCCTGTCAGCTTCTATTGGTAATAAAGTTCCAAGTTCATTCCATCATGAATTTCATCTGTGTCATTGTTATGGAAAGTAATTTGTGTAGGTATTTCATCCTATATTATATGGATACTCAATATAAAGGCAAGATAACAAGATATTGTGCTGTATTGTTGAATTGACTCCACTTTAGAATATAAATCATGAAATAGTAAATATTATTTTTCATGTTATAATTATAGCGTTTTCACATAGTTTGTCCATTATTATATGAAATAGAAGAGCACAGTTTCTTATTAAAATACAAATTCACATCAAGGAGTTATACTATAGCTAAGTATTATAGAGGTGAGCACTAAGAATGAAAAACAAACCACTCACTTGTCAGTCTACAATCATAGTTTGGACTAGCAATAAGTTAACCTCTAATCTCATAGGTGATTCTCTGCATTATATTGTGAAATACGCTAGATTCTAACTAAGATCATTTAAAAAGGATACAGTCTGATAATTTGATGTGGTCCTTGAACACTGTGTACCATTTCTTTAGGACGATCTTGTCATATCGTGTGCCTGTTTGTGCCGCTATTAACTTTTTGAGATCTCCAACTGTGTCATCAGGGTTGCATTTTACTCTCACTTTCTTTCCGAGACGGTCATTACAAGTAACTTCAAGCATTTTCTAAAAAAATAGGTTATGTTAGTACAAAGTTTAGTATTGTGTAGCCTAAAAGGATAGTGTTCATTAACACAATGCACTACCTCTGTACTCTATTTGTTGCAAGATAGCAAATATTTATTATTTAAGCCCGATTTAGGGTTCACAATCACAATATTTGAAAACCACAATCTCGTCTCGCTCGTTCTCCGAACCCGGACGGACTTGACTTTGACAATTATTAATATGACATTGACAATATTTGACAGTCACACAGCGTGACATGGCAAGACCATAGATATTGACAACAAAAAAGTTGTGTGTAGTCTGACCTCCATAGTACTATCCGGTGTTGTTTTAGAAGCTATGACTATAGATAGATAGTTCAAGTTTAAAAGTGATCATTCAAAGATTAAAAGGAAAAACTACACTACCCAGCGAACATTTTACCATCATTTTACCCATAGAAGCCTTCGGCAGAGTAACTTAACCTTAGATAAGGGTACATACTTAATCTGAGAACTAAACGCAGGTTGACACATGACATTACCTTGTGCTAAACCAAAACATCCGGATCATTTTCTAATTTTTAAATGTAAGAACTATAAAAAATACTTAAAACCTATAATGTTTAATACATAAAATTACATTTTAATTAATTATGTAAGTAATAGTTATTTTTTTTAAGTGAACAGAGTTAAAAGGTATAAAGTTAATTATTTGGATAGGAAATATCTGCCAACTGTCAACACGTCATTCGACGGCGAACGACTGACGTGACGGTTTCGTCCGACGGCAGTGAAATTTAGTGAATGTGCTTGTGAAACGGCTTACAAAAATGCAAATTCCTACCGAATATGTGTCTACTGCTGAGGATGTTGCGGATCAGGTACACGTTATATTTATACATTAAAATGCTTGTCTATTTTAGAAATAGGAAAATTGAAAACGTACTTTGGATAGGATTGTCACGTCACCGAACTTATTTTCTTGTTGGCGCTTCTTGAATAAGTTGTAACGCTTATGTACGATAATATAAATAGTATAACCATGAACTTGCGTGGCTGCCAAGCCAGGAAAAATCTTTTCATTATGCGTCGGTAATGTTCAGTGACGAAACCACAACATTATTGTGATACAGATGTCAAACACTTTAACCTACTTATCTTTTGATTTTATCAGTTAAATTAGCTTTTTATTAGACTTATTGATAGTATGGTTAAATATATATGAATAAACATTCTATAAAAATCTAGTTAGAACAATCTGGCATCGAAATATCATCCTAACATCTTATCTTACAGGTCCAAAGAATAGGTATATTCATGTGCATGCATTGAATGAAGGCTGGATTTGCAGATAAATTTGTTACTTGTATATATTGACTGCCTCATTAATCTAGTGGTTGTAAGTGTGATTGCTTGCTGGGTTTGATTCCCAGGTCCAGTATCATTATTATGTTCTTCTATGAAATTCAACAGTTCGAAATTATTATTTCCATTAAGCAATTGCAATAGAGTCACCCCCTATTACTAAACCTAGTAGTGAACTGTAGATATAAACTAGTAGAGCTCTGTCTAAACCTTCAGGGAGTACCAACAGGGAGCTTCAGTAACATTTTTATTTAACCTTACAGACTAACCTACATGATTCTGTAATCATGTAGGTTAGTTTATAAGTTAACTCAGTAAGATACTGAGCCTTTACAAACAAAACATTATGCTATGTACTAACCATATAATTACATAAATTCATAATATACTTGTATATAACATTTATTTCTTCTCAATCAGTCCATAACTGTAATATTTTTGAGGTAGCTATTATCTTTATGATGTTACTGATACTAGTTGTAAATGTGTTTATCTATGAATGATTTAATAATTAATTTTGTCACTAAACTTGCAAGTTTTTTAATTTATCTACAAAAAGGCTTGTCTATTAACAATTTATTTTCTATTGTGTCTAATTTGTTGCTTATTAAAAATTAAACAAGATAAATAGATATATTGTAAATAGTACTTGGAAGGACTTGGGGGTGGCCTTTGCCGGATGTCTCTGGGGGGGGGGGGGGGGGTAATAATGGGTGTTGCTTAATTGATTACAATATTTAGTAAGTATGTTTACTGGATCAGCTTTTCAAAAAATTACATGTACTGTTAAGGCACTATAATTGGAGATATAATATACACTTATGGATTTTTAGACATGAAAAACAGAATATTTTATACTTACTGTTACTTTTTACACCTTTCACTTTCATATAATGATGTATAGGTACTGTATGTGTATGATCACTCTTATCTTTAATACTGTCATAACTCATAAGAAAATTATGCAAGGAGACTTACACAGCATTAATTTTAGCAACAAATGAACCATCCAGTTATAGACAGAAAGGGGAAGACGGAGAATGAGAGTCAAACTAGGATATTGAAACTCCCGTTTCTATCAAGCTTTCTAGCATTCCAAGCAAGAGCATTTATATAAAGTACTTGGTGGCCTTTATAATTTTATTAAAATTATAAGTAATAATAATTGGATGACACATAATATGGTGTAGCGGTTGAGCTATTGGCTTCTGCGCCACATGTTGTCGGTTCTATCCTTACATGAGCAAATATTTGTATAACCTACAGGTAGTTATTCCGGGTCTGGGTGATTGTGTGTGTTAGAATTTGTGTTTTTAAAAACAAAAACAGCCATGAAACAAGAAAATCCTTGTGTGGGGCAAAGTATAAAAAAAAGATTAAATTATGAAAAAACATTAAAGTTCAATGTTTGCCAACTATTACCTAATTAGTAACTTTAAATATTAACTGCCTCATTAGCTAAGTGGCCGTTAGCGGGACTACTACGCTAGAGGTCATTGGTTCGATTCCCAGGTCGAGCAAAGTGTTATTGGATTTTTCTATGAAATTCCCAGTAGCAGCTCGGAGTTTGGAAATTGTGCCCGGTTAATGGCAATAGGCTCGCCCCCTATTACATGGGGTCTAAAAATACCGGCGAACTGTGGGTGTACTTACCTTAGTACACCTCTGCCTAACCCCTTCGGGGAATACAGGCGTCATGGTATGTTTCTAATCTACTCATGTGCTATTATCGAGTCCGACTCGCCCGTGGCCGGTTTTTTAGTATTTGTTGTTATAGCGGCAACAGAAATACATCATCTGTGAAAATTTCAACTGTCATGGTTCATGAGATAAAGCCTGGTGAGAGACGAACGAAAAGCGTCTTAGTAATAGGGTCCCGTTTTAAACTTTGGGTACGGAACCCTAAAAAGGCCCTACACTAATAGTCAACATTTTCATAAACACAAACGCCCAGTTGTATTTGTTCCGTGCGGCACAGATAATAGAATACTAGCGTGCGGGATTCAAACCCATTACCAGTATGCAGAGAGTTAGGAATTTGTGCACGGTTAATGGCAATAGGCTCGCCCCCTATTACATGGGACCTAAAAATACCGGCAAACTGTGGGTGTACATTGGTACGCCTCTGCCTAACCCTTCGGGGAATACAGGCGTGATGGTATGTTATGTAAGTTTAAAGATTTCTAGAAAAGTGTAATATTATGTGTATTAATTAATTATAATTTAGTTGGGAAACACAAACATGAGATAAAAGAAAAATACGTGGGAATATGCCTTATCTTATTTTAACAATCAATTCGACAAATGTCCAAGTTATATTATAAGTTGTATGACACAATCAAAATGTAATAATTGTGATAATGTAAAATATTTTTATCATTAGTTACCTACACATTTTTTTTTTCGATATCAAGTTGGATTGTATTTAAATGGCATTAATTATTTTAAATGACTGGTCCACCTGTCAATTGAAATAAAATGATCGTAAGAATAGTGTATAAAGTAAACTGTTGTTAATAAATACCTACAATAGTTTTTTCTTGTTGAAGCATGGTAAGTCATTGTATTGTATAACTACATTTTGGTAATCGATTCGTAAGGATGGTTTTCAAAGTCACTCGGCAGCAGCGTTATCCTGGCCACGCAACCACAGCCGTAGTTGTTCCATCAGAAAAAACCGGCCAATTGCGAGTCGGACTCGCACACGAAGCTTTTCGTACCATTATCGAGTCCGACTCGCACGTGGCCGGTTTTTTCGTATAAGTTGTTAAAGCGGCAACAGAAATACATCATCTGTCAAATTTTCAACTGTCGCGGTTCATGAGATACAGCCTGGTGACAGACGGACGGACGGACGGACAGCGGAGTCTTACCAATAGGGTCCCGTTTTACCCTTTTGGTACGAAACCCTACAAACCGCCAGTTTGTTTAGGTCCAATGTAATCGGGTTGCAAATCGGATGGCAAAGGCTCGCCCTTTGCCATCAACCGGGCACTAATTCCAAACTCTGGGCTGCTACTGGGAATTAGAAAAACCCAATAACACTTTGCTCGAATCGAACCCAGGACCTCTAGCGTAGCAGTAGCGCTCTGGACCACTAGGCTAATGAGGCAGTTTAATTTAGTTTTATAATAATGACGAAGGTATTGCGTTCAAAACTAGTTTTTGTAGCATAGAAAGGAGAAAGTGTGCTGAACTAGTCGTTACGTTACTTCAGGTCATAGAACATAGAAACACTTTACTTATCGAAGGCCGCTAACATTATACTAACAAATTTATTTAGGTTCAGATTCAGATATCATTTAACTTTAAAATACGTAGATGTTTATGGTTTACATTTATTGAGGAAGGCTATAGGCTATATCATCACGCTACGCGGACGAAGTCGCGGGCAGAAGCTAGTTATCGATAAAAAAAGATATCTTCCGACAGAAGTATTTATGTCCTTGAATTCTTGTTATGTATAAATAATAAAGAACACATATAGGTATACTTCAATTTATAATGGCATTCATTAGAAGAAGAGAAGAGAGACCCTCTATATCTTCTATAGTTTCTTGCACAACATTTATTCTATGCCGATGATATTCTACCTCTCTTTCTTCCAAAAAAAAAATTTAGATTTCCTCAAAAATATTGAATCATAATCATGAGGACTGCACGTTTGGCGTAGCGGTTAAGGTTGTATGTTTGTTTAAACCCATTTCCTGTTCTCTACTTAAGTGTCTTTTTTTAAAGAAATAAGACATTATAACTCATAAGTAGGTTTATTTTCTTTACAACTGCCATCTTGTCACGATTCACACGTTTAAATTGCATTTATTACCATGCTATTTATTCGAACTAATATCGAGTGCAGCTATAAAATTGTTTAGCCATCTTGTAATCGCGTGGCGGTGACGAATTCTTGCACTTATTGTAATGGAAACTCGAGTAATTTACTAATATACATCTCACATTCGTACGTACGAATTAGCTCGCCAGGAGCTAGTAAGACGCAGCAGCTAAGTATTTGGCTTCTTTCACATGTATTTTTAGTATGAATTATAATTGCTGCTACACTATAATTTGAAGACAATAACATCTATTAAAACTACACGTGTGCGTATAATTTGTACTACGACAATTTGTAATTAGTTTATGAGCGGATGTTTCTTAAAATGGCACAAATATATTAGATCACCTTTTACCATCCACAGCTAAATCAAGTTATGGGTACGGAGTTAATTAAGTAGATTTTTAAAGCCAAGAAGATGACCTTGTCTTAGTTTAGCGATCTGCACCAAAATGTAAAACCTTGAACTTATCTTTTTACTTTAAGGCCCACTTGCACCAACTTATAAATGTGTTTAAATTGTATTTAAACACGAAATTTCTATGAAAAATTGTGTTTAAATATGACTTAAACACATTTAAGAATTTGGTGCAAGTGGGCCTAAATCTCGTTTCCAGTGTAATCGTTATTTCCTAAAATTCCAAATGGATGTCGTGTCACGACTCTTAGAGCGAATACCAACCTCCTTTTCTCAATAGCAATCATTATATCAGTCACCAGTGAGAAATTGTAGCAATTCAGTACTTCCTTCAGGCAACTTAAAAGTTCTTTAGTTGACTAACTTTGAAATCTTTTGTACAGGTGATCCGCAAAGGAAAAAATGTGCTGCCAACGGTGGCGCGTCTGTGCCTTATCTCCACATTCCTAGAGGACGGACTCCGCATGTGGTTCCAGTGGTCGGAGCAACGCGACTACATGGACATGTCATGGGGATGCGGCAAGTTCCTCGCCACCATGTTCGTTGTAAGTGGAATATATAATTTACGTTATGCTCTGGTATTATTGGTGATCATATAGTATAGAAAATCATCATGATTATGTTGACGTCTAAGGAAGTCTTCAAAATGCTCTAGGTATATTATCCTCACCAAAGCCAGAAAAGTGTGAAGCGTGTTAAAATATTAATTAGTGTTATTCAGAGACTAGAGCGGATTATTGCCCAATGTCACATTCAGTCCAATCAGACGTTCTTATGACGAAGTTAGCAACACAGTAAAATGTATATTTCTACATAAGAATTAATCTCTCTGTTCTAATCCCTATAAAGTTTATATCTTCCTTCTACTATCATTTCAACGAGAATCTGCAACACGCCTACGTAGCTTTTCCTATCACGGGAATAAATAATAATTAGTGATGCTCTCATTAATATATATAATACCTTTTACCTTTATTTCTCATGAGGTTTACTTTCACGTACAATAATATCTCGTATTACGTTCAATCGCATGAGAATGTGTTATTCTCACAAATCCGTAATTTGTAAGATTGAATAATTCGTTCGACATGGCAGTTGGAACTCGCGGTGGCTTAGTGGTCATAGCGTCTGGTGTATCTAACCAGAAGACGCGGGTTCGAATCCTGCCTGCGAGTCGAAGTTTTTCTTCACTAAAATAACTTTATAAACTTAGCATGAAAAATGCAAAAAAAAACAAAAGATAATTGAATAATTTCATTTTTATTATGTCTCTTGACACTAAAAGTAAAAATGCGTTCACATTTTTCCTGACTTTCTCTCAGGCTAGGTCGAGATGATTTATTGATATTTGTATTGAAATTTGCTATGTGGAACCAAAATTTTACTCTTAGCTTTCGAATTTTAGCCAAGTTCTTTTTGTGTTACTAAAGACAGCTAAATAAATGGCATATGTTTATAATTACAGCATATGTTAGTAAGTTGAAACAATAATATAAATTGTTTTGTTGGCATCACACCTGCTTGCACTGTTTGCACCGCATTGCGCGTTCGCTGGCACCGTATGTTACTAATTAATTATTATTGATAATATTTACGCGCAACTGTTATAATAAGTACCAAAATAAACAGTATCTACTTATTTACTTTGTTATTATAGACTGACATTGAAGCAAGAGATTATTACATAAATTGTACGAAAGAATAAGTCTTAAGGAGCCTGTCCACTACACCGTTTCATACCATGAGCGTACGAGGAAAGTTTATCGGGAACGGAAACGGGCATGACACGAACTACTATGCCCACTAGAACGAATCAACAACGTATACCCGTACATAACGGTGTCGGGTGTGAGGTGAGGGGTCAGTTACGTAGTGTTCCCGTTCAAAAAATATTGTTTGTATTGAGAAGTATGAGACCAAGCCATACAAGGAGCGTCACCAATTTTCATTTTGCCAGTGTCGATACACTCCGTGCATGGCACGTGAACCGACGGAACGGTCTAATGGGCATAGTCTCATACTTCTCAATACAAAGAATATTGTTTGTCTCATACGTTCCTAGTACGGTCATTGTATGAGACAGTGTAGTAGGCAAACTCCTTTGTAGCCATTTATGTTTACCCGTTTTTGAAAATGAATTCATTACCCTGAAGAGTATAGAGAAACTGTTTTTAGCCTTATAACAAATTCCGCTAATCCATTTGTTGATTTCATTATCCTGTTCCCTGTCGTGATAGAGAGCCAACTTCTCCCCCTTTACCGCCAGTTTTTACAACTACGATTCATATAACAGATGCACTTGCAAACCTTTAAGGCGCTGTGAATAGTCAAAATAGGCTTCTTAAAGCAGTTATTTAGCAAAAAGTATACAGTTTCAAGCAGTGAAAAAAATATATGTTAATCTTGATCATATTTATGAGTACACTAACCGGTCCAAAACACGTTTGCGGAAAATTTTCTCGATAGAAAAAAATCATAAAGTAACCATTGAATTCAAAATTATTGCAATTGTAACTGTATTATTTACAAACAAATCTTGATAAAATTAATAACACTGACGTAATATATAATAATAAAGTACGCTAGCGGTTTTATTTATCGATTGAAATAAGATATTTTTAATAATTAATAAATTTCATGATAAATAACTCTCACGAGTCGAACGAAACACCGCGCCATCGAGGCGTCTGTTCGCTTCTCTTTCATTTCTAGGCGGAGCGACAGTGATCGCTGAGGCGCGCTGCCTGATGGACCTGTGTCATTTTGTTCCGCCCGCCGCTCAAAAATATTTTGTATCTGATTGTATCGTATTCGTATTCTATGTATTGTTTATTTGTATTTTATTCTATGAAACAAAAATAAATGGTGGAAGTTGTAAAGTAAGCACATACCTGCCTGATTATCTATAAATACTTTATTTCGATGCGTAATTCTATAGCTCGGTTGGTCTAGCGGTCTTCTGCAGTAGGAAGATATGCGCTATGTGCGACTAAGCGTGAGTTCAAACCCCGCTTCGATATGTTAACTTTTTGTTCATTTTCTTTTTAGAAATAATTTTTCAGTGATTATTATTTAATTTGTTTTTTTTTGTTCTTTGTTTTTTAATACATTTTTTAACTTTTTTTATAGTAAAAATAAAAGTTTACCGGGCTATCCATGAACCATCGGAGATAACTTCTTATGAGTACATAAGCATATAATAATTATGTACCTACATTGTGTTACAGCATGTTATAGGTAGTAACAACTAGTAATTCGATAGGAGGTCATTGAGGAGCGGCAGATTATTTTTCATGATTTTAGGGAGCCATAGTATTTTTTTTATAATGACATTATATGAACAACTTTGAAGGCGAAATAGTAATAAGTTCAGTAATAATAAACTATAGTTTAGACGATAGCAGATGGCCACCATATAATTATGTTGATAAAATTTATCAAAAAAATCACATGATATAAAATTAGTAGTAGTATTTCAAAATTTAAAATCATTATCTAATCTCAATTTTCGATAAAGTTATTTAGTGAAGGAAAAATTCGACTCGCAGGCAGGATTCGAACCTGCGTCTTCTGGCTAGGTACGCCAGACGCTATGACCACTAAGCCACCGCGAGTCCCACCTGCCGTGTCGAAATTTGAAATTTGACTTTATAAAATTAGCATGAAAAATGCAAAAAATTCACAAAAAGTCAATTTTCGATTACAAAAGGATTCTGAGCACGAGAACCCTGGGACAGCACTTTCAATTGCGACTTCGGTTTCTGATTTTTCGACATCTGTTTTCTCGGGAATCGAGAATTCTCGATCACTATTTCCCGAAAATTCCCGGGACTTCAAGAAAATCTATGAAGACAAGTGTTATATTGATATTTACTTTATTTTGACGACCTCTGTGGTTTAGTGGTTCGAGTACCGGACTGCCGACCATGAGGTCGTGGGTTCGATTCCCACAGAACACAAAAATTTATGTGATGAATATAAGTGTTTGTGTTCGTCTGGGTGTTTCTTATGTATTATAAGTATGTATTTACAAAAAAAAGGTATATAAGTATTATATCCATTGTCTAGTACCCATAGTACAAGCTCTGCTTAGTTTGCGACTAGATAGTGCTGTGTAAAAATGTCCCAGAATATTTATTTATTTTATTTATTTACACACGTTTTGGATCCATTATAGGCTACAGTATCCATGGTCACCAGTAGATTCAGATGTCGAATCACTAAAAGCTAGCTTTCACTTTTGTTAAGTATTTGCGACCCGATTCACATAGAATGAGCAAATCCTATCCTTTGTCTTTGGATTTAGATTTAATGGAATCTACATATAATGGGGTTCCAAGCAGGTAATGAAATTTTGTATTTTAAATAGTCTCGCGAATCAGCTTGGGCATATCTGCTTTCTTTTGCAAGGACTTGCAGTATATTAAATCTGACATAGTACTGGGCTTTGTCAGGGGTACGACTGTCTTACTGGAACGGTATATAAGACTTGACAGGTTGTAAGAACTGACTGATCTACTTTACTGGTTTTTTAGATTTTTCTGGTTATTAGATTAGTAACTAGAGATCTCGTGTGATAAGTCGAGGGATAATCTCGACAAGATCAATGTTTCGACATTTTTTAAAGTAATTACTGAAAATCTCAAGTTCACAACGAGTGATAATCATGATAAATGCGATAACTTATTTGTAAACTTAATAAAAATAAATAACTTACTAACATTAATTGGACCTTGAATGACAAAAGAAACGTAACGCACACGGTACATATCGCAGCAAATCGGCACACATAAGTGCACAGCAGATGTCTATTAAATATTTTGGAAATAACTCCTTTAGTAGCATAGACTAAGGTCCACGTCTTGCCGTACAGTTGAAAAAACGTGAGAGCTAGAGTACATGACACGGCAAAACCACCGGGACATCGGCCAAGTACGGCTCAGTAGCGTTTTATCTGGAATCAGCGCATGTAAACCGTCACGAATCCGTGCATAGGTCCGGCGCCGTCGACACACTGCCATAGACTGCTATACAACACTGTTGTTCCACAGTTTTGTTATGTGAGGCAGAAAGTTTCTAGAGAAACGGACAGTTATGGATTGTCAGCCATCAAGATAATGGGGATGGAACTGTTGTCGCGTAGAACGACGGCGAAAAGTAGTTGCAGGGATCAATTCGAACAATTCCTCGGAGCAAGCCGTATAGTATAGGCGATAGAAGATGCATAGCGAGGCCACATCTCTACACAGCGTCAAAGAGTCTAGCCGGTTTGAATTATATTGGTAGTCTACGATTTGAATCGCTCTTCGTTGGATGCGCTCCAGAGGGAGCAGTTGGTACTGGGGTGCTCCTGTCTAGAGATGAGAACAGTATTCCATATGAGACCAGACCTGCGCCTTATAAAGTAATAGGCGGTGAGCCCGAGTGAAATACCGTCTCTATCTATTAAGCACGCCAAGCTTCTTCGAGACTAACTTAGCCTTAACCTCTAAATGACCGCGGAAATGACTTGATTTCATATGTCGACACCAAGTATTCCAATATTGGCTGAGGCAATTAAGCGGTGCTCTCAAAACGAGAAAATACGACCAACGGCAGTTTTTTTTGCAGTGAACTCGCATATTTGTCTTTTTCGGGTTAAATTGGACCATATTAGGTCTGCCCCAATCTCAGACTTCCTCCAAAGTGGTATCAAATATGATATAGTGCTAGGCCATGTCAACTATGTATTCACAAACTGCTTACTTCTTGGGACGACGGTTCTTAACATGAGCAATGTGTTCCTTTACACGGGTCCTTATGCTCCTTTTTGTTTGGCGATAGAATCCGTATAGTTTTTCAATTTCAATATGTGTAATATTTGCGTAAACTTTAGAAATCAGTGGTTATTTTTTGTTCTAAAACATGTTAAACATTTTGAGTCGATTTTTCATGCACTAATATTTATACACACATCAAAAAAAAATTGCGACTAGCTTAAGCTGATATAACTTTTTAAATTCAACTTTATCAAGAAAAAATGTTTTTGTGTGTTTTCTTTAAATAGAAATACCCTGTTTGAAATTAAAAAATAAATTACTAAAGAAGAAATCATAATATAATCTACCATAAAAAAAGAGATTTAGATTTTTCAAAGTGATCGCAAACTTTTTTTGATGTGTGTACATACATATCTTCATATTTAGGTACGATATTAGTTAATTTTGTAAGTTTTCTATGGTCTTCAGATTTCTCAAGCTATCGACCCATTTTTTGTCGTCTCGAATCGAATAAAGCAAAATTTCCCGGGAATTCTCGCTTCGGGAATTCTCGCCCGGAAACCCTAATTACGACATTTGTCGAGAAAATATGTACCTACTAAACAGCTGTTTGTGTGGCTATGCTGTTGGTTGGTGCTATGGTTTGCGCTATTTATTTGCTTTCAAATTACTACAGTCTTTTGTGACACCCTACATGTCCGTACCTATATTATTTTTCTCCCGAATAAACCATCGGGCTTGGTGACCGTTTTTATATTAGATTCTGAAAAAAATGCATATCTCTACTATTATGAAATTGTAAAAAGCTGTGTCTGTACATTAAAGATATTAAAAAAAAACAAATGGGTTGGGGTATATAAACGTCTCCGAACCCAAAAATGTGATTTTTAAATTTCTTGTCTGTTTGTTACGGGTTGGCGCAAAAACTACTGATTAGATTTTAATTTTGTTATCACTGTTAGAAAGTATGTGCTCACAATTAAAAACTGGTATACTTCTTATCTCAAATAATTAAAAGGAACCTGAGATACAGCTTGACCCCTCTAATATATAGAGACCCATACAAAGAAGAGATCATCACTGTTGGTTTTGAGTTTCAAGTGAGTGAAGCCACGGGCAGGGGCTAGTCTGGGGAATAAAAATGCTTGTTTATATAAATTTTTCACAATTTTGACACTTTGCCATTTCTAGAATTGGCAATTTTACGCCCAAGCCATTTTATTTCTGAATGATTAATTATTTATTACTCATCTGATGAATCTGTTAAAACTTTCTCAATATTCTATTCAAATTTCTAGAAAATAATAATAATTGATTTACTATTTAAAAAATACGAAAAGAGTAGTTAGATAGTACATTTTTAAATTAAAAAAAAAAGATAAAAAGGAATATTATATATCATGAGATTCGAACTTAGTATCTAGTGTCAGCGATATGCGGTGTTAGGCAGGACAGCGGCGCGCTAAGCCAATCGTACATCTAACAAACGATTCGAAATTACGTTTCTATATTAAAAGGACGTCGCGCATCGCCGTAATTCGTCCGAGGCGCCCCGCAGTGGGCGGGCCTACTTGTGCTGAGTTGTGCCCCACGTACCTGCTTCACCCCCTCCAATACCTAAACATCGTCTATTCACCGCGCCTTAATGAGCTCATAAATTATGTTTTGAGATCATTATAAGCTTTTGACGTTTTGATAAACAAAGACTAAACGCCAATATTTTTTTCAGTATCAAAATGTCAAACCTGTCATACCCAGAACTGGGTAAAATTATGTGTATATGCTCCAAAAACAACAACAATAGTTGTCGTAAAGGATGTTGTTAGTCAAAATGTAAGATTAGACACAACATAAGGGTCGGTAGGTCGCTCTTTTCAGAGCGGAGTCCGTCACACCCTACCGCTCTGCACGGAGTGGTGGATAGGGCATAAAGCATTTCCAAACCCGTAAAAAAAGCAACCTCGACTTCCGAGAGTAGAAGACACTAGTAGTGATTTCCCAAAAGAAAGCCCGTAGGAAGCGAGCTGTATGAAGCATTCGCCACTGATATTGATATATGCTTATTGAAAGCATAACCTAGTCACGTAATAATAAGTAGTAAAAGAATCGCCTTCAAGAATCACGCTTCACCACTCTTATCCACCAATAGGTGCGTTTTGCGATCGTTAGACTAGAACTTAACAATGCACTACATGAATGTATTGTGAACAAGATTACTGTAATACCAGTGTTCTGCAAAATATTGATAAATAGGGAGTAACCTGACATTCGAATATGACAGAAAGTAATAGTCCATTCAAACGTTCGTTGACTTTACAGAAGTGTATGAAAATCTGTCTCATCCCCTGTCAGGGCCTGCAGGTTTTGTTCTAACTTATTGCTCTCAAAAGACCTACTCCTTTGATAGCAATAGGATTGATAAGTTACGAATATGGCATTTTATTCTCTCTCGACTGTTTTCGGTCTTGTAGTCCAACACTCTTTCATAATTTTACGCTATTCTGGCACCAACTTTCGCTTCTTCTACTTTCGTGCGTAGCTTTTCAATAATGTGCGCCGTTGCCGAATAATTACAGAATACGAACTGCTCATTCTGGGCTCGTTATGTGTGAGAAAGTATTATGTATATTGCCATTGTCTTTGGACGCCACCTCTTATTGATGGATCATGAACAATTTATAACGTTTAAGTGAATTGTTTAAACTTTTAGTGCGACCGATCTCACTGGATCTCACTGGCAAAGAATAAAAATATTCTCTCGCCAGTAGTACTTGAATATATCCTATTAAGAGTATATTATGTTGTTTACAGATAATAAACTTACTTGGACAACTCGGCGGCTGTGTTATGGTGCTGGGCAGGCTTAAGGTGGACATCGCGTGTGGAGTCCTATTCTTCATTGTAGTTCTACAGGTGAGGGTCCTAGTCAATACCTTTTTTTTTTTTTTTTTTTTTGTGCGTGTGGAAAATCCTCATGGACTTCCGCCGCCCGGGGAGGCGGCGGGGCGTGTCGGACTCCACCCAGAGTGGGTGACCTACCGACTAAAAACCACACGGTGTTCCTTCCTGCACGTTTGCGTCGGGGGCTACGGGAAACAGAGAATTCGTCCGCGGCCCCCGACTGGTGCCGGCCCGCCGCAGCGGGCCCCGTCTGCGATTGTGGAGGGGGGGGGAGTGAGGCGTTTGACTCCCCCCCATCGTCTTAGAGGGGCGCGCGTGGAACACTACGCGCCACCGCCTCGGGTCCTATAAGGGGGGCGTGGAGGACGTCCCCGCGTCCGCCACCCCCGGACCCATTTATGGAGGCCGGAAGAGGGCATTGTCGGCCCTCCTCCGACGCCCGGTGCGCCGGCTGCGGATCGGGTTAGTGCTGACACACTCCCTCTCCCGTTCCGCAGCTTCCTTCTGCGAGATGACAGTTTCGCAGAAGGCGATCACTGCATCCCAAGACGCCGCGCTGCCGACCATAGATCGAACGACGGCCGGCAGCGACAGGTCGTCTCCCACCGCAGTCCTAGTCAATACCTAACCTAACCTAACCGTACAGATATGACGTAATGTCTGTCTCCTCCAATCGTTATAATACTTTAATCTAGCTAGGTGCTAAACGAAGTAGATAGGACAAGCTATAATAGGCTCATCCAAAGACCGTTTTTCAGCGAAAAGCGTGTATATTTCCATCATCACCAGAGTAAAGAAAATCAACGCTCAAGGTGTGGTATGTAGGCCAAGATGCACACCCATATATCGCCCGAAGGTCTTAGGTCATATGTAAGGGGGACATAAAAGGAAAAAGCATGCTTCAAATAATTTATGGCATTCCACAAATATGCTTCCGACTAGGTTTACAAACTTTTCAGAGCTAAATTAGGATTTTACAAGGACATTGGGTAAAGTGTGCAAGTGTATTCTGAAAACTGATGCATGTATAAGTATGCGTCAACCAAATATCGTCTTGTTCTATAACGGCTCGTCATGACGCCGTGTCACGGTCACTTGACTTTTGGTTTATTATACGACCAAGACCAACATTATTTTACGTCCCGTATTGAATTTAACCTTACATTTCCCGTTTACTATGATTTCAAATTTATATTCCTTTTTACAATCTTTGATAAAAATATCCATAAAATACGGACGTAACGCAGTTTATATGACCTAGCGACTTCAGGTAGACAACACAGACTTCAGTCTACAAACTTAATGTATAATATCTTATAAATTTTCTTCCAGACATTCGCCTACAGTATATTATGGGACATTCAGTTCTTACTCCGGAACTTGGCGCTTATTGGAGCTCTGCTGCTTGTGGTGGCGGAGGCGCGGGCCGAGGGGCGCAGCCTCTTCGCCGGTGTGCCCTCGCTCGGCGAGAACAAACCCAAGACCTATCTGCAACTGGCCGGCAGAATCCTCCTGGCTTTCATGTTCATTACGCTGCTGAGATTTGAAATTTCTTTCTTGCAGGTTAGTAAGCGTTCAACTCTTCTTGCCAGAACTGTTCTTATTAAAGTCGTGGATCAAATTGGAAAAAGTGGGATTAGGGCGAAAAAAAATATCCGGTCGTTTCAAAAACTCATTGGTATACACCACCTGTATGCTGTATCGAGAAAAATATCATAATAATATCCTCTATTGGGGTTTTATGCTATCGAGGATGTGGTGAACATGAGTTCCATGTCACCGAGCACAATAAGAAATAAAGTAACAACATTGGCCTTCCAGATCGTGCAAGACTTGCTGGGCAGCATCCTGATGATCCTGGTGACAGTGGGCTACCGCACCAAGCTCTCGGCGCTCATGTTGGTGCTGGTGCTCTCTGTACTCAACCTGTACCACAACGCGTGGTGGGCCGTGCCTTCTTACAAGCCCCTTAGGGATTTCCTCAAATATGACTTCTTCCAGGTAAGTTTGATAGAAAATTATACACAAAATGGTTCTCTCATAACACTCGAAACCATGTAAGCATTTGGTTAAACCACAGATTAAATAATTGATTAAATAATCATAATAAAAGTAATGAAATGTCGTAAATTTTATGAAAAGCCTGAACAACTGCATTTTAAAATATTTTATCCATTGTGGGAACTATAACTGTATTATTGTCACTTAAAAAGAAATGATCACATAAGAAGATTTAAATGTACCATAACTAACACGTTTGTTCTTTTTCAGACATTATCTGTGATCGGCGGTCTCCTCATGATCGTGTACCTAGGCCCGGGCGGAGTCAGTATGGACGAACACAAGAAGAAGTGGTAGAACTGGCCGCCCGTGTGTACAAGGAATGTATGCACAGTGAAAGACAATTGATATTTTAATCATAAGATGTTATGGTGCGAGAGGAAAGATTTTTTTTTTTCATACAATTCGGTGTTTTTATGTGACAATCTGACTAGTCGGCGATTATTGTGAACATTGAGCTTACTTCCATATCCTAAGTGTCCTGTTTGTGTTGTGGGCAATGTGTAGTCCCTAGATTAAGAATATATACTAAGTTTTGTGGGATGAATTGTCTGCTATGGAATGCAATTACTAGTTGACAATATTTATGGTGTAGACTGGAACTGTCGGATTTTAAACTAAGCTCGATCACACCTGCCATTACGCTGCGTTTTCCATCAGTAATCGGTTTCGTGTGTGATCCAGCCGAGGGCTTTATAAGACGCAGAGGAAACATAATTTGTTGTATATTTTATTTACAATGCACGTCTCAAAAAAGGATTCTAGTCCTACAAAATTGTGTTTTATATATTCGAATTTTATTAAGAGGTTATCGATTTTTATTGCCATTCAATTCAAATCAGCAAATTGCCCATAACACGAAACAGCGATTGGTGTCATAATATGAATTTTATATAAAAAGTGCACATGATTTAGGTCGAGCAATAAACACAGCCGCGTTTTAGTAACTACCCTACGATATATTATAAACACGTTTCATGCTTTCCAAATTAATATACATTTTTATATGACTAGTGTTTTCCTGGCACTGTTGAATGTTGTGAAAGCCTAACGCATGGTTGCAACATAGCATGGTTACTATACAAACAATTTGCTCAAAGTTATGTCGCGTGGGTATAATACTAATAGATAAAAAGTGAATTTGCAAACAGATTACGTCACGCAGCGTGCAATATCTGACTTGTTGACGCGTGAAATTGGCGTGAAGCTAAATCTGTTTCCGACAGCGATTCATGTGAGAGTATAACTAGTTTCTACGTAAAGCATCACAGTGAGTCTCACATAGACTTTTGGTGGCAGCGTGCTTTTAGCGTTGCGAAAACAATAATTAATGGCGCGTATCAAGTACACGGTTGTGCCAACCAGGCAATGTTGCGTCCAAGCGTACCAAAACAGTAAACTCCCTCCCCTCCTGCCTGCGTTGAAGTGATATTTTCTTAGCGGTGTTTCTTCGCGTTTAAGTGTATTTACTCAGACTGAATGTAGTCCCACATTAATTTTCTATAGTTGCATTTTTCATTCCATATACTTTCTAAATGTTGTGATTCAATGTAAATATTTATATAATATTATATCCATTTTGTACTTACTGACTGAATAACAGACAATGGATCTTGAATGTAAATCCAAATGCTCTTTTTTACTAAATATTAAAATTAATATTCCAGTAGCCATAAGTAAAACTTTGGTATCACAATTCGAAGATTTGTGCTTGATTTTTCCCTATTAAATGTAGTCATATAAATAATGATTAGATTTTTTCAAAAGTATTTAAAGACATATTTTTGTATTATTATTTTTTATTTATTTTTCGTAAGTTTCAGTTTGGCCATAGATAATAAAGATTCCTGAAAAGATTGTTCCGAATAAATTTTTATATAATAAAATGTTTTATTTTTTTAAACTGTTTATATTGTTGTTTAATAAGATTCCCTACATACAAATGACTATACCATACACATCTCATTCTCATTTTTACAAATTGTTTTTTCTAGTTGTCTAAAGCAGCAAACAGCTATTGCGACACCAGCATACACAGTTTTATAAAAAGATATTTGTGTAATAATTATCCATAATCATAAATTAATTCAATCACTACTAGTAGACATCACATAAGCACACATCATATTGTATATTTATTCCTTCACTTTTGCTTGTTCATTGTCCTTATTTTCTATATATTTGAATACTTTATTCGCTAATTGTCTGTATTTCTCTGCGTGTACACTGTCGGGTAATGCGTAGATAGCCGGTTTCCCGCTATTTATGCACTCGGACATATTATGGTCGACTTCAAAGCTCTCAATGATTTCTAGCCCCATTTTTTCTGCCGTTTGTTTGGTCTCATTACCAAAGACGAAGTTCTTTGTGCCACATTTATAACATATTGCATGTGACATATTCTCCACCATTCCAACAATAGGAACTTTTAGCTTCTCAAACATGTTGACACCCCGTTTTGTGACTTGGAGTGCTGCAGATTGAGGCGTGGTCACTACTAATGCACCTAAAAAGTAATAACAATACTTGTAAACTAAAAAATAGGCATCATACAGTTCATATATAAGTATATAATAATCATAACAATAATTCGTTTTTAATTTTATTCAAGTATGCTGGTGTCCTCAATAAGAGATTGAAGTCCAACTTGAGACTTGACCTACCAGTACATGTTCTTATCACTGTTTACAATAATTGGAGGGCAAAATGTAACATACCATCTATAGGCAAGTTCTGTGCGAGTGACAGATGTGTGTCTCCGGTGCCAGGCGGCGTGTCTACCACCAGGCAATCCAATGGTCCCCACGCCACATGCCGCGTCAGCCTATCCAGTGCTTGCATCACCATGAGGCCGCGCCATACGACGGCATTCTCACCGGACACCAGGAGCCCCATGGACATGCTAAAATTGTTCAGGGTCACTCATGAGTACTGATGAAGTTCATGCACTTGTAACACACAACTTGTTGTATCGGATGACAACAGTAAAAGAATTTCCTGAATAAATCGTTTTTGTTTCATGGGATACGGGGCAAACAAGCAGATATATCACCTGATGGTAAGTGATTACTGCCACCAATAGAGACCAGCAACACCAGAGGATTCGGAAGTGTGTTGCTCACCTTTTAAAAGTGTTTGGGACTCTGGTTAATCTTGGGATCCTGACGAAACACAACATAAGTGTTGTTTCAAGCCAACATCAAGCTGGTTTTCTGTGAGGCTGTGGTATCACTGGTCAAGCTGACTCATTCTTGCTGAAGAATGGCTCTCCCACAGTAGGGTATTATAAAATTGATCAATGTTACCATCATTCCCAGTATATGAAACTACTACTCACTTACCATTTGACACCATAATTCAGCAGAGGCTCAATAAGATGGTCATCATTTAACATGGGCTCTCCATTGATGTTCATCATGAGTGGTACAGATGGACCAAACACATCAGCATCCAGCAGTCCAATCTCCTTGTCAGGCTCTATAACCTTCATAGCACATGCGAGATTCACTGTAACATCATGGCAGATTTTTTTTATGTGGATTAGAACAACTACCAAGTAATTATTATGCACACAAAATAAATGTATGTAAAATAGTTTGGGATTTGAATGATTGTTTGAAATTTGAAGATTTTAATATAATTTTGATTTTCAGTGATTATGGTAATATCAGATTTAAACTGATACATTCAAATTGTAACAGGGTTGAGAATAACAATGCTGGATGAATGATTCTGTAGTAATAAATACTACACTAACCAGCAGTAGTAGTTTTCCCAACACCTCCCTTTCCCGAGGCAACTAGTATTATGCTCTTGACTCCTGGCAAAGGTTTCTTCTCTGGTAAGCCTTTAGCCATCACTTTGGCTCTGTGCTCATTTATTTCATCCTTGGAGTGTTTCAAGCGAACTGAATAACAACTTGGTGATGCCTAAAAATAAGGAAATTATATTTCATCATCAAGCAGCCCATTACTGCAATAGCCGTTTTCTATGGTGGAGTTATCCAAGTCCGAACTGGAATCTAGGTTATGCACAGTCGATAAATTAAAATGAAAGCATGAAAAATATGACTTGGACTCGAGAGGCAAACCCACTCATATATTTGTGTATATGCGAACTTCATCTCACTAAAAAGTTTACAGTTATTATAAATATAGCTTTCTATATACAGAAAGATAAACTTAAAGGAGCAAGTCCTCACAATACTTTATTTTTATGGTAAATAACAAATCTAAAATGTGCATACGTACAGTATTGACATTGGTGTTTAATAAAAGGCCGTACACCCGCTGAAAGGCTCTTTGGAGGTTCATATTTTGTTGAAATTACTATGAGTAAATATGTATTTCAAGACTTCGCTATTTATTCTTTAATTCAGCAATTCGTTTAAAAATTTGGCGAATGGCTTAATGCAACCGTGCAACGCAGAATTTGACTACCCAAATATACATATTAATCTATGAATTTGACACTGACTGAGTACTGTACTGACAGACAGAGACAGACAACTGCGAATTCGTGCGAACATTGCGAATTTCAGCGATCTCAGTATCAATGTCAACAGTTTCAACTTACTTACGTCAATACTCCAGCCCAGCACAGATAAATATATCTATTAGTCTGTATATAATTATTATAAATTCATTTAATCGTTTCATCACAAGAATAGCCGCTTGATTAGTAATAATATTGAAATATTCACGGTTATGTTAAAATTAAAAACTGACTCAATGAATTAAAGTCTGTGCTAAACAGATGTTCGAAAATTAAAAATAAACACAACTGTCAATCTCTTTGCGAAATGTCGGGACTTTTTACGGCATATTTTCGAAAATATTCGGAATTCTCTGCGATTTAGTGATTCGCGTACTGTAATAAAATGTCTATCTGTTTACGCACGATTTCTCAGAAATTGTTGCCTATAAATGGCATCGTGTCCACCAAAAGTCACTCAAGCCGCTTGTCTAGAAAAATCCCTCTACGGACACAATTTCTGGAAGAAGTGAGTATTTTGCATTGATTTCATTATTCTATAGATTATTTAATAACATCTAATGCAAAAATGTTCAATTTCATTACGTAATTTTTGAAAAAATACCTATTATTTATATCACCAACTGTTTTTTCTCTTTGACATTGAACTAATTACAGTATGCGGTATTTAAGTATTACCTACTCACGTGTTGCTGATATATTTTTTATTGTTACATAAATAAAATAGTCCATAAAATATCTCATGAATTTGAAGTTAGCTGTAGATTATTCATGAAGATGTAGAGAATCCCAAAAAGTCCACCACAATCAACCCAGTGCCTTGTATAAATTTATTTTAAATGGTACCTATACATACTTGATCAGTTTCATTTGTTTACAAGCGGGGATGCACTAGTTTTGGCGTCTTACCAAGAACATCATTCCTATTATTTTCATAGAAAAATATATAATTTTAGGTTAGGATATGCAGTAGTTTTGTGTTATCTGTTTACATATTAAAGGCTTGATTTCAAATCTAATGTTAAGCATACCTGTATTTGAAATAACTTGTGATATTATATCAGAAGTTATTTCATAAATTTTCAGCATTCAGCAAAATTAATTCAGCAATGCCTGATACCAACCCCTGGAGAACAAGAAAATAGATTTTAAATTGTGTCTGATTAACTTCTCCTTGTGGATATTTGAGACAAATTCATAATAATTATCAGCTCCTAGCATTATTACTTTACCTGTATCAATAAGAATAAATTTTAGTTATTTTAGTGAAGGAAAAATTCGAGAAAAAGGAAAATAGTGAGTTCAGAATGTGAAGGCAAATTTCGATATAGCAGTTGGGACTCGCGGTGGCTTAGAGGTCATAGTGTCTGGCATACCTAGCCAGAAGACGCCGGTTCGAATCCTGCCTGCGAGTCGAATTTTTCCTTCAATAAAATAACTTTATAATCTTAGCATGTAAAATGCCAAAAAAATCACAAAAAGATAAGAATCAATTGCCATATGTCATTAAGATTGTCACTAGAGAATGGCCCGACCAATTGTGCAGTATACTTATGCTATAATATTCAGCCAACACAATAGAAAAACAAGTGTTGCTACCATCCAGAGGGTTACCATAATAAATTATAGTTATGGAGGATTTATTTGAATTTACAGTTCCTTAGCCATCGCCGCATATCCAGTTGTCAACTAGCACCAAAATGTACCACAGAGTCCAACATCGACGACATTTGCATCCACGAGGAGGCTGTGACCAGCCTAGTCTTCCAACAAAAGGCAAAGTCCTCCAACAATGAATTTAAGTTCAGAATGGACACTAATGACAAAAGATATGAATATAGCAATGATTTGGAGCTGAAGAGCCTAGCACTGACATCTGACGATTATATAGAGAGGAGAACACCTCCTTACTCATTTGATGTTCCATACAGCAATATCAGTGACATAGATCTCACAAAATATGCAAATGTAAGTATAAAAGTATTTATATCACAAAAAATATTTTGTAACTTAAAATATAATAATAAGCTAGCTGTCTAATAAGAAGCTTATGAGGCATTATATATTTAATAAGGAAGAATAAGGGGGATAATAATATTTATTAACTAAATAGGGCAATGGGTTAACTAACCGTGACTAATTTCCTTCTAGGACATAGAACCGACCTGCCTCTCGGAGTTCGAGCGCGATGCAATCGCTTACTGCCGGGGGACAGTAGAATCGTCTCCAATCAGCGCGCCGGAAACGGACCCAAACCATGAAGGCAAGCCTAGTGAAGAACAACTCATGAAGGTGTACTACACACTGTCGGATACGGTCAGTATTATAATTACAACACAACAAATAATTAACAACCAACCTACTGTAATAAAAAAAAATGTTGGGTTCGGTGTCCCAAATATATAATTGGAAAGATTTTAACATTAGTGGGCTCTAAAATATATAATAAAACAACTAAAACTACAGATAAAAGAAATCTGGCGAAAAAATGCTACAGAAGCTAACCATTGATGGATGGTTTAATCTGCTGGTGGGAGGATATCAATAAAAGACATAACACTCTCTTGCCTGTCCATTATTCCCTGTAGGCTGCACACAATAAGAATTAAATTTAGAAAACTAGATATTTAAAAAGCTAACATAAACCACATGGAAATTATTTGGTCATTATTGCATGTGTGTTAAAGTAATTTAAAAACGACATACCATATCTGCATACTAATTAATTATAAGTAAATTTAATAAATACATGGAACTGCTGACCGGATCTGGATAAAATTTAGAACAGAGATAGATTCTCTTCTTCTTTTATCCTCGTCTTGATTCTCGTCTTTAATCCCACATAGGCTACGTTTTGTCCAGCTCGGACGAAATCTTGAAGTCCTTGCAGACGGAAGTCGCGGGCCGAAGTTAGTTAAATACCAATGTATTTTTAGTGTCTAAATTGTTAAAAATAGAAAATTAACTGTTATTATCAATGGTGAATGTGCAAACCATTAAATGATAAATTATATTTATTTCTGTAAATAGATCTTTAGAGACACTTTTACAAGTCATAGTTATTTTTTTTTTAAACTAGATGGCGCCGGCATTTCCTGACTGACGACATTGTTTCGAAAACCTAATGAAATATGAACGGTTGTTACGTCTATCCTTCATATCTTAGTAAAAATACTTTCACAATAAAGTTCTTAACAATCTGTTACTGTTTTCAGATGCCAAACTTATTTGTGAAACCTCTAGACTATTCAATATATCACCCGAACATGGTGTTTGTCAATAACATCCGAGGCACTACATCGGTGTAAGTAGTTTTGAGTGTAATAGTGTATTTTTATTAGAACAAAGTCACCGACGACTATCCTTTGAAATAATTAACAACTAAGTTATTTCGAAGAAATTTACAATCATGTCAAGATAGCCTGAACTATGACAATTAATTAACTTTCTTTTATTTTGTAATTAGCACTAGATAGAAGTACTTGCAGGTACAGGCAAAAAAGGCAGGTACTAGTAAATAAACTAATGAGACTGTAGATCTCAGTGTACCCACATTATTTAGACATTTAAACAAAAGAGTTGTCTCAAGTTTCTGGGTCAGTTTGATTTCTGAACTATTCTATTCCGAATTTTGCAGAGGTCTATTCCACTTCGTGAAGCAAGTGGCTCTACTACGTACGGTGGGACATTTGAAGTTTGCCTATGTTAAAATGGAAGTTATGAAGATCACCGCCCATCCAGAAGATTCTACTGTCAAGTAAGTTATCTTGTGTGGAGCCGAGGCAGCAAGGCCTCAGAGCACTTCGACCCAATGGGATCTTTTGTACTTCCCATACCTAATCCTCATCCTCCCCCAGTTCTTCAAACAGCTCTTCCATAAGCTTTATAACGAGGCCTCGGGGTATGAGTCTGTAGTCTGGTCTTGGATAACCCTGCCCCAACAGGCACATTCGCTTTCTAGCCAGTGCATCGCATGTACACAGAAGGTGTTCCATGCTCTCAATTTCCCTTTTACAGGCCCTGCAGGCTGATGTCTCTGTCAGACCCATCTTTTGAAGGAGAGCGTTAGTCCCGAAATGTCCGGTCAGCGCCCCCATCGTGATCGCCCCAAGTGACGGGCCTGTCGCCTGCTTGATTTCCAAATGGCATTTTGCCATCTTGATGAGGAACCTATGAATTTCTTGGAGTGAGCAAGTCCCGTGAGGCTCAACCACTCATCCATGTGCCTCGCCCTTGCGTACTGCCGAAATGCCGTTTTGACTGTGCTTGGGGCCAGTCCTACAAATGGTTCCGGTCCAATTAGTGAGGTTCCAGAACCTTCCCTAACCAGCTCGTCAGCATGCTCGTTGCCCACAATACCCCTGTGACAAGAGACCCAGACAAGCCTGACCTTATTTCGCTTTCCCAGCTCATTAAGAGTTCAGGCAGCGTCCATTATTAGCCTTGAATCGATCCTGTAGGAGGTAGGGTCAGGGCCATGAGTGCCGCTTGGCTGTCACTAAGAATGTAGATGGATTCCATCTGTTGTGCACAGGCAAGAACAGCATATGTTTCCGCTTGGAAAACTGTAGCTAATTTGCCCATGCTTTGACTGACCTTATGGTCCCTTGCATATATGACCGCCCCTGTACCTGACTCTGTTTTCGAACCGTCAGTGTACCATATCAGACTGACCTCCTCTGGTGGGTCTAGTCCCTTCATCCATTCTTCGCTTGACGGCAGATGAACCTTGTAAGACCTCTTGAACCGAAACATGGGCTGCATTTTGTCGCAGTGCATGTCAAGTAAGTTACTTGGTAGTTTTTTTAGGGTTCCGTACCTCAAAGGGAAAAAAACAGAACTTTGTTGTCCGTCTGTCTGTCTGCCAAGACCCAAGGGAATCAAAACCTACAGAGTACCTACTTTCCGTGAACTCAGAATCTTGAAATGTGGTACGAAGCAACATCTTACAGCACAGATAAAAGAAAAATTGCGAGTTACATCATATTATATAATGAAAATATTTTCAAGTACGGAACCCTCGGTGCGCGCTTCCGCTGCCGACCGCACATGGTCGCTTTTTTTACAATACTCATAGAATTATGGTTTTGTGGTTGTAATTTTACGGAATAATATGAAATAACGACAGGAGTAATTATGTTGTTGCGCCATACAAAATTGGTCTATACTACAGTAAGATTAGAGGTGCAGTAAAGCAATATTTTTTTAAGCCTGTGTTGTCCTGCTAGTGAGCAAAGGCTTCCCGCCATTTACTACTTTTCTCGTTTTTATGTTAATACCTTACTGCCTCAATAGCCAAGTGGTCCGGACCGCGACTGCTACGCTAGAGGTCCTGGGTTCGATTCCCAGGTCGAGCAAAGTGTTATTGGGTTTTTCTCCCAGTAGCAGCTCGGAGTTAGGAATTTGTGCCCGGTTAATGGCAATAGGCTCGCCCCCTATTACATGGGACCTAAACATACCGGCGAACTGTGGGTGTACATTAGTACGCCTCTGCCTAACCCTTCGGGGAATACAGGCGTGATGGTATGTTATGTTAATACCTTACAATAAACATTTTAATTTCTTAAACGCAAACACATTTTGTTTTTGAGCATTTGCATTATTAAAAAACTATAAAATCTGTCTTCAGAATGAGATGGCGGATCAAAGGCATATCGGGGCTCAAAGTATTCTTCATGTTTTGGAAGTACAAGCTTTGGAATATGAAGGAAGTGTTCCAGGACCAGGAACTGTAAGTATTGAGACACGATCATTATCTTGCGATCGAATTCATTTATTGTTATTTCCTTCATTCAATTAAATATAATTATGTAATACTAGCTGTTATCCGCGACTTCGTCCGTGTGTGATTATAAAAAAAATCAGCCTAAGTTACTCCTTGTTACATTAGCTATCTGCCAGTGAAAGTGCCGTCAAAATCGGTCCAGCCATTTCGAAGATTAGCCGGAACAAACAGACAGACAGACAAAAATTTAAAAAAATGTTATTTTGGTATATGTAATATTCTGGGACATTTTTTAATATAAATTTATATTTATAATATGTACCGTGTATACATCCAAATGCACCCCAATTTTATTTATTTGTGTAGATGACCAAATGTGTTTATTTTACAGTTGGTATGACGGATTTTCTACATTCTACGTGGGCGCCGATGGTTTGGTACACAAGCACGTCGTAGACAAGGTATTCACATTCTTAAGACAATCACTACCATTGCTGGAGTTGTAGGCCTCAATTGCACTATTTAGCCTAGCTCACCAATGACTTTCGATTTTTGAATATTTGATTACAGGTAATGCCAGACCAAGACACGATAATCGATGACGAAGAGAAAGCCCCGATAGCCGCTAAGATAGCGCTTCTGATCGGATTACTGCCGCGAAACTATCTATCAGACGTGTCACCCTACTTCAGTTCGTCGGCAGGTACCGCCGACACCACGCCGCTTCCTTTCAAAGTGTTAGAATAAAGTGCTGTTTCAAAGTGCGGGGAAACCTTCGACAGGGATCGGAATATTATTACGAAATATCAGGTTTAGTAGTGAATAATCAGTAATTTCGCTTAGAATTACCTTAAATTTCTTCTTGAATTAAATATTTGAGAGAAGGTACTGATTTCTAGATACAAACCCAGTTGTAAGACAATTAAAAACTTTGCAGATGGCAACACCTCCGTACTACCAAGATATTTGTCAACAAGAATAAGATAAATTGGTATAAGCAAAAATGTCAAACAAATTGACCAATTATAATACACTGGTACACGCGTTAGTGTCGCCATTTGTCTAATTATTTATCCATTTGTCTGCCCTATTAGCTCATAATCTTTTAGGTATTGCTTATTCGATCACTACTTTTATATAACAGCATTAAAATGAATTTGACGTTATACCGCTCATGCCTGCTATCAATATGTAGTTCAACTGTTTCACATTTCATTAATTATTAAAAACATTACAATAAATCAGATCAAATATTTATAATTCTGTCAACTAGGCCCGGCGCCCACTGGCGGCACGGTATGGCAAAGTATTTTTAGGCGACGAATAAAAATATAACTTTATTGTATGGGATTAAAGTTGAATTTTCAATGTTAACGGTCGTAAGTACAAAAATAATACCGCGGTATGCCTATCAAATTGCTTTCAACTTTATTTCCAAAACATTAAGTTATATTTTTATTCGTCGCCTAAAAATACTTTGCCATGCCGTGCCGTCAGTGGGCGCCGGGCCCTAGACTTGCTAATTCGAAAACGAAACCATTTTTTGGTCTTTTTCGAGTTAAATAATTGCGTTCTCCTAAAGTAACCAGTTTTGATAGGTTGTTATTTATTTTTAAAACGAATATTTTTAAATGAATTTTGTTTCCCGAGCTGCAGCCCGTGACCACATAATTAATTTGTACATTTCGATTCAACTTCGACTGCGAAGTAACACACTAGTGATATTTTGATAACTGTGAATGCCTTGTATTAGTCTGTATAGATAATGTTATGTATTGCTATAATACAATAAAAATATGTCCATTGAATATTGTTTTTTTTATTGTCCCACGATTGTAATATTAATATATTATTCACCAAGGGGAGAAAGAGAAACGATAAAATTAGAATGCAATATTTGAGGCTTGAGCTTGCGCGAGCTGAACTGTCGAATCTGAGCGAACTTCACGAATTTCGTATATTTCCCAGAGTGAAAATATACATAGTAGATTGTATCATAAGGGATCAAAATAATATTATTACGGCGAGGGCGCTTTTTTGCATCCAGAGCGAAGTGAGGGATTCTTTAGTAGAATCCTGAACGTAGCGAGGGATTCAAAGTACGTCGCCCGAGCCAAAATAGTAGATTGTATCTTATGGGAGCAAAATAATATTTTTATGGTGAGGGCGCTTTTTTGAATCCAGAGCGAAGTGAGGGATTCTTTCGTAGAATCCTTAACGTAGCGAGGGATTCAAAGTACTTCGCCCGAGCCAAAAATATATTTTGCGCCCGAGTGATACACTACTTTTCATCACCACTATGAGAAAATAAAAGGCGCCTCATCAACCGGCGCGGCGGCGCCGACGGCGTGACCTCAGGCCGTCGTACCATCAGCCAGTCTTTATTCAAACAATATTTGCGTTCGATCTCTTTGGCGCTGAACACTATAGATGTACCTACCAAAAAAGTGCGCGGCAAAGTTAATTGCGGCGCACTTAGAGGATTAAATTAGTATATTGTATCATAAGGGAGCAAAATAATATAGTATAATAATATTTTTTTATGGCGAGTGCGCTTTTTTGAATCCAGAGCGAAGTGAGGGATCCTTGAGTAGAATCCCGAGCATAGCGAGAGATTCTTTAGTAGACTCCTGAACGTAGCGAGGGACCCAAAGTACGTCGCCCAATCCAAAATAGTACTTTTTGTCACTACTCTCTTTATACTTCACCTACGAGGATCTTTGACTATATATAATATCCAAACGAGGATAACTAGGAAAAATAATTTTGAATATTAAATTCCCTACACTACCTTGGCCTCGCTTCAGCTGTCACCAAAAATAACCTTATCCAGTATATTTTTTTTTATATCGCCATAAAATATAATAAAAACGAAAGTATAAAAAACTAAAACTCTACTGGTAAAAATAATCAAAACAACTAAGTATAAAACAAAAAAAAAACCTGTCCACGAACACTGGTGTCTAGTTTATAGCAGCCGTGGTCGCAATCGCGAGACACTGCAGCTACAGCTTATATTTATAATTTCATATTATAGTAATAACGGCATCAGAACCTGAAACCTTTGTTAAGATCCAGTAAAACTTGGTTTTACGGTCCCCTTTTTTGGTTTTGCTGACTATGTTGTCATGTTTTCTGATGAGTAGGTTTTGAGCTAGGGGCGTACGTCCATCCATATATACATACATACATACACTCACGCCCTTCTCCCACAGGGGTAGGCAGAAACTATAGACTGCCACTTGCTACGATTCTTGCATGCCTCTTTTGCTTCTGCGACATTCATACATCTTCTCATACATACGCGCCGGTTGCGAGTACTACGCACCTGACCTTTTTGAAGGACTTCGCCAATAAGATCGGTGTAGGTCCTTCTAGGTCGACCTCTTCTGACGTTGCCGCTGATATGCGCCTTATAAATTCCTTTCGTTAATCGTCTTTCATTCATTCTCTCAACATGTCCAAACCATCTCAGCATATTCCTTTCAATACGTGTCACTACATCATCTTTCAGTCCGCAACGTTGTCTTATCACACTATTTCTCAATCTATCATTCCGAGTTACACCACACATACTTCGCAAGGAACGCCATATATATGTATATACAATAATTATACATACCTACATAGACTTGAAATAATTACCCTTTCCTTTGTGGGTAGTGCCCGTCCGGTAAAAATCAAAGTTTGAATTTGGCGGGTTACAAAAATTACCATAGGTAGCTTATTTTTTGTGGTGTAATAAAAAGTAGAAATTTATAGAATAAAATTATGGCAACATAGTTATTTCGGCGATTCCCTGAGAAGTGAGGGGTTTTTGTTGTCAAATATTTTATTTAGTTTAAATTTTAGAAAATTCGGTATAGCTAGTTCTAGTGAAAAAATATTTTGATAGAAGTTTATTGGTTGTGAAGCTGGGTGTAAGCTTTTATTAATTAGATTCAGTTAATTGTGAATTTGGATCTTGTTTTGTGGCTTCATTGTTTGGAACATTACTTACTCGCGTAAAAGGAGGTCTAGGTTCCGAGTTTGTTCGCGTGATGTCATGACTACGGTGAGTTTATCTTAGCTGCTGAGTATAATATGGATTGTATCATCTGGCGGGGGTCATTGTTCTTCGCCCGGGCACTTGACAATTGCTTTTAATTATTAGTGATGTATGCATCGAGGGCTCCGCGCGCGTATACCCAATCTCTAATCATATGGAATACTGCCAAGTCGGTCGTATCGCGTAACCAGTTTCATTCAATCGTCTAGAAATACCTATTTTAGATTATAATTTACGATTGCTAGTACTGGTGGTGGTGGTGTCAATACTTGGATCATTTTATAAATAGGTATCCTGTTTTAAAAAACTGGAATTCATATGAACCCATATCTGCAGTTTCAAGTTTGTACCTATGTTATTTTTAATCATGTTTTTCTCTTAAATTCGGATCATAAACCCATCTTAAGTAAGTGTTGGTATAATTCTTGTTATTCATTGTCATTGAATTTTCTCACAATTTTATTGTGCTATCAGATCATGTTCCTAAGTTCATGTTACAATGGCACTGATGGTAAAAGAATACTAATCATTTGTAAGGCAATACTCCGACCCATATTTTGTTAAATGAGAAATGTTATTCTCATTAGGAACTTAGTATCAAGTGGAAGTTTGAACCCCACTTAGAGCTCTAATGTTTTCCTGTGATTGATCTATAGAATGGGCCAATGTTTGTGTTGAACACACCATCTCACAAGCATAACATACAATGGATTATGTGTCTGTTTCTCAAGTAAACAATGTAATCTGAGTCACTAATTATAACAGGAAAGTCTTACCAACAACAAATTTTCTAATGTTTCAATTAACAAATACCTTTGTCAATTGTCAGTAGAAACCTATTTAACTTATTTCAGGGTGGTTTATTTGTGATTCTCTGGAATACCTAGCCAATATTTTACTGCATGTAAACACTGCTTGATATGTCAATATGAATTGAAGAAACCTGTGACCTTTCAAGGATTGAGAGATTTGAAATATTTATTGTGTCTGTATTATTAACTATTGATAAAATACATAAAAATTTAATCCAATGTGGGTGTACTTTGACTCAATATTGAATCAAAGATTTTTTTTATACCAGTGTCAACACAGCCTTAGTATAAGCCTTAAAAACATTGTCCAACATTTTCAGTTTATCCTTCTTTTTATGTGCAATCCTGACTAAAAGTCACATTGACTATGATAATGCTCAGTTTATCTAGGCAACATGACTCCTGAGAGCAATTATACCCACCCACCCAATACTTTACAGTTTTGCATGAATATAACTGAGATCTCTGAATCTCATGCATGTTATTCAATTGTATCAATTGAATGTAGAGAACTTTACAATGGAGCCACAACCACAAGGCAATTTGTTAACAATACTATCAAGTCTGATAAACTGTATCAACTGTATAATGCTTTATTTATTCAGATCTTGGCAATTTACCAAGTATTTGAGTAACAGTCACTTTAGACCCATTTGTATTATTATGTAAATGATTTAATGTAACATTCACACCTGTATTCTCTTAAGGTGTGGCAGAGTATAATATGATATATGTGATACATGATGAGCAATAGGGGAAGAGCCTGTTAGGCCTGGGCCTCACAGCAGAACCTCACATTCATCAGCAATGCTTTTAACCAATATGCTAATGAAGCATCTGTATACTATAATTTTAATAATCTTTGGTGACTTATAAAAGTGTTGCCAGGGAATTATTGATTTTATTTACTCAATCTTACAAAAACCTCTGAAATAATTGTTTACATCATAATGTAAAAAATATAAAAGTCTGAATTGTCCCACTACAGTAATGAGGTCCAGAGGCCTGTCAACCTTTGATAAATTTTCTCACTGGAAAAAGTCTTGTTTAAAAAGTTTTTATAGTAACAATGATTCATAGTTCATATCCTATACATGTGTGGGTATTAACTACAGTTATAATGTTCACAAGACAAAACTGGGTTAGTTAACTATTAGCATTTAGCATGCTACAGAGAAGAGACAGGTGCTGGCTGGCAGTTGTTAATTTAATTTGGCATTACTGTGAGTTCATAACATAGATATTGTGTGGTGGGTTTTCTTGCTGGTGCCTTTTGTGGTTGTGGGTTAAGATGGACTGGCAAATGTTATCTTTAATTCTTGCTAATAATATTACGATACCTATCACTTCGCGTTAGGGCCCTAGAGCACAAGAACAAAGGATTTATCGTTGTCTAATTTGTAATACATAGTTGCAGTCTATTCATGTTTTTCTGACTCCTCTCCCGTCCCTGTCACACGTTGTCACATTTGAGACCCCACGCCTCCTAGTGTGACGTGCGTCACACGTTAATGATCTTTTAAGTTTTTCATTTAAGTACATATAAGTCTTGTGTTTTAATAATTTAGATTTTTACATGTTAATAACATGATGACATGTAATGACATGTAAATTGAAGACCCCCAATAGCCCTTGTCAAACAAAGTCATATTTCTGTGCTCCCTGGGCTCCCCCCTATCGATGGCAATTTATTTAGTTTTTTATTTATTAACTTGTTTCATTTATGTATATTTTTACACTTACATATGTAATAGGTTTTTTCTACCAACCCAGCTAAGCGACTACTGCTAAAATGTTGCTCACGATCAAAGCACGAACGTCGCACGTAAATGGTTATTTATAATCGGAAATAGGCAAATATGTGACTATTTGCTACCTAGACGGCGGTAAATATTTGTGACTCAGTGGCTTATTGTAGGTTGGTTTATTTTAGTTCTATACAATGGTATTTAGTTAAAAATAGTAGGTAGGTATTATGTCGTAAATTCTATAAATATTACCTATCATAATGATCAACTGTTGAACCGACTGATGAAATTTTGCGAGGCATTAATTTCATATAATAATATCCTTTATTTGCGAAAACACTAGTAAATCTTTAGAAAATCGTAATAAATTCTCGGCGAAGCAATAAAAAAATCTTTAATTTACAATGAAGTGATGTAAGAAATTATCTTTCGAGGTATATCCTACGTAGGTATAACAGGATCAGTATCAGTACCAGGGTAAAATATAGGAAAAACTTGGCTCCTCCCTAAAAAAATGGCTCCTCTAGTATTTTCCATTAGTTTACAAACACACATTCTCACAAACATGAATACCCAGACCTACCTGTAAGCCATAAAAAAATTAAAGAAGGAAGTCATGAAAGCCTTCATAATATTTTCGGAGGTCGCGTTGTCATAAACGGCTAGTATAAGCACTTACCTAATCGTTCACATTACTCACCAGGTTTTTTCCACAGTTATTCCCATCTTTCAGGCTTTTGATTGTTTATTTCGTACCGAGGCTTCAAACACCTGTTATAAAGCTGCCCGTGACCATGGACGCTATAAAGGGTTCGAAACGTCGGGATTAGATTTTGTTAATATAACGCGATAAAATCCGTAAAGTGTCTAATATTCGCGTAAGCCTCAGAAATCAGTAAGCTTGAGCTTATACAAGAAGAAAATATTTGGGGACTCTAAGTACTTACGCTTTGCCTAAATCGTTTGTCGGACAATATTCATTTTACTATTTAGCTCATTATTTATATTTCGCTGTTGGGAAGGACTGGCATCTTGTTATGCAACGCGTGTCAGTCCCATCCAGTGTCTTCAAATATTTTATTTGACCGTTATGCTGATCGAAAATGCAACATGAAATGCGTACGCGTGTATCAGCTGACGAGCTGAGCCAATCGCCATTCAATACTATATTTCCTCAATTATGTGAGGCGATCATGCATGACAACATCGTAAGGCATGCAGTAGTATCGTACAGCGGTTGCTTTTATTGGGGATGAACAGAGCGCAATCATTCCTTCAGAACCTGTATAAATAAACCTCCATTTATGCCTACCATCGCTGTCATTCGCTTTGCCAGTTTCATCCTACAAAGCCCATATTAGGCTGGATTGAATACTTAACAGTACGTAATACGAGCCGCCAATACTCCTTCAGATTAATAACGTATATATGCTGCAAGTACATAAAGGTAATACGTAATCAAATGCTAGTTACGCTAAGTTAAGTAGGTACGCTATTATAAAATTACCATTAGCCTCGATTTGTTCCAAGTTTAAGGCCTCGAGTATGGCGCAAGCAGAGATGACGTTGTGGAAATGAGAAGCAAGCGAACGTTTTTTACGCGTTTTTAATTTAAGTATATATATAATTATTAGGATATGCCTACGGCTGTGAAACTCAAGCAGGCGGCAGACCCATCATTTGATGGGGGCGCTAACCGGACATTTCGGGGCTAACGCTCTCCTACAAAAGATGGGTCTGACGGAGACCTTTGCCTGCAGGGCCTGCAAAAGGGAAGTTGAGAGCATGGGACACCTTCTGTGTACATACGATGCAATGCCTAGAAAGCGAATGTGCCTCTTGGGGCAGGGTTATCTAAGACCAGAGGACTAAAGACTCATACCCCCAGGCTTCATAATAAAGCTCATCGAAGAGCTGTTTGAAGAAATAGGAGAGGATGAAGAATATGGTAACTAAGGGAAGCACAAAAGATCTCATTGCACCAAGAGGTCTTGCTGCCTCGAGCCCTCACAAGATTAGATGGCTATGTGAATGAGCAACATAATCCAACACTAGGTCACACACATCATCATCACCAGCATCAGCTTATTTTAGTCCACTGCTGGATGTAGCGTAAGAACCCCTAATGTGTGTCATTTCACCCTACCACATAGTCGAGTGCTGTCTATTTGAGCAGAAGTCAAGTCAACCAAGAATCCAAGTATCGATAGCATACGCTAATCTCAATAATTTTACGACAACGCGCGAAGGTCTACTAACTTCTAGCAAACTTTTTTTGGCCTGTAGCTGCCTTCGTTACGTAAACTAATAACTAGTGGCCTTGTATCACAGCTTGCCAATTTATTCTTAGTATCATTACCTGATGTCTCGGTCATGTAAACCTACCGAGCTTCGTTACAACGCCACGTGCGTACTGGCTGGTGTAATGGGCTCACGTTACGTCTAATACGTGCTATGATAATTGGACATTGCTCGCATTACCTATTTAGTTCGTTGGAGTGTTAACTAAGTTAGCTTCCTTCTGGAACAATTCAGCTGTTCTTAGTTTTGGGGTATTTTACGGGGGACCTTTTACGTTATTATGTGTTTCAGTTTGGATATGTTATCGTCCACAATTTCATAAATAATTTCTATTTATCGTGATTTTCGATATGAAATATTCTTTGGAAAGTTTTATAAATTTTTCTTGCACATCAATGCGTCACGAATCTCGATTCTCAATGCCATGAAATATTTAAGATGAAGTGTTGTTTTTATTTCTATCAAACGCTATATTATTATAAACTAGCTTCTGCCCGCGGCTTCGCCCCCGTGGAATTTGGTATATCATCACATCCCACGGGAACGGGATAAAAAGTATCCTATGTCCGTCTCCTGGTTTTAAGTCCATCCAACTCCATCAATTTTCAGCCAAATCGGTTCAGCCGTTCTTAAGTTATAAATAGTGTAACTAACACAACTTTCTTTTATATATATACTAGCTTCGCCCCCGTGGAATAAAAAGTATCGGGAACGGGATAAAAAGTATCCTATGTCCGTTTCCTGGTTCTAAGCTACCTCTCCACCAATTTTCAGCCAAATCGGTTCAGCCGTTCTTGAGTTATAAATGAAGTAACTAACACGACTTTCTTTTATATATATAGATATAGATAGATGATGGTTATATTGGATATATTGGTTATTGATCGGATTATCTGTAAATAGCTCACATGATAATGTTTACATTATAATATTTACAATGTTTAATTAAATATACAACTACCTATGCAGTTGTTGATAAGCGCTTTTGTTATTTTATCAGCTTTCTCGTAAATTATGTTTTCAATAAATCTAAATTAGCCGTAACACCGATTATACTTTAAAATGATACACCATTTTATTGTGATCGGTGTAAAGGCTGGTTTAGTTTGTAGAATTAAGTACATCGAAGTCATCGCAATGTCAGTCAATCGCAATTTTCAATTACCCCATTGGAATGAAACTGATGGCTTACAAGTTCCATAACTCTTATTGATCAATCGAATATGTACCGAAGATTTTAGTTTTAAATGCACACTTAACACTAATAGCTAATACAATATATCGGGTGTCTATCTACAGTTATTGTCTGCACCTATTCGACCTACGCTGGGGCGAACATCTCGTTTGGTTTTCTTGAACCCTGTGGGTCTCTGACCTTTGTGATTTTCATCCACCTTGTCTGCGAATTTCTTTGTCGTCTAGGCGTCGAGCCGCCAGACGTCTAGCCCAGTTGCAATCTATAATCCTAATCACAATAACGAGACAGACAGATGTCAAATCGTGATGTTGCAATAATTTATAGTTAGGATGAAGTGTGGACCTACCTACCTGGCTATCTTAATAAAAACAACAAACTAAAGTAATCCAGGCTATCAATGTAAATTCGCAAAATTTAAGTAGCTAAGTAGCCGTGAAATGAGCAATATAAGAATTGAATATGATAACTTATTTCGAGCACGCCAAATTTGATCATTGGTATTAGGGGGCATTGAACAGGGACTAATTTAAATAAACATTGTTTCAGGTGCTAATCAAATAGAGACTGATAACATTATAAGCAGAGATCTGCTAAGACTGAAGCCACTTATAATGACATAGGACGAAGATGTCTAAAGTGCTGAGCGCGCTCGGCGGCGCGCTGCCGGACGAGCGGCCCCTGCTGTCGCTACAGATCGTGGAGAGTGTGGCCAAGTGCCCCACGGGGTACTGGCCCGTCAGCAGGACTTATGACGAAGATGCTGATGCAGGACTACTGCGCCAGAATGGACTGTTCGGGAAGAAGCCCAGCCATTACATTTGTTTGTCAAAGTCTGAAGGTGAGTCGCTTTTGTTCGAAGATTCATTTTAAAATTCTCTGCTATTCCGTTAATTACTACTAAATTATCCTCAAGCCAACGTGGGATTTAAAAGTATCTGACAAAGATTTCATAATTGTCTTCGCTTGTCTCGAGTCTGGACAAAGAGGGTCAAGTTGATATTAATGCTTTCATCAAAGACTTGTCTTAACAACTTTTCAGCGGATGTTAAATGTGGAGTAATTATAATAGAGGCCATGATTAATTACGATGCACAAGCCCTAGCGCATGCCGCCCACGATTACGTTTGATGGGTTCCCTTTCTTTATTTCAATTTTCAGTTACAAAAGTGTGATGCCCAAAGTTAAATATAGATATGCAATCACTTTTTAAATTAAACAGAACGGAGAAAAAATGTATAAGTCACGCATGAGGAAAAACTCATATTTTGCCCTAATTTAAATGTTATTGGAATATAGTGTCAGTCTACTCAATTAATGTGTAGTTTTCCTAATAGTTACAGATAATGAACTATCTGTAACTATGAGGACGACAGGAAAACGTTCTAAAAGTTCTTTGAACTGTGGAACCTGACACCTCATAATTGGTTAATACTTTAGGGGCGTATTGTCTTTGCATGGTTAGGGTTACACGTCACACAACACAATAAATACTGGCACTCTGGCTGGTAAGATAAATAGGCCAATGCGATAACTAAATTATGAAAGACCTCTGTTGATAGAGCACTTTATCTTTTAGAGGGCAAAGCTATACTTACTTTAAAAAAAAAACTGACCGATTGTATTTTGAGGGCTTGTAACTGCGATGAAATTTACACAAATGAGAAATCTGAAATGGAATTGTGTGTGTCGAATCGAGCTAGTACGAGGATAATTTTATAAATGTCTGTAAATCGGTCGTAAATAATCAGAGCCAATCTAATTGCGGCAATTATAGTAACAGCAGTAATCATTCACTTTCATTAAACTTGATACGAAGGCCGAATTTGTTTTCGGATTATTACTCAATGGTTGTAACGGGGCCGCGACGCCCGCGACCGATGACTGGCGATCGGCGACCATCCTCCAGACACGCTTCAATATGCTAACACCGTTACTAGGTCACTACTACCTCATTGTATGTTTGCTGGAAATGGATTTTTAATACTCTGGGAAATGGGTGTTCCACGTACCATGGATTGCGTGTCATTTCAGTCATTAGGACATTGACCTCTTCTTCTACATCTAACTGTATTTTTGAACTTAAAGAAATAAAATAATTCTTTAGATTGTTGTTCCAATTATTCCACTTCATTAGCTTTTCCAAGATTATCTTGAAAATAATTCCAATTCACATTGGTATTTTATCGGTCCGTGCCGTAATCTTGAATTAACTACTCATTTGTAATTTGTTATGGAGAGACGCTGCAATAGGCAATTTTAATAGTGTGATATTTTTATTCACTAAGTATCATAAGCAAACCTCAGGGTATGATAACCCCGGATCTGTCTGGTTTCTGCCAAAACAAATTAACCTTTGCCATCTACACGAAGTAGACCTATCTCGGGGAACACTCAAGGAGGTTAAGATATATGATAACCTTTTTTTTAATATCTATATCCAAATAGATCTTTCAACGGTTCTCGAGAGGCCAATTCAAGTGTTGTTGAACAACTTACATCCATTTCTGACGATACATTTACCGTATAAATTCTATTTAATTTTAGTAATGTCGACAGTCCAGTAACTAGACAACATTTTTGCGTAGTCGGTAACTCAGTACTATTGTGCTATAGAAATCTGTCAGGACTCAGTGTAATGGCATGCAGGCACTGATTAGATGATTGTTGCTAACATATCTTTGTCGCTTCCCACGCTTCATTTTTAGATCATGTTTCTTGTGTTTCTTGGTGCTTTGGATATTTATTTTACCGATTTATGGCTAAATACTCAAACGGTACTCAATTGTAAGACTACACTGAAGTGTGTCTTTTTTATTGAAGTAACAAAACTATTTCCTACAGGATCTGCTAACATAAATTGCATTGCTAAATTGCAGTATACCTAGTTCGGCGGAATCGTCGGCAGTAAATAGTATGTAAAATTGAGAGATGAGAGATTGGTTATTATTTATCATCAACCGTATTTGTAACTTCAAACATAAACATTATTTTTAATACTATTATTTCTGTTAACTCACACTAAGCTTAAATAAATAATGCTCATGTATTCGTAAAATTCGAAAAGAACCTAAAGACATTGTTGAAGTAAAATGAAATTACTTAGGAATTTGAGACACCTACTTTCATTTAACTTTTAGGAGACCATTTTTTATCTATGATTGCGCTGCGTGAGTCATGAATGTTGTGATTACACTCTTATCTTATGCAGTCACCGCCTGCAATCCGGAACTTTTATTTTGATATAATTAGATTTTGTAAATCATAGTCAAATTAATAAAGCTAATAGAACAATATAAGCTGCCCTTCCAACAACCCAATAAAGGAAAAGTGCTCATGGCTCATCATAAAACGAGGTAGAAGTATTTGATCTAACATTATTATTTACTTAAAAATAAAAATTTAACTAGCGAAACTCTGCTAAATTTCTCTCCTTTTAAAATGGTCAGCGAAACAATCAGTAGAGCAGGTGTCACGCTCGACAGCTGGCGAGTGGAGTGACAACGAGTCCCCTGATATCTTCACGTACTAATTGTTATTAGAATGCATGTGATCTTATAAGGCTTCCGTTTAGCATTTTCGGAAAGTTGTTGTAGTTGTTGATCTGTATGGCTATATTGTAATAGGCATGGAACTTTTCGCAGATAGCATGTGAAAAATCACATGAAATATTTTTTCATACGTCACACCTGCTACTTTTTTTCACACAGCCAGCCCAAAATCGCATTGAAATGAAAAAACATTTTCGTCACGGTTTCATTGTAAATTTGTAAGTCTCAAAATCGCGAGTGTGGCGATAAATAATTTTGAATGAAAATTCATTGTAGACGAAAAGGCTGCGACATTTTGCATGTGAAAGCGCTGTGAAAATTAATTATAGTTTCATCAAAGTAGCAATCATTTCCATGTCTATATTGTTATGAATGTAGTACGTAGTAGTAGAATGTAGTAGCACCGACTAACGCCTAGCGAATGAGGACGCTACAAGCATCTAGCTAAGTTGAAATGGTTGACGAGAATATTAATACATTGCAGCCTACAATTGCTACATTAAGGTGATTAAGGTATGCATATTGTTAGATATCTAAAATATAACGTTTCTGGCGTTTAGTATTATAGACAGCTTTATTTTTGAAGGTCAAAAGATATACAAAAACTCATTTGCCCTTTTTTTGTAAGGCTAGTTGTGTAATGGCTACTTGTCTAAACTGAAGTGGTTGTTGATTCAGGAGTTCCCGGGTACGTAATGGACGGCTTGGTGATAGTAGGCGAGCGGGAGGCTGCTCCCGCGGGGTACAGCGTGGCGGGGCGCGCGGGCAAGCGGCGCCTGTGCACGCGCGTGTCGCGCCCCGCCGCCGCGCGCGCGCACCCGCCCGTCACCGACGTCATCGTCTGCTCCAAGATGCGCCACGCGCCGCAGGGGTTCATACTGGCTGGGTGAGTTCACATATACATCGATTCTAGGCAGGGCCGTCTTTAACGTGTTGGAGGCCTTGGGCACGGGGATAATGGGGCCCCCTATGACAATGATATGTCTGGTAATTATTATTTAATGCGGTGGTAGCCTACTAATGGCTAGGGCGTCGGACTTGCGATCATCTGGTTGCCGGCTCGAACCCCACCCATTGCACTACCGACGTGAACCCACTCGTAACACAAGCAATCTAGCTTAGCACGAGGGGTTAACAAGGATACTGGTAATGTGCGACCCGCATTGCTAGTAAGCTTTAAAAAAAAATCCTAAATTCGTTAAGGAATGCAAAAAAAAAACAAAAGGAGTGAGAAGTAGGAGGCCCCCTTAGATCGCGGAGCCCTACGCACTTGCCCATAGTGCCCAATGAAAAAGAGGGGGCTGATTCTAGGGTTATTCTTCTTGAATTTTATATTACTAGTGCTTGAACTTTGCTCAAAATTCAACCCAAATATACATGTAACCTTCATAGTTTTTTTTTAATATGACGCCACACTTTTTGTGTATTTCCCAGTGTGAAGTTTAAGGAGTTATCAAGTAATAGTATAGTTCGCGCAAAATAACTTGACCCAAAACTAAGGGAGAGGGGGAAAGTTTGCGCAGTACCTTCGCGAGCAAAATGTACTAAAAAACGACTACTACGCATCCACGATTTTGGTTCAAGTTATTTTGCGCCAACTGTATTTCCCATTAAGGAATTATGTGTCACCACACTTTTGTATTCAGACGTATTGTAACTTTAGCTTTCATTATGCGAAGAGGATGGATGGAATACGGACAGGTACCGCCGTTCTAAGAAAATGTGGTCAGATTGGGAGTTTATTTGTTGTTGATTTGTTTCAGCGAGATAAACGGCAAGATGGTTTGCTATAAAGTGAGCGGCGGCAGCGCGGACACGTCGCCGACGCACAACGAGTACGAGAACGTGCTCACCAACATCACACCTGAGGCCAACAGGAGGTGAGCACAACGCTGACGAAAACCTGCATTTCATAAACCCGTTTATTTTTTTCGGATAATGTGTGGATATCCGCCGCCCAAGGGTTATTATCAACCGTTAACTGTGGGATTTGCACGTCCAGAATATTTCTTCTGTTTTGATAAGTGTAGACCCCAAATTCATAATTCAAGCAATTCATATATTTTAATTTCGGTCCGTGAATTTTTCCGCGGTTTTTTTCAAATACATAAGTTTCATAAATGCTTCATGTAAAAGTTACAAGCATTTATGAAACTTATGAATTTAGGTTGATCCTATGGAATCCGGAAAGGAACTCTATGAACACTCTTTTAAAATAAATAATGTTACAATCTTCACTGGTACTTGTGAAAACAGGGTTTATGGACAATGGACATTGAAGGATAATGTCCAAATTTGATTTGACCGACGTCGATAATATTAAAAGAAGATTCGTAGCATTTGAGAAGTCGATGTCATTTTAAGAGAAGAAATAAACTATGTGGTAAAGGCACACGTCATCAAAGTAGGCAAATGAAAATAGGTAATTGATAAATGGTTAGGGCCATATGGGGTCACTATTAAGACATGGAAATAACAATTGTTAAGAGCTAGAATGGCCAGTAATAAGTATACCAATCACGTAGTATTCACCATGCTAGCACGTATTCGATACGAACAAGGATTTTGAAATAACAAATTACCTTACCTCGTGTTAAAAGTTGCGGCAACCCTGTGACAAAGACTTAATATCAATATTAGGTACATACGATATTAAAAAAGCTTGATACTTGTTTTTAAAGAGGAAGTACTTGCCAGGTTTTGTTCTAGGAACCGGATGTGTCCCTTGTGAACAATTCCGTCAAAATTGCTAACAATAACACTCGAGAACAAAGGAACAAATCTTTCATTTAACAAGATAAATTAGCTCGCCTCTTGTTTATATCCTCGTGTGGTGTGCAATAAACACGCGCTCCGATTAATTGAGAGCAATCTGACTCAATGCTCTGTAGTAAATTGTGAATCAAGTGAGCTCTTTCATTCATGTTTACAATTTTATGAATAAATAGCGCCTTACAGGCAATTTTCTTTTCATTTCCCACCCCACGCACTTGGGGTTTTTTTATGGGATAGGGGGGAAAACTAGCAGACGGACCGCCTGATGGTAAGCTGCTACCGCCGCCAATGGACACCCGCAACACTAGAGCAGTCGCAAGTGCATTGACCGCCTTTTAAAAGGGTTTGTTTGGGCCTGCGGTATCCTCACTCACTTGGCTAAAAACAACGTCAGCGTTATTTCACGCCGGTTTTCTGTGATGCCGTGGTACCACTCCGATCGAGCCGGCCCATTCATGCTGAAGCAAGGCTCTCCCACGGTTTAAACGGGGGTTGGACAGACAATAATTGTGTTTAGTTTTTTTTTGCTGATAGTAGGTTTAGGTAACATACGTATGTACGCCTATATTCCCCGAAGGGTTAGGCAGAGGTTATTGTGCTATTGTACACCCACGGTTTGTATGTTCAGGGCCTCAAGTCTGCTATTACAATAGTGTCAGAATGGTCTATCATTGATTTCATAATTGTTGATTTTAACAAGTTTCGTAATCTACTAATTTAATGGCGTCATTATGACTTTCCAATGGTCGACCACTGACACTCCATTGAAAGAAATGGCAGAATGGTAATCTCGTAAATAGTGACAAATCAATGACTGACATATTATGCGGTAATCTGCTAAAATTTTTACAGTTCCTTTGACCAGTGATCTACCATTACGACATCATTGTGCAGTCATTGCATTTAATTCATTACGCGGTAATAAAGTGTTTATTCGCGGCTTGTAAAAAGTGTTTATTTATCGTGTTTGTGGAATTACGGTCATGTATTATTCACTATGAGTTAATATTCTTGAGCTAGCTAACGCAGTGGATGCTAGAGAAACAAGGATTATTATTTATTATTTTCTTCAGTGTTTTACTCTTGTACTCATTATAGAACTAAAATAAGTGCAAAAATTACATTAATGATACATTTTATGATGCATACCAAATTATGCTGTATTCAGGTACTTACTGTGCGCCACTCTGTCGGGGTTTTATAGGGGCAGTCCACTGAAACACTACCTATTTAAAATTTGGGCGCACTCCACCCAGTATCTTTTGGACAAACTTCGCCCTTCACTTGTACGTCACAGTAGCCAAGCACCAGGTCTTGGTGGTTTTCAAGAATAAGCGCCGAGATTTGTTTTTTTTATTTTGAAAAATACACAAAAAAATATATTTTTTTAAATACACAAAACAATTCTAACTCCCTCATTAGCCAAATGGTCCTGAGCGCGACTTCTACGCTAGAGGTCCTGGGTTCGATTCCCAGGTCGAGCAGTGTTATCGGGTTTTTCTATGAAATTCCCAGTAGCAGCTCGGAGTTAGGAATTTGTGCCCAGTTAACGGCACTAGGCTCGCCCCCTATTACATGGGACCTAAACATACCGGCGAACTGTGGGTCTACATTAGTACGCCTCTGCCTAACCCTTGGGGAATACCGGCGTGATGGTACCTATGTACAAAAGAATAACAAAACAGTCAAACGGCAACAGTAGTGTCAAAGTCAAATGTGACATTACTGTCAAATATTGTCAAATACTACTCACTGATAGCTAATAAAATATTATTGTTGGTTTTTCGTACATGTTAATTGCTATTTACGGACTTCTTACTACTTCAGATTGCTTATAACACTAATAAATAATATGTTTAAATATATCTTATTAAAATCTGGCATGAATAAATGTTCAAGTTTAATAGTAGTTTTTCGAAAATCATTTCTACTAACGGGTTTTATAATAATGGCAACACGACAATGTCATTCTACTACAATTCTATTACGAGACCACTGACCGACCAATGATCGATCATTATGAATTAGCAGATTACGATTTTTTGGCAAAATGACAATGGGGTCGTATTGGAATGACAGTTTATAAAAATTAGCAGACTTGGGGCCCAGCTCTCATGTTATAGGGGGCCCAACCACTAACGTAACGCCTTATTACTCAAGTGATGTTAATTTGAGTAATAAGGCCGTGGCATTCACTAACTACTGTTTATTTTAGCAGTCTGAAAATTTTACGGGCTGATTCCACCATAATTTAGGGGGCGCCAATGTTGTCAGTAGGTAATCTGCGAAAGGAAGTTTATCAAACATTGTCCATTGTGTAGTAAACAATTATTCTTACCGGCAACCAAATAATGACGCACATTCCTTACAGATTACGAGTACCAGAGCGTCCGCCGAAGCTGTCGCCCCTCGTCTCCGAACTGAACAACTTGAACCTCAAGCAGTCGCCGACCACGTACCCGAACATCGAAGAGTTCACCACAGAGCATGACTACGAGGCGCTAAGTCCTTCGTACAACATCAAGCCGAGCCGGCCGGCGCCGCGGCCGCCGTCGGCCAAGTCGCCCGTGCCGCTGGTGGGCGCAGCGCCCGCGTCCCCCGCGGCGCCCTCTCGCAAGAAGGGCCCCGCGCCCCTGCCCAAGAACACCAACTATCAGACGTTAGGAGGCTATAGCGGAATGGAGGGTGTGCCATTTGTTCTGAACCCCAAGTTGAGAGGACTGCCTAGTGATCACTTGGTGAGTTACATGGGTTATAACTTTTTACACGTGAATATATTTTTTTTTTATACTCAAATTCCTAATCGTATTTTTCCAGACACAACTGCCGGTTATCAAAAAGCGCACGCGCTTTGATCTTGACCGTGACTACACCTACAACTTCGCCGTCGAACGGCAGACGTGAGACGAAAGGAAACAAACCCTATTGCCATATTCATAAGGTATAAATATACTTGTTTTATGTAGATATTAATGACACCTATGCGTTTAGCAAGCGATGAAAAAATATAAATAGATAGGTACATATAACGATATAATGGTTGTACATTTTTCTCCCGTCTAAAAATGTTAAAGTTATGAACTAATTCGCCAAGTTTTTTGAAATAACTGCTCAACTTTTGGTAGAAATATTTCCGAAAATAGTTAAAAAGTATTGAGTACAGTTTTTTTAATTGACATTTCCCGATTGTCACAGAACAATAATATGATTATAAAATTTATGCAATTTAATATATTTAAAAAAAATATTATTTATAACTTATGTTTGGTTCCGAGATCGGTTTAAATACTTTGTAATTTTTTTGTACTGGAAAACTTATATATTTATCATAAATTAAACGAATACCGCCAGAGAATATGAGATGAGAAATACCTATTCCTTGTAAAATATATATTATCATATTAACGACAAAGATATTTTATATTTGTAGATCACAAATATATTTGCTAAGACTGATACCTGATATCAACGGTGTTATAAGCAAAACTTATTATTTAATATGGAACAAATGAGATTAAACCAATGTTTGCCCCAACTTTTATATTTTAGTAGGTCCTTATGAGCTTAGGCTAATATGATGATGACGACATGTCTCGATGTTGCCAGTTTATAAATTAAGACTTCTGTGGTAGTATCCTATAAGTAACTGATCTTATATCGTATCATATTATGAAGAAATTGGTTGTGTTGAGAATTTCATGAATTTACTTGTCGAGTTCGCTCAACGGTAGTACTGAATTATAACTAAACAGAATTTTATTATAGCAATTTGTTTACATATCTCTTTTTATATTGTATTGTAAAGATAAGAGCTTTGAATCAAGTGACCATGGATATCAATGTAAAATAGACACCTTATATTAAAGAACATGACGGTAATTATCTTTCCACAGTGGTATAACTTGCGTAATTGTAAGCCTTTGTATCCATTGTCTCTCGTTTGTAAGCTAGTGTGGTGACCCTGAGGCCTTGATCGCGTGTTGGTGCATAGTTATAGGTATACGGAGTTCTGGCACGAAACATTTCCGTTTTTATTGTTGGTTGATTACACCAGGAGATATTGGCAATTGGAAGATGAGTTTAAGTTAAGCATGAATAATTTTATTATGCCTCATCGATGTTCTGTGTGCCTCGCGTTGAAAGTCTATGAATGTGATTGATATTAAAACAAATTCATGTTAAATGAACGAATTTATATGATAATGATTAATTTCTTATTTTATTTACTGTGCGCAATTCTTATAACATTTGCTAAACTGATTTGAATGTAAGTAAACTTCCAATATTGATGATAATTATGTAAACTAGGGCTAACCTAGAATGAGCAAGTTAGGGGTGTAGTATGCTGATTTATATTCGAGGGTCTGACGACAGGATTTTATCAAATCATTTTTTGGTTAATTATAGATACTTTATGTAACAGTGGGTTTTTTAAGTTCGTTCTTAAGTGTGGCCAGTGCTATCGAATGGTAATTATTTTTAACGAAAGGGGTGTTAGACTTGTATAAATTATGCCTGTGGTATCATAGATCTGAAAAGGATGAAGTGTTTTGATTTATTGCTTTTTGTTTGAAGATCATCAGCTCTTTCTTTGTTGCCTGATCGATTCGAAAGTTTTCTCCCAAACCCAAAGGTTGACAGGTTAATATGCCATATGGCATTAAGTCTGCCTTATGTATTACTTTTGTGCATATCAGTATACATAAATATTGCAACATGGTAACCTTGACCTGGTGCTGCGGGGGTTATTTTAATTTTGCATTTTATCGTGTCCTGATTCTGGTCCAGTATAAAGTATAGTTACCGGGCGCCTATAAGTCTGGTTACCGGGCGCTTTGCCAGCCAACTTAACTAGTCAAACTTAACGAATTTGTGTTACTTGCACCCATTAATGACTGACATGATTTTACCATGCGCTTACTGATGTATAATTACTTTTTATTGCACCTTGAACCGTAATATGAAAGATGTGTTTAAATCATCTAACCTGGTAAGTTATCGGGTTATACGAATTTGATCCTTAAAAGCAATCACTTGTATGTGTTGCTAGATAGCTTGTGGGTTGCTATGCTTTGTCTTTAAATAGTTTATTATAAGTATTTAGTTTATTATTATAATAGTTTATATTCACTTTTTCACACATTTCCACCACTTCATAGATTATTTTAACACAATACGATTTAAGTTTTACTTTTGTAATAAACAGTATAGTCGAAATATCTGTTCACGTCTGAAGTTAGCCGGTCGGGAACAGTCGCGCATGTGAAATCTCGTATTTTATGTGTACCTAGGTCCTTTACAGTTTTTTTTATATTCACTGTAAAACCACTTACGGAGAACATCAGTCTAGTCTTCAATTATTCATTTTAAAATATGATCAAATTACACGGCGATTTCACATCCGAAATTTCGCACCCTGCTGCTTTTTGTCTGCAATGAATTTTAATTCAAAAATTTTGCTATTTTGAACAAAATGCAATATCATTTTGAACGAAATAAGATTTTAAGCAGGCTGTGTGATAAAAAGTCGCAGGTGTGACGTATGAAAAATTATTTGATGTGTTTTTTACACATGTTATCTCAGTAATGTTCCATGCCTACTTCAGATGCGTAAAATTATTTCGATACTCTTAAAACAGGTGACTCCTAAGGTGAGGTTGGTGATAACAGGTGATATCCTAACACGACGGTTCTTACTTCGATATGGACATTGTTGATTGGATATGAGTCTGTTTTAAACAATGTTCAATATGCATGTCGACTTAGATTTATTGTTTTTGACAATAATTTTAATCCTGTACTATGAATATAATCTTAAAACGATTATGAAAAGATGCGAAGGATTTTTAAGACGTGTTACATACTCAAGAACTTGATTGTTTATGATTACGTGTCATGTTAAACTCTAGTTTGTTAATACAGGTAAATAACAGTGACGGAGATATATTTTTAGTTCCAATTAGAAATACGCGGCAAATATTTTCCTTATGCTAATAGAAAAAATATTTTTTCTTTTGCTAAGCCAAGTGCTAAAAAATCATGGACTCAGTTCAAGGCTTATTTCAAAATAACGATAATTATGTACCTCGACTGGTAATATCATTCATAGTCATCGCGTCATGACGTCATTTATATAAATGTTTGAATACCCTGGTGACCCTACACGTGAGTAACGGCCGATCCCAATATAAAATCAATGATATTGCTTACTAGAGATAGAATTTTGATATACAAGGTTCATACAAGTTATTTTAAAAATCCCACCTCTAGTAAGCGAATCTATTGACGGATTTGTTATTGGGAACTACCTGTAGACAAGTGGCATGAACGCTATTCGAATAGAATAGAATTCTCAATGTATGCTAATGACGTTAGCTTTCGACAAATCGAGCGCGCACAAATATCCATAATAATATACCATACATTCTGTTTCTATTCGTTTGTCTATTCGATTGCCACTTAACCCAAGCACGAACACTTTCGAATACGTATTCGTATCGAAATCGAGAATAATTTGTATGAGAAGGAGGTTAATGAACGTAGATGAAGCGAAAGTGGTGTGCCAGGATCGTAGCAAGTGTAATCTCTGCCTACCCCAACGGGAGACAGATGTGAAAAGATTTATGTATGACATTTGTAGCAGAAAACACTTATCGTTTACGATACGAATTCGATAGTTCTTCTTACTTAGGCTACAGGCCCGGCCCTGACCTAACTGCGTAAATTTTGGGCCAGTCTTCACTATTGTTTGTCAATTCCTTGTACATATCTTGGCGTATTGTGTTAGCACTACTGTTATTTATTAACTCTAACTAGCTTTACTGGATTTTATTTTAATTGACTTCTTTTAATTAGACTGTAAAGAGATTTCGTAATGCAATTTTAAAGTTAATTAGCCTTGTTTGTAGTTGTACTTGTTATAAATTGGAGATGACAGAATAGTATTGTTTTTGTCTCAAATCCTATTTGTTTTACTGAAATATATATTAGTGATATTGTAAATAATTTATATATAATAATGCAATTAGAACATTAGTACGCTTTTTTACACATTAGAAATGTATTTCATCTGATAATTTGTTTAGAATGACTATGAAGGAATAAAATTTAAATTATTGACTGATTATACAAAACTTTTATTTCTTTAATTATTTTATCTACAATTAATTTAACGCGAATGCGGTATCCTTTTCTGGTAGTCTTTCCCTGGTAGAATTGTATGTCTTCATCCAACATCAAAAGTTATAAAATCAAAGTTAAATCATAGGAATTGTAATAACAAAAATATCTTTATTACAAAATATGTTTTCACAAAGATTACTTTAATTTACTTTCACTTAAAATCACAACAAAATCATGCTTAAAATAAAGCCTTCGTAAATGTCGAACTACACTAAAACTAAAAAATAAAAATACACAATAACTATATATTTTTTGAATTTAGAATTATTAAATATCGATTAATTATATTAATCGAACACTATTGTGTAAAAAATACAATAATTAAATTCTGAACTTAGCCGATTATTTTCTATGTGGTTCGGCATTTACGAACGAAGCTATTTTTCTATTACCGTTCACGCGATGCGACACACGACTGATAATATACAAAAATATGCAAGTGTACAAGGATAAGAACAATTTCAACTAACACCCGACAATGGGTACGAATATAGTATTTTCGAACAAGGACTAACGCCTTTCTTAACTTAGCGACAGTCAGTGATGGTTCTTTCCAATTTCTTGAAATTTGAATCCTCGGGTTGGAATTCCAAACACCGGTGGTCACTAATTTAGGTAAAGTTTTAATGATAACGCCCTCTAGATATAAATCATAGTTTTGTAACATGCAAAAAATCATTTGCCTTACATAATTGAATTCATAACGACTGAGTTATCAGAAAATTAATTGCTTGGATGGAAATACTATAATGTTTCACCCATTGCCGCCGTCGACGTTATACAACTGTTTACATTTATACAATTTTATACAACAGCAGGTATTTCATTATCAAAAAGAATTTTATATGTGCGACTACGCATTGGTAAGCGCAACATTGACCCGAAAATGAATTCCTTATTACTGTCTTCAACGAAAGTAATAGGAACGACGATATATTCTCCTAACGTTTGCGACCTCCTCGAGTTATTGCTAAAACAATTACATCACAAGCCTAAACATTAGCTAAATATTTTTGTCAAGCAAAAAAGCGTTTAGCTCTTTGCCTTGTGTCTTTTACCTTCATACCACACCAAACTGAGCGAATGCTTATTGAGACCACATGCCACACATTGGTCACAAAACATTAAATGATTAAATGGAAGATAGTATGGTAGATGATAGCATGTGTGTGGCAGCGTCTGGCAGGCGTCGCCGCTCGGATGCAGGCGAAACCAAATGTCATTGTGGCGCCGGCTTCATCTGCTTCTGCTGCTCCAGCAGGCGCTCCAGGGGCGAAGGGCCAGGCCCAGACCATAGCGACTGACAAACACAACATACAATGCGTCAAAGAATTGTATTATACAATCATTATACTATACTTCGAAATTTAATTGTATTCAGTAACTTGACAGTTCGAAGAGAAATAATGATACCACACTACAACTAATAGTGTTGGGATATTGAATGAGTTTGCGTAAAGATTGATTGATAAAAATGGTTTAAAATAAAATTAAACTAAAAAATCGTAAATAAGATGTAAAATAAGAATAATTAATCAAAGTAATTTCCTTTTCTATTTTCTTCTAATAAAAACCAACGCAAAATAAAAAAACATATAATTTAACTTTTTTTTACTTTTATTATGTTTGACATTTTATAGATTAACTTACTACTGAGAAACAAATTCTACTATTTTTAATAGTTTATATTGTGTTTTGAAGACTAGCTATTCAATATACTTACATAAAAAGTTTGTTCATGTAAGTACATTATTTAGGTTCATTCAATTTCGTTCATTCTTTGACCACTTCACTATCTTTTTTTTGTCAAAAACTGGTAACCCTTCAACTGTCAAGTTACTGAATACCATAGGGTATTTTACACCATGTAAGAAAAAATATAAAAATGCATGTTTATGATAGATTTTTAAAAAAGTAAACGAGAAACGTTAGTATTTATTTATAAAAATGCAATGTAAATTTTATAATTCAATTTCAAAAATAGTCTTTTTTAATCTGTTTTAAAACGCCATCCGCCATATTGGATTCCGACGTGATGTCACTCCGATAGTAACTTGACGTTACTTGGTCTTTTGCAGTTGTATTGTTTACTAATGAAGTGACGTCACGACCCGAAGTAGCATGGCGGCTAGCGTTTCCGCGCGAAAATTCAAAATCATAAATTAAAAATAGTTTTTGAGGCATTTTTCGGTTTTATAAAACTGAAATAAAAATTCTAGTGGATCATTACGATCTAAGGATTAATTTAAAACAGTTTTCAAAAAAGGTGTAATACCCTATTAAAAGTCGAAGTATGTTATGTTATTTTTATACTAATACTAGCAGTTGCCCGCGGTATATTGAGGTTTAACGCTTCACGCTCACTTCAGAACTAAGTTCAAGATACAATTGAGTGGCAGGAACAGAATCACGTCTTGTCTGTATTCGTTTTTAGAGAGTATATGCTCACGGGCGGGTGTCTGTGCGCAGGCGCAGGCCAGGAACTGCTGTCGGGCGCCGCGCTGAACAGCGAGTACGTGCTGGCGCCCGCCCCGCCAGAGCCGCCTCCGCCCTCGCCGCTCTGCATACACACCACATTACATTTCAGATATAGAAATTACCAAAATAAGTCACTTTAAAAAAAAATAACTCACCCCTACTTGGTCCATAGTCTTCATATTACCGATATCATTATTGAGTGGTTCACTGAAGCCCATACTCAGATTTCTCTGCTGCATATCCAGCGTATTGTTCCCGAAGCTGAGTGCGTTCATGTCCATGAGATCCTTGCTAGCCTGGTAGTTCAGCGGTTTGTCCACCATCTTCATTTGTAATGGCTGATAGCCCAGCTTGTTGTTAAACTGAGGGTACATGGACGAGTCGTAGCTGACCGTCGGCGCGTAAGAGAAACTATTGAGCGAAGAATTGAAGTTAGGCGACGTTACGAGGTTCTGTAGCGTCTGCAACTGAGGCTGCCCGATAGCAGACTGCAAGTACCCCGGCTGACTGAAACTCTCCTGCTTATTTTGCGGAATATTGCTCTGTAGTTGATTGTAAGATAAATTCTGGTAGGGATTAGGTAAATTCGTGTTTAAATGCTGCGAATAGAAGTTAGGTTGCAGCGGTTGTTGGAAGTTCGCGTTAAAGTTGGTTGGTTGTTCTGGTTTCCACCACATGGGTTGCTGATACCCGTCTGTGGGCTGTTGCGGCTGTGTGCTCCAGCTTCGAGGCTGTTGGGCGTTGAACAACGAATTAGACTTGAAGTTATCGTCCCTAAACTTGTTATCGTTGAATTGGTTGTCTTGCGCGTTCTGCCAGTACCGGTACTGGTTGGCGAAGCGAGGCGGCAGGTCGTTCAAGAAGTTCTTCTTATCACCGGACATTTGGTAATTATGGTTGAATTTCTGTCCGTCTTGGAATAGTTCTTGACGGGAATTTTGTTTCTGTAACGCGGCAGTTCTCACGTCAATCTCCTTAGGGTTGACAACAGGTAATCTAATGCCCTGGTTGTTGACGCTTTGGGGTGGATAGCTAGGGTTGTAGCTCAGCCCTGTATTCTGTATCCCATAATTCTTCTGGAAGTTCATTCGTGGAGCGTCTGGGTACGGGTTCTGCATGGGGGTCCAGTTAGGTGATGGGGGATGGTCTTGTCTCTTCGGCTGGTAATTCTGGGAGTTCTGGCTAGACTGGCTGGGTTTCATGTCTTTCTTCTCGTCCTTTTCTATCTTCTTGGGTGGATCTGGCTCGGTGTTAAGGACCAGGTGAGGGTACCCCGCGGACTTGTCCTTGAGGGAGAGAATCCCGCCAGTCTTCCTGCCCAGCGGGAGGTTGGCTAGAGACTTGATAGCTTTAGGCTGTATCACTTTCGGTTTCTCCTCTTTGGATTCCGTACTATCTGCTATGGAATCAGGCGTCGGAGGTGGTGTGACAAATTTCACCTAGAAAACATAATATAATATAATTAATATATTTAACATCTAGGATCCACGGAAATTTCAATTCCTGAAAGCTCTTCAGGTTAGAAAAGCTCTTTTTTTAATGGAAAAGTTGATTTATTTCTGTAAATAGATCTTTAGAAGATACTTACAAGCTAATGCTTTAGTAAAGTAAAGTATTTATGATTTACATCATTAGTTCCCAAAGTGGTCCCGGTGGACCTACAGGGGTCCACGGGAGACTCGACGGGGGTCTACGTTGACTTGTGACTTGAAAATGTGACTTTTGGAAATATGGTAGAAATGTAGCTACAACGGGTCCACCGGAACCAGTGGTCTATGGGAAAAAAGTCTGGGAGCCCCTGATTTCGTTTAGATTATAAGTAGGTACTAGATGGCGCTGATATTGCCTTACTGATCGCTATGTGTTATTCCGGACTATATTTTTTTAACGTGGGAGAGCCATGCTTCGTCACGAATGGGTCGGCTCGAGTGATACCACGGCCTCACAGAAAACCGGCGTGAAACAACGCTTGTGTTGTGTTTCGCCGAGTGAGTGAGGTTACCGGAGGCCCAAACCCTTTTAAAAGGCGGGCAACGCACTTGCAACTCCTCTGGTGCTGCAGGTGTCCATGGGCGGCGGTTATCGCTTACCATCAGGTGATCCGTCTGCTCGTTTGCCCCCCCCTATCCCATAAAAAAAAACTATCTCTATGCCAAAGATTATCTAGATCCATTCAGTCATTCCAGCATGAAAGAATAACAAACGTTCATCCATCCACCCTCACAAACTTTCGCATTTATAATATTAGTAGGATTTACCTGTTTGTTGGTCTCCTCCTGTTTCCTCATGATGGCCGCCATGGCGATGTTGACTCGCGGTTTGCGCACCTCCTTCTTGTCCTCACTCTTGGTGTCTTCACCCACATCGACCTCCTAAACATACAGCTATGATATAACATCAATACTAACTATTAAAACCATCCTATTTTCTTCAGTTGCATTAAAACTTAACTTATAACAACTTATAAACCTTCCATAGCTATAATGTGTTTCGTGATATTCTGTGACAGGGAAAAGAAGACAAAATATATTATAACATAACATAACATAACATACCATCACGCCTGTATTCCCCACAGTTTGCCGGTATGTTTAGGTCCCATGTAATAGGGGGCGAGCCTATTGCCATTAACCGGGCACAAATTCCTAACTCCGAGCTGCTACTGGGAATTTCATAGAAAAACCCAATAACACTTTGCTCGACCTGGGAATCGAACCCAGGACCTCTAGCGTAGCAGTCGCGCTCAGGACCACTTGGCTAATGAGGCAGTTAAAAAAAGTAGTTACCGCTACTAAATAAAATTATTATAATACGTACGAGTACCTGGTCATCCTGCGTGGCCAGCGCTCGCTCCTCCCGCGCGCGCTCCAGCGAGCCCTGCGGCTTTAGAATACCGACACGTTTCTCGCGAACTGCACGAACACAAACAATGAATAAGTTTTTCGTAATCTATATCTTATATATATAAAAGAAAGTCGTGTTAGTTACTTCATTTATAACTCAAGAACGGCTGAACCGATTTGGCTGAAAATTGGTGGAGAGGTAGCTTAGAACCAGGAAACGGACATAGGATACTTTTTATCCCGTTCCCGTGGGATGTGATGACAGACCGAATTCCACGGGGGCGAAGCCGCGGCCAGAAGCTAGTATCTATATATATAAAAGAAAGTCGTGTTAGTTACTTCATTTATAACTCAAGAACGGCTGAACCGATTTGGCTGAAAATTGGTGGAGAGGTAGCTTAGAACCAGGAAACGGACATAGGATACTTTTTATCCCGTTCCCGATACTTTTTATTCCACGGGGGCGAAGCCGCGGGCAGAAGCTAGTTTACTATATCACTGATTTTGTTTTTTTTTAAGAAATCCCCGTAGGGACTCGTGTAAGCAACAATAGATTTTGCATTGGGCTTGTAATTCAGTACTTAAAAGTATAAATAGAAATTTTGATGGTGGTTAATACTGTTGAATGATTCACTAGTTTTGTGTTTGACTGAGGGCCACTTGCACCAACTTCCTTAATGTGTTTAAAATGTATTTAAACACGATTTTTCATAGTAAATATTTGTTTATATTTAAGAAGTTGGTGCAAGTGGCCGTGAGTGTGCATCTGGCTAAATAGGTGTTCAAAATGTTTATGTTAAAGTGTTGCTGCTATATGATCTTTTTTCGCATGTATGCAAAGATAATTACAATTTCGGTAGAAAAATATTTTAAAATTAGGCACATTACATTAATGGATAATAATAATAATAAAGAAAATATTGAGCAACCTTTCTCCCGGAAGTCAGCCTCGGAGATGACGATGGGCGGCGGCGGGTGCGCGGGCTCGTCGTCACTGTCGTCCTCGGGCTCGGGCGCCCCGGCCCCGGCCCCCGCCCCGGCCCCGGCCCCGGCCCCAGCCCCGGCCCCGGCCCCCACCTCGCCCGCCGCCACCCGCAGCGCTGCCAGAGCGCGACTCAGCTGCTCGCCTCCCACCGATGACGCCGTGAACGTCAACTTGCCATCTTCCTCGCTACATTAAAATAAATAATATCTTTACTGATTACTCTGTGTAAACAATTTTAACACCTATTTAGTCTGTGGACGATCTGTGATAACGGAGTAATTATTTGACGATTTCTTTATTAGAGTATTTAGATTTTACATATTTTCCACAATGGAAGTCGAAGACTGACTAGATTGTTAACGGTCGTTAACTCGATTTCACTTGCTGTTTACACAAAGTTGACGTCACTCAAGTAGGCGTCATCGAATCGAGCGTTTTAACCATTAAAAATAAATTTGACTTTAATTGGTTTAGCGGAGAAAAGAAGACATTATTGTTTTTTCTCTTATATCGTACTGAGAAGTATAATCTTTAAATATTATCATTTTTTTTCAAAAAATTGGAATTTCTGTGTATTTCAGTAAATAGGTCTACAGATATTTTAAGAAGACACTATTTTAAAATTTTTGGTACTAGGAGATATCGACATTTCTCAACGGACAACCTCCAGAAAACAGCACACTTTACAAATGAGTATTGTTCGAATTAATAATAGATTTTCATTAAACTTTACCGACTTTTTTCCGAGTAGGTATTATTAAACTTACGTGTATGAGAGATGTTCGGGGCTCAGCTGTGACAGCTTCTTCCCGAGCTGCAGCAGTCGATGCGCGCGCACTCGCTGTTCCAGCTCCGGCTCTCCGCTCAGACACGTCACTGACACTTCCGCCGGGGGCCTTACGACGCACAATTTGTTTGTGTTTAAGATATTTTCTATATTTCTCAAAGGTTAATGAGAAAGGTACATGTATTCACTTACGAGAAATCTATACCTTATCTTTAATAATTCTTCTGTACGTGTGTTGACAGTGAACTCCTCCTAAAAGGCTGGACCGATTTGAATGTTTTTTTTGTGTGAGTTCAAGTGGATTCGAGGATGATTTAGATTCACAAATAAGCCCGGCAGATGGCGCTGCAGTCGGTATCTAGGTTATTTATCTATACTGCAAGTAAACTGCTGAATCGTTACTTTGTTTAATATCCTAATCGCTTGGTATATTGTTGCAGGACAACGTCTGTCCGGTCCGCTAGTCTATTATATGTTCGTGTTTTGTAAACTAGCTACAAGATGATACAGTCGTTATAAGGCTCGTTGACTTGAATTGATAATTTCAGCTGATTCAGTATTGTCTAGCCGTGCCCAAACTTTACGCAGACAGTCAAGGCTAGACAAATATATAACCAATATTAGAACCAGGAAGTTGCTGTTGAAGATATAATTTAGCGTTTACTCAGTACTATAATAAACGAATTATTAGTTTCAGCTTAAATAAATTATGGACTAAAGCACTCTGGTTGGTGGTAAAATACTTTCTCTTTACTAACATCGCTTTTACAAAATATTGTCAACAAATGCTCACTCAGTATTATCTTCGGTATCCTCGTCCAGGTCGGGCACTCGGCCCCCGTACGTGTCCCAAGCGGCGTGGTTAGGGAACCGGAGCCCTTTCAGAGCATTCTCCAGCGGCAGGAACCCGGCTAGCTCCTCGTCTTCCGGTAACGGTACGCTGTCATCTACCAAGTAGAGGTAGGATTTCAACTATAGGAGACCTACTGGCAGGACCCATTTTAAGTCAAAAACCTGTCTTTTTAAAGACTCCCAGTCTGATAATGCTACTAGGATAGCATGAGCCGTATGCAGGAATGTTGATTCCAGTTGATGATTTGATGATTATAGTTATTTGTACGTTCGGGGTGGGGGGGGGGAGAGAACTGCACGGGCGATGACAGAAGATATTTACATACATACGAGAAATACCCTCTCACTTTGCCCCCGAATGTCATGACTCGTGCTGACTCGTGCTCGATTCATATAAGGCATAAGTGAGCGTGTGTGCCACGGCGGGCACGAGTGATACGTACATGTGTGTGTGAGCAGCGCGGCGGCGGGCGCCAGCATGTTGAGCGTGTGTGCCACGGCGGGCACGAGTGATACGTACATGTGTGTGTGAGCAGCGCGGCGGCGGGCGCCAGCATGTTGAGCGTGTGTGCCACGGCGGGCACGAGTGATACGTACATGTGTGTGTGAGCAGCGCGGCGGCGGGCGCCAGCATGTTGAGCGTGTGTGCCACGGCGGGCACGAGTGATACGTACATGTGTGTGTGAGCAGCGCGGCGGCGGGCGCCAGCATGTTGAGCGTGTGTGCCACGGCGGGCACGAGTGATACGTACATGTGTGTGTGAGCAGCGCGGCGGCGGGCGCCAGCATGTTGAGCGTGTGTGCCACGGCGGGCACGAGTGATACGTACATGTGTGTGTGAGCAGCGCGGCGGCGGGCGCCAGCATGTTGAGCGTGTGTGCCACGGCGGGCACGAGTGATACGTACATGTGTGTGTGAGCAGCGCGGCGGCGGGCGCCAGCATGTTGAGCGTGTGTGCCACGGCGGGCACGAGTGATACGTACATGTGTGTGTGAGCAGCGCGGCGGCGGGCGCCAGCATGTTGAGCGTGTGTGCCACGGCGGGCACGAGTGATACGTACATGTGTGTGTGAGCAGCGCGGCGGCGGGCGCCAGCATGTTGAGCGTGTGTGCCACGGCGGGCACGAGTGATACGTACATGTGTGTGTGAGCAGCGCGGCGGCGGGCGCCAGCATGTTGAGCGTGTGTGCCACGGCGGGCACGAGTGATACGTACATGTGTGTGTGAGCAGCGCGGCGGCGGGCGCCAGCATGTTGAGCGTGTGTGCCACGGCGGGCCACAGCGCGGCCAGCGCGCTCCACTCGTCGCAGTGCAACACTCGCGGCTGGCACCATGCCCACTGCAGCCACACCTTCACTGTAATACACACTGATGCTTCAGCAGCTGTATAACAGCCATGCTTAGTAAACTTTTCCTAATTTATGTCCAGTGGGAAAAACAATCGAAAGATACGATTATTAATTTCTGTAATTTCTTATTGCAACTAACAACAAGATAATATATGAAAATATTTGTGTTTTGGAAAATAGTACAAGTTTCGGAAAAAATAATTTCAACAAGTTCAATGGTATTCTTCCAACGAGGGTTCGAGAAATTATCCTTGGGGACTAGATAAAGAAATGAGGCTCTATTTTCCCTCTTCTGGGGAAGAGGGAACTTAGTATACTGACACGCCGGCAGGGTGCGCTGCAGCGGCGCGTCCACGGTGTAGTTGGGCAGCAGCAGCGCCAGCAGCGTGCCCGTCGCCAGCGAGAGGCTGAGCTGCGCCGCCCGCGCCTCGCCCTCGCTCATGGCGGTACTCTCCACCGTCAGCTCCTCCGTCGTGGAATGGACCAACCACACCATTACGCACGCCATCTAAATGTACATAAAACAAATTCGGCACATTCCCCTCCTTCCTTTATTTAATTAATGAAAACCAAGTATGTATTTCACCCCATCTACAATCTTACCTTTATTAAGGTCATAGACTCGAAGCTATCAGTCGCAATGATTGCCGACAGTGAAGAATTGAGAGAGTTCACCAACATAGCTGCTGTGTCCAACCTGCAAGGCGCCAACATGTTCAAAATAATAGTTGATACTATCACATGGTTTCTCAGCTACGTTTCGAGACTTGAGCACGAGTTCACGCCTCGTGCTGACCGAGGGATGTGGGATAAGTTTGCATAAGAGAATATTCGCAGTCATCGCTTTGTGTATTTTTGCCAAACAAATGAACCAAATTCTGCGTGAGTGACTTTTTACCCACGAATCTCACGACTCGTGCTGATATAGCCTATTTATAATTCTAATGTGCAACAAGTGACTCACTCCTCAACAGTGTGTATGTAGTGCATGGCCCTGATGAGCTCTGTGACGTATGAGTGCGCATCCAAGCGAGAGGATGGCACCGCCGGCGCGGGCCCATTGCTGTCGGTCACCCCGGGGATCACGGGCAGGTCCTTGGCGTCCGTGCTGGAGATAATGATGACAATTACTAAAATAAATCAGGAATATTGAAATATAGGTTAGTAGCGGTGTGAGTGTGAGGCTGTAGACGGTAGGTGCTGCACGTGCCAGTACAGCGCGCCCAGCCGCCGCCCGCGCCGCCACGTGCCGCGCCGGCTGCGCTGTGTGAGTACCTGGCGGAGGCGGCGGCGGCGCGGAGCGTGCGCGCGAGGTTGGCGGGCGCGGGCGGGAAGGGCGCGCGCACCAGCAGCGAGCGCACGTGCCAGTACAGCGCGCCCAGCCGCCGCCCGCGCCGCCACGCCACCAGCGCCAGCTGGTTGTACGGCTGCCCCGACTGCGCCGACACCACCAGTGCGTGCCTGCCCCAACACAACACAACACTTGTAAAACTTCTACACCACCACAGTTAATAGTTGAACCTATTTAATTTCACAGTCAGAGATCACAGCATTACATAAATCTAACTACTAACTACAATTTGAAAACACAAGATATCCAAACATGTTTACTAATTCAATCCTACCTGTAAAACGTGTGTGCGACACGCAGCTGCTGCCTGTAGCGGGCGAGGTCGCCGAGGTGCACGAGGCAGTGCTGGCAGATGTAACGCGCGGAGGCGGGCGGCGGCAGGCGCGCGCCCACGGCCGCCTCGCCTGCGCCCCATCCCTCTACCAAGCCTAGCAGTGACGCGCGCCGTCTATTGGTACACCAATAATAGATAAATATGTTATCAATCCACTCAAGATAGTAATTGGATGTTTTCATAAAACTAACATTCTCTGTGACCCAGACAACTGTGATAACTTTTTGAATCATCTCACAAATATACTACAAAAGGATTTTTTTTTGTTTTATTTTCCGTGAGGCAACTGGTAAATAATACTTGAAATCTTTCACCTTGAAACAAATACATTTTACAGCTTCCAGCATTTATGAAACCATTTGTTTTGTAAGTCACAGAAAAATTTACCTAAATGGTAAGTCCAATTTGAATGCAGTGCAGATCTGATGCAGCAAACAGAGGTAGAAACCAGCAGCAGCTTGCAGCACCCATGACAGCATGGCCTGGCCTTCACTGCGAAGGGGATTCTACAGGAAAATGTCATCAGATTACCATCAAAGTGATATGAACAAGTGTTCATCATTGAATGTTTAGACTATTACATACCTTTCTATCTTTAGATATGGCCTGTAAAGCCTCAATCTGCTGTTTGAAGCCCACATTCCACAAGTCCTGTTCCACTTTCTTATCCAATGCATAGTCTAGGTCCAAAACTAGTACTTTTTGATACACCTGCAAATGCAATCACTAAAGAAAACCTGGGAAATATGACTTAGTAGAAATGGTAGTAGGTATATGATATAAATCTGGCCTGTCCAAACCATGTATGATTCTGGGCCAATTCAAACTACTACAAAAATTGGATGACCACAGAAACAAATGCTTTAATTTTTTTTATAAAATATGTTACCAAAATTTGTTTATTTTTTAGTATTTTTGTGGGTCAAAAACTTGTTGCGGGCAGCCTTGATATAAATCAATTACCAACCAACCTTGATATAAACCAGACCAACTCTGACCCATTTTCCTAAAAAAAAATTACACTTTTCTATTTATATTATCTACTTTGTGTAAAAGTACTCATCAAAGTTTTGTTTTTGTGACTTGTGTCAATGCATACTACTTAAAAATTTAACTTATGATCTATATCTCTGCAAATTTATTAACACAGTGTTTCCCTGAATAGATTCAGAAAATCAATCGCAGAGGTACGGGCACATGCTGATTCTTAATATTGTGTCACTGAATACTTGCATTTTCTTTTTATTTTAAGGTTTTTCTTTATATTTTAAGTATTTTTAACTTATTTATAGGTAACGAATATCTTTAAGCTACTATGAAGTGTAGACTATGTTTATATGGAGAATGCTGTGTCTACCTGTAATAGGCATACATATCAGTACTTGTATCATTACTGTTTTTTATAACTATTTAATATGTACTGCTGTTGGCATACCAATAAATAAAAAAATGATTCTATATAAATCCTTTTTACTTTGTATTATAAAAGCTGCCTATACATACCTAGTAGTTTTATTATTTTGCTTTTATGGGTTAGATGTAGCTGCAGTTAATTTTGTCTTTTGGGAAACTTAAGTGTAATGTCTAACCTTTTGCAACTGTTGTTGACTGGCCCAAAGACCCCGTTCTTGTAGCATAGATGTTCCACTCTTAAATTTTGATATTTTCTGTTTCAGCTCATCTGCCTCCCTAATAAAAAAAAGGTGGGTTTTCAAAGATACCTAATAATTCTGTGTGGAAACTTAGAAACAACAAAACTATGTGTCATTCAATGACAAACTAATGCAGGGTCAGAAAATATTATTTTTCTGTGATATCAAATAATTTAAAAAGAGGAATGATTGTATAAACTGGGATATGAATTTATTGTGACAACAATGAAAATATTTGTTACAAGCGACCACAGCAGAGAAAAATAAAGAAAAATTTTATTCGAAACTAGGTTACAACAAAATTGATCATTTTTTACCTCAACATCTGCACAGCAGCGTTTAAAACCATTCTGATAGAGGCTTAGAGCCTCAGTAATTGTCATAGCATTAGGAAAATATCCAAATTAAAATTACCGAATAGTGAAATGAAAATTCTAAAAACAATCGAGATCCATGCACTGTCAAATTGTCAAGGTGACATTTTATCGAAAAGTTTCCAATGTTGCCATTAAAAGTTGTAGAATGTTACGTTCCGATTCACTTACTTGTGCATGCGTATAAAATTATTATAAACTAGCTTCTGGCCGCGACTTCGTTCGCGTAGCGTGATGATATATAGCCTATAGCCTTCCTCGATAAATGGGCTATCTAACAATGAAATAATGTTTCAAATCGGACCAGTAGTTCCTGAGATTAGCGCGTTCAAGTAAACAAATATACAAACAAACAAACTCTTCAGCTTTATATATTAGTAATAGATAGAGTTTAGATTACATATTTATGTTCGATTCTTTCTAAACTAGTATCCCACTGTGCACCGCTATGCTTTCTGCGCGAACATTGGATAAGACCGATAAGACCGCCCATTGTACCATTATATAATTGAACTAATTGTACTTTACTTTTTTTTGGTGTGCAATAAAGAATATTCTATTCTATTCTATTCTATTGGAACTCGATTTAATGTGGCAAACTTTATTTCATACAGTCCTGCTTCCCGCTTGCAATATTTCCGGACCAATGCGACCTTCAAACTTTCAAGAAAAGTGCGTACTCCCTTTTTAAAGGCCGGCAACCTTTGACTAGCTGGCAACGCACTTTTTCTTTTATGTGATAGCAGGCAAACGAGCAGACGGATCGCCTGATGGTTAGCGATCACCGCCGCCCATGGACACCTGCAACACCAGAGGAGTCACAAGTGCGCTGCCGGCCTTTTAAAAGGGAGTACGCTCTTTTCTTGAAGGTTTGAAGGTCGTATTGGTCCGAAAACACTGCAGGCGACAGTTCATTCCACAGTTTTGTTGTGCGAGGCAGAAAGTTTCTAAAGAAACGCACAGTGGACTGCCAGCCATTAAGATGATGGGGATGGAACTGTTGTCGCGTAGAACGATGGCGGAAAGAGGCTGCAGGGATCAATCTGAACAATTCCTCGGAGCACTCCCCATAGTATAGGCGATAGAGGATGCAAAGCGAGGCCACATCTCTACGCAGCGCGCCAAGGGGTCAAGCCGGTTTGTAATAACTTGGCAGTCAACGATTCGAATCGCTCTTCGTTGGATGCGGTCTAGAGGTACAAGCTGGTACTGGGGTGCTCCTGCCCAGAGATGAGAACAGTATTCCAAATGAGGCTGGACCTGCGCCTTATAGAGTAATAGGCGGTGCGCCGGAGTGAAATACTGTCTCGATCTGTTAAGCACGCCAAGCTTCTTTGAGGCTAACTTAGCTTTAACCTCTAAATGACCGCGGAACTGGAGTTAATTCGAAATGTCGATGACTTGTGACTCCTCTGGTGTTGCCATCAGGCGATCTGTCTGCTCGTTTGCCCGCCATCTCATATGAAAAATTGAAAAGGTAAAATCTGTACAAACTCTTGCATGAAATTCATGATTATCTAAATTATTTTTGGAGTTTAGGCGGGAAAATGAAAAGTGCACGTTGTCGATTTTATATTATTTTTCAAAACTTGAATTTTTCCTTAGTTTAATGTGTAATTATGGTGGATAATTAACCATTAAGTGTTCGTGAACGTGTGAGAGTGTAGGCAAATGATATAAAATAGAAAATCGTGACTTTTTGGGTTCACTCCTAAACTCCATCGAAGCCTCAATAAAGTTTCTACCGTTTTATTGGGGCAATAGAACAACTTATACTTGACACTGGCTTTGACTATATATCCCTGGACAAGTGACGCGCTTAATTCTATGAACAAAAAAGTCTGTCACTTTTGGTGCGGGGGGAGGAAACACTACATAGACATTGCTGCACACATACTCAAAATCATTTTGTATCGCTACGAACTCACACATATTAAAATCTTCACCACTTACACAATTTACGCACACATAGAGGTCAAATACGTCAACATACAAGAATTGACGACAATACGAACGTATAATACAATAAAAATAATTAGGAAGCTACTATGTCGATATTTTATATCGATAGATTATTTTAGGAAGAATGGATAAAAACGTCACAACGATTACAAATTATTTTTATATGTAATTATTTATTTGCAAAATTAAAATCATCCATACACACCTTTTTAATATCTTGCGTCATTATTATTTTTAATGCAATGATCTCATTGCATGCTAATGAAATACAAAACAAAGAAAATATTTAGGTATAGATAAATAGGTACATACTATGTAATTGGAAAATAAACGCACGGGTGAGAGAAATCGCTAACTTTTCGAAATACATATTCTATAGCCTATGTTAATCTTGAATAATGTAGCATTCAAATGGTGAAAGAATTTTCGAAATCGGCCTAGTAGTTTTTGAGTTTATTTGTTACATACATTGATACATACAAATCTTTACTCTTTATAATATTAGTATAGATAGAGCGGATATTGGGGACGTTATGTTACAAATACTTTGATACCAATTAGTTTGATTCATTGATTTTGATTTTTTATTTTCTTTGCCAGGCTGATATATTAGGAATAATACTAGATAGAGCGTTTTGTTTCCCACGAGATATAAGTAGGAGTAAATACGATTTTGTTCATTATGCCGCGCATTAATATGAACAGAAGCGCTACGCTAGAGGTCCTGGGTTCGATTACCCGGTCGAGCAATGTGTTATTGGAGTTTTTCTATAAAATTAAGGGTTTATGCCCGATTAATGGCAATAGGCTCGCCCCCTAAGTACGCATCTGTCTAACCCTTCGGGGAATAAAGACGTGATGGTATGTCGTGTTCCGTACTCTCGTTATTTCTTTGAGCCGGATATCGAAAAAAGAAAATAATGTGTTTGAAGAAACACCCCGAGAGGCAGGGCATAGTGGAATTGAATAACTCTACTTACAATTGGAGCTGCCCAACTGGGGAAACACCTACACTTTGCAGAAAATAGTAGCCAAATAACATAGCACTGTACTATGTTGTGTTCCTAACGGTGAGCAAGATCGCCAGAGCTCCGCGAGGAAGCGTTATGTTGGCAGTGGGGGTACCGGTGTTGTGGGTTCTCTACCGGGTGTGAAATGATTTTTACAGGGTCGGCAACGGGCGAGTGATACCCCAGGTGTTGCAAGCGATCATATAATAGGCTACGGTAACCACTTACAATCAGGCGGGCCATGTGCTGGTTTTCCACCTAAGTGGTAAAAGAAACCCCAGACCTTCAAACCGTACCGTATCTTAGAAATCATTTTCAATGATTTTTTAAATACGATTTAAATATGTTAATTTATAAATTCTTTTGTCAACACTTTTATCCGCAACGGCTTAAGCTATTATTTATCAATCACACATACTTCATTTTAAATGAAGGTCTTTTGTAGATCTGAAAAGTAACAAATAAAATATCGAATGGATATCAAAAATAATCAATAATCTTAGTTACATCATTTCCAAAAATGTTATTTTATTAAATTTTATAAAAATATAGTGATATCATAAATTCATGATATTCATCTTTAGTGATCTTTAGCAATTATTATAATTTGGTCTTACATTGAACACGAAAATAATATCGATATCGATTCGAAATCGTAAACAAACACTATCACATCATTAATTAAAATGACAAAACAAAAGAGGGACATAGTCTCGCTACACTTTTTAAAATTCGAGTTTTATGCATTATGTCATAATATATATAAGGCCTATAATTGCCAAAACACGGTAATTCTGCATTAAGACCTATAATTGGAAATCATAAATGGTGACATCCTATTGGATGATATATAATTGAAAATCAAAAAATGACATTTTGATGGATATTTCAAATTTAAATCTTACGTTTATTAGCAGAAGGCTGATATTGTTAGTAAAAAAAATTTGGTAGTCTCGTGGGGAGTGCGGATAGTCTCGTGGGGAGTGCGGGTAGTCTCGTGGGGAGTGCATGCTTGAACTAAACGATTATTTTATACTCGATTATTGAATCAGTAACGTCCTCGATCTTTATTAATAAATTGTAATATGTGATTTAAATATAAATAAATGAACTTTAATACTTACATACGGAAAATAACTCCATCTTTATCTAAATAAGATATTAGATATTTTTTTGCATACATTAACTGCACGTATATCGGTATTTACACGGAGCATTTATGATGACCTTACGGAGCGGAAACGATTCTGTTTATGAAAAATCGATTTCGGAAACAGTTTTAATAAACGCGTTAGATTTTTTAATCCACTACCTTGACAGAGGGGAAAGATCATGAGAGGCGGGTCCTTATAGATAGATAGTCAAAGGACACTGGCGAACACAAAAAGTGTGGTGCCATATTACAATCCCAAGCAATCCCATAATGGGAAATATTATTTGATTACTTGACACTGGCAAATACACAAGTGTGGCGCCATAATTAAAAAAATATATAAAAAAACAAATTATTTTTTTACTCTTTGACATAAGACATATGTCACCTGTCAACAAGTATTTTTGTTTCGGTGATTCCCGTTCCCGTCAGATTTGTCTAATGTTTTCATTTTTCATCATCCCATTGAACATCGGGATTAAAACTTATTCCTCCTACATAATTCAATATCAAAAGCCTCGGGCCTCCTCCATAGATTTCTAACTGTACTACGTTCGTTAAAGTTTTGTTTTGCTAAAATTGTGTAATGCTACGATTTTTACCTACCCAATAAAAAGTGACACTGCCTGTAGCTTTTGTAATTTTTGAGGTCGACCCTCGTAAAAGTTCAAAATGTATGAACCACGCGCTGGAAATCCTACTTTGAACAGACTCAATATCACGGTAGGTTTTCTCTTATTATGTATGTTTTTTAGTTTCGAGGCGAAGGATGACTAATACCTTGTGTGATTTGATTCCAGGATGCAAGCGTAGTGTATGGCCACCGCGTATGTCAGACTCGTGAAGTAAAGTGGCTGTGTCTTGACAACATATACCAAAAGTTCTATCGCCCTAACTTCTACGATATCGGCGGCACTTACATCCAAGATGTGGCAGATTACTGGTTCACCTACAAAACAGAGCAAGTTGGTAACACATTCCTCCTGCATTTGTTTATTTGCAATCATGGAGTTAGCTCCTTCAGCATAGCCCTGAGTTGCAACAACAAGTTTAAAGTCAACAAAAAAACTGACAAAGTATACTTACAGCAGTACCTCACCGAGTTCCAGTTCAAACAACTCGGTGAACTATCTCATACTTACCTCACTACTTACAACTTTTCAGAATTAGATATAGAATGTTTGAAAAATAGAAAATTGTACATTGCTGCCTCATTTCCGTTTGCTGATGCAGAGGGAGTCAGCCTTGAAGTTATTGACAACATTAAGCTCAATCATGACTGTAGTGCCCTCTTTGCTGATCCTATTGGGTCTGACTTTGTCATAGAATCTGCTGATGGGGCCAAGTTCCAGATCCACAAAGTCATACTGGCAGCTCACAGTGAAGTCTTCAAAGCTATGCTCAAGGGAGAGACTGCTGAGAGCCAGAACAGTTATGTAAAGCTCATTGATGTCAGTGGTGAAGACCTTAGATACATGTTGGAATATATTTATACAGGAACAGTCAAAGATATAGAAAATACCAACTTTGCCAGTTTACTCATGCTGGCTGACAGATACAACCTAAAAGGTCTATGGGAGCTATCTGAGTATGCTCTTTCTGAACATGTGACCCTAGAGAATGCATTAGATATCCTAATTGTTGCTGATATGTATGACTCTGACTTTTTGAAGGCTGAAGCTATGAAATTCATTAAAGAAAACAAAGAAATACTTTTCACAAGTTCTTTTGAAGAGATCACAAATGCTGAATTGCTCAAGCAATTATGCACTTATATGAGTACATAAAAATCTTATGAAAACAAAAATTATGTAATATTTTATTGGTATACAGGTAGGGTTGCCAGGTCGCCAATCCTAATAGCCGGACATATCAGCCAGTTTGGCCGGACATTTGGGTAGAAAGGCCGGACACCCTACATTATTGAGGATTTTGTGTCGGTGCGAGGGGACAGGCGACCTGCGGGAGCGATCGCCTGCGCTTGGCCACTCTCGGCACTCGATCGTTGGCGAAATGTAAAAAGCCTAACAAAAGCCGGACACCGTTTATTTTGGCCGGACACGCAATCAAAAAGTCCTATGTCCGGCTTTATCCGGATGCCTGGCAACCCTATATACAGGAAGCATTTCTTGCACTTTCATGTTACTATTTTATACATTTATTATAATAATGTGTTTAGTAATTTATGTGCAGTTTTTTGTTGAACATAGTTGATTAGTATCTAATTTTTTTTCTAATTTGTCATTCTTACGATTAGGTTTTGAATATTAATCATTATGAGTTAGTTTATAAGTATACTGTGAATAATTTTAAGTTTGTAATCTGGTTACACTACCTACTTCTCTCGACTCAAGGCTCACTGGGCACACAGTATTTAAAACTAAAACCATATTTTATATTATTGTTTACAAAGTTAATTTAATATTTTACTAAAAATTAAACCTACATTGATATAAAATGTTTTTTTTTATACATACTGCATATATATTAATGTTTATACATAAAATAAATGAAAAACATATTGTACAGAAAACGTAAAAATAAACTTTATTGAATTTAAAACATAACTGTATTGTTATATGGGAAGTAAAATTAATAGTTTAAATAATAAATATTATCATTATGTATATTACTTATAGAAGACAGATAGCTTGTACAAGTGAAGTGTTGGCGCAGGTCACTTGCTCAGTCCGCAGCAGGGTGGTTTGCCCTATCACGTGCCCTGCGAGCAGCGCACACGTTGGCTAAATAATCATTTTGGAATGTTACTGGAAGTCTTCGTTTCTGCAGCAAACAAACATTTTCTTCTGTTAAAATGTTAGTCCATGACGGTTTAACTTTTGGGTGTAGTGCAACAAAGGCTCTTGTTAATTTACAGAGTTTCGTGATGCATATGGGCTATTCACATCGTAATGGGCTCACTAAGAAGCGTCTCAACGCTCAGCTATGTATTCTGCAATCGTAAACAAGCGTAGCAGGCAATGCAACAATGCTTAAGCATTTCAAGGGTCATCGTCACTAAAGCTCATTACCAGAATGGTAGCAGCCCAGTGAATGTGAACAGTCCATGTGATAGCGTTGCTCTACGTTATATAGCGATAATGTACTTATCTAGCTAAAGTGGTACTCATTTCAACTTTACTATTTATTGCATCCGTCGCAAGTTCTAGTCGACGCTACGATGGCTCTCATAGTCAGTGTTATTTCACACAATATCTAATTTGGAATCAATAAATCCATTCGATATGCGGTCAGCGAGAGGATTCGACGTGGTCAACATGCAGGATAAGCAAGAAAAAAGGCCAATAGTTGTCTTATCGTTTATTGATAATTACTGGAACCGGTACACAAGAACGAAATAGAATATATCTCTCATGAAAAAAATACGCGTCCATGTAATGATCACCTAGATCCTAATGGTTGTTATCGGATATAAAAATAAAAATACATGAACCCCCTACTATTACTTTCATATTTCAATGCAAGCTACAGTACATATTGCTACGACTCGTCAACTGCATTTACTTACTAAAATACTTATGATTTTATAGACACAAGTCTTATTAAACTAAATGCGTGTCTCCACTTATGTGTACGATTACTTGAGAGTTGCTGACAACATGACTGTGCCGTAATATGAACTGCTGAACGACTTACAATAAATTGTGTTAATTTATCACTAATTGGCCACAGGATAGTAATTATCATTATGTTATTAGTCTGAACAACATCCCACGACAAACAGAATAGCCCCCTGTATGTTTTAATAGTTTTAGAAACACCTGCTTCTGTTTGCATGTTAAACAGTGATAGCAGACCAATTGTTATTGCAAACGAGTTGAGATTAGTCTACATATAGACATCTGTTTGTTCACGTGTTATTTGATACAGACCAGGCTCCCGTGTACTCACGCGTGATGCACCATGCCGGCGTTGTCCTGGCCGACACAATATGACACATAGCTAACGATATAAGCCAAACTTCCGCCAGTAACACTTCAGAGTGAAGCTTATTATAAGCGTGAAAGTTAGATTTAGAAACAGAAGGAACACATAATTCATTGTGCGAGACAACAAGTGCCATATAAGAACTACTATGAAAAAAAAATACTATTTGAATAATACTAATATTATATTACTAATATTATTTGAAGTACTATCTAAACATTAGCCTTGATCTGATTAGTTTTATTAATAAAGCAGCGTTGGTGTCACGGCGCCCTAACAGTAATTTCTTAATCATTTAATTTCTGGTTCTGACAGTAATTATATTAAAAGAATATATAGTTCTTATATAGCTTAGGATTTATGCTCGCAGAATGAAACTAGATGAGTTTATCATAGCGTTACGGAAGGCACCATGTGCGTTATTGTGGACGCAGGCATAGTGTGCGTTTCGTAGCGCGGTGACGTAACGTCGTATGTACACGCGTGTGGGAGCGTCTGTATCAGTGTGCGGGAGTGGGCGCTCGGACGCGCGCGGCGCGGCCCTAGCGTTTACCGTTGTTATACGAGAGACTCCGCAGCGGCGCCTTGAAGTTAGCCGCCGCCTGCTGTTGGATCTGGTATGCGAGCGGGTGGATCTTGAATCCGTACAATCTGCGGAAGTGGATAAACATGTTAAAAGGCCGGCAACGCACTTGCAACTCCTCTGGTGTCGCGGGTGTCCGGGGGCGGTGGAATCGCTTACCATTAGGCGATCCGTCGGCTCATTTGCCCCCCTATGCCATAAAAAATATCATACCCTTGTGTTGTGCACCTGATGAAAAAATATACACATTTGTTTATAAGATAACTAATTATGCAAATATACTGCAGGTACAGTTCAGATGTATGTTTGTCATCTACAACAGTGGTTGATAATAATTTCATACCTAGGCACGAACTGCGAGGCGGGCCGCTTGGGTCTGTACTCTGGGTGTACCATGAACACCATGTGCGGGAATCCGGTGCCGAAGTAGGCGCCGTCGGTGTGGTGGTGCCGCGACGACTTGGGCGTGTACACGTCCATGCAGCGCGGACAGTACAGCTTCACCATCGCCTCGCCGGGCACATCAGATAGACCTGAATCAAAACAGATTTCATTCAATCATGAAATTAATAATGAATGAAGGCGACAGAGAGCCGTTTGATACTCTTACCAATTGAGTTGAGTTTGGACTTCCAAGATATTTTGACCAAAAGGACAAATCTCACATCTTGATCATCCAAAATTCAAAAAGTGCATGGCTATGGCTCTGTCTAGCTTTCATAACTGACTGAATTTCGCAGTTAAATTGTATAATTCACTCCTTTACATAACCGCTGAATGACATTCAACAGTTTTGCATAATAGGTGACATTCAACATGCAGAATTGCATGAACGTTTTGCTTTCAACAATATACATAGCGGATTAAATGTTAAGCGGTCTCGTAAATTCAAACATCAGGGTGAATCATACGTCGGATTTGAAATTACAATTCCTAAATTCGGCACTAGTGGGGCTGTAAGACTTACCTTGTAACTTTTAATTACTATTACTCTGAGGGCATAACAATGTCAAAAGCTCATCAAAATAACCTTAATTTCAATACAACTATGCACAATGGTTGCAATTTGGTTCTGGCACTCGCCAAAACAATACAATGAAACATGGGTAGTGGTTTTGTTAAACACATTGCAGTGACAAATCAGCTGGACGTTGTACAGTAGCTTTAGATAACAGAGCAGCGTAAGTATTATACAAACCAACTTAAAAATAACCAATAATTAAAAAAGTGGTGGAAGGGTCAGAATCAGAACTTTATTCATACTTCATTACGAAATTCTGGCGCACAGTGCGAATTTATAACAGAAAATACATATAATTATTATACCAACATGATTTGGCAATGGGGTGTGTCGCAATTTCGTAAACATTATTCAATTAACAGGAAATTTTAGTTATATGGAATGGGGAAATATCAGAGTAAAAAACACAAGACATTGCCAATATCTAATATAATGTTTAGATATTATTAAACCATCATCAGCCATCAACAATAGCATCCTACATGACTAGGGAATTGTTCTATGACCATTGATAAGATAACTACAGAATCTATTCTATAATTATAATGGGGTAATTAGACTAATGGCACGGACTGTGTGTTGTTCATTCTGCATATAGCAAATTACTTTGCCCTACAGGTTAACTGTGTTTATGTTGTATATAAAAACCAATTACATAAAGTGATTATTTACCTTTGATATTTAGATAAACTTTTGTGATAACATAGCTTAAAATTTTCAAATTGGAAATAGCAGAAACAAGATGTAAAGCATTTTGAGGAATACATTATAATTTTGTCATTTGAAAGGCCTAGTATCCTAGGTAATAACTTTTAGTTTGAGTTATAGATTACTTACCAAGTGGAAGCATAGTTTGGCATTCACAATAAACACGGGGGCAATGGCCGAAATCACCTGCCTGGAATTTTTCTAACATTTGTCCAATGCCTCTGCAAAAATAGAAACTGGTGTAAGTACACTATATTTTCATTAAGATCTCAAGCACTATACTTCCTAATTTGTTTTATTACTATTACATTAATATTGTCACAAAAAAAAACTAAATACATTGTACTAGCATAAGTGGTATATTCCATAAACAGAGAATAATTTTGACCAGTCATGCTAAATAAAAAGAAAAAATACAACCCAGAAGATTGTAGAATAATACTATACAAATTAAATAATAACCCTATCTAGCTTATTAAGGATTAACAAAAAGATAGTGAAATTAAAGTACATTTATTTACACCAAGTCAAATATTTTAAACATTCTCTACCTACAAAGATGAGACTGATGTTTCAAAACAAACTTACCTATTGGTTAAAATATAGCGAGCATGAATCAATCCATATAGGATCTCGGAGGCCTGCTCCACCAGGTCGGACTGGTTTGGGTTGTCATCAAGGTCATCGTCTAGAAATAAACCATTTTGATTAATTAGAATTACTTCAAGAGTGTTTCTATACATGTTTGAGATATAATTTTATTAGAATTAGAATAAAAGCCTAATAATAAGAAATGAATGTTCAAAAAATTAATACTTGTTATTGTTTCTTGTGGACATGCACAAGAAAGCAGTGAGAAATAAAGAGAAAGTGAAGTATTGAATATAAATAATAAATAGATTTGGAACTCATATTATAGGTATTTGAATGCTAGCCAACAGAACAATCAAACAGCTGGGTCAGGATACAAACTGCTTCGTTACATTGACCCTAAGCATCTTGTATTAAATTTGTAACCTCGTAACACTAAAACATGCAAGTACTTTTTATCTTGTTTGAAACATAATATTGGGGTTATGGTATTGTAATAAAAAAAATTAAAGTACGTAAAATATGCAATTTACGTAATTATAATTGGCAAATTGTGATTACAATTGCAACATAAAACATTGTCTCACAATCTTCGGTTAGAATTATATTGTAACCAAATTTTATTACTATTATAAATACAGTAGCAATATTTATGTGACCTCATGATTCCTTTGCACAGAAATTATGCACAGCGGGATACTTTTCTCATACTAACCAGGCTCCAGATCCAGGATCATGTCCAAGGCTTGTCTGTAATGTGGCACCTGCTCATTGAGCCCCGTCAAGTTGAATTTATCATTTATATAATCCTCGTCCACCTAGAACCAACAAGTTGGATCAATATCCGTAGCCATCATCACCGTATGTAACAAAATATAACGACATACCTCACAAAAGAACTCGTTTCCCCGAAGCCCGCAAAACCATGAAATCCATGATACCTCCTCCGAGCTGCTCATTTTCCTAAAAATAAAATCTATTCAATAAGCATGCAGTCTGCGTTAATAATTTTAGACGTAAAAAATTCAACGCTTTGGTGTCCACACTGTTACACTTAAATTTTAAGCATTCCATTGTTTTCACCTGATTTTTTATGACTTTGTAGACGCGCACAGTGGAATTTCGACACGGAATAACAAAATCACTATATTTACGCAGACATATACGTAAAATAAACAGAATTAAATGCAATAAAATGATGACAAACCTCACCTTTTCGTGCCTTGATTAGCCACGCTTGACGGGAGGGAGGGTATCTCGGGATGAGGGAGAGAGAAATTTTGTATGTTGTGTCACCACAGAATATAGACAAATTCTCTATGGTCGTCAGTAAGCTTCAGTTTTCATTTCGTTCATTCATTACTATCTTTTTTATCGACACCAATCGACACTTGCTGTGAACAAGCGTAATTTGCAAAGTCCATTCGACTATGTAATATAATATTTTCATAAATATGAAAATATTTCATATATGAAAATATTTCATATATGAAATATTTTCATAAAATAAATGCTATTACTTTAATTTTAGGATGATGAATTCTATAGTCCGGAATAGTCCGGCTTTTATTCTATAGATAGCCGAATAGCCAATAAAGAAGAAATCATGAAGGGACTATACACAGATTTTATTATTTACTAGCTTCTGCTGGCGGCTTCGCTCGCATGAAGCTCAAAAACCAACAGTGATGATCTCTTCTTTGTATGGGTCTCTATACATTTGAGAGGTCAAGCTGTATCAAAGGTTCCGTTTAAATATAAGAGATAAAAAGTACACCAGTTTTTAATTTGGAGCACATACTTTCTAACAGTGATAACAAAATTAAAATCTATTCAGTAGTTTTTGCGTAAACCCGTAACAAACAGACAAGAATTTTAAAATCACATTTTATGTTCAGAGACGTTTATATACCCTAACCCACTGTTTTTTTTAATATCTTCAATGTACAGACACAGCTTTTTTACAATTTTATAATAGATTGGACAGGGTCACAACTCTAAAGATTTTTTTGTTAGATCTTGAACACGTAGTACCTCGACCTCTAAGGCTAAGATCACACGTTCGTATTTGCATTGTACAGAAGCTGCGGGCCTGCAACCGCGGCGGGCGCGGTTGAAAATCGCGCCGTGAATTCTTAGCCTAAGTAGTCGGTGGATCTAGAGCACTATGTACTCAGAGTAACTTAGTTCGATGACTATGTATGATATAATGGTTTATATTAGCACCAATGTGTAGCTTGCTTAATCTATAAGGACTATAGGGACCAAATAGGACATAGCTGCTGTAAAAATAAAACAAAATGCATAATGATTTATTAAATATGGTATTTAATCCACCGATGATAACATATTAATAAAAAATACAGATATAAAAAAAAGTATTTAGGTAGGTACAGGTATACAAAATACACGCAGTAGGTATCTACTATGCATACATACATAATTATACATTTATCTGTAAAATTTATAAACATGTATTGACTAGGGCATTGGGCGCAAAATTGATACAACTCCGAATGTTAAAAGAGACCCGAAATCGAAATGCCATGTAGGAAAATAATGACAAAATATTTGAACTATCCTATTAATGTTAAGTTCCAGTAGGAGTTATGTTCGAACCTATGTAATATTTAACTCTGCATCTGCATTGAGAAAGATTTGAAGTCGGGAGCGAATAAGAATCAATATCAATCAGACAGGAATAATATTATTGGCTTGTAGAAGCCAGTCCTTTACCTATTTTTAGCTAAAAATTACGTTATAAGCGTAGCTGTTTAGCTACGAGTTGTGGGTTCGATCTCCAAAAATATTTGTATGACTTAATTTGTGTTTGCACCCATGATACAGGAGAAAATCCTAGTGCGGGACGTTTTTATAAAAGAAAAAAAAGATAAGTAACCAAAAGAACCACCACTTCCTTTATGACCCTGTTCATCTTATATTTATAAAAGAAAGTCGTGTTAGTTACACTATTTATAACTTAAGAACGACTGAACCGATTTGGCTGAAAATTGGTGGAGAGGTAGCTTAGAACCAGGAAACGGACATAGGGTTATTTTTATCCCGTTCTCGTGGGATGTGATGACAGACCGAATTCCACGGGGGCGAAGCCGCGGGCAGAAGCTAGTTTGTATAAAATAAGGGTTCAGGACATGGCAGAAAAGAAAACCAATTATTGTAACTATTTGTACAGACAAAGGCAATATTTATTGGCACAGAAAGCATATTGAAGTTTTTCTTAAATAATCAAATTCACTGATTTTTATCTAATAAAGTTTAATATGGTCATATTTTTTCATTTTAGAACGTAGTATTGTATTACCCATCTCATAGGTATTAAAATAAAATAGATACCTAATATAACAGACAGTAGAAAAAGTAACGGTACCATTAATCTATACCTACTTATAATAAAATGGTAACAGTTCAATATCTGTGTACAATATAGATATTGAATAAAAACGAATAAGGGGTCTTCATTAGAGCAACAGAAGCCAAAACTTTTTTTTTAGAACTTTATTCGCCAACACGAACCCGAGTATATACAATAGGTACCTATATATTTTAAAAAGTAGTAAGTATGCATTGAAGTTTCTCAGAACATCCATTGTTGTGCTGCTGTGTGGTATAATGGTACCTAATAATTATATATTTTCCGACTTATGTGCCTTAATGTCCTAAATGCCTTAGCTTACATCTATGTTATACAAAAGATTATAAAGATTTGGTCATACCACTTATAAGATGTATACATTTTTGTTACAAGAAAAACTATGCTCTGACTACTATCACAGATCTTTTCCATGTTGAACCTACACATTACTCTCAATATACATGATGTAACCCAATGTCTATTAGTCCTTAGCAATTAGTCGAGCAGTGAAAATTCTGTATAAAATAAGACATGACACGATATTATGAAAGGGGGCTTGTACATGGGCCATGCCATTGGGGTACATAAAGATGTATTCAGCAACAAACGCTATTTATGGTACGGAATCCTTCGTGCGCGAGTCTGACTCGCACTTGGCCGGTTTTTTAATATTGCCATTTCTTTAACTTTTAAATAGTGTTGATTAGAACCTGTGCATGTTCCCGAACGCATGTAACATACACCATGTACAAGTACCAGAAAAATATATATATATTTTTTTTAAATGCTTACTAGCAATGCGGGTCGCACATTACTAGTATTCTTGTTAACCCCTCGTGCTAAGCTAGATTGCTTGTGTTACGAGTGGGTTCACATCGGTAGTGCAATGGGTGGGGTTCGAAGCGGCAACCACATGATCGCCAGTCCGACGCCCTAGCCATTAGGCTACCGCCACTTCAATATGTATGTATGTTTATGTTATGTTAAGACCTAAAGCTATTTATACATTGCACAGCTAAAAAAGCATAGGTACCTAATCTATTTCTTCCATTATGTCATTGTTTTATAGAACCTATTTACATTATTATTCTAAGGGCCACTTGCACCAACTCCTTAAATGTGTTAAAATTGTATTTAAACACAATTTTCTACAGTAATTTTGTGTTTAAATTCAGTTTAAACATATTTCAAAGTTGGGGCACGTGGCCCTTAGTGACAAAGAATCTCAAATATTTAATTAGGTAGGTATGTGATAAGGTCCGACCGGGTATCAGTATCGGTTTCGATCTCGGTTAGAAATTGATTCTCGGTCACCGTCACGACTTTTTTGGCGACTCTTGGCCAAGACTGGGAAATGGGAATTACAAGTTCTGCAATTGCGATTTTTATCCTTCGCGCGCGAACTCATCCCCTTAGTGTGATTGGTCAAATGATTATCAACTACCAAATTAGACAAAGTAAAGAATAAACAAGTACCTACCCCTTGCTTTATACTTTCATTTTTAGACATGCCACAGTGAAATAAGTTATTAATTAATTTTGCTATTTCTAGATAGAGATTTCGATTTTTTTTAAACAGTCTCGTCCAATCTTAGTATGTGGTACTATGTAATTGTACTTGTTTCAGGACTTTGTTTCTATATTGATGTGACATCTTTAATCTTGCATTGAATGGGTGTATCGGAACAAATATTTAGTTAGCTCAACATCTGTGAGATCATTCCAAGCATCAGTTTCCATCACTTTAGGATTTTTTACAATATAAGCAAATACTCTTTTCTGTAATTCTTCTAGTTTGTATTTCTTGGCTATGATGGCCATTTCAACAGCATTGTTCACATTTATTTGATCCCCGATTACATGCTGAGTCAGTGTAAATAGTTGTGTTAGCTGAAACTTGTCTGCAATTTCTAGTAACTTCAGGCAGTCTTGTTTCATCACATCTTTTATTGTGCCAGTGTATATGAATTGCAAAAGCAGTTCCATGTCATTATCACTAATATCAATAAACATAGTGGTAACATCAGAATTCTTAAGCATATTTCTTAGCACAGGACTGTGTGCAGCCAAAAGTATTTTGTGTGTTGGAAACTTTTTGTGGGTAGCAGATTCCAAAACAAAGTCTGTTGTTTCCTGCTTTGTCAGAAGTCCACTCAAATCATGTTGAAGTTTAATTGACTTTACAACATTACTGTTCAGTACAAATTTTGGATTCACTGTTATATTGATTGGAATGAACAATGTGCATGATTGGTTGAACCGCCCCAATGTTTTGAAGCAGAATGTTTTGATGAAGAAGTTCTGATTTGGTTTTGTAGATTTAAAGCTATAGCTTGACATGCTATCTGGTAATAGCAAATGGGGGACATCACCACTTGGTGTATTTTTTTGTGAAAGGTGATTTGAATTGGAAATATCTATGGAAAAAGAGCCAATTTTTCTATGACACACAAATAAGTTGAGTAGGTGATTACCACCATGGCAGACAGATGTTGTGTAGAAGAACCAGAATTCTGGGTCTGTTTCTGTGTAAGTACCTCCAATATCATAGTCACTGCTCTGGTGCAGTTTACTTAATGCATCATAGACACATAGTTTAGTTGCATCACTGGTTTGGCACTTGTACACTGCTGATACTTGTCCGAAAATGCTCTGTAAAGAATAATTTTAAGCTACTTTATTTTTATTTTTTTCAAAATTAATAATGTATAATATTAAAAATTTGGTAGATAAGTACCTACTTAAATAAAAAAAATAACACATTGTAATAGAAATATTATAAAATTATCGTTTAATAGAAGAGATACTGCCCCTTGTTGACAGTGTAAAAGAATGAGTCACACCTAAGTCAACACTGGAATGTAAAAATTGAAATTGAAAATTTATTAAAATTGAGGTATTCTGATTATTACCTTAGAATGAGCATCGTCAGCTGGCCTTGCAGACGCTGACGAGGATTCCATAGTTATGTCTGAAGCAAATAAAAATGAATTACATTTACTTACCAGGAATCATTTATAGATTCCAACACTTCGAATATTTTAACCAGCAATTATATGAAACCGGTACGGTACGTTTGATATTACTGAACACAATCATAGTACGTACCTACTTACGTTTCTATGATTCCGAGAAGTATATTATATTCACTATGAGGCAAACAAGAAAACACTGATTACTAAAACCGGCAGCTAAAGCTGAAAGATTGAAATTATAACAAATATTATTATTTTAATGTAAACTGTACTTAAGAATAAGTAAGTATTACTCATAAGTCTGTATTATTCCTCCATTTAATTTCAATTTAATAATAATTAATAGCACATCTGCTGAGTCTGATTTAAATGCAGAAAAATGTTTGTGAGAAAAATGCCAAATGTGTCAAGAATGTCCACTGACAGTTGACACTGATCAACTCAGTCAGTGTGGACTGTCTATAAACTGTCTTGTTATGGGCGGGAAAATGTAAAGTGCACTTCGTCGGATATATTTTCCAAAGCCTGAGTTTCTCCGAAGTGGCCGGTCCAATATCAATTCAAAAACAAAGCTAATTGATTTAGTTCCATTTTTAGTTTTTGGGGATGGCGAGTGGGGTATCCGGACGAAGCCTCGCTCTTACGGGAGCTTCGCGTATCGCGGACTCGCGCAACAACCTAAAAATTGTTTTTATGTGTTTATCAATTTCCAATATTATACAATTTTAAAACTCTACATTTATTTATTTATAAACTAGCTGACCTGAGAGACGTTGTCCTCTCCAAGTTTCAACTAACTACCTTGAAAAATCTCATAGAAAAAAGGATTCTGGTTTCCCATATTTTTAATACACTTAGCGCCATTGACTTAATTTTTAAAAAATGTTCGCAAATATAAACAGACATACCTACAAGGATAAAAATCTCAAATAACTGTTTCGGCATCAGTAAGATGCACGTTGCAATTATTATTATTATTAAATGACCCATTTTTTTATTTATTATACATAGGTACATATGGTATATTATTTTATGATTTGATTATATGGAAACTCTTTAGAATCTACACTATGGAGGTTTCACATTATAATCAGTTACTTTAAAGCAGGATGCTATAAAGAAGAAAAGAATAATTGTCAAAATTGTCAACTCAAAATGACACCTGTTATGTAATCAAATTTCATTGGGTTATAACGATGTCGTATTAATCTTCTAGAGAATAAATTGTCATTCTTTGTTTACTTCTTTACCCTACTCAAATATTTAGTTTTTACACCGGCTGATGCTCGCTGGATAAGTCCTATGTATGTCCCGTGATGCCTTGTATAAGTAGAATTAGAATAACTGTACTAATAATCAATTCCCGTTCACAATAAAGGTTTCTGATTTATTTGTTTTATTTTCTTGTTCTATCTTATTTAGTACCTGTGAGTGTATTTTTTTAATTTTATTTCTTGATTCTGTTATAATGTTTGACCCGTGCTAGTCTAGTACGGAAATACTTAAAAAGGAAATTTGCTTCAACGGTTATTTTTGAAATTCAAAGTTTTCAATGGTTAAAATGTTAATAACATTTGATAGAGAAAACCGATTTGAATTAAAAATAGCCTAAATGTTAATCCAAGAAACAGGCTATGAATTCCTGCCCACTTCCTCCAAATCTCTTCAGTGGTTATCATTTGATGCGCGGTCAAACATACAGACAAACCGACAGACAAACCGACAGACAAACCGACAGACAAACAGACAGACAAACCGACAGACAAACAGACAGACAAAAGTTCCAAAAATAATAGAAATGGATTGTGTTACCGATTCTGAGTCCCCCAAATTAGTTTTTTTGCAAATATAAGCAATGTACAGACACGGCTCACTTACATTCTTATTATATGTAAGATTAGTGATCCTAGTAATTGGCTACCTAGTTAGTCTAGTGGTCCCAAGCGCGACTGCTACGCTAGAGGTCCTGGGTTTGATTCCCAGGCCACCAGTGTTATTGGGTTTTTCTATGATATTCGCAGTAGCATCTCGGAGTTTGGGATTTGTGCCCGGTTAATGGCAACAAGCTCGCCTCCTATTACATGGGACCTAAACATACCAGTGAACTGTGGGTGTACATTAGTACGCCTCTGACTAAGCCTTCGGGGAATACAGGCTTGATGGTATGTTAATGCTGTGGTCTGTGGACTGAATTAGGTACCTACATGAAAGTCGCTTTGTTTAGTTAGAACGCGGCAGATGCCTGCAAATGACAGTACGCGCAATGCAGCACGCATGCGCGGCCCGGGATTCGCTCCAGAACTGCCTGGTACCTCCCCCTGTATAATAGTGATGTACTCATGTTTGTCTGAATAATATGATTTTAATAACTACTTATCATATTTATAACCGAACCGTGGAAGTTTATGGATGAGACTTTTCTCCAGCAGAAGACCTATTTTGGCTGAAATTATGATGATGACAATTATTTAACCTCATACCTAGCTACTACTTATTATGATATAGGAAGGAATCTCTGTCTTCCTTCTCGGAGCACTTTCTGGGAAATATAATGAACACAAACTTATAGAACGTTGAGCTAGGCTCTCCTAAGGATAACAGCAATTTGTTTCTCTGCTTCCAAATCTTTCAATCGTGTAAATACGACTAACTGAGATTGTATCAATTTAGTAAAGATCAAGGAGTGACAGAAGAAAAATTGTTTCGTAGGTCAAAACAAATACCAACAAGAGATAGAGTAGAAAACCAACCGTTTCTTAGCACTGTAACAGCAACCGTTCATCTTGCAATAATGTGTCGATACTTAGCAGATAGCACTACTTATCCAACCCTACGCTGCACCATTTTCAAGGCCACATCTTTCAGTGGGCTGCAAGCAGCCGGCGTGGCCACACGATGCCAGTCGCGCTATGACAACACCACGCGAACACCGTCCCAACGACACTGTTGAGTTATTACCGTTAAAATCGGCGCTAGTCAACAATAATTACAAAGATGAGGACGCGTATTACCCGCCGCCGATCAACAACAACGCCTCGAGCTCCAATCTATATGATTACACGTTATTGTCTAAAAGGACGCCGGCCTCCAAAAGGTATTTTTGTTTATTTTTCTATGATTAAGGTTGAATTTCAGTTTGTCATAAAATTTAAGTTGTCTTTTGTTCAACGGGCAATAAAATATAATAGGGTTGAGAAATTCTAATGCGCGTGGTTTCAACTAAATTTTAAACTACCATTATGGTGTGAATGTTTAATTTGTTTTAAAATAATATTTAAATATTCTTTATAAATTTTTGTTTTAAATATCTTTGAAAAGAAAAGGGAAGTATCAATTTATTCCCGGTCATATTTTAAATCAGCAGGACCCAACCTATTGTTTTTGCAAGTCTTGTCTCTGTCTTTGTAGCAATGTGTTATTATTAACTAATAACACATTGCTATGTATATGCATTGTTTCGAATCGTTTATTTCCGGGAAGCTATACGTAAATTATATAGATTTTTGACTTCCTGTGCTGTTCTCTACCTTCGTGTGGATCTCTAACGTCTCTAACGTCTATCTTTAGTTTAAGAAGATTCGACTGATCCTAGTGTGTTATGCAGATGTTGATGGTCTTTAAAAACATCATACTTATTCACACTTTAATTTAAATTCATTGAACTTATTTTATTTCTTGGATTTCATCATCATCTCATTCATCATGAACTCGCTTACTTTTGGTTGGTAATGATGGCTCGCTACAATCATTCACGCTACAATCTTCACACCAGCCGACCTTATCCTCAATCAATTTTAAATCATAATATTTATGTTCTGTCGTGTATAATAAATAATAGGTATGTGACTTAGGTATACGACGTAAATTCAGAAACGCAAATTTCGAACTGGCGGGTGGGACTTGGACTTGGACTGGGCTTAATGGTCATAGAATCTGGTGTATCTATCCAGAAGACGCAAGTTCCAATCCTGCTCACAGTTACAAAATAATATTTATTACTAGCTGACCTGAGAGACGTTGTCCTCTCCAAGTTTCAACTAACCACCTCGAAAAATTTGATTTTCCATATTTGTAATACACTTAGCGCCATGGACCTCTGAATACCTTATTTCTGAACTATAAATTACTTAAATTACAAAAATTTGTTCACGTGGTATTGACGTGAAGCATGGAAATATAAACAGACATACCTACATAGACAAAAATCTCAAATAACTGTTTCGGCGTCAGTAAATTAAGATTAACGCACGATGCATTTTTTATTATTATTAGGTATACATACATATTATTATGTGGTATATTCTTAGGGTATATTATTTAATTATTTGAATAAATGGAAACTCTTTAGTTACTTTCTCAAATAAAGTGTGCGCACTGTATCTACACTATGGAGGTTTCAAATTATAAATTATGTTACTATATGGCTGGATGCTTTAAAGAAGAAAACAATAATTGTCAAAATTATCAACTCAAAATGACACCTGTTATCGATCAAATTTCATTGGGGTAATAACGATGTCGTGTTAGTCCGCTAGAAAATAAGTTGTCATTCTTTGTTTACTTCTATAACCTACTCAAATATTTAGTTTTTACACCGGCTTGTGCTCGCTGGATAAATCCTATGTATGCCCCTATGATTCCCTGTGTAAGTAGAGTTAGAATAACTGTACTAATAATCAATTCCTGGCCACAATAATGGTTTCTGATTGATCTGCTTTATTTTCTTGAGTCCCTATAAGTGTATTTTTTCATTTTATTACTTGATTCTGTTATAATTCTTGATCCGTGCTAGTCTAGTACAGAAATACTTGAAAAAGAAATTGACTACAATGGTTATTTTTAAAATTCAACGTTTTCAATGGTTAAAATGTTAATAACTTTTGATGGAGAGAACCGATTTGAATTAAAAATAGCCTAAATGTTAATCCAAGAAACAGGCTATGAATTCCTGCCCACTTCCTCCAAATCTTTTCAGTAGTGATCATTTGATGCGCGGTCAAACATACAGACAAACCGACCGACAAACCGACAGACAAACCGACAGACAAACAGACAGACAAACCGACAGACAAACAGACAGACAAAAGTTCCAAAAATAATAGAAATGGATTGTGTTACCGATTCTGAGTCCCCCAAATTAGTTTTTTTGTAAATATAAGCAATGTACAGACACGGCTCACTTACATTCTTATTATATGTAAGATGTGCGTTCGGTAGGTAGTTAGTAGGTATTTGAACCGAATCAGACTTTCATCAAAAGAAAAAAATATGTGTATTCAAAATTTATTGTATCTCGAACCCGTTTTGACTTGTTAGAATCAGTGTTACCTGATGGTTTTTGCCTCCAGATTACTGTCGCGGACACAACAACCCGCGCCAACGCCACTGCTGACATTGTGCGGCGCGCCGCCCCCATCTAGGAAACGAGAGGAGCTGACCGCGCTCGCCAACCTCAGGAAGAAGGTGTCTCCTGCTCTGTTACAGCCCGAAAGGTAAGTTTTATTTTAAGCTGACCCACGTTGGGTGCCAATTACAACTTGGTGCTCAGTGCTAAATCACACAACTGAACAATTATGTAACTAGCCTGATACTAATATTGTAAAAGCTCTTCTAAAATGTTAAAAACTAACAGGTACCTCATAAACAGATTAAGTACTTTATTTGATACTGTGGTAAAATATTACACATTATCATAATGCACCGACACGCTTGTTGTACAAAATGTGTATATCATGTAAATTACGTCTACGTAAAATTATAATTTGGTGAAAGTCTATAAATGGTTCGTTGCGGCATGTGACGCAGTTCTCCAGATTTTGTTTGTGATAATCTGTCATTCAGACTCCGTTGATAAGAATATATATCATCCCGTATCGATGCTAATGAATGTTAGTGTTTTGTTCCACTTGGGTGCCATTAGAAATTTTGTTATTCATGGTGTCCCATATTGGGCGCCAATAAAACACAGTTTTAGTTTCTTTGTCACCTTCGTATCCACACAATGAATACATTTTTTCAAAATATGTTTAAATGCCACCGATACCCACTTATTGAAAGGGAAAAGCACGAAAAAGAATTTCGTTTCCAATCGTCGGCTATTTTGCGATTTACAATTTAGCAAACTACCCTGCACATCGCGTGTTCACCTATAATACCTGCCAAGGTTCGAGGGTGGAAGGTGGAGGGGGAGATAAGTCTACAATGGTATGCTCCCTTATGACTTCCTCGATAAGTCAAGTCAAGAGGAACACGCGAACCTATATTGAGACAGTATTTCCAATACTTGATAGATAGTTTAAAAGAGATAGCCGGGATTTATAATGCTAGCTTTACTTTCGTCATTTATTTATAAGGCTTATATGCATAAATGACTACATTTCTTCATTATACCTATAATTTGTATCGTAGGGCTTGAATGTTGCCAATTTATTGGAGGTAACACTTTTACAACTTTAGGCTGTGTTTAACTTTGGGCTTCTCCTCTTTGTGATTGGTGCGTACAGTCCGCTGTGAAATTAGATGTTATCTGAGATGATGTTAATTTAACCCGGACCCTTTAAATCTAAACGCCTACGATCTACGGAATGTTGGCGCATCATCAATCTCATAAGAGGATTCACGTTTACGCCACGAGTCGTACACATCCAACTACCATTAGTACCATTCGTAGCCAGAAGTTCTAGTAGGTACCTACTAGACAGCTCGTAAAGCACAGCTTGAGATACCCACAGCTAACCAGGAATATTTTTTCGTTGACAACCAAAGTAAAAAGTTTATGTAATGTAAGGAATAAAGAAAGGATATCCAATTCGGTATTTTTTGTAGAAGAACACTTCAGCGGTTTGAAAAATCTTCTTAATTTTACCCTGGGTTCAGCACTTAGGTAAACCTGCATTGAGCATGAGTACTTTTGGTAGACTATACTTACTACTAGAGGTTTTGTGCATTGCTTACGACGATGTGAAGTGGTTATATAAATAAATGAAGGTAAGCTCAAGAGACGTCGGCCGCTGCGGCCAGAAACCAGAGCGGTCGAACTGTTAGCACTCGTCAACAACCAGCGCCTGTATAATTAAGTACCTAAGTAGTTAAAATATGTGTTGTTAGCATAGGGCTATTTTATTATATAATTTTTTAAGAATGTTATATAATAAAATTGTTGCTCAAAGACGCTTGGGGGTGAACTTTTAATTAAAACAAAGAACTTTTTTCATTTACGATAATAACATATAGGTAAGACTATTTAACGCCCGCATTCTTCATCAAACTGGCGATAATGTTGAATTAAGTGGAACATAGCCCTGGATAAGGTCCTACATTATTCATAATTATTGCTTAGTAGACGCTACATGTGTAGGGATGTCCCGCTACCACATTAGAAACATTTTATCCGAAATTGTCGTTTATTGTCCATGGAGTTTCTTGCCGGATTCTTCAGTCCATAGGATCAACCTTTAGGAATCGTGCAACTAGAATCATACCGTTTCATAAACGCTTGTAAAAGCTTATTTTAAATAAAAACATTGGAACTTGAACTTGCTTGCTGGTGAAAATTAATTGGTTTTACTTATAATAGATCGTTATCAAGAGTAAGTAAGTAAGCCTTTATTTTCAATTGTCAACAATTAGAATTAGCATGGTTCCAAATTGGATAAAGAATAACGGAACAGGGTTCGAAAGTAGGTAGGTCTGTCTATGTATCATATTTTTATCATAACCTAATTATGATAATATGTAGTTGAATTTTCCCAATCTCGACTATTACATGCCTACTCGAATTAGGTGATATTGTCCAGCGGTGGGGGTGAAGGTCGCCTCTAGGATTTTTTTTTTTCAATTCAGATCTAAAATACATAAAGTTCTTAATAACATAATATTATTTCTTTTTGTTCAAAGGAACGCCAGCAGGAATGACAACGAACATAATAAGAATAATAATGAAGAGCCTCTTGATAACAGGCCTAAACTTTTACAAAAGGTAAGAGCTTTTTTGGTTTTTATGAAAAGTCACTTTATTCTTGATAATTGCTTGTAAAAAGCTCTGTACGCGGTATTATGCAGTGGTGAGGTTCACGCAGAATGACTTGTTATCATGTCCTACTTCATCCATTTTTAATACTTTCTTAAATACAAACTTTTTAGATAAACCTTTATGAGGACAAAATGTTACGTCTCATTAATAAGCTCTCCGCTCATTTTACAGAAAGTCTAATAAAATCACCCACAGTTTGCCTAGTAGGTAGTAGGTAGTAGTAGTTGAGCTCCATTAATTATGGTTGAGCTACGAGATGACTGATGCATGCTTTGCATCAGTCTGTTATGTTAGGACTGGTCTACTCAAAGCTGCTATGGTTCTTTCATCAAAAGGCCATTTCAGACATTGCCCTGAATTGTCCCACTCACATTATTTGCATTATTTTATGTCTGGACTTTAAAAGAGACCATGATTCTCTGAGTTTGTTTCGGTGTTTCTTCTCAGAGGTAGTCAGTTAGGAAATGTCGAAGCCATCTAGATATAAAAAACAAACCATTGACTTGTATAAGTGTCTCTAAAGATCTAAGTACTTACAGAAATAAATATCATTTCATCATTAGCACGCCACTGCTTATCCCTTCGGCAGAACAGGCGTGATGATATGTTTTATATACTTACTGAATATGTGTCAAGCTTGATATTATTTTTGTTATCTATCTTCTTGTTTATTTTTTTCAATTTGTCTCGTCTTGATTACATGTGATTTTTTCCGGAACATTTATAAAGCGGTGACATCACTAGTCACTCACACATTTATAATAAAAAGTTTTGTAAGGGCACAATACATGCATAGCATAATTATGGGACATCGATGTCATAGTTACGATAGAATTAATTGCATAATATTATGATCTTAGGAAATAGAACGCGTCCTTGACCTGATGCGGAAATGTTTTTGCTTTGAAGGTCCCGATCGTGCTCACTGGGCCGCCTCCAACCATGAAAATGACCTATGATGTGACAAAAGGGGAAACCTTTCAAAAAGTTAGAACGCGGATTACGCACACCGCCCTCCACCCACGCCTGATATACTTTTTATATTCTATATCGTTACTATATGTATAGCTGATGATTTTTTAAACTAAAGATCGGAGACGTTAGTAATAAGGATGTCTTTACATTTATCGAGCACCTAAGCTAGGATAGGTATTATGATACTGCCTAAATATATTATACCTAATCGAGTTTTCCCGAACCAATGCAAAGATATAGCGATTTTAAACATATAAATTTTTAAAAATCATTGCTGCATCAAGTCATGTTTACCATGTTCTTGCAATATCATTGAAGTACAGTGGAGGCGGGCAGCACTGTGGTCACGTTCTGAGGTCTTTGACTATCTATCTATACTGAGGTGCACAGTTCAGGGGATACCAGGACCTATACAGTCTCCCCAGGGATGAGCCCCCGAATGGGCTCGATGAAATGAACACAGTGCCTCCCTTTAAGTACTGATGGTGGCCACCGTGGTGATGGTGGTCTAATTTCCGAAGAGTCTAAGTCGCAATTGAAGGTTTCCCCCGTAAAAAAGGTGTCATAGTCTTTATTTTAAGGCCTTTTCAGTCCTCTATATTTATCATGTAAGTATGCTTAGTTTAGAGTACGTGTAGATACTAAAATCAAAGTAAACATTCGAACTATAGTAATCGAGTCACGAAACCGTCGAATTTGTATATCAGTGTAATCACAACGTAATCCGGGAAGTAGCAGTATTATTTTACTAGCTACCCTACCAGTGACATTATAGTCCCTTTGATATTGATGGATGAAGACAACGGTAATAAATGGACATTTTTATAACCTTCAATTCTTGTCACCCATTTCTTGTCAAAGGGAATACTGCAAAGAAATAACAGTGCCTAAGATGGAGCACACTTGCGCGAGTAATTTTTTTTTTCGTGTGTGGGATTGCTCCTTATGCTTGCCCCAGGACGGTTATGTCGGCCTTTGTCGCGATCCCACCGTGGACGACCGAAGTCGGGTGATCGACGACCCTGAGTCCGCCGCTAAAGCCCCCTCTTTTATGTACAGACATGACAGTATGTATGTGGCCCTGCCGTAGACCACACCTCAGCCGCAAAGGGTAGGGAGTGCGTTGCACCGTGATACCGGCACTCCTTTCCCGTCGCAGCCCCGTAAACCAACATCCGCAGTGCCCCGATACAACACCGCGGCCCGCCTCAGTTGCGGTGCTTCCCATACGACACCACAACTTACAGTTGGCAGTGGCTCCTTGAGGTTCTTCTTAGCTTCGCCGTGGGCTAGTATCCACGGTTACTAGGTCCCCCCGCCGCAACAAGGCGAGAATTAATTGCTGGATTTAATCCGTGACCTAGAAAATTCCTTATCACTGACTGGTTGGTACCTAATACATAAATATTAATCACTGAGTCAGCGAAAATGCCAGAAACTAATTTCCGCGGTACTATTTGCCGTTTTACCGCCGACACAAAAAACGTTTAATACAGAACGGGTTGAGAATAAAATGATAAATCAAACTTGAACTTGTTTTTCTTTTCTTAGTAACTACGCAGCGACTTTTCATAAGTTTGTTTCTAAGTCAGATTAATAATTATTGACTTCTTAAGTTTAATAATTGGGTAAGTATTAAGTAAGTACTTTTTCGGGAACAGGATAGATACAGTTCCTCACTGCCTTTTGATAGGATCTTGTAAGGAAATTATCTGACTTGCTCGGTGGCTGGACCTCTAGGAAGGGGTCTGACTAGCTGGTGTGCTGGCGTCCACCCTTACATCGGAGTCTGTCATAAAAATCATAAACCTTGGTTTGTGATTTGACTTTTGTGCAAGAGAGTCAGTTTTCCCTCAGTTGCTGAGGCTCTGCAGTCCATAGAATCTGTTATGGCTCGGCAACCCGTCAGCAACTCCTCTTGTGTTAGGGGTATCCATGGGCGGAGATGACTTTTTCAACAATAAAAAGTATAGAATCTTACTACCTAATATAATGTAATTATTCGACTCCAACTACAGCTGAACCACCCAGATAACCCTATCTATAAGGTAAAAATACCTATCATATAAATCGGTGAAGACATTTAGGGAAAGAATTAGGAAAATGCATGTAATTTTTGAGGTTCCTATAAAGAAAATGTCTATGGCCGGTCCGTGTGAACATAGCCCATAGGTGCCATTTCCTTACCAGAAATTTTACATAAGTACCTACTATTATATATTTTGATGAGTCGCTATTTTTGATCAGCGGAAATTTACCTGCGGCTACGGCTGCACCTACCTACTTATTCCTAAATACATTTTTTCCAATTTTCATACAACCGTACTAAGTTACCAACCTATATCTTGGACAAAATGAAAGCGAAAATCTTTTACTTTATGCGAGTTCCTATCGTTGGCTGTTCGGTGCGCATGAAAATCCACTTTACTTCCAATTTCAGTGGCGAAGTATCCCTTCAATCGTTCGGGGTTCGGCTTTTTCCGGATTTTTCTTGTGAAACAAAATGGTTCCTGTCGGCTTTGAAATGGTTATTATTTGTCGTAACAACGGGTAGGGTTATGGTCAGTGTTGAGACTAGGGAGTAAGTTTGAGAGATGTTGAGATGATTGAGGTGTGAAGATCTATTGTGGTGATGTGATTCTAAGTGACATGAACAGCTGTTACTCTGGATGTCTTGGGTTGGATTCCCAGGTAGAGCAGGAGAAGGGGGTTTTATATGAAACTTTCATTAGCAACTCAGTTGGAATTTGTGCCCATTTAATGGCAGTAGGCGCGCCTGTTACATATGACCTAAACATACCAGCGAACGGTGTACAACAGAAAACGTCGCGTCGCTTAACCCTTTGGAATACAATATGCCTTGAATAGTACTTAGTAGGTATTATATATTACCTCATAGCCACCCCAGACGGCAGATGATATGCGAGAATTTTCCGCTCAGAAAAAAGGTATTAAATTGAACGTAGATATTCTGCATGTAAAATAATGTTTTAGCGTCAATCATATTTTTTATATAAAACTAGCTTCTCCCCGCGGCTTCGCCCCCGTGGAATTCGGTCTGTCATCATATCCCACGGGAACGGGATAAAAAGTATCCTATGTCCGATTCCTGGTTCTAAGCTATCTCTCCACCAATTTTCAGCCAAATCGGTTCAGCCGTTCTTGAGTTATAAATGGAGTAACTAACACGACTTTCTTTTATATATATAGATTGTAACAGGCCGATGTCTGTACATTTATTTCTGTCTGTCCGTCTGTATGTTTGTAAGCGCACAGTTTATTTAGTTAGTAGATTTGGTTTTCTGAGTCTAACTGAAGATCTTGATACGCCAGAACCGTGGCGAACAGCTAGTCCACAGTTCCAAGGTTAGTTTTGATATACCATATACTTATTCACAAAACATAACCCGTAATTCGTCAGCTACGAAAGGAAATGAAGTATTAGGTATTTTATTTACTACACGAAAGACAGACTATTACGTTCCAGTAAGAAACTAAGTAACTATTAGGTTATTAGCTACTTACAAATTTACACCAATTTTCCTTTAGGTACAGTTAGGAGTTACTGATCAGTATCTAAAGCAAGGCTTAGGTACATTGACTTCTTACACACGCGATTATGAGACTTACTTACTACTTTTTACTTGGATACTTATTTGGAACTAGCTGACCTGACAGACGTTGTCCTGTCCAAGTTTCAATTAACCACCTCGAAAAATTTGGTTTTCCATATTTGTAATACACTTAGCGCCATTGATTTCTGAATACCTACCTTATTTCTGATCTATAAATTATTTAATTTCAAAAATTTGTTCATATTCTATTGACGTAAAGCATGGAAATATAAATAGACATACCTACATAGATTAAAATCTCAAATATCTGTTTCGGCATCAGTAAAGATTAACGCACGTTGCATTTTTTTTATTATTATATTTATTTATTTATTTAATTATTCGATTATATGGAAACTCTTTAGTTTCTCAAATAAAGTGTGCGCACTGTATCTACACTATGGAGGTTTCACATTATAAAATGAGTTACTATATGGCTGGATGCTTTAAAGAAGAAAACAATAATATTGTCAAAATTGTCAACTCAAAATGACACCTGTTATCGAATCAAATTTCATTGAGGTAATAACGATGTCGTGTTAGTCCGCTAGAAAATAAGTTGTAATTTTTTGTTTACTTCTTTAACCTACTCAAATATTAAGTTTTTACACCGGCTTGTGCTCGCTGGATAAATCCTATGTATGTCCCGTGATTCCCTGTATAAGTAGAGTTAGAATTACTGTACTAATAATCAATTCTTGGTCACAATAATGGTTTCTGATTGATCTGCTTTATTTTCTTGTTTTATGTTATCTAGTCCCTGTAAATGTATTTTTTTAATTTTATTACTTGATTCTGTTATAATTTTTGATCCGTGCTAGTCTAGTACAGAAATACTTGAAAAAGAAATTGACTTCAATGGTTATTTTTAAAAGTCAACGTTTTCAATAGTTAAAATGTTAATAACTTTTGATAGAGAGAACCGATTTGAATTTAAAATAGCCTAAATGTTAATCCAAGAAATGGCTATGAATTCCTGCCCACTTCCTCCAAATCTCTTCAGTAGTTATCATTTGATGCGCGGTCAAACATACAGACAAACCGACAGACAAACAGACAGACAAACCGACAGACAGACAAAAGTTCCAAAAATAATAGAAATGGATTGTGATACCGATTCTGAGTCCCCCAAATTAGTTTTTTTGTAAATATAAGCAATGTACAGACACGGCTCACTTACATTCTTATTATATGTAAGATAAGATAAGATTTCATTAAGCATTTTGGAATATTATTCGAAATTAAATTACGTAACAAGGTGAATTGGCGGATGTCCCTTATTTTCTAATTAGATTCGGCATTGAACGCTACCCTTATTTTTGGCGAGGCGAGGGGCGAGTTCCTCAAATGTTTTTGTCAAAAATATTGTTTCGGATTTCCTTATTATAGCTATCAAGCATGTGGCCCAGGCTTCAATTCCTTAGTCGGGTAAAGTGTTAGTAGGTTTTTTGTTAGGAAATTTAACTCGGTGTTATTATTGGTGCCTATCTGTGAGTATACGTGAATAATATAAAAATACATCGTTGGTGAAATATGCACTTACATAACACAATTTACAAGGCCCTAATGTACCCATTTTATTGTACTATTTTTAAACTTTCGATCAGTGAGCCATATCCTAGTAATATGACCATTGGACTGCCTAGTCAAAGGTCTCGAGTTCGAATTCAAGTCACGCACCTCTGACTTTTCGAAGTCATTTGCGTATAAAAGTTAATTATCACTCGATTAAACGGTGGAGGAAAACATCGTGATGACGTGATTGACTTGTATGACGTGAAGTAATAATTAAACATGTATACCTAACTAAAATATGATAGATTTGTAATCCACCCTTACGTTTAAGCTCCAATTAACTCAAGGATTTGCTACCAAAGCTTAAGCTAGCTTAGGCCACGAGATAGCCGGGTCGAGTAATTAATTTCAGCCCTTTATCATAACTGTGGTTTAAACAAATCTTTTGTTTAAATATTTATCTTTGGAGGGTTATCTTCTCTACACAGCGTTCAAGGATCATTCATTATGGGCCGCTTACACTAACTTCTTAAACATGCTTAAATTGTATTTAACAATTTTCCATTGTAATTTTGTTAATACAATTTAAACATATTAAGAAATTGGTGCCAGTGGCCCTTAATCTTTTGTATTCAGTTTTATGTAAGTAACAAGAAATCAAAAAAGTTAAATTTGTTCACTTTTTTGTCTGCTTTTGTTTTTCTTGAAACTTTTCTAAAATGTAGAATTGTCTCCTTACGAAACGCAATTTGTTGGCACTAAGCCATGCGGTCGTGACCTTCTCATATTAGCCGACAAATTTGGTCTCGCTATGTTCGGTAATATTTTGAATTGGTTATGACATTTACATGTTTATTTATGTTTGTTACGAGTTATGTAGGTATAAGTAGGTATATGTAGGTAACTTTTATCGTTCAAATTTGTGTTATTATTCGGATACTACGATTTCGTCTACTACTACTTCACTAGAAATAAACGACCGGAAAACCGGGCGAAACACATTTACACGAATTACATTAATATCTTAAAATTATTTCCAGAGAAGTATTTTGCATGAAATGGTACCTACCTAAGATAGAAATCTACATTAATGGTAGTATTCTTTTATCTGTGTTAATGGTATCCGAATCCGAATAATATATTATTATAGCCTCTTTATTTACTGTATTACAATAATATACATTGAGTTTCATTTTACATTTACATAATTGGTTAAATAAATAAATATAGTATTAATTTTAACAATTTAAAAGCGTAATTAAATATTATTTATTAAGGACCTCTCTGCGAGTAAAGACCTCCTCCAATTTATTCCAGGTTTCTCTATCTTGTGCTACTGTGGTCCACTCTGTGACAGCTACTCTTTTTATCTCATCTGACCATCTCTCTCTTGGTCTCTTTTACCGGATGGGCCTCTCCAGGTAGTTATTTTCTTAGTCCATTTATCGTCGTACATACGTGCAATGTGACCAGCCCATTTCCATTTGAGTTTTTTACTGTGTATTATGGCGTCTATAACATTTGTTGTTTTTATTATATCTGTGCAGTGTTTCTTATCTTTTCTTTTTATTTGTAGTACTTAGGTATACTTCGCTCCATTGATCTTTGGCAAACTTGTATCTTATTTTGTGAATATCCAGGTTTGACAAGCGTATGTAAGACAAGGACCACAATTTGATTAAGCTCTACTAAAGATGCATTTTGATTAAACTGTTTTAGTATTACGTTTGTACGGGAAATTCTTAACACTTGACCACAACTTGACTCAACAGCTGGCAGACTACTCATAAAAATAACATAATGTTTCTTAAAGATATAAGAAACATTATTTTTCTTCCACTAAAAAAGTGGAAGAAAAATTTGATTTCAGACAGGATTCGAACCTGCTATCCTCCTTGACATGCGTTAATTATAATAAATAAGGATTTTTGTTCAACCTACATAACATCTTAGACTATTCGTGAAAAGCACTGCATAAATGCTACGTATAAATAAATGACGTAAGCTCTGCGAGTGTGTTTTGCTGAAATTAAATGCAGTGCGGTGCACCTTTTGAATTATAACAAGCTTTAGTCGGCGAACTTAGCAGAAAAAATACAACCTCTTTAGTAACGACTAACGACAAGCGAGTTGCGGGCCTTAACATTCAAGACCTGCATGCTTGTAAAAGAGGAGTCATTAGTCTGCATCCGTAGGCAGGGCTGAATAACTCACTTTGTAGGTGTTCATAGGTTACTTACTAGCTGTTCCCCGCGGTTCCACTCACATCTCAAAGGACTTTTGGCGACCAAAGGTCCAAAGGACCAAATCCCATGTCCTTCTCCAAAGGCCAATCTATTTCTCTACCATAATTCGTATTTACGAATATTACGTTGGTAGACATCGATAAAAAATTGTTTTCTCATGTTAGAGGTAATCCTCTCTCTAACATGAGAAATCATTTTTTTATCGATGTCTCTCCTACGTATTCCGCCTGCTCGTAGGCTCTATATGGCCCACACTTATTTGTTACTTGATACCTCCACGTGCTCCTGAGAAAAAAGATTTTGACAGACGGACAGACAGAATGGATACGCAGACGGACAACGAAGTGATGCTATTTAATTCGTAAAAATATTGTGATCTGATTTTATATTTTTTTTTTAAATCTATGGAGTTTCTTGCCGGCTCTTCTCCATAGAACCAACTTTATGGAACCGAGCAACTAATTTGACTGTTCAAAAGTACTATTTATTGGTATAATTATAAATAAAACATTTTGACTTTGACTTTAATTAATTAAGGTATTATAAGGCTTCCTTTTAAGGTACGGAATCCTCAAAACAAACAGAAATTGATATGCATTTTTTGTGTGTCCATAGGTCTTTCTATCCGCTATTCTATTTTTTTTAAATCTAACTTTTATAGAAAAAATATTTCTGCTTAAACACAGTAAGCATTTTCTAGTAAGTAGTCGACTTTATAGTTATGCGGTGACTGAAATTGGTAGTAAAAGGTAGGTACATAGCGATGAAGTTACATATAGGTATGTCAGTAGTATATATACCTATAGGGCATAAATCAACAAACGGTATTGGAAAAATATAAAAGTATATACTTTTCGCGCTGGCACACTCCAGGCTTTTACAGTAATGAGAACGAGCCACTCGTCTTAAAGAGTTTGCTCCCCTTGTGGCTTTGCTCGGGGAGTTACAGCACTGCCCGATTCCCGACCTCGGCTCTTATAATTCTCCTACATTATTTTTATTGGACACTTTAAAATAATGGCTGTGATAGTTATGAATGCATTAACTTTTAAAGAACTAGTGGACTTTGAACGTCGTCGCAATGAATAATATTCTAACAGTATATATACCTGTGATTCTGTAAACGCTTACTCATTCCTCTAACGATGGACAGCTTGTTTTTTTTTATTTAATTTTTAATAGAGGTTTAGATAAAAAATCGTATCGAAATAAGCTACGTAGAATATATTTGAAATATACTTATTAAATATGTTTTAAGGTTTCATTCAATTGTCTCATTGGAGTAACACGATATTACCAAGTTTAAAAATTATCAAGATCTGTAAAAGATGTTCATCATACCCCTTCATCAAGAAGAAAAGAGCTGATCAATGATCTTCAAACGGCTCGATTTTCTTGTGAACTCTGGGAACACACTCGATCAAGTCACCTTCCAAACAAAAAAAAACTAAATCGAAGTTATTTTTCTGTTTGAGGAATACGATGCCACAGGCAGATACAAATATGCTGACGGCCTGGGTTATAAAAAAATGCTAATTACCTACTAAATGGGTTCTTCCAAGTGGACTATAATCTTGAGTTACATTACAAGATAATAAATCTCTAGTAACTGTAATGACCTAATGGCACGTACGTGCGTTGGCAGTTATAAATTATTTCAAATCTGGCAAGCTTACCTACATTTAACTAAAGTCACCGGCAAAGCATTTTAAAAATCGAAACCTGCAAGCGAAAGAAAATGGCCAATTAAAAAGTAATTAAACCTCCAAGCAATCGCGTGTACGAAACTACGAACCCACTCCAGCTTAGCTACTTTATTTAAAGCTGCATATTTGCATAGAGTTGAATGATGGGCTCTTTCGTTTTATGGCATACACGAAACATGGTAATTATAAAATTGTGGTCTGCAGATATTTTATCAAAGATAAGCTCCAAGGATTGAATTATTTATGGTGCGTGTCACAAGATTTGTGGTCAGTAGGTACTTCGTTGCAATAAACAAGGGTATATCAAAAAAATGGACACGCAATCGTCATCACACGTTTGGAATTGATCAGTTTCTCTTTTCTTTCTACTATGTACATATTTTAAACATCATTTAAAATTGTACAAATAAATAAAATTGCTTTCATTCAATTTCGTTGTCGTAATTGAAATCAGTTTCTAAAAACAAAATTTAATTTACTTAATTTAATGTAAGTACTTAGTTACAAAATTTAATGTACTTAGTTACCTTGGACAGTACCTAGTTACTTACCTAATTTTGTAAAATAAAATTACTTTTTTTTAAATGTACCCAAGTACCTACATGGAAAGGCTAGCTTTATAGGTAAATGCAAGTTGGTTTATCTTAAAAAAAAAAAACTTATTCGAACTGATTTATAAGCGGCGGTAGCCTAATGGCAGGGCTTCGGACTTGCAATCATGTGCTTGCTGGATCGAAACCCACCCATTGCACTACCGACAAGAGCCCACTCGTAACACAAGCATTTAGCTTAGCACGAGGGGTGAAGAATAGGTGCTAATAATGTGTGCAGTGTGCTGCACCAAACTGGATAATTATTTTTTTGTTGTGTTTGTATTTAATTCAATTCAATTCAACTTTATTGCGTATTCAAGTTTTTTTTTCCACTGGAAAGTTATGAAAATATGCGCAGCCAGTTTACCAGAGTTACCGGAGGCCCAAACCCTTTAAAAAGGCGGGCAACGCACTTGTGACTCCTCTGGTGTTGCAGGTGTACATGGGCGGCGGCACGGAACATAAAAAAGGCGGTTATCGCTTACCACAGGTGATCCGTCTGCTCGTTTTTACCCCTAGGCACCCCATAAAAAAACAAAGATGATATTTGTGCACGCTCGAATTGTGGAAAGCTTATGTTATTTTGATATTGGTATTGTTTGTGTATTTTATTTCTATTCGTTTATATTTTATTTCGTTGGTCTATTCGAACTTCAGAGCTTATCAGAATAAAACAGAAACATATCTATACGTTTGATCATCATTCCCGTATTTTAAGTAATTTGACCAAAATATGGATCCATACCTATAAAGCTTAATAAGTAGGTAACCTAAAAAATATGCCCCATTTTAAAACTTTGCCTACTGAGACCTCAAAAATGCAGCGGTCATCCTAGATATTGCATCACATTTTATACACGTGGTACATTACATGCCTGTCTAGGTTCATACTACGTATATAAATTCTGTTTTAGCAGGTCCCGCTAAGTTATTTGGCTGCGGCCCAGACAGGGCAAGGATTTTGTGAAATAGGGTACCGAAATCACAGATTTTGAGATTTATATTTGAAAGTTGGTAGGTACAGTCGCCGTCAGATATATTGTAGCAGACAAGGTGACCAAAGACTTCTGAACAATTTAAAATGTCAATAAGTTCCATACACTACAAGTTACCATTAATATCTGATCATTCATTACTTCATTAATATCTGAGCAAATGCTTGTCAATAATTTCTATACATACCTATAACTCACCAAAAATATCTGAACACTTATAACGTCAAGTGTATCTACGCAGACAAACACTGAGTTTACCTAACTTGTGTTTTAGATAGGATGAACCAAACATTATCAGTGATTTAATACGATGGAAAGGGAATAAAAATTGTACTTACAGTTTAAAAACATTGGTCTTCCAGCAGAATTAAATTCGGCTTGTTCTTGTTTGGTTAGCGTGGTTGATACCTATATGATTATGAACCAATTTTAATAAATTTTGTAAATAGAGGACGACCTTGAAGGCGACTTTTTGTCTCAAATAGGTAGTTATTACACATTTGCATTCCACACAAAGCGCGCCCACTGTAACGTATATTATGGGTTTTATAGGAATTTATTAATGGGAATTAGGGTACCTAGGCAAAGATTTCCACTTGCTGCTGGCACACCACTGTTCCTTCATCTACGTTCAGTATCCTCTTCCTGCATCCATCCTCCTCCATCATCGGTTTACGATGCTGCGTAACCTGACCTTTTTTGAGAACATCCGCTTGTTCCATGCCTGCCAAGCAACAGTGGTTAAATTGTACATAGGTACCTACTTCTTCTAAAATATTGGCATGTCCTTTGATATTTCATTTGGAATAACAAACAATTACACAATTAAAATACAAAAAAGAGACTTAAAACTAACAGTTATGTAATCAACAGCGTTATTCACAAAATACATGTGAAGAATTAACACGCACTGCAAATTTTTATAATAAGAGTAATTATGCTAAGGCCCACTTGCACCAACTTCTTAAATTGTATTTAAACACAAATTTACTATGGAAAATTGTGTTTAAATGCAATTTAAAAAGTTGGTGCAAGTGGGCCTTAGTTACATAAAATAAATCTAAAATTGTGACACAAATACAAATACTCAGGATTTATTTTAAAAAATATTAACAAGTATAGAAAAAAATATTGAAATACTATCGTAGGTAAGGTTAGGGTGTCTTATTGTTTTTTATATACCCTTGTATCTGAGCCGCATCTAGAGAAGAACGCATCCCCTGTAACCGCATCATGCTTTACAACATAATGAGGCGGTCCGGGACGCTCGTCATTTGGCACACGCTGCGGTAACACGATTTTGACATTTTGACCTATGACCTTTTACAACGCTCTTTAAAGTTTGAAATTGTCATACGTATGTATCTACTTAAGTAATAAAGGATACGATTTTTTTGTGTGAATATATATACTTATGTACTTCACATATTTTATTTTTTAAATGTTCATTGAAGGGGCCTAAAACATTTTGTTATTATTGAACAAATATCAAATAATACTATGATGAACTGTACGAAATGCTGATTTTGAGACTGTGATTCATAAAACAATGATCTGAATGAAGAAAAAAATTAAAGAGTTTATACAGAACCGTGGTACATAACTGAATCGAAACATATACCTTGCAGGTGCTACAAACTAGGCCAGTGAGCATGGTGGTACAATGGAGCGAAGTACGGACTGCGTGGCAGGATAGCGACTTCATCACGGAATGTCTGTGTTGGCACAACGTGTACCGCCAGCGGCATGGCTCGCCGCAGCTCTATATGGCTCCTGAGGTAAAAAAATGATAATACTTGATAGTCCCAGGTGGGCGCCAAAGTATTTTTTTTGAAAATAATATGGACAAACCTTTTATACGTCTGGGAACTTATATGGTAGTTGGCTCTTTTCTGTTTTTCTTACCACGATAGATCATTACCATAACCCTTTGTCCCACGTTGGGCGCCAAATGTTACTCTTGTTTAGAAATGAAAGTGGTAAGTATATAAAAATAAGTAAAAAAACCATGATTGGTTTTGAAATATGAGTAATATATACCTATATACTAAAATATGTATACATATAGGAGCAATGAGTATTTTAAAGACATAGATTGTTATGTTACTTTATTTTTCCCAGTTATGCGACTATGCGCAGGCGTGGGCAAATCACTTGGCGCACACCAATAAGTTTCACTACAGGAACGACCGTGACGTCGGGCAGAACCTGTACCAGCGACCGGTCAGCGCTCTGCAGCCTGACGTCACAGGTAACATCTTTAGCCCATTTATTGACAAGGTATGGGGCCGTGAAATACTGAATCCGCCTTTGGCTCTCTTCTATATTTCTTCGATACATATGATAATAATACACCTTACGATAATATGCGTTTCTACCGGTAGGCCAAGAAGTGTCTTCCTACTGGTATGCAGCAGTGAGACAGTACAGCTTTTTCAAGGAGTCTGATGTTCTACATGCCAACGTCAACGCAGGTGAGATGTACAGATCTTTAAAATAACACTTGTAAAATTCTGACTACCTTTTCTGTTTTCTTCAATTGAATTCTGTCCATATCCAACCTTCTTGTAATTACTATCGTAAACTCGTATTATAAAATCAAATTACTAAGTAAATCTCGATTAAAAAACGACTGCCTTATTAGTCTAGTTCCAAGTACCATTGCTACCCTAAAGGTTCTTGGCTTGGATTCCCAGGTCGAAGAAAGTGTTATTTAGGTTTTTCAATGAAAATCTCAGTAGCTTGAAGTCTGGATTTGTGCCCGGTCGTCTCGGCTCGTCCCTTATTACATGAGACCTAAATACCACCGAACTGTGGGTGTATATTAGTACACCTTTGCCTAACCTTTCAGAGAATATAAGCGTGATGGTATTGTTATGTTATCTCGATTACATATTCCAGGCCACTTCACTCAGATGGTATGGGTGGCGACTACGTTCTTCGGTGTCGGCAAGGCTCGCTCCCGGGACGGTAAGGTCATCGTTGTTGCCAACTACTCACCCCCAGGCAACATTTCTGGGCAATTTGAGGCCAATGTTCTGCCTCCACTGCCCGAGAACTTCCCAGATCTTCCCACGCCGCCGCAGCACTGACGGCGGCTGTCCATACGTGGCAGGAGACTAAAAATCGACGCCACGTTTTTGCATTAACGCCATTTTTTTACAGTTCTTAGGTTAGTAAACGATTCTGCGATTTTTGTGAGGAAATCGATGAATGCAGTTTGTGAGACGCGATAATCTTATGAAAAACTTTATAACTATTTCCTAGCAAAAAGTTTCAGAATCAACAGTGGAATGATTATAAATTACGCCATTTTCATTGGCAGTCATTTAATTTCAGCATATTATAACGAACGTCTTTCCAAGTTTGTAAGATTCCACTGTAAAAGACCGTTTAATGTTTTGATAGTTGCGGTTATGCTAATTATGTTACATATCATCGACACAGCAATAAGGGAACACCAAATTATCCGTCTGCTAATCACGCCGCCGTCCGCTTATCCGAGAAAATGTTCTGTACGTACCTAAGTACTTATTAGTAATATCCAATGATTTCTCACTCAAAATTCAAATTTGATTAGCATCTTGCTTATTGTCCTCACTAGCCGTAAATTCACAGCATTCCTTATATTTAAAGTTTCACGTCGAGTCATTCAGAAATGTGGAGAAATTACGGAAAATTCCGGCGCTATGTATCAACATAGTTAAAAAAACCGTTACTACATTTGTGGCAAGATGTTATTCCTCAGTTCCACACTACCTATGAACCCATATAATTTTCAAGTAGCTATAAACTTACACTCAATGTAGCCATCGGGCCAAAAAGTTCCTTAGCAATGTAAGTAGTTTATTTGAATAAAACCATTTACTTATCGTTAAGCTTAGGTATTCTAGAATAAACACTTAAGGTTGTTTTGCTGAGCTTGAATTTGATAAAGTTTATTAGAACGTAGAAGCTGGCAGAAGAAAAATACGCACAAGAGAAATACGACGTACGTAACTATTTGATACAGAGAGTACAATATAGGTACCTCCGTTTGCGTTGATGTCATTCGAAGAATGACATCAACGTTACCTGTTACCTATCCTTCTTTGAGATTGCAGAGGGAATTAATACATAATTTACCAAGGTTACACAACGCAAAGCTAAAACAGATGTCAGCACCTCTGGGGTTTCCTACGACGACCAATCAAAACGTTTTGTATTGACGTTTTAGCAATTATGTCAAATAATGTACAGCTAATCAGATTGCATTGGCCAAGTCGTAGTTTTTGCAAAATTTATAATAAAGTGTGCGTAGGTAGCTCCTTTAGCCCACCCCATTGCTAGGGTATTGATCCATTTAGCGTTATTATCATTCCTACCAAGTTGATTTCTATAGATATAAGTAGATAATTTAGTTCGAAAAGTAGATTAGAAGAAAGACTCCGTCGCGTTAAGTCAATATTTGAATATTATTTATTTATTAGGTAGTCATAGCAAACAACTTGACTATGTAACTGCAGTATCTTAAAATAAAATTTAGATACCTAATAGAAAGCAACTAGAGAGTGCGTTAGGGCATAAAATATTCATAGTGTGTTTCACGTAAAAGTTCTCTTTGCCGTTATAAATGAAGGCAGCAGTGACATAAGCAATAACGGTTGTCACATTCAAAAAAGATTTCAACACCCCATAACTCTTCCATAACTACTCATAGTAAATTGTTCCTGAAACAGGCAGCGCAGTCAACATAACGGCATAGGGAACTCTTTAGTGAAACTCACTCTAACTTCGTAATGCAGAATAATTACGAGTCAATACCGCAGATGTATCTTAGCCTTAGATTTTGTTGGTGCTTAGCCCATTTATAATACGATATGTAAGTACCTAACCCTAAGTAAAGTATAGGCATATATTTGAAGTTATTTATTGAACGCAAGTAACGAAAACGATGTTGTGTCTACCTACTCTAAAACCCAAAGTTAAACATGGAATTACAATACGAGTAGGTACCTCCCTATCATAATATTGAACCTAACATAATTCCATACCGGAGTTTTTGTGCACCACTTTCATTATAAGAGCTGTTGGTTTAAATTATTGGAAAATCATTAGGTACTCTTCCTTTCAGGCCAACAAGAAAAGAAAAACCAGGAAATATTATTGTTCTCATTTTGTTGGTCTGAGCCCTTCGTTTTACAAAACCCGTCTTCCTAAAGGTTGATGATAAACTTAATAATATAGGTACCTAATGTACACTTGTTAAGTTTTTCCTGTTAAACTTTTTAATGCTTTGTACGAGTGTATTTCGAAAATTATTCTTAGATGATGTAGGTACGTTTCATTTATACAATTTTTATGTAAAATTAGATAATCCTATGATAAAGAATCAAGTTATCGTGATTTAAATTAAAGGGATGTCAATGAGTTCTTGGCCCAACACAGAGTCTCAGTCAATTAATAGTGATCATAAGTGAGAAGCCCAGCTAATTAAATCACGCTAATTTGAAACCAGATCTTTCTTGGCCCAGATTTTGGATACCTATATGCGATTTAATATACCTACCTACCATGATCTTATCTACCAATATTATTATACAATATTATTTTTAGTATTATGCGTCCTGGAATAAGCATTCCAGCTCGGAAAGTACAATATACTGTACTTTGTTATTTATGTTATGTTATATGAATGAAGACGAAACGACCCTAGGGACACTACCTACCCACTTACGCTGTCTGTCTGCTTGTGTCTTGCTGACTTGCATAACAAGCGTTTTCGTTAAAAAGAGGAAAGTGTGCTGGTGCTGACTGCCGTCACAGGTAGACACCATAGGCACCTACAACCGTAGGTAATGTTTTACTAAAAGTGCTGAGTTGCTATAGGCCAAATAAAAAAAACCTACAGAATGGCCAGGTTAAGGGTTGAAAATAAGACCTAATTTAATAAACGTAATTTTAAGTATAACAAGAGAGAAAATAATATTTTGTATTTAGATTTAGTAAGTATTGCCTGCAAGGCCCCCTTTAAACGTTGTTAATTTTATTAAAAGTCTTGGTTGGAACCAAACATTTATCTAGCTGTGGAATGTAAACAAATTATAAAATTGTTCTTGTCGACAAATTATAAAGTTGTAGGTACTTAGATATTCTAACTTTTCCAAAGCTTATTAAAAACACCTAAAAGTACATATCTACTCCAGGAACCCACACTGGAATAAACTCTAAAATAATGACCATTGGACTGCCAATACAAAGGTCTCGAGTTCGAATCCAAGACTCGCCAGAATACCATTGCACCACTGACTTTTCGAAGTGTAGTGCGTATAAAAAGTTAATTTATTAGACGCTTCAACGGTGAAGGAAAACATCGTGAGGAAAGCTGAATATCTGAGAGATTTTCTTGAGGGCGTGTGAAGTCTGCCAACCCGCATTAGGCTAGCGTGGTGGCCTAATCCCTTTCATTCTGAGAGGAGACCCATGCCACTATAATGGATTGATTATGTTATAATAAATACCGTAGGAATAATTTCTATCTGCATCTAAGTTGGAACATGGAACTATCAAAGTGCGCACTTGTGTACGTAGGTACAAGGTACCAAGATAATTAAAATCTATTATACGTAAATAGCATCTTCTAGACTCCATAAATGTAGTACGTACTGTTTACATATATATGTGACCTACACTATTTTACATCAATTTTAGAATTCTACCTTCTCATGCCTAATAGCATAAGCTTGATTTTAGAATTTGAACTTTACTGCACACGCTTTTAGGGCACAACTTTTTACGCTAGCTATCTCTTAGCTATCTTTTTTATTAGTTGCTAGACTGTCAGTATCTAGCCTTCTATAATGACCCTGAATTTTTGGAGCAGGGTGGCTGTTTTTGAGCACCTTAATGGTAGTTTTAAGCTAAATAGTTAGGTACTTATCATTGAATTAGATACATCTAGGATTTGTTTTTCTTAATGTGGTGCTTATAAGGAAGAAACCGCAGGGATAAGGAATATGCATGGAACCACTACAAACATTGAGGTATAGGTAGGTACCTACTACATTTTTATGATTTTTAGTAAGTTGTGAGTTTGTAATGCATTACCATAGACAGGACAAGTGTTAATGATTACCTATTTATTTTATCATGAGGCGTTCCTCTCCGAGTAGGAATATTAATTGTCGTCTATACAGGAATAATATTTAAATGTTCTTGATTATTGTCTCTGTGGTAAAATAAATACGAAAGCACTCTTCATACCTAGGTACCATTTCACAATGTGCCAAATGAATGCATATATAGATAAAACCTTCACTTTACAATATAATATAGTTACCTACCTACTTACTGTATTTTGCCATCACTAAATAGGAAGCAAACAAAAGATGATTCAAATTTAAAAACTCAGATATTAAGTAAGTATAAGTATATTACTTCATAAAGAAATCAGTTTCAGTTAAGTGTTTGTGAATTAAAGTAAGGCTCAATATTCACACTAACAGAAGGCACCAACCGGCAGCGAGTGCTAGCCAAGATCTCCTGATTAGGAGAAAAAAAAAAAAAAAAAAAAAAAAAAAAAACCGGCAGCGGTACGGTCACCAATGGCCAGAGTATAATAATAAAGTTGTCCAATGACCAACTAACGTCAAACAATTTTAATCTGTATCTTTGAATCTAAATTTAAACTCTTTTAAACTGCCCCAGTCCATAGCCTGAGACCATGGTGTTCTATTGGCGACACTACTTTCCGACCTAGACGATGCAGTATGAATAGTTATTATTACTAATAAACCAGTGATACCCAAAGTGGTCTATATCAATCCCCAGGGGTCGAAGACGACCGACAAAGGGGTCAATGTCAGCGGGAAGAAGAATTAGGGTGATATTATGAGATCTAAATGGGTATGCAAAAATTTAAAATTAATTAAGGGGTCTACCTAAACCTGCAAAATATGGAAAGTGGTCGACAAGATAAAAAAGTTTGGGGACCTCTGATCTAAACCCTACCAGAGTGGACATTAGGACTTGTTTAAGCTCGTCTCATGCTTTTAAACTGAAATCCATAGTTATAGTTTACTATAATACAGACTAATTACCACTATCTAATTTCATCATATAACTTCCTATTATTAGTGATGTCAGAGTAATGTTTCACAGGCCTGTAATATATGAATAATTAAACAAACCAAAAACAAATTGTTATGTTGTTATTAGATGAATAATGAAACAAAGTGTTAGGTCGGATAGAAAACTCCATTGTTTATTATTAATAAATGGCTGTGAATTGTTAACTGTTATATAGAACAGATATGCTTGGCATTATTTTTAGTGAATAAAGTGTACAAAACTATATTTAGTGTCATTTTCATTTATATAAATAACTTTACATCTATACTAATATATAAAGCTGAAGAGTTTGTTTGTTTGTTTACTTGAACGCGCTAATCTCAGGAACTACTGGTTCGATTTGAAAAATTCTTTCAGTGTTTGATAGCCCATTTATTGAGAAAGGCTGACTTCGTCAGCGTAGAGTGAGGATATATAGCCTATAGGCTATATATCCTCACTCTACGCTGACGAAGTCGCGGGCAGAAGTTATAGTTAATATATTTTTACATTATTTTAACCCATCATGTAACAAATTACAAACAATAATGCTCAATGTTGTTGTTTTGATCTGGGATCTATACATAGCATCTCATTATGAAGTTTATAAAAAAAGAATGCATACTGTGCCAACGCCAAGTAAATAAAAAGTAAGGGGGATGATGACCTCTATCAAGTAACATGGATCAAAATGCAAATCTCAAAATGGGCTGATTTATTAAAAAACTTAAAATTAATGTTACTTAAAATATATAAATTTCACTCAGTCCATCTGTGTTTACAACTGGTGCACACATAGTAAAGTCTCATCTCTTCTTCTGCACGTCTCGTCTGGCCCTGGAAGAATACTGCTTCTCTGTGGTTGCAGTTAGGACACATGTGATCCTTCGTTCGAGGGAGTGTAGGATCACTTACCACGTCAGGGTTTATGTGAGTTAATTCGTCGACTTCGTGCATAATTTTGTTAACATACACACAGTTTGAGTCAGCAAGTTGCTTGTAGTCGCAGTTTCTGCAGGCGTACAAGAGAACTTTATTGTTTTTATCTTCCCGCGGATACAACATGTTATTACACTCTTGACAGAACTGGATGCCGACGTAACCGGGACCACCATCTTTTCTTGCCAAATTTAAAGTCATATTGCTAAACAAGAAGCAATATTTTAGGGCAAAATTGATTTTTTTGAGTCAACTAGCAACTTCCAGAGAGATGCGAAAACATTTACAAACTTGACATGCAAATGCATGACATTTGTTAATTTTTTTTTTTTTTTGTACTTTTGTTCCTTACGGAACAGGCTAAGGTCAGAGACCATGCTGCCTAGTCATTAGTATTATATTCCATATTTTGTAAAATTCGAGGGTAAGTCATAAGTATTCGTTTTCTTCTTTGTAAAAATCCATGTGAAGTCATTAGTATATAATTTTCTTTTTTTGTAATAATCCATGTTAAGTCATTAGTAGAACATTTGTTAATTTCGTATTGTCATTCATTGCCTTCAATGTCACAATTAGACACTGAGACGCAGACGTCGCAGACTAATGAAGAATGGAAAATGGAATAATAATGGAAATCTTACTAGTGTTGTTACTTATCGATATCTTGTGTCTATGGTTGATTATGAATGAATGGTTTCTTTTGAAATATATTATCTATATTAAGCAGTGCTGCCACATAAAAAGACCCACATAAGTCAAGAATCTTCTAAATTTAACTTTCTTGACCGTATTGTTGAATAACATAGGTACTCAACAAAGCACAAAGTACATTATGTCACTAGATATAAAATTTCTATCATTCTTGGGCATCACCGCCATGCTTAGCTTACAGCTTAGATTAGCTTAGCTTAACCTAACAAGCCTAAAGTGATGATAGCGCATTCGCCATTCTCGATAAGAACCAACTATGGAAAAAAGAGTATAACTTTTGAAGGTATTCAACTTTACAACAGTCTACCCTCCATTATAAGAAATGTTAGCACATTTAGTTTATATAAGACTACATTATCACGTCATATTATAAACAATCGCTCGTTTCTCGCTTAAACAAATATTTATTGGACTGTCATTAAATATTTGAATGTTATAGACGACCATTGCTTGAAATGTTATTATTTTTAAGTTAAAATAAGTTCTCATGTAAGTGGCTAGTATGTCTTTTTGAGAATAAATTCTTTAAACCTATATGGCCGAACAATTTAATTCATATAAAAAGTAAACTAATCTTCTTCTAAATCTTCAAAGACACTGTTTATAAAGTGAAATTAAGGGTTCTGCACGTTAAGTCATTATGAAATTGAACAGGTTAACTACCAATAAACACCATATAATATCGTTATTATTTAATGATGATATGACGTGCAATGGTTTAACGAAACAAAGAGATACATGAAATCTGCGGTCTGTGATCTGCGGCCGTGGTACAAACTACATGTCACGACTACATAAACAGCCAAATCAGCTAGCGGGACAGCTTACCTGAAAACATTCGTCGAATGAAGAACAGGCGAGACATATTTGACGAGGCTAGAGGCTAGTCACATATAAAGCTGACTACACAACATCAAGAGTGGGCGCCACTTGGAGTAGGCACATAAACAACATCTTGACTACGTTCTCTCTGCTCTGCATCTGCTCATAGTTAAATCGACTGATTTGCAAGATCCGCCAAAAAAAAAACTTTAAAATTATTATGCTTCGGCACGAATGGGCCGGCTTGACCACGGCCTCAAAGAAAACCGGCGTGAAACAACAGTTACTTGTTTGGCCGAGTGAGTGAGGATACCGGGGGCTCAAACTCCCCTGGAGTACTCCTTTGGGTGTCCATAGGCGGCGGTAATCGCTTACCATCGGGTGATCCGTCTGCTAGTTTCCCCAATATGCCATAAAAATACCTTAGAAAGAGAAATCAATATTGTTTACATTTGAGCAGTTTTGATTTAAATCTATTAAAAGTATCAATGATTCATGAGTTCATGTGTGGTTACTTAATGAAGGTCGTCTACTTATTGTATATATTTTATATGGTATGCAAAAAACAAATTTACTATGTGCGACCTAACTGCATACTTAGGTGCGGGGAAATGGGGAGACTGCTGCAGCCCACAGCAAAGTCGCTAAGCTAGCACAATGCTACCTAATGCACAGTTTACTTGGAGGAGTTAGAAATACCTCATATATCTAATGCGTCCAATGCGTCAGTAGTGCCCCTAGACAGTTGTACGACAATGAAGTTGTTCATTATTTACTTTAGAATTTAAGTAATTATTCATCGATCGTCGCATCGCAACCACCTGATAGTGCTACTGGTCCATTAAAGATTCATTGAAAGATATTATAACTAGGTGTTCCTTTTAGACTAGAATCTAATCAACATGACATCCTACACGTCCCAGACTTGGTCTTTGGATTTGTTTCTTATGACCTTAACAGATACTTTACAGAGCAAATATTGTTTTCGTTATTGATATATTTCCTGAAAAGATTACTGAAATATAATCTTAATTTTCAATTTATGTGAGTATAATTTAGTAACAATTGTATTGATTGATAACTTGATTATCCACTAGTAATGGCAACCCCAATTCATCCCGCAATGTTGGCAACAGTGATGAGTTGAAGCCGGTGGTTGGCTCACTGACTAAATAATTTCTTTTCCCATCCGTAGCCGATTGGTGTCGTGCTATCCAAATGGGTAAGGAATAGTTTGTGCAGTATTTGTTATCGTTTATTTATTATTTTTGTTTTAAAACCCTGTGTATAAGTGCTATAAATACGCATGTTATGTAGAAGTGTAAATTCCAAATATAATTTCCTTAAAAAGTTGTAAACTTGTACGCATTGTACGTGCATGCATAGGTGTCGGCCATGGCGCAGACATGTTTTTCTCGTGGTGTAAAACTAATCCATTTCCATCTTTCCATCGCCGTGTTAGTTATGAGGTGCAATAAAAGTTTTCCCCTTTGCGTTATCTATTAAAAATGATGGTGTATCAATTTCTGTGTCGTGAGTCGTCGTAAACACAAGTGATAACCGGCAGCGTCAATATTTCAGGTAAGCCCCGTGGTATACGCACGGCGCGAAAGCACGTGAACCACCGCCGAGAGCAGCGATGGGCGGATAAAGATTACAAGAAAGCCCACATGGGTACGAGGTGGAAGGCTAACCCCTTCGGTGGTGCATCTCACGCCAAGGGTATCGTCCTGGAGAAAGTGTAAGTACGTCTCTCAAACTACTCGCTTGGTCGTGGTAAGTCCATGCATGTATGTGTCACGGAACGTTGGTGTTTCCTGGATTTGTGTGCACTTGCATGTTGAGTGCCGAAGTCAAGAAGATGGACGCGGCAGTCGGCGGGCGTCGCTTCCGCCCGCAGTATTATGCCTTGTGAATGTGTTTCTACTACAATCACAGGATAATACTGCGAGTGGCGGCGTCGCATCTCTGCGAGATGACAAGTATTCAAATTTCAAGAGCAAGAAGTAAAGTTGAAGTGAAAAACATGGTTTTATCAGGTGCAGTGTATAATGTTTTGCTAAATATACCAAGCAGCACCCATTATTTTCTTTAGATGCAACCTCTATAGTTAGCTTCTTTCTATTTTACTGCATATGGGCTATTAGAAAAACTGAATGCATGAAACATGAGATGTGTAAATACCACATGGGTCATTGAACTATGAATGAGGTTATATACACATGTCTATAGACATGGTATTTACACTCTTGTGCCGTTACTTTACTAGTGTGTGCTGGTTTCATTTATTTCTTATGTTGTGGCAGATGAAATGATGCTGCCAGTATCTGTGTGTTAATGATAATTATGATTGTTATGAATGTTAGGTTTCTGTCTACTCACACTCCATTTGATGGGAGTGAATTGTACTTTTCAATCCAAACCATGTCATAAAAGCTTCCTGTCAGACAAGATGATTTCTGTTTAAGTATTCTTGTTTTATAAGTATTCCTATGTGGGTGGATGATGAATTATTGCAAAAGCAGGACGAAGGCAGGAAACAAACCAAGCAGGAGAATCTAAACTTTATACTCCCATAGGTATTTTTTTTAAAAAAAAAAGCTTACTAGCAATGTGGATCGCACATTACTAGTATTCTTGTTAACCCCTCGCGCTAAGCTAAAATGCTTGTGTTACGAGTGGGTTCACGTCGGTAGTGTAATGGGTGGGTTTCGAACCGGCAACCACATGATCGCAAGTTCGACGCCGTAGCCATTAGGCTACCGCCGCTTAGCGGACGGCTTATATGTATAAAGACAGTTGTAATATCACCAGTAATTGGTGGAGAGCATAAAGTTTTTAATGTTTTATCTAGTATTTTGACCATACCGATATTATCTAGGAAATAATATTTTGTAAAGTGATGCCATTGAAATTTGAAGTAACAAGTCACTCAATTGATCCATACTTTTTCTTCCTCAGTGGTGTTGAAGCCAAGCAGCCTAACTCTGCCATCCGCAAGTGTGTGCGTGTGCAGCTGATCAAGAACGGCAAGAAAGTAACAGCCTTCGTGCCCCGGGATGGTTGTCTCAACCACATTGAAGAGAACGACGAAGTACTAGTAGCAGGCTTCGGTCGTAAGGGTCACGCCGTTGGTGACATTCCCGGAGTCAGATTCAAGGTATATCATAATATATATTCCCGGTTGGCCATACATGAACTCAAAACTATTCAAATGTTTTTCAGTTCAGTGTAAAACCGAGTTGAATAGTAATTAAATAAATGCTCTTGTGGTTGCTACTTCAGCAAATTTTGCTAGGGTTTAAATGGTTTACAAGAACATGGATTTGGTATTGTCTAATTTGTTGCTTGACAGATTACCAGGAATACCTAGTTTTGTTGTGGCATTAGTATTTATAATACAAATAGACTTTTTAATTGGTGAACAAAAATACTTCTTTATTAATTTCAAATGGAAGACTTCCAGACAGTGAAACAGACTGCTGATTATTCCTTAAGACTATTTTATTAAATGTTTGAATTTAGACAGGACATGCAATCCTCATGATTTATATTTTATTTTTGCTATATTTCCTACTCTGAGTCACCATGAGTTGTTTGGTTTGGTGTGCTGATATGAAGATATTTCCAACATTGTTGAAGTTAGTCCTGTTTATGTGCTGATGGGGATATTTTGTTCTGCAGGTCGTTAAGGTCGCCAATGTCTCCCTCCTAGCCTTATACAAAGAAAAGAAGGAAAGGCCACGATCATAGGGCGTGACTTACACTGTGATAAGGTATGTTAACTATGTTATGCTTTTGTTATTGTTTAACACAATGTGTAGGCGTTATTGGCTGTAATTGATGTAAATTAATATTTGTGTTAAGTATTACAGAATAGACATTCCATTTATTGTTCCATTAAAGGATTCTTTAACTTGTAAATATGTATAAAGGCCTTAATGATGTTATTATTCTTTATTTGCTACTGCTGAATGCCATGACGCAACACTTTGTCTGATAACACTCTTCATTGTAAACAATGTAAGGAAAATATGCCTGTTAGTAACAAAATGTTATTTTGTTCCAGTGACCTGCTGCTGCAAAGCTGTGTTGTTTATAAGTGTACATTATAAAAAAAATGTAAAAGCAAGTACATAATAAACTGTGTGCGCCAAAATTATATTTTTTTATTTAACACAACCTAGAAGTTCCAAAAAGTATGATATCTAGATAAAAATCCATAATCATAGCTTATGAATAAAATAGTGTTACAGTAATGGTCAAATAGCATCGGAATTAATTCACGAATGCGAATCATTTTCGATCCATCCTGTCTGTGCTTCCGACACGTAATGTAGCTCTAACAGTAAAATTACTCTTGTAGCATAAGCACGAAGCACTATAGAATCGTAAACGTATCGAGTATTTTTCTGCTAATCTTATGTATACATATTTTCACGCTTGTCTCCCATGGGTTAGGCAGAGATTAGATAGATTTCCACATGCTACGATCCTGGATTCCTGGCACACTACTTTCGCATCATCGTATGTTCATTAACCTCCTCATATAAATTATTCTCGATTTCGATACGAATACTTACGTGCTTGGGCTACTGAACCCACTTAACTGCCAACTATTAGCTACTCAGAGTAATAATATATCCCATCAAAAACATTCTGTAAAAAACTAGCCAAGTTTCGATGGAGCTGCTTGTTTATCTCTAAAAAGCTTTGACTATCTATCCCTGGACAAGTGACGCGCTTAATTCTATGAACAAAAAAGTCTGTCACTTTTGGTGCGGGGGGAGGAAACACTACATAGACATTGCTGCACACATACTCAAAATCATTTTGTATCGCCACGAACTCACACATAATAAATTCTTCACCACTAACACAATTTACGCACACATAGAGGTCAAATACGTCAACATACAAGAATTGACGACAATACGAACGTATAATACAATAGTAAGTAGGAGTAAATACTATTATGTTCATTATGTCGCGCGTTAATATGAACAGAAGCGCTACGCTAGAGGTCCTGGGTTCGATTCCCCGGTCGAGCAATGTGTTATTGGAGTTTTTCTATAAAATTAAGGGTTGATGCCCGATTAATGGCAATAGGCTCGCCCCCTAAGTACGCATCTGTCTAACCCTTCGGGGAATAAAGACGTGATGGTATGTCGTGTTCCGTACTCTCGTTATTTCTTTGAGCCGGATATCGAAAAAAGAAAATAATGTGTTTGAAGAAACACCCCGAGAGGCAGGGCATAGTGGAATTGAATAACTCACTTACAATTGGAGCTGCCCAACTGGGGAAACACCTACACTTTGCAGAAAATAGTAGCCAAATAACATAGCACTGTGTTGAGGTCGTTGCGGGAGATGTAATTATCCAAACAAATCAATCCTTGTTGAATGATGTAATTACGAATTTACAAATTAGGTATGAAACGTTTAACAATGGTAGATGGAAGTTTTAATAATAATAGGTGAGAGCACACCGGTAATATGCAACGTCTCGGCGGCTAATATTTTGTCGTCGTTTTTTCTTCCCCCTCGCGCCCGCCCCTCCTCTTCCTGGTTTCAGCGGCGCAGAGATGCACTGCGCAGCGGACGCGGATTGCGCACAAGTTCCCGATGAAGGCCATAGATGGCGTTAACATATGCCCCCGGCCTTGGAAGCTCTGCTTTCAACGAAGTATTGGAGATGAATTTTGATGAACAGATGAATTGATGTATGGTGATGACAATTTATGCAACTTCCTCGTTTTCTTCATGTGGAAACAGAGGACAGATTTTTGAAAACGCCCTTTGTATGACTCCACTCGCCGTTCTTATATTAGCGACTCGTGAAACACCATCTTTGCCGGGAAACGTTTGAATGATTCTTCCGAGACGCCATTTCATAGGTGGAAGATTATCTTCTTTAATTAATACGAGAGTATCAGGTCGTAACTCTTCTTTCTTTGTCTGCCATTTTGTTCTCGTTTGAAGTTCAGAAATATATTCCTTTGACCATCTCTCCCAAAACTGTTGTCGCATTTGCTCGACTCGGTCATAACGAGTTAGACGATGTGAAGCGGTGGTCAACAGGTCCGGGCTGGCCGGCGACGTGAGCGGTCGGCCAATCAAAAAATGAGACGGTGTGAGAGGAAGGAGGTCTGCTGGATCAGTGGATAATGGGTACATAGGGCGAGAGTTGAGGACGGCTTCTATTTGCGCTAATACCGTGCTCAATTCTTCATAGGTTAAATTTGAGTTAGCTACGACGCGACGTAAGTGGAACTTACAAGACTTCACCCCCGCCTCCCACAGTCCCCCGAAATGCGGTGAATAAGGTGGAATGAAGTTAAATTTTATACTATCATCAGCGGCGATTTCAATGATATTATTACTATTGTTACGTAAAAAATTCGACAATTCTTTCATTGCCCCGACAAAATTCTTACCATTATCCGAGAATATCTCGGCCGGCTTACCCCTTCGTGAAACAAACCGTTTTAAAGCGAGTATATAAGCATCTGTCGTTAAATTAGTAACCAATTCTAAATGAACTGCACGTGTAGAAAAACACACAAACAAACAGATGTAACATTTTTCTAATTTAGCTCCTCTTCCTTTGCGGTTCAATATAAACAGCGGCCCAGCATAGTCCACGCCGCATCGCAGAAATGGATAGCCAGGTTCTAATCTTTTCGATGGTAAGTTACCCATTTGAATTGAAATAGGTTTCGGTTTCATACGAGTACATGTCACACAGTGATGCACGACATACCTGGCTAAATTGCGGCCTCTAAGAGGCCACCAACTTTCACGTATCGAGGCTAATAATGCTTGAGGACCAGCATGAAGCTGTTGTCCATGCTCGTATTCAAAAAGAAGACGTGTGAAAATATGCTTGCTACATAATAATATAGGATGTTTTTTGTTATATGAAAAACTCAAAGAGTTGTCTATGCGACCTCCGACTCTGATAAGATTATTATCATCAAAAAATATGTTAAGACCAGATATATTACGAGCTGGTTTAAAAGTTATGTTCCCCTTTGACGAATTACAAATATCAGGAAATGATTCCCTCTGCGAAAACCAAGTTAAAATTCTAATAGATTTATTTAATTCATCGACTTGAAGCGGGCCAATTATACGATTTATTTTTATTTTATTGCGACAATTATCAATAAAACGTAACATGTAAGCAAACACGCGTTTCATACGATTAAATGACGAAAATCTCTTAAACGGGAATGTATTGACATTACTCTGTGAAACTAATAACGTAGTGTTCAATTTAATATCTGGTAATTCACAAGAATCAATATTGTAACAACTATAATCATGATCGAAATTTGAATTAAATTTATGCAAATATTCCGGGCCATGCCACCAAATGTCTGCCGTGCAGAGCGCATCGAGTGTGACCCCGCGTGACACTAAATCAGCTGGGTTGGATTTGCTACCTACATGTAGCCACGGTAAACTACCGGTACGTTCATTTATTTGAGACACTCGGTTCTGCACGAAAGTTTTTAAAGAGTGGGGTGACATTCGTAACCAACCTAACACGATTGTTGAGTCGGACCAAAAATAAACTTTGTCAAAACTCAAACGAAGTGAATTGATAATTTTCGTGTATAGCTTAGCCCCTAAAAGAGCACCGCATAACTCCATACGTGGGATTGTAATTGGTTTGACAGGCGCGACCTTGGACTTGGCGCATAGTAAACGTACTGACACTGAATCATCAGAGTCAGAATACATACGAACGTAGGCACAGGCACCGTAAGCATTTTGTGAAGCGTCGGTGAAAATGTGAAGCTCTTTATGCTGCATTTTACAGTCGACTACCTGACGCGGTATACGTATATTTTCTAAATATTGAAGTGTATCAACGAATTTAGTCCAGCTAATAAAAATATCATGAGGGATCGGATCATCCCAATCAATTTTGTACAACCATAATTTCTGTAATAATATTTTCGCAACGATTATAGTAGGCGCAAGCAAACCCAGCGGGTCATAAACCTGCGCAACGGCTGATAACATAATGCGTTTTGTGACGTGATTCCCGGCGGGCTTTAACTTTGTCGTATAATGCAGCTCGTCTGTGGTGGCAAACCAACCCAAACCCAAAGTTTTACTTTGACAATTTTCACCTAAAGATAAATTTTTAGACGAGTTGAAAGTCGTCAAATCGAAGTTAAACAACCATTTACGTAAAAATAAACAACCTGATTTTAATTGATTAGAAACCTTATTGCAAACGTCTAACAGCTCATTTTTATCATCGCAACCCGTTATCAAATCGTCAACGTAGAAGTCTTGGTCAATAATATTCGCTATAACGTTATCAGTACATTCTGATGCGAGCTGTTTCAGACACCGCATACTCAAGTATGGCGCGGATGCAGTTCCGTACGTAACCGTGTTAAGCCGGTACACACCGAGCGGTTCCGTAGGATTTTCTCTCCATAATATTAATTGTAAACTTTGTTGATCTGGTTGAATTAAAATTTGTCGGTACATTTTTTCGACATCGGCGCAAGCGACATATTTATATTGACGGAATCGTAATAGAATAGCGAAAATATCATTTTGTAAAGATGGACCAGTTAATTGGATATCGTTTAAAGACCTCCCACTAGAAGTTTTAGCGCTTGCGTCGAATACAACCCGCAGTTTAGTGGTCGTGCTATGTTCTCTAAACACGCCATGATGCGGTAAAAAGTAGTGGGGAGACGTATAAGTATCTATTTTCGTCATGTGACCGAGTTGTAAATATTCACGCATAAAATCAAAATATAAAGATTTATAACTCGGTGTGCACCGACCTAACTTACGTTCGAGCGCGAGGAACCGACTCTCGGCTCGCTTGTATGAGTCGCCTAGTTGATCAACTGATTCGCGCAGCGGAATCCGCACACAGAAACGACCATGATTATCGCGTATTGTTGTTTCTACAAATAATTTCTCACACGATCGCTCCTCATCAGTTAAGTTGTCTGTCCTAGAAAATACTTCTTCCAACTCCCAAAATTTTCTTAATTGCGTATCTAATTCTAACGTTTGTGTAAAATTGCATTGGACTCGATTAATGCGCAAGTCCTTTTTGCATACTAAACCAGACACAACCCAGCCTAATTTAGTATTTTGCAAGTAGGGCCCGTTGGAAAGACGAATTAAACCATCACTGAGTAGTTCCCTTGTCAGCGCCGATTAATAAATCGATTTGATTGTTCGTATAAAATGTAGGATCCGCGAGTTTTACGTTATTCGGAACACAAAAATTATTAAGATTATTGCCAATCGAAGGCAACGTAGCGGTTATGCAAGGTAAAACTAGGCAATTTAAACGCATATTAAAATCATTAATTTTAGACTGTAACTGTACATTACACGACTGTGTAGACTGCGTCACCGAATTACCTACACCTGTGACGTGAACTGTGGACTGTAATAAACGAATTTGTAATTTATCGCATAACGATTTTGTAATGAACGAATGCTGACTACCGTTATCGAGAATAGCACGAATTGTATGAAATTTATTATTGACATCAGCAATTTCAACTAACGCCGTTGATAATAAAACAGGTTCTAGTAACGAATAAGATTCATTGTCAATGTTACGATTTTTAGTGGATGTACTATGCAGTAACGTTGTATTGTGGGCGGAGCCGGCCGCCGGCGCTCCCGCCGCGGACTTGGGCTCGCCTGGCGGCGCGGCCAGCGCCGCCGCATGTGCCACATGCGACCCTACGACTGACGTCGCTCTGTGATCGTTATCACAACAATCCGCATGAAGCATTGAATTATGCTTACGATTACATTGTCTGCATGCGCCGAACCAGCAATCAGAGACTGTGTGCCCAGCTCGCATGCAATTTTTACAAAGTTTATTTTCATCTACGAATTTTATCCTGTCCTTTATAGAAAGGTTATTAAATTGACTGCACGAATAAAGTGGATGATTTGCCTTGCACATAGTGCACGTTTGGCTACGTCTAGAATCAAAGTTATACGAATTATTATTATATTTTTGCGGCTTAGGCGTATTACGAGTAGACACATAACTATGTGAACTGGCTTGAATCGGTGTGTGCTTCTTTACGAAACTGTCTGACGATTGTTTATTCGAATTATGGGTTACCTTAATAGTTTCTAGCATATCGGCCCTGTCAGTGAGAAATTTAATCAAATCATTCAAGGTTATTTTATCGTTAGTGGTACTTTGCGAATTATTAAGACTGCCTTTATGTTGTTCCCACTCCCGTTCAGTAGTTGGGTCCAATTTAGAAACTATTATATAAATAATTAAAGTGTCCCAACTTTCCGTGGGCTCACCTAAACTTTGAAGGGCACGAATATTTTTTAATATAGTGTCTATTAACTTACGAATTTGAAATGGCGATTCTTTGTTAAGCGATTGAGTTGTAAAAAGCGCCTTGACGTGATTGTGAACGAGTAACCTATTATTATTAAACCTATTTTCGAGTAAATCCCAGGCTATCGCGTAATTTTCAGCGGTGAATTGCAACGATTTTATAATCTGACGAGCAGTACCAGATAAAGCAGACCGAAGATAATGAAATTTTTGAATTTCGTCGATTGTTTTAGAATTATGAATTAATGATATATAAGTGTCTCTGAATTCGAGCCACTGTTCGAATGAACCATCAAATGAAGGTAGCGAAATTGTAGGTAATTTAATACTAGAAGGCTTATTATTATTACATGTGTGTTTTTCTTCAGTGGTAATGGATAATTTTAACATACATTTGGCTTTAGATACATATTCGTAAAATAAATTTTCAAAGGCTTCCCTCTCGAGTAACTCTTTTTCTAATTCGGTACCCTGCGACTGTAGCTCAATATCATCCTGAATAAGCGAAAATTGTTCTAATAATTTATCCACCTTTGAGCAACGGTCTTGTAAAGCTACCTTTTGAACATCTGATAAATCAGAGTCTTGTAAAGACTGGACATGTTTCGAAAACAATGTGAATTTGCCTTTAATTACCCCCCGTTTTTTTATCAACTCTTTAATATTTTCATCACACGGCATTTCGAACAACTATGAAAGACAAGAGCGAATAAAATTGCAAGTACTTACAGTTTCGTATTCAAAATGTTGGTCGAGTAGGTAGGTACAATAGTCACGAACTCACGCACGCACGACGCGACTCCGTAGGTAGGTAGGTAACTTACTTGCGCACGAATTACGGGGTTATTTTACTGAAATTTAGCACAATAAACACGATATTAGCACTAATGAGCACTGGGATAGGCGTTTGGTTAGGATAATTGAATGGCCTGACCGTTTTTCTTCCGCTGGTTACCAACGATGAGTTGATGATTTCGCTTCGATCCGGCTCGATGGATCAATGTTGAGGTCGTTGCGGGAGATGTAATTATCCAAACAAATCAATCCTTGTTGAATGATGTAATTACGAATTTACAAATTAGGTATGAAACGTTTAACAATGGTAGATGGAAGTTTTAATAATAATAGGTGAGAGCACACCGGTAATATGCAACGTCTCGGCGGCTAATATTTTGTCGTCGTTTTTTCTTCCCCCTCGCGCCCGCCCCTCCTCTTCCTGGTTTCAGCGGCGCAGAGATGCACTGCGCAGCGGACGCGGATTGCGCACAAGTTCCCGATGAAGGCCATAGATGGCGTTAACACACTGTACTACTAGTATTCTATTATCTGTGACTGTACTATGTTGTGTTCCTAACGGTGAGCAAGATCGCCAGAGCTCCGCGAGGAAGCGTTATGTTGGCAGTGGGGGTACCGGTGTTGTGGGTTGTCTACCGGGTGTGAAAAGATTTTTACAGGTTCGGCAACGGGCGAGTGATACCCCAGGTGTTGCAAGCGTTCATATAATAGGGTACATTAACACTATATATACACTTACCATCAGGCGGGACATGTGCTGGTTTTCCACCTAAGCGGTAAAAGAAACCCCAGACCTTCTAACCATACCGTATCTTAGAAATCATTTTCAATGATTTTTGAAATACGATTTAAATATATTAATTTATAAATTCTTTTGTCAACAAATTTATCCGCAACGGCTTAAGCTATTATTTATCAATCACACCTATATCATTTTAAATGAAGGTCTTTTGTAGATCTGAAAAAGTAACAAATAAAATATCTAATACTGGATATCAAAAATAATCCATAATCTTAGTTACGTCATTTCCAAAAATGTTATTTTATTAAAATATAGTGATATCATAAATTCATGATATTCATCTTTAGTGATCTTTAGCAATTATTATAATTTGGTCTTACATTGAACACGAAAATAATATCGATATCGATTCGAAATCGTAAACAAACACTATCACATCATTAATTAAAATGACAAAACAAAAGAGGGACATAGTCTCGCTACACTTTTTAAAATTCGAGTTTTATGCATTATGTCATAATATATATAAGGCCTATAATTGCCAAAAAACGGTAATTCTGCATTAAGACCTATAATTGGAAATCAGAAATGGTGACATCCTATTGGATGATATATAATTGCAATCAAAAAATGACATTTTGATGGATATTTCAAATTTAAATCTTACGTGTATTTGCAGAAGGCTGATATTGTTACTAAAAAAAATTTGCTAGTCTCGTGGGGAGTGCGGATAGTCTCGTGGGGAGTGCGGGTAGTCTCGTGGGGAGTGCATGCTTGAACTAAACGATTATTTTATACTCGATTATTGAATCGGTAACGTCCTCGATCTTTATTAATAAATTGTATTATGTGATTTAAATAGAAATAAATGAACTTTAATACTTACATACGGAAAATAACTCCATCTTTATCTAAATAAGATATTCGATATTTTTTTGCTTAAATTAACTGCACGTATATCGGTATTTACACGGAGCATTTATGATGACCTTACTGAGCGGAAACGATTCTGTTAATGAAAAATCGATTTCGGAAACAGTTTTGATAAACGCGTTAGATTTATTAATCCACTACCTTGACAGAGGGGAATGATCATGAGAGGCGGGTCCTTATAGATAGATAGTCAAAGCTAAAAAGTAATGAAATCTAGACAAAGTCGTGCCAAGTCTAAGGTTCCTTACTGCGATTTCTTTATTATTTATAGTTAATGTTTTGTGACTTGGCCGTTGACTAAAATTAATGAAATCTAGACAAAGTCGTGCCAACACGACTTTGTCTAGATTTCATTAATTTTTATACTAGCATTAAATTTCTTTACACGTCGCATTGTGTTGTATAAATCTAGACAAAGTGGTTTCAGTAGCCCAAGCACGAACTTGCGTACGTATTCGTATCGAATTCGAGAATAATTTATATGAGGAGGTTATTGAACATAGATGATGCGAAAGTAGTGTGCCAGGATCGTAGCATGTGGAAATCTATCTAATCTGTTTTTGATGGAATTTCACTTCTTTTTGTAGAAACGTGGGCTTATTAGCAGTAACTGGCATTTCCATAATAATCCTTTACCGGAAAATATCCTAGTTTGGTTGGGCTCTTGTATTTTCTAATCAGGGTCACCAGGTACTCCAGATCTTCGATTATCCTAGTTTTTATAGTTTTCCCTTTATAAGGCCGTTAAACCCTAACTCTCAGCTCTCGTGAGTTTATGGGAAGTACTAGTTCTATTTTGAGGATCATGAGTGAGTGACTGTCATAAATGAGAAACTTTGCTTTCGCTTAACTTCGGAACTAAAATTAAATGACCTAAAGACTTGAAATTTTTGATTATAGCTTACTGGATGACGAAAATTTCTGCGTTCTGGTCTTATCCAGAGGTTCTCAAATAGGGGCCTGAAAATGCGGCGAAATGGTTCCAGTAAAGGATGGTACGGCAGTGTTTGCTTCGCGCTCGTCTTGCTGGGGGCACTGCCGTGCCCCCAGATTATTACCTGCAATCAATATGACGTCACATTACAGTATTGCAATACATAGGTACAATAACCGTAAGTGACTAATCAGAAAGCTAGTGCGGAAAATCCTCATGGGTGCTACGAGGGGAGACGTAGGTAAGAATCATATCGGCATTAGCAGTTTTATTGTTTTCCTCTTTTACTCATTACTCTGCCGAAAAAGTTTGTCATATGTAAACTGACGGTAAATATCTATCATCCGCTGCAACCTGGATAGTCAACCTGCTACCTGGATTTACAAAATATAGAAGATCGAAGCAGATTAATATCAATCACCTATCACTGGTTTGTATAATATTACGCCAAGCTATAATGTCCCTCCATACCGGCACGGCCATATTATTATTAGGGTGTCGTTTTCCGGTACTCTTCATTCAACCACTCCAACCGTTCGATACTAAGTGCTATTGTTAATTATGCCACCTTCCGTTATTTCGTGAGAGCGCTCTTCCTTCAGGGATCAAGACGGACTAAATCGTAATACCTAGTCAATTTATGAAATGTAGATTAAAGACGATTAAAAACGCCGTATATTTACCGTCTACTGACGTCTTGCCCCTTGGAGAAAAGTTTCAACTCCGAGCAACCACACTACAACTTTGATTCTTCATAGTAAAATAATACACATAGATTATAGCTAAATATAATTTCATTGCTCTGATTACATTAGATACATGTTAAGAAGAGACGTAGCCGGATAGCGGTTTATCCTTACATATCTGATGACTACATAGGCAAGAGATTAGAAAGTAGCTATTTGGTAGTACAGTATTACAATTTACAATGTTCACAGGTTTAATTTCAAGTAGTGATAATTTAAAACCAATACTACAATAAGGCCCACTTGCACCAACTTCTTAAATGTGTTTAAATTGTATTTAAACACGAAATTTCTATGAAAAATTGTGTTTAAATTCAATTTGTGGGCCTTAGTGTTCCTTCCCTATAGGTCTACGTAACTAGTATGCTCTTGCGCATTCGGGCGTGTGTAGGAACCAATACTATATGTATATTCATAACATGAGAGTGTATTCGAAGTTTTCTAAATGCGCCTGTTCTACATAGATATTCCAATACTTGGAATTAAAATTGATACAAAAATAAGTAGCAGTAAAAGCAAGCTCAGTGCAAACTTTTACATATACCAGTGTTTTTAAATGCAGTCAAGTGTTTTAGCATTAGAATGTTTAAAACCGACGATACAATTAAGTAGGTACCTATGGGCAGGGTCACAGGAATCCATGGAACAGTTCAGGTTACGTACTACCATTAGATTCAGTTACAAACTATGTTAGTTCAAAAATAGTGTCTTTTAAATCGTGGTGCGAAGTAAACCGGTGCTTAGACAACGAATAAACATTAGCTTAAAAACTATTCTAATGATGAGAATTGATGATATTTCGATTAAGGGGTTTTCTCAATGATTATAATGGTTCATAGTTTACATAAGTGAGCTTAACCGTTATAATATCATTATTATTTGATCCTATATCTAAGTTATAAGAACTAACCTATTCAATGTACATTTTCCAATAAATTATTTTAATAAAATCGGCCTCTTATTTTCGATATATTTTTTTATATTACTTATCACACCTCTAGATACCTACATCATTTTCAAAAATACACATTTTCGAGTATTATATCCAACTCTAAAATCACAGACCAATCGAGATGTAGTAGGTAACAGTGCGCAAGAGGACCAGCTGCGATCCTACCGTTGTAACAGGTACATGAAAATAAAATATAATTACAAACAATACATACGAGCTTGTGTATTGCAAGGAACGATATTGTCTAACAAGGCGCCTAAAGACGGTTTTACTAATTCACTGCATGAGCTTACTAAACGCCAAAGCCACGACACTAATAAGGGGATTAATTAGCATGTTTTTATTTGTTTTAATACTAGGACAATATCGTCTAGTTGCACTACACAAAGCGCTCAATCTTAACATAACGAGTACCCACATATATTTTATTACATAATTAACGCCCTTTGATCGGACACAAGCTCGCTCGAACAAAAATATCGAATGGTTCGCCTGAATTCAAAATATTTCGATTAATCGAATGTTTCTAGAAGTACCTAGAAACGTACGATAAAAAATATAAAATAGTTTTGTTGTGGTTTAATAAATTATTATATTAGTATTATTTTTGTCTTCTAGAAGAAATTCTGACTGAGTCTTCGAAGAGAGATAGAGATATTCGACTTTGTGGGGTGGTTTAAGCTACTTTGTAATTTTCGATACACATCTAGAGTATTTAGAGATGTCCACTAGAAGACTATCAATAATGAGAAACAAATACAATTAAGGTCCACCATATCTAAGATAAAAAATGCCAGTTAAAACAGCCTACGGCCACGACACATGATCTCGAGTATATGCCAACTCAATACCTTACGAATACCCCCCTCTCCATAGCTCACTGCAGTCCTTTAGTCTATTGACAGCCTACACTACCCTAACCTTTAAAATCTTATACAATCTGTATTTTCCAATCCAAATACCAACTAGACATAGGGACTTATTCACTTTGACATAACATGTTTCTGAAGCCCTCCAAACGAATGCCAAAAACTATTTTATGACAATGGCCTGGGAAAACATTATATCATTTTGACTTTCGACAGACAAGACGTGATAGGATAAATTATATTATTGATTTCAATGGATTTACTTTACACATAAACGTGGAATAGTTACATACAGTTAAAACCGTTTATAATGACATATCGGATACAAAGACCAAAAAAAGGGTCCCAAAGCAACCTGTAAATTTAAATAACACTGTTTATAACAACCTGATTGCTGTGCCTTCAATGTTGGTTTTGACAGTAATGTAAAAGTTACTATGTATAATAAGCCAGTACATAGTTAAAGCATATTTTCTATACCACATTTATTATACATATAAGATGTGATTTTTTTATTTATTTAAATATATTTTGTTTGAATTCTCTGTTCAATTTGGCATTCATTATACAGTGTAAAAATGCATCAATTTGAAGATATATGCGAGGCAACAGATTATATGCCGTATATTTTGATTTTTCTTTGATTTATGATTATTTAATTATGACTTTAAAGTTTTACTTTGAAATAAAATATCGGACCCACGAGGAAACGTTACAGGTTTAACCTAGTGAGTGATCAAAGCTCAAAAGCTACAAAATTTTAGCAACTGGCTGACTTCTCTACATGAACATTTTGCGCGATAGTTTTGCTGTATCTGATATAATCATATTTGTTTTATAGCATTATTTATAATGAAGATGACTCGGTAAAGTGCGTGTATGTAGTGTTCGACGATGTCTTACATGTTGCTTATACGGTGTGGCACCGTTGGCGGCGAATGATTTCCAATTTAGTATCCGGAACACGCGCTGAAATCTGTAAATTAAATACAATGTAAACAGCTAGTAACTAAGCCGGAGATCAAAAATTTAGTGAAAGATTACATATTATATATATAAACAAGCATACAGCCCGCCTGATGGTAAGCGGTTACCGTAGCTTATAGAAGCTTGCAACACTAGGGGTATTACTTGCGCTGTAGATTGTATAAATCTTTTCACACCCTTTTTGAGAGGGTGGGTTAAAGTTTAAAGATGAAAAGTTGAGCTGGCAGCATAGGAGACAGTAAGTATGCTTAAACACCACCTGTGCCACCCACTGCCAACAAAACACTCCCTTGTGAAGCTTTGGCGACCTTGCTCACCGATAAATAAATAAATAAATATTCTGGGACATTTTTTACACAGCACCATCTAGTCCCAAACTAAGCAGAGCTTGTACTATGGGTACTAGACAATGGATATAATACTGATATACTTTTTTTTTTGTAAATAAATACTTATAATACATAAGAAACACCCAGACGAACACAAACACTTATATTCATCATATATTTTTTTGTGTTCTGTGGGAATCGAACCCACGACCTCGTGGTCGGCAGTCCGGTACTCGAACCACTAAACCACAGAGGTCGTCAAGGAATAAAATTTTGTATATTGCTTTTTGTCTGTTGTGTGTCATCGTGAATACATGATTTTTCTTTCTTTCTTTCTTTCTTTCTTTCACAGAGCTATGTTATTTGGCTACGATTTTCTGCAAGTTGGAGGTAATTCGCCAATCGGGCAGCTCCAATTGTGAGTGGAATTACTCAGTTCCACTATACCCTTCGCTACCTAAGGATATACATCTATACTCTATACTTATACTTACTAATATATAAAGCTGAAGAGTTTGTTTGATTGTTTGTTTGCTTGAACGCGCTAATCACAGGAACTACTGGTCCGATTTGAAAAATTCTTTCAGTGTTAGATAGCCCATTTATTGAGGAAGGCTATAGGGTATAATCATCACGCTACGGGGACGAAGTCGCGGGCAGAAGCTATATAATATAAGCTCACCAGGCGCGTCTGTATGGGCTAGGTGTCGTTGTTGTCTGGTCGCGGGTAGTCCATGGTCTTGATGTAGGCGACGGCGGCGCAGAACTGCGTCCACCAGTACAGCGCCTCGCCCTGCAGCGCCGACCCGCCCAGCGCGTTCACCAGCTCGATCGTCGACAGCAGAGACGGGGGGTTCACCTGGTATTGATATATCGATTCACGTTACTTTAGGGTCATGGTTACTTCAAGTTAAAGATATGTTTTATTTCATTATGTATCCTCATTATATACTTTTGGGTTAGTTGTCAAAAACCTGGTATGTACGTGGTTCCAAATAGAAGAAGGAAGCGGGACTTAGAATGAATTCGACGAATATTTTGGAATCAGAATAATATTTTCATTCTCAATATTACGGGTAAAGTAAAATTGTTAAAAAGCTGTGTCTCTACATTGAAAATATTTAAGAAAAAACAAATGCGTTAGGGTATATAAACGTCAGCAAACCTAAAAATTTTTTTTTTTGAGTTTGTTACGGTTTGGTGCAAAATCTACTTAATAGATTATAATTTTGTTATCACTGTTACATAGTATATGCTCCAACTTAAAAACTGGTATACTTCTTATCTCAAATAATTAAACGGATCATGAGATACAGCTTGACCTCTAAAATGTATAGAGACGCATACAAAGAAGAGATCATCACTGTTGGTTTTTGGGCTCCAGGTGAGCGAAGCCGCGAACAAAAGCTAGTTTTCATAATAAAATAGATCAAAAAGTCTTTTCTTAATTGTAGTATAATGTCACATGCTTACGGCTGCTTGATAGTAATGACAGCTGCCGTGTACGGTGTTCGTTCTAAAACATCCTTTTTTTCAAAGGAAACTAAACCACTGCCCATTTCAACAAACTTTTTACCAGTTACCATTATAATTTGATCGATTTTTATTTAAAAAAAAGCTTACTAGTAATGCGGGTCGCACATTTCTAGTGTTCTAGATAACCCCTCGTTTTACGCTAAATGCTTGTGTTACGAGTGGGTTCACGTCTCGGTAGTAGAATGGGTGAGTTTCGAACCGGTAACTTCTTGAGACATGCTTACCTTCAGTATGACGTAGACGAGAACTGGCGTGAGGTCGTCGGCAGAGGGGGTCGCGCCCTCTGTGAGGCCGAGCACCGCCATTATTGACGTTACGCACCGCATTATGCACGACAGCTGTGTAAAATAGTTATTTTGAGTTGAGATATTTTTTTTCAACGAAATCATTTTAATTCATTTGGACTTGCGACTGCTAACGCTAGAAATCCTAGGTTTGATTTCCAGGTCAAGCAATGTGCTATTGGGGTTTTCTGTGAAATTTTCAATAGCATGAGCAATATGTGAACTTCAAGTTCAATGTTTTTATCTCTCTGCCTACCCCAATGGGAGACAGGCGTGTGTTTAAAAAGTACTTTACAATATTTAAGAGTTTCCGATGGACCCAAACTAGGCTACGCCTGTATCTTGGGCACCAAATAAGTTGACATTACGAATTATTTAATTAATTAAAGTGTAGCAAATAGACTCAAATTGGTAAATTCTAGGATCATAATTTAAAATGTATCCTTAAGAATATAATAAATGACTGTCTGTGTGTATGTGTGAGTGTGTGTGTGTGTGTGTAAGCGTGCGTACGCGCGTGGGTGTGTGTGTGTGTAAGCGTGCGTACGCGCGTGGGTGTGTGTGTGTGTAAGCATGCGTACGCGCGTGGGTGTGTGTGTGTGTAAGCGTGCGTACGCGCGTGGGTGTGTGACTGCGTCTGCGCGCGTGTGGAAGAGTTGTTTGAAGAACTGGAGGAGGATGAGGATTAGGTATCTAGGGGAAGCACAAAAGATCTCATTGGGTCGAAGTGCTCTGAGGCGTTGCTGCCTCGGCCCCACACAAGATAATTAAGATAAAGGTTATGTGACCTTGTCGCGGGGCGTGCGGTACACGGGCAGGTGGCGCAGGTGTCGCTGGGCGCGCGGGTAGGGCGCCGCCCAACGTGTGTGTGTGTGTGTGTGTGATGGTGTAGGGGTATGTGACCTTGTCGCGGGGCGTGCGGTACACGGGCAGGTGGCGCAGGTGTCGCTGGGCGCGCGGGTAGGGCGCCGCCCAACGTGTGTGTGTGTGTGTGTGTGTGTGATGGTGTAGGGGTATGTGACCTTGTCGCGGGGCGTGCGGTACACGGGCAGGTGGCGCAGGTGTCGCTGGGCGCACGGGTAGGGCGCCGCCCAACGTGTGTGTGTGTGTGTGTGTGTGTGATGGTGTAGGGGTATGTGACCTTGTCGCGGGGCGTGCGGTACACGGGCAGGTGGCGCAGGTGTCGCTGGGCGCGCGGGTAGGGCGCCGCCCAACGTGTGTGTGTGTGTGTGTGTGTGTGATGGTGTAGGGGTATGTGACCTTGTCGCGGGGCGTGCGGTACACGGGCAGGTGGCGCAGGTGTCGCTGGGCGCGCGGGTAGGGCGCCGCCCAACGTGTGTGTGTGTGTGTGTGTGTGTGATGGTGTAGGGGTATGTGACCTTGTCGCGGGGCGTGCGGTACACGGGCAGGTGGCGCAGGTGTCGCTGGGCGCGCGGGTAGGGCGCCGCCCAACGTGTGTGTGTGTGTGTGTGTGTGTGATGGTGTAGGGGTATGTGACCTTGTCGCGGGGCGTGCGGTACACGGGCAGGTGGCGCAGGTGTCGCTGGGCGCGCGGGTAGGGCGCCGCCCAACGGTGCGCCGCCCCGATACCGCATGACCGCGCTGACGTCACACCCGATACGCGCCGGATGTGCTCGCTCAGTACTCTGCGCACACACACAAGATACATAAGTCTCTAAGTCAAATTTAATTAGGTTAACACTCAAACGTATATTCGAAGATATAACATTTTTGTCAAAGAATTCGCCCTTAGACAACCCGCTTCCTTCGATTAGGTACGGTCAGTTTAGCCAACTAAGTTACCGAAATCGCAGTCTGTGGTGAACAATTTTTCTTTTCACCTAATTCGTCTTTATCATTTTAGCAAAAAATTAATACCAATAATGACACAATACTATATCCCTCAACTGATTAACGTTACAATTAGTTAGATGGCGGAAAATATTGCGTCAATTTTTTAAGAGTTATTTATTAGATCTCAAGCAGGATTTCTATAGTGTAGGCAACTGGGGAACTAATGGCGCCACCTCCGCCTAGGCCAATGCAATCCTATTGCTGACATCTCTTTAGAATTATTGATAATCTAAATTTAACACGTTTTGATTGGCTGTTACCAAAAGTCGGAGGTGCTGACATCTGTGTTAGCTTCGCGTTGCATTCCCTATTGTCGGCGTCACTCCCACCACCATATACCATGTAAAGTAAGAAACATAGAAAGTCTCGCAAGTGCGTGCCATAGAGGGCGCGCGCCTAAAATTTAAGGCCGGATCCCGATAGCAATTCGGTCGATAGACTTGCTTACTAGAGATAGGATATAGACATGATTTGTATGGATATTATGTCAAAATCCTATCTCTAGTAATAAAATCCACTGACTGATTTGTTATTGGCAACGGCCGTAAATCAATGATACCAAAGTTATCAGCTGGAACAAAATTAGCTACCAATCCTTTTTCAAAAAGTAGCCTGAGTAAAAATTTTGACGCGCGTTGGAAAAGCTCTCGTCGACAACGCACTTATTTATTTTATTTACAATTTTAAATATACATTTCAGTGTTCATTATTGTGAGAAATGTACCATAATAAACGTCTTACCCTTTAGTACTTTTTGAATGACGTTCAAAAAGTACTGCCTAGTCAAAATAATTTACGAGTATTCAATATAGACTATATTGAATACTCGTAAATGATTTTGACTTTTGAAATATTCATTGGAGAAGCCCTGGAAGATAGTAGCCTGAGGAAGCCTGTTGCCTGAACTCAAATCTAATCTAAAATATTTATTTCTAAATAATAAAGATGTTGTAATATGTATGAGTGTGGTACTGACTGGTCTCGCGCGATGTCTCCGTCGCCGTTGGGGAACAGCACGTGCAGGTAGAGCCTCGCGAACGCGGCGCGCTCCACCGTCACCTCGGCGCTCTCCAGCAGCGTAGCCGTGGCGCCTGACACACCATCACAATATACAACCACTTCACACAATTGGTTACTATACTTCGACTTTTAATTGTATTCAGTAATTCGACAGTTCGAAGAGAAATAATGATACCACACTACAACTAATACTGTTGAGGAAGTGAATGATTTTGTGTAGAATTGATTGATAAAAATGGTTTAATATAAAATTAAACTAAAAAATCGTAAATAAGATGTAAAATATATGAATAATCAATAATTATAATAAAAACCAACCAAAAATAAAAAAAACATATAATTTAACTTTTTTCCTTTTGTAATTTTTGTCATTTTATAGATTAACTTACTACTGAGAAACAAATTATACTATTTTTAATAGTTTACATTGTGTTTTGAAGACTAGCTATTCAATATACATAAAAAGTTTGTTCATGTAAGTACATTATTTAAGTTCATTCAATATTGTTCATTCTTTGACCACCTCACTATCTTTTTTTGTCAAAAACTGGTAACCCTTCAACTGTCAAGTTACTGAATACAATTAAAAGTCGAAGTATAGACTGATTATTTTTCATGACCTAATGAAAATGTTTAGCATAAATAGCCGATCTTCGATTGAATCTACATCTCTTCTCTACTATTATAAAATTGTAAAAAGCTGTGTCTGTATATTGGAGTTATTAAAAACAATCAAGTGGGTTAGGGTATATTAAGTTAGGGATTTCTCCACCCGAAAGCCGGGGCGGGCCGCTAGTAATAAATATAACTATACAAAGGATACTTACAAAAGAGAGCTTAGTGTTAAATGTTATCAGCTGCTTACCTTCCCACGAGGGGTCCGCCTTCACTTCGGCAGTTATAGCCTTTATGCTGGCAGTCAGTCTTGTTGCCTTCTCGTCCATCAGTTCACCACCTACTGAATATAAATAACTTAGAAAATCTTTGTTAGTATTAACGCATTATGTAGAGTAGTATGGTATGGTATTGCAGTTCTCCGCAGAACTATACTATACTCTCTATCTTCATTCTACTCTATTATCAATCACTTCTCACAAATAAGATGGGTACCTGTAAGTTTTAGCTTATTTAAATTAATTATACCTCCTTACTTTAATTTTTAATTCAACTGATTTTATTGTTGTTATTTTGATTTATTCTGATTTCAATTTCAACTTTGATAGACATTAGACCTTAATCTTAATTGTACTTTCTGCCACACAAAAATTCTCAGTAATCAGACAGTTCAAATCTGTGGGTGGTTTATGACGAATGTTTCGATATTTTGCACAATAACACCTTTTTATGAGACTGTACTTGCGTAGACGTTCAGATGGGGCTTAACTATTCTCAGCTGACGCATTGTTGTGTAACTTGCCACATTATATGGAGTTCGAGAAGAGTCTTAATTTGATGACCTTTAGTGGTCATAATTTTTTTTATGTGATAGGGGGCAAACGTGCACGTGGATCACCTGATGGTAAGCGATTACCGCCGACCATGGACACTCGCAACACCAGAGGAATCGCAAGTGCTCTGCCCGCCTTTTAAATGGGTTTGGGCCTCCAGTATCCTCACTCACTCGGCGAAACACAACGTAAGTGTTGTTTCGCGGCGGTTTTCTGTGAGGCCTAAGTATCACTTCGGGCGAGCCGGCCCGTTCGTGCCGAAGCATGGCTCCCCACGATTTACTACGAGACTTACTTTATAAGAATACTAAATGACTGAGGTAATAATACGGTAGGTACCGTTGTGCATGGCGTGGTTGTTGTGCGCGTGGTGGTGGCGCGCCAGGCGGCGCAGCGCAGTGCCGCGCTCCAGCTGCTCCAGCACGCGCGCCGCCGCCGAAGCCCGGCACCACCACGTGCACTCCTCGCGCACCATCTTGATTTGCCTGATCCACAAAGTATTCTTCACTAGTACTAGTTACTTATACTGCAATGTTTCGGAAAGGCATTTAGTCTTAAGTACGAGTATTCATAGATGTATATGATACGCTGCTATGTACTGTGGCTTAAAATGTTATGAGTTTTACCCCGTGTGGGGACGGGTTAAAATACTATACCTCACGAGTTATCTGAAGAGGCAACCATTACGGACGTGTGACTGAGTGCGCGCAAACGTGTAGACGCGTCGCAAGCGTGGCACGTTGCGGCAAATTCCCTTTGATTTGTGACAAAAACCGACACTCGATCGGATCGGTTACAAGCGCTTGCAAGCCAATACAAAACAAAGCCAACACTCTATCCACGTTTGAATTTGCCACGGCTTGTTGAGGTTTGACAAGCGTGCGGACGCAGCATGAGGGTTGACGGTACGTTAAACAATAAGGTACGTACTTGGCGAGCGCGTGGTCGGTGTGCGAGAGCGCGGCGCGGCACGAGGCGAGGTACGCGGCATAGGGGCGGCGCGCGGCAAGGTCGGCGCGCAGGGCCGCGGCAAGACGTGCCGCGCCCTCGCTGTGCGCCAGCGCGCGCGCCAGGCACGCGGCATGCGCAGCACCCGCCTCGCCCGCCGCGCTGGCGCCCGCGGCACGGACCCACTCCACCAGAGAAGTGCTCGTGCAGCGCTGCACACAAATACAACTCAAATAACATCACTGCATCATACTCAGTAACTATTTAAAACTATATATTATTAAGTTGTAAAGCTTAATATTGTAATCTAATTAGTTATTTTTTTTATGATATAGGGGAGCAAACGAGCAGACGGATCACCTTATGGTAAGCGATAACCGCCGCCTATGGCCACCCGCAACACCTGAGGAGTGACAAGTGCGTTGGAGCCGGCCTATTCGTGTCGAAGCATGGCACTCCCACGGTAAATTTATAATTTATAAAAAAAAAAAATATTTTTTATAAATAGTATCTATGGAGTTTCTTGTCGGCTCTTCTCCATAAGACCCACTTTATTATTTTGCAACTAATAAGACTTTTCAAAAGTACCTTTTTTAATGGTCTAATTGAAATAAAACATTTTGACTTCTGATTTATAACAATGACTTTTTGACTAACAATGACTTTAGTTTTCTTCATAACGTTTTGTCACCCAACAAATATTGTTCTAATAACCAGCAGTATAGAATAAATGTTACTAAATATTTTCACACCCATCAAATTAAAAAAAAAATCATAAATATCGATCCAGCCGTTTTGCAACGAGGCAGTACGGAGAAGTGCGACGACAAACACCGTGACACGATTTTTTTATATATTAGAATATTTACAGTCAAAATAACAAACATATCTTTAGGTGAACAAAAATAAGTCAAATTAAGTAAACTAAATATATGTAGATAACCTAACGTTTCTGTTTTTTCTGTACGGAAAACTGAAACTAAAATCGACACCAAAAAATAAACATAAGTCTACCATACCATAAAATTTCATACTAAAAAGTTCTAAAAATTAAAATATATTTTTTGGTATTTCAACTATTAATTTATTTTCAATACAACCTAGTTTTTAAATTGGATCACAATCTTCCAAACAGTAAAACCCAAATTAAAATTAATTCAGGCTTTCGCGAGACCAACAAATAATTTAAATGGGTAGGTAGGTACTATTGTTTTCACGTTTCCATTCTTTATTGAATATATTTAAACATACCATCAAGCCTGTATTCCTGGAAGCGTTAGGCAGAGGTGTACTAAGTTACACCCACAGTTCGCCGGTATTTTTAGGTCCCATGTAATAGGGGGCAAGCCTATTTCCATAAACCGGGAACAAATTCCAATCTCCATGCTGCTACTCAGATTTTCATAGAAAAACCCTAATAATACTTTGCTCGAATCGAACCCAAGACCTCTAGCATATAGTTCGCGCAAAATAACTTGATCCAAAAGTAACGGAGAGGGGGAAAGTTTGCGCAGTACATTTGCGAGCAAAATGTACTAAAAAACGACTACTGCGCATCCGCCATTTTGGTTCAAGTTATTTTGCGCCAGCAATACCTAGCTATGCTAAAGAGGCAGTATATCTCGAATATCTTTAAACAGTGTAATGATGTATGTAAACTCACATTAGGCACATACTCAGCGCAATGCAGGTCGGGGTTAGATAAAACCACGCGCAGTTTACGCTTCATGCTGTTGAACACCTCCGGGTCATTCAGATCCACTACACCTTCACACCTGCTCCAAAATATTATGTATATGAGTAAAATACCATTATATTGTAGAACCTACGTATTCGTAAAAATTAACAATTTGCTCAAATTGGTCATTATTACGTTTTTTTATGGGATAACGAGATCGTCTGATTGTATGCGATTACCACCGCCCATGGACACCAGAAATCATAAGTGCGTTGCCCGCCTTTTAAAAGGGTTTGGGCCTCCGGTATCCTCACTCACTCCGCACAAAATACAACGTGAGAGTTGTTACGTTTTTTCTGTGAAGCCCGGTTTTCTAATTGTTTTATCCAAGTAATCTCAACCTAATCAAATCAGCATAAGTTTCATTATGTTATTGATTGTGGTTTTTTCTGCTGTGGCATATCACTTTCATCTTCTTTTTTTTATGGGATAGAGGGGCAAACGAGCAGACGGATCACCTGATGGTAAGCGATAACCGCCACCCATGGACACCTGCAACACCAGAGGAGTCACAAGTGCGTTGCCCGCCTTTTAAAAGGGTTTGGGCCTCCGGTAACCTTATTCACTCGGCGAAACACAATGCAAGCGTTGTTTCACGCCGGTTTTCTGTGAGGCCGTGGTATTACTCCGGTCGAGCCGGCCCATTAGTGCCGAAGCATGGCTCTCCCACGTCATAATTTTCTACTGTGGCATATAAACTTTCATCTTCTTCTTCCATTATGACACAAACCTGTCTAGTTCAGTGTCGGGTACATCGGACACCCGCCGCTGCGTGCGCTTGTGCTTGGAGCCGCCGGACTCCGTGGAGCACTTGCGTCGGTACTTGGCCAAGATCTCCTCCGAGCTCTCCCCGGCGACCTCGGCCCGGCTGCCATCGTCACTACGATTCTCCTCTTCTGGGAGCTTCACGTCTGTTTGGTAAAAAAAATATTTCTATGTCTATGAAGATTATATGTGTAGGTACTTACAATCCGGTTTCGGACATATAATAAGCCATAAATTAATGAAAGGTTGTTTTTTTTAGCGACGGTCGCGTTTTTCCCAATACCGAGGGAAATTCCCAAATGCAGTTATTTGTGCACATGTTTGCCGCAGTACTCTTTCTTGGGCAAATCTCTTTGTTTTTTTTTGTCTAGACTATAATAACAATTGTGATGTTGGGGACAACTAGTTACTGATACCCAATACCTGAATGGAGAATCCTCACAATTTTTAGAGGAGAAGGCATTTTGAAGTGGGTATTTATTCGAAGGCTTACTGTTGTAGTCCCTTACTAAATGGGACCTAAAGATAATGGCGCCGCCGCGCCGTGTGGGAATACATTAGTACTCCTCTGATACAGGTCGGTGATATGTTATGCTTACCGTTGTGGTGCGTATGAGAGCGTCCCTTCTGGCGGAACATTTTGATCTTATGCAGCAGATTGCCGCCTGATCGCTTCACGTTGTTCTTCAACTCGTCCAAGTTGCCTACCAGGCCGTCCTCGCCAATCCGTCTCCTACAACATACAAAAATATTACCTATACTCATGATCATACCAAGAGGGAAAGATTTCAAGCACTTTTCAAGAGCGCGTTGTGTGACTTAAAGAAATTAATATAAGGTGCAAGTTGTTAAGAGGTTACAAAATAAAATTTCTTCTATCCTTTTTTCAAATTAAAACGATACACACACACTTGCGTAAAATACCATGAATATTAAATATACTGTGTGAAGTGCCGTTATACTTAATAATTAAGAAGAAAGCTGAAATAACTGCCTCATTAGCTAAGTGGTCCTGAGCGCGACTGCTACGCTAGAGGTCCTGGGTTCGATTCCCAGGTCGAGCAAAGTGTTATTGGGTCTTTCGATGAAATTCCCAGTAGCAGCTCGGAGTTAGGAATTTGTGCCCGGTTAATGGCAATAGGCTCGTCCCCTATTACTTGGGACCTAAACATACCTGCGAACTGTGGGTGTACATTAGTACGCCTCTGCCTAACCCTTAAGGGAATACAGGCGTGATGGTATGTAAGTTGAAACAAAACCTTACCTCTGTGACTTTTCCGCGGTAGCATCGAAGCTGATGCTCTTGGGTATAGCCCCAGTGGAAACGTTTTTGACGGGCGGCGGACTGACGCGGCGCTCCGTCACGTTATCAGAGTTCACATCCTGGCTAGAGCTCTTGTCGGATACCGACGTCTCCGCGCTATTAACCGACAACGTACTCAATGATATGTTGCTAGTACCATCTCGCTTTTTCTCGATCTTCGAAGAGCTGATACTGACGATACTCGTCCGAATCTCTGACTTCACAATTCGAGATGTCAAATTGTTGACGAGGTTGGCTGAAGTTGAGATTGTCGCGGAGCTCATTCGAGTCATTAAATCGGTTATAGTGGATCTCGATTCGGATTCTGCTCGCTCAGTTTCGATTCCGGAATCAAATCGTCCTCCGTAAGCGTTGAAGGAGCTCTCGCTGGAGTTGAGCGACCGGTCCATCATGTCGTTGTCGTCGTAAGGCTTGGACGTGGATGGGAGGTCGTATTTGGAGGTGGAGGGGTAGGGCCGGTCGGGGGAGTGGTGCGGTGCAGGGAAGCTGTCGTCCACCCACTGGCTGGTAGCATCTGATTGGCTGTTCGCGTCTAGTGTCGATTCCGTCTCGGCGCCATTGCTAGATAACAAATTATACATATAATATTAACTGCCTCATTAGTCTAGTGGTCCTTAGCGCGACTGTTACGCTAGAGGTCCTGGGTTCGATTCCTAGGTCGAGCAGTGTTATCGGGTTTTTCTATGAAATTCCCAGTAGTAGCAGCTCGTAATTTGGAATTTGTGCCCGGTTAATGGCAATAGGCTCGCCCCCTATTACGTGGGACCTAAACATACCGGCGAACTGTGGGTGTACAGTAATACGCCTCTGCCTAACCCTTCGGGGAGTGCAGGCGTGATAGTATGTTATGAAATAATGCACGCTAACTGTGAGTTAACAATAAGGAATTGGGCTGTCATTGGGACACATCACGTGTTCCGTACAAATTCAATGAATAGTTTTTTTTTATTTCGATTGACTTCTTCATTTGTTTTAGTTTTGATTATTTTGGCAGATATGCGATTGGATACATATCCGTAATGAATATAGTGGGTACTGACTTGTTCTGTGGCGGGTAGTTGAAAACGTCGTTGGGCATCGGCGCGGGCGCAGACGTGCTGGGACTTTCCGGCGCTGAGGTGGCGTAGCACGTCATCACCTGTGCAATTTACACTAGTTAATCTTGTGCCTTATAGTGCAGAATATGCACACTAATATTTCTATTAGTGTGCATATTCTGCATTATAAAGGTTTCTTGCAGAAAACAAACATTTTGATATAACCTATTCTGCCGTGGTAATCAAGAGGGCAGTAAGTCACCTGGTGGTCACCTTTGACTTACTGCCCTCTCGATTACCACGGCAGTATTAATATTTTTCAATTAAATAATATAAAAAATTAAGGGGTTTGGGATTTGAAATCCCGAACAGAATTCTTGGATAAGGCCTTGCTTACAGCAGTCTTCATTATTCGAAGTTCTACTCCATAGTCCAGATAAAATTAGTGTGAGATATATTTTTGAATTCATTCATGAGAAAGAAAGACAAACCGGATATCCGTTAACGAGTATGCTCTTTCTGTTCTCGATGTTATACTGTTGATGTGTGGGCGGGGCGTGAGATAGGTCCAGCTCTCCGCCGCGAGATAGCGCTGCCGTCGCTGTTAGGTAGCCACAACCTGACCTGTAGCGAGAAACGGAGATAAAGAACAAGAGAATACAAAAAGAAATCGGAATTTAGAGTTTAGACAACACTTTTGTGGGTTCGATCCCCACATGGAGCAAATACTTGTATGTCCTACAGATAGTTGTTCCGGGTCTGGGCATTTGTGTATGTGAGATTTGTGGACGAAACAGGAGAAAATCTTATTCGGGCAACGATTAAAAAATATATAACGTAGGGTATTATCTCAAAACTACCTTATTCGTCTAGTTACCGCAAATGCCACTGCTAATATGTTCTTGGGTTGGGTTCCCGAATAATAAATCATTGTTTCATTGTTGTTACCTGTTGGTCAAGTTCGGTCGTGATGTATGACGGGGACTGCCTACTTCAGCTCGCTTTACGCTGCCGTTCTGGAAAAAAATTAACTGTTCCTTCACAAGTACATGGGTATTTCTTTATGGGATAAAGAAATACTCGGGTATTCTTCTTTATGGGGTAAGCGATTACCGCCGCCCATGGACACCCGCAACACCAGAGGAGTCTCACCAGAGGAGTGTGCGTTGCCGCCTTTTAAAAGGAGTACGCTCTTTTCTTGAAGTGTTAATTTATCATGTATTTTATACAAAACACGGTGTACTGCAGTGAATTGCGTAGTCAAAACGCACTGACTCTTTCAATCAAAACATAAACAATTTTGACTTGTCTTTTTGTCGTATCGTATAACATTATTTAAATTTAAAAATCTAAATTATAGGGCGTGTTATACTTAATAGTTAACATGTTTATAGTTATGTTACGTGCTATATAGAACTCTTAATTTCATTTTATAAACAGTACCTTTAAACATTTACATAAAAGAAAACTAAAAATGTTGTTTACATTTTAAGAACTTTTTATTGATTTACAAGCACTCGTTTTGTGTGAAAGGGACAGAGCATTGCCCTCAATCCCCACCAAAAACTTCGTATAAGCTTTTTAGTCGATTTAAATTAGCTTACCTGGTGGTAAGTAACTGCCTCATTAGCCTAGTGGTCCTGAGCGCGACTGCTACGCTAGAGGTCCTGGGTTCGATTCCCAGGCCGAGCAAAATGTTATTGGGTTTTTCTATTAAACTCCTAGTAGCAGCTCGGAGTTAGGAATTTGTCCCCGGTTGATGGCAATAGGCTCGCCCCCTATTACATGGGACCTAAACATACCGGCGAACTGTGGGTGTACACAAGTACGCCTCTGCCTAACAATTCGGGGAATACAGGCGTGGTGGTATGTATGTATGTTACCTGGTGGTTATTGTTTCTGAAGGGTACTTCGTCTTGTTGCGAGGGGCGGCGCGGCCACGACGTGTCCGAGCGAGCCGCTACGGACACGCAGTCGTCTGTGTCCACCTAGTGTACAAATAACATACAAATTTAAGCATCTACAGTCAAACATGTTTTTTTTGTCACCTCAAAAGACATACTAAGGGATTGTTTCACTGCCTTCTGATTAGTTCCCGATAAATGCTTCACGCCGGTTTTCTGTGAGGCCGTGGTATCACTCCGGTCGAGCCGGCCCATTCGTGCTGAAGCATGACTCTCCCACGTGAAAATTAAATATAAATTCTGTTCCAATTTTGAATTTATCTGGTAAATAGTGCTTATCTAGAGGGCGTGAAACAGACCCTATAATGTTGTTGAAATTTTTGACCGATTACCAAATTGCTTTGTCTAAGTCTTGTGTTTATAGTAATCTTTCTTAGGAAGTTCTTTGACGATCTCTGTGGGTTAGTGGTTCGAATACCGGACTGCTGACCATGAGGTCGTAGGTTCGATTCCCACAAGTCACAAATATTTATGTGATGAATGAATATAAGTGTTTGTGTTCATCTGGGTGTTATATATAAGTATGTATTTACAAAAAAAAAAGTTTAAAAGTATTATATCAATTGTCTAGTACCCACAAAAATGTCGCAGAATATTTATAAAGCCCTTCCCTTTATAAGTGGTGGCTTAGTAGTCATAGCGTCTGGTGTATCTAACCAGAAGACGCAGGTTCAAATCCTGCCCACAAGGCGAATTTTTCGAGCCCGCTAGTCAAAGATTATAAACAGCAGTACATCAGTTACCTCAGTATTACGGTCGCTGTCTGAAGCGAGTACATCCATACTCCACGCGGACTCGCTCGCAGTCTCCGACACGTCCGGCGCGTTCGTGTTGTTTACATTTGCACCTGCGACAGATATGAAACTCTTTTAGATTAGGCATTGACGACTTGGGTTGTCTATGTAGCCTGTAGACAATTTGCAATCTGAAGTTCGAACAGACTAGTAATAAAAAACAACGGGTTGCCCTGCAAAAGTGGAAACTTGAACATTAACATTGTGCATCTTCTTCTATAATATAAAAATGAATCGCCAAATGTGTTGCTAAGCGCAAATCTCGAGAGCAGCTGAACCGATTTCGCTAATTCTTTTTTTATATTATTCCTTGAAGTACGAGAATGATTCTTACGGAGAGAAAACAATTAAAAATTGCCTGAAAAAGTCTAAAAACTAAAATTTTCTATATTCCAATACAAAAGATTCGTAATACAATTGAGTGACGTTTGTTTCAGAATTGACTGTTAGGCGGTACGAATTTCGCCGGGTCAGCTAGTTCATTATATAAAAAAGAAAGGTTTGCCACGGGCCCCCGGCAAGTAAGAGCTGACCTACCCCGAAAGACAGCACCCGTTCACGAGCATGACGTGTGTATCAGCGTGGTTCGGCTCAACCATATTGTAGGGAATAAAACGACCAGCAGCTCAATAATACATTAAGCATCTATTAATCACATCATCATATCAGCCTAGGGCCGTCCACAGCTGAACGTAGACCTCCCCCAAAGAGCGCCAACCATCCCGGTCTTGGGCAGCTCGCATCCATTTGCTACCAGCCACCTTCTTCAAATCGTCGGTCCATCGTGCCGCAGGGCGCCCCACACTACGCTCGCCTAAAATCTATTAATACGCACCTTGATTGGCGGCCACTTGTGTCTGATCACAGGAGTCACCGATTGTTTCAGAGTCAGAAGCCAGTACGTCTGTGCTCCAGGTGTCCGACATTATGCTGATGGTCTCATCGCCTTCCAGCAGCTTCTGTACACAAATTTATTTTGCCAAATTAGGTATTTATTATTTGAGAAAATTCGATGAGAGCATTTGAGTAAATACACAAGAGAGGTAGGGCGTAGTGGAATTGAATTATTCCACTCACAATTGAGAGCTGTCTGACTGGGGAAGTGTCTCCACCTTGCAGAAAATCGTAGCCAAATAACACAGCTCCTTGCTATGTTGTGTTGTCGCGCTGTGATGGTGTGGTAGTGTGATGGTGTGGTGGTGCAGTACCTTGATCTCGAACTTGCAGAACTTGTCCTCGATGTCGTTGCGCGTCTGCTTGAGCAGCTTGTGGTGCTTGTGGGGCGGCGGCGGCGGCGCGCGGCCCGCCTCGCCCTCCGTCACCTGCGACGACGGCGTCTCGCGCCCCGAGATGTTGGGGCTGCCGCGCTGTGATGGTGTGGTAGTGTGATGGTGTGGTAGTGTGATGGTGTGGTAGTGTGATGGTGTGGTGGTGCAGTACCTTGATCTCGAACTTGCAGAACTTGTCCTCGATGTCGTTGCGCGTCTGCTTGAGCAGCTTGTGGTGCTTGTGGGGCGGCGGCGGCGGCGCGCGGCCCGCCTCGCCCTCCGTCACCTGCGACGACGGCGTCTCGCGCCCCGAGATGTTGGGGCTGCCGCGCTGTGATGGTGTGGTAGTGTGATGGTGTGGTAGTGTGATGGTGTGGTAGTGTGATGGTGTGGTGGTGCAGTACCTTGATCTCGAACTTGCAGAACTTGTCCTCGATGTCGTTGCGCGTCTGCTTGAGCAGCTTGTGGTGCTTGTGGGGCGGCGGCGGCGGCGCGCGGCCCGCCTCGCCCTCCGTCACCTGCGACGACGGCGTCTCGCGCCCCGAGATGTTGGGGCTGCCGCGCCCCGACACGTTTGCTGACACCTACGATACGATACCATACACATACAATACAATACACATATAATATACTTACTATTCAAAGTCAAGTCAAAATCATTTATTACTATGTAGTACTTTTTGAACGTTATTTTTACATTACAGATAGCCCCCAAAACCCCCGCCCTTCACCGCGTCCTAATGTTTTCGCTGGAAAGAACAAGCGACGTAACAAACTCCCCAGTAACACATTTCTGTATAGTTCGCGCAACGTAAGTTGACCCAAAACTAAGGGAGAGGGGGAAAGTTTGCGCAGAGAATGTGCGTGCAAAATCTACTAAAAATCGATTACTGCGCATCCACCAATTTGGTTCAAGTTATTTTGCGGCAACTATATACAACCTCTTACAGGAGTTTAGGCGGAAAAATGTAAAGTGCACGTTGTCGATTTTATATCATTTTTCAAAACTTCAATTTCTCCGAAGTTTAATGTGTAATTATCGTGGATAATTAATTAACAAAAAATATGATAAAATTAACAAAAAGTGTGGTGCCATAATATAATCACATGATGGGAAATATTACTTGATTACTCTAATACTTGAAACTGACAAATACACATGTGGCGCCATAATAATAAAAAAAAACCGGTTACAGACTAAGCGCAACACCCCAAAATAGTTTGTCCAAAATCGATGAAGATTTTTTTATGGGTTAGGGGGCAACTGCCTCATTAGCCTTGTGGTCCTGATTGCCACTCTAGAGGTCTTGGGTTCGATTCCCAGGTCGAGCAAAGTGTTATTGGGGTTTTTCTATGAAATTCCTAGTAGCAGCTCGGAGTTTGTAATTTGTGCCCAGTTAATGGCTATAGGCTCTCCCCCTATTACATGGGACCTAAACATACCGGCGAACTGTGGGTGTACATTAGTACGCCTCTGCCTAACCCTTCGGGGAATACAGGCGTGATGGTATGTTATGTTATGGTTAGGGGGCAACGAGCAAACAGTTCGCCTGACTGTAAGCGATTACCGCCGCCCATGGACACCCACACCGCACGTGGCACGAATGGGCCGACTCAACCGAAGTGATACCACGGCCTCACAGAAAACCGGCGTGGAACAACGCTTACGTTGTTTCACACAATGATAATTTGTACAAATAGGTTTCAGTATCCCATAACTCGAGCCACTGATTCAGGGGGCCATCAGTCTCAAGTATTGTAATTATCAGTTCGGAAAAAATTAACACATTAAAAACCACTGTAACCGATTCAGTGGTCGATTCTGAACAAACAACTTTCAGGTCTTGCGCTTATTCAGTTACAGGTTATAGAGCATGTCCTGTTTTTCCCGATATTTTTTTCTATATTTAATCGGTAAGCACCGCTACATAAATGTTCCTATATTCTTAGTTATAAAGTTCGTATAGTATAATGATCCATATGTTCAAAACATGGTTTCTATTATGTGATATTAACATTTGTGAAGTCAAAGTCAAAGTTAAAAATGTTTTATTTCAATTAGACCAATAAATAAGGTACTTTTGAAAAGTCAAAACTAGTTGCATAGTTCCAAAAAGTGGGTCTTATGGAGACGAGCCGGCAAGAAACTCCATAGAGATTCTTTTTAAAAATAAAATATGTAATCACAATTACAAAAACATAACATACCATCATAAAAAACAGAGATCCATCAAGATTAATTATTCCTAGTCGAAGCACCTCTCTCTGCCATAAAAATTGTTATATTATGACAATAAAAATTTATAATCATATTCCTAGAGACATAAGAGAGCTACCTAAGCGGCAATTCAAGGCAAAACTCTATAAATGGCTCACAGAAAAGTGTTTTTATAATCTCAAAGATTTTCTTGTGACATGAAATTTTATAAGTTATGTATAATAAATCTAGAATATTAAAATTTAATTATAAGATTTTGCATGTCGGGCACATTGTATTATCTTTTCCGACGCAGTATGTGAGACTTTTAATATGTATAATGACCAACTTTTATATACCATACTTCAAGCAAATAAATTTTCATTTCATTTCATTTCATCACGCCTGTATTCCTCGAAGGGATAGGCAGAGGCGTGCTAATGTACACCCACAGTTCGCCGGTATGTTTAGGTCCCATGTAATAGGGGGGCGAGCCTATTGCCATTAACCAGGCACAGATTCCTAACTCCGAGCTGCTACTGGGAATTTCATAGAAAAACCCAATAACACTTTGCTCGACCTGGGAATCGAACCCAGGAACTCTACCGTAGCAGTCGCGGTCCGGACCACTTGGCTATTGAGGCAGTTCACAATTACAATATAAAGTTTTAGAACGTTGTTTTAAATAAGAATGACGCAGTTTGATGTGTAGGTTTTTTTCATTAAATAAAAAACAAGAGATTGCCACAGTCGAAGTCTTATGCACTCACCATATCAGATAAGTTATCGTTCTGATCTTCAGTCTCAAGCTCCAAGCTGGAGGTAACACTGTGGTTAGAGGCCGCCTCGGACACAGCTTCCAGATTATCCGACGTGTTGCCCAGAGAAACTTCATCGTGAGACACTGAGAACCTGATAAAAAAACATTACTTTCTTGTGATTAAGACAGTTCCCTTTTACATTTTTTCATCTTAATCTATGTACAATCAAATCTAAGAATCTGATTTATTTTATTATTAATATTATTTATTCAAGAAAATAATCACTAATTTACGAAATAAATGATTCCCGTCTGTTTTTAAGAAATGCCATAAGTCGGCTGGGTAAAGCTTTGTTACTTGGTTAAAACAAAATTACGGTGTATTTTTACCCAACTGCGCCAAAGGGAGGGTTATATTTCGCGAGTGTTTGTATGTATATTTCTTTGGCACGCTCCGTAGCCTAAATGGGTTGAAATGCTTACACTTATATCACTGGTGTTATAAGATATATTATAATACGATAGTCATAAGGCACAATATAGTATACCTAGTCCTCTTCTGCACCGGTGCCCCTGCGCCGGCCACAGCGAGCGCCGAGCCTGTTTCATCCGCGTCGCCGGCTTCTGAGCCGCCATAGTAGCATTCTAGAACCTTCGATTCTGGCACTAGACCTGGACGAAAAAACGAAAAAATTTCTATCTGTAGGATGATTCAGACCTAAAATTATATTGATAGGAAATCCTATAATGAAACTATAATATGACAATGATAATGTGGGACTCTAACCCACAAACCATAGCGCAAAGCCGGTTGCGCCAATCAAGCCTTCAGAATGAAATACCATATGCATAATGAGTTGGTGAATAAATTAAAAATACATTACACACCACCACGCCTATATTCCTCGAAGGGTTAGGCAGAGGTGTACTAAGATACATCTACACTCTACAGTTCGCCGATATGTTTAGATCCCATGTCAAGGGACGAGCCTATTGCCATTCCAAAGCATATGACTGGCACAAATTCCAAACTTCCAGCTATTACTGACGATTTCATAGAAAAACTCATTAACACTTTGCTCGACTTGGCAATCGAACCCAGGACTTCTAGCGTAGCAGTTTCACTCAAGACTACTATCCACTGAAATCGAAAAATCCGACCACATGTCACTCACCAACATAGTCATGCTCCTCAACATTCGCCAGCTTGATGACGAGCACCTCCATCTGCTCCAGGTTACCGTCCTCCTTGCTGGCGTTGCCGTTCATCGGCTTCTCATCAGCGGCGGATGCCAGTGAGGAGTTGGAGCTGGCACTGCGAGGTAGCCGAGGCTTCGGCACCTTGGCTAAGATGCTCCTCTTACTTGTGTGGCCGTTTTCTACAGGAGAGGGGTCTTTAGACTCCGTTGGTGAGGAACTGTCAAGTATTGAAGATTATATGTAATGGCAATCTAACTTGATGATTTTGGATTAAATGTGGTGAATATTTAACTTTAACCGTATGAAAATGAAGTCTATTTTCGATTGATATGATTAATTTAGAATGTCACAAAACAATTACATATTATGCAATGTAAATTTACCTATGTATGTAGTAAGCTTAGTAAAGAAAAATATGTTTACCGGTAGTTGGTGAGGTCGGGCATCTTCCGCAGCAGGTCGTGCAGGCGCGCGCGGTAGTTGGGCTCGGCCGTCTGCAGCAGAGCCGCCAGCCGCCCAGCACATGCCTCGCCGCTGCTAGAACTTTCACTGCTCGACTCACTGCTAAATAAGTCAAAAAGAAATATAGAACCTGAATAGACTTTGTCTTAGTACATACATACATATTTTCACACTTGCCTCCCATTGGGGTAGGCAGAGACTATAGATTTCCACTTGCTATGATCTTGGCACACTACTTTCGCTTCAACTACGTTCATAACCTGCTCATGCATGATCATCAGTTTCGGGTGCTGTTAACCTGACCTTTTTTGAGAACGGCCGCAACTTGGTTGTGGTACGTTCGTAGAGTTCGGCCTCTTCCAACTCTTCCATCCGTACTCATCATGTATACTCATTTATTGACAAATAACGAAGGGCTTGGGTTCACGGGCTCTTAGCCTATAACGATAAGGACGTTATAGTCTAAGAGCCCGTGAACCCCGTGAAATGAAAGCGGCCTTACTATGTGAAGGGCTTACCTGAAGGCAGAAGGGTCTGCGACCGGTCCGCTCGCCGTTTGCTCGTCAGCTGTTACGCTGGGCGTGTTGTTGTTCAGCTTGGACGATATGCGCTTCAGGAACATTATCTATTCACAGTGAAAATCAATGTCAAAGTAAAACTCACTGGATCACTAAAATAGGTATCTTTTTTAAAAGTTACAAATCGTTGGGGTATGAGCGACTTGCTTTAAAGTTCGATCGCGTGATGGAATTCATTTAAGAGGCTCTGCTCTAAAATTTAATTCCTCTTTTATTTAAATTTGCCTCAATTTAAATAAAAGAGGGCGTCGGACTTGCGATCATGTGGTTGGCGGTGCGAAACCCACCCATTGCATTACCGACGTGAACACACTCGTAACACAAGCATTTAGCTTAGCACGAGGGGTTTACAAGAATACTCGTAGAAAACCGGTTTGAAACAACGCTTGCGTTGTGTTTCGCCGAGTTAGTGAGGTTACCGGAGGCCCAAACCCTTTTAAAAGGCGGGCAACGCACTTGTGACTCCTCTGGTGCTGCGGGTGTCTGTTGGCGGCGGTTATCGCTTACCATCAGGTAATCCATCAGCTCGTTTGCTCCCCTATTCCATAAAAAAAATACTAGTAATGTGCGACCCAATTTCTCATATGCCTTTTTTTATAATATATAAATAGAATTCCACTAACCAGTAGATGCGCGTCCTTCGGCGTGAACAGCGCTACGGTGGTGTTTAAGTGCGCATCGGTGGCGATGCGCGGCGAGTCGTCGTGCGCGTGCGCATGCGGCGCGGAGGCTGTAGCTGCGCACGCCCACGCGTCGCTGGCCACGCTCTCGATCAGCGTCCACACGCACGACCGCTCGAACTTCACGTATACATCGCGCACTTTCGCTTCCACCTACACGAACGTCATAGTGATTGTGGAGTATAAACCGAACTTACAGTACCAAATTACAGTTATAACCGTTTATAGCAACATTGCAAGGGACGGCAATATCAGGTCGTTTAAGACGGATGGTCGTTACAACCAATGTTATTTAACTGTACAGATTGCTTTGGGTATAACGACCAAAAAAGGATTTTTTAAAGGATACGTTATTATAAATGGTTTTAACCGTAATTGCATAAAATTAGTTTCACGACACTATCTTCATCAATAATTTCACGTGTAAAACATATAGAAGTAAGAAGTAGTTTTATTTCATAATCAAATAAAGCCTGGTGCCACTATATTTTTATTTATTTATTCTTTATGCAAAATCAGTGTACAGAGGCAGACTTAGGCCCACTTGCACCACTATCTGAAAGGTGTTTAAATTGTATTTAAACACGAAATTTCTATGAAAAATTGTGTTTAAATACAATTTAAATTCAATTAGAAAGTTGGTGCAAGAGGCTCTTAATGCCTAAGGCATTTTCTACCAGTCGACCATAGGGTGATGCAGAGAGGTGAGATATTTTGTGTATGTCAACATACCTCTTGATACTTGGCGAGGCACAGCATCTGTATGATCTGCGCGATCTGTATGAGGTTGAAGCGCGCGATGTAGGAGACGGGCACCTCGACCACCCCGTGCGCCTCAGGGTTCACGATGGCGGGACAAATGAAGTGGTTCAGCACGAGGTCCGTGCATATCGCGTGGAGCTCGCGTTCTGATGTTCTACAGAGGAAAAAATCGATGAAATAAGGAAATATGTTTGGTAACCATATTGAGTCAAAAGGATAAGGGATATTTTGCGGAGCCAATGCAAATTTTTTTAAATAACAAGTTACGTAATTAAAATAACTAAAAAATGTTTATGAGGTATACAGGGAACCCTAAGAAGATGTGGAAACTAATAACTACACTGTCTAATAATAAAGTCAAATTGGAATCCACCCCCCCTAAACTTATAACCGATCATGGACCTGTAACTGATGGCACGGAGATCTGTGAAACATTTAACCGCTTCTTTTCTACGATTGGTTCCAATCTCGCCAACCGAATTTCTGCACAACAGAAACAAAACACGACTTTAGCAACACAAGATACAAGAACACATGACAAAGAACTCACTACCCTCACGCCATGCACAACCAATGAAGTGTCTAAAATAATCAACAGTCTTGATCCATACTGTAGTGCAGGAATTGATGGGATCACTACTAAAATAGTCCAGTGCCTAAATAATTTGTTAGTAGATAAATTAACTGAATGCATAAATATCCATCTTGTTGAAGGAACCTTTCCAGATCCCCTAAAAGTTGCAAAAGTGACTCCCGTCTACAAATCTGGCGTAAAAAGCAACCCTAATAATTATAGACCTATTTCGGTTCTTCCGATAATTTCCAAAATATTTGAAAAGATCCTGTACACGCGCCTTGATAAACACCTTACGTCAATAGATTTTCTTTTTGAAAGACAGTATGGGTTTCGGTCCCAGTCTAACACTCTATCGGCCACGGCTGATTTGATCACTAAAATTCACACAAACATCGATCAAAAGAATATGGCGATAGGCTTATTCATAGATCTTACAAAGGCGTTTGATACAGTTAGCCACACAATACTTCTACAGAAACTAAGAGACATAGGTGTGTCAGGTGTAGCATATAAGATGTTCGAATCTTACCTAATTAATAGGTACCAAATAGTTAAAATGGGAGAATATCAAAGCAAACCGCACCATATCACATTTGGAGTCCCCCAAGGTTCATTATTGGGTCCATTATTCTTCTTGATATATATTAATTCCATCCACAAGGTTCCACTGCATGGACATATCTCGTTATATGCTGACGATACCTGTCTCTTTTATTTTGGAAAATCTATAACGGACATGATAAAACAAGCCCAACAAGACCTAAATGCGCTTTTCGGTTGGTTCCAACAAAATCTTCTAACAATTAATGCATCTAAAACAAGTTACGTAATATTTAAGGCCAAAAATAAAAAAATACCACCTCACCCCCCTCTAAAGATTGATAATAAAAAAATTCAACTAAAACAACATGAAAAGTACCTTGGGTTAAGACTGGACTGCCATTTGAACTGGAAGGTACAAATTGACTATGTAAAATCTAAATTGACATCATTACTGGGCTCATTACGCAATATAGTTAACTGCCTTCCCCATACAGTACGCCACACAATATACAACTGTCTGGTAAAACCACATATGCTGTACCTTATCGAAATCTGGGGTAATGCACCAAAAACAAACCTAAAAGACCTACAAATTGCACAAAACAAGGTTATTAAAATGCTATTTCATTACGACTACCTAACACCTACAGTTAAAATATACAAAGATACACAACTCATGAACATTAGACAACTCCACACATACTGCACCTGTATACTTATACAAAAAAATACTTACCAAGAGAATACATACACAAATATCCTTCACTAAAACACATCAGTTGCATAATCGAAGCAGTCGTAGAAAAGAGCAGATCTCACTTCCTCGTGTGCGAACCACCCAAGGTAAACGAACTATCACTTACGAGGGAGTGAAAATATATAATAAATTACCAGAAGAAGTGAAGAGTGCGAAATCGAACCACGAATTTAAAACTAAATTAAAAAAACATGTTCTTGATAACATCGCACTCCTTAAATAAAATAAAAAAAAAACCACATTACAATTATTATAGAACACGAAATGAAAGCGAACACTGTCTTAAAATAAAAGTTGTACTACTGTAATATTATTTGTATTGTGACAGCGAGCCCGCACACTTTAAAACCGAGCGGGGGTACTTTTACATAGATTCGCCAGTTGTGGCTTATCGGGCTACCCACAACAATTTGATTAATTGTATTTGTTACTTAAATCTGTATAAACTTAGTATTGTCTGATCGCCGAAGTTTATGTAATACTTTTAGATATAAAACTTTCTCAATTAAGTGAAATGTAAATTTCGTTATGAGAAATAAAGTCTTTAACCACAAAAAACCCGACTGCATAAAAACACTTAAAAAAAAACTAAAAAGACAAAAACAAGTCTAGTAGTCCAGACCTATGTAAAGTAATATTGAATAACTACACCATTTAAATGTTTTCATGATCGATAAATACATAAAATAATAAATTATAACGTAGAATAAAGTCAATCTTGCAGTCGGGACCCATTACTGGGAATTTTAGAGACGGTCACGATTTTGAACGGGTTGTTTTTGTTGACTTGTTTTTGTCTTTTTAGTTTTTTTTTAAAGTGTTTTTATGCAGTCGGGTTTTTTAGTTATTTTAATTACGTAACTTGTTTCCGGATTTTTAGTGCAAAACTACGAAAAATTATTTATATGAAAAAGTAGATGATTTCCTACAAGTCCCTTAACAATAAAGTAATGTAATGCTTTCGCTAATTGCTACCGAAAATTTGAGAATACATGATACGGAATGCTCAAAACATATTTTTCAGCCCACGCATTAAAGCGCATAAAATCCGCCACTTTGTTTTTTTTTAAATTTCATGTACGCAGTGACACTCGTGCCATCAAGACAAATCTAATGAGGTATCATTTATCTAAATCGGTTGCACCGTTGAATAGTTACGAGCGGACATAGGAACGGACATACATACATACATACACGTCAAACACATAACCCTCCTCCTTCGGCAGTCGGGTAAAAAGGCCAAACATGGAGAAGTTCTACGCAGGAGATTGTCAAATAGGATTGGTGACATAAGCTAATAAACATAACATAACAAACCAAACCGCCTGAATTTCTTGAAGGGTTTTATATATTTAAAAAAACACGCCCCACACTAGGATTTCTCCTGTATCGTGGGTGCGTTTACAAACACAAATTCTCATATACACAACACCCAGACCCGGAACAACTACATGTAGATCATACAAATATTTGCTCCGTGTGGGGATCAAACCCACAACACGTGTCGCAGAAGCCGATTGCTCAGCCGCTACGCCAAACGTGTCGTCGGTTAGGCAAAGATGTGGAGAAGGATAAATAAATGTACACCTACAGTTCGCCGGTATATTTAGACCCCATGTAATAGGGATTAGTTTTTGATGTACAATAAAGGATATTCTATTCTACTTCTCGACCTAAGGTAATCAGACCAGTCAGTCACGCTTGAGACCACTAGAGTAATGATCCAATAGAGTAATAATAAAAATAGTTGACTCATACCTGGAATGTTGTTTAAGCAGGTGGACCATCTGCTGTACAATCCAGGCGATAGTTGCCGGGAAGTTGGGCCAGTGCTCCCGCAGTGAAGCGATGAACTTGCTGGTGAGGTTGTACAGCGACTGGATGGTCCACTTGCGGTAGCGAGCCACCTTCGTCGCGTACTCCTGGCTGTTGGGCTGGCCGAACTTCTTCACACGATCCGCGGGAGAAAACCTGTGGGGAATTAATTGTTATGGGATAGGGTGCCAACGAGCAGACGGATGACCTGATGGTGAGAGATTACCGCCGCTCATGGACCCGCAATACCAGAGGAGTCGCAAGAGCGTTGACCGCCTTTTGAAAGGGTTTGGGCCTCCGGTATCCTCACTCACTCAGCGAAACACAACGTAAGAGTTGTTTCACGCAGGTTTTCTGTGTGGCTGTGGTATCACTCCGGTCGAGCCGGCCCATTCCTGCCGAAGTATGGCTCTCACGGAATAAACTGCTACGAAATATTGCCTTCAAGCATTCTTCTGACTATTCAATAGAATACCGAAATAAAAAACATCTTGAAAACTACTACGACGGTTTACACTTATTAGATTTATGTGATGCAACAGCCAGATATAATAAAACTGCTTATATTTACGTAAACAGTGATCGAAATCTGATCTCGCACCGTTTAGTAAATATTTACGTCACAAATAACACTTCACACTTTTTACATCACTGATTCACAAAATAAGGTACATATATTTGGGAGACAACTTTCCATTAAAAGCTCTAAACATACGCGTAATAGAGTTCAAAGCTAATTAAAAATATACTTTTATGGGACTAACAACAATGCACCAAAGTATATAAACCAGAGCAAGATACAAACATTTACACATAGTTTTCGATTTTACATGAAAAAATTATAAACCGTCTCCAGAACCTTTTGTTTTTTTTTATTAACTCTAAAAATAGCTTCACTTGTTTGAGACCAGTCAGAAACTTCTGCAAGCCAAAATTGCCGTTGCGAATTGGCTGGACTTAAGTCAAAGTCGAAATCATTTATTCAATAGACTACTAGTAGTATAATTAACAAAAATGTAAGTTAGTAATTTTAACATCAAGACGTCCAACACCTCAGTCTGCCCGTGACCATGGATGCTGTAAAGGATCCGAAACGTCGGGAACTAAATAATATCCATATACCGCGATAAAATCCGTAAAAAGTAGTTTCATTTCAATGTCTAATATTCGCGTTAGTGTCAGAAATCAGTAAAAAAATAAAAGGTAGATACAAAAATGGCTTTCATACCTCTCCATAGCTTTATCAGGGTCTATATCGAGGAAGAACTCGTCTTCGTGCAGCACCGCCATCACCGGGTTCTGTAGAGCCGCGACCAGGAACTGGCGCGCTGGGGTATGCCCATCCCGATATACGGCGTAGAGTGTCGATAACGCGCATTTGCCCGCGCGAAATAACCTAGGAAAGAAATAACGGATAAGTTTTGAAAACTAAAGTGGTTTTTATCTAAATTCCTGGCTACATGTGTGCAATTTTGTTAGTTGAAATTGAACATTGCGTAAGCTATCTACGTGTTGAGGAGAAGATTTCATATTCAATACCAAAGTATACTTTCTGTAGTATTAAAAGTTTGGATACTCACTTCCTAGGATCACTAGACGTGGCCATCTGATGTTTGATGAGTGACCTCACGACCGCCAGGAACTGTGTCCTGTCTGAAGCGGATCGACAGCTTCCGTATAGCCCAGCGACCAGGGCTGAAGGTAGACTGGGAGGGATGTGCTCTTCGCCCAGGAGTAAGCAGAGGGAGACTAGGTGTGGGGATTCGCGGAGCCATCCCAGGAGCTCACCTAGCGCTGTCGCCTCCTGTTGAAGAACGATGGTTATTGGTTAGATTATTAGGTTCTTGCTTCTTGCCAGGCATCCTGTCCAGGTAGGTAAATTTTAGAAAATAATTATCTTATTATGTAAGCTGAAAGCCTGAACGTAGGACGGTGACCCCTGAGTCTGAAGTTATTGCCTAATAATTATTATTTCTTCCAATTAGCTACTTATTTACCTAACTAATCGTCTATATTTCATGCTGTATTGTTTCACTGGTTTTCCTTTAAGTACTCAAAATGCTGCCAATTAAGTTGATTTACGATTATGACATTGTATTGCCCGATTCGAGACTTAGTCACGAAACGATTTGGTTTATAGATATTCTATTTCACGAAGGCCGTTAATTTATTGAAATTTGAACTTCATTTCAATTACATAAAGGTCATCATACAGGACTTCGTGAGATAGAATGACTATACCTCATCTGTTATTTTCAAGTACTTATATAAATTAAAAAAACAGCTAGTTGTTTTATTTTAATTTAAACTGAGTTTAAGGTGCATAGGATCATTTCTGTTTTAAATCACGATACTGTAATTGTTATTTATACTTAATCTTTAACACAACATTTAGATATACATAATGTCTTCCAAAAAAAAATTGGCGTCAATAAATTTACGGCCTCGTAACTTATCGTTTTAGAAACCTAAGTAAGTAGTACTTGTGTAATCATAACAATTATTTCCATCAACAGCCAATTTCATCAAACAGACATAAATAATTCAATTACAGATAATAATTAATGATTGACAGTTTTATATGTAAGCACGACGTTATATAGTACTGATAAGGGACGCTAATAACTAAACAACTTCAATGGGCTTCAACGCCGACATCATAAAACGGAACATAAATGGGCCAATACACTATATTATGCGTAGCTTCTTCTTATTGTAGGGTCAGCAGTTTAACCAGATGCAACTACATAGAACATATTTAATTACTGTTATCTTGAACGCGTCAGTCAGCGAAATGCTCTCTGTGAGATTCTGGGTCCTATAAACACACGACTGAACACAAGAAATTTTGGAGATGGTCTTCCATGTGCGGCTAGGATCTGTCTGGGTAGAGAGCAAGCTAGCCAGTCGGATCCTAACCAGACTTCCGAGTTCCTTGCTCTAACTATAACCTCTGACGTCGATGGGAGTGGTCCTGATATGTTAGCAATGGGCCACTGGCCACAAAGACACTATATAACCTCATGAATCAACTGGACTACCTATATGTATTATATAATTATGTCGTCGGAAGTACTCGGAAGATGCAGCCCGCTTCTCTCTAAGTCTCTACACATCACTGGGAGAGCCATGCTTCGGCACCAACGGGCCAGCTCGAGCGGTGATACCACGGCCTCACAGAAAATTGGCGTTACATAACACTTACGTGTGTTTCGCCGAGTGAGTGAGGATACAGGAGGCCCAAACCCATTTAATAAGCGGGCAACGCACTTGTGACTCCTCTGGTGTTGCGGGTGTCCCTGGGAGGCGGTAATCGCTTACCATGCGGTGATCGATCTGATCGTTTGCACACCATATTTTTTTTTGTTTAGTTCAGCTTTTACAAGCTTGTATGAAACGTTATGATTCTAGTTGCACGGTTCCAAAAGGTTGATCCTATGGAGAACAATCCGGCAAGAAACTCCTTATATACTCTTTTTAAATAAATTATTTTACAATCTTCACTGGTACAATATTTCGATAACAAGATGTGTGGACGTTGAAGGCTGTCCTAGGAAGTTTCTTTAGCACGGAAAATCCTCATGGATTATGCTTTCGTGCCCTCATAATAAGGATAATTACTAATTAGTAACAAGTTAGTAATAATTAATAATTAGTATCACACCTTTTTATAAAAAATGAATATGTTAGAGCTGAGGTATGCTATGAAACAATATACAAAGCCACGATGACGCCAACATGCACGTAGGTACACAATGATAAGGGGCATCGTCATTACATTCCAATATTTTAGACCGTCATTAAGCAGAATACAGGCACTAGATAACACTTTTTAACGAATACCGTGTGTAATGGAGTATTCTGTTATCTGTGGTAATGGTTTTCTCATAAAGGGGGCGGAACTTTGAACCGGATAGCGTGAGCGCAGACGCATTGAAATAAAATACTTTACTCGCAAAGCGTTCGAGTACGTGGCGGGAAGTTAAAAAAAACCGTCTAGTCAAGTTTTATGTACGTTATAAAAAAATTTTGAAGGAAAAATTCATCTGTGGCCAGGATTCGAACCTGCGTCTTCTAGTTAAATGCACCAGGCTATTACGGCCTTTAAACCACCGCGAGTACCACCCGCCAGGACGAAATTTGCCTTCATATTCTGAATTTATCAATATAGTAATCAATTATTCCTTCATAAAATAACTTCATAGTCTTAGCATGGAAAATGCAACAACAATTTACAAAATGTGTAAAACTAGTACATATACATTACACACACCAATTTCACATACCTTAGCATAGTAATCACAAATCCATAGCATCTTTTCTTTGGAAGGCAATTGATCGTAGTTTATTAAATTCAATTGTTATCAGCACATCAACCTGCATGATTCTCACATTATAACAACTAAATTGTAAAATAAATCAATGTTATAATCTTTGTTGAAAGGAGTATCTATGGAGTTTCTTGCCAGTTCTTCTCCATAAGACCCACTATTTGCAACCGCGCACCTAGTTTTGCCATTTCAAAAGTACCTGTATTACTGGTCTAATTGAAATAAAACATTTGACTTTGACTTATTTTTAAAGGAGAGACATTTTGTTATGACTGTATTTTCACAGTAATTTTATTTACATTGAAATACCTATCAAAATCAATATGGTTAATACCTACTGCTAACCAATTCTCAGGGTTCACAAACATTTTTCATAATAAACCAAATCATTTAATTTCCTGTGCATTATCCTCAGTCATATAAGTACGTAATTCCACAGTTTATTGTTGTGTCATTCACGGGTTGAGCTACTATGTCCAGTTGTCATAAGTGAGCACACACAAAGGCTGTACAATTGTACATGGTAATGAGCACTATTGTTCTAAGTTCACTATGTGTGACTAGCTAGTGCAAGCCACAAGTTATTATTAACAATGAGATAAGTACTCCTACACATATCATGTGTTTCCTGAACCACTTTCACTTTGTTATGATTGAAAAAATTTTAATTGATATATTTAATGGCTTTTTATAGATTTTATTGTGTCATATTGATATTATTTAAAATTGCTTTACGTTTTGCCTCCGTTACAGCATCCATGAAACCAGTAAACTGTTAATTGCCAAAGGTGGTATGCATGAAGATGCTTGAATAATAATAATCAACAGAGTATATTGTCTCAAAACTGGGCCTGGGACTCTTCGCAGAATGACAGGGATTAGGCCATAGTTCACCACACTAGCCTAATGCAGTTTAGCATACTTCACACAACATTGATAAAATCTCTCTTGATTAAATAAATATATATAAATAAGTATGTCTTGCTTTTCCCTTATAAATTAGTTTTATAGTAAACTGATGCTATATTAATTTTTATTTTTATTGTGTGCTTAAATAATACATTCAAATAATTAAATTAAATTCATTCATCATCATTCATCATTAAATTAAATTCTTTCATCATCATTCATCATTAAATTAATTAAATTCAAACAATTAATTGTAAAATATTAACAAATTGCTTAGAATGTCTACGGATTCGATTCAGAGATGATTCTAAATGTAAACTTCTGCTATGTGTTATACATCTATATCTATATATATAAAAGAAAGTCGTGTTAGTTACTTCATTTATAACTCAAGAACGGCTGAACCGATTTGGCTGAAAATTGGTGGAGAGGTAGCTTAGAACCAGGAGACGGACATAGGATACTTTTTATCCCGTTCCCGATACTTTTTATTCCACGGGGGCGAAGCCGCGGGCAGAAGCTAGTATTGTATAAGAAAGCATAAGTTTAAGCATATTGTTACGCCCAGGAGCTATTAGAATGACGTGGATGGGTCACGAAGGTTCTGGATAAATCATAGAAGCATGTAGAATACTCGAAAGAAAGTACTCGAATACGTACTCACGTAATAACAATAGCTCAAGGTCGGGTTCAAAGGTCAATGTCCGTAAACAATAGACGATCTATGTACCTACCTGTAATGCGAGTACCTACTCGCATTTTGTAGGCTTTTCGCGATTGTTCGATTCCAGAATCTTCGTGACTGATATAAATAGCCGTCGTGAGGGTCGGCTAGGGCAGTTTAGTTTTGGACAAGGTGAAGTGAACATCAAAGTGAAGACAAGTGATTCTCAGTGTGACAGTACAGTGCGACAAGTAATAGTGTAGTGACTTTATTTGTGATTTCTGTTGTGTGTTGTCAAGTTTATTAAAGTATTTCTTTATTTCGGTAAAATTTGCGTTAATTAATTTATCCCGAACCCCAGCTTGTAACATTTGGTGTCAGAAGTACTGGGATAAATTATGCCGGTTTTGCTGAAGGACGATACGGAAGGTATCCGTACCAGAAGTCAGCGGCAGCAAGAGATGGACCAGAGACGATTTGGAGATTCTCCGGCACTTCCTGCGGATCATCAACAACCAACAATAGACCCAGTTGCTGGTCCATCTGGAACATCTTCAGCACCAGCAGTTGACCTGGCAGCCTTGATGGCAATGTTGCGGGAGCAGCGGCAACAGGATAAGGAAGAACAGGCCCGCCATCAGGAGGAGCAGGCCCGCCGTCAGGAGGAGCAGGCACGCTTGCTGCGGGAGCAGCTGCAGCATGACAAAGAGGAGCAGGCACGCTTACTACGGGAGCAGCTACAGCAGGACAAAGAGGAGCAGGCCCGCCGTCAAGACGAACAGATGCTCCTCATAAAAGACCTCCACGGGACTCTGGGCAAACAGCTCGGTGCAGTAAAGGAGAAAGTAGAACAGCACGAGACTTGGATTTCCGAAACCAGAGTTGAGATGGCCGATATGAAGAAGGCTCTAGGTGACCTAAAGGCAGGAAAAGGATTTGAGGCTGCTGTGGCTGCTGCACCTACGAACTCTTCATTACGCGGATTTAAAGTGCCGCCATTTGACGGAACCTCCTCATGGTCGGCATACAAAATGCAGTTTGAAGCCTTTATGGAGTCAAATGGATGGGACAAAGGCCAGGCTAAGACCGCGCTTACTCTAAGCCTCCGCGATCAGGCTTTGACAGTACTGGAGGCCCTCGGCAAGGAGATGTCCTACGATCAGCTGATTGAGGCATTGGACTCGAGATATGGTGACGCCCATCTTGAATACGTGTTCCGTGCACAGCTGAAGGATCGGGTACAGCGTGGTTCAGAGACCCTGCAGCAGTGGGCCGTTGAAGTTGAAAAGCTGGTCCGGAAGGCATACCAATCTACGCCTGCGCTTATTGATGGTAACCTGGTTCAGGCGTTCGTTGATGGAGTTCGTGACCTAGAAGTCAGAGCCGCTGTGAGACTTGGTCATCACAGGACATTGAAAGACGCCTTAGCCCATGCGTTGGAAGTGGAGGCAGTCAGGCAGGACTATCGAGCTTATCGTATCCGGGAAGTCGTGTTACCGACATGTTACCTCTGCGGAGAAGAGGGTCACTTCCAGGTGGGTTGTGCGAGGCGCAGCAAAATTTCAAGGGAACGTGTGATAGTGCCTAGATGCTACATATGTGGTAAGCGAGGACACTTTCAAGCCAGTTGCTGGAGAAAGGAGGTTGGAAAAAGGAGAATGATAGCTGCTCCAAGATGTTATATATGTGGAGAAAGAGGCCACCTCCGGATGAGTTGTCCGAAGCAAAGCAGATCCCGTGCATGTTTTCCGAGTAGACCGTGCTCTGAAAACTGGAGGAAGAATAGAGATGACGCATATTCTGGAGTGAAGCAAGAGGCTAAGGAAGCAGTACCAGTGAGGATGCTGACAGTGGATCTGAATGATGTACGAAACAGTAGCTCCGAACGAGTTGGTCAATCGGCCAAACAAACTTCTGAGAGAATGAAGACGCGTTATGACTGTAAGATGAACAACAAAGGCTTCGACGAGGGTTCACTAGAGGAACTAAATAACCCGTTGCGCGTCAAAGGAAAGTCATCCAAGTTACGGGCAAAATGCAAAGGCCCCTGTAGAGTTGCGACTAAGATCAATGATGTCACCTACCGGATACAGCAAGGACCAAGAGGTGCTCCGAAACCAGTTCACGTGGATCGTTTAGCCTGTTATTACGGATCTAATGATGCATGCTCGGGACGAGCATGTCTTAGGAGGGGGCAGTGTTACGCCCAGAAGCTATTAGAATGACGTGGATGGGTCACGAAGGTTCTGGATAAATCATAGAAGCATGTAGAATACTCGAAAGAAAGTACTCGAATACGTACTCACGTAATAACAATAGCTCAAGGTCGGGTTCAAAGGTCAATGTCCGTAAACAATAGACGATCTATGTACCTACCTGTAATGCGAGTACCTACTCGCATTTTGTAGGCTTTTCGCGATTGTTCGATTCCAGAATCTTCGTGACTGATATAAATAGCCGTCGTGAGGGTCGGCTAGGGCAGTTTAGTTTTGGACAAGGTGAAGTGAACATCAAAGTGAAGACAAGTGATTCTCAGTGTGACAGTACAGTGCGACAAGTAATAGTGTAGTGACTTTATTTGTGATTTCTGTTGTGTGTTGTCAAGTTTATTAAAGTATTTGTTTATTTCGGTAAAATTTGCGTTAATTAATTTATCCCGAACCCCAGCTTGTAACAATATATTTTATTCATTTCTAAATTTGAGTGTAATGCTTTTAATATTATACTTAATGTTTTAATATTATATTATACAAATGTTTATTCAAGGTAGCACTCCATTATAAACAACTAACAAAAAAAAACTCCAAAAAAACACTATAGTTTTTTTAAGAAGTCCTGATTATTATTGGTCAGAATTTAACTAAAACTAAACAATGGTCTACCCTGTACCTATGGTCACAGCCAAGGTATGTCCTGATACTCATACAATGAATTTACAATAATGATTACTCATTGGGCAGTTGGTATAGCACAATGTGTCATATTTTCAAAACATCACTGCAATACAATATAGTTTAAAGTTAATTATGATATGTCACCTTTATCATTGTTATTTTATTGTATTGACAAGTTTATGTAGCTGTAATATAATTGTTTTTGATGGCTAATGGTAGAGATAATGGTATTAAAGAATTTTGATAACTATATAAAATTTAATTAAGAGACTTGAAGAATTTTACATTATTTCTGTTCATACAATATATACTAACATCACATGTAAAATTGTCCCATTAGCATAGTGGTTCTTAACGCAATTGCTATGCTTAAGGTCCTGGATTTGATTCCAGAGCAAGTCAATTTGTAAGTGTTATTGGGATTTTCTATGAAATTCCCAGTTGCATCTCAGAGTTGTGAATTTGTGGACGGTTAATGGCAATAGGTTCTCCCCTATTACATGGGACATAAATATACTGGCAAACTGTGGGTGTACATTAGTATGACTCTGCCTCACCCTTCGGGGAACACAGGTGTGATGATATGTTATGTTACATTGTAAAAGTTGTTCTTGTATAAATACTTACTAACATATTATAAACTGAATTAGAATAAATTAGATTGAATGGTCAGAGTCACCCTTCTAGCAGAATGGTCAGAGCCACCTTTGGAGTGAATAATGAAATAAACCAAGTAACTCAATCAACTTATTTATTTTTGTAGAGAAAAAGTGGGTGGATATGTAGGTTGGACTAAGAATCATTATAATAATTATGTTTGAATAAGGAATACCACATGTGCTCTCTTGCTTAACTCTCTAAAATAATTATATTTAACTCTCAAGTCTAAACTGCTCTCTAAAATATTTTCTGCAAATTCAATTTTTTTAAGTTGTGCAAGGACCTACCTCCAAAGTGTATTAAAAAAAAGTGTTTAGGCAGATTTTTTAAATATTTTTTGCACTTACCTTATACTTCAAGGCTTTGTAAGCATCCACAAACGTCGCTCTTTCAAGGAGGCTTGCTCTCTGGCAAGATGCTATGGAGTCTGCCTCACATCTAGAAGTGATCAAGTTCGTTAGGTTCTGACGCTGCTGTGAACAGACCCAGGCCACCTGCAATAGTTCCAGTGCCTGCTTTTCCACCTCTTCATTGAGTTTTTGCAACAGCTGCCGTTCAGAGTTGATAAATATCTTTTCTCGCCTCAGCTGGTTCGCCAGCTCGGCGATGTTCATGCATCCCTCCGACGTTGATTGCATCATGATCGATTATAATCAATCACACAATAATAAACACATTTCGCAGTAAAATGTCTATCAAATTGTATTTTATTTTCACGTCATTTCAGAGAAACAAGTTTCTGACACTTTTTCACTTCCCTCATTCATTACGCTTGCGTATTAGACCACGCACTTTAAAAAATTGTATCCATTAGATTTTTGTGTATCACTCGATACCAGATTTTAGAAATACTCGATTTCTTCTGAAGATTCAGAAATTTTCTAATTTTCTCTTTTCGGAAAGTACTTCGGAGTACTTTCGGACATAAACGCGAAATGAAAAATGTTTTTTACAATATCTTTTTCTAACTTGAACTGAACGCATTGTCTTTTGAGCCAACAATCAATGTGGCAACCCAGACATTTACAGCGTTTACATTTATCTGTGTTTAGAAATCTTACCGAAACTTTCCAAATATACAAATATTGGATATTCAGTATGTAATTATCAAGACTGCTATGATATCTTGTATACCATTCTCGGTATGCATATTCTAAAATCATAATATTATTTTTCATAACTTGGTAACATTTAATATAATGTTACAAAATAAAGATGCTATTATGGAACCCATCAACTTACCCTATTCAGCCCTATTCACATCAAGTGGAAAAGAGGTAAAATATAAAAGTAACACACATTTTTACCTAACCAAAAGAATATTTTAACCGTATGAATGATAAAATGGCAATAAAGATTAAAAATGAACGAATGGAAATGGTTGGCGAAGGAAATTGAAGGAAATCCTTGGACTGCTGCGCTTTTCATTGTAATTTTGTGTAAATAAAATTTAGTCTAATTGTTTTGTAATAAGTACTTAAATGTTATCAGTGGACTATTTTAGTTGCTATAATGTCGAACAGTTCGATTGAAGGGAAACTGAAAGGTTTACAGGAACGATTCGAAAATGAAATGCGTATTCGAAGAGAAGGTGGTTTTAACAACCAAGGTGGAAATGGGACTCCCAGGCCGGGGAGCGGCAGGAGCAGGCCTAGGCCACGTGAGTATTTGAAAGAGTTCCCCTAGTTCAGGGCACGTGCACTTTAAATACATGATACACTCATCATTTATAACCATCTCTCTCATACTTTATCATTCCAATTTCAGGCTGAGGCTTTACTTTTGGTTGTTATTTTACATTTCCAGGTAATAATATACACTAAACATCAGTATTCAATGCACAAAGACGTATAAAACTATATAATTTAGCCAAAGATATATGTTGAAAGAGAGCCTATGTTATCATTATTCCAAAAGGTTAAGCAGTATTCAGTGACAAATTACTATCTTATAATGTGTATAGACAGCTTCCTTGCCACCTTGTAAACATTGTGTACAAATTATTTGCATAAATTGGCATTGAGTGAGCAGTGGGTGGTCGTCTCTGAGACATGAACCCATACATAATTTTTCAGATATTGTTTGAAGTCATAAGTCATGTTATTTATTAGGATTCAATAGTTATTGTAATGCGTGAAGGCAGGCTGCATGTTTTAAGTTGGAATGTAACTATTCTGAGAGTTTTTTTTATATGCCATTGATTACATATTGTTGTTTGATAATAGTATTGTTAAAACTTACCTTTGAAGACACACAGACATGATGGAATATTTATATGTGTTACCATTTCTAGTCTAATGTCTTTTTTTTTAATATAAAGGTATTTCTTCTATACATATAGAAAACTACATACTGATGTATGTGCACACAGTTGGGTGGTTCAGTATCTCGTAGACTGGAATAAAATAGAATAGAAATTATATTCAATCATTGATATCAAAGGTAGACAAGCCAACACAGAATGGTCTTAATTCTACAGTACAGAACTCTGTGTTATACCATACTTAACAGTGTACAATATTAAACACTGATACTAGTTTAGGTTTAGGCTTAATATTAAAATCATTAAATTTATTTTAAATCCTTATGGGTCCGATAATCAGAAATACTACGGAGAAGTAATTTAAAAAATTGTTAGATGAATATTAGTCGTTTATCATATTAGTAGGATTTAGTGCTATTCATCTCAATAAATTTGGACACAAATTATTTGTGGACTGTCTCATTAGTATACTGTTCATAACCAACACTGTAATACCAGATTCCGTAAAGTGGCATTGCATTTTTCTATAAAATTCTCAGTGGCAGCTTGGGGTTTGGATTTGTGCTTAGCAATAGGCTCGCTCCCTGTTACATGGGACCTAAACATGACCGGTGAACTAATGGTGTACAGTGGTACACTCTTACCTAATCTTTTGGGGATTATATATTGTGTTATGGTATATTTGTGTGCATACATGGAAAACTAGAATATTGTAATAAAAAATAAAATAAAAATGTGATGTAGGTGTCTAATGTAAGATGTATGGTGTGGGATGGGCGTGGTTACCCAGATACAAAGTTAGGATGATTCTAATACTATGGGGCTCCAAAATATAATAGAAATAACAAGATAAAATGAAATTCGGGCGCCAGGAGCTCACCACAAAAAAATGCTACCGGAAGCTAACTATGGTGGATATTGGACTTTTAATCTGCCGGTGGGAGGATTACAATAAAAAAAGACAACATACTCTTTTTGCCTCTCTTTTATTTCCCGTAGGTTGCATACACTTTTAGAAAACTACTTATGATTAAAACTATAGATCCACAAACTTATATTTTAATGGTTGGTCATTATTTTGTCATTATTGCATCTGAACTGTGGTAATGTAATTTAAACTACATACCCGATCTGCATACTAGATAATTTTAAGTTAAATTAGATTTGAATACATGGAACGGCTGCCATCCCGGCCAGGCGCGATGCGGCACGATCCAAAATTTTGAGGTTAAGAAAGTTTAAATTTAGAAGAATTGAAATTTTATATTAAATATAAAAAAAACGCCGAGGCTGCAACAAAATAAGCCTGGATTAGAAAAGGGGACGTAACGAGCACATGACGTCGAAACGTGGTAACGTTTAACAAAATTACTTACCGTTTTTTTCAACAAACAAATCCCATTTTTCGCCAACGGGCGAGAATTAGCTGTAGATTAGCCTGGAACAATATCGAAAGCTGATTGTAGCCAAATCGAACAAGATTCAAACCAGAGTAAGTGCCATGAACAAGTACAAAAATCTTCAACTTACCAACAAAATATGGGTCCATAACATTAGACTTGAGCCATTAGGCTTTGCAAAACAATTTAAAGAAACATTATAGTGGAAATGGCACGAAATTAGGCCAGATAAAAAAAATACAAAATGCTGACTAAAAACGTTCAGTGCATGGTTAATGTTCGTCGTAGGGTGAAGATGTCAATTTTTGACAGCTCGCAGATGACGTTTAAATTTTTTTAAAGTCCTGGCAACATTCCATGACCAAGGGTATCGGCGAAATGATCTATGTCAAAACAACGATTTATTACGGTTTTATTAAAAACAAACTAATACCATGTAACGTGCTAAAAATACTCGTTACATTACATCCCTCCCCGAAAATAAAAGAAAGGAACTTTCTTTTATGCACTAAGGCAAAGAAAAGAATCAACAATAGAGAAAAACTGAAATATACATTTCAAAATAAACTAGGTGATAGTATCAATATACTATTAAACCATTAACAAACTAAGTATATCCTAAAAGATTGGAATATAATAAAAAACAAACTCCCAAACATCTAACAACATCGAGTTCAGTTAGGCACCACCGCCGCTGACTAACAAATAACTTCTACCGCTGTGAGTACAGTTAGGCACCATCGCCACTGACTATCTATAACATCTACCATCTCCGTGAGTACAGTTAGGCACCATCGCCACTGACTAACAATAACAAACACCGACTTGGAGTTCAGTTAGGCACCTTCGCCACTGACTACCGACGTCCCACAATGCAAAACCCCCATCCTGTATACCACATACAAGACATGAACCATTCACAGCAACAAAAATGTGACGTGAACAATCCACCAAAAAAAATTATGAATGTTGTGATTGGCTCAACACCACCAAACTTCCAAGCACAAGCATCCTCAAAAAGCAGCTACAGCAAAGCAACTGTAAAAAAAAATATTCATATTGTGATCGGCACAACACAACCGAACTCCCGAACACAATAGAATAAAAGGTATAACAAATACTTGCATATTGTGATCGGCACAACACCACCGAACTTCCGAACACAATATCAAAAGTAAGAACAAAAAGAGTATGCATATTGTGATCGGCATAACACCACCGAACTCCCGAACACAATAGCAAAAAATAGGAACTCAAGGAAAAAATAAATCCAAGACCCGTATAAAAATGACAGGTATTCTACAACAAAGGCGGTAGAATAACCCAAAAAGAAAATATGAGGACGTCTCCTCAGAGTCAAGTCCGAGTTGAAATATCAATATAAGTCACATCCGAGAAAGTATGAAATATATTTAAACTAAAATTCTACAATGTAGAATTACCAACTAAAATATGTTAGCTTAAAATCGATACTTATTTAATTAAGAGAAATAGTAAGATTTTATGTTAACTTGAACAATGGAAGATTATTAAATCTTAAAAAGAAGTGTTAAGATTTTAATCTGAAAAAAAACTAAAAAAAATATAATCTCCAGAAAGAGAAAAAAATATATAAGAAGATAATAAATAATACAATATTATCTATCTCAACAAACAAACAAAATAATATATAAGATCTTTTGATGTAGAAAATATAAATATGGCGTGGGTGGAAGAAGCAAATTGAAATATTAACCAAAATGACCTAAGTTGAACTTTAAAATGTTCAGACTTGAAATCAATAAATTGATATGAAGTTTTCTAACATACATCATCACACAGAGGGTAATATAATCATTCATTCATCACTCTAACATATACCCGTTTCATACAATGTCATCAAAGTCAAGACTAAAACATGAGAACCAAAAACTATTAAAATTTAATTATATCTTTAACATGGTAACGACCTACTGAACCTTTATTCAAATCTTTTAATACATAAACATTATTGGAAACTTTTTCTATAATTTCACATTTAATAAACTTAGGAGCAAGTTTTGCCGAAAAATAAGCAGGAGTATGAGATTGAACAAAACTTCTCCTCCACACTACATCACCCACATCAAAAGAAATGACCCTACGACTTTTGTTATAATAAGTCGCATTACGCTTATAAGCTTTTAGTAAATAAGCCTGAACTTTCACGTAAATATCACTAAGTGAATTAAGAGAAGTAGCAAAAATATTTCTATCGCCAACTTCAAGTTGATTTAAGTTATCAATAGAATTACTAAAATGGTGTAAAGAAGCATCAAAAATAAGTTCTCTACCAAACATAAGAAAATTGGGTGTAAAATCCGTAGCAAGATTCACACTATTATTCAAAGCTAATTGAACATGAGGTAAAAATTTAGACCAAGTTCTATGATCATCTTTCACAAAACAAGAAATGCAAGTTTCAACCGTTTTATTATAACGTTCTACAGGATTGTTTTGAGGTGTGTATAAAGTATTATAAAATATTTTAGTTATATTAAAACTTTTCAAGAAGTCTACAAAGTGTTTTGAAGTAAATTGGGTTCCATTATCACAAACTATAATTTTAGGACAACCAAACTTAAGAAATATTTCCCTTTCAAAAAGTTTACAAATAATTTTAGTAGTAGCATTAATCATGGGAAATATCCAGCTATTAAAGATAAAAGGTGTAAATAAAGGTAACATGTTATGTTTAATAATACTAACTAAAACTGTATCAAATAATGGAGAAGAAAGACGACTAGCCATGTCCATAATATCTGTAATAAAATCTGGAAGAGATTCAGAAAGTTTTTGTTTCCTTGTGCGAAGGTCATATTCCAAAAAGTAATCAAAATGAGGTTTATCAAAACGCTTTAATAATGCAAGCTTGAGCTCATGCCAAGAAGCAATACGAATTCGAACTGTGCGAAACCATTTAAGAGCAATACCGCTAAGCAAGTCAGAAAAAGATCCTACTAACAAAATTTCATTAAAATTCTTATATAAAAAATACTCCTCAACTTGAGTTATAAATTCCCTAACACACGACTTTCCATCAAAATCAATCTTACTTTTTCAAATCTGGCAATTTAGTAAAAGAAGGTAAATTTTTCTTAATGTGTTCATTAACAAAAGCATTCATTGAATTAAAAGAAGGTAAAGCATTTGTAGCCAAAGCAGAAGAAGAATGTGCAATTTGAGCATTATGATCAAAAGGATCATGCACCTCGGTCAAATCAATCATATTTTGAACTATACCAGCAGCATTAACATTAGCAACCATGCTAGTATCAACTGAAGCCTGTTTATCCTCAGACAAAGAAAGTGGAGGAAACTGAACTTCTTTATCCATGATGAATAGCAAGTAAAAGTATAAAAATGCAAAGCAAAACTAAAAGTTTCAAACAAGTTACAAGAACTAAAATAATTTCAAAAAAGGTTATGTGAAATTTAAGTTAAAAGTAAAGTTGTTGTTGAAGTTAAATTAAGTTTTTCAAAGGTATAGAAAAAGTTTTTTTTTTAAAACTGAAAAGATGCAATAATACTTACAAGTTTCAATCTTAATTATTATGAAAACAATGTTTACTTAATGTAATTAAATTAGGTTATGAAAAGTTACACCTCAATTATGTTTACATGTTTTGTAAAATAACAAAAACGGTTTACACAATACAATTATGTTGGTTTTGCTAAAGAGAAAAACAAAAACATATGCTGTAATAGCATATAGTAACAAACAAAATACAATAAAGTTCAATAGCTATACTGTTTACAAGATTACATTAAAGTTGTAAATTAAAGTTATTTACTATAAAAGTTTCAAAGTAACAAACAAAATGGTTTGTAAACAATATAATAACAAAATATTAGATGCAATAATGTACCAAAACAAGTAACAATACTAGGCAAACCTACTTCATGTCCCTGTTCGGGCGCCAAATTGTAATAAAAAATAAAATAAAAATGTGATGTAGGTGTCTAATGTAAGATGTATGGTGTGGGATGGGCGTGGTTACCCAGATACAAAGTTAGGATGATTCTAATACTATGGGGCTCCAAAATATAATAGAAATAACAAGATAAAATGAAATTCGGGCGCCAGGAGCTCACCACAAAAAAATGCTACCGGAAGCTAACTATGGTGGATATTGGACTTTTAATCTGCCGGTGGGAGGATTACAATAAAAAAAGACAACATACTCTTTTTGCCTCTCTTTTATTTCCCGTAGGTTGCATACACTTTTAGAAAACTACTTATGATTAAAACTATAGATCCACAAACTTATATTTTAATGGTTGGTCATTATTTTGTCATTATTGCATCTGAACTGTGGTAATGTAATTTAAACTACATACCCGATCTGCATACTAGATAATTTTAAGTTAAATTAGATTTGAATACATGGAACGGCTGCCATCCCGGCCAGGCGCGATGCGGCACGATCCAAAATTTTGAGGTTAAGAAAGTTTAAATTTAGAAGAATTGAAATTTTATATTAAATATAAAAAAAACGCCGAGGCTGCAACAAAATAAGCCTGGATTAGAAAAGGGGACGTAACGAGCACATGACGTCGAAACGTGGTAACGTTTAACAAAATTACTTACCGTTTTTTTCAACAAACAAATCCCATTTTTCGCCAACGGGCGAGAATTAGCTGTAGATTAGCCTGGAACAATATCGAAAGCTGATTGTAGCCAAATCGAACAAGATTCAAACCAGAGTAAGTGCCATGAACAAGTACAAAAATCTTCAACTTACCAACAAAATATGGGTCCATAACATTAGACTTGAGCCATTAGGCTTTGCAAAACAATTTAAAGAAACATTATAGTGGAAATGGCACGAAATTAGGCCAGATAAAAAAAATACAAAATGCTGACTAAAAACGTTCAGTGCATGGTTAATGTTCGTCGTAGGGTGAAGATGTCAATTTTTGACAGCTCGCAGATGACGTTTAAATTTTTTTAAAGTCCTGGCAACATTCCATGACCAAGGGTATCGGCGAAATGATCTATGTCAAAACAACGATTTATTACGGTTTTATTAAAAACAAACTAATACCATGTAACGTGCTAAAAATACTCGTTACAATATGTTGATGAAATACTTGTAGGCTTGATTATACTTAGACATTAATAGCATGATTTTTTTCAGCTCCAATGTTCTCAAGCAGAGAAATTCCAGCATTCCCACCGAGATCCCCGCAAGCAACTGAGACTGAATACAGAATGCGAGAAGTTTATAAGGTACCTACATTTTATAACAGTCTGCTAATAAAAAATCTTTAGAAATAAGAGGGTACAGAAGTGGCTTATTATTGGTAGTCAACACCAATGTTTGAATTAGATTTGGAAAAACAAAATTTGCAGAGACCTCTGGTTCAGGTCTCTGGTTCTCAGAAAATTATTATTTTGAATCTGCTTTGATATGAAGAAAAAAAAGCGTAGCTACTTGAGATTCCGCAACAGTAAAAAAAATCAAATAATTGAAAACTCTAGTCATATTGCCGATAGTTTTAACTCAGGGTAGTATTTTTGTGTTTTTTTTTAAATGGCTGGTACTATGGAACCGTAGCGAATACATCAATGATTTTTTTTACGGGTTCGCCTAATGGCGGGCCCTTCAAAAAATCCTAAGAAAAGGCCTACTAATGTAGGCCTTTCTCCTGTTGCCAGCTTATCGTCACGTTCTGGGAAACCCTGTATAAGGTTCTAGTCTATGGAACTACTTAATTAATGTATTTATATGTAGGCTTTAATTTCAATAAAGTTCTAAAGTCAATCGTTGTGTTTCGCAGGTGAGCGGTAAGCTGAATGTTGATGGTGTGGAGTACAGGTCGCATGTGGATGACCTGCAGCACCTCGGCGAGCTCGGCAGCGGCACCTGCGGCCACGTCGTCAAGATGCTCCACAAACCTTCCAGTAACGTCATAGCTGTTAAGGTTAGTAGATTATAATATTTTTAGGATAGGACTCTTAAAATACATAAGAAACACCCAGATGAACACAAACACTTATATTCATCACATAAATATTTGCCTCCTATGGGAATCGAACCTACGTCCTCGTGGTCAGCAGTCTGGTACTCAAACCACTAAACCACAGAGATTGTACCGCAATTGTTTTTTATTTCAGTCTATTTAAGGGTTCAGTCCATTCTATCCCTTCTTTCTGTACTCGCCACATATACTCGTTTCGTCTATATCTGTTCACCCATTCTCTCTACACCAAACCACCTGAACATTCCTGTCTCAATCTTGTTACTGCAATAGATATAGAAGGCATTAGATATGTCCATCCATTTGCAACCCAAAATCACTTATTCAAACTCAACTATTCAAAACTCAATGTTAGTAACACATGAAATATGAAGGTGTTATACATTCAAATTTCATACTTTTTGGAATTATAAAAAGACAACTTAAAATTTAATCGGATCGCTAATAATTAACAAAAATTTAAGGTAGCTGTTAGTAATTTTAACATCAAGACGTCCAACACCTCAGTATGCCCGTGACCATGGATGCTGTAAAGGATCCGAAACGTCGGGAACTAAATAATATCAATATACCGCGATAAAATCCGTAAAAAGTAGTTTCATTTCAATTTCATAGAAAAACCCAATAACACTTTGCTCGACCTGGGAATCGAACCCAGGACCTGTAGCGTAGCAGTCGCGCTTAGGAACACTTGGCTAATGAGGCAGTTAAAATTTAACTTACCTCAAATTTAATAAAAAACTTTCTTCAGCAAATGCGTCGCTCTGGAAATTCAGAAGAGACTAAACGGATTCTTATGGACCTGGACGTAGTGGTGCGCTCCCACGACTGCCCCTACATCGTGAGGTGTCTGGGCTGTTTCGTCACCGACGCTGACGTGTGGATCTGCATGGAGCTGATGGCTTCCTGCTTCGACAAACTGCTCAAGAGGCTCGGAGCGCCCATACCTGAGGCTATACTGGGGAAAGTCACTGTGGCGGTAAGTTTTCAGCTGTATAATAACATAATATGACAACACTTTTGAAACCCACTAACACTTTTGACCTCGGAATCGAACCCAAGACCTCTAGCCTAGCAGTCGCGCTCAAGACTACAACGCTAGTGAGACAGTTGTGAACATAATTATCAGCAATCTATTATTTTGTATTAATTATCAGCAATATATAATGTGTTTGCTGGGGAGTTTGTTGCGCCGCTTCTTCGTCCCAGCGAAAACACTAGGAAGCGGTGAAGGGCGGGCGTTTTGGGGGCTGTCTTTAATGTAAAAATGACGTTCAAAAAGTACTACCTAGTAGTCTATATTGAATAAATGATTTTGACTTTGACTTTTTCAGACGGTGAATGCGCTATCGTACCTGAAGGACACGCACGGCGTGATACACCGCGACGTGAAGCCCAGCAACATCCTGCTGGACGAGCGCGGCAACGTCAAGCTGTGCGACTTCGGCATCAGCGGCCGCCTCGTCGACTCCAAGGCCAAGACCAGGAGTGCTGGCTGCGCTGCGTATATGGCGGTACGTATTACTACGAGAGAAGTCGACGTGATAGACACCTGCGTATTCGTATAGGAATCGAGAAGTTTCTGCTACAAATCTCATCTATAATATAAAAAATGAATCGCCAAATGTGTTGCTAAGCACTAATCTCGAGAGCAGCTGAACCGATTTCGCTAATTCTTTTTTTATAATAGTCCTTGAAGAACGAGGTAAAATTTAAAAAATTGCTTGAAAAGGTCTAAAAACAACACTTTTCTTTATTCCCATACAAAAGATTCATAATAATATTTACTCAAATAAAAGTCAATTTGAACTTTAATACCATACCATAAAGTTCAAGTGTTAGTGGAGGGGTTTCGGGAAGGCAAAACAATTGAGTGACGTTAGTTTCAGAATCGACTGTTAGGCGGTACGAAGTTCGCCGGGTCAGCTAGTATATTTATACATATTTTCACATCTGTCTCCCATTGGGGTAGGCAGAGACTACACTTGCTACGATCCTGGCACACCACTTTCGCTACGTTCTACGTTCATTGACCTCCTTCTCATACAAATTATTCTCGATTTCGATATGAATACGTTTTCGAAAGTGTTCGTGCTTGGGCTAGGCCGTATTATGACGTGTTATTGCCATCATTTTCCGATTGAAAGAGAGGGATGCCGCTCTGCAAATTAAATAGCGTTATCCCATTCTCACAACCTAAAAATAATGGCGATTACACGTCGTAATACAGCCCCTGCTAGTTATCATGTGAGGAAACATGTATGCCCGAGAAATTTTCTCGACGGTGTGTGAAATCTGCCAACCTGCACTGGACTAGCCTGGTGGTAGTCCAACCCCTTATTTCATCCAGTGCTCAGGAGTGGGATAGTAAGCATATGATGATGATGGATGATGAGGCCAAACTGTGCCGACTGAAATACTGAACAAATGCGAGTCACTTGCACACCGATGCAAACTTGCTTTACTTGTACCAATATCGTAATATGACTGAAGTTCATAGCAATAAGAGCATCAAACAGTCGAAATATGAGGTATGAATGACCGTATTTTTTTGTTGAATTACAAGTTGCATGGAGGACTTGGAGTATGCCAGCGAGCTATGGAGCGCAGTATTCTAGGAGTCCGACTCTCGGACCGTATACGGAATTCCACACTGCGCTCCAAAACACAAATCGCCGATGTTGGGCAAAAAGCCGCCAGCCTCAAGTGGAACTGGGCTGGACATGTCTGCCGCATGTCTGATGAGTTGTGGGCAAAATCCACCTAGAATGAGATGGCGGGATGAGCTTGACTCTTACTGCGTGGGTTGGATGTTGAAGGCTCTCAACCGGGAAGAATGGAAGAAGGAAAGGGAGGCCTTTGCCCTGCAGTGGGACGATCACGGCTGATAATAATAACAAGCTTGATGTTTTTACTCCAAGGGACCATAGACCCAAGTATTCATTTCAACTTTATACCTCCACACGAGTCATGACCCAAAGAAAAATTTAGTCTGAGTGTTAATTTTTCCTTCTGATACTATGATGTACTAGCTTCTGCCCGCGACTTCGTCTGCGTGGACTTCAGATAAAAAGTTGCCCATGTGTTATTCCAGACTATAATCTATCTCTGTGCCAAATTTTATCCAGATCCGTTCAGCCGTTCTGGCGTGAAAGAGTAACAAACATCCGTCCATAGATCCATCCATACTCACAAACTTTCGCATTTATAATATTAATAGGATTTACTTTACTATTCAGCGAAAACAACCCAAGCTGGGCGTGTGGAAAATTAGTACTACATTTAGAAAAGGTAGATCTGTGACACTTTGGAATGCTTATGATAACGTTTTGTCCGTTAGCCGGAGCGGATAGATCCGCCGGATCCGACGCGGCCGGACTACGACATCCGCGCCGACGTGTGGTCGCTGGGCATCTCGCTCGTCGAGCTGGCCACCGGCGTGTTCCCCTACAGAGACTGCCAGAACGACTTCGAAGTGCTCACCAGGGTAAGCTCAATAATATTTGACGACACGTTTTCTTGTGTGTTCGATCCCCACACGGAGCAAATGTTTGTATGATCTACAGGTAGTTGTTCCGGGTCTGGGTGTTTGTGTATGTGGGAATTTGTGTTTGTAAACAAAAGATTAACTTTTTTTTTGGCCAAAGATCTGAGCAATGTATTTTAAAGCAAAGTCTGAAAACTAAATTCTTATGTTCTGTATAATTAGATAAGTGTATACATAAAACACATAATAAATATGTATAAGAGCGCCATTATTGCCAACAAACTGTTGTAGTTTGGCGATTTTGATAATTTAAGTGATTTGCATGTACGTTTCCCTCAATAAATTAAAAAAAACGCACCCACGATACAGGAGAAAATTCTAGTAGCGCAAAATTTCTTAAAAAAAAATACCAATATAACATCATACTGATACTTTCATAGATAGAAAGAAGGTATATACTTACTTTAAAACAAACAATGACAAGCAAAAGAGTCAATGTAAACGACGAAAAACTTTATAAAAGAGGTTTTACTTTTGCGTATGTCCTTCATATTAAATTCTTCAAACACGTAAAAGCAAAGTAGGTAGACTTCCGGCCTAGCCCGGCCGCTAGCAGTCGCGCTTAGGCCATTAGACTAATAAAGCAGTTACAATTTTATCAAACAAAAAATAAGTTCATTTAATACCCTGCATTTGTGTAGGCCAGAGCTCCCCAAACTTTTTTATCTTGTTGACTAAGTGGCATTTTTCTCGGTTTTGGTTTGACCTCCTGGTTACCAAATTTCTATTATTAGCAAATTCTTAATAAATACCATACCAATTTACATCTCATGGACCCCTTGATTTTAGACTTCTTTGGCTACCACTGGTGTAGGCATTATTTGGTTTAAAATAATAATAAATAATATTTTGTAGGTGATAGCGGATGATCCTCCTCAGTTGCCAGATACGGACGACTTCACACCTGAGTTCAAAGTATTCGTGACACAGTGGTAAGTTACTACTGTAATATTAATACAATACAATACCGTAATTGTTTTAGTCAAACCACCAACAAACGGTAATTAATATAATTTCGATTTAATGGTGTAATTTACTGACGTAGTCGTTTTGTAAAAAAACTGGGAGTTGCAGTCACTGAGGGTACGGGATTGCATGACTGTGGTGACTGACCGTCACGTTGCTTCGTATAAAATACTGACATTCAGTTACGTTTGGTTAGGGATCAACGATAAATTATTGAGTAGAAAAATGTGACATTGTGTTACAAAGGTTTTGTGATGTCACGTAAAAAGCTAATTTAAAAAAACAACGGTTTGCTCACGTTGTGCATTTTTGATATTATGGAATGGTTAGGGACTTATTTCGCACGAATTGCTTTATCAGTATAAACGTACTATTCAATATGTATGTATATGGTAAAATACAATATTCATTTATTGCGCTATCGTACACAAACATGACATTATATTACATAAAAAATTTATCACTTTAGAACTATTACAACCGTCTTACGAATTTTCGATCAGGTCACGTGTGCTGACGCGAGTTTAGCATTTTTTACCCAGCCCAAAAAGTGCAGAACTCAGCTAACGAAGTTTTCACTTAAAAAAAATTAGAACTGCTGTTTTGCATTAATTATTTCTACATGTAAAATTGCAAAACATGTGACATAGGGGCTAACATAAATGTGACGACGTGTGACATGGACAGGAAAAATCATGAAATTTGTGTGACGCGATACATGGATGGCCCTTGACATAGCTCCCCAGCTATGATCAACAGTGGTCAAACATTACCTTTCACAGTAACCCTAAATATGTGTATCTACCTGATATACTCAGTACTGGGAAAAGGGTAGTTGACTGGTATTTGATTTATATAAAACTTGCGGGCCCGGAAAACGTATATAATACGTTAATTGTAATACCCAATTGCGGTGCCATCTGCCGGCTCAAATTATGAATCTAAACAATCCAAGGAGTTTTTCTTTGACTTTTTCTTTCCTTTTTTATACCGCAAAATTTGTGTTAGTATAGATTTTGTATGGCGCACGGAATTTACGTCAACTGTTCGTATAGTGCGCTCTCAGTCTTGCACATGAAAAAAGGCTTCTAAATTCCTTATTTTTAACAAATTTTAACTTTATTTCTGTTCTGTGGGTTCTATTTATGGACAACTTTATCATGAGGCTATATACGATAGGAGTCAACCAGCCAGGCAAAGGCGCAACATTACTTTATCCGTTTAACATTTTTAATTTCAGATACGATGTGAAAATTGTAACTTGTAATAAATAGAATAAATGGAAAACGTAAGCTGTATTGAAAATTAACCTATTACAATATACTATTGAACAGGCTTCGAAGTGATAATTATCATTGATAATCGTCATTGAATTGTCTTTGATCATTCATTGTCATTGATAATTATCAAGATAAACATACCTACATAGGTTGATAAAAATACATTATATTTGTCTTAAATTATTTTATACAAACAAAGTTAAAGCTTTTGTTCCTGCGACCCTTAAATTCTATTTAGAAGTTCGAATTCGCCTGGGATTGTGTGGTTTGGATAGCCCTAACGTAGGAGATCAAATATTTAAAAAAAAATGCGAATGGTCCAAATGGTGTGATCTTCACCACACCATACAGGCGAAGTCATCGGTGAAAGCTAGCAAAACTATCATAAAATACATATTTTTCAGCCTAACAAAAAACTATAGACAGCGTCCCAAGTACGCGAAGCTTCTAGAACACCCGTTCGTAGTGAAATCAGCGCGAAGTTCCATATCCGTGGAGGCGTGGTACGCGTCGCTGTTTATATCGGGGCAGGGAGCATCCAAGGGGGGCTCGGTGACGTCACTGGCCACGCACTCGGCCTCCCCGCCCAGCAATGGAGTGGAGACACCGGTCACGCCTCAACCTGTCAGGAACTTCGTGACTAGCTCGCAGCATTGGATGGAGCAAGTTACTCCTACGCCCGCCAGGTGAGGTTTATATATATTTTTTGTGTATTTTATAACAAAGTTATTGGTAATTTATCAATCGTAAAATGCAAAAGGGCTTCCTCTCTACACCATTTTAAACGACTTTTGTTCTACGACTTTTGATAATTTATTAATATTTTTTTCTTATACAAAAATAACAAAGTAATAATCACACTAAGTTTATCATAATTATCTATGGTACGACTCACGCGGCGCCGGATGATCGCTGCACATGACCACCGCTCTTGATCGAGACGCGAGGTCTAAAGATCTAAGAAATATCAGTGTACGGGCAAAACTTCAAATTTTTTTTTCTGATAAATGTATTCGATTTTGAGAAAAGTCATAGAATTTCATAGAAAAAAGTTGTTCTTTAAGGCTTACGCGTTTTACGATTAATTATCCATAACCATTTATTTTATGCACAGTTGGTACAAAGGTGGTCTTAATGCTGTTAGGCATTTTCTGCCAGACAACCTTAGGGTGATGCAGGGATAAATAATAAAAACAGTAGATGCACTAGAAAACAGAGAGATGCTTTCATTTTTATTCCGATTATAAATCGCCAAATAATCGCCCATTTCTATTTTTATAATTTGACAAACAAGCGTACGGGTGGTAATGATACGATGGGTGCATTGCCTAAGCGATCAGATCGGAAACGTGTTATCGCCATCATTTTTAGGTTGTGAGAATGAGATAGCGCTATTTAACCTGTATTGCGGCATCCCTCTCTTTCAATCGGAAAATGATAGCAATAACACGTCATGATACGTCCTCAGGGCCTCAACTCAAATATTAGCTATTACCTACAGGAAGCGTTGTATGTTTTCTTGACGTTATTATTTTAATTTTCCCGTAGAGCGTGGTGGGCGACAAGCAGTAACGCGAACGCTGGCGGCAGCAGTTCACAGCCCACGAGTCTGGAGGCAGAATTGAGTAACCATTCGCCTTACCCCAGAAGAAGGTACTTTATACTCACTTTCATATAGCGAAAGTATACAAACAAATTCTCAAGATGAATTTTATTGTATCGTAGAACAATCGACGCGTGCGCATCGCCGCCCCCGCCGCCTGTACGGAGAGTTTCCGCAGACAACCGCTGGAGGGCGTCACCGGCGGTCAGTACCTATAGAATTTTATAACATAACATCACGCCTGTATTCCCCGAAGAGTTAGGCAGAGGCGTACTAATGTATACCCACAATTCGCCGGTATGTTTAGGTCCCATGTTATAGGGGGCGAGCCTATTGCCATGAACCGGACATAAATTCCAAACTCCGAGCTGCTACTACAAATTTAATAGAAAAACGCAATAACACTGCGCGACCTGAAAATCGAACCCACGACCTCTAGCGTAGCAGACACGCTCAGAACCACTAGGCTAATGAGGTATATAAAGATAGCGAATTAATTTATATTGACATTTGGGCATAATGCTGACTAAACTTGATACAGACAGTCGGGGCCATAATAGCATGAAGATTTTTTTTTTTTTGTTTTTTTTTTTTTTTTTTTTTTTTTTAAAGCTTACTAGCAATGTGGGTCACACATTACTAGTATTCTTGTTAACCCCTCGTGCTAAGCTAAAATGCTTGTGTTACGAGTGGGTTCACGTCGGTAGTGCAATGGGTGGGGTTCGAACCGGCAACCACATCATCGCAAGTCCGACGCCCTAGCCATTAGGCTACCGCCGCTTAAAATAATAATTCACATTAGTATATAATTAGTTTAGTGAAGGATTTTAGTGTATTATTTTTTATAATCTTAGCATGAAAAATGCAAAAAAATCACAATGATAATAATTAGTAAGTATATAATTTTAATTGATTATTTTTGTTTTGTTTTTCTGCCTATATTACTCTATGCAGTGTCCTTGACCATGTTAATTAATGCTTTTTCTTTCTTTAGTGATTATTGTTCGTAACAAATTTTGATATTTTTGCAAGACACTCATTTTTTATGCGGTTTTACCTGCGTACATGTATAGTTTAACTATCAACTATACTACATAATTCTTTTTTTTTCGTTTCAACAGAGTTCCGGCAACACTAGTCCTATAGTCTTACAGAGGTTTTACCATCAGAACCAGCAGAGGAGGTCCCGCGTTGACCTGCACGCCACACCTAGACATAGAAGGTATGTAATGCTAATTCAAGATTTAGTTTAAAAAAAAGACTGCCATCGAGGGTCAGTTCTGCTAATTTCAACTGGTAAAAATATAATTCTAATGTAGTCTTAACATATCATACCATATTCATATTTATATCATTATCATTTTTATATTTCATCTTTAACTATCTATATACTAATATATAAAGCTGAAGTTTGTTTGTTTGTTTGCTTGAACGCGCTAATCTCAGGAACTACTGGTCCGATTTGAAAAATTCTTTCAGTGTTATATAGCCCTTTTATTGAGGAAGGCTATAGGCTATATATCATCACGCTACGCGGACGAAGTCGCGGGCAGAAGCTAGTATATTATATCAGTATCATTATTTCACGTGGGAGAGCCATGCTTCGGCACGAATGGGCCGGCTCGACCGGAGTGATTCCACGGCCTCACAGAAAACCGGAAACAACGCTTGCATCGTGTTTCGCCGAGTGAGTGAGGATACCGGAGGCCCAAACCCTTTTAAAAGGCGGGCAACGCTCTTGTGAGTCCTCTGGTGTTGCGGGTGTCCATGGGCGGCGGTTATCGCTTACCATCAGGTGATCCGCTTGCTGGTTTGCTCCCCTATCCCATAAAAAAAACATTAATTTCGATTGATAGAAAAAGGAATCAACATCGAACGTGAGAAAATGTATATTATTGACAATCCACGTGTTGTGTGTCCGATCCCCACAAGACGTAAATATTTGTATGACCTACAGGTAGTTGTTCCGGGTCTGGGTGTGTATGTGTGTAAAAGCACCCAGTATATAGGAAAAAATCCTAGAATAGACCAAGGTTTCTTTAGAAAAAATAAAATAAATCCAGCTTTCCTTTTTTTTACGATATCGAGATTAGATTGGTTTTTTTCTTAAATTACTAGAATTTGCCTTGTTACTTCATAATAATAAAATCAAGTAGAGTTTGATTTGATTAGATCTTTTTTGTTCCAGTTTAAGTAGAGAACATAGTACTGGTCGGTCTCCTGAGCCTCCACCGAGGACCAGCAGGCAGCACCAAATGTTAGGACATGAAGGTAACTACTACATAATATAATAGTGGTAATGTATTAATAAATTCAAATTGAATATTTTTCGCACATTGATATACCTAATATTAATTAACTGCCTCATTAGCCAAGTGGTCCTGAGCGCGACTGCTACGCTAGAGGTCCTGGGTTCGATTCCAAGGTCGAGCAAAGTGTTATTGTGTTTTTCTATGAAATTCCCAGTAGCAGCTCGGAGTTTGGAATTTGTGCCCGGTTAATGGCAATAGGCTCGCCCCCTATTACAGGGGGACCTAAACATACCGGTGAACTGTGGGTGTACATTAGTACGCCTCTGCCTAACCCTTTGGGGAATACAGGCGTGATGATATGTTTATGTGATATTAATTTACAGCGAATGGTAGCTCTACGGAACTAGAACCGCCGGCGCTTCATGAGAGATTGCACCCACCGTCGCCGTTATTACTCAACGATAGGTAAGACTGTAAAACATTAACTTAATTAGGTTTAGTAGTTTATTTAGTACGTTGGGGTCGGCTTCCAGTCTACCTAAAACACAGTCTCTGTCTGTCTCAGTCTACAGTATGTCTAAAATCAGTAGGTATTTCGTTCTCCTCTCAGAATGAGGGATTAGGCTATATAATCCTCCTCGCTAGACTAATGCAGGTTGGCAGTCTTCACACGCCATCGAGAAAATCTCTCAAGCGTTCAGGTTTCCTCGACGATGTTTTCCTTCACCATTTAAGCGCGTGATAATTAACTATTAATAAGCGCCTTAGACTTGATATCGAAACCTTTGACTGGGCAGTCCAATGGTCTTATAAATACAAATAGTTTTATTATTTTTCTCTCACATAGACAAAAATTAAGTATACAAAATGTATGATTAGGACATTTGCGGCCTGTTTCACAACCCCCAGACAAGTGCCAGATTGCCCACCCGCAAGTCCCTTTCCCGTTCCACAGTAAAGTAAAGTAGGACAAAGACGGAACCACCGCCAAAGCCATTCTAGCCGATCTGGAGGCTGTGAAAGATATCACTAGGCTATCACTGCTTCCGAACTAAGGTCTTACCTAATTAGCTGATGTCTGCCTAGCTAACTCGTAATTCATATTGATTGTTTATTTCGGTCGTGCAGGCTATCAGAAGGTCGTAGTCAAAGTCTAACGCGGACGGAGCTTCGTAACGGTTACCGCGGAGAAGTGCCGCCGCCGCCCGCGCCGCACCGCCACCCGCACGACGACCAGGGTGAGTACCACTTACTAGGGATTTGGCCGACTAAAATGGTCATTGATGAATCAAAATGTGTTTAATTTCGGTATAAAATTACCTCCAAATGTACAAAAAACCTATATAATTTGCAGATAGTCTGTCATTTTGTAAATTATCAGAACTGGCCATTTTAGGCCCTTGAACACACCGTTATAGAAGGAATTATGATGAGACAAATAAGTTTGCGAATGAGAAAATGGCTGTAAATACAGATTCCTTTTTGTCAAGTACCTATCTTGGGCAATGCTTGGGATGTTAAAATGGCCTCTTCAGTGGCTTCACATCCGCAGACATTTGCCACGTCAAAAAAATAAACAAAACTTGATAAAAATGGTATTGAGACTAAAACCATTTAAGTAATTGAACTCATAATTAAATTATCTCTCTTTTTATAATTCTAATTTTCTGTGAATTGCTCTTCAATCACCTATTATTTTTGATTGAGTGATGAAGTAAAAATATTTCGAAACAACTAATGATTTATGATCTGGAATGTAGGCTCAACACAGTCTGTGTGAGTGAGCTATATAATACATGTTTAGTTTTGTTTTAAAACGCCCGACGACTGTAATAAATGTCAGGAACAGGAAAAAGAGGATCTAATTATAGTATTGTCTTAACCATTGAGGTCAGATGTATTATTATTACTAAGAATCTATACCTTTTCTATAAATCTGACCTTTCCTTCAAGAGTATTTGATTTACTAAGGTAAATATAGTAAAGGATTTAAATTTGCGGACGATCAGAATGGGATTCATTTGGGAACTAAATGAAAATGAAATGGCGGCATGCCCAGTCGCAGGAAAATCGCCTTATGCGCCCTCGATTTGTAATTCAAAGTTCCATCCAAATTTGGTCGCACGCAGACAATTCCATAACAATATTTTAAGGTGGTATCAGACTACGCTGGACCTTATAGCATACATTTTACAGTAAAGTTCGCGCAAAATAACTTGACCCAAAACTAACGGAGAGGGGGAAAGTTTGCGCAGTACATTTGTGAGTAAAATGTACTAAAAAACGACTACTGCGCATCCGCCATTTAGGTTCAAGTTATTTTGCGCCAACTGTACTATATATCGAACGGTAAACAAAAAAGTTTATTTAATATACTGCTGATACACAGGGCTATTAAACACAAGCCTTACTGTATAGCTTTTGGAAATATTAAGAAAACAATATTATCTTCCTATACAAACTCGACCTGTCAGTATTCTGTACAAGGGGAAGGGAGCTAATACGCTATTGGCGCGATAGTCCCAGGACTCATCAACCAATAGCGTGATAGTTCAATAGTGGGTATTATCCCTTTCAAATAAAAAGTATCTGAGTCTACAAAATATACAATGTCCTTGCTAAGGTGTAGCGTATTCTGAAAGCACGTTTGTGATTGACAATGACAATTTGTAACGAAGGAGGGCAGCCAGCCTATGACTACTATGAGTTTAAGCGCGCGTTGTTCGCTGCGCCGGCCGCTCCGCGCGCACGCGCATACTCCGCACGCATCGTGTGTATAGACGCGTGAAATTATTGCAACAGACACACTAGTGTCTAATTTATTTTTATGGCAATATTGTCACTTTTCGCTTTGTTTTTGTTTAAACAAATGACAATAAAGTCTTGAAAGTATATTTTGTATTTTTTTTAGCAGTCTTGCCTTTGTTATCTCGAGGGTTAATGAATTTATTATTTGCTACGCAGGCAGTCCTTAGCAGTTTTTCAACGTTGAGTTGAGGTATAGCCTAAGTGCTTACAGGTTTTAAAGTTCCTAAAACAGAAAACCAAGGGTATAAAAATAACATGAGGGCTTAGCGCTTTATTTTTTAAATGTCAAAACGTTGCAATGATTTCACAAATCATCTCATTCTCATACAGTCTGTTTCTACCCTTCCATTATGTAAATATCGATGGAGAAAAACCATGAAGTTATGGGATATATGCTTTTGACGCGTCCTACGTGCTTTGCGGTTATATGCTTTCGCACAGATGTAAAATAGCCAGACAGAGGCTTTATTTTGTCAAACACTTTTTGGAATATTTTTCGAGTTTTGTCGATAAATAGATGTTTGATTGAAGAGCAGACTAAGTAATATTCCTCAGAAGATATTTTTTATCATCTTAATTCTCAGCTACAAATGATTGTAATTCTGTAAAAACCTTTCGCTCAAATTTTTATCCATAAAACTCGATACGAAATTTTTATGTCAACGTTTTGACAACCATTATTTATGTGCTATTCAATGGCATTAACGCACTGTTCCAAACAAGGGTTTTATTTAAGAATATTTTAAAATAATTTATATTTCCTATTTTTCATTGATTGAATCAAAAGTAATTCAGCAGTAGGAAGTGCAACACGGTATAAGAGACTTTGAATTGTGTCTTTAATTTGTTACTTATCTGATTAATTATTCAACCTGTTACGATATCAGAGTATAAGGCAATAGTGCTTCACCAAAACTGAACAAAAAATTTGATTTGTATATTTTTGTTTGAAAAAGTTTGTCGATAAAATTAAAGTGTTCACGAATGTTAAGGTTTTCCAAACTAGTGACTTTTATGGTATATTTAAAGCTGTAAGATATCGATACTTTGTTTGGAACATTGCGTCTATACATTGATGTTTTAATATTCGATAAATACTATCGATATAATTAGAGATGTAGCCGCAAATTATTATCTACTTTATGACCTAACCAACTCATTGTATGTTCAGCTTCTCAAAATTGATTCTCCCAAATGTTTCTTACCGACATGTTGATGTTCGTTATATGTATTAACACATTGAGGGGATGTTTCTTTTTTCAACCCAACCTAACGCAGTGTCTTTGAAAAAATCTTCACTGATTTATTAATTTTTTTCGTGGCATCCTATTATAAGTTCAGGTAAATACTTTTTGATATCAACTCCATAAATTATATTAGTGGCCACAATATTTTTAAACATTACTCGTATTGTTTTTTTCGAAACGCTATTGTGAAGGTATCACTAATAGTATTTAAAACCAATTCAGTTTTAGCGTTTATACTTATTGGTTTATTGTGTTTCAACGACAGCACACTACGATTGATCAGGACATAAACGCTAAAATTGACTGGTAATAGTACATCGCTAGATCAAAAATGTTCCCCTCAATGTGTCTGTGCTTTGCCGCTGTCCTTCGGCGCCCCACACATCGCCTGCCCATTAGTAGCTCTGTCACATGCCTCGCTACACTAAACACGAACCTAACACCTAGCTAATAAGGCCTATATTTGTGTACTGCGGGTACGTATCGCTTTGGGAAGCGTTACTAAGTATTTACTTTGTATTATCGAGTTTGCATAAATATTGTTTTAAAGTGGATGGTTTACATGGTACTATTATTGGAGCTATACAAAAAAGTGAAATATATATTTATTTGCGTGATTTTAATCAGACGGCCTTGCCATTAACTATGATTGTGAATGAGAATTCAGTCTAGCAAGATCTGAACATCAATGTCAACAAATAACTATGTAATAACGTTATTGAAGTTGAATTGTGACAGGGACTGGGAGAGTCGTAAAAGTATCTCACTCTATTATAGACTCTAACTCTACTACTACTCTACTCTATTCTCCACGTCTTAATCTGCAAAGAATAGACAAACCCAAGCACTTAACGCGTCTTAATATCGCATTGTAGATAACCATAAAATAGATGACAAGGCTTGGACAAATAACCTTTAAAAACACATCTATCGAGTCTTATTTTCAAAATATATTTTTAGATTTACAACTGTGTTTATTGAAAGTATCGACTCAAGGTAAGCTATCCACTTTAGATGTAAATAACGTGGCTTTTACTGGCGAGGTGCGAGCGAGACACTTGTGTTCTTCATCACTCATCATCATGGTAGCTTCGCTGTCCGTAACATTAGCCAGGCATTGAGTACCGACCGACTCTTTGGATCACACATGTGGCTCTCTGAGATGTAAACAAAATTCTCTTTGAAGTAATGGAGTTGACTAGCGAGATAATTCGTCATATCGAACACTAGCCAAGATCAATCCATTATTAGTACTAATACTAGCTGACCCGACAGACTTCATTCTGTCAAAAGTTATTTCCCTCGCAACTTAGTTTTTTCTTTCTTAAGAACCATAACAAAAAAAGAATTAGCGAAATTGGTCCAGCCGTTCACGCGTGATGCCGTGATCAAGGGAAATAGGGATTAATTTTTATCTAAACAGACGTAGTTTAATCAGTACACATAGTGAAATTAATTCAGCATTGCACTGAGGAAAAAAATATAATGTACACGAAAGGTTTTCACTACACAGAAGTTTTGCTTATATCTCAGGATGACAGAAAATTTGTATTTTGATGGGTGGCATTTGTTATCACTGCACTTGAGTACATTATGGTTGGGCACAACCAAAGAGTCGGTACGTTTGGAGCGGGCAGAGCGGCGTAGTGTAGTGGGGGAGGAGGGGGGGTCGCGGTCTCGCATGGTGCTCGGTCGCAGGCTGGCTGCACTCGCTCGCCGGGCTCGTGAAGCGCCGGCTCAGCGGGTACGTCAAGTGGCATCACCTTGCAGCGCGCAGAGACAACCACCACCAACATCATCTGCAGCATAGGTGAGCTCTTCTCTACTATTATAAAATTACAAAAAAAAACTGTGTCTGTACATTGCAGATATTTAAAAAAACCAGGTAGGTATATAAACGTCTCCGAACCCAAATATGTGATATTTAAAATTCTTGTCTGTTTGGTACGGGTTGGCGTAAAAACTACTGAATAGAATTTAATTTTGTAATCACTGTTAGTATGTGCTCCAACTCCAACTAAAAACTGGTATACTTTTTATCTCAAAAAATTAAACGCAACCTGAGATACATCAGACTTTTCTGACGTATAGAGACACATACAAAGAAGACATAATCACTGTTGGTTTTGAGCTTGAAGTGAGCGAAGCCGCGGGCAAAAGCTAGTGCTTTTATTATAATTATTATAATCTTAGATCATAATTAGAAGCTGCGGTAGCCTAATAGCTAGGGCGTCGAACTTGCGATCATGTGGTTGCCGGTTCGGAACGGCACTACCGATGTAAACCCAGCCCATCCTCGCTATGTTAAAGCCGACTTCTAGTTTAAGCATAAGTTTAGGTTTAGGTCCCATATAATAAGGAGCGAACTTATTACCATTAACCGGACACAAACTCTGAGCTGCCAATTTCATAGAAAAACCTAGCAACACGGCTCATCCTGGAAATCTAGCCCAAAACCTCCAGCGTACCAGACGCGCTTATAGGTCAAATAAAAGTTATTGAGGGTGTAAGAAGTCTATCAACCCATTTAAGGCTAACTATGCTGAACTATTATCAAATTAACTTACTATTCGAGATCACTGCGAAAGAAGTTCCTGGCAATGAGAAAAGCTAGTTCACAATATTATAAAGATTACAAGAATATGAGTCGATTCTTTGTCTCGACACATTTATAATCCCAAGCAACCAACATCTTTGATATTTTTTAAGCATTTGGGTCGGTATTCTAAACTGGGGCCCATACCTTGAGCAGCGGTCGAATAATGTATCTATGTATTTGTATTTAATGACAGCGACATAGGAGCGCTAGCGTTAATCACCGGATGAGGATAATCTTAGATTGACAGCATTTTGGCGTTTCATCGTTGACATTCTGTAATGACATTTTCATACAGATGGGGCAACAGCGAAAGTTGGAGCATGCCGGCGTCGCCCCTCCCGCCCCGCGCGCCCCCGCCGCGCCCCGCCGACTAGCGCCGTCTGGCGGCCGCCGCCGACCTCACCGACTGTGGCATCAAACACTTACATTACAACATATACGGAAACGTCGCCAAGTTAGCTCTGCTTGAGAGAGTGTAGGATATGTGCCGGATACTTGTGAGACAGTTTAATTTGTTTTGTTTTTATTAGAACGATATTAAATATGTACAAGTTGTACATTCACATTGTATATTATATCACATAAAATTGTATAGTTGACCGCACGTCAGTGGTAACAATTTGACCTGGAGCTGGCCTAGCAGATAATTTCGATAATATTCTCATCACTTTAGTGTCATGTTCTGGCCGGCTAGGCTAACTAGAAGCAATTGCCATCAGACCTCCGCAACCCAATTTCTGTGCAATACTTAATACATCAATTCTTCGTACTGATGTGCGAACGATCATACATAATTATGTCATTATTATGGAAAAGGCTACTCGGTAAAGTAATTAGATTGAAATTACAGACTGAGATAGCGCTAAACAGAGCAAGCTACACTGAACACGAGTGCCTGTTTAATTTTCGTTTCCTTTTTGTGACAAAGTAGGCAACTTCTATGTATGTATATGAAATAATATTTAAAAGTGTAAGAAATTGATGCCACGTTGTCTTTGCAACCAGTGTTGTTCAACGTTCTAAATAATTATGTATCGATAATAAACGTGAACTCTAGTGAAAGACGGCACGATCGCTTTGTATTTTATTACTGCTAAAGGTGCGGTTTCACTGCACGCGACTGGATTAAACTAGCTGAGACGTTATTCTAAATGGCTGTCGTGGCGTGTCGCTTCAAAATATATGTACAGTTGTTTTAATAGGCAGATTTGATTATAAGAACCACAAGGCAAGTCAATAAGACTATTAGAGCAGGTACTTTTGAAATGTGAAAAGATCTTTTTGTGATTTTTTTGCTAAGATTATAAAATTATTTTAGTGGAAGAAACATTCGACTCTTCTGGTTAGGCAGGTTGAGTGGCAAAGTAACTAGCTTCTCAATAGATGTTACTGACGTCACCTTTAAGACGTAACTTCAGAATGTGAAGGCAAATTTTGACATGGCTGGTGGGACTCGCGGTGGCTTAGAGGTCATAGCGTCAGGTGTGTCAAAAATTAGTTGCACACTGAGATGTGAATAGCCGTAATGATAAAAAATATGACCATGGACTGCCAAGTGCCAAGTCGTAAGTCTCGAATTCAAAGCTAGACACGGAACCCTATTTGTAAATAAATAACAATGACAGGCTAAAACACCCTGGGGAACTTGTGCCCACAGTGGTATTGTAAGTGCCCAGAATACAAGTTCTGTTGTTAACCTTTTCTTCGCATTCGATACCAAATCAGATTAGACATATTCGATTCTAAAATCGTTACCAAATCAGATCTGCCTACTAAGAAATTGCATTCAAAGTGCCTGAATTAAGACTGAGTTTCCGAAATTAACAATATAGTTAATACAAAACTGTGAGTTTAGAACGAACTACCTCCTATTGCGATTCGCTCCCCGAGCTCTTTAAATACATCAGTCTAATAAAGACGACAATGCAAATGAAGACTTGGTCGAAGTCGTCAGTCGCGTGCGTGGGACCACACCTTTTTTTGTAAATAGTCAACCGCCGTGCAGTATTAAGCAACGGTGTTTCGAAGGCTTACCGCGTGATAATAGTTACTTAGCACATGTTCATAGTACACGTTAAATGAATATTTTGGAACAAAACGCGTTTAGTAGTTATACCGAAAGATTTAGGACGGATTGTAGTGTTAGGCATATATTTTGGGATATTACCAGTTAATTCTGTGATTGCGAATAACCTGACTACGGTGCCATTAATTTAAAATTAACGCTTGGTATACACATGTCGTAAATAGCATATTTTTGCACGTGCTAATAAGGATACAATACTACACGTGCGGATTGTTTGATATTTGGTAGCACATGCTTAAAAATTGCAAGAAATATGCTACTTATGAGCATGTGGTTCCCAGGCCTATAAATTATTTAATTTGGTGGGCCATATTAGTTTTAACCACTAGAGCCTATAGGAAACGTACACAGAGGTTCGATATATTGACCATAATATATCCACAAACATTACATTGTTATTTTGCTTCATCGTAGTCGGGTAACGAAAATAGCGTAGGCATACTCTCTTTCTACGAATCTGTCTCTAAAATAATTGTAAAGACAAAACTCTTTTTGTATTTTTTTTTTTGCTTTTTCCATGTTATTTTAGTGAAGGAAAAATCCGACAGCGGGCAGGATTCGATACGCACCTACGCCTTAAATACATAAGACGCCATGACCACCAAGCCACCGTGAATCCCCCAACCCGTCAGGTCGAAATTTGCCTTCACATTCTCGTCAATATACGTCACCTCAAGGACTTAAATGAAATGATATGAAATGATATTTAGTTCTGTATGTAGATCATTAGAGACACTTTTACAAGTCTATGTATTGTTTTTTTTTTTATAGCTAGATGGCTTCGGCATTTCCTAACTGACGACCTCTGAGAAGAAACACCGAAACAAACTCAGAGAATCATGGTCTCTTTTAAAGTCCAGACATAAAATAATGCAAATAATGTGAGTGGGACAATGCAGGGCAATGTCTGAAATGGCTAAATTCAGGGTCCACAAACTTATAGCTTTTTCAAATCATTGCCATTACCTATTTATCATAAAATATTTTTTACTAGTCCCTCTGGCCTGATTAAAGATCATAGAGTATCATAGACCGAGAGTAAGCCTATAGAGTTGAAATAACGAATTTCCTTGCGATATTAAAAAAATATCCGATTAAAAATCCGTTATTTTAGCTGTTAAAAATTGTAACACCATTTGTAAATCACAGACTGTACACGCATAAATATAAACTGAAATTAACGTTCGCAGGACATATGGTCTTAATTTATTATTGCACAGTTTTCAATAGTTTCTTTAAAAGGACGAAAAAAAGTACTAATTCACTGTCCCATATGAGCCAACTGGTAAACAAAGCTCACTCATCTTTCACCCTGTAAACAGTGCCGACTCAGTCACCTGCATCCGTTAAAGGTGATTCTACCCGTCGTACTCAGCAACTTTTCTTACGAAACCCTATACCTACGCTACGAATATCTATTCGTGAAAAATAAATACATCTTACATACAAAATGATTATGTCATGCCAAAAGCATACTTTTAATATGAGTAAGACTTTAATCCAATTTATTACTTTTTATTTACAGATTAGGGTCCACTTGCACCAACTTCTTAAATGTGTTTAAATTGTATTTGAACACGAGATTTCTATGAAAAAATGTGTTTAAATAGAATTTAAACATATTTAAGAAGTTGGTGCAAGTGGCCCTTAATTTAATTCAAATGTAAATTTTGATTTAATTTAGCTCAATTATATTCATTTTTAATATTAGAATTAAGTAAAATTGTTTTTAACCTATGGGCCTAGTTGCCATAAATAAATAAATATTTATTATTAATTATTAAATTGGTTAGTCAGTAAGTAAGTGTCAGAAATCAGTATAACCAATACTGGATTCTGTCAGTTTTTTCACGTGTTATTTACTTGTTTTCATACAAGTAATTGGTGAGTATCACGAGTAGAATCCCCCCTTTATCGAGGGCATAAATCGGCAAAAAGAGGCTAATCTGTCTGAAACCGTCAAGTAATTCCCACAGACCTATTCGGTCGAAGGAATTAAAATTGTGTAATAATAAAATGAGACTTAGCGCCACTTGCACCAATTTCTTGAATGTGTTTAAACACAACATTTCTATGAAAAATCTTGTTAAAATAAAATTTAAATACAATTATGAAGTTGGTGCAAGTGGCCCTTCATATTTTTTAATGAATCCGTGTACTTTGACGTAAGTGTGTAAGCGTGTAAGCAGTGTAGCTTTGACAATATGGTCTTACCTATTGGAGAGGAAATGAGTTTTGATGCGTCTATGTACTGTTGTGCTTCAGCATATTATCACGAGACTCTATAATTTGTAAAATTTTAATTGCAGAATGTTTAAGGTTTTCTAGAAAATAAATTGTGCAATTAAATATACAATCCTGGAGAATAATTATTATACATTATATAAATATTTGTTTATTAAAACCTAATGAACGGTAACTACTGTGTACTTCGACATTCATGGTTTTAGTAAGTTTATCTTTTGGTTATTCAACGAGTATATTATTATTTTTGTCATTCTAAGCACAACAGTACACGGCTATGATTGTACAGTGGAGTCTGGGTTGTATTCCTATTTGACAATCAATAGTTATAGATTATACTCCTTATTCATAAAAATATAAAGTTATAGCAAAATTCTTTATAGCTATGGAAGGTTTATAAGACATTTTATATTATTATGAATAAGGGGGTATGACTTCTGTATTTGTAAATATCTTGTATATTTTAGTATAAGTGACAAATAATGCAATACAATACGATAGCGCAAGTTTTTATTTGTAATATACATACGTGTTTATTGGTCAGTTGCGGTGGAAATGTAGACAATGTATAAGGAAATAGTTCACACATGACCAAACTACTAACACCCGAATGTACAATGGGTAGGTACATTGTTGGTAGTTTTGATACAAGTACAAAATAAAGGATAATTTTGATAGGTATATATTTGCTTCGTTGGCTGTATTCTATCATTTTAGAAGTAATGACTTGTATTCTGTCCTTTTTTCTTTGTAATATTTGTAAACCGTAGTATAAACTTACTAAAATATTATTTACAAGCATCTGACCAGTAAACAAGGCGTGACGAATTAAATTGTACTTTTATTTGTAATAAATAGAGCGTCATAGTGTTTACAGCTTATGAAATAATTATTGTAGTATTTAATTTTACGTCTTTTTAATATTTTGACCAAATGTATAGATTAAAATCGGATATATTTTTGTTCGCTTCTGATGTACGAGTGTTGTAACTCGACTATCTTGACTTTAGTCGATAATAGTTGATTTATATAAGTCGATTTAATCAACTCATTCAGAAATTACTATCTTAGTAAGCCTGAAACCCAACAAATGAATATTTAATAACCAACCAAATAGTTTTATTAAAGTTGGCTGAGTATCGATTTTGATAATTTGTACTGTAAGCAATGTGATGTGCGTTGGATAGTTTTTGTTCAAATATTATTTACAAATTACTTTTTGTTTCATTGTTAAATTTAAACACAATTCACAAAATATGAACAATAATAATAAACTCGTGTACAAGGATCAAATATGCATCAAACATGTGGATATTAAAATAGCCTTTTTAAAATTATCCGATTTAGTGCTGTCTGAAGCTATATTTGTAAAAGCACAGCGTGTCCCACGCTGGGCGCCAGTACTCGTCCGATCTGTGACAAGACATCCCAAATGAACACCGAGTGTAATGGACAAATTGCATAAATGATTAAATACGGAAAAGTATACAACAGCTAATACTTAGTAGCACACTTTTTTTTATGTCCAATGACATTTTATAGCTATTTTTTTTTGTCTCGCCTGTAAAGTCTATATAAGAAACTAGAACAGATTTTTCTAAAGCGGCAATAATTTAGTTAACATTAATTCCTCTGATATAAGTTATTTGACTGAAGTTGGTGGATAATGTCATGTCTCTGAGTAATCGACGCTGGCGCCCTCTAGTCCGCGCGCCACCCTACGTGCAACCGCATTAGTTAAGTTGAGACTATTTAAATAAATCTATTTAATAAACAACGATTAACTTGTTTTCTATTATATTATTGCAATAATTATTATTTTATTGTGTATTATATGGATCAAATTTTATTTTTGTTTTATTAATGTTATTACCTTATGCTTGAAGAATATTTTCGTCTGCGCTTGTTGACTACAAGCGCAGACGAAAATATTCTTCAAGCATCAGCAGGGTAAGGAGTCCAAAAAAATTTAAATTTGAGTTTCTTATCGTACTCATAAAACTGAATCATCACTACATATTATAAAACAAAGTCGCTTCCCGCTGTCTGTCCCTATGTATGCTTAGATCTTTAAAACTACGCAACGGATTTTGATGCGGTTTTTTTTAATAGATAGATTGATTCAAGAGGAAGGTTTTAAGCTATTTAACATTACGCTACGACTCTTAGGGACGGGGCAGCGCGGGTGAAACAGCGGGCGGGTCGCTAGTTAAATATATAAAAGAATATTTCACATTAAGATACAAACACAAATAAAACTAAAATGACTTTATTTTGAAAAATAATATATTTTGTACAATATTTGTGTGTAAACAACGAACTATTGCGTCGAAATACAAAACGTTCGAATGTAGTACGGAATAGATACTTATTTACAGTAACGGCTAAAGTTAGCAGAGTTGAAGCTAAGCAATATTTAACTGTTGGCAAGTATGTAATAACTGGTGTTATTTATCTTCTACATAACAATATCACGCCTCTATTTCCCGAAGGGTTCAGAGGCGTAACTACGCAAATCCTTGCAATATCTAGAGATGCGGATAACAGCCTGTCTATCGTTTTTCTTTAGCTTCACGAAACTAATAACTATAAATTGTATGGCAAGATAGTTATATTAAAATCCTTGCCAACAGCTGATCTGTTTGTCTATGTTATTTTTTTATGAATTACCTTTAATATAATTTAACATACAGCAATAAATACAAAAACAATCACAACTATTAAAACAGGTTAACTTTCTTTGGTACCATCAATAAATAATAGGCGTCATGTTTCACATTGGTAAACTAATTTCAATCAAATAAATTAAAAAAATAATTTCCATTTTGAAATAATTGCAGATTTATTTATATAAGAAATAATCTCTTGTTTGTCTTTTACGTTATATCTTTACGAGTAAAAATGATTTGTATCTAATTGTAATCTGCGATTATAACAAAACGTAATATTTAAAACATTCAATTTGCATAATTAAGTAATAACAAACAAATTAGCATCTTTAATATAAATAATCAACATACACTATAATTAACGCCGCACACAGAGATGTTAATTAACGTTAGTTAATCATTGACTTAACTCGACAAGGGTGGCCAAAGACAATATAATTTTTATGCAGGCGATATCAAACTCATTATTTTAATTTTAATAACTTACTAAATTAGATATATTTTTGGTATTTGCACTGAATATAAGTATAGGAGTCTTCAAAAATTTGAAAGTACTGGCCATAGTTAGTTAATGGATCACAAAAGTTAATTAATGTCTGTGAGTGTGGCGGTTACGAGCAAAAATACACAATTCTATTTCAAGTTCCTATAGTACTCGCGAACTGCGACGAGTTGTATTACTAATACTTTGCTTATAGAAGTAATTATATAATATAGCTATTTAGTAAGGTTAAATTGAAACATAATGTTTTGTTTATCTGGGTCTACAATCTACTATATAGAAGCGAGTAGGGTGTAGAGCACAATTTAATCAGACGTAGTAACAAATATCTAATGACACTTACACCTCTGTGCTGTAAGCGCGTTGGAATTTACTATTGAATATGGTTGGTTGAAATACCATATAATTTAATAAACGCTTTTTGACACATTTACAACGTAGTTACTAATACCTTATAGGGTGTTATTATAGCTACAAAGAATTTTGTTCAAAAATTTGGAAGTACCAAAAAACGTCTACCATTGCAAAGTTAACAATTAACTCCTATATCTAGTACTTAGAAATGTAAAACATTGACTTGTAAAAGTGTCTAACATTTAACTTGCAGAGTTATCACTGGAAGAATTTTAATGTGCACGATTATAATACAGGGGTTTGGATAATCAACGTACACCTTATCGAACAAATTCTGTTCTGTGACTTTTCTCAAAGCCATACATTTATCAGAAAAAAATATTGAAGTTCTGCCGGTACTCTATGATATTTCTTAGCTTAGACCAAGAGTAGCGGTTACCCGGCGCCGGGCGGTACGTGCCGCGCAGAGTCGTACCATAGATATGATAATTAAAGTCTAGATTTTTAGTTTTTTATTTTTGTATGGGAAAAAAATATTAACGAATTATCAAAAGTCGTGGAACAAAAATTGTTTAGAGAAGTAGTCCTTTCGCATTTTACGATTGACTACCAATAACCCTGTATATTGCGTTAACCAACACAGTTTACGTTGAACAACGCAGTAACCAGCATTTCTCATAAGCTTTTATTACAAGTATCATTTTCTAGTGTAGAGCCCTCTGTTACAGTGTGGTAGCTTTATACGTCATCTACATAAAGCAAGTACATTTTATATACATTATGGTAAGTAAACGAGCCCGAGCCTACAAGTTACATACTATAATAAATAAAATCAACAGCGCAATAGCGAATATCGCGACATAATACGACAAACAAATATCTTAACAGCCTCGATCATTCCTAACAACTATCCATTAACATCTGACTAGTAACACATAGGGACGTCCAAAGGGGCAGCAAAACCCATAATTCCAAGGCCTTTAAGAAAACACTTAAATGTAGCCATGTCTTTGACATTTTCTTACCAATAAAGTGAGATGGCAATACAGAAACCCATTAAAGTTACCAGGCGTTTATGAATAAGAGGGTTTCATTTTAAATAGTTAAAGTCACTTAAGATACAGAACATTAAATATTAAAACAAATTAAGGCAAGCAAACCTTCCACAGACTAAAACAAATTTTAACAATCTTCGCTTAGATACGTATTTTCATAATTTCTCATATACAATTAAATAGAACAATCAAAATAACACATTTTAAATTTATAACAGACCGAATGAGTGCAAACTCCGCATCTGTATTGACTAGTGACAAACTAGAGGAGTTTAAATATAGGTATCTTTTCTATAACTACTAGATATGTGGCTCGTTTGCGAGATTTAATTAAAATTTCGATTATAAAATTACTTTTAGTTATCTAGGTATATAATATGCGTAACTGCTAATTTTTACTTTTTAAATATGGCGCAGCTTTAAAATGGCGGAAAACTTTTAACTCTTTAGAACAGGCGGAATATGATTTTATAAAAAAATATTTTGTGCATAAAACGCATTAACTAGAGTTGCGAAGAGAAATTGACAAACATCTAATCAAAATATTAGGTATCGAGATTTTAAAAACAACTATATCTACGTGTATTACAATAACGTCCACCTTTATCGCCAAGGCACACCACTAGTAGGTCTAGTCTTTCCACGAGCCAAATATATTAAGAATAAATATCTAATTTTAACCTATTGTAATTTTCGAAATGTTTTAAAACATATCTTCACGACCATTGTCCCTTAGGGAGTGAGCACAGCTCCGAGCGATGCCAGCACTAACTGATCAGTCTGACTAACATTTTAATCACTTATAATTATATTAGACCTGCGCATGCGCATGCACATGGATCTATCATGCACTTGAGTGATAACATTAAAATCTAAAGATCGTTCTTTTCATATTTTAAAATTTAAAAAAGAAATGTCTTTTTGCGTGTAGCGAAGTCTAAATGCTCATATTTTTAAAATCTTCTTATTAGAAGAATATTTTTTACAATATACTTTCCGATCTTTAACTAATTCTATAAGAGACGTGGGAAGATTTGGATTTTAAGTACTTACGGCTGAGAAAAAACACTAATGATTATTTGTAGATATCTATACCAAATGTGAGTGTTGTCACATTCCCGCCACTAGAAGAAGTGTACGCTAGTAGTGTAGTGAAACCCGCCAGCAATGTTGATGCGAGGGAGATGCCGTGCCGTGCCGGCCACAGGCTACCATTGCTGATGCTGCTCCAATATCTATCCTGATTTAAAAACAATAGTTTGCATTAAGTATATAAAATGTATTAATCACCTATGCTAATATTATAAAGAGGAAAGATTTGTATGTATGTAACGAATAAACTCAAAAACTACTGGGCCGAATTCAAAAATTCTTTCACCATTTGAATGCTACATTATTGCAAATTAACACAGGCTATAGAATATTCTGTAAAAAGTTAGGGATTTCTCCACCCGTGCGAAACCGGGGCGGGCCGCTAGTGTAAAAATAAATCTACAAGCTGGTACAGGTTATTAATAACTCGAAGGCAATTTTAAGTAAATTAAATTTAAATTAAATAAGGTACACGTGAAAAGTCAAAAAGTAGATACACGGTTTCAAAAAGTGGGTCTTGGAGAGGAGGTGACAATTATTGTCTTTATAGAAAAAATATTACAATATGAAATCTTTATAAGTTTGCTGAGAATTATGCATTTTGATGTGTTAGATTTATTCAATGTATAAAAAGGGTCTACCACAGTAAGAGTTGACCAGCCCACACAGACAGCACAAGTTGATGAGTATGAGTATGACTTGTATAATCATATCGTCGTCAATCTATACTAATATATAAAGCTGGAGAGTTTGTTTGTTTGTTTGTTTGCTTGAACGCGCTAATCTCAGGAACTACTGGTCCGATTTGAAAAATTCTTTCAGTGTTAGATAGCCCATTTATTGAGGAAGGCTATAGGCTATATATCATCAAGCTACGCGGACGAAGTCGCGGGCAGAAGCTAGTATAATATATTTATATATACTCAGCTATAAAAAACTTGATATATAATTATAATTTCTATAAATAGCTTGAAGTATCCGCCATATCTACCGTCGACTTGAGTGTGTATGAACCTTGTCTTGTCGGTTCAAGACAGAAAGAGACCTTGTTTGTAAACAAGGTGCAGGATGGACACGCATTACAAGTCGATACCCTCTTACCAAGGTGTATTGAACACCGCGCCACACACGACGCCGACTCTTCGTGTGTATTAGTGATATTGTTTTCAAACGGCCGGTATTTAAAAATATTTTTATTTTTTCATAATAATCATAATTTATTTATTTCTCACCACAATATAAACATGATAATTCACATCTACACTAATTAACATAAATATTTCAATTTAGATATTTTGGGGAGACTGGCACCTAAACTAGGCTCGAGGCCTGTATTTCAGGGTACCAGGTCTCCACCCCTTAATCGTTACATTTAATTATGCAATTAATAGCGAAAGGCTGCAGTAAGAATAAATAATAATTCTATTTAGATAATTAATTAACATATTTATATAATATCTAGTTTTTAAATCTGCTTTTATTAAAGAGTTTATGCGAGTGGGTATGTTTGTGTGTGTTTGATTGTATAAGTGTGAGTGAGTGTGTTTGTGTCTTTCTGTTTGCATTATATTATATGATGTAGCTAAAAATTTATGCTTTTCGCAAATTTTCCTTTATCTGTGCTATTATATAAGACATTGCTTCGTACCAAATTTCAAGATTCTGAGTTCACAGGAAGTACCCTGTAGGTTTTGATTCCCTTGGGTCTTGACAGACAGACAACAAAGTGATCCGTTAATATAAGGGCTCCGTTTTTTCCTTTTGAGGTACGGATCCCTAAAAATTCCTACCTGTTCGATCCGAAAGAGGTACAAAATCGTATTGCGATTCCATTGTCCGCGTTTTTAACTATTTCTCGGGGTTTTTTTTTATTGAAAAGTGAAAACGATTGTATTTATAGAACCGGATATCTATACTTAACAATACCTTCACGCTCACGGGTCAGGCAGGGTTTTTTTTCACATTTATGTTATAATGTTAGCTACCAATTGTATTATAGTATTTTTTAATAAGTGGACATTTATTTTTATTTTAATATTTGGCCCGGATTTAAATAAGCAACAAAAATACAGGACCACAGGTCAGGATAATAAATTAATATTGTAGTCTGCACCAGCGCTTTGTGTTCTAATACTTCTACTCACCTAACATGTCTAGTGCGGTCGGCCCCCTTTTCCGGCGCGCTGCGGACTGCCCGGCACTGATGATGAAGATAGGCCGAGCTCCAGCGCGATGTTCTTGTCCACTGGACTCCGCTTCAGGTAGTCTGATATATGCTGTACTATCAGGTCAATTGCCACTGGAAAATAGCATTCAATTTATGAAGAATTATGAAGTCATAGACTCAAGAAATACACAGAATTCATTGTTCAATATCTCTTCTCTTCTATTATAAAATTGTAAAAAAGTTGTGTCTGTACATGGAAGATATTTAAAAAAAAACACGTGGGTTATGGTATATAAACGTCTCCGAATCCGAAAATGTGATTTTTGAAATTCTTGTCTGTTTGTTACGGGTTGGAGCAAAAACTACTGATTAGATTTTAATTTTATTATCACTGTTAGAAAGTATATGCTCTAACTTAAAAACTGGTGAACTTCTTATCTCAATTAATTAAATGAATCCTGAGATACAGCTTGACCTCACTGATGTATAGAGGCCCATACAAAGAAGAGGTCATCAATGTTGGTTTTTCATTTTTACTCCTGATATAGCTTCACGTGAGCGAAGCCGTAAGTAGTTTTTGCCCCAACCCGTAACAAACAGACATTAATTTTAAAAATCACATATTTGGGGATGGAGACTTTTATATACCCTAACCCACGTTTTTTTTTAAATATCTTCAATGTACAGACACAGGTTTTTTACAATTTTATAATAGTAGAGATAATTAAATAGTTTTCCACATATTAGCACCTATTAATTTAATTATTTAAAAAGTGCACGTCGATTTTATAGCATCGTCGTAAACGATATGAGTAGAGGGTATGGGTACTAAGACTACTAAGCGACACCTTTGGTCGGATACCTTTACTTTATCTATACTTATATTATAAAGAGGAAATATTTGAATGTACCTATGTGTGTATGTATGTAACGAATAAACTCAAAAACAGCTAGGCCGATTCCAAAAATTCATTCGCCATTTGAATTCTACAGTATTCCAGATTAACATAGGCTATAGAATATTTTGAAAAAGTTTGGGATTTATCCACCCGTGCGAAGCTGGGGCGGGCCGCTAGTCACAAATAAATCTGCTGCCTGTGGAAGCTCTCGTATGTTTAGGTATGTCGTATATTTTTTTTAAATTATATAGCTAGGAAATTCCAATGGATGCCCGCAGGTTATAAAGGATAGGTACTAATCATACCAATGAATGTGACATCATAATAGCAGCCCATTAAAATGAGGTGCATTATAGGTGTTGTGGAATTAAGATGTCAAATACAGCTAGCAATAACATTGACGCACAACTGACTAGCCCACACCAAACGACTACAAACTCTAAAGTGATTACTACCAGGTTTAAACCCCATGTAGGCTTGTAAAAAAAGCGTATAAATAAAAATATCTCGGGTCTGGAAACCACAAAACAGGTAAATCTGTACTTATAAGAATCATTTTAATAAATTGTGATTATATTTCTTTTCCTCACAGCTATTCCAAAAAACTATGAAAGTAAACACGAATTTCAGTTTTGCAAACATTTTATTCCTTTAAAATATAGGTACACTAAGGTAATGGCTTCAATAATACATTGTTTAAAATAGGAATTATACAATAATTAAGTAGATAGGTAATACATATGATAACCGATACATAATTTGTGCAGATTACATAAACGTTGAAGTTAAGTAAATTAGATTAGGTAATGTTGTGCCCGAAACAAGCAAAAAATCTTTAACACTTGAGCTTTTAAAATTAAACTGGTTGAGAACTTTCTTGGATAAAAGTATTGAGGGAATACATTCTACATCAATTTTCACAAAAAAACATCTATTTCAAATTTTGGAACGATTACTAGTAGGTGCTAAAGCAATCAATTGTTTCTAAGGCTTGTTCATGCAAAACAATCCTACAACAACTAAATCCAGTAGAATCAGTTATACGAATTAATATTCCAATTGAATATAAATGCTACGCAAAATGCGGTAGCTCTATATAGAACAGGTAGATATACGATTGTGCTAAAACAAATTAATAGAAGTAATACTATAGTAACTATAAACAAATAATCCAGATTAGATTCATCTCGGAAGTCCTCGTCAAATTTAATTTCTGCTCTATTCATAACTGTGTGGTTTTGTCAAGTAAAACGTATATTTTATGGACAAAGCTATGGGCAAGAATAAAAACTAAACTGGGTTTTGTCCTAACCGTAACATTTCAATTATTGCAAGTATTAAATTCGGAACTTAAGGTATTAAAAATCAATACGCTACTTATTTTTTTTTATACATTTGCAAGGTACTAAGTTTGAATTAAAAAATAAATAACTCAGAAAAAAAATAAAAATCAGTCAAATCATTTGAAATTATATTTTTTATAATTACGATATTGTCGGGGTAGCTCACATCTAGCATAACTGTGCTCTCAAAATCATTCGAACGCACGATAGATAGCAACTGCAAACGTACACGTTTAATATAATAATAACATACAATTTTGAATTGTTTACATACATTGTTTTTACGTTTTATCATATCATATTATTGGAATTGGCCACACCCTCTGTTTCAGCTTTATATCTTGTAAATAAAATTTTTTCTTTACTACTAAAATATTGCGAGTTATTTAGGACCATTTCAGTTTTGTTAAATTGCACGACTTACCCTTATAATTATTTTTACCCTTTTTTACCCTTATAAAATAATTGAAAAAAGAAGGATGTTTATTATTATGATCTCCATAACCCACTTCCAAGTGGGTAAACCCCTTCCGAATTACATTAATTTAGGTCTATAGTTCAAATACGTGAAAGAAATAAAATTCGCACAAATCGTATTCATAGAGTAGATGCAATCCAATCTTTATTGAACCGGAATTATTTAATTAAAATTATATTACGAATTAATGGAGAAACACACAAAGGAGCTCCCGCTCGCATGATATTTGAATGTAAAATTATTATCATGAAAATCTGCTACTCTCTACGTGATGTATGAGTCTTTTCCTTGTTTGAATCAGTCTGTAAATTATATCGATAGAAAACAAATAGTTGCATAATATAAGTGCCCGTGTGTCATTTAAATTTGAACCTTAAAGTAGTCAGTAAACACATACGTTTAAATTGCGAAAGCTATATCTTTTACGTTCTATGAGCCCTAAGGTATCGAACAGTTATTTTATTATATTTCTCATTTAGGAATTCACTGTCAGGGACCTCGGTTACTAAGTTGACTATAGCGCTCAGTAATCTTACTAAATTCTGTTGTAAGAAAAATATATAGTATTTTAATAACTATTAGTGTTATTGTATAATTATTTTCGTTAAAGGCTATGGTAGCTTTTATTCCTTATCATACTAAACGGCTTTATTTCATAAAAGAAGAATTATACTACATATCATAATAATATATTGAGACAAATACTTTTTTCGAAAAGCTATATATAAAATATTCACTTTTATATATGCACTTAAAAATATTGGTTGAAAGTTGGTCATATTCAATTTTTTTGCTTATTTAGGAATTTCGATGCAAAATTATTTTGCCATTCTCTTGCTTTCTGACTTCTGTTCTGTTCTATTCAACCTTCAGCTCAAGTAAAGGGACATCATAAAAAATATATAATATAAATGATTACATACAATGTTTATATATTTGATTAAACAAATACATAATTACTGCACAAATACATAGATAGTATGTAATTATTTTATAAATATATAAACTCAATAAAATCATATGTAAATCATAGTTTTAAGGTACGACGATGATTAATTTCCAAAAAAGGCAAGAAATATACCCAACCGTTCAACCAAATTATTTAAATTATTATGAAAAAAAAAGTGTAATACTAAAAATATAAATATTGTGCGTAAATATTTAAAGGTACATAAGATAGATGTAATAAAACACTATATAATACGAATATACTTGTGCAGTTGTGTATACAAAATCAGTTGAAACTTGCAACCAAATAATCGCTGAATCAACCCTCTAACTAAATTATTAATTACGAAAAACAAAAGTTCATCTTCTATATATATAAAAGAAAGTCGTGTTAGTTCACTATTTATAACTTGAGAACGGCTGAACCGATTTGGCTGAAAATTGGTGGAGAGGTAGCTTAGAACCAGGACACGGACATAGGATACTTTTTATCCCGTTCCCGTGGGCCGTGATGACAGACCGAATTCCACGGTGGCGGAGCCGCGGGCAGAAGCTAGTTTCTAATAAAACTTACATCTATATTTAGTACATTCGTACTGTATATTGTATATAATATATATATACTATATTGGATACAATGCACAATGAATGACTTACAATCAAGAAATCCGAATGACCACATTATTCTGTGACAGAAAAACTAGTCTATTTGATGTTTACATAGCCTAGGAGCTAGTACAGTATGAAAATTAATGTATTCAACATAAAATAACATTGTGCAACGATACCGGCAGTTTAAAAAAATGCATTACTTACAAAATTGACCACTTATGTTAACTAGACACTGAACTAAAATGGATGAAGCAATATAGTTAATGAATCTTGAAGATCTAGGTAATAAGGTATATATTGCAATGGCGTATTTTCAAATACTGATCACATATTTTGTCAGATAACCCTGATATAGCGAATATAATACATAACTTAATTCCAACCTAGCTTATTATTATTTAGTTTAAATTAACTAATTCTCGATAAATAAAGCATATAATTTTAAAAGAAATATTGGGACAAACATTTGTGAAAGATATGTACCAATTTCTTCCACAAATGTACCAATATAGGTTTATACCTATATTGGTAAATAACTTTTGTATTTTGTATGAGACATCGGCGTCTAATATTGGGGCATTTGCTACAAAGTATACATAGTGTAACCCTGTGAAGCGCAATAAGACTTTAATTCGAAGAATTACAAATGGCGATATAAAAATATTTTAATAATTACGAGCATCTTTCAACAGCACATGATAATTGACGCTATAATGACTAAACTGTATTTTATCTATTAACACGGTATATGAATAAGCCTCTACCGCACACCGGCCGACATAGGCCAACATGCGCGCCACGAAATAATTTTGTCATTGCTCATCTCGTCACGAGATAAATGCCATGACAAAATTATGTCGCGGCCCCCTGAGCGGGAGATCTCACTGGCTAATGTTCATACGGTCTTAAGGGTAAGCACGCACTACGATAAAAAATCATTACGAAAAAATATCGCAAATCTGTGAACAACAGAAATACACACGCGCACTGCGAAAATAAATTTTGGTTGGAATTTATTTCGCACTGTAAAATACCAACGAATAAATTTCGTAGTATGCGCTTACCCTAAGACTTACATGATAGTAGAAGGCATTGATTTCATGCAAGGACAAAGACTGTCACATTTCTTTCTATTAAAATATTTTTACATTCCCATCAGTCATATCAATAACATGGAGTTTATACAAATATACTTAAACTATATGCTTTGAAAAGCGTCAGCCTTATAATAAAGAATAATGGACCTTAACTACGTACTTAATTACATATACATACGGATATTGGAGGAATATTAACTTACAACACACAAGAGATATAGATCATGATTATTATTTATGTATGAGTTGATTCAACAAGCAAAGAGTTATAGAGCTGAAAAAACTCTTGTTTAAAGTTGTCAAGCTGTACTACTATAAAATTGTTTTTTTTTATTTTATATACCTAAAAGAAGGCTTTTATTTTCTGTATAGTTTTTACCTTATAAGTAGTAGAGAAATTTCGTTCTTTGAGGAACTTAAAAAAAATCTAAATACTGTAATTTATGTAATAAACATAATAAGACATATGTACTGGTTGAAACATATTCTATAAAGGTTTAAAAGAATAGTGTAACCTGGGGCCAACAAAATGCAATCTAGCGCTCGAATCGACCAACTGCAATAAAATGTATGGATATGACATTTGTGCGCGCTCGATTTGTCGAAAGCTTGTGTCATTTTCATATATTTTGTTTCTATTCGTTTGTCTATTCGAAATTCAACTCACTGCAATATAATTATGATATCTCTCGTGCGTTGTAAGCAATCAATCGGATAGACGTTAACAACACAAGTGTTTGAGGTACTGGGACGTAACATACCCTCGACATCGACAATCACCGCCCGCGTTTGTGACTTTGTAACCTTCGTTATAAAAATATATACGTCATAAGAATATTCTAACATTTCATTATTACTGTGAAATTTTAACAAACTCCTTATTTTCAACCATTTTGACGCAAAACAAATTGCATACTAATTGTAACCAACCATTAATTGCATGGTTTTATAAACAATACAGGAGTAAATACTTTTTAGACAAAGAAAATCCACAGTATTTGTGATGTGTCTTCAAAACTCATGGTCACGAACAAAAAAATGGGAGCATCTCAGTAGTACTTCAAATACAGAACTACATTCTAAATTATAAATAAACACGACCAAACTACATTCTATGTTGAATTACTAAATGTACAAACACGACCAAATTGAAATAGATTCAAATATGTTAGAGATTAATAAATGCTTTACGAAACATTTTGTCGAAATAAGGACTTTTATTGTCAAATAAGTATAAAGTAACGTAGCTCTGTCAAATCGATATACACGGGGACCTTCAAAATTCATATTAAAATGAATTTTATTACAAAATTCATAGATTTTTTTTCTGCTTTTCGTCTTTAATTTAAATAATCTTCTATCTATCAGGCGTGCAATAACATTACTGGTAAAAATATACATATATATTTGATATCAACTGACAACAATTAACCAATCACAGGCCTTTTTCACATTACATGCACTGAAGTATCCCCATGGTACACTTGATAGTAATATAAGGACTATCAACTGGTAAAGGAAAAAGCTTTCAATTAAGAAATTAACAATTGCTATATTATGTAACCTTCAAATCATTTGCATTTGAGTATATTCCACATGAGTTTAAATAACCTACTAATAATAAAACTTAAAAAATACAAATTGATACATAAAATATGTTATTTGTTTAATTTTGTTTACTATTTGACCCATGTTTTTAGAAATTAGACTTATTAAAGCTGCTCTTCGAACCAATAAATCGCCAAGTATATCAGAATAGTAATATTTTTAATTCTTTCGATAATATCGATAGCACCTGACAAATTGTGTCCCATCCCTACTGGTTAGAATTTAAAATGTAGGTATATTAACAATTTTAGTAATTTTAGTGAAGGACAAAATCGACTTGCTGGCAGAATTCGAAGCTGCGTCTTCTGGTTAAATATACCAGACGTTATGATCACATAGCCATCGCAAGTCCCACCCGCCATTTAGAAATTTGCCTTCACCTCCTGAATTTACGTCTTCAAGTTGACGTCAGTCTTAGCATAGAAAATGCAAAAAAATATAAAAGATATTAACAATTTGTTTGTTATCGTAGTTGAATAGACAAATGTATTAATTAATCAAAAATTCAAACTTAAATCAATACGTTATTCTTAAATATCGAATAAAGAAAATCAACAAAATTACTTTCGATAAAACAAAAAAAAGATCATACCGCATTATGATGGTCAACCAAAAAATTTTTACTTTAGGTTACAAAGTCACAAACTGATGTCTGCTAGGACTATCGGCTCAAGGTGTCTTCGGAACTCCCGGACATCCGCCTTCCATTAGTCTCATCCACCTCCTGGTGACCATTACACCCGTTCACGATCTTCGGCGGCGAAGCTCTCTTCTTGTACATGATATCCCAAATATGATGCACGATTAGGTCAATAGCCACTGCAACAATGCAAAACGGACTTTAAAAGCGACTGAATACGGTCAGTATTCGCAGCTACATAAGAACATAGCCGCTGCAAACTTTCGATTGCATTTTTATAAAGTTCGGATACAGAATGTGGCAGTATACGACCTCGTTGCAGTGGCTATGACCTTGTGTCACTTACCTTAGCGTTGATTGCACTTAGAAAAAAAATACGATTTTTGTGGTGCTAAATTGTCGATGCATTTGTATTTTAAAAACATTTAAACGTTGATAATAATGAGTGAAAAACATTATTAAAACGCTTATTATTATTTTTCGTTTTGTTGTGGAAGACCTAATTAGACATTATTTTGAAAATAAAATATTATTTTTGTTTTTACTTATTATCAAGCTATTTTAAATTAAAACCGATGGAAACTTATGTTGAAGATATTTCATATTTTTACTAAATATAACTCACCCAGGTTGTCGGCTCCCCTGGGAATGATGACGTCAGCGAACTTTTTGGTCTGCAAGCAATGATTACTACATTAATTTGATGAACTTTATCATTATCAACCTATGTTCTATCCTACTATTGGGCATAGTTAGCTCGTGTTAACTTAGACAAAACCTTACACCACCTTAAAAAATACTTAAAGAATACTTTCATCCACTCTTCAAGCAAGTGATCATTCAGCAATGCGCATGATTTCAAAAAGCTATCAGTATGAACCTTATATTCGCAACTCGAATCAAGGATTCGAGTTGCGCACTTAGCAATCGCAAAGGTTAGATAATACTTGAAACTGAATAAACTTTATTATCGAATGGAGTCGATTATCGAGTCAAAATTATAATAACGAAACCCTTAAGTCATTTTGAGACTCGGAAGCATATTTTCTTCGAGAAATTAGTTATACCAGCTAAACGCAAAACTCGTGGCTGTACTACAGTCGTACCCATTACGACTACAGTCTACGATATCGGACCGCACAAGCACACAATAACAATTTGTGCATATAGGTTGCAGTTTATAACTCGAGCCACTGACAGATCAAGGGGACATTGTAATTATCTTTTCGGGAAAAATTAACACATTAAAAACCACTGTAATCTACTCAGTAGTCGATTCTGAACAAACTACTTTTAGGTGAGTAAATAATGCCTCATTAGCCAAGTGGTCCTGATCGCGACTGCTACGCTAGAGGTCCTGGGTTTGATTCTCAGGTCGAGCAAAGTGTTATTGGGTGTTTCTATGAAATTCCAAGTAGCAGCTCGGAGTTAGGAATTTGTGCCCGGTTAATGGGAATAGGCTCGCCCTACCTAAACATGCCGGCGAACATTGGGTGTACATTAGTACGCGTGATGGTGTACATTAGTAGTAGTAGGCGTGATGGTATGTTACTTTTAGGTCTTCCGCTTATTCTGTTACAGGTTGTATTTTTACGTCAAAACAGTGGGAAGCCTTAGGACGACGATCATTCTAGGCCATAAGTACACCAAAATTAAGGAACATACCGGTAGGCAGAACTCCTCGAATGCTGGCTTGACGAAGTTCATGTATTGGTTGAGGACCTGCTCCAGATCACGGCCGCGCTCCATTATGTCTCGGGGCACTGAAATATAACGTATCATAAGATACCATCATTTGTAGATTTCCTGACACACAAACACATAACAGCTTTTTACTAAAGGGGCCGTTCAATTATTACGTAAGCAGATTTTTTGCAATTATTAACCCACCCCTCCCCCTCGTCAGCAAAAGTAAGCAAAGCTCTTACCCCTCCCCCCCATGCTTACGTAAACATTGGTACAATTGATTGATTTATGAGCAGCAGTTATATCAGTCTAGAAATATACCTAGGTAAACGTAGGTATTCATTATTTGTAGGAATCCCCGAAAATGCATTTCGTTTTCTGCATAGACAATTTGCGATGTGTAAAAAAGTATATAATTACTGCTGACGTAATCACCATCTAGATCCCCCACCCCCCATGTCATCAAAAATAAGCAAAGCAAAGACCCCCCCACACCTCTATAGTGCTTATGTAATACTTGAACGGCCCCAAATGCTGAACGTATATGCACATAACAAAGAAGTATCATTATTTTAAATATTTTTTACGAAACGAGTGGATGTATTTTGACAGGACTTTTACTGGTAGTTAGGTGATGTTATAAGGACTAACGTAGGCTAAGTTTTTTGTCACGAAGTCGCGGATTACAGCTAGTCTTGAAATAATGTCATAACAAAAGTATTATTTTAATATAATAATCCGTACCTCTTCTGGCAAGCCTGGTATCAGAATCAGTGTCCACGAAGAGCTTCATGTGGAACAGTTCACGCACCTCCGGGAAGTAAAACACCAGAATACCCTCAATGAGCACCACGTCCGCCGGGTAGATGGTGTGCGAGCGATGTGGGCTGCCGTCGTAAATATTGAAGTGATATTTAAAAAGGTAATTATGTAGTAAAATGGGAAAAGTAAAGCAAAGGCAACAAGAGCGACTTCCGCCTCAGCAAAGTACAACAACACAAATCAATAAAGTACAGTCCCCTGGAATAACAATTCGCGTCTGAAGTTAGCCGTTGCGAATAGCCGCGCAGGTAATTTTTTTTTTTGGGCTACGTGATGAACGATCGATCAGACGGATCGCCTGGTAAGCGATTACCGCCGCCCATGGACACCCGAAAAACTAGAGGAGTCACAGATACGTTGCCGGCCTTTTAAAAGGGTTTGGGCTTCCGGTATTCTCACTCACTCGGCGAAACACGAAGTAAACGTTGTTTCACGCCGGTTTTCTGTGAGGCCGTGGTATCACTCCCGTCGAGCCGGTCCATTTATGGCGAATCATGGCTCTCCCACGGTTCTATAAAAAAACTGAATTGTTTTTATGCAAAAATACCGAAATCAACTAACAATCGAACCCAAATGTCTTTACGCCGAGTTATTACTATATTGAAATTGACCACGGCAAAAGTACTTGCGGATAATTTCAAACGCGTAATGTTTTATGGGTGGTACTGCAAGTAGGTACCTACTATAGATATCATGTATACCACCCAACAATCTAATGCATAGAGTTGCATATAAATTGAACGGAGATTGACGTTGGAAGGTAGTTGGAAGGGGCCGACCTCGGCGTACGTACTATAACCAAATTGTGGATGTTCTCAAAACGAGGCTGACAGGTAACAGCACCCTAAACCGACGATCATGACACATGAGGAGGTTAATGAACGTAAATGAAAGTGGTGTGACAGGATCGTAGCAGGTGGAAATCTCTGCCTACCCCAATGAAAGACAAGCATGAAAATATGTAAATGAAGTAGGTTTTGATTTCAATTAAATACATTTCATATATGTAATTCCAACACTTTATGTTCAATTAATTTACTGCCTGTAATCTGATTAAAACAGAAGTGACTCACACATTGTCTTTCTCTTATCTCCTCTTGAGTTTACTGTGTTGTAAACTCAAGAACTCTTTAAATACAAGACTTTGTTGAATGGTGACTAGATACTAATTATAAGGACTCATTACTATTCTACACTGCCTTTTTGTTTTATTTTATAGTACAGAAAATCCTCATGGATCATCCGGCTAGTGACTCAAACCGCACTTGCATTCATGACGCGGAAATGTTAGGGCTTTTGATAAATAAATATCATGTGTATCTAAATCTAAAATCTTTATAAAAGGTGACTTTACTTCCCAAAAATAAAGAATCACACCAACCAGTGGATGACAATGATATGTGATAGTAGTTCAAAAGAAAAGACATCACTCACCTAATAGAGTTTGTGATATAATCATACTCAGGCACTTCCACCTTCTTGCCAGCCAGTATATCCTTCAGAATAGCCAACAGTTTCTTGTCATCAAATGCATCTGGGTGGTCAAAGTTGAACTGTCCCCGTTCAGCGCGCAGCCTCTCTGAGGGAGTGAGGGTGCGGTAGAACGAGTCCTGGCTGATGCAGACCACGCGGCGCTCTGTCTGCTCCTTGTGCTGCTGGCCCAGCTTCTCCATGATGCGCTGGCATACTGTCGACTGGTGGTAGAACGGGTGATTTTTAATTCCTAAAGTGTGAAGTTCCCTCCATTGGACTATTGATATCCATCACACTTATATCCCCCAAAGGCTTAGTCATAGTCATACTGATGAACAACCAAAGATAACCTACTTGTGAGCTTTAAGTTCCATGTAATATGGATTGAAGGTCAGTGCCAATAACAAAACAAACCAAAAATGTTGTTATTACTGACAATATTTTATCTTTTTGTATTCTTTTGCATTTTCCATGCTAAGAATATAAAGTTATTTCAGTGAGTAGTATTGTTTTCGAATAAAAGTTAGCTTAGAATCTAGCTACATAACATCATAGAGAAGACTAAGATTCACAGGTCAGAGCAAACCACATATTGATAAATTTCTCCAGTTTACCATACTTTGTATAGTATAGGCTCAAAGCTTAATATTGTCAATATCAATATTGAAATGATTAAGCTGTTAATTTAAATATACCTTCCCCTGTGGGAAACAAATATACCTTCCCCTGTGGGAAACAAATATACCTTCCCCTGTGGGAAACAAATAGACCTTCCCCTGTGGGAGAAAGGTGTGTGTGTGTGTGTACAGTCAACAAAAGATTTAGGTATATTATATAGGTATGCAGGTGGCTAACACTGTTGCTTGACATAGATTACAGTATAAATAATTTTCTGGCAGTTTGATATGAAAACTGCAGACAACTGTGTTTTGACACATTGGGTAATATATCATTGGCGATCAATTATTGTGTTAATATATTATTATTACACAATGATTGATTGCCGATTATAACTTTCATAACTTTACATAAAAAGTTCTCAAACATGTGTTTGATAACAGTTTAATTTTCATATTATACCACCATGCCTCTATTAGTATTTCCCAAAGAGCTAGGTAGAAGTTTAGCTATTGCTTCTCAGAGGTTGTCAGTTAGGAAATGCCAACACTATCTTGTACTTAAAACATTGACTTCTCTTTGAGAGATCTATTTACAAAAATAAATATCATTATTTCATTTCAGAGGTCCCATGTAATAACAGATGAGTATATTTCCACAATTGCTACTGAGAATTTCATAGAAAAACTGAATAACACGTTCTTCAACCTGAGAATTGAACTCCGGACTTTTAACATAGTAGGTATTCCTATTAAGCACTAGACTAATGAGGCAGTTAAATTTAGTTGTGTTATTGTTTATACCAATGTAGTGTGATACCAAATATTTTTTAAAACTAACAAGAACTAACTCCTAAACAGTGGAGAGAGGTAAAAATTAAGAAGAGAAGCCAGCGACTGTAGAGGCGATTCTCTCTAGCCGCAAAGTCCGCTAAAACAACACATCAAACATTTGAGCCTATTCAAGTTGCAAAGTGTAGCTGGCACAAACTAAGGAGAACTATACCCTACACCGGCTATATCAGACAAAACAAAAGAATCCAATTTCATCATAGTTTATTTGTTTTTATGCATCACCTCAATGAGGTTGATTCTTATAGGTTATATTATACTACAAAGTTCATCATATCGAAACTTCAAGGAGTGTAACAACCTCTCAATGTGTAAGTCGCGGAAAAATACCCTGATAATATCCATGTTACGTAAGTAACATTTCCATCAGGAAAATCGATAATGGTGTTGAATCAAAACATAGGTTATGCTCACCTTCCCGCTGGCTGTACCGCCCGCTACGCCGATCAAGAAAGGTGTTTTACTCTCAAACCCGTTTGCTGTGGAATAGTCCGCAGTTTTATCTGCCATTTTAAACGTATGAATAGATCTGGAAGATATTCTTAAGTTTTTAACACCACAATACGCACTAACACGACACTTCTGCAAAAAACCTGACATTGTTTTTTTTTTTTTTTTTAATAATCTTTATTCATGACCATGGATACATGTCCTTCAGTCGCAATCACTAAACATACTACTACTACATAGTTTTTGTTTTTATACCGCTCTGAATAAGAGTTAAGTACATCTGAGTGACAATGAAATTATATAAACTACTAAAAAATTAAGCGTCTAAACATAAAAATAAATAACAGAAGAAAAAAAAAAAAAACAATTCAATTAACCCTGAAACAATTAAATTTTTTCTATAGTATTCAATATATATCTAAATAATGGATTAAAGTAAACAGTTTTGGAAAGTAATTCCTGAACGTGGCGGGGAACACATAGAGAGTTTTGTTCTGCAATGTCACTAATTTCACTGACAAGTATTAGTCTTTGTAAGGCAAACGATTCACATTCAAATATAACGTGTTTTATATCCGCAATTTTCTCTGACTCTGAGCAATAAGTACACTTGCTTTCACTGATAATTCTCATCCTGTAGAGATGTGCTGGGACTAAACAATGACCAAAACGCAAGCGATTAATGACAGTTATGAACTTTCTGCTGGAGTATTTGAATTTGTTGTACCACGGCATTGTTGGTAAGTCTTGCTGTATTTCTGCATACCATTTTCCTTTATTTTCTGTCGTTGCGTCCCAATAATCCTTCCATGTCTTCATAAATAATATTTTAAATTGGTGATAATAATCTGTGAAAGGGACCTGGAAAGTTTCGGTAAGATCCTCGTCGTGATCCTGACGAGTCGCCAGATCTACAACCTCATTACCAGCTATGCCACTGTGAGATGGAACCCACAAAAATTCTACATGTTTTCCCAACTTTTGAAGAGTGTACTTAATTTTATGTACAATATAATTTTGTTTATAACTGAGGTTACAATTACATAAACTAGATAAAACACTCATAGAATCACTTACAATTAATATATTATTTACATTTTTGCTTACACTATGTTCATTGGTATTTACAATACTATTTACATATGTTAAAGCAGCTAGTATAGCCCAACCTTCTGCAGTGAATATACTACAATTATTTGGCATTTTAAAGCATTTGGTTACTCTTCTTTGTGGGTCATAATAAGCTGCTTTAACATAATCATCTGTTTTGGATCCATCTGTGTAAATGATATAAAAATGTGATTTATCACTCAAAAATTCTAAGAATTCATATTTATTTTTAACAGTATCTAAAAAACACTTGATATCAAAATAAGCTAGTAAATTATTATAAGGGAACTCATATATTGGCCACTTATTTTTGATGTACATGTCTCTTGTCAGGTTCTTTACTTTAACCAGAATGGTTGAAATTTCAGGCAGTGAACCAGATATTAAAGTTTTTGCTGAGATGAAGGATGTTACAGCTGACTGTGTCACCTCTTGAGGATAGTTAATATTATCAAGAACTGTACCATTACTCCAGGATAACTCTTTGAGACAGAATCTCTCAGCCAGCTGTAAACGTCGCAGGGATAAAGGAGGTATAACATTTTCAATTTCCATAGAATTTATAGGGGTGGTGCGCATTGCTCCACTAATTATTCTTAAAGCCATATTTTGTATCACATCCAGTTTTCTTAACAAAGTAGTAGTTGCATTCATATAAGCTAAGCAACTATAATCGAAATGGCTTCTGACTATGCTTTTATACAACATGCTTAGTGTTTTTGGGTCAGAACCCCAAAAAGTTCCTGCTAAACTCCTAAGGACATTAATGCTCTTCATGGCGTTTTGACAGATGTAGTCAATGTGTTTATCAAATTTTAGTTTATCATCTATTATAATGCCTAAAAATTTATGATGATTAACAATAGGGATCACATTGTTATTATATACAATATTTATAGTGGACTGTGCCAATGAATCTTTACTAAATAATAACACTGAACTTTTTTCAGGACTTATATCTAGTTTTAAAGTATTACTATAATAATATTGTAACTGAGCCAATGCAGTATTCATATTGTTAACACCCATATTTAAATTTTGATTTATTGTGTATAAAAGCAAGTCATCAGCAAATTGTAATATTTTAACTTGAGAAGTATTCACATATTTAAGAATCTGAGATGTATAGAAATTATACAACAGTGGTGAAAGTGTTGCTCCCTGCATTGTGCCTTTACTAACCAGCCTAGGGCCATGTAGTTTATTATTAAATTTAACATACAAAGTTCTCTGGTACAAAAATTTAAAAATCCAATTTAAGATCTTACTTGGTAAGCCCAATTCATGTAAAACACGAATTAGGCATTCAATATTAACATTATCAAAAGCACCTTTGACATCTAAAAAAACACATATGACATTAGAATGACTGAGTTTAGCCTTTTTAAGGTCTGATATGAGTGATACAAAGCTTTCAGAGCAACTTCTGCCCTTTCTGAATCCATACTGTATATCTGGTAACTTGTCTTGAGATTCAGCAAAGTAATCCAAACGTAACTTAAGCATGTTTTCAAATAGCTTACCTAAGCAAGATGATAGAGATATAGGTCTATAGGATGAAGGACTATTTACAGATTTATTGGGCTTTAAAATTGGAATGACACATTGAGTTTTCCATGATTCTGGTATAAGTGTACTATTCCAAAGTTTATTATAGATACTTAACAAAATTTGTAAGGCATTAGGATGTAACTTTTTAATTAAGATGTATGGTATGTTATCCAGACCTGGTGTTGTATCTTTTCTACTCTTAAGTGCTATGTGTAATTCATTTATTGTTAATGGATTATTAAGAAAGCAGTTAGTCTCAGATTCAACAGACTCTTTTAAAATATCATCTATATTATTTTCATTCAATAGTGATGAGTCAGATAAACTTTCTAAGAATTCAGGTACCCAATCATCATTTAAATATTTGTTAGAGGAAGAGCCTATCCATTTAAACTTTTTAATATAACCCCATATTCTTGCAATAGGTGTCATTCTATTAAAACTACTGCATAATTCATGCCATGAATTGATATTCTCCTCTTTTAATGTTCTTTTCTTTTGAGCATCAAGCTTTTTGTATTTTATGAAGTTTGGGATACTTGGTGATGTTCTATAAGTTAACAGAGCTTCCTTAGATTTTTGAACTGCCTCATTACATGTTTGGTTCCACCAAGGAGCAGGTTTTCTTAAAGTTTGTATAGTATGGTTTGATTTCTGTTTTGGAACTGTATTAATTCTTAAATCATGTAAAGTATTTACAAAATTATCATACAGATTAATAGGTTCCATATTATCTATGTCTAAATGTGAGAAACAGGTTTCTGATAATTTATAATATTTAGTCCAATCTGCTTTACTATAAATATATTTTTCTTCCACAGGCCGGACTTCATATGTTGATGGCTTTACATTTAAAACTACCTGGGTTGGGTAGTGATAACTGCCCATAGGATCGTCATGAACCTGCCATTCACAAAGAGGAGCTATTGCTGCACTAACCAGAGCTAGATCAATAGCTGATGCATTCCTGTTTGGGTATGGTACAGTGGTAGCCCTACCATCATTTAAAATGCACATGTCAAATTCATCAATAAGATTATATAGACCATTACCTCTATTATTGTTTGTATGACATCCAAAAAATATATGGTGTGCATTAAAATCACCCATGATAAGACATGGCTTGGGAATTTCTAGAAGCACCTTTCTCATTTTATTTGTATCAAATCTGTTGCTATTGGGAGGACAATACACACATAAAATATGCAATCTACCCATGGATGTTTCTATAGAAATACATATATTTTGGACTGACTCATAAAAAGTTGTTTCTATTACATTATAAGCTAAATTTTGTTTTATCAAAATGCCTACTCCATTGTGTGCATTAACAGAATTTTTGTATATAAAGTTGTATGATGTAAAATGAGGGATTACACTACTACTTTTAAGCCAAGTCTCATTCAACAGGCATATATCTATTTTTTGTTCCGAGAGAAATGTGTTTAATAAGGCCTTCTTACTCTGTAAGCTTTGTACATTGAATTGTGCTATATTTAAAAATGTATCCATCAATTAATTATTAAATTTGTTAATAACATGTCTTTTATTCTTTTATTTGTTATTGGAACATTATCTTTATTATTACCTAGACTAATTAATGATTTTACGATGGCATTTATAATTATATCATTATTTACAATTTCTTCAGCTAATGACTTTGAGTTCTCACCCAAAATCCTTTCAGTTGTTTTTTTGAGAGCTGGGAAAACATTTGTATCGGACATAGTTGGAGGAGGTGTACTCACCACACTGGCATACGACTGGTTTCGATTGAGGAACTTCTTCTTCTTTTCTTCCATTTTCTGTTTCTTGATGGGGCAATCCCTTGAAATTGCTAGGTGATTGCCACTGCAGTTTATACAAATAATTTCCTCAACATCACATTCTTTGTATGAGTGCCGACCAGCACAAGAAGAGCACATTTGCTCACCACGGCAAGCTCTCGCGGAGTGGTTATATTTTAGGCATTTATAGCATTGTAGCAAAGGAGGTATATAAATATGTACAGGGTACCTAAACATCTGAATATATGCGTACTGTGGCAAAGCCGTTGCGGCAAAAGTAACTGCTATGGTACCCAATGGCGTAAGTTTTCCATCAACTTTCCTCATAAATCTTTTGATAGAGATGACTTCAACATCACTTTGTATGTTTTTGTAGACTTCTTCATTAGACATGGTTTTCGGAACATAACGGATAACGCCTGTTGTTTCCGTTATGTGTGCAGGAACGAAGGCTTTTAATTTATTTTTTCCTAAGAAATGGTCCATTTTGAGAAAGCTATTCGCCGGTGCCGGTTTTTTAAAAGTTATTCCAACTTTGTAGGCGTTCACGCGATGTACACCTATGATTCCTTTTACATTCTCAGTAAATAATTTAGTAAGTCCAATTGGGTTTTTGTTTCCCAGTTTTTCATTATCTGATGCTTCTACATAGACTACACAATCACCACTATGGCATTCGGGAAATTGTCTCTTGTAATTTGGTTTCATGAAGACTTTGTAAGCTGCATACTGTGTCGAATCCATGGAAGCCAATTTTCGCTTTTTAGGTTCTTTATCGATGGGAGCATCGCCCCCATCGCTTTCCGTTCCCATTTTACTATTTATATTTAGATAGGAATTAACTATTTAACAAATAAATACAAAATTTACAAATTTATACTTAGGAGAAATTATTAAACAACCGCGCAATTCGATTTCCCGCCAAGGATCACCTGACATTGACATTTTGCAGTATTGCCAAGGTCAAAAAAATGCAGTGCTGTGAATCTGTGATTTAGTCCATTCAACTAATCCAATTTGTACCATGAACTCTTTTTTGATAAGATAAACTTGATTTTCTATCTGTAGAGTTGGATCGATCGAGAGTATCAAGCTTACTTCAATCTATACTTAATATATAAAGCTGAAGAGTTTGTTTGTTTGTTTGCTTGAACGCGCTAATCTCAGGAACTACTGGTCCGATTTGAAAAATTCTTTCAGTGTTAGATAGCCCATTTATTGAGGAAGGCTATAGGCTATATATCATCACGCTACGCGGACGAAGTCGCGGGCAGAAGCTAGTGGGATGTAAAGTCAAAGCTATAGAACGTAATTTGACCTCTTTGTGATTTCGAATATAAGACGAACTCAACTCAACGCTACATGCTTGGGGTCGGTTGGTAACGCGCGGGCGACACCTCTGGTGTTGCAGACGTCCATAGGCTACGGTAACTACTTACCATCAGGCGGGCTGTAAGTTTGTTTGCCACGTCATTCAGTGGTATGAAAAGAACAGAAGTAGGTATTTTATGTTTTATTATTAAAAATAACACAATATACACAACAAATTTTTAGGGAATGCAACTGCAGCATTTACTTTCGAAACAATACAAAAAATCATTTTACTACAATAGAACTGACTAACTCTTCCAAAAATACTGCACAAATAATAAAAAAAGGATTCGAGTTCAACACATCTAAACAAAGGTCTTATTTAAATTTAGTTTCTGAGCTTCTTGTCGGCCTGTCTGAGCGACGTTGCCATGTGAAGCTGTTTGACTCTAAGGCGGGCCCACACGATGTAGTCTTGCAGGCCAATGATCTGTGCGGCCATAAGCGCGGCGCTGTCTGGATAGATGACGGTCGCACAACCCAGCCCCGAAGGTACGGAAAGGGACGACCAGATGTCCTGGGGAATTAAAAAGTGAATGGTTAACGCTTAACAGGGACCATTTAAAAAAAATCCTGTATCTTCCAAATCGATGTTACAGAGCGAATCATTTAAAATGAACCAAATTGCGATATATATCAAAACTAAGGAGGATATCCTTTTTGAGCCACCAGACTCCACATTCGGATCCTCCATCACCTGCAGTTAACGGCTGCAAAAATAATCAAATGCTCTACCCAAGCACTATGGGGTCCTACACATTTTATAATGCCACTGCTTATCTCATTTCATTTCTCTCGCACATAAAACAATACAATACCGAGTGAGAGAAATGACAAAAGATCGCCAGTTTTTTTAGCCAGATTGATACGAAAAGAAAATTAAGGAATGTGTTAGAAGAACAATTTAGCTGCTATCTTTACCTGGACCATTTTATCAGAGGGCGGAGGGCAGTTGATCACAGGGTAGGATGTGTTGCCGGAGAGAACAGGCCCCAGTCCGTTGGAGCGGCCGGCCACGGCGATGAACACAAGCGCGCCGTGCGTGTCCTCATAGCGCTGCATGATACGGAGGGTCTCCTCTGTCGCCTTGTGCGCTGACGTCACGCGGAGGTCTACACTCAGACCCAGCTCTTTAGCCGCTGGGGACAAAGATTTCCATCAATTTTGTCTTGCGGCTGCCTACTATTCTGGTCGGGACGTCTTTAGCTATCCAAGATCTCAGGGCGAAAGTATCATTCAGCTCCTCAAGTCATAGCTTGAAGAACTCTAAACCCGGCCCTGGGGCTGTATTACGACGTGTTATCGCCATCATTTTTAGGTTGTGAGAATGAGATAGCGCTATGTAATCTGTAGAGCGGCATCCCTCTCTTTCAATCGGAAAATGATGGCAATAACATGTAATGATACGGCCTCTGATTCTTGTTATCAGCTCTAAATGGTCAAATAATTTATTAAATGCATTCACATAAATAGGGCGCCCTGGGCCCAGAACTAGTTCTGTAGTCGGACGTAGAATTTAGAACACATAGATAGAGCATTCTCCAGTGACGAATAGCTATCATTCTCATCCAATTCAAATAGTCTACAGAAACAACGTGACGATGTTCATTAATTAATTAACAGATGACTACATTTTGTTTCATTTCAACTCTATCTGACTTACGTAAATATGATGCTTTTCACAGTTTTCACCGTGATAAAATATCGTGTAATAAATATCACAGTGAAAAATGGTTATTCATATTATTGCTATCCAAAAACAGTATATTATTCAGCTGGTTACCTTTAGCGATCTTTTGGCAGTGCTCCTGATCAGCGGGCGAACCCATGAATACGACAACCTTGTGCTGCACATTGGGCTTCAAGTGATCAAGCTGGTCCTTTACCCATGCGAAGTTGCGCTTCACTGTGTCCAGGTCGGCCGCTGTCACTGTGGTCAGGTTCCTGTACACCTGGGGACAGATGCAGGGAAGTTAGGAACCAGATTTAAACTACATCCGACTTCTTTTATGGAACAGAGTATATTGTTTAAAGATAAGGTGTACTTAAATTTTCTGACCACTTGTTCAGGGATTAATGTTTAAAATTTTCGAGCTAACCTGTTTGTCAACCATGAGCCTCTTGTCGCCAGACGGCCACAACCTCCAGGAGTCAGAGTCAATGACGTCAGCCAACAGAATGTTACCTACAAATATGAAGAATACTTTTGACTACTATTTATTTCAAGTAACTTTAGTACCAAAGGGCATGCTGCGCCACACATGCATAAATTGGGACCAGATCGAGGGCTTAGGAGGATAAAGAGTACCAATTAAATTATATACCACACCCTCTTAGACAATTAAGATATACATTTCGACTAGAATAGGAGTTCAACTGACTTAAGGATCGGCAGCGTAATGAACCTCAAATATAACGAGAAAGAGACATCGAAATACCTTCAGGGTCAACACCGAATTCAATCTTCATGTCAATGAGTGCGCAGTCACGGAGTGCCCACGCCTTTTCCAAGATCTCGAACACCAGGATCGTGGCTTTCCTCATGTAGTCGACCTCATCCTGACCTAATGGTTACAACAAACATCATAAAGAGCCCTGATAACCTCGTAAGACGTTATTTGTTTCTTTTCTCTGAAAATATCTGCGAAACATTATACATCTTACCAATGGCAAGTCCGTTAATCTTGAAATTAGCACTAACGATCTGTTCCTCAGACCATTGAGGGTCGTGGTTGGCATCATCTTTGAAGAAGGTCTCCTGCTTCGGAGGACAGAACCTGAAGCCTTCGGGTACGCCAGGGTTTCTCTTGAGGAAGGATCCTGTAGCCAGGCGTCGAGTCACCCATTCTATTGGAATCATGTCGCATTTTTTGGAGACGAATGCTGTGGGCGACGCGATCTTGACAAACGCGGTATTAATACCTGAAAATTGAATGATATTACACCAAACTTATTCACCAAACTTATTTAAGCCAGTTACAGCTATAATTAGTTCTGAGTACAAAAGGAAAGGCCTATATCTCCTACCACCCCTCCCTCCCTCTTTTGGTTGGAGTTGGAGCCATATTCGGAAGTTTAGATCTATTTATTCTAAAAGTTTGAAAAAGATTGTTGTGGTCCAACTTGCAGAGGGCCCTCGGCGAAAGTGTTGTGGAGGAGCGAGGCGTGTTGCCCCTCCAACCAAAGGGAGGATCCGCCGGGCGGGTGTTTTGCCTGGCGGGCCACGGCTCAACAATAGATGTCGGGCGGTTGTATAGATATAATTATTATGTAAGTTGTGTTGCAAACTTCACTTGCGCGATTCAGGATTTGTTCGTCGGGGTTTGGTATGCAGCGCGGTAGATGTCACTACAGTCTTACAAGACACCGAAATCGTCACTTTACGTTATGTTCTAAATCTACATGATTTATGTGTAATACATAGTAATAATAATAAAATTGTTCTACTATGTAAGTAGTGTACATAGGTATGTCGTACCTAAATCGACAAGAGCAATGACGTACACAAACGTTTCTTATTGAAAAAACAAGTTCATTATTGTTGATAATAATATGAAGTCAATAAAATATTATTAAGATGACCTTTAATGAAGGCAATGTTTCATAATTATTACATATTGAGATTATCTGTTGTTGTTTGTGCAGGTCTAGAGGTCAACATAATACGAACAAACTGCTTACGTAATACGTTATAGTTTATTGGATGAGGTGAAGGAAAAAATAACAGATGGTACTATTGCTCGGCGAAATGGAGTACTCAATACTCAATACTCAATACTCAATTCTTTATTGCATTCCATAATGTTTTATAAAGGTGGACTATAGATAACTTAGATCATTATGGACCCTGTCGGGCACAGCAAAATTAGGAGAGAGGAAGAGGGTTTAGCATCATTTGCAAATTGATTGCCCATTAAAAAATATACATTAAAATATTATATTTATGGTGTTTATATTCTTATCATCTCATTTCTAACTCATTTATAACACAATTTTTTGTATTTATTTGTAACATTCATAAGTGAATTACTTGTTATATTTATAATTGTATTTATTTATTATCATTTAATTGTATTTATTTATAACGTTTAATTGTATTTATTTATTAAATTATGTTTAGTTTTCATTTATATACTTATATTTTTTATTAATTATTACTTAAATTATATTTAGTATGGTATTATATTGCATCGTGATTTTATTCATTTTCTTTGGTAGTTACAATAAGGCTAGGTTTTTAATAATGTCTTTATATAGGGAAGAAAGGAAGTAAGGAAGCTGTGTAAATTTTTATTTTTTAAATGATTTATCGTCAAAAAATTCGGATGTTGTATAATAGCATTTAGTAATCAGGAAGTGTTTTAATTTATTAGTAAATGTGTTGTATTTAAGTTCCTCTTTGATGGCTTTGGGTAAGTTATTATAAATTTTTATGGACATAACCAAAGGGCTGGACGAGTGTATCTTAAGTTGGGATGTTGGTAAGTTTAATCTATTTTTGTGTCTTAACGTGTATTTAGTTTGTATTTCTTCACGGGTGTTATAAAATTCTGGGTGCTTTCGGACAAATTTGCATATTTCGAGAATGTAAAGACATGTGACCGTTAGTATTTTATGTTTTTGAAAAAGTGGTTTGCAGCTGTCTGTTTGTTCTATGTTTGTAATTATTCTGATAAGCTTTTTTTGTAAGGTAAAAATGTTAGATGAGTCTGTACTACTTCCCCATAGTATAATGCCATAGTTAAGCCATGCTTGGGCATACGCGTAGTAGGTGATGAGCGCAGTTTGCAGATTTGTAGTCTTTTTGATCTCACGTAAGGCATATGAAAATTTTGAAAGTTTTGATCCAATTTTTTGTATGTGGGATTTCCAGTTTATATGCGTATCTAATGATAGCCCGAGAAGATTGAATTCATTTACTTGTTCTAATTTTGTGTTGTTAAAGGTGAAATTTAGTTTTAGTGGAGCTTTTTGATGGGGATGAAAAGTAATTAATTTTGTTTTGGTGAAGTTTATTTCTAGGTTATGGTTGTCCATCCAATTGGTGACTGAAGTGAGAAGGTGGTTTAGTTTATCATTTAAATTTATAATATTTTGGCATGAGGTGAGCAAGGATATGTCGTCTGCGAACAAGACACATGGTTCGTTTATTGTCTTTGGAAGGTCATTTATGTAAATAAGGAACAGAAGGCACCCTATTACACTTCCTTGAGGGATTGACGCGTTAACTGTTTTACTGTCGGATCTTATTTTTTCTATAACTTTTGTGCAGTTGTTAAAATATTCAATTTCTACCAGTTGTTCTCTATCTTTGAGGTATGATGTAAACCATTTATGGGCATTTCCTCGTATACAATACGTCCTTCGAGTGAGATGAGATTTGGCGGCTTCTGAGCCTAGCGTCGCTATGCTGCAACATGCTGAATCCTACTTCCTATCCTACTGATATTATAAAAGCGAAAGTTTGTAAGAATGTGGGGGTATGGGTGGATAAAATTTGCCACAGAGATAGATTATAGTCTGGAATAACTACTTTTAATAATATTTTGACCTCTACTTGCGTTCATATGTGTGGTTTTTGCTAGCGAAAATGCGACTATATCGAATCGCATAGTAACCTCCACGGTTACTAGGAGATTGGACTGAGGACTTCAGATTTTCAATACAATACAAAAGGCAATGATTGTATAAATAATGTTACAGAAATAAGTCGATATGAACTCTATACTTATGACTTTTAGATCACTTGAGCATAGCGTACTCATTTATATCGAAATGATGCAAGAGTACCTATTGTGTATTATGTTATGTGATAAAATAAGAGACATAGCAACGGTTGAAGGGCAAGCCATTTAATTTCGATTGACACTAGGTACTAGAGACCACCAGCGAAGAACATTATTTGATAATATATTGGGCAGTAGGTAAATGCGCGACAATTCTATCAAGGATCGTTCTTACTGATCTTCATATTATTACTCTCTGTACTATAGAAAGTCATGTAGTGGTAAATGATCTTTCCATTAGCCAAGGATAGCATATATATATATACTGAACGATTAGCTCCTTGTGAGGGTCTTGTGGGTCTTTGAGCTTCCTAATGATAGCCATAGATTGCGAGCAATGGCCATCATACATCGACCCAATTTATCGCAATCAGCGCCTAGGCCCCGTATCCGCAATGGGGCCCCGCGACCGAAATAATCGTTTTTTAACGATAGATGGCGTTGATATCGACATCCTTTGGGATGCGAGTATATAGGTACACGGGTTACAGCGTGTTATGAATAAAATTATATTTTAACTAGCTTCTGCCCGCGACTTCGTCCGCGTAGCGTAATGATATGTAGCCTATAGCCTTTTTCAATAAATGGGCTATCTAACACTGAAAGAATTTTTCAAATAGGACCAGTAGTTCCTGAGATTAGCGCGTTCAAGCAAACAAACAAACAAACAAACTCTTCAGCTTTATATATTAGTATATAGAAGTATAGATATAGATAAGGGCTAACATCAACATTGCTTTGGGGCCCTGATATAGTTAATCCAGCCTTGATGGCAACACTAATATCCAGAGAATAGACTGGTTATCAGGCTTTTTGGGCTTCCCCTACAAGGTGTGGAGCCCATGTATTAAGAATGATCACCAATACACAAATCAGTTGTCAGTTGATCAGCTTAGTAATTAGTACGAGCCCCCCTCCCCTGAATATTACAACATACACGGGGTTATATTCTTACCTGCGAACTTAAGAATTTCGAAGACTTTGGCATTGGTCTGGTTGGAGATGGCCGCCTTTCCCTCGAGGTCGTGTGCCTTCACGCCGTCTCCAGCGGTGATGCGGTCCTTGTTCAGTAGCAGGCAGTGGCCCGGTACCTCTGGCAGGTCAAACACTTGCTTCGTCTTGCCTTCGATGATGAGGCCCCCGAGCTTGTAGCCTCCAACTGAAATATACAATCCAATGTTTAGATCAGCGGTACCCAGACTTTTTTCTCATAGATCCAACTGCAGCTACATTTCTATCATATTCCCAAAACGACTCATTTTTTGTCACGCCAACGTAGACCCCCGTCGAGTCTCCCGTGGACCCCTGTGGGTCCAACCTAGGGTTGCCAACTTTTTTTAGACCCAATATAGTAGTTTTGAATTCAGTACCCATAAAAATATAGTAGTTGGGGAATTAATAATAAAAAAAATAGTATGTGAAAAAATATATATAATTATTTATTTCTGACACTTACGCGAATATTAGACATTCAAATGAAACTACTTTTTACGGCGTAAAAGAACACATTGCCGATGTCAAACACCGCCGTTCCAGAAAGTCAGCAGTTTGTGAACATACCCTAGACAAGACCCAGCACTACATCAGATTTGATAAACCACAAGTCCTCGCAAAAGAAAACCGATTCCTACCCAGGATGATTCGTGAGGCTATTGAAATCAAAAACCACCCAAATTTCAATAGAGAAGATGGTTGGGTCTTACCACCTGCTTGGAATCCCATTATAGAATCTATAAAATTTAAATCCAAGCCCAAAACTGTAAGACCAAAGGATACGGTGAGCTCGTTCTGCGTGAATCGGATCGCTAATAATTAACAAAAATGTAAGATAGCTGTTAGTAATTTTAACATCAAGACGTCCAACACCACAGTCTGCCCGTGAACATGGATGCTGTAAAGGATCCGAAACGTCGGCAACTAAATAATATCAATATACCGCGATAAAATCCGTAAAAATTAGTTTATACAATTAAAAAATTAATTAATAAAAAATTAGTTTATCAATATACAATTATTTCTTAAATACATATTTCCTGCTGCTTTGAGCTTTAAAACTGTTATTTCTGTTAGAAACTAAAATAGATTACGACTAGAGAACTTGAGGAGGCAACGGCAAATCGTTTGTTTTGACTTTTGAATTTGCACAGATTAGTAAATAAACGTCAATGTCAGTTGACTCAACTGTCAAGCCGCGCGCGATCCGAATCGAACTACAAACTGCATTCATCGTTCAGAAATATTCTGAAAGTGTGATAATATGGGCGTGTTTCGTTTTAAATAATGAAGACCAATTTTAGCGACTTTGATGATAAAAAATATAGTAGTTTGGCCTACTATATTTTATTTAAAAAAATACAGTAGTTGGACCCCTAAAATAGTAGGATACTATATTATATAGTAGGGTTGGCAACCCTAGTCCAACCCCTAGTTCACTTTGAGAACAAATGGTTTAGATCATTTATTTAAATTATATACATATACATATTTTCTCGCCTGTTTCCCGTTAGGTTAGGAAGGATTTACACTTGCAACGATCCTGGCACACTACTTTCGATTGATCTAGGTACATTAATTAACCTCCTGACCTTTTTTGAGACCGCAATTAGGTTGTGGTCCGTTCGCCGAGCTCAGCCCCTTCTAACTCTTCGATTTGTACTCGCCATCATCGTTTCGTCAATCTCTATTCAGCCACTATTGAATTATGCTCCCTTTGGTTTAAAGACACTTTTACAATACTGATTTCTGACACTTACGCGAATATTAGACATTGAAATGAAACTACTTTTTACGGATTTTATCGCGGTATATTGATATTATTTAGTTCCCGACGTTTCGGATCCTTTACAGCATCCATGGTCACGGGCAGACTGAGTTGTTGGACGTCTTGATGTTAAAATTACTAACAGCTACCTTACATTTTTGTTAATTATTAGTGATCCGATTCACGCAGAACGAGCTCACCGTATCCTTTGGTCTTGCAGTTTTGGGCTTGGATTTAGATTTTATAGATTCTATAATGGGATTCCAAGCAGCTGGTAAGACCCAACCATCTTCTCTATTGAAATTTGGGTGTTTTTTGATTTCAATAGCCTCACGAATCATCCTGGGTAGGAATCGGTTTTCTTTTGCGAGGACTTGTGGTTTATCAAATCTGATGTAGTGCTGGGTCTTGTCTAGGGTATGTTCACAAACTGCTGACTTTCTGGATGCTGTAAAGGATCCGAAACGTCGGGAACTAAATAATATCAATATACCGCGATAAAATCCGTAAAAAGTAGTTTCATTTCAACACTTTTACAAGTCAATGTTTTACATATCTTTTTTTTAACTGGACGGCACCGGTATCCCCTATCTGACGACCTCTGAGAAAAAACGCCGAAACAAACTCAGAGAATCATGGTATCTTTTATAGTCCAGACAGTAGTACCTAGTAGTATTACTAGATATGTGTATGGCCTTTTGAAGAAAGAGCCATAGCAGCCTTGAGTTGACCTGTCATAACTGACTGAAATTGCTTGTGTTACGAGTGGGCTCACGTCGGTAGTGCAATGGGTGGGTTTCAAACCGGCAACCACATGATGGTAAGTCCGACTCGATCGAATGTAGATACAATTCGAATTTGGCGGCTACTTGAGCTTGGTCTACAGATTAAGTCGGATTGTTCACCTGAGCCCGCCAAATTCAAATTTCAATTGCTTTTTCGCAATTTGTAGGTCTATAACACATTCTAGATTCCTAGCTGTAGTAATTGCGGCATTAGCTATACAATATTCATAACTGAGCATTAAAAACTTTGCTTATAAATCGATATTGTAGCTAAAATTAGGTACAATCGTCATTTTTGGCCAAAATTGACGATTGTACCTAATTTTAGCTTCTTTAACGTTTATTAAGCAAAGTTTTTAATGCTCAGTTGTGAATATTGTATAGCTAATGCCGCAATTACTACAGCTAGGAATCTAGAATGTGTTATAGACCTACAAATTGCGAAAAACCAATTGAAATTTGAATTTGGCGGGCTCAGGTGAACGATCCGCCTTAAATAGGTACGCTTAGTGATAACTTTTGAGGGTAGGTAGTTTGACACAACATAAGAAATAATGGGTTAAACATCCGTAGTAAAGACGCATTTAATTAAAATAGACAGAAACTTACGACGCTTGTAATTATAAGATAATTATATTACGTAAACTAAGATCTCCAGACAGATAGCTGGTGTCGATAAAACTACTAAAGCTAATAAAAAAACCGACATCCAATTTATTAAATTCAAGGCCGAACAAAGCAATAAATTCCTTTAGCAATAAAAAAGATATCACGACACGATATCACGAAGTTTTGTGCTTACCTGTTTTTGTCTATGGTACTTTTAAATTTGGTGGGGTTATAACACTGACAGTCGAAAACTTTTTGTAAATAAATAATTAACAAAATAGTTTACCTTCTTTGGGATGAGCCATTTTCTATAAAGCGCGAGTAGGTACTGTAGTGAATAATTTCCAAGACTATAGTTCGAGCGTTTGTTCCACAGCACAGCGAGGGCCTTTTATAAAGTTTAGTGTTCGGAGATGTGAAGAATATTACCACGTGCTTGACTACGCACACGAGCACGACCGGCGCGGGTTGATAACATAAATAAGGTATAGTAGGATCACGCAGTCTTGATCATGGCACAATCAGTATTCAGTATTAGTCATCACAACACAAGTCATACTTTATGTAATATTTTGCGTTCTTGAAGTTAATACAACATTCGTATCGACAAGTTAAAACAAATGAAGCTTTAAATTTCGATTCTAATCCAAGGTTAAATGACTAATTAATTTTGGCTTAAGTGTCCCTGACGTTAGCTGATACTTCCGGAAATTTAAAAAATAACTTAATCAATAATCAGGTCGAGTAAGTCGGTGACAATAATTAACAGCTGTCATTTGAGTTGAAAATATTTGTTTTCTTCCCTACACTAAATAACCTTAGGTACAGTAACAGATTTTTTAATGCGAAGCCTCCAGAGTCCAGGCACAGTGCACACAATTTATTGATAAACTAGAGTTTCCAAAAAGTCATAAAATAATATAGGTACCACCTATGTATGTATAATAAATAAAAAATGGATTATTAGTTGCAACTTGCAACGCGCGTTCTTTACTGCTGCCGAAACAGTTATTTGAGATTTTAATCTCTGTATATTAAAAATTAGTTACATGGTTAGAAAGAAAGTATTCAGAGCTCAATGGCGCTAAGTGTATTTAAAATATGGAAAAACAGAATCTTTTTTTCTATGAGATTTTTCGAGTTAGTTAGTTGAAACTTGGACAGGACGTTTGTCACGCCAGCTATATATAATATATTTGGGTTCTATTAATAGATGTAATCTATTTAATAATTAAACTAATCATCATCATCTCAATGATCTAGGATTCAAGCTTAGTTTTTTATTATATCACAAATACACCGATTAGGATAAAATCGTTCTGAAAAAATATTAAACTTTTATTTCATGTATCAAGATAGTTTATCGTAAAAAACAACTATAGGTTCATTCCGAAACTGATGAGTGGAGTTTTGTTTCCGCATAAAATAGATAAAACTAATATAAGCAGGTATTTCAATAAATACCCATGTTTATAGGCAGTTCTGTATTAGTCTGATTTCATACTATCCTGTCTTGTGCGAGAAATAATGATCGCCTAATTGAAATAGGTACGTAGGTGCTTACCTACTACCTATTTCTTGCAAATAAAGAAAAACGGCGACTTCCTATGTAAAAATACCTAATTACTAATCATTATAAGTAAGACCAATACATGCGAATAAAGGTCCAGGTGGGACCCTAAAGGGTCCTAAAGGTCCCTGAAAAAATATAAAGGGGTGTTTGTAAAAAGTTACAATAAATTCTTTGGTAGGTATATCATTCAGTTACAGTTACATTTTATCTCATCGAAAAGTTGACAAGGTTTTTTAAATTACGTCTAATTCCGTGTGACTTAAAATCGGAACGTACGCTTCAAGTTCTCATTTCCTATCCTTGTCGCACACTTACTTAACGTCAAACTAATTCAAACAAATGAATGAATACAGACGGCTGTACAATTATTACTTCGTTCACTGTACACAAGTTGCCGCTCCGTAGCTAAATATTACGCGATTAAAAAATACTTATCACAGTGAGACTTCTTGCTAACCATTTTCCCTTCAAGTAATCCATCCAGGTAAGTGGTTTACCATAAAACATCACTTACATTATAAGTAATCCAGGTCAGATCTGCATTACCTGTTGCTTCTAAAAATAATGCGGCGAAATTATAATCAGTAATGTTGTTTAACTTTTATTTGTTTGGAATGATCTTTGTAACTTAGTCCGGTTATGTATATTCATGTGTGTGTACCACATGGTCTCTCTTTACGATTTATTTTTATGTGATTTGTTTTGATGATCATGGTTTCGTGTGTCATGTCAAAATTGTAGATGGCTAATTTGTTACAATTGCTGTCCAATTAGGAATACACTCGTGGTTTCAAAGCAAGGTTAGTTCATAAATTATGGCCTCGGATTTTAATTTAAAATAAATAATATTAATAACCATATTTTTGACAACAGCAGGGTCTTGTTAAAATTTCTAACATAATAGTTGACTACCAGGGCCTCAAACAAAATAAAAAAAATATATCTGAACTATTGTCAGAGTAGTAGTGGAAAGTTCTGTAGCAAAAATTAACTTGAAAAAATAATTTTACTGAGAGCCTCTATCCCTCTCATTGGTCATTACTCTCACTCAAAACACTGGTCTTTTCACCATGAATTCATGATTCCTAGGACCAGCCATGTTATTGTTTTTTTTTTATGAAATTCTTAGTATTGATTTGGAGTTGGGATATTTATATCTGGTTGATAGCAATAGGCCTATTTGATTGAACCTAAACTGTGGGTGTATATAAGTACAGCACTGTCTTACCCATCCAGGATACATACACAATGGTATGTAATATTCTGAACCCATAAATTATGTACTAATGACCATCTCTTGTTCCCGTCTCCTTGTTCTGCTTATCAATCTTATCACTTTTTTGTTATAGGCAGTTAACAGTAGGTAGGTACTTAAATTTATATCTAACATTGTATACCCAATTATATTTCAATATTTTATCAGTTTTCATTCACCGGTATGTGTGTATCTTTAAATAAAAAATGGTGTTACTCTTTAGTTTTTAAATAATAATTTGTCTTATGAAATATCCCATAACAGTACTATTTGTTTTACACAACAGGCTATATTTACTACTTATGAATTTTTTTAAGGCAAGTAGGCACATAAAAATCTTAAAGGTGCTTGTGTAAGCAAAAAGTTTAGTAACATATTTTTGGGTATTATCTATAAAACATTATTTTAGAGGATTTATTCTGTTATTCAGCATAATTTTTGCTATAGAAAATACTTATAGTTGTGCATGTTATACATATAATATACAAAATATCACTATTGTATTATAGCTAGAGCCAGCTCCTACAAAGAAATCATTCTCACTGCATAAAATGCACTATTATTATACCTAGTTGCAGAAAATATATTTTTTATCCAGGTTCCACCAATTACGTATAATAATCTATGTAATTAGCAATAGTTGATGTTATTGGCCTACTTATTGCTTGGCCTGCCTATCAATAGGTTCATGCAATTTAGATAGATATAAGTCGAAGAAAATAATGCAGTTTATGCCTATCGTGTCATTTAAATGCAGACAAGGTCTTAGCCTCTATGGCAGCAAGAAATCGCGCCTTTTCAATCAATACATTATTTTTTATAAAAAGCGTAACGTAATATGTTTAAAATATGTATTGTGGTCGATATACACAGTTATATCTAAGAACAGGGATTACATCTTAATTTTTTTATAAAAGCTTCTAATAGGTACCTACTAGGATTTTAATTTTAATTTTACCAAAATACAAACTGAATAATTCGTATTTTTAATTTTTCGAACTGTCAACAATATTTTTTTACAACAGATTACGTCCTTAGAATCGGACCTCAAAGTCCACCTACTATGCGAGATTAGAGATTCAGAGAGCAACTAATTTTAATCATGTATATACCGCTGCTCTCTCTTCTAAGTCTTACGAGGAACTCATACTTGACAGGCAGCTGCGTGGCAGCAGTTCCACGAGGTACAGTAAAAACGATTGACGTTCACTCGAAGATTTGCTTTTGTTCGAGTAGGACAAGGGGCAAGGCTTCGCCTTTGGACGTGTCCAGCGAACGCTGGAACAACTTATCACTATTGTGACGACAATGGGTATTGGCAATGAAAGGCAAGTGTGGTTTTTAGTCGGTACGACTCCGACAGACCTGACGAATATCACGATCTACCGCACCACAAAAAAATCCGAGATCTTGCGTGTCAATGTCCAGTCTTCAAGTTTTCGTTATCAACGTAGACATCACAATGGACTTCTTTGCCTGGACATTCAAGTATCCCTGATGGAACAAGCGTATACAGTACTGTAGGAGTGACATATCCGGAATAGGTTTGGTTCTTCCTCTCATAAGATTTGGTTTGGAAAGACAGAGCGTCGCTCCAAATATCCGATATCTGGCTTGCATGATCTACTTGTTAATCTCAAGATCATCCATCTTTAATAAACAGTTGGAAGTATTGTTCCGGACCGGGTACGAATTATCTTCCTGCATTAGTTTCAAGAAGATATGCAGTGCAGCATGTGTCTTTCCTCCTGATAATTTCTATCCGTTGTCTGGACATTCTCACTGAACTCCGAACGAAGATAGTAATCTTCTATCGGATAGAAGATAGAAGGGTTCAGTATGGTATAGAATGTATCCCACTGATCCACTGGGATAGAATAAATCTATCCCACTCCCTCTCTGATCAATATAATACTGATCAATAACACAATCCATTTCTTTTTCGATCCCGTCCATGTTAGATCTACCTTCATGGACTACTTTCATTTTCTATGAACAAGAATCAGTCTTGTTGTCGTGACAATTGTAAGAATATTAGACTTCCTAAGTATAATATACTTAGCTTTTGCCCGCGTCTTCATCCGCGTAGATATTTGAAGTATAGTAAAGTTTCATCATACAGTAGTTTCTGCGTGAAAGAATAATAAACCCCCATACATCCTCACAAACTTGAAAGTGTATATAAAATTATATTAGTAGGATTTTATTTCAATGTTCATTTGGTATCTTAAGCACTCTTGTCACCCTATTATAATTATTCTACATCTGACCAATTTTGATATATGAGATAAATAATTCTTATCTATCAAACCAAGGTCTTGAGCTGGGGTCTCGTGTCTTTCAATACAAAGAACGTCGCGTGGTTGCGATACGCAATAAAATTCATCTACGCGTACTTACGTCATTCAAAATCGCGCGTGTTTGATGTTTGGCAATATATTATTAGCACATTTTATCACTATTAGAGTGATCCTTGTTTTAACTGTACTACAGTTAATAGTTTTTGTTGCTATAGGCAACATTAACGAAAAGAATTTAAATATAAGGCGAATGTCAGCAGCAGTCGCCTTAGAAGGACATACGCCGATCTCATTGATGAAGTACTTCAAAAAGGTCAAGTGCGTAGTACTCACAACCGGCACGTGTTTATAAGGAGATCTTTATATGTGAAAGAAGTATGCAAGAATCGTACCCCTTAGAAAAAAAAGCGTGACATGCACTCACGCTTTTTTTTCTAAGGGGTTTTGTATGTATTTACCTAAGTAATACTAGATATTTACATTCCTAATACTTACAATAATGTTAAAGCTAATTAAATGCCTCATTAGACGAGTGGTCCTGAACCCAGGACCTAGTCCTACGTTCCCAGGTCGAGAGACGTGTTATTGCTTTTTCAATGAAATTCTCAGCTCGCATTCAATGAAACTCTCGCTGAAGCTCGGAGTTTGGGATTTGCTATAGACTCGCCCCACCTAAACATGCCGGCGAACTGGATGTAAATTCTTCTGCTTAACCCTTCGGGGAATACAGCTGTGATCAAAGGCCGTGATGGTATCTTCTTTTTGAATACAAGGCTTTCATGTTATCACTAGTCCTTATGACTTTTTATTACCTCATCTCTTTGAAAGGAGGTCAACAATTCTTCCAGAGGTATTTTCGTCTTTATTGTCATCGTCTGGTTTGACTATTTGTTGTACTACAACTTAAATAATCTCGTGCATTATGACTTTTATTTTTTTTCCGTGTCTAGAATTTGACTATTTCGAGAAATATATATATTTGAGTTATTTTTGTTCATTCCGATGCAATCTTCCTATAAAAATCTGGTGTTACTCGAACTTTTAACATAATAATCTCTAAAAAATATCAAAAATATGGAAAGAGAAATTCGTATAGAATATTACTCTTTAAATAATAATATGGTTTGATGTAAACACACTGCTGATTTTAGATTAGTAACGGTTAAATTAAACTTTTCTATGGAAAATAACAAATATGGGCGATAACAGAGTTCGATAATATTATTATTTACAAGCCCTTTAAAACTTGTATGACTTAATTTCTAACAGCTAACTGTAGTTCGAAAAAGGGCAAATATTAAATGTAAAATCATTACGTTTGATTTTTAGTATAAGTTTGGTCCTTTGAGATTTGAGCGTGACAAATGTTCATTCGCGTAAAGTAGGTACGTATTTTGTGCAGTAATTTGTTAAAAATAACTTGTAAATCAATAAATTAAAAAGATGCACGAACAAGATGTTTCTAGCAACTATGACATGTTCTATGTTCTATGTCATAGTTGCTAGAAACACTATCAGCATCAGCAGTCATATTACTAGTTATGCTTTATGCTGTCTCAAAAAATTAGCGTTACATTATAAATTTTCCTTATTAGTACTTATTACTTAAGGACTCTATCACATTTTGAACTTGCTCAAATTTAGGTATCTGATTTGCAACACAACAACATTACGCGCACGCACACATTGAAACCGCTGTCCGCTCGATTTTATACGTAACTTAACTAATCTTGATACATGAAGGTATTATTTTTTTATTTTACTGGTATTGAGTCAAATTAGTAATAAGTTTGCAATCGAATTTGGTAACCATGGAAAACATGATTATCACGCAGATGGTACTTATTAACAAGTACCATCTGCGTGATAATCACGTTTTCAGTATTTTTGGAGTTTATCAATACTCATTACGTACATAATGTAGGTACCCAAAATAAATGGACTTATTACAATATTCTTAAGAATCTAACGACCATTTTGCTATTACCTACAAGGAAAACCCACGATCCCCCTTTTGAAAAGATGTAAGTACTTATGTGCTGACAATTGTTGGATCAATATATATTCAAATATTAGCCTGGGAGTTTATAGTAGATTTTCGTTTTGATATTTAAAAATAATCATTCTCTTATGGATGTATTTTATTTACTGAGACTGGGCACAAGATCAGATTTTTTATAAAAATTAAAACAAAGTAGGTAGTAAACAGTATAATAATTTGTATATAGGCAGGATACAAGTTGCAAAAATTATACAGCAGTGTACCAAAATGGAATAATATTTATTTCTGTAAATAGATCTTTTAAAGACACTTTTACGAGTCGATTATTTACTTTTTTTTTAAACTAGGTGGCGCCGACATTTTCAATCTGACGATCTCTGAGAAGTGTAGCTACCTATACGGATGAGCTGCTCAAAAAGATAATCAATCTCGATTATTATTCTGCCTTTTGGCTTATATTCCTTTATCGCGAATTCCTGCTCCTGAAAATAAAAAGGCAACATTAGTAGGTACATAAGGAAAATCAAATAAAAAAAATTACGTAGGTACAATCGTTGATATAACTTTATTTTCTTTTAAAAAGCTTACTGGCAATGTGGGTCACACATTACTAGTATTCTTGTTAACCCCTCGTGCTAAGCTAAATGCTTGTGTTACGATTGGGTTCACGACGGTAGTGCAATGGGTGGGGTTCGAACCGGCAACCACAGTCCGATGCCCTAGCCATTAGGCTACCGCCGCTACTAAACACTTTCAAGTGAAATATAATTTTGGTCATCATCACCTACGGAGACATCTAAGCTGCACTCCCTGTTAAATAAAAAAACCTACTATATTTTCTAATATAAGGTATGGCATAACAAAACTCCAGAGTAGATTTGTTATTTCTGATTACAACATCAACAATATATAGATTAAAAAAAATAACCCCGTCATTTTGAATTAAAACATGAATGACGTACACACGGCTACAGGTCTACCTATACAAAACCAGTCTAAGCTGAGCTCGCACTTTATAGACTTTCTATGCAATAAGAGGCCAGCGTAAACTGGTTTTGTATAGCTTAATGTGTAGCCGTTCATACTCGTAATCACCACCCCCAAAAATCCCAAAATCGACTATTAGTATATACGGTATCGAATATCTCAAAAATATTTTTTTACGCAATTTTTTTTCCTGTAGATAATAATATCATTATTCATATAAATCTTTATCCGCAATGTACATCCATTATAAATACAACTATGTACCTATTTATTTCTAAAACAAATTTCAATAATTGTACTTACTTCTATTTCGGACCGAAAAGTATCAACTTCGTCCAACCAGAGTATACAACGCGGCACTCTCTTTTTACGTATTATTTTTTTTGACAGCATGCGATACACCCGTCCTTCCACGAGCGCGTTTGAGCGCGGTATGACGAACGGCGAGTAGAAATTGTATGGAGAAATTTGGGAGCGTTTCATTTTTTTCTCATAAATTAAAAACTTATTCATTTGGCTACAAAATTTTTAGCTATTCGTATAGAGGACTATATAAGCAACGTTTTTATATTATTTTTATGTTTATATTTGCAGTGGATTTAGCTAAACTGGTACCTATTCAGACCCCATTTTTCGTTTTTTTTTGCGATTAGTGTGATGGTGAAATCGTATTTGTGTGAAAATTTTGTATAGGGTTATACATTTTTTATGGAATCATTGTGGAGATGAATATATTATCTTTAATTTGAAACCAAGATATCCTCGCAGTTGTGCTCCTAATTCGTTAAAATGGTACCTGAAAAGCACTGATATTTGTAGAAAATTGTGATAGCGTCCTTAACAATCATCTTGTACAAACTGTATTGGCATTACATCACAATCAATCTTTGTCAAATGATATTATGCAAGTAAATTGCTACATGTATTTGAAATATAATCGGATACTGTCCGTTTTGTAACGAAGTGACAGTGCGCACTTGTTGATCTAGTTGCTCTTAGAAAATATTTGGTAGGACTGTACCCGTCTTTTGCAAAGGATTGATTTTATTGATACTTGCTAAGTATTCGGCACAGAGTATTATTCAGCGTACTGAAGGACCAATTTTATTTCGGTGTCACAGTACCTATTATTAAAATTTATCGTACAATGGTGTTTAATATACTCAATCTTCTTGAATGTAATTTGTCGTATCCACTGCCATTAATCTCCACTTAGCGACATCAAATTCCTGATATCATAATTGTTTAAAATCAATCGGCTGATTCAATAATAACAAAAAATTAAACGTAATCTTAGTAATCGCGCTTCATATCAAAACTGAGAAAAAATCTGCACAACACAATGTTTTAAAATTGCGCAAGATCACTAAATATAGTGCGGCACACTCATCACAATAATTATTATTAATGTTGTGTTAATTTCCAATAATCTTATCGTTCGCTTGTTTATTGCTCCCCCTCGTGGAATTGTACTTAAAGTCACAAGATAACTGACCCCCTACGAGTCAAACGTCTTTTGTAATGACGACACATCACAAGCATATTGCTGATGTTTGTATGATTATGAACAAATTTTTATATTTTTGTTATGCATATAACATCGTTCTCGAATGTTCCATAATTTAATTCTTTTGATAGTCAGCGGTACGCAACTTTTGGTCCTCTGAGTATATCTCAGGGTGGATATGGACGCCATCTTGTTTTTGTTTGCTGTTTATTAAACTTGTAATGACTATGTAAACTTGTAATAAATAAGTTGTAATAACTTCCGACTTTATGAACCGATCTTCAGGGATATTTATTGCCGTTTCAATTCTGTTTCTTTATTTATAAATCTTGACTGGTTAGAGACAGTTACTGGTGAAGCTGGTATGACCTGTAATAACAGGTTGATAACGACAAATTACCACTCCTATCTATTAATACTTCATTGCCCTTTCACTTGTTGAGGAAAACACGCAATGTTGCGGGAATTTCGCATGGAGTAAACAGGGATAAACCCTTAACTTTCAAAACAAAAGGATGGTAAATTCCATGCCGTTTTCGACTATGGCGACCATTTTCTATTGATAGGTGGTTACTGATGCGTCTTCACATGGTATGATTGACCCAGTTTAGGAAAAATATAAAAATGTTTTTTAATGCTTATGGAAATTCATTAAATTCATTAATTACATATATGCCATATACTTGCATAACTTGCAAAATTAATAAAACATGACCATACCAAACCATTCCCCGAAGACTTAGGCAGATGTGTACTAATGTACGCCAACAGTTCACCGGTATGTTTAGGTCCCATAAAAAAGGACGAAGCATATTGCCATTAAACGGACACTTACACTTTGCTCGACCTAGGAACTTTAGCGTAGCAGTCGATTAAACTTCACATTAGGATTTTTAGCACTCAACACGTGGTGATTAACAATTGTATGTATTATAGAACCGGACTTTTACCGAATCTCCCATGCCTCATAGTCACACTCATGGGTTTTTGTGACATTCGCCACGACCGTGACAGGTTGTGATCCAGCGTATCAGGTCCAATATCAAAAGGAGTTTTGAAATAATTTACAAATTCTGTTAAGGGTGGTACAGTGTTCTTTTGTTCATTTTGTGATGGGACAGGGTCTTGGTTTCCTAGGAAAATCAGAGAAGCAAGAGATGTAGCTTAGACTTCAGTCTATGTTTTTTCCAATTCTCCCACTCCAGCTTTACTTTGTCCTATATGCGAGGGAACTTTTTCTCACGTGGGAGAGCCATGCTTCGACACGAATGGGCCGGCTCGACCGGAGTGATACCACGGCCTCACAGAAACCCGGCGTGAAACAACGCTTGCGTTGTGTTTCGCCTAGTGAGTGAGGTTACCGGAGGCCCAAACCCTTTTAAAAGGCGGGCAACGCCTTGTGACTCCTCTGGTGTTGCGGGTGTTCATCGGCGGCGGTTATCGCTTACCATCAGGTGATCCGTCTGCTCGTTTGCCCCCCTATCCTATAAAAAAAAGAACTGTTGGACTGCAAAAGCAAATCTTAACGAGACTATTGATAAAATTGCGCTTAGCAACGTTACTTCGGCTAAGTTATTATTATCCCAATAACATATGACGTCAAGAATATTGTTTAATCAAACCCTGGACGTCACACTTCAAAATCAGAACACTAGTGTTGTGGTGTAGTGTTGTGGTTCTGTTTGTCACAATTTAGTGATTGCTAAATTGGCACATGTTTTTGTTTTGTTATCGAGCAATTGGTAATGTTATTAGCATTAAAAACTTGTTTGTGTTGTATATGTTGAGCCGTTTATAATCTAAAGTGTTAAGGGAGTATCGTTAGTTTGATTCTCAACGTCGCTGTGTGATTTTGTGCGGTCAGTACAATTACTGACCTCTGTGCTTGTTTTGATTACAAATACTTTCGATTTCATTTATCATCGTTTAGTAACAGTTGCATAAGTAAGTAGTTGAAATAAAATGCAGTGATTGCATCCTGTTTATTTTAACTACAATAGTGTCCAGTTTTAACATCTTGACCTACTCGTTTAAGATCAGCTTATGGTATTTTATATCTTTAAATATGCATTGTTCATCTAACTTTATAATTGTGTTACGAACATTACAAATTAATATTTTTTTGTTTTTTGAAAAATAGACGTAAAGTTTATCATTGCTTTTCTGTTTAAATACGAGCTACAAAAAGCACGAATACAGAACGAATATATTATTCATTATGATAGAATGACTTATTCTGTGTTTTTTTAAACAATCAATATTTTGAAAATACATATTTTTAATCTGGTATATCTTATGCCGTACAAATACACTTTTCTTATAAAAAAAGATAATTCAGTTATTATGACTATCCTTCCTAAAGGCATTTTAAAATTACAATTAATGTCCTTTTAAATTTCTTTAAAGTCCTTACCATTCCTGAACACATAGCAATACTATAATATTCAAGCTTAATTTTCTTTTATTTTAATCGAAACTGGTATTTTCAGAAATAACATGAACGGTCCCGAAGGACCATCTTTATGCTGCCAAGATGCTACTGAGGATCTCAGCTGCCAAGCCAATGAGCGGTTAGGAATGGAAGACACACCTGGTTGTGACGCCAGAACCGTCCCGGGTGAAGTTAAAATCAACAGTAAGAGATTCGGAAGAGGGGCGGTGCAGACAGGTTAGTATTTTTACAGATCACTGAAAACACCCATAGAAATTCCCAGTCAGGATATAGAATTTAGCTAAATAAAGTTAGTCATCTGCCGAGTCTTTTTAAACATGTTGAATGAATGAATGAATGTTTATTGCATAACCAAGAGACAACCATACAAGATTTGGCGGTTCGATATTACAAAAGAATCGGTTACAGTTACTTTTACATTGGTAATTAGCCTGATGACAGTTAAATAGGCTGTGGCTGTCTTTAGAGCGATTCGCCCTATCCCCTCGTACTAGTAAGAACTGTATCACGGGCGGATAGTCTTCCTCGTCCTCAGAACAACAAATTCTCACAAGTCCATTTAAGTTAGGTAAACAGATCAAACTGTTGTATCACAATCTTGTCTAGGATTCTTTTCCAACAGATACAGCGAAATATAGCCATATTTTAACACAGAAACTTATTTGACCATGACTATTCAGTTGGTGATTATACTGATTACTGATCTGCAACTGTTTATGAAGCTGCTAATTGACCGGGAGGTTTGAAATGTAATGTAACATGTTACAAAATGAATGGTGCTCAACAAAGTTCAGATACGCACGTCACAAAGTCATAATCGGCTTACTTAGCGTGCTAGGATGATAACGTAGTGCTTGTGACCTCGCCTCCGTTGCGGCTCCAAACGTTAAATTGTATCGGAATCATCACCCTGCATTATTATTACAAGATTAACACAAGATAATAGTTATGAAAAGTTCCCAGGTTGAGCAAAGCGTTATTGAGTTTTTCTATGAAATTCCCAATTCGTAGGTAGTTGGCGTATGTCCTTGTATGGCGTCCTCTCGCTGTTTTCGTTGACATAGGTACACATAGGTACTGAATAACCTTTAATTCATTCTATGTATTCCTTTGTCATATTATGCAAACTGCCTCATTAGCCAAGTGGTCCTGAGCGCGACTGCTACGCTAGAGGCCCTGGGTTCGATTCCCAGGTCGAGCAAAGTGTTATTGGGTTTTTCTATGAAATTCCCAGTAACAGCTCGGAGTTAGGAATTTGTGCCCGGTTAATGGCAATAGGCTCGCTCCCTATTACATGGGACTTAAACATACCGGTGAGCTGTGGGTGTACATTAGTACGCCTCTGCCTAACCCTTCGGGGAATGCAAGCGTGATGGTATGTTATGTTAAATAAACCTACTTTGGTCTCCATTTATCCATTTCTTCAAGGCTCTTGATTGTATGCAGCACTTACTAGTGAAACGCGTCGCAGTGTACAAATAATGAAGCATAATGCTTTTATTTTCCTTCAGTTTTACCATGGATATTCACAATATTTACTATTTATATTTACGCGATGTATTCAGGCGGTGAACCCAACGTGACGGTACATAAAATATCCCTATATCAATTTAATGTTCTATGAATGTTTTCTTTTAAGACGCTTCTACAGATCGTTTGAAATAGTTGATACTTGCTTGTCATGCATTAGATGCATTATTCATCTGTCTACTATCGATGTGGGGTAATGGCAATGCACATCACACATGGTAATTATTATTATTGTGTCGTACGAATGTTGTGGACACGATATAAATATGTATTTGAATGTGTTGAACCCCAGACTAGATTCGGTTTCTAAGGAATTTAGAATTTTTGAAGGCAATTGTGACGAGACCATAGAAGCTCTCATTCCAATATATGAGAGAATTGATTAAAATTATTTTGAAAATGCCTTTATATTATGACCAGCGACATACCGCTTCGCACAAATATTTTCGTAAATTATAGTCTTATAATCTTTCTAGCTAATCCCTCATTCTATTAGTGAAAACCGTATCAAAATCGGTGCAGTAGTGTCTGGACAAACACAAACTTAGTGCGACGGGCAATTATATTTTAAATTCAAAATGCAGGCAGCATGGCCGAATCATAATAAATTTTCATACCAGGTTGCATAACAAGCAAAACACTTCGTGTGTTTCTTTAGTATCATATAGATAGTGTAGCTCAACACTATTACCTAGTATCTTTGTATAGTTTATTTCTCTGGCTATATGGCTTTATAGATTTTTTATAACAATTTCCGCAAGATTATTTCAAGCATGACTGGTTCGAAGGTTCAGGCTAAAATTTCGTCAGTATTCTTTCAGTTGTGTACCAAATCCTTTGAGTGTTTTTAAGGTCGTTACTTACATCAATACTACTTATTCGTAAACATTTAATGAACTTCTTAACAGAAATGGATTTTACGTTTTAAACACCTCACTTCATTCACACGGTGAGGGCGTAGCAGGCATAGGTTTAACCAGGGGATATAACAGGTGTCATGACAAAACTAAGGCCGTGAAATCCTTTTTTTTTTAAGTTTACTAGCAATGTGGGTCACATATTACTAGTATTATAAAACGCAATTTAGACTGCAACAAATTTTAAATCGTTTTCATGTCTGCAATATTATAAATATATTCAATTATAATATTGCAGACATTAAATAATTGTTGCAGCTATAATATGTAAAATAATTCACAAGAAAATAGTCTTAATTCAATAGAATTGGATACCTTGATGACAGTGGCTGGTCTTTTGCTACGCTTACAGTCACGTCCCAGTTGAATTAGTCCTCATTATTATAAAATATTCCATTATACACATGCAATGTTCGATCCGGGGTGTCACACTGCGTTCCACCTTTTAGATTCCATTGTTGATTTCATACTTGATATCCAAATAATAATTGAGCTATAACGAACCTCCGTAATTGAGTGCCTTGTAACGCCATTATGTTTTGTTTATTTTTAAAATTTTACATATTACTTAGATCAGTTTCGTCGTTTGGTAGAAGCATTAAAGACGTAAAGCTAATACTTTTAACCTTCCCATGGGTCATCATTTAATGATTCTTTCTTCTTCTTTTACATTTCACAACTTGCACTCATAAGACTCGCACAACTCACAGTATCCTGCATAACATGTTCCATTCTGCGTAACTTGTCACGTGTGGCTAGAATGGTTAATTATGTATGTACTATAGTGTAAAATTTCTATGGTCCTTCGGTACGCTGAAGTCCTGTAAATAGCAAGCGTAACTAAACTATTATGTTACTTTGATACACACTCATGCCTATTACACCCGCGAGGCTTTTATTAACGTCACGTACTAGGATTCTTGTATACTAGAGATTACTTAGAGATCCAAGTCCATTCAAGAAATCTAGCACGTGGCGTTATTCCAGGGCTATGATTGTGGCTTTGTACACTTTCATAATAATATAAACATTACATTACCATACACGTGGGCAGGTTGCGAGTACTACCTACGAAATTCTAAAGTTGGCGTATGTCCTTGTATGGCGTCCTCTCGCTGTTTTCGTTGACACACATAGGTACTGAATAACCTTTAATTCATTCTATGTATTCCTTTGTAATATTATGCAAACTGCCTCATTAGCCAAGTGGTCCTGAGCGCGACTGCTACGCTAGAGGCCCTGGGTTCGATTCCCAGGTCGAGCAAAGTGTTATTGGGTTTTTCTATGAAATTCCCAGTAACAGCTCGGAGTTATGAATTTGTGCCCGGTTAATGGCAATAGGCTCGCCCCCTATTACATGGGACCTAAACATACCGGCGAACTGTGAGTGTACATTAGTACGCCTCTGCCTAACCCTTCGGGGAATACAGCCGTGATGGTATATTACATATTATGCAATATTATGCTATATTTTATTCACAGCTATGAGGACGTATATTATTGCCACGGAACTAAAGGTTTCCGAGTATTATCAGTCAGTCTTGTCATTATCATCGGTGATGAAACTAAAAAGGTCAAGGCATACGATCAGCGTTGTTGTGATAAGGACCACGTGTTTAATCGATGATTATAGGTGGTCTTTGGAGATTCGCAAGGATTTTTTAGTATTTTGCTGCATGTTATCATACTAATATTATAAAAGTGAAAGTTTGTGGGGATGCATGGATGTTTGTTACTCTTTCACGCCTGAACTGTTGAACGGATCTCGACGAAATTTGGCACAGATATACTTGTAGATTAAAGTCTGGAATAATACAATGGCTATTTTTTATCCAGTTCGGCCAGAAGCTAGTTTGGAATAATTTCGTACAATACGTAATGCAGTACGGTACCGGAAATGGACAGAGATTCTTTTTCCTTGGAGTGAGATAAAAATAGTGGTGACGCAAAAACGGCTCACAGATATAAGATTTTAGAGTTATAATCAGAATTAACAAATGACATATCTTTTATCCAATTTGGATTGAACTAGTATTATATAAAGTGACATAACATACCATCACGCCATTCCCCGAAGGGTTAGGCAGAGGCGTACTAATGTCCACCCACAGTTCGCCGGTATGCTTAAGTCAGGCAAGTCAAGTGTACACTTAGTCAAGTGTAATAGGGGGCGAGCCTATTGCCATTAACCGGGAACAAATTCCAACTCCGAGCTGCTACTGGGAATTTCATGGAAATACCCAATAACACTTTGCTCGACCTGGGAATTGAACCCAGGACCTCTAGCGTAGCAGTCGCGCTCAGGACCACTTGGCTAATGAGGCAGTTACTCACCTAAAAGTAGTTTGTTCAGAATAGACTACTGAGTAGATTACAGTGGTTTTTAATATGTGTTAATTTTTCCCGAAAAGATAATTACAATGTCCCCTTGATCTGTCAGTGGCTCGAGTTATAAACTGCAACCTATATGCACAAATTGTTATTGTGTGCTTGTGCGGCCCGATATCGTAGACTGTAGTCGTAATGGGTACGACTGTAGTACAGCAGCAGTGTAGTCGCGCTCAGGACCACTTAGCTAATCAGACAGATATAGTAGGGTAATATATATTTCTGCCTTAAAGCTTAAAACATTTTCAGCAGGTTAGATAAATATTAACATTGCCAATGAACTCTGTAAAAAATTAGGTCAAGATTAACTGAAGGTTAAAAATTACGCCATATAAGATTAGAGAGGTCTACGCAGTGAACTTTACTAGATTGAACAAAAAGATGATATCTTGGACAAGTTTGATAATATGCGTTTTTTGTGTTTCAAATATAGCTTTTGTCTACGGTTTCGTCTGCGTCGACTTCAGAATTGGGTTCAATTTGAATAAAAAGTTCATGTTAAACCAGGTTTTACACTATCTGTTCGCCAATCTACATGACATACATCCAAATCCATTCAAACGTTTTTGCGTGACTGAGTAACGAAGTCGAAACATACAATCTTTTACATTGTAGGATGTTTGAAGCATATTGAGACGGGATAGGGTTAGGGTCTTCGGTCAGGAAATTATCTGGATTTGTCCTCTGTAAATAAAAGTCAGTTTTACTTTTAAGAACAGCCACCAAAGCCCCCCCTCTCCTCCTGGCGTGTTTGTCGAGATGAAGAGCGTCGCATCACTCATCTATGAGCGTGCATATCAGAGGTAGGGTTGCCAACTTATTGTCGGTCAAAAATAGTATTTGCTTCCGTGCGTTGCAAGGGTGCCAACTGAAAACCAGCGCTGGGCATTTGATACCCAGCACATGCTGAGTTGGTTACCCATTCGGTACGGACATGACGACAATGTTCTTTCTTTTGTTTTTACTTGTACCTATCAAAATTTGATGTGTATGTATTTGTATTGTATCCGTCTGTTCGTCTGAATAAAAATGTTTCTATTCTATTCTATTTCTAAAATTATTAGCCATAAAAAAATAGTAGATAAATAAAATATGAAAAAAATATAAAGAAGGTCCCAGTAGGTAGGCACTTTATTTCATTTCGTTTTACGCTGTATACACATTTTGAAACGAATATTATTGTTTTGAGTTTGATGCATTAAAAATATAGTAGTTTCGCCTACTATATACTTTTTTCAGAAAAATAATAGTCGAGTCTCTAATATAGTAGGATACTATATTATATAGTAGGGTTATCCTAATCAGAGTTTCCCAGACTTTCTTTTCTCACAAACCACTTTCAAAATTTAGCTGGTTTCGATGGATGCTCTGCAGCTACATTTCTTACATTTCTAACATATTCCCAAAACGTCACGTTTTTTGTCACGCCAACGCAGACCCCCCCCCCCCGGGCTCCCCTTTGGGAACGAATGGTGTTTAAGATGTTAATTTATCGCTATCGTACTTGTTTCAGGTTTAACCCACGAATGCGGCGTGTTCGGCGCCATCAGTACTGGAGAATGGCCCACGCAGGTGGACATACCACAAGTCATCTGTCTAGGTCTAGTCGCGCTGCAGCACAGGTAAGCTATCGCCAGCTTGCAGCAAAAAAAAATTTATATCTCTGGTAAGGATATCCTAGATCTTCTCCTGTGAATTTGTTATGAGTTTAGTTGCATGTTTTCAAAAAAGTTCATCCTACAGAGAAGAATCCGGCATGAATCTTTATAGACACTAAAATCGTTCCATTCACACTTTCAATGCCCAGCCCCATAAAAAGAACTATATTAATATATGATTCCTGTGTAAATATTTTACTCCTTGGGAGCCAAATTGTGGGCACACAAACAATTTGCAGTTCAATCCAGGAGCCGGGTGCTGGGCAGTAAAGGTGTTGCATTGTTCAAGTTATCAGCCAAAACTTGCTGAACAAAGGCCACGATTGCTCGATTAGCAAGAACTCACATAGCACTTATTGTGTTATTTATAAAAATAGTCACATAATATATACCACACTTCCTCTGCGTTATCCGTTTTGGGAATTCGGGGGAGAACCGCACTTATAACAATACTGGTCTCTTAGAACTGGATGTTAGGGACTTTGGGGTAGGACATTGTTTTGAGTAAATTGCCTTTGTACATTTTTGTTAAGGAAGCAAAACACTAACTAATTCCGATTTGGTGCTAGAGGATTGTAATATTGGGGTTAGAGATAATTTTTATTCTCATAAGAATTACAATTCAATTACATATGAGAATTATATAAAATAATAGTAACATACAATATGATTTGGGAAGTAAACACATTATAATTATTTTAAGTACTCAATTGTTATTCGCTAGAATAACTCATAACTTCCTCATAATTTCACGTTTTTCAGTGTTTTTAGAACATGCACTCAAGCTGACAGCGATGTTCTAAAACTATATTATGTATTATCTTTTTGTGATTTTTTTGCATTTTTTCATGCTAAGATTATAAAGTTATATTGAAATAAAACAAACTTTACGGATTATATCGCGTTATATTAGTATTAAATACAATACAAATCCCGACGTTTCGGACCCCTTACAGCGTCCATGGTCACGGGCAGACTGAGGTGTCATGCGTCTTATCGTTGTATTTATTGAACAGCTCCCCTCCATTAACCCTTTCACTTTTACATTAATCATTTGTTATTTGATTCATGCAGAATGAGCTCACCGTATCTTTCTGTCTTGCAGTTTTGGGCGTGCATTTAGACCTAATAGAATCTATAATAGGGTTCCAAGCAGGTGCCAATACCCATCCGTCCTCTCTGTTGAAATTTGGGTGCTTTTTGATCTCAATGGCCTCACGAATCATCCTGGGTAGGAATCGATTTTCTTTTGCAAGGACCTGTGGTTTGTCAAATCTGGATTTGACAAACCACAGGTCCTGACCATGACACCTCAGTCTGCCCGTGACCATGGACGCTGTAAGGGGTCCGAAACGTCGGGATTTGTATTGTATTTAATACTAATATAACGCGATATAATCCGTAAAGTTTGTTTTATTTCAATATGTCTGATATTCGCGTAAGCTTCAGAAATCAATATTATAAAGTTATTTTAGTACCAAAATAACTTGCCTTTCAATAGATGTTACTGACGTCACCTTTAAGACGTAAGTTCAGAATGTGAAGGCAAATTTCGACATGGCAGGCGGGACTCGCGGTGGCTTGGAGGTCATAGCGTCTGGCGTACCTAGCCAGAAGACGCAGGTTCGAATCCTGCCTGCGAGTCGAATTTTTCCGTCACTAAAATAACTATATTATATATTATTTTCTCAGAGGGCAAGAGTCAGCGGGAATCGTGACGTCAGAGGGCAAAAACGCGCGCTCATTCAACTCACACAAGGGCATGGGTCTCATCAACAATATATTCAATGATGAAGCCATGAAGAAACTCAAAGGAAACCTCGGCATTGGGCACACTAGGTTTGTTTTACATACATTTTGTGTTTGATTACTTACTTGATCAGTGCAACCCTGGGCCTTTAGACAAGTGGCAATCGAATAGAAACAAAATGTATGGAGATGACATGTGCGCGCTCGATTTCTCGATCGCTTACGTCATTTGCAAACATTGATAATTCTATTCTATTCTATGCAATTAGCGTTCATGCCACTTGTCTAGAGGCACTGGTCGGAATGTGAAACGATTCAAAAGGTACATAAAGATAACGCGTTAATACCTACCCGATAGTTCTAATAATGTTTGTAGTAATGTTCCCTATCATTCTTTGATATCAGATTGCCCTGAAGAGGCTGAACAAACAAACACATTATAGGACTTACTTTATCATTTGAGTGAGTGAGTTGAGGTTACCGGAGGCCCAAACCCTTTTAAAGGCGGGCAGCGCACTTGTGACTCCTCCGGTGTTGCGGGTGTCCATGGGCGGCGGTTATCGCTTACCATCAGGTGATCCGTTTGCCCCCCTATCCCATAAAAAAAAAATCATTTACATTATGTGTATTGATGTATTACCACCAGGTACTCAACATCAGCGGCGTCGGAGGAGGTGAATTGTCAGCCGTTCGTGGTACATACAGCGCACGGCGCGCTCGCAGTCGCGCACAACGGGGAACTCGTCAACTGTAGCAGTCTTAGAAAGATGGTAATGCACTTGTTTTACTTTTGATAAGACATGTCCCGTTTGAGATTTCAGTTTAAAGTGGGAGAGCCATGCTTCGGCACGAATGGGCCGGCTCGACCGCAGTAATACCACGGCCTCACAGAAAACCGGCGTGAAACACCGCTTGCGTTGTGTGTTTCGCTGGGTGAATGAAGTTACCGGAGGCCCAAACCCTTTTAAAAGGCGGGCAACGCACTTGTGACTCGTCTGGTGTTGCGGGTGTTGCCATCAGGTGATCCGTCTGCTCGTTTTCCCCCCTATCCCATAAAAAAGATATCGTCCCACCCAATAGGTCCCACGTAACTAATAGGTATCTCCGACTAACACTGCTCGATTGTTCATCAACAATTCACCGAAATGTTTACGTCATGGGGGGGGGCATTACTGTTACTTTCATTGCTCGACCTGGGAAACAATCGAACTTAGGCCCTCTAGAGTAGTAACTAACTCTAGACTAACGAGGTAGTTTCTGGTACTAATAATACGTGATATTGCAGGTGTTAGGTCGTGGAGTTGGTCTGTCGACACACTCCGACTCGGAGCTCATCACGCAGGCGCTGTGCCTCAACCCCCCCGAGGGAGAGACCAACGGGCCCGACTGGCCGGCGCGTATTAACCATCTTATGAGGTAAGCACACTCATTTTTAGGGTTCCGTAGCCAAATGCCATCATCACCGATCATCAATCCATGCAAACTTCTACCGAAAATTGGTTTGAACGAGAACTAGTAGATTTTTTTTATCAGGTACAATGGGTTATAGCTGTTACCTGACCCACCTTAAAAATTTACGAATTTGAACCCTCTGCTTGTGATATTACGGGTTATTCAATTTGTATGAGGTAATCAGACTAGCGCTACTCGATGACAAATAAAATAATAATACAGACTACCTACTAAGCAATTTTGATCTTTAAAACAACGACCTAGGTCGTTGTTTTAAAGCGACTTGTTCAAGATAGGCAAATATTATAAACTACAGTTGTGCCAATTTGATCTTTAACACGTAACGTTAGGGTAGGTAATCTTTGAATATTGTTTTGTCACATGATTGAGGAGTTGTTAATTTCAATAATACTTGTTAAGGTGATTTGGTCTGGTGGTTGCAACAGTGTATCTATGTTAGCATGGTTATGAGTTCAAAACTAGCCCTGCGCTTCTTATAGCTTTTTATGTTTACAATATTCAAATATATTGTTTTTTGAATTCCAAATGTTTTTATATGATATTTAAATACTATTTAAATAAAAATAACAACAGAAATGAAAAACATTAATTATTATGATAACGATTTTATTAAATATAGAATACACAATTACTTGTCATAGATATATAATTATATATATTATATTATTTAAATAATATATATACTTATATTAAAAAACAAAAACGTAAAAAGAAGTTTTAATACTTATGAAAGCTTGATTTTTTTGATTAAAGTTGTTACTTACTAAATATTTTCTTTGTTTTAAAGTTGCCTATAAAATACCAATTTTTATTTTTAAAGTAGGTAATTAATCTAATACATACCTACTTTAAACAGTAGTCAATGTAGTGAATCAACATGTTAAATGTTTAGAAATATAATATAATATTTCTATTTTTATAACAATAACATCACCACATAAACTATTATACCTACTTTAAAACTTATGTGACAATAGCACTATACTTTGACCTACTTTATAGGTTTTTAAATATTTATATAATAATAGTTATGATCGCAAAAGGACATGCTTAATCACTGTAAGAAACACTTCCTTAGAAATTGTGATAACAACAATTGATTTGACACACTGACACATAAGTATTGTTAACTCCAGTGGAGCACCATCTCTTTCTATAATTTGTTGCAAGGGGCTTCGCATGCCGCACATCATGTTTCAGCAAGCATTACTTCCTCTCATCAGTTCCCATGTTGAAGTCACAAGTTGTGCCAAATTTTCTTTTGTCCTGCCTTGTAATGAATCCCAATTTAAAATCATTTGACCCCACAAATTTTCTATTGGGTTTAGGTCAGGCAGGGCTTTTAGATGGCCAATTTATTGTCTTGACACCTTCTTGACTGGCCAGCCAATTTTGCACCACAGCAGCTCGGTGTATGGCGCAATTATCTTTCATGAAGAAAATATCCGTGTTGTCACGTAATATTTCCAAATATTAGTGACTATTTAATCGGCCATTTCCCGTTTCTTCAAAACGTCTCAACCACAATCTGACGGTATTTCTCTGAAACAAAGAAGGCATATAAAAATAGGTTTAATTAAAGCAATAGCTAGGTATAATAATGAAATTTAAAATTATAAAAATACACTTACTGCTATATAAGTCTCCTAGCAATTTCTCTGATGCCAACATTCTCATCGTGTAAATAGTTTATTTTGTATTTTAAATAATCACAGACAATGACATGATAATAAAACTACTACAAAACATAAATAAAAAAATTGGAAAAATACGTTGTTTTTCACAATTTAGTAAGGCAAGGTAAAAAGTGTTCGCGCGTAGTCACTGCAATTGTGCGTAGACTGGCTTTAGCTTTGGGTCACGGTTTATTTTTATTTTCCTATCCTAAAACTTAGTAACATTTGAATACCAGTTTTATAATGAACGCGTATTTGTCTTTCATCTACCCACTTATTACAAGTTAAGTGAAAATATAACCAAGTTAGAAACTTTATATTTGGAGAATGTGTCCGTCTATAGTTCTTTACAATAATGTAAGAAATACTTCTTGAATAAATTCTAAATTGAAAACAAAATAATATACGCCATGCAGGATTTGAACTCGCATCTTGCTCGTCTCAGTCTTACACACGAACCACAAGACCAGATCTACTTGTGTGTATTAATTAAAATAAGCTATTAGTAGCAATGACACTAATTATATTATCGAATATAAACCTTTAGTCTTACAGCATAAAAATCTAAATTGAATAACAAGTAGTTATAAATATCCTAACGCAAACGTTTTGCGTATCTGTATTATTATTGTATTCGTTCATCGAGTAGCGCTAGTCTGATAAACTCATACAAATTGAATAACTCTTGTAATGTAACAAGCAGAGGGTTCAAATTCGTCCGTTTTTAGGGTGGGTCAGGTAACAGCTATAACCCATTGTACGTCATAAATCGTAAACCGCAATTTACCTTAAAACATCGATCAAAGTTACAACGAACTACAAGAACTTTTATATTATGTTACTTGCTGCTACGGAACTCTTCATGGGCGAGTCCGACTCGCACTTGGCCGCTTTTTTAAGGCTTGTATAGTCATTCTATCTCACGAAGTCCTGTATGATGAACGAATGAATATTTAATCCCATCAAAACATGGTACAAAAAGATTTTTCTTAATGTTAAAGTTAGCGAAACGAAACATGTTAGCTTAACATGTTTCGCCAGAAGCTGGCATGCAAAAATTGTATTTTAAATAATTACAGAAATACCTTAGATATTCATACAGGTTAAGCAGTTCAATCTAATTAGGTAGTTAATATAAATAAATCATTGCAATGTCAAATAATAAATTTTCCAATATTTATAATAAGAAAAATGTCAGCAAAATTACTTAACCTTCTAAGAAGAAAATGATTATTATTATTGCTATGTCAAAATTAATTGTTAGAATGACCATTATGTAATTGAAATAAAGTTCAAATTTCAATAATTTAACGGCCTTCGTGAAATAGAAAATCTATACACAAAACTGCGATGCGACGTCGCATCATAAAAATATACGAGATTAATTAATTAGGAGATAGATATGAATCTATGAGATTACTTATAAATTTTTGGTGTATTGGTGAAAACGTAGCAAACAAACAGACAGAATATTTCTACATGTTTTATTTTCCAATGAGAGTAGAAAGTTTCCTGAATATTAATAATATACACACAACGTCATGTTGAAATAAAACCACTTTACGGATTTTATCGCGTTACTACATACATTAATATATCCCGACCTTTACAGAGTCCATGGTCAATGGTAGAATTAATGTAAGGCGATAAAATCCATAAAGTGGTGTCATTTCAATATTTTTTTATACCTGAAAAGTATAGGCTTGACTGCATGTTGACGATTTATTCGTGATTTATAGACACCCAGATAATATCTATCGGGGAAGACTCACTCGTGAAGCGCATTCCACATTTCAGCAGTACAAATGATAAAAGTGGACTTCGGGTTCGTTTGGGTTTTTAATGTCCACCATGAATCGATATCGTTTTTTCAATATATCTTAGACTAGCTTCTGCCCGCGACTTGGTCCGCGTAGCGTGATGATATATAGCCTATAGCCTTCCTCAATAAATGGGCTATCTGACACTGAAATAATTTTTCAAATCGGATCAGTGGTTCCTGAGATTAGCGCGTTCAAGCAAACAAACAAACAAACTCTTCAGCTTTATATATTAGTATAGATTCCCGTCAGTTTCAGAAATCAGTACATCATATTTTTACTTACTTTTACATATCATGTTCTTTTACTTTGAATCCAGGCTGGCTCCTCTGAGTTATTCACTAGTGATAATGTTAAAAGACATAATCTACGCGGTGCGAGACCCCTACGGGAACCGGCCGCTGTGTCTCGGCAAGATTCTACCGCTGGGATCATCATGTAAGTACTAGAACTAATATATGTATGATTTGAACTCCTTGGGATGTTTTTGTAGCAAGTATGATGGGTGTACTAATATTTAAGCTGCTCTTTTTTTATGACTACTGATTATTTATTATGAATCAAACGCGACAATGGTTTCCTCAAAGGTTTAATATTGTTGCATAATTATCATGAAAAGTGGGTCAGTATTTGGCAAGAAATTTCACTCGCGACCCAAAAGAACTATTTACAATAAAAGAAAGCCCTTTATCCCCCAGGATGCAATCTTACTTCCATGCCAAATTTTATTGAATTATGTTTAGTATATATTATTATTACTAACACATTTATTATATCAATTTAAATTGAATTTGGCTGTCTGTTATTTGTGGTTAAAGACTTTATTTCTCATAACGAAATTTACATTTCACTTAATTGAGAAAGTTTTATATCTAAAAGTATTACATAAACTTCGGCGATCAGACAATACTAAGTTTATACAGATTTAAGTAACAAATACAATTAATCAAATTGTTGTGTGTAGCCCGATAAGCCACAACTGGCGAATCTATGTAAAAGTACCCCCGCTCGGTTTTAAAGTGTGCGGGCTCGCTGTCACAATACAAATAATATTACAGTAGTACAACTTTTATTTTAAGACAGTGTTCGCTTTCATTTCGTGTTCTATAATAATTGTAATGTGGTTTTTTTTTTAAATTATTTAAGGAGTGCGATGTTATCAAGAACATGTTTTTTTAATTTAGTTTTAAATTCGTGGTTCGATTTCGCACTCTTCACTTCTAATTCTAATTTCCCGACTAAATGACTGGTATTTTAAGTAAAGCTTGACATAGTTATTTATGTGTTTGTTTACCTCATGCTGCATACAATATGGGATGCATTTTGTATGTAAGTATTCTAAATGATTAGATTATGAATATGTTATGTTCTTTCATATTAACTGGGATACATCTGCATGCCAGTCAATGCCAATATTTCTTTCTACAAATATTTTCTAATAACAAAATAAACTTGTAATACACAGTTTATATTTAAATCCGTGAATCTGAAATTAGGTGGATCACTCGATCCCATCTGTCCCCTAATTGATGGGATCTAATGATCCACATGGCTTGCTAGAAAACTCTCACATATATTTTGGTTTCGAAAATTCAAAAAGTTAATCATTAATCTTGTCTATGAGTATGTCTGTCCAGTTAAAAGTTCGTTTTGTTATCTTGGGTATAAAGACCCCTATAGGTAAACATTTTCGGAATAATCTTGTGTAAATATTATAACGGGCGCCAATAAATACGTTTTTAAGCAACAACTCGCAACCTCATGCCATCTCTCCCTCACTTTTTTTTTTAATGGGATTGGGTGGCAAACGAGCAAACGGATCACCTGATGGTAAGTGATAACCGCCGCCCATGGACACCCGCAACACCAGAAGAGTCGCAAGTGCGTTGCCCGCCTTTAAAAGGGTTTGGGCCTCCGGTAACCTCAACTCACTCGGCGAAACAACGCAAGCGTTGTTTCACGCCGGTTTTCTGTGAGGCCGTGGTATCACTCCGGTCGAGCCGGCCCATTCGTGCCGAAGCATGGCTCTCCCACGTAAAAAAACTTAGTACAGGGGCTGTATTACGATGTGTTATCGCCATTATTTTTAGGTTGTAAGAATGGGATAGCTATTTAATCTGTATAGTTGCATCCCTCTCTTTCAATCGGAATATGACGGCAATAACATCACATAATACGGCCTCTGTACTGTTTACAGTACGAGGGAAACGGCATGAGGTTGATGGCTATTTCATAAAACTTAATTATGGGCCTGCGTTATAATGACTGCCTCATTAGCCAAGTGGTCCTGAGCACGACTGCTACGCTAGAGGTCCTGGGTTCGATTCCCAGGTCGAGCAAAGTATTATTGGGCTTTTCTATGAAATTCCCAGTAGCAGCTCGGAGTTAGGAATTTGTGCCCGGTTAATGGCAATAGGCTCGCTCCCTATTACATGGGACCTAAAACATACCGGCGAACTGTGGGTGTACATTAGTACGCCTCTGCCTAACCCTTCGGGGAATACAGGCGTGATGGTATAATGACTAAACATTTTCAGATGTCTACAAACAGTCGTCGGCGCAGCATGCCGCGGGTAATGCATGACACATTTCATTATATTAATATCATTTCTCATTATTAAAACTTGGTCTATTAATAATGGGCATAACAGTAAAGGTTTCGTGTTCACAACCAAGACATGCACCTCTGACTTTTCGAAGTTATGTGCGTATTAATAGTTAATTAAGTCGAGCGGCGGTAGCCTAATGGCTAGGGCGTCGGACTTAGGACTATGTGGTTGTCGGTTCGAAACCCACCCATTTGCACTACCGACGTGAACCCACTCGTAACACAAGCATTTAGCTTAGCACGAGGGGTTAACAAGAGTATAAGTAAGGTGCAACCCACTTTGCTAGTAAGCTTAAAAAAAGGAAGGAAGGAAAACATCGTGAGGAAACCTGCATGCCTGAGAGATTTTCTCGACAGCGTGTGAAGCCCGCCAGTTGCATTAGGCTAGCGTAGTGGACTAAAGTCTTCCGTCTCATTCTGAGAGGAGACCCGTGCCCAGCAGTGGGCTAAGCAAGTTATTCTATTCACCTCTAATAATACCTTAATATTTCTACGATTACGAATTGCCTCATTAGTCTAGTATTCCTGAGCGCGACTGCTACGCTAGAGGAGCCGGGTTCGATTCCCAGGTCGGGCAAAGTGCTATATATGAAATTCTCAGTAGCAGCTCAGAGTTTGAGGTTTGTGGCTATGTGGATAGGCTCGCCTCCTATTACATGGGACCTAAACATACCGGCGAACTGTGGGTATATGAACCTGCATGGTAAATATGTGACTTCATGTGTGCATATATTATTAATATATCTTAAGCTTCAAGTGTAGTACGGCCCTTGCGTCCTTTAAATTCCTAGTAAGATAATTCTGCATGACATTTATTGACATAATTATTCGTTATCGCCAATACTAAATAATAACTGGACATAATATTATAATTATGATAATTAATCATACATTATGGGACAATAACATAGCACCAATATTCTTAGAAGTGGTCAGTAGAGTAGTTATGTTGAACCATGACCATTGGCCACGTCTTTCGGAGAGACCAATGTTACAATACTAGTTTAAACTATATAATGTCGTTGGGAGAGTCTGGGACCATGAAACTGTCCTAATATTGGCATTATGTCCATTTTTAAACGACTTCAAAAAAGAAGGAGGTTCTATGTCCGTCTATTTTTTTTTCAAGATTTCAGTCTGGAACTTGGTGTATTGAAATCTTATCTTTACGCTAACCAGCTGAGCTTGCCGTCATTAGGGTAATGGGATATTTCTATTTCTTACAATAATACTATGATTATACATTACTACAGCATGGGATTCTTCAAAAATGGAGTGATTTACGTTAAAAAAATACTATTATGTTTAGATATTATTTTATTTGCAATTAATTCAATTTAAAAACTAAATTCGATATCTTAAAATTAATATCTAAATAAATAAATATAAATTTTCTGCGACATTTTATACGGCACCATCTAGTCCCAAAATAAGTAGAGCTTGTACTAGACAATGGATATAATACTTAGATACTTTTTTTCGTAAATACATACTTATAATACATAAGAAACACCCAGACGAACACAAACACTTATATTCATCACATAAAATATAATAAAACAATATTGACTTAAAATACATGTTTCAGTTTTGATGAACGGGAATGCGAAGAATGGTATGGATGACAGGGCTGAAGGCTGGGTCGTGTCATCAGAGTCCTGCGGATTCCTTTCTATTGGTTAGTATTCATTTTATTTTTAGCTTAGCATGAGGGGTTAACAAGAATACTAGTAATGTGCAACCCACATTGCTAAAAATTAAATAGTTTGTAATTTTCAGCCAATAGTCCTCAGAATCTCACTAATTCAAATATTTACAACATCTACATAATTGAGTTCACGTTTTCGTTATAGTTTTCATTTAAGGCTGGTCGTTCACCCGAGCCCGCCAAATTAAAATTACAATTGGTTTTTTGCAATTTGTAGATCTATAACACATTCTAGATTCATAGCTGTAGTAATTGCGACATTAGATTATACAATATATTCACAATTGAGAATTAAAACCTTTGCTTTTAAATCGATATTGTAGCTAAAATTTGTGTCAGTCGTCAATTTTGGCAGTTGGCACAGTTTCAGGCAAGTTTTTGGCTTGTTATGGACTTTTAAGCAAAGGTTTTAATTCTCAGTTGTGGATGTTGTATAGTTAATGTCGCATTGTATAACTGCTATGAATCTAAAATATGTTGTAGACCTACAAATATCGAAAAACTGATTGAAATTTGAATTTGGCGGGATCAGATAACATTTATTCTTTTTAACACTTACTTAATATACCACAGGTGCCCGCTACGTCCGTGAGGTGCTTCCAGGCGAGATCGTAGAGATGTCGCGGCACGGGATTCGAACTGTGGACGTGGTAGAGAGGCCCGCCGACAAGCAACAAGCCTTCTGTATATTTGAGTACGTGTACTTCGCGAGGGCGGACAGTATCTTTGAAGGTAAGACTCTACCCTCAAATTCATAAATTTAGAACAGTATGTCTCTACTATTATAAAATTGTAAAAAAACTGTTTCTGTACATTGAAGATATTTAAAAAAAAAACAAGTGGGTTAGTATATAAACGACTCCGAACCCAAAAATGTGATTTTTAAAATTCTTGTCTGTTTGTTACGGGTTGGCGCAATAACTACTGAATAGATTTTAATTTTGTTATCACTGTTAGTAAGTATGTGCTCCAAATTAAAAACTGGTATATACAGCTTGACCTCTCAAATGTATAGAGACCCATACTAAAAAGAGATCATCACTGTTGGTTTTTGAGCGTCATGCGAGCGAAGCCGCGGGCAGAAGCTAGTGGGATTATATACTTAACGGTATTCATAACCAAGTTCACATTCCACTGTGTCTTTTGCATAATAAAATAAAATAATATGCACCCAAAAATCATCTTAAATTACGTAGTACTAAAGTAGACATTTGATTAGTTCCCATTTGAAAAGATCCCTTAAAAATTCCAATTTTTTTTTTAAATGCTACACCAATCTCCGAAAGTCAACGGGATTCTCAAAACCTAATAACACTTTGCTTGACCTGGGAATCGAACCCAAGACCTATAGCGTAGCAGTCGCGCTTACGACCACTAGGCTAATGAGGCAGTTTTCTTTTAATAGTAATTTCACTTAAAGCTAATTTACTAACTAACTATTACTGTATCCCTGTATCCCACACCAGGAATCCCTTTGTCGTGGGGTTTTATTTAAATTGTGAAGTCCTCACAGATGAAATGGGTGTCAGTGTCAGGAGCTGGTATAGAAGAGGTATAATCAGTGTGGTGAGTGGTGGTTATGTTCAGGTCAGATGGTGTACTCGGCGCGCATGCAGTGCGGGCGCATGCTGGCGCGCGAGTCGGCCGTGGACGCCGACATCGTGTCCTCCGTGCCCGAGTCCGGCACCGCCGCCGCGCACGGCTACGCGCGACAGGTAATCTATCAATCAATATTCTGCTACATTTTCACACGGCACCATCTAGTCCCAAACTAAAAAGAGCTTGTACTATGGGCACTAGACAATGGATATAATAATTATATACTTTTTTTTTGTAAATACATACTTATAATACATAAGAAACACCCAGACGAACACAAACACTAATATTCATCATATATTTTTTTGTGTTCTGTGGGAATCGAACTCACGACCTCATGGTCGGCAGACCAGTCCGGTACTCGAACCACTAAACCACAGAAATCGTCAAAATTCGGTCAACATTCAAATTACAAGTGGTTTTTCACAATTTGTAGGTCTATAACACATTCTAGATTCCTATCTGTAGTAATTGCGGCATTAGCTATACAATATTCACAACTGAGCATAAAAACTTTGCATAATAAACGTTACAGAAACTAAAAGTAGGGTCAATCGTCAATTTTGGCCAATTTAAACACATTTAAGAAGTTGGTGCAAGTGAGCCTAAGTCAAGTAATCAATTGCGAACTTGTTGTGGGAGCTCTTTAATTCATTGAATAGTTAGTTATATTTTTATCACCTGATATAGCCTGATTGTTGGCAGTTGTATATTAGAATTTGTGTTTTTTAAATACAATTAAATAAGCATCCATCTTATTTCAGTCAGGAATTCCATTCATGGAGGTTCTGTGTAAGAACCGGTACGTAGGACGTACGTTCATCCAGCCGTCGACGCGGCTGCGGCAGCTCGGCGTAGCCAAGAAGTTCGGCGCGCTCTCCGAGAACGTGCGCGGGAAACGTATCGTGCTCATAGACGACTCTATTGTAAGGGGCAACACTATTGGACCGATCATCAAGCTGCTCAGGGATGCCGGCGCCGCTGAGGTGAGTACAGAAATAATAACTAGTGTATTTTTTGCCTTATATCATAATAATGCCCACAAAATGGTCGCATTTGTTAATTTTTATAAACTTTGAGGAACAGAAACAAAAAGTTTAAACTTTATTACAACATTTTAAGAATCGCTTTTGGTCACTGGAAACTTCCTCAAGACCAATTTTGATAAATATTTTTATTATTATGTATTTTTTGGTAGATGATGTCGCAAGAAAATCTTTACTTTTCTGTTCACAGTGTTTCTTTTCCTTTAGAAGTTTAATCCAAATAGTATTATACCTCTTCCTAATCCTTTAGAGGGTATAGTCTTGATATAATGTTAAATAATAAATGTAAAATCTAATAAAATTACCTATTATAACCCCAAGTACATATGTACTCTATACTTTTCCTAAAAAATATATCATAATATACCGTTATCTGTAGGTACACATAAGGATAGCGTCGCCGCCGCTCAAGTACCCATGTTACATGGGCATCAACATCCCCACGCGAGAGGAACTCATCGCCAACAAGATGGACTCCTACAAACTAGCCGAACATGTTGGTGAGTGGCACTTTCATCTACGTATGGGGTGTTCGGGGGGTTGAAAGTGTTAAAAAACCTGCCCAAAAGTAGCTAGATTTATTTAGAGTCACTTGCACCAACTTTTTAAATATGTTTAAATTGTATTTAAACACAAATTGTTATTGTATTTTTGTGTTTAAATAAATTTTAAACATATTCAAGAAGTTAGTGCAAGTGGCTCTTAGAATTTTTATTTGCCTAAAAACATTTGAGTAATTTTACGATACACCCGAACTAACTAACAGTGCGTGTAACGTAGTAGTCGCACCAGTAGGTGCGGCTCTTCGGAACTACTTAGTACAGACAGACGCGCATGTAGGACTTGCCATAATTTAAACGAAAATAATCCTTAATTACAGGTGCGGACAGTCTAGAATACCTAAGCGTAGAAGGTCTAGTATCGGCAGTGCACTACAATATGAAGTCGACGCCGAGTGACGGCGTGGGCGGTCACTGCACCGCCTGCCTCACGGGAGAGTATCCCGGAGGAGTGCCAGACGACGACTGGTGAATCTTATTGTTATATTGTGATGAACGGTGACGAATGATGTGATGAAAATGATGTACGCGTTACTTTTTGCATTGTAACAAATTGATGCTGCTTGCATTAACGGTGAAGAAAAACATCGCGATCAGTTCTGGAAAGTTCTAAAAAGTTTGCAAATCCACACTCGCTTGCGTGATTAAAAGCAATACCATCCATTCCAATATGAGACATTTTTGATCAACTGTTCCTACCAAATAGGAATTACTTTTGACAATAAAGAATTAAAATGTTCTAGAAAATGTTTGTATCAGTGCAAAAAATAATAGTTTTTTTTACAATATGCATTATACATTATTACAATAATGTAATCAAATGTTGCAATTTTAAAGAAATACTTAAACTACTATTGTTGAAAAGGAAATGGAATTCATTGAATTCGTGTGAAATGTATTTTAATTGTAAAATAGGTACTTTACTTACAACACTATTTCTTTATACATATTTTAGAAGGTATCGAATATTAGATATAATTTATATTGTTGAAATGCAGCAGCCGCTTATGCTCGATATATTGTTAAAAATATGGTATTTTCCTTTCTGATTTTGTGTTTTCATTTCAAATGTCCGAATGAAACCGCGTCCACAAGCGTGACTATGAAACCATCATAGTCACGCTTGTGGACGCGGTTTCACAGTGAGTTTTAAGCGGTTGAAGAACAACGCAATAAAAATGCGTGCATGAATATTAAACCAGTCATTGATATTGTAACTCAATAAACTAGAGAAAAATAAATATAATGTACTAATTCGTACATAATGGGACGTCAAAATATTTTGCTTCTTACTCATGTAAATTACTGATTGCAGAATGAAATTGTAAAAATATTCTGACTTGCCGTCGATAAAAATACTAGCTAAGAATTATAAGAAATAGATATCTCATCAGAACGTTGTCGATTAAAAAGTGCATTTGATTCGAATTTTACCTCGAATATAAAAGTTATTTAGTTATTAAGTAAATATGGACTCGTATAGAGTAAAGTCGTGCTGGCTACGACATATTCTACGAACCTAGGTGTAAACTAGTGATATAATTATAAGATAGATATTTTTAAATAAGGCTAACGCGTTCGGGTATCCCGCCAAATTTTATTTTATTGGGATTTTGGTAAATTATAGGTCTCACAATTATTCTGTGGTAGTAACAACAGTGGTTGTACCTCTAAGCCGTATTTTTCATCATAATTATGATGAAATGATGATATGAAAATGTTTTATTTCAATTATACCATCATTACAGGGTACTATTGAATGATCAAAAACTAGTTTCAAATAGTGCATTTCATGGAAAAGAACTGGCAAGAAAATCCATAAATACTACTATAAATAATTCAAAAAAATATTTCGCGGGCTATCCAAGCGAAGAAGTCTTTAAAATGTTTGTAACTATTTTTCTAAACATTCCATATACGTATATTATTGTTATAATATGTTTATAATGCAATGGAAGAAAAGTTTTACATCATAATTTAATATTTTATCATCAATTGGGTATAAGAATTTTATATAATATAATTACTATCTATTGTATAAAAAATCTTTAAATATATGAGAGCTATGAAAATCATAACAAATGTATGAATCTTTCAGTTTTGATGACAGTTTCATACTGAGTTTTTAAGTAAGTAGGTACACGATGATGAAGTAATGTTATATTTTCTAGAAAATCCTCGGTCCCCCGTCATTTGCTTGGTAAGTTTGGGGAAATGTCATTATTTAGTTTTTACGAGACAAAAAGTCTTGTAATTAATGTTAATTTAATAAATACAAATATAATGACGTAATTTGTAAGATGAATGGGATAAGAGTTCTGAATAGATCGCTTTTCGATGCACTGGCTGCGATGACAAGTGCAGAAGAATTCGTCACAGATCTTGATTAGTCTGTATTAGTCTAATACATCCCAACTCCAAAAGAAACGGTAAATAGGGAAAATGGAATTGTGTGATGGAAATAATGCTTTAGAGCTATTCGTCCGAAAAGTTATGAAATATTTAATTGGTTCAGTTGTAAATCGTATCATAAAAAATGTGCAACTGGCATTAATTCCATACAATCATTTTCATCTCAGGACTGGGGAAATTGTCGATCACTTAGCAATGTTATCTCGAAAGCCTAAGAAATATGTGTACTTTACATAAATGTATTTTTTCCTACGTGTTTGTGGTTTTATTACATATCCAGGATATGCCATATTGGATCACTCACGAGGCAGTAACATTTTTTCAAAACAAAATGATATTTCAAGCTAAAAATTATTACTTACACTTTATAGTTTTTCCGTAATTAGGTAAACAAATAAACAACTGGATTACGCAATTATTTTTTTATTTCTCAAAGTACATTGTACATATATTTCGGACAAGATGGCCGGTAAGAATGTTTAAAAATGGTTGATCGGCATTGTTTCATAGAAAGCCGTTAATTAAATAATTACACAACATAATGGTCACAGGATAACAATAAACAAACGTAACGCATTTAACACTGTCACCTACCTAAGTTATTTATAATATACAATTTTTTAAATAAGGTTTATGGTTTAAAATCCCTGTTGAGGTCCAAAAGATTCAAAAGAAGATGTTATTTATAACAGATTATGCCTTAGAATAGGTCTCTTTTTTGGAAATGGTCACATTGTTTTTTTTAATCCCAAATAATTGTTTATTCTTAATCTTTATTTACATTTGTATTTACAAAACTTTACTTTCAAATATCTTGACAATATTAACAAGTGATACAGAACAGGTGTCTTTTGACAGATCCTAAATTTTTCCTATAAAATTCATTAAAATTTATAGTTTCTATATGATAGTAAACTGCGATCAAGTATTATTAAAAGAGATACTGTATTCCAGTCATCGAATCATGACATGTTTATTTTTGGTCTGTACAACATTTAGATCGGTTTTAGTAAATAGAAGTATGTTTAAAATACACATATAAATGTCATTGTATATACAATTTGTGCTTAGACTTGGGTAATAGAAGGTTTTTATGGGTAACATTCGGAGATCTTTATTATTATTGCGAATTAATTACTTATTATTATTTTTAAACAATACGTAGTGTTTTTATATAGAGTATAAGTATTCGAAATTGGTATTACATTAGCAAAAGCACCTCAAGCTTCTAATAATAAATTACAATTGTATATAATATAATTATTGACGTAATAAAGCGTTTCGGTAATACTATGAATGAACAATGTTCACGGCCGAAAATCGAATTATACTGACTTTATGTTAAAAGTTTTAATAGAATACAATCGTTTGAATAAAACTCAGAACGTTCTCAATTTCGTTCCAAAACGTCACAACAAAGACGTATTTAACTGCCACTGTCTTTGGCAGTTTGCGTCTGAGATTGTACGAGGATCTCTCTTTTCTTAGGTAAACACATATAAACAGCCACAAATTTTTAATAATCCTATATATAGGAACAGCCTTCTATACAATTTACTCACAATACATTTTCTAAACAAAAAAAAAGATCTTGCTTTTATAGCAATTTTCTTTGCAACATCCATGATTTTGACAACCGTTTAATGTTTCCAGATTAGCAATTTCAGAGGCTATGTTTGCCGACAATCGCTTCGATGTCTGCTACCTCCTTAAAACAACTGTCCGTGAGGATGACTGGGTCCCCGTCTGTGATGAGGACGTCATCCTCTATTCTTATGCCAACGCCGCGGAATTCCTGCGGGACTGTCGTGTCGTTCGGCCCTATGTAGATACCTGAAACATAATAACAACCATCACCGATGTACCGCCGTCAACTGTCACAAATACAAACTCCCAGATGCTATATAGAATTTTATATAAAACCTAATAAATAACAAGTTATTTTAATGAAGGAAAATTAGACTTGCGGGCAGGATTCGAACCTGCGTCTTTTGGGTAGATACACCCAGACGCTACGACCTCTAAACCACCGCGAGTCCCACCAGCCACTTCGAAATTTTGCCAAATTTAACAAGCTCTGAGTGTGTCCCACAATCCCAAAGGCCTGCCATTCGTACCTCCCAACGCAAAGCTAACACAGATGTCAGCACTTCCGACTTTTCTCACGACAGCCAATCAAAACGTGTTAAATTGACATTAGCAATTATGTCTAAGAGCTGTGAGCCAATGGGATTGCATAGGCCAAGTCGGAGGTGGCGCCATTAGTTTCTTATTTACCTACTCTGTTGGAACCAATCTAAAATCGTGACGCCATCTCTTGGTCTACCACGACGCTGCCATTCGGCCTATTTGTCTATGTAATAAAAGCTTTAATTTAAAGTTTATTGAAACTGGTTTGTTTATATTTCTGCTATCCTTTGCTTTGTAATCTCAAATCATAAGAAGGTAATACACTACACATGCACACTATCTATAAATAATAATAAATCAACCCATTATAGGTACCGTCCCACTGCTGGGCACAGGCCTCAGTTGAGTTATAGGACTAAAGTTAACAAGCGCAGGTAACAGTTTACCAGTTTAACTGTCAGCTTCACACGCCGTCGAAAAATCTCTTAGGCAATCAGGATTCTTCACGATGTTTGCCTTCATTGTCGTTCGGCCTTGGATTACTCGACAGCTTTGTCTTGGCAGTCCAAGTCTTGGCTATTACTGCTTATACAGTGAGTTAATTGGAGTGTCTACGTACCGGGCTCGACGGTGACGATCATGTTGGAGCAGACGGGCACGTTGCGGCGCACCAGCGGCGCGTCGTGCACGTCCAGCCCCAGGTAGTGCGACACGTGGTGCGGACACAGACGATACGCTTTCTAATAACATACACACGTAACTATCTTTTGTGATTTATTTGCATTTTTCATGCTAAGATTATAAAGTTATTTTAGTGAAGGAAAAATTCGACTTTCAGGCAGGATTCGAACCTGCGTCTTTTGGTTTGATACACCAGACGCTATGACCACTAAGCCACTACGAGTCAATGTAGATTCAGAAGATTTATGTACCTATATAAATAGGTACATAAATCTTCTGAATCTACATCGAGTTTCAATATAAAAACTTAGTGTAAAGTCAGTTGGGGCTGAAAATGTTTCGAATTATTGTCCTTACAAATTTAGATATACCAACCACACCTCTAAATCCAAGATTTACGGCCACTTGCACCAACTTCTTAAATATGTTTAAATTAAATTTAAAAACTAAATTACAATGAAAAATAGTGTTTACATCCAATTTAAGAACATGGTGCAAGTGGCTCTTAGTTTACTAAGGCATAAGTGAAATAATCGCTCGACATCAACTCACAGCAAGTAAGTCTTGTCCATCAATGTTCTTGGGTAGGATGCCTTCCTGCTGCAGATGCTTTCCGAGTAGGCGGCACATGCTGTCGAACAACTGGTCTAGAGAAGGCCTTTGCTCCCCTAACACCTCGATCAACCGCTTCTGCAATAATAATATACACTGTGATGTTATCAACAATTGTAGACATTTGATAAACTAGTTTCCACCCGCGACTTCGTCCGCGTGGAATAGTTACTTAGTCTTAGCGTGATGATATATAGCCTATAGCCTTCCTCAATAAATGGGCTATCTAACACTGAAAGAATTTTTAAAATCGCACTAGTAGTTCCTGAGATTAGCGCGTTCAAGCAAACAAACAAACTCTTCAGCTTTATATATTAAAGTATAGATAACTTACCCCTAAAAAAGAACTTTTATTAGATGCCTAGATGTGGTTTCACTACTTTTGTATAGAAAGATGTATTTTGTTACTCACAAATAGGTGTCGTAGGAAAAGTTGTTGAGTGGGACGGATAGCATGATTCTACCCGTCCTAGATTCTATTCTAGCAGAATACCCTAATAAAGAGAACAGTTCATACCATACCATCACGCCTGTATTCCCCGAAGGGTTAGGCAGATGCGTACTAATGTACACCCACAGTTCGCCGGTATGTTTAGGTCCCATGTAATAGGGGGCGAGCCTATTGCCATTAACCGGGCGCAATTTCCTAACTCCGAGCTGCTACTGGGAATTTCATAGAAAAACCCAATAACACTTTGCTCGACCTGGGAATCGAACCCAGGACCTCTAGCGTAGCAGTCGCGGTCAGGACCACTTGGCTATTGAGGCAGTTAGATATAGAGAACAGTTCAAGTTCAAATTTTTTTATTTCAAATTAGCTGACCGGACTTCGTACCGCATAACAGTCGATTTTGAAACTCACGTCACTCAATTGTTTTGCCTTTCCGGAACCTCTCCACTAACACTTAAACTTTATGGTATGGTATTAAAGTTCAAATTGACTTTTAAGTATTATTACAAATCTTTTGTATGGGAATATAGAAAAGTGTTGTTTTTAGACTTTTTCAGGCAATTTTTAATTGTTTTCTCTCCGTAGGAACCATCCTCGTACTTCAAGGAATATTATAAAAAATAATTAGCGAAATCGGTTCAGCTGCTCTCGAGATTTGCGCTTAGCAACACATTCGGCGATTCATTTTGATATTATAGATAAGCTGTACAAGCTTTTATGAAACATTGCACGGTTCCAACAGAATCGCACGGTCTAACTTAAGAATTTTAATGTGTTGGACCAAGCAGGTCTAAATCTGCATCCTATATTTTCAACCTGGACTACGCCGGGGCGGGTCGCTACTACAATTATAAAAAAAGACATTACCTGTACAGTTAGCACCAACTCGTACAATATCTTGTGGTGCTTGGAGAACTTGCCGGACACCGGCCACGTCCGCGATATGTCCGAGTTGTACAACCACCGCTGGGACCCTGAAAAAAAAACATACACCTTTGTACCTCGTGACGTATGAATAAAATAGTTTTGCCTGCGGTTCTACTTGCATCCCAAAGAACTTATCCACTACTATCGAGATCGAGACAGACTATATCCTTTCCCACTGTCCAATCACCAGAATTCATCAAATTAGGTTTAGAGGTTTAGGCGTATAAAGGTAACAAACAGACAGACAGAGGTTCTTCCACATTTATACAATTACTAGCTTTTGCCCGCGACTTCGTCCGCGTAAATATGTTGTGTATTATTCTGCTATATTATTGTAAATTGATGACGAATATTATAAAGAATACTAAATACATTGATAATATTAGAATTGATAAAGCAGAAGAGGCCCAAACCCTTTTAAAAGGCGGGCAAAGCAATTGCGACTCTGGTGTTGTGGGTGTCCATGGGCGGCGGTAATCGCTTACCATCAGGCGATCCGTATGCTCGATTGTTAACATAACATAATCAACCCATTATATGTCCCACTGTTGGGCACGGGTCTCCCCTCACAATGAGAGGGATTAAGCTATAGTCCACCACGCTAGCCTAATGCGGGTTGGCAGACTTCACACGCCGTCGAGAAAATCTCTCAGACGTGCAGGGTTCCTCACGATGTTTTCCTTCACCGTTTAAGCTGTTATCGATTCGATTGTTATCACGTAAAAATCTGGGGGCACGGCGGGCCACATCTATACATATAATAAAATCATAGGAAAGTCAAAACTGTACATTGAATATTTTTTTAAAAGAATACTTGGGGCGTGATTTGCAATCGATCTGTTCGTCTGTATGTATGTCCGGCCTAAACTCAAAAAGTACTGCATGGATTCACTTCAAATTTTGCATGAATATTACTAACAGCTCGGATCAACATATAGGCTACATATTATTGAGGAAGCCTATAGGCTATAATATCATCACGCTAAGACTAAGTGACTATTGCACGCGGACGAAGTCGCGGGCGGAAGCTAGGTAATAATATTAGAATTGATAAAGCTGCGGTAGATATTTCTGCAGTCCCCTCAATGTCCATGGTACCTGAGTCGACGAGCAGCATCTCATCTTCGCCTAGCAGCTGGTTGTTGGCAACGTAGTGTATGTGCGTGGCGCGGGCGCCGCCGGCCACCACGGGCGGGAAGGCCAGGTGCTCGGCGCCGCCCTGCTTGCTCGTGTACTCCAGCACTGCGTTCACCATGTGCTCCGATACACCTGACCAAATTCGTTCATTGGAAGTTTTTCCATCTCGATATATACACACATAAAAAAAGTTTGCGATCACTAGCTTAAGCTGATATGATTTTTTTAATTGAACTTATTATTATTTATTTACTATTTATTGTTTTATATTCTAAATCTATATTTTTAAATAAAGAATCTAAAAAGAAGAAGAAATCATAATATAATCTAACAAAACAACAAGTAACAAAAAAGATTTCGATTTTTCAAAGTGCTCGCAAACTTTTTGGTTTTGATGTGTGTACACAATTTTTTTCCTCTATTAAAAACGTTACCCCACATATCGTGGGTGCGTTTATAAAAAAAAAAATCACATACACAAACGCCCAGACCTGGAACAACTACCTGTAGATCATACAAATATTTGCTCCGTGTGGGGATCGAACCCATAACACGTTGTTGTTGCAGAAGCCGATCGCTCAGCCGCTACGCCAAACGTGTCGCTGTTACGCTACGCCAACTCGAAGTTGAGTCATTTTAGGTTTTTGACGTAAAATGACAAAATAACACTACATAATGCTGACAAAATTTCATAAAAAATAAACAAAACAAAAAGGTTTTAAAAAATATAAAATATTTGCCTTTCCACCGAGTTTAATAAAATTATGACCACGGCAAAATCACTTGCGGAGTACTTCAGATAAAGATAGTTATTTTGCGTGTGCACGGCCCCCTTGAGCCATCGGCTTCTACACTACGTGTTGTAGGTTTAATCTCTGCAAGGAAAAAAATATTTGTATGATCCACCCGGGTCTGGGTGTGTTTGTTTGGTAGAAAATCCTAGTGTGTACATGAATAGACACTCACCAGGTTTAGTACAAGCCATGGCCATATTCATAGACTGGGATCCAATAAAGCAGGTCTCCTTCATAAGTTCGATTTCGGCGGGCGACTTGATGACGCGCATGAAGTGTAGCGCGCGTTGCGGGTCTGATAACGTCACATTTGCGTCTCCCTTCAGGGTGCCTCGCACTGTGTTGTGTATGTCAGGGTTGGCAGGAGACTCGTTATGGTACCAAAGCACAGCTGGACGTGATGTCATTGTTGTTCTGGACCAAGACAATTTTCTATTTGTAAAAAAGTCTTAACATATCATACCAGGCCTATATTCCCCAAAGGATGACGTAGAGATGTATAAATATACATCCGCATTTCGCCGGTATGTTTATGTTTCCTGTAATATGGCCATTAACAGGACACAAATCCCTAACTCCTAACCGAGAATTTCATAGAGAAACTCAATAACATTGCACGACCTGGGAATGCAACCCAGGACTTCTAGCATAGCAGTCGCGCTAATGATCGATAAATTAACGACTTTAACTTATGTTAGGATAATGGAGCTCACATTTCAACAATACAAAAAAAATTGCTAAGTTCAATATTGATAAATTATGCCATAGAATTGGACTTTGTACATTTATAGACATAAGAAACAAATTAAAAATTCCTATACATCAGGAAAGTAGAAGAAAAATTATAAATATTGTGATAAATGCTTACTTGTTCAAAAATGTGCCGAAATTCTCGATAGGTCTGGCTTCATCTACAGCAAACAATCTAGCTGCAGTTGTGCAACCTGTACGCGGCCCTTCCCACAACTCAGCATGTGCATCATTGTCGTTTACGAATAGAATGCTCTGGGGGAAAGATTACATATTATATTAAGTAGTTGACTCTAGAGAATATGTTTAAGTGTGAGAGACATGGTGATGAGTGGTGGATGGATGGTGTTATATAGAAAATAGGAATGTGTGTGTGTTTGATTAAGGCATTATTTGCGTTCACCTTTTCATACCTTGTAGTCGTCAGTCTGTGGTGGTTTCAGTAGAATCAATACAGCTGATGGTTCCATGCATCCAGTGAGGTAGAAAAAGTCTGAGTTCTGCCTGAACACATACGGAATTTTGTCTGACATAAACTGTCTTCTTGCTGCTGGAATTACTATCTAAAACCAAGTGATAAATGATATTTATTTCTGTAAATAGATATTTTAAAGACACTTCTACAAGTCAATGTTTTACATTTTTTTATTTAACTAGATGGCGCCGGCATTTCCTAACTGACGTAAGTAGGAGGTGAATGTGTGTTAATTTAGACATTTTGAGTTTCTCTTTGAGATAGTCAGATGCATAAAGATTAATAACAGTGTAAGCCTACTTACACTGGCAAATGTAATGCAAAAATTTAAATATATAAAAGAAAATAATTTGGTCCAGTTGCTTATAATTGTTGATTTTTCAAGTTTATTTTTTTTATGGCATAGGGATCGCCTGATGGTAAGCGATTACCGCCGCCCATGGACACCTGCCACACCAGAGGAGTCGCAAGTGCATTGCCCGCTTTTTAAAAGGGTTTGGGCCTCTGGTTTTCTCACTCACTCAGCGAACTTTAAAGTAAGTGTGTGATAATGGATCACTATAATATCATAAACTAAGTGCAGTGTAACTACCTCATTAGCTAAGTGGTCCTGAGCGCGACTGCTACGATAGAGGTCCTGGGTTCGATTCCCAGGTTGAGCAAAGTGTTATTGGGTTTTTCGATGAAATTCCCCGTATCAGCTCGTAGTTAGGAATTTGTGCCCGGTTAATGGCAATAGGCTCGCCCCCTATTACATGGGACCTAAACATACCGGCGAACTGTGGGTGTACATTAGTACGCCTCTGCCTAACCCTTCGGGGAATACAGGCGTGATGGTATGTTATGTTATAATATCATAAAATTTACTACTACAGCTGCTTGTGTATAGCAGACGAGAAAAAAAAAAACCTTACAATATGAGTCTTATGCATATTTTCAACTTCCCCAATTAACTTGCAAACCAACTTTTCTCGCCTTTCTCTATATTCAGTCTGTGTTACACCACATGTCAAATGATCCTGTGGGATCAGGTGAGGATGGGTGTGACATGTCGCCTGTCCCAAAATACCCTTTGGAATGGTCAACTGAGGCAGTAATCTTTCCCCAGGTGGAGGTTCTAATGAACTCATACATCTCTTGTCTTGCCGAAGGGGCTGTTGGTAAAGTTTCCTTCGCTCCTTGCTCACTAAAAAAAAAAATTATGCAGGCTGCAATCAATTCAAAATTTTGTAATAAAATATATAGTTGTGTGTATTTATAAGCCTTTGCACTATTTATGTTTATAAATATTTTGTTTGGTATTTTTTTGGCATTGCTACACCCAATAAACTTAGTGTTAAATGACAAAATATGTTCATTTTATTACTTTAAATCAATATTAGGTCAACATATGATATCCTTTGGCTGATATGAAAATGATTTTTTGTTTTGTACAGAATTCGGTTGCAGTTTCTTATTATAGACACATACTTATCTCAAAAAGCACAAAGCTTTTATGTTATTATTTAACTCCAACTAAAGTGACCATATAAAGATTTGATTCTAAATATATTCCTGAATAACTAGGGAATTATTTAGGTATTGTTGTTATCAATGATAACCTTTTCAAAACATACCCCAGCAATGCTTCGTTACATAAATAAATTTAACTCACCGACACTTGTAACGAGTTTAATCAATTGATGCATTTCACTTCTTTTGAATATTTGGGAGAAACCAGTTTTATTCTAAATTTACAAATAAAATGTCATAAATGTTTTAATTTTTATCAAAACACCGAATCGAAATCGAACTACCGAATTCTGAATTTTACCAATGACAATGACATGAATATGAATGACAGACGACAGACAGTAATGCATTGCATGACAGATAGACGATTAGTTTGACATTGACTTGACAAGGTTGCCAGACTTACCTTACTAATTTTCTAACATAAAACTAAGGATCACATAGTTTGAACATCTCCAGTCTACAAATACTCGTAGCATCATAGCAAACAGTCGCACAGGATTGAACACATTAAATCAAAATAATAATATAAGATATGGTCAATAAAAATTGGGAAATACTGCCTAATGATTCAGGCAACTACAGATCCTAATCATTTTTCGCCATCCAATCCAAATTGCAGGTTGTCTACGCCAGTTTTCCTATTTAACCAAGAAAAAGAGCAACTAGAATTATACAGGCAACATTCAGCCACTCTTGACAACACGCTTATTGACATAGCAACCAATTTTGTTATAATCTTAAATAAATATATAAAATAAAAATACATCCATCTTTCTAATGTTCTGCGTGAACACAGGTGACCGCTCTTAGTGTAATTTAACACGATTTTATTGGCTGTCGCAGAAAAAGTGAGAGGTGCTTACATCCGTTTTCACTTGCTATAGACTGCATTATCTATCCTTGTTTATGGAGACCTACAACATTCACAGGAGAGGAATTTCACTAAGATAAGATAATTAAATCTCTAAGAAAACTAATCTAATTAATTTATTATGCCTTCCCAGAAAAATACGGCATGAATTACCCATTATAACATTTCATAGATGGATGGCAACATAGGTAAGTAGTTCCGTTTTACGCAGTAACATTTCACACACCATTGGTATATATCTCATATTATATTATCTTAGTTAAAAAATCTTATAAATAAAATTCTCGTGTCACAGTGTTAGTTTACCATACTCCTCCGAAACGGCTTGATCGATTTTTATGAAATTTTATAATATGCATATTCAGTAGATCTGAGAATCGGCTACTATTTATTTTTTTTGGTTGAAATTTTTGTTAGACCCAAAGACCCGCGAAGCCGGGGCGGGCCGCTAGTTAACTATAAAACTCTATTTCCAATTGAATTGATGCATAATTGAAGGAAGAATCTCTAGTAGGTAGATTGCTCGCCTGAAATCGCCCATAAATTTTCTCAACTGTTGTTACCGTAATGATGCGAGTATCTAATACCTACTTACGGTAATGGATATAGTATGGTAGTATGGTTTAAAATATCATCACGCTTAAATACCCCGAAGGGTTAGGCAGAGGTGTACCTACTACTGTACACCCACAGTTTGTTTAGGTCCCTTATAATAGGGAGCGAGCCAGTGTTTTTGTGTTTGTCAAATCAAAACTCCAACCTGTTACTTAGGAACTGAGAATTTCATAGAAAAACCCGTAACGTGGCAGTTGCGCTTACAATCAGTAGAGTAGAGTATGATGAGAGATATTAGTGACTCCGTTTCTCTGTTTATCTATAACTGTTTTACGCCAAAACCGCTGACCAGATTTTGATAAAAGGAAAGGAGTAAATATGTGATTCTGTGAAATGTATCCTGAGAAAAGACTTACCTAGGGTACCTTATTATATATTTATCTAGGTCTCAAAAAATCAGTGAATACGACTGAAACCGCGTGCATAAGCTAGTAAATTCGGGTGACCATCCCTTTGAATTGAGCATTGGTCTAAGTAGTGCGTTGTGCTAAACAGCCTGATATAATAAGATAAGCCTGATATTAGTCGCGGAGTGCGCGTTGCGTCTACGCGGCGCATACGCTGGTACGCCTGACGAACTGTAACGTCTATGTTACACAAACGTCCGTGTGTTTCTAAGTTTGAAGATGGTAATTATTTAGCAAATAAAGACTTCAATGAATAAGTACAGCAAATACACTTGAGTGCGTAATGTGAATGATTTACAATTGCGAATATGGCCCTTTTTTTAAATTGAGATTTAGGGCCACTTGCACCATTTTTTTAAATATGTTTAAAACACAAATTTACTAAGAAATATTGTGTTTCAATATCATTTAAATAGATTTAAGAAGTTGGTGCAAGTGGCCCTTAAAGTCAATATAAGCAGACTGATCAATATTATCCTCAGTCGTGTTTCTCATTGCTGAGGGTGGTGATTTTCCCATGGAATCCCGTCTTTGACAACACTTGTTTTACCTACGCCACCTGGCGTTACGTCGGTTACGGTTACGTCTTTGGCGACATGAAGTGCCTAGTGAAGTTTGATATTGTTATAAAAATATTATAACCATCATGCTCCGAGCCTTTTCCAACTATGTTGCGGTCGGCTCCCAGTCTTTTTTTTATGGGATAGGGGAGCAAACGAGCAGACGGATCACCTGATGGTAAGCGATAACCACCACCCATGGACACCCGCAACACCAGAGGAGTCACAAGTGCGTTGCCCGCCTTATAAAAGGGTTTGAGCCTCCGGTAACCTCACTCACTCGGTGAAACACAACGCAAGCGTTGTTTCACGCCGGTTTTCTGTGAGGCCGTGGTATCACTTCAGTCGAGCCGGCCCATTCGTGCCGAAGCATGGCTCTCCCACGTGAAAAAATACCAGATGCGTCAGATGCAGACCTCCGCAACCCAATTTCTGGGTAATAGTTACTGATATTCGGAGGATAGACTGGTTGTCAGACTTTTTTGGGTGTCTGACTAACACTAACAATTGTCATAGCTGTTCGTATGATAACCGGGAGCGACCGCTTAACGCACTCTCCGAGGCATGGAGGGGACCGCTTTACGGGGGTGTCGATGTGTTAAGAATGGTCACCCCTCCACACACTGACCGCAGCGAGCGCAGCTTAACCTTGCAGATAAGTTGATCAGCGTAGTTATTACTTAGCCACGAGCTCCTCCTAACAAATATTATAATAGCCACCGATACATAAAAAATAACTGTTATGTAGCCTGGAGCCCCTAGGTGTCCAAACATCACATCTATGAAAGGACATTTCCTATATTTCCTAGAAGGTCATTAATTTTGGGGACACGTCTCAAAAAGGAAAAGAGGTTCTATTGCTAGGCTCTGTGGGCAGGAAGGTCATGCTACGTTCACTGGGCACGTTTCGTGAGGCAGTCAGCGCGGAACGAGCGGCGCGTACGCACGTAGCGGCTTCATACAGTCGGAATAAGATCGCGGGACCCATTTGTGTCGTAAACTGTCAATTGTGCCCGTTTTAATAGTGTTTCATAACCGTTCAGTGATTGTTATTTTTTTAAAGGACACCCCGCTACAACGACTCTGCAAAGAGGTTTGTTTACTTTTCTAAATTTATATCAAACGCCCTTTCTGTCCAGTTAAGTATATTGTGGTCTAGTCGATAGTTTACGTCGATAAATGGCCGGACCCATTCGCGGGTTCATTTGCATCGTTTTGTAAGGTAATGAATGAATGAGCTGTTACGGTTGGTTGCAAGGATTACTTAACCCGACCTCGTAGAGCTTCAAAATTATAACATTTGACGTAGAATTGCTTTGGTGCGTGTATCTGATTGCGCGTGAGTGGGTCTATTAGTGCCCGCAGCGGTATTTGAGTTTATTCTTATTGGTTTGTTGTTGCGTTTATATAAATATTGTTTTTGTTCATTGAGCACCTGCGTCGAAGGATGGGCCTTTTTAATCTGTTGTAGGTATTATTTACATCATAATACTAATTTTACATTCAGTTGCAAAGCTTCAGCCCTAGATTCCATACTTTAGCGGAGAAAGGCGTTTCTGTGTTTTACTATACATATAGATACCTACTGACGAAATGATATTGTGGGCACTTTAGCAATTTGCCTGGTATTTATAGCGATATTATAATTGCTCACTACCTACTATCCATTTCGGTCCAACGCGAAAGTACTTAAAAGAGGCACACTGAATGTCTTTAGCTGCTGATTATTTACCGATTTGTTAAATTTTAGAGTAGGTACCTACTTGTGAATAAAAGATGAAATTTTTCAAAAAAATATATACTACAATCTTGAGATAAAAATCTGGAATAAATATATCAATATCCCAGAAAAATATTGAAAAATATGGAACCCCTAATATTATTTCATACATTACACACATTTTTGTGAACTTGACAAGCAGTGTATCGTAATCTCATAAATATCTATGATGTCATCTATTTAACAGTTTTATAACGAATTTGTATTAATATTAAGTTAATTTTGTTGACTTACAAATTTATTCTGAAGGTGAAGAAGCAAGATGTTCGTTGAAAGGTCATTGGGTAGAAAATAAGAAACAAATAAAGAAGTCGCATAACATTCTTATTACACGGATTTATGGCGTGAAGTGACGGCAAATTAAGTCGATATTTGATGTAAGTATTAGTTTACTGAAAAACTAATAATTTGACAGTTTACCTTGTCCTACATGTAAATTTTTTTTTAGTTTAATTACCTGCTTTAGAAACTCTTCCAATCCATGTCTGTTATAGATTCATTAAGCACGGAAAGGTCGGTGGTAAATGTAGGTATGATCTTGAATTGGTGATGGATAGCGTAGAATTTAGGCTTGATAGAGTTAAGTGCCTCATTATTTAGCCATGTGGTCCTGAGCGCGACTGCTACGCTAGAGGTCCTGGGTTCAATTCCCAGGTCGAGCAAAGTGTTATTGGGTTTTTCTATGAAATTCCCAGTAGCAGCTCGGAGTTAGGAATTTGGCAATAGGCTCGCCCCCTATTACATGGGACCTAAACATACCGGCGAACTGTGGGTGTACATTAGTACGCCTCTGCCCAACCCTTCGGGGAATACAGGCGTGATGGTATGTGATGTTATGTTATGTTATGATAGAGTTAACGGTTAGCTTACAATACTAAGTAGGAATCGGAGTCGCTACCTATACAAGTACAAATAACGTAGGTAAGTACACGGTACCTGAAAACATTACTTTTATGTAGCATTGTGTCAAACTAAAAATCTTATTTTTCAATTTGGTAGGCTTGGCAGTATTGCATATCAGCATCCAACGACGGTGGGTGTACAGCAAAACCCTTCGGGGATACAGGCCTTTTGATATTTGTAATCTGTTGTCGTTCCAATAGCTTCCCGCCATAAAGTAAAATAAATTGGCAGCTAAGCCGATTGGCTTATAAAGCCTCTTCCATAATACTTATTTTATTTTTATGTTAGGTTCTTTAATTCCAATTAGGATCCAATCCTTCTGCTCAGCAGTTTTCGAGGCTTTGAGAGTTTGATCCCGTATTATAGTCGTCTTTTCGTTTCTATGGAGACAAGCGAGATAAACTGAAAATAAATTTAAACCTTTTAATTATTTACTAATTACTTATTTACTTTCCGTTTTACTGTTGGGCAATAGACTCTTCTCATAATTGCGCCGTCCGTCGTTGAGAAAATCTTTGCCATGCACCACGCAGTTTCCTTACTCATGTTAATTTTTCTTTATTTATGTAAGTATTATTTATTCATCTGTGTCCATACTGCTACTGTCTTTTTGTTAACATTTAAAAACTTACACACTGATAGAAATGGGTCAAGATAGAGTCGTTTTTGGTTAACAATTTTAAAACATTTTTTTTTAAATTAAAAATAATCCTTAGCCTTCTATATACGAGAATATTGTTAGGAGGTAGTAGTACCTGCTTATCGTGCTAAGTTTTTGATGATTCATATTGGTTACCATATTTAATTAAGTACAGAATAATACCTATATACATAGTTATGTTGTTGACAGATTATTTTGCATTCATATTACCTAGACAAGAATGTTGGTTAATTAAGTATGATTAGGTAGGTACCTAATTGTACTGAGTAGATATACGTACGTTCGTCATCGTCACAAAAACTAAGTAATTAACATTCATAATTATTATCACAGATATATATATTACTTAATTACAATCATTCCGTATTTTCTCTATAAAAATAAATAAATGTGCCTAACCTATGTTATTTTTCTAAGTTAGACTTGTTAGGATTATCAATGATCTCAAACGAACAGCTTATCTGTTAACCGGAGCTGTATAAAAAACGCTATGTCTTTCTAATTGACATTAAAATTACTGAATCACTCTTGTCCAAACAGGTCTCCATTTATCATGGTTACATACACAGGGGGGGGTAAAGTACATCTTGCCATTTTTAACGTTTTGTCCGTAAAGATTTTAATGGATTTGATATGGCATTATTAACTAAATTTTTTATAAGAAACTGTAGTTTTTGCGCGTCGACGACGGTGGCAACGTAAATTGGCTATTGTCTGAGATTAAGCATTAGTTAGTAGGTAAATTTTTCGATTAATTTGAAATCGTCGTTGAATACAGATTTCATAATGTTAAAATTACTTAAAATAGGTAGGTATGAGATTAAAAGAGTGTGTTATCTAAAGGAGATACTAATATTACTAGTATTCTATTACCTGTGCTAATAGGAAGGTTCATTTTATTATTATTACTAATATGTACCTAAGTTTATGTATATTTTTATAGCATATTTAATCTTTTCAACTTTTTTTTTACTAAAAACCGTTAATGAAAAATATTTTGAAAGTTTGCACCTAATGAAGCTGTGAATATTTATTATTTTTATGTTTTCTATTGGACTGCTGGAAAAGGAATAGGTCACATTGATTACTGAAGCCCTCAGAGGTGTTTTATCTACATATTTTCCAAAGAATCAAATGGAAGTCATGTAGGCAATGCGCCAAAAGGTAAGAAGACAAATGATGAACAGAACCAGTACACAGATTAAACAAAAAATACTAATAATCAAAGAATTGATAATCTTTAATACATTATTGACACTACCGAAATGACCCGCCGTAATTTTGAAAGGACTCACAATTAAGGAATAAAACTTCCAATTTGTTCTCTACATCGATAAACAATAGGAGGTATTAAGTTCGACCATTAAGCACGCCGTTAATGGTTTCTTAAGCCATTCAAAAATCGTAAGTACGTCGGTATTCACAGGCTCGTCGGCGGAATGTGCCTATTACTTGAGTTCCGCCTCTCGGATGCGCTTGCGTCGACGACTTTAGAATGGCGGGAATCTAACGAACAGACCAAGTTATGGGAAAATGGCGACTAACGTTTCGATTGTGATTTAAATGTCGTTAGGGTTGTTGGTACAAGAAATAATTCTAGTAGGACTACTAATAGTAGAAGTAAGTACTAGGTACTAGTACCTAGTCCTACTGAGTGACATAAGCTTTACTCTAAATGAGAAGGACGAGGAAGGGGAAGTTTTTGGCCTAGCTACTCCATGAGTAGGTACTTACCTATGTATGCGACCTAATTAAACAGTATAATTCAAGAATGCATCTTCATAATACGTCCTTTGCAAAGGACAAACTTAATTAATGATGCAACTGTAAAATCCTATTTATAATAAAAATTGTGTAAGTATATTGCTATCATTAGAGTAATCATCAATGTTGAAATATGGTACTTAATAAGATTTTTGTTCGCTGCTTTAGATAGAAATGAAGTGGGCATCTGTCAAAGTTTTTAATATTGAATAATAATGATTCAAAAATGTTACATTCAAAACCTTGACGTTGTTTAGACAGCGCAAGTAAAAAATATGACGTGGTTTTTATTACTTAATTACCTGTCTATTCTTGGTTTGACTCTATTATTAAAGCTGTACCTATTATGAACTGCGGCAAGAAAAACATAAACGTCAAAATAAATCCATTTTGATGCGCGCCTTCAAGAAATGATTCTCACTTGCATGCTCTTGAGGTGTAATCAAAAATGGAACAAAGCGATATAATAAGCCCACAAAAACATCTTTATTATCCTTGCGAATATGATAGTTGATGCATCATTAGGCCGAGAGTTATCGAGGTCCTGCTGGGCCTGATCAATACTTTTTGTTTACCTTTTAACGTGCCGTAGCCAATTTACGTGGCAACACTTTTTTTTAAGTATCGCTGACATCAGTTAACGCGGGAAGTTATGACGGCCGTTTTTTTTTCAAATTAACGAATTCGGCTACACGGTTCGATGCACACCCTGTTCTCTTTTTATAACAATTTACTAATAACGTTACATTTTAAACATTCATGCGCCCTTGTAGAGTAACAGTCGTGGAATTCACGGTCCCATTACATGGCAATTTGCCTGGAAGATTAGACCACGTTTTAGTCTAGCCCGGAGGTGTCATGACCGAAGCGGAGTCCAGACAAAGGTGGCCGTAACCTACGGCTATTCTTTCTAACTTATTATCCTGCATCGAACCACTTAGGCAAATAACACGATGCAAGGTAATGGATGCCGATGCGAAACGTTCAGTGATTTGTGTGGATCGAGCCGCGTTTTGTTCTAGACTTTTTGTAAATGTGGACCACTCCTTTGTTCATACCAAATTAGGCAATATCACAATTACACAGCGCACACTTGTGCACACAACGAGACACGACTAACATGGAACTTGTCTTTCCCGTAACCGTCTGGGTACTATAATAAAATATAATATTTTTCGAAAGAGCTAGAGAGAGCGATGACCGGCGATTAGCTGAGGCACATTTTTTATGGACAGCGACGCATCGCGCAGGATGTTTGTACGTGACTTATTTATTAGGTTGTACTTACCCTCGCGATTTGATATGAGGCGACAAAAACTAACGTAACTACATCGCGGTTATTGAAAGAAAACCTATTAAAAATAAGCGACATTTTTTGTAGAATGTTTTGCGCCAGATAATGATTTCTGAGTAGACCTTATTACTAGTATGCATTTTTTATCCTATATGCCAGTAAAGTTGTCGTTGAAAAGCTGCTGAGGTATAAACTCGAATGAATGTAATATATCCTTATTTTTGTGACTTCATGAGCAATCGAATTTTTTTGACAGCGTGTTGTTTCGTCTATTTCAGCAGTGTTCACGGCTTTTCTGTTCCTCCACCCAGCAGTACCTATTGCTAACTGTTATTATCCAAGCTATGTAGTCTAAGCGACACTTAGCCCTTCACTAAACTATGTATTTGCATCGGCATACGACCTCATTTATTAGCAATTCAAAATGTAGAACAGGATTAGTCGAGTTGCAATAAGTCAGGCCTTACGCAACTAGATGTATGGACAAGGTTCGGCGGTGGGCGACTGGGCGCACCCACTCGTAGTTGCCAGCTGCAAATATATTATTCGGAATTTGAATTGAATAATGGCGGGAACTGATGCAATCAAATTCATAACTACTGGTGCCAATAGGGTAATTAATGGAGATAATCGAGGCTAAACAATTACTGCAGAAGGGTTAACTTGTATGAAGTTATTGTTTAGTAAAAACATAGGTAATGTTTGAAATCTATTTTCTTTTTGCTACTCTAAATGCTGGGATAGGAATAGGAGGTGCCGTTTATCAATGAACCGTCCAAACTGCCCGAGAGACAGATGAAACTAAACTGTACTGTGTAGTTACTGTGGTGTTTAAGTTCTTTCTAAGCGATTAGACCGGCCGACGAGACCTTCAATGTAATGTCAACCTGTCACCGGCTATGCACCGTTGTAATCTTTACCATTATGATTAATAATTCATTCTAGGTTGCTGCAAAAACGGTAAGGAGTATCAAGTATTAGATAAATAACTGTACCTACGATGTGAGTAAAATCATAAAAAATCGAAATATTTATCGACAAATTTCTTGTTTTCTAAAATCCGTTTATGTTTTCCATAACATGGCGGGTGGGCGAAAATTGGCGGGAAAGGGAATTGATGTTATTATTTCCGTGGCGGGAATGGCTGTCCCGTTTCGTTTTACGGTCCGTGTAAGCCGTAACATTGAGGTTTTATTGTGTTTCGCCTCGCCAGAATGTAGATGTCATCCGTGGTCGTTTGATTCAAGTGCATGTAAAAAATGGAAAATTAAATACTAATGGCTTCACATGAATTTTTACAAATAAGAAAATTTTTATACTAATGTGTTATATCTTTAGAGGATATAATGGTGGCAAAATAAAACTTCCACAAGTAAGCGAAATTGGAGTTTATAAAAATATAAGTAATCGGTACAGAGGTTGATGAGCAAGTGAACGATGACACAGTGTGACCGAACAAATAAAAAAACAGTAACCGCCTGACCAATATTTCACACTTCTTAACTTAATAGTCAAATGCTTGCCGCATAACTGTTTAAGGCGTCAAAGCCTGAACATATTCCCGGCCGTTGAAAGAACACTTTCAACCCTGAAGCTCCTCAGCCGTAGGAAGTTTGCAGAGTCGTACTAGGGCCCGCCGTACGCAGCCCTTGTTGGTGACGATGTCTGCCACTCTGGATATCCCGTCAGATCCGCTTATAAGGCGAAGAACGCGGCCAAGTTTCCAAGCGAGAGGTGGTGCGTTGTCATCTGCTAGGAGCACCATATCACCAGCCTCCAACTTTGACGTATTCTGCAGCCACTTTGTCCTCCTTTGCAATTCGGAAAGATATTCCTTTTGCCACCTTTTCCAGAAATGTTGCCGTATCTTTTCAAGACGTTCATAACGTCGCAACTGGCTTTCCTTTACGTCTTCCAGGCTGGGTGTCGGCAGCGCGTTCAACGGCCTCCCAATGATAAAATGCCCTGGAGAGAGGGAGAGGAGGTCGTTAGGACTGGATGAGAGTGGGCACAAGGGACGGCTATTAAGAATGGCCTCCACCTGTGCAAATAGAGTTGAAATTTCTTCAAATGTGAGATGGCTGTTGCCGATAACTCGTCTTAAAAGGTATTTTGCCGATTTAACCCCGGCTTCCCATATGCCACCGAAATGAGGAGTGTAAGCCGGAATAAAACTGAATGTAATTGATTGCTGACTTGCAAAGTCAGACAGAGGTTCATGATTATTCCGTATAAATGTTCCTATGTCCTTCGCGGCGGCTACAAAATTTGTACCATTGTCGCTGAATATTTCCGTTGGTCTGCCACGACGAGAGATAAACCTTTTGAGAGTCATTATAAAAGCGTCCTTTGTTAGGTCGCTGACACATTCAAGATGGATACATTTATAGCGCAAGCAAACGAACAGGCACAAATAACATTTAATTATTCTACTGCCACGACCTTTCCTATTAAGGATATAAAATGGGCCAGCATAGTCCAAACCAACGGATATGAATGGATAGTCCGGTGTGACCCGCTGAGGTGGTAAGTTACCCATTTTGGGTTGCAATGTTGAGCCTCGTACACGCCTACATTGGACGCAATTGTTGACGGTGCGTCTTGCGAGATGCCTACCATTAATTGGCCATACTATTTCTCGCACAGTTGCTAATAACAATTGCGGGCCAGCATGCATATTGTTTATATGTGCGCGTTTCATATATAACTTCGTTAAAATATGCGAAGCATGCAGCAAAATTGGATGCTTCTTTTCAAAAGAAAGTGCTGACGCATCAATACGCCCGCCAACACGAATTAATCCGCGTTCGTCTAAGAACGGCGACAAAGATAATAATTTGCTTTTGCTATTTAACGTTTTACCTTTCATAAGAAGATCGCATTCAATAGGGAATGATTGTCCTTGAGCGATAACGCATAGCGAGTAGAATGACTCACGCAACTCATTAGTCGTCAATGCACCTGTGCGCCTAACGTGCTTGTTTTTATTTTTAATATTAAAGATGAATCTATGAATATAAGCAAATGATCTTTGCAATCTAGTTAAAGATGAATATTTTTCAAATTGAATTATAGGTATAGGTTCAGTAGTCACTGCAGAGTGCACTTTCAACTCTGGCAGGGCCACTGAATCATTGAAATTTAACTCTGGCCATTCAGACTCATTTTTTAATAGAAAGGGGGGGCCGGTCCACCATAGGTCAGTTGACATAAGACGTTCAGCATGCACTCCCCTTGATATTAAGTCAGCGGGGTTCGCATCTGTGGGAACGTATCGCCACGCTGAATGTGAAGTTAATTCCTTAATTTCATTAATACGATTAGCGACAAACATTTTAAGCTTGCTGGCATCACCACGAATCCAACACAATACCACACTAGAATCACACCAATGGACCGACCTTCCCGGCCGGTACCGAAGCGACTCCAGTACAGACTTCGTTAGTCTAGCTGCGAGCAACGCTGCGCATAGTTCCAGGCGGGGTATTGTCGTTGGCTTCAATGGTGCCACTTTGGATTTCGCGCATAATAGCCTAATCGTGACGTCATCATTAGAGCTAATTGTTTTCATGTAAATACATGCACCATACGCGACTTTTGAAGCGTCGCTAAATGAATGTAACTCTATAGACTTTGGTGAATTACCTAATACTAATCTTGGCACTTGTAAATTGGATAAATATTTAATATTCTCAGAGAACTTGATCCATTCATCCTTTATTTCTTGAGGAACTGGCTGATCCCAGGCCATTTTTATTTGCCACAGTCTTTGTAACATTATTTTCGGTTTTACTACAATTGGACTTAAAATGCCTAATGGGTCAAATATTTTGAATGCGTTTGACATTATAAATCGCTTGGTTATGGTTTCATTATTATCATGCGAAAATCCTTTTATAGGAAAATATAATTTATCGCTAGAAGGCGTCCAGCCTAAACCTAACGTACTTGAGGACTCGCTAAATATCAAATCATCTTGTTCATTAATATCAACATCATAAAAAATGGACGGATGATTTGTTTTATACTTTCTTAACTTAAAGCAACCTGACCTTAACGCATCAGCAACAGACCTTTGTATGTATTTTAATTCTTGTGAATCGTTTGAGCCTGTTATCAGATCATCAACGTAGAAATCTTTCTGAATTATATTTTTGATGAGCTCGTCGCCCTGCTCGTTTCCTACTTGCCATAGACAGCGTGTGCTTAAATAGCTCGCACTCGCCGTTCCATAAGTCAAAGTATTGAGCATAAGCGTTTGCAAAGGTTCCGATTCCTTCCCTCTCCATAGAATAAGTTGTAAATTCCTATCGTCCTCATGCACTAATACTTGACGATACATTTTTTCTATGTCCCCTGTAAGTAAGTACTTATATTGCCTGGAACGTATCAAAATAGAAAAAAGAGTATCCTGCACATTTGGACCAACCATCAAAATGTCATTCAGCGAATAACCGGAAGTGGAGGGTGCGGAACCATCGAACACTACACGAAGTTTAGTAGATTCGCTTTCCTGTTTCAGAACTGCGTGATGACATAGGTAGTAATATGGACCTAGTCTAAAATTATTATTTAATAGTGATAGATGACCTAATTCTTTGTATTCATTAATAAATTTAGTATATTCTGCGTTTAACGTATAATTTCGTTTCAATCGTTTTTCTGTATTAATGAACCGTTTTTTAGCTAAATTGTAAGTATCACCTAAACAATCAACTGTATCTTTAAGGGGTAATTTTACACAAAATCTACCCGTATATATATCTCTCCTTGTGTGAATGCGGAAATGTTTCTCACATTCGCTTTCATTTTTATGTATATTTGGCGTTCCAGTAATATCTTCTAGTTCCCAGAATTTTGTTAACGTTTTTTCGAGATTATCATCATAATTACATTTAGTAGTTATCCCCTGATTGCAGTGTACGTTTTTGTATGACGTCACTGTTGGTATAGGGCCGCATATTAGCCAACCTAATTGGGAATTTCGTAGCTTAGGCTTATCGACACCTAAGGAACAATGTTCATTACCTAATATATCCCAGAATAGGTCGGCACCTATTAAAACATCTACGTTCGCAGGCTGATGAAACATGGGGTCAGCCAGTTGAATATTTTCTGGTAACTTCAATAAGCTAATATCGATGGGGATTTTTGGCAATCGACCCGTCACTTCTCTTAACACGAGACATGAAAAACTTACACTGAATTTGCTATTTAATGATTGCATTTTAATATTACAACTTTCAGTTATATTATGTGCTAATGTGTTGCCTATGCCAATGACCTTTAGAGTGTCAATGGGATCCGTCTTTAATGATAATCTGGTCTTTAGGGACTCAGTTATGAAAGATGATTGACTGCCACAGTCTAACAGGGCACGAACTTTGATTTTTCGTTGATCAAATGGGCTCGACACTTCAACCATGGCAGTCGATAATATAATTTGACTTGTATTTTCATTAGAATAGTTAGACACAACTTCATCTTGTTCACCAACAGCACCAAGGTGGCTTATCGATGTTGGTGGACGGTGAAGCAGGCTATTGTGCCTTTCACTGCAGTCACGCTCTTGACACGACCGCAAGCGACAATCTTTAGCGGCGTGACCCTGCCTGAGACAGTTCACGCATAATTTATATTTCGTTACGTCCTTAATCCTCTCATCAATCCCCTTAGCCTTGAATATTGGGCAGTCATAGATTGGATGAGGATCATCACAAATAATACATGAAATACCCTTCGGTTTTCTATTAAAGTTAGTTTTGCTACTACTTGCAAATGATTTCAGTACATTATTCTGGGCCTTTCCTTGGACATGATTATTGCTAGAACTAGCCCGCAGAGGCATTATAGGCACCCTATTAACTACATGATTATCTAATTTATTATTGCGATTTATAGATTCAAGCACGTTAGCGCGGTCCGTAATAAATTTAAAGAATTGTTCTAAATTCGGCGTATCAGTGGTTAAATTATTACGGTGTTCCTCCCATTTTAATAAAGTTTGACTATCAAACTTGGTTGTTAGCATAAAAATTATCAAAACATCCCACTTATCCGTTGGTTGGCCTAAGCTAGACAAAGCACGCAAATTTTTTGTAACGTGATCAACTAAATATCTTAAAGATCGCTCTGACTCACGCGATAGCGGTTTGAAATTGACTAATGAATTGAGATGATGATTTATTAATATTCTTTTATTATTGTATCGGCTGCAAAGCAATTTCCATGCTTCAGCATAATTATTAGAGGACACTTCAAGATTAGTAATAATTCTGGCTGCGTCACCTTGTAAGTATGAATTAAGATAATGAAATTTATTAATTTCTGAAATATGATCATTATTATGAATCAAACTCTCGAAAGTGTCTCGAAATTCCAACCAACGGAAATATTCACCACTAAATTTAGCTATTTGTATCTGAGGAAGTTTCAAGCCCACACCGCGATGATGACAAGAATCGTCAACACAACAAGAAGCATTGTGTACGGAATTACGCCGCTGTTCACATTCATTTTTTCGCGAAAACTTCTCCACCAAATTTTTTGCAGTGGCTATGTTCATTACGATGTCTCTCTCAATATTATCGCGCTCATCAACTTCAGCAGCTATGTTTTCAGGGCACATAACCTCTATTTCACTTTGCAAATCATCAAACTTAACCGATAATGTTTCAAATCTGGCGAGCTTTAATTCTAATTCTGTTAACTGAATATTGCTTAATTCATTCTCTTTAGAAATATTAATTAGGTAATTCTTGAATTTTGTAATTTGTCCTTTGGCGGACGCTCTTTTTGTAATCAATTCCTTATAAAGATGCTTATTTTCCGACATAGTAAAATAACCGCAAGTGAAACGTTAAATAGAAAAAAAAAATATATAATAATTTATCAGTCAAGGGTTCTAATAAGTAGAAAAAAAAAATTGAATGGGCTCACGTTCCTCGTTTCAGTGTCACCTGCCGGCCGTAAACCGGTTACAGAGCGCGCTATCAGCTGATCACCAGCCGCAAGGAACGGCGCCGGCGCGCGGCGCGGCGGCGGCGGTTGCAATTATTTGCTGGAATTATCGGCAAAATACGCTAAATATTGGACACAATAAGTATTGAAGAACGACAGACGAAAGAACCAACAAAAATGGTTTTGAAATCTTAAAATAATAAAAAATAAATACTTTAATATTGATAAATTTTATAAACCTTAGTTTTAGTTGATATAGTTTACGTTAATTTAAAGAAATAACGTAATAATTCAAATATTTTTCATATAATCATTTTACTGAAGGTAGGTTGAAAAAAAATGTATGATGCAATTTGCTGTACTTGTGGAATTTTTCTACAAAGATATGCACAAAAACTCTTATTTACACAAATGAATGACCACTCCTACTAGTCTGATAGGATTTATGGATAATTTTGGATAATATGATTGGATTTTTAACAAAGGATGGCACTTAACTTTGGTTGGACGCGTCGACTCGCTCAGGCCGATGTGATACTTTAGATGCACCACTGCTCGAATCCTGGCTTCTTTCTTGTCCCGGCAACAGCGCTCCGTAAAGTAGATAAAACCCGTGGCTTTAATACGTCCACTGCAAGGCTTGATATCTTGGAGTTCGTCGTCGCCACCACGCCCACGCCAATATCGTGTCGATTTACACGAAGAAATTCGCCGATTTTCTTGATTTTGTCGAATTATTATTAGTTCCCCTCATGGGCCACCATGTTATATCTTTAGAGGATATAATGGTGGCAAAATAAAACTTCCACAAGTAAGCGAAATTGGAGTTTATAAAAATATAAGTAATCGGTACAGAGGTTGATGAGCAAGTGAACGATGACACAGTGTGACCGAACAAATAAAAAAACAGTAACCGCCTGACCAATATTTCACACTTCTTAACTTAATAGTCAAATGCTTGCCGCATAACTGTTTAAGGCGTCAAAGCCTGAACAAATGACTTTACATGGATTTTATAAAAATATTTTTTTATATTAACGAACACGGATTTTTACAAAAATGAAAATTATAAGTATTATATGGACTTTAAAATACAAATATGGAAAATTATATACTAATGACTAGGCAGCAATCATGGTCTCTGACCTTACCAAAAAAAATCAAGTCCATGCTTAAAAACATTTTTTTTTTAAGAAACATGATGATTTAGCACTGTGTATTCATAGAACGACAATAAAGATGAAGTTTAAAAAATCCCACAATGAACTTGGCTTGTTGTGTAATAGCTAACTTTAAAACATTGACGACAAGTGCCGTTACATTTCATAAAGTTTAATGTCTATTTTATTGATGTTATCTTTTCATGGAAAATTTTGTCACATACTTAAATATGTAGCATGAGTAAAAACAGCGTTCAGAGACAAAGAGTAAATTAAAACAAAAAAAATTAAAAGAAATTAGGAATTATTCAAAGAAAAGTAAGTTAGTAAGTAAAAGAAGTTTTGAAAGTGGTAGGTAATGAAAGTAATAGTTGTAATTATTTTAACATTATTTAATGCATGACGTTTTTAGAAACCCAACTTTTTTTTCTTAAAATTATGTTTTAATTTTCATAAATTCTGTCGTAAATATTGTGTTGAGTAGACATAATAGCTTCGCTATTTATTGCGTACCACTCACTGGTAGTTAAAGTATGGTAGAGTTTGTCGCGACTGGCGAGGCCTTGCCAAGCCGGTTGCCATTTGCAACGATGACGTCAGACTTCGGTGACTCAAGAAATTGCTGCTCCGTTGCCTACAAAGTATTTTAATATTTAAAGCCTTCAATAGCTATACATTGTATTTGTTTTACACAAAACTGTAGCCCTTGTTAGCACTGCGCAGGCTACGTTAGCTCTCCGTTATTTACGGCTTCAAAAAGGAAAGGACGGGTTAAGGTGTACCTATAAAGAAAAAAAAGGTGTATTTTACTTTGATTTCGTTTTTATTGCAACTGTACTTTGTCGTTCAGTCTTTTATAGGCTAGACCTGCTACCTATTACCTGCTGTTGGATCATTCAACGCTGAATGAACTATTTTTTCTCATTAGGTAGGTAGGCCTGTCGCCATAATTAAATATTACACATTCGTAGGAAAAGGAGAAGGTCTGCAATATCTGGAAGGCAATTTTTTTTTTTTAAACTTAATTCCATGTTGAGACAAATCCAAAGGTTTTCTATTGTTGATCAAAACATAGATAAATATTGTTTTTTTTACAAATGTTTATACTTAATAAGCTTTTGAACATTATTGTCACATTATCATAAAAATAGGCGCGGCTCGGCTTTGCAATTGCAACTCGCGATTAGAACTTATTTATTTTTTTACTTTTATATTTGTACTTATTTAGGCACGTTCTGTTGAAACAATATTGAATAGGTACCTACGCTGATTCTATCGACTCTTATAAGACAAGTGATGTAGAACTTGGATTGTTCGCACCTTTCTCCCTAGTTAACCGTATGAGCGTGCCTTGCAAAGTTAATTAACTTCCAAGTGCAAGTCGACGCGTTAAAACATAAAAGACTTTTACCACTTTTGCGTTGTAACTATAAAACTGTTTATTTTAATTACAGCGCTTACAAGATAATAGTGTTGTCGACCAGAGGAATGAGTTTGTCTATACTTACAACCTTTTTTATTCATAACTAGCTGACCTGAGAAACGTTGTCCTCTCCAAGTTTCAACTAACTACCTCGAAAAATCTCATAGAAAAAAGGATTCTGGTTTTCCATATTGTTAATACACTTAGCGCCATTGACTTAATTTACATTACTTAATTTTTTTTAAATGTTCGCAAATATAAACAGACATACCTACATAGACAAAAATCTCAAATAACTGTTTCGGCATCAGTAAAGATTAACGCACGTTGCAATTATTATTATTATTAAAAGACCCATTTTTTTATTTATTATACATAGGCACATACGTGGTATATTATTTTATGATTTGATTAGATGGAAACTCTTTAGAATCTACACTATGGAGGTTTCACGTTATAAAATCAGTTAGGTACTTTAAAGCTGGATGCTATTTATAAGAAAAGAATAATTGTCAAAATTGTCAACTCAAAATGACACCTGTTATGGAATCAAATGTCATTGAGGTAATAACGATTTCGTGTTAGTCATCTAGAGAAAGAGTTGTCATTCTTTGTTTACTTCTTTACCCTACTCAAATATTTAGTTTTTACATCGGCTGGTGCTCGCTGGATTAGTCCTATGTATGTCCCGTGATGCCCTGTAGAAGTAGAGTCAGAATAACTGTACTAATAATTAATTCCCGTTCACAATAATGGTTTCTGATTTCTTTGTTTTATTTTCTTGTTTTATCTTATTTAGTACCTGTGAGTGTATTTTTTTAATTTTATTTCTTGATTCTGTTATAATGTTTGACCCGTGCTAGTCTAGTACGGAACTACTTAAAAAGGAAATTTGCTTCAACGGTTATTGTTCAAATTCTACGTTTTCAATCGTTAAAATGTTAATAACTTTTGATAGAGTGAACCGATTTTAATAAAATATAGCCTAAATGTTAATCCAAGAAAAAGGCTATGAATTCCTGTCCACTTCCTCTAAATCTCTTCGGTAGTTTTCATTTGATGCGCGGTCAAACATACAGACAAACCGACAGACAAACCGACAGACAAACCGACAGACAAACCGACAGACAAACCGACAGACAAACAGACAGACAAAAGTTCCAAAAATAATAGAAATGGATTGTGTTACTGATTCTGAGTCCCCCAAATTAGTTTTTTTGTAAATATAAGCAATGTACAGACACGGCTCACTTACATTCTTATTATATGTAAGAAGATATAGGTATTATGGTAATTATTACTTGATAAGATTGTTAAGGGTTCACTTTATTGTTTTATTAAAACCTGTTTTGAATTAGGTAATATCGAGGTTGTTTTATTATTAGGTTCGGATTTCTTCAAAAGAAGAGGTTTAGCTATTAAGTATAAGGTACCAATATTATATTATAATGTATAGGTATGCATAGAAAAAATATTATTTTTTAAATAAAAATGATCCATTATGTACTTACATATTACCTACATACTTACTTCTTTTTGTCGGAGAAGCGTTCACACTTCGATAGAGCTACTAGAGATTATAATTATTATCGAATATCCCATCATAAGATCGAACTTATTTCTTTGAGGCTTTGTTCGAATATGCCTAGTCATAGTCAGATATTGAAGAATCTATTATCAGATTAAAGCAGGCAATTAAAACGCGAGCGCTGATAAAATAATCGGCTTTGAAAAGAGTTCGAAGATTTTCGGAGGCTGTTTGTTCTTTGTTACCATTATTGGCTACATCATTCTTTATTTTTTTTAAAGAAAAACGTTTCCTCACACTTGGATTTTCTCCTGTATCGTGGCCAATCGTGGGTGCGTTTACAAACACAAATTCTCACATACATAACACCCAGACCGGGAACAACTACTTGTAGATCATACAAATAATTGCTCCGTGTGGGGAATGAACCCACAACACGTGTCGCAGAAGCCGATCGCTCAGCCGCTACGCCAAACGTGTCGTCATTCTAAATAAAAACTGTTAATAATTTTCATCATGATTTACTAAAATACGTCTCCATTTATGGACTGTGTTTTACTTTTTAATATATCCTAAAATAGCACGCAGGTATACTCTCGTTTACAACCAGTATCGGATGTCTATAATTTATGAGACAATTGTTAAGTGCATTTTGCACGCATATCTTGCTTTAAAAACGTATTAATTTATGTCTCTATTTTTACGTTTCTATGTACACATGTCGGTCATTAATGGCCACTTGAAGTGGCTTTTTATATCCTGACTGGTGTTTCTTAAATACCCAGTTGAAAGCCATTTGATGATCATTTAATTTGTTATGTTTTTCCAGTGGTCCATTTTGGAAATAGTGTTACTTTTCATTTATTTCATGTTCTTATTTCCATTCAATGAGTGAATTTAGTTATTTATCAGTGTCTATATCAATAAATAAAAAAAAACAAGACAAGATTGACAGAAATCACTTTAAATAGCCAGGCAAATGGTATGTATGGATTGCGTGAGATAAATAACATATAAAGTACCGCCCAAGCAACTTGGGTCACTAGATACCATCTTAAAAATAAACTTTTCGCATTTAAAACAGCTGTGCGAGTTGTGTGACAATGCAAAAACGAACAAATAGGGCTCTTTGCCGAGCGTAGAGCAGGTACTATTGTATTAATACGATAAACCATTAATAAAAGAGAAAATAAAATTGGTACGCGTATCCGAACGCGAGCGGGCTAAGTATTACAGCAACGGACACAGTGTATTTAAATATTTTCTTGTATCCATTGGTAAGAAATACCTATATTTTAAGCATGTTGCCTGGTTTCCCATTTTGATTCAATTAACTATTCGTCGAAGTCTTTGAACGAGCTTTCCGACCGTTTCGACGAAAAATGACGAAACTTTACCGACTGCTTATCCTTTTCCAGTGTATAGCTTCGAATAATCATGTCTGTGAAACTCATGTCTTCCCTATGATGGAGAAAATGTAGGTATCCATCAACACATAGTTGGGATGGGAAAAGGCTCGGAGCCCTTTACTACCAACTATGTTGGTGTCGGGTTCCAGTTTAACCTGATGCGTCTGAATATCAGTGTTTTACACGAAGCGACTGCTATCAGACCTCCGTAACCCTATTTCTATGCAATAACAATATTCGGAGGATGACTAGTTGTCAGGCTTTCTTGGGCTACTACCACTAACAATTGTCATAGATGTTCGTATAACAACCGGGTCCGGCGGCATTACGTGCTCTCCAAGGTACCTACGGAGTGATCTCGATGGTCACACATTCGCACACTGGCCGCAGCGATAGCAGCATAGATTTTCTCTTTATATTAACAGTTTTAAGTAAAAAGGCTGACTTATACCCTAGCATAGCCATTCCATCACCCATAGTGGTAATGCAGCCTGGACAGTGGACACTTCCAGCAGATCTATATCGATGCGGAGGAGGTTTTCATTTTTTTCGTCTATCGTATTGTGATTGTGACATGGTCCGCCCCCGTCGCCTCTTCTCCACGCCTTAAGCCTCACCCCGCGCGTCGCTATAAAAGGATCGGCAGACGACGCGCGGGCCTTCTTCTTCGCGCTGCAGCTGCCCAAGCTAAGTGCCGCCCTCGAACAGTCGGACCTCGCCTCGAAGCCTTCATCGAACCACCCTGTGGTCATCATCGAAGTACCTTCGTTGCAAAATTTACTGCCTAAAACATTCTCTTTTAATCCGTTACACGGCAAAAGTGCTAGAACTGCAATAAGAACACCTTATTGTTCAACACAATTATGCTGGCACCATGCCAATATCCTTACGAGACGGATGGCGCTAGTGTCTTCGAGAACGTAGGTTTTCGCCGTACATATTTTAGTTCCAATATTTCGCCACCCGCAAGAATGAGTTTGTAGTTCACAACCGTGCAAGAGAAATAGTCTTTGTTACGGTGAAAGCAGGAAGTTATTATGCAAGTATCATTGCCGGTGTAATTACGTATACGTGTTGTTAAACATTGGACACTGTCTTTTTGTTTGTAGATGATTTCTGTTGATAGCAAGTTGCTACAGTTTTATTGACCATTTTTACGAGGGTTTCGGTTACAATAACCACTTATATTAATCATAATATTTATCTGTTAAACCTGACAACAGCCAGTAATTTATTGAAAGTTACCCGCTATAATTGAAACTTTGCTAAACTTTATTATTATTAAGAGTTTAAACTAAATTTTAGTAAAATATGACTATACCTACCGTAGAGCTGTCCCATTAGGCGTTATTTATTCAACCCATAAATAAGTTAAAATCAGCTTCATTATCTTTGTAAGGATCTCTTACAAATAAAATAAATTTCATATGTTATAGATACATCTTTTACGAGTATGATACATATAAACGCTATTCATATCTGAGGGAACACGTAATTAGGTTCTTGTTTAAGCCTACGCTTGCGATGATCGAATGCGAATACCTATGGTGGAGAATAAATGATGGTCCCTTTCAAGTACTATTCATTATTCGCATAATACCGAGATATTGACGATACCATTGGTATCGCGCCTGCAGACGCTATCGATCATCTTACATCTTGATCTCGCCTCCCAACATGTTTTTTATTATTTTATTTTGATATGTGAGCATTGAAGGTTTTTAAACGTTGCGGTCAAGATGTCTGCAGATTGAGTTGTAAGAACTTCCCGTGCTATTCATGAAAGTAAAAAAGAAAAAGAATTGATAGCTTTGTGTAGAGCCATTTATGATGAATTGCGAGTTGATTTATTCTTTTATAGGTACATCAAACACGAACTGGGTATACTTATTGAGCTAAAATTGCGTGGTTACATATAGCGTAACATAAATATGTAAGACTTATTTACACAACTTACGAAAAGACGATTTTGCGAAATATCAGTAAGGTCAACGGATTTCCTCCCACAGCCGACAAACTTATCGACACAACGTGGTAGGCGTTCTGTGTAGGTGAATTCCATTTAAAGATTCATGGAAAGGATTTTATTTAATGGTAGGTAGTCTAATGAATATTTAATTGATATTATGAATACATAGCAACCGCTTTTTTTATTCACGTTTTACTTATATCATGTAATTTCTTTAGCCCGTAAAATGAAACGTAACAAGATGGCGTTAGCGTTACGTCAAAGCTAACAGCTGCTGCTAAACGTCAAATAACTTGAACCGATCGGCGAGTCTGATTATAACACGTCAGTATTTTAAGTTTATATTACGCGTGCTAAGATATATTCTTAATTCATAATTAATAAGTAAGTTGTAAGTGTTGTGCGATTTATATATTATTAAGTGTTGTGTTTCGAGAATCCTCCAGGGTCGATACAGGTACTCAGCAATGCAACAACAATGAGTTGGGGATGCCCAATTATTCTATTAATAGGAAATTACTGAATGAAATGTGTAACGTTATGGGCTTATTTATATGATAAACAATTTTTTAGGGTTGTATCAACATGGGAAGCAATGGGAAGAGTACGATGAATCGTCTTATAGCGCTAGCTATATTGCCTCTCGTTTACTGCAACGTACAGCCTCCGGTTGTCAACCCCGGCATTCTAACTCAGTCTAAAAGCCTCGGCGAGTGTCAGGCTTGTAAATTATTCGTGGACTCGTTTAAAAAAGGGTTGGAACGTACTTCGAGAGGTAAATACGAGGGCGGTGACGCGGCGTGGGAGGAAGAGAAGCTGAAATTATCGTACAAACGAAGTGAAATGAGATTAATCGACATACAGGATGGTATTTGTAAGGAGGGTAAACACTCAGTCCAGTGTCACCACATGGCCGAGAAAGCTGAAGAATTTATTGAAGAATGGTGGGCCCAAGACCCAGATGAGTCTACTGACTTATTCCACTACATTTGCACAGATAAATTGCAAGTGTGCTGTCCAAACCACCACTTTGGGAAAGACTGCACTCCATGCCCTGGGGACCACGAGAATTTGTGTAGTGGCAATGGTAAATGTCGAGGGGATGGGACCAGGAAGGGGAATGGAACATGCTTATGTGATCCAGGGTATACAGGGGAGAACTGCGACCAATGTATGACTGGCTATTACTTATCTTATAAGGATGACACTAAAATGCTGTGTTCAGCTTGCCACCGATCCTGCATGGGTGGTTGTAGAGCAGGTACGCAAAAAGACTGTGTAGCATGCAAACCTGGTTTTGCATTTGACTCTGATGAAGGCTGCCTTGATATCAATGAATGTGATGATGTCAATAAATGTACCAAAGATCAGTTCTGTTTGAACTCAATTGGGTCATTTGCTTGTATGTCCTGTGATAAATCCTGTGATACCTGCCACGGGGATGGACCAGATATGTGCAGGAAATGTGCCGAAGGTTACTCGAAGAAGGGAGAGTTTTGTATAGCTGATAGAGAGGATGAAGACCAGTCAGAAAAGCTGACCATGACAAGGTAATTTAATTTTGATTCACATTTTATTGTGCTTGTCTACAAGCCATGTTTACACAATAAAATAATATACATACTATTTAGTTTTGATCAGAGGCGTCTCTAGCACAAGTAGCGCTGATGTGCAATCATTACCCTAGCGCCAAAGTCGAAAGTGCTGCAGCCGACCGTCGTGCGCGTTTGGTGGCGCTCGGCAACCCCTAAGACCACTCCACCCAGCACTATAGGTAGAGCCGTCTCTGGTATTGATCATTCATAATGGTTAGTTTTGTTTTGCTGTGTGGCCTTCATCAGCAAAATATAGAACAGTAACTATTAACATGATATTATGTCAGCAATGCTTGTAATGACCTCCTGGGACCAAAACAAAAGATTTCTCATTGTGTTTATTTAGGGGACTTGATGAGTTAAATTTATGGATTTACAGTAACATTGATGATTAATCATTTATATTCTTGATAAGACAATATAATTTTTAATAACTATTGTTTAGTACTCCAGCAGACTATTTTTAAATGTATTTTAAATCAATAAAATTTCTTACAGAAACGAGGAGTTGTAAGGCATCATGTAAAGTGTGGTCATAATTGTGTGTAGGTAAATAAACATTTTGTTTTATTGGTGGTGGGGCAATTGGTTGTGTGTATAATAATTTTATTCATAATTTTTTATTAAAATCTAATCATATAGGTACCTACATATTATAAAACATATTATATATTTATTACACAAAAACATGCATCAAACATCAGTTTCTATACTTACTTATATTATATTTCGGTACATTTAATTACTTTCTGAATATGTAACATAATACAAAATAAACACATTTAACAATATATTTAATATTCATTTTGCATTCAGGTTTTGATTTCAATACTATATTATTCTATTTCTATAAGAAATTAATATAGTATATTTGCAATCATTATGGGTTATTATTGTATCCTAATTTTCTTAATTTTACTTTATACATATTGTTATTGGGTTTTTTTTATTAAATCCAACTAATTTTATTTCTGTTAACAAATAAATGTTTGTCCTTAAAGGTACATGACATACATAGGTCTGCTGTTAGCTGCCGTCATCCTTCTACAGAAGTCTGCATCACTCGGGGGCCTAGTAGGCGCCATGGTCTTAGCCTACATAGTGGGCGCTGAATACTACTGTTTGATTAACGGACATACCGGTCTAGTTAATTTGAAGAATTTCAACTTGGCGGAACTCTTCCGTACATAAATTTAAGCATACCTTTGAATAAGTACTTGGCAGCAATATTCAATTACCTTGGCACTGTGGATCAGTTAGCAGCTTAGAGCACACTTGGCTAGGGCACATTCGAATCAGTGCTTGGTGTCGTTTTCGACACAGTTGTCTAGCCTCAGGGGTCAAGTGTGGACAAAGCCTTAGGTCCTTGGATATTTCTGTCAGTTTTCTAGTGAAGTAAGGAAGTAATTTATTTATAAACTATGTTGTTTTTTAGTGAAATTATTATAATGAAGATGATCAGTGAGTTTAGTAAGTTAATAGTTATTAAGTTGTGTCGCGCGTTGTTGTGAGTATTTTTTGCAGTGGTCTAAGTGATATTAATTATAATTTTTGTATCTGGGTTGATGATAAAATGATTTCGGGTGGTTTTATGTATAACCAGTTGAGTAATTAGAAATACAAATTGCGATAAATACGATTAAGACATATTTTCTCTATCACCAACAGATAATGGACAGAAATACAATAACATATAACTAAAAAATAATATTAATAAAATAAATTAATTTTCGTCTATTCACTATTGCTGATGATGAGTTTAATACTTATCTGCGACTTGTGTGTATTTTAATACACATTATCATAATTTGAACCATAAGAAAAAGTTTTTTGTTGCGATCATTCCATCCAAATATTAATTAATGTGTATTTTTAACTTAACTTTTTATTTAAATAATTAAAATCTTGTCTTTTATACTTTTACGGTACACAATGTATTAAAATGATTGCTCATAATTAATTATTATAAAATATTGTTTGTAAATACCTCTTCCGTTACGTTATTTAAGTAATGAGTGTTAAATTAAAAAGTATGCAAAGATAATATTCTTAACTATGGCTAAATGAGTTTAGTCGGGAAAATGTAAAGTGCACGCTGTCGATTTTATATTATTTTTCAAAACTTGAATTTCTCCGAAGTTTAATGTGTAATTATGGTGGATAATTAACCATTAAGTGTTTGTGAACGTGTGAGAGTGTAGGCAAAAGATATAAAATTGAAAATCGTGACTTTTTGGGTTCACCCCTAAACTCCATCGAAGCCTCAATAAAGTTTCTACCGTTTTATTGGGGCAACTGAATTTATACTTGACACTGGCGAATACAAGTGTAGTGTCATAATACAATCTCATGATGGGAAATATTCTTTGAATACTTGATTACTTTATTACTTGACACTGGCAAATACACAAAAAGTGTGGCGCCATAATTAAAAAAAAAAAAAAACTATGGCTAAGGACTTGGACACAATGGTTTATAGGAACCAGTATTGGTGATTGAATTTCATGACCATGTGAATTATTCGAATTTGCACCTTCAACCAGGACCCCAAGTCTGCTATTTTGTCGTGTCAAAATCGTCACTGTGGCGTCACAATGGCTTCAGAATTGTTGATTTTTGACAGTTTTGTCTACGAAATCTGTCAGTTCTTATGTCATTTTGTGCCATTGAACGACCATTTTGATACAACTGAAATAGCAGACTTGGGCCCCTGTGTCGTTGTACATCGTATCACATCTGAATAAAAAAAAACCGGTAATTATCGAGTCTGACTCGCACTTGGCCGATTTTTTAGTATTTGTTGTTATAGCGTCAACAGAAATACCTACATCATCTGTGAAAATTTCAACTGGCTAACTATCACAGTTCATGAGATACAGCTTGGTGACAGACGGACGGATGGACAGCGGAGTCTTAGTAACAGGGTCCCGTTTTACCCTTTGGGTGCGGAACCACAAAAAATTACCTTTGATATTGTTTTTTTACTAAAACCAATGTTTTGATCTTTAATCTTATAGAAAATTGTTACCAGTATGAAATATACATTCAGATCTAATGATTTTCTTTCAAAGTCTAATGACCCATGAAATTGTGCAAGCCATTATTCGCCATGTCCTATTTAAACTGGTCTCCGGTAATGGGATATCGCTGCCCATTGTGAACAGCTTTCGCCATGCTCAAACAGAACAGCTGTGAATGAACGTAAACACAGACATTTGTTTCCGTTAGTTACTTTGTTGAAATAAATAGTTTTACATTATCTATCTTACTGTTTTCATTGGCTCATATTTAGTTTTAATGACGTACGCGTCACTAATTCACTATTGGTGATTTATGCTTTCTTATCTTGTGTGGGGCCGAGGCAGCAAGGCCTCAGTGCACTTCGACCCAATGGGATATTTTGCGCTTCCCCTAGATACCTATTCCTCATCCTCTCTCAGTTCTTGAAACAGCTCTTCCATGAGCTTTATAATGAGGCCTGGGGTCCTCTGATCTTGGACTAATATCCTTTCTAAGTTTCGATATGATTATACTATTCTAAACTAATCACTATGATCCGAAATCACAGAAGTTTATTTGTGATTTTGCTAAAAGTTGAAACGCAAACACAATAAAGAACGATTTTCAAAAAAAAATCTCAAGAATGAGCCGGGTGATCTATCTATCTATCATCCTACTGGGAAAGCATAACTTCAGGTGAGGTAAAAGTCCTTATTGAGAGGTATGATTGTGGGAGAAGTAAAAGAAGTAAGTACCTATGCAAGAGTCGTAGCAAGTGGCAGTATATTGTTTCTGCCTACCCCTGTGGGAGAATGGCATGATTGTATGTATGTAATTCCTTATTTTTCCTTACTGTGAATCATATTCAGCGACTTATACGCAAAGATTACTTACGTGTTTTTTTGAGGAGTCGGCGCCGCGTTAGTGTCGCGCTGAAGACATTTGCATACAGACACGGCTGTCAATACACGAGTGGCGACCGTGACACGATTTTTATGCTCGAACACCCGACACCATCAGTTTTGATGAGTTGAGTTATAAGAGATTAGCGAGTTAGGTACAAGTCTGCATACCTAAACAAAGAACCGAAAAATAGAATCCGTGAAATCCTTGGTTCCCAAGGTACGAAGATATAAATTCCTATAAAAACGCATCTGCTATAAATCCAGAGTATAAAGTTCAAATAAGATTAAACCAATCAAAATTATTGTCCCAAGCTGTAGGGCCATTACCAGAAAAAACAAGACGTTCGTAACCAAGTACATTTAGTATAACGGCTTGTTTCAATACGGTATTATGAAGACACGTAAACTTCTCTAACCCGTCTGGCCGCTTGACGTTATGTGACCAGGCTGAAGACAGCCCTCCCTGCCATAGATTTCCCACAATTTCGCTAGGCGCTTATGACTTAACAACCACACGACGTCAATCACTACCCACATCGATTATGTAATGCTAAGTTACCTGCTATTAGTGGTGTTACGTTGAAAGTGGAACTGATATGACAATGAACGACTGCCAGACTGCCGGTAATAGCGACAAAGGTACTGCACCTTTTATTTTAAATCGATTTGACAGTAAATAGAATTTGACAGGTCAGACTTCGACAGTTGAGGCGCTCAATGAACGATTGATTCCGTATTGTGTCTGCAACTGATTACACGGTTTAAAATAAAGGTAAGTACCTATTCGGATTTCCCGAACCCTAGGTATAACGTGCAAAATAATTGATATAACATACCATACTGTACTATCACGCCTGTATTCTCCGAAGGGATAGGCAGAGGGAGCCTGTTGCCATTAACCGGGCACACGTATCAAACGCCGAACTGCTAGTTAGAATTTTATAGAAAAATCCAAATAATACAGCTCGAATTGGGAATCGAACCCAGGATCACTAGGCTCAAGAGCAATCATTACAAAAGTGATTCAACATTTTTATTTCTCTCCTAAGCATGCTTTCACGGTTGTACCAGTGTTACATTTTCATGATGCGCGTAAACTAGCAACGCTTGGTACAATCTTAAACATGTTAGTGCAGTAACAAGAACTAGTTAAACTAGTTTTGCTTCCGTGAACATCGCGGCCTAAGTGGACACTTAACAGAGCCTCGGCTTTGTTTATTTCTAGAGGAAACTAATGGATATTAGTTCGGTGTAAGATTTGATAGACAAAATTGCTCTCTTCCGATGGGTTTTTATTGCTAAGCAAAGGAAATTGGTCATAAAGCCTAATTAAAAAGAAATGCAAGCATGAGGTTTAAATGCGAGTTTCGGCTGTCAGTTACCGGTTGATAGTTTATGGATTAGGAACCTATGGACGTAAATAAACATTTCAAAATAAAATATTCGGATTGTATAATTCCGAATAAAACTGGCAATTAACTATTGAGGTGGTATTAGGTAAGCATAGACAAACCTGCGTCACTTAGAGCCACAATGATATACCTACCTTAGCTTATGGCAACAGGGTTACTCTTGTCACGAATGTGTCACTCGAAGCGATGCTGATGGATTGGGTTTTTGTTGAGTGTAACTAAAGTCCCAAGTTGTTATTCTTAGTTTTATGATTTCTAGCTTTAGTCTGCCACTGTTACTCCTGTAAACGAGCATCTACAATGGGGTTAACTACCCAGAAAACAAAAAAAGCAATGTCGTAGGTAGCACTGTAAGAAATGTAAATTGCAATACCGTACTTACAGTACCTACAACCATAAAATCTTGACCTAGGAATTGAACTTAGGACTTCTAGCGTAGAACTTAGCTCCACTAGACCAAGAAGGCAGTATTTAAATGTCATATTGTATAACTATTATCTAACCATATCAAACTTCGATTACTTCGCTTTTCAAGTGCGGAAGTTATGGCATCATCAGCATTTCCTATAACTCGTAGGTGATTGTGACGAGGTGATTTGGAGCAAAACGGTGGAACAGTGAAGTAACTACATATGTAGGTAATACTATCGATCTGTGAAGAAACCGTGGGTAGAATGTAGTTTTCTGATTTGACGTAAAACGATTTGTCTTTGAAAGTTCCATTTGTGATGTCAGTCGTGTGGTGTAAGGAAAAGTGTACCTACTTGTTATCGTGCCTTTTTCGAGTGTAAGGCTGTGTTTCCACCAGACATGTGTGATGGAAATGTGTCGTGTGAGGATGTCTAGCTGTGCGATGAAAATGTGCCTACGAGGATGTGTTTAATATAAAAGTATCTTCTTTTTCCAATTATCCATATCTATTTTGCGCACTTCTACTTCCTACAAACTCCGTCTATGGACTGGCTGGTACAGTATGCGCAAACCTCGCAACACATCCTTCTCAACACACATTCCTCGCAACACATCGCTCGCACACATCCCTCGCTTGTTTTGTATGCACAAAAATCTAGCTCCGCTGAGCCGTTTCCACCAGAGCCGTGCTGACCGAGGCGAGCTAAATGAAGCGATTCTATTGGTTCTTTACAAACACATCCCTCGCTACGCATCCTCTCTCCTCTGGTGGAAACGCAGCCTTAGAGTCTTAGATCTTCGTGACATGAACTATACCTTTTTTTTGTTGACGGGGTTGGAAATGCTTTATGCACTATCCACCACTCCAGGGAGAGCGATGGGGTGTGTCGGACTCCGCTCTGAAAAGAGCCCAAAGTTTGATCGAATTTCGCTCAGTAGCTTTGTTGTTAATAAGTCTTATCTAAATCTAAATCTTATCATGGCTACCAGGAGTTCAATATTATTAGTGTCTACACTACACTGCTGTAAATGTTTAAGATAAGTTAAGTTTAAGTTTCAAGTATAAAAACTTAGCAACAAACGGTCAAATTTCATATACGATTTAGGTATCACAATAAAATTAGGAAAACATTTTGAAGAAAGTTGAGAGATTTAGCGAAAATAAAATTTAAAGTATTAATCTTTAAACTACTCATGATAATGTCGATGAAATACGGCGAAAGGCAGTGCATCTAGACGTATAAAAAGTTGGTAAAGACAATGACGATAGAAAGTACACTCTATTGTGAGTTATGTCGCCTGGGAAGAGTTTCGTAACATCATAAAAACTGTACAGTTTTGTCATGTTGATTAATTACGCTTATTATTTGTTGTCTGGCAATAATATAAAAGAGAATGATATAATTTTGGGGACTCTTTATGTAACTGTTGTATAATTTTGTGTTTGTTAGAAATTATACTCTATACCTAGAATGACTTTATAACGCTATAACTTTATTTCAATAATACGCGACTAATAACTCCGTAACTGAAATATTATGCTTCCACTATTTAATTTGTTTTACCTACATTAAAAATGCTTAGCTAAGCGATAACGGTTCTCTTTGACATTACCTTTACTACATAAAACATCTAACACAAATTGGTCCTTAGAGTCGAAGGTCCTAAGGCGGATTGTAAGACACACGCCTATGAGAAAATCTCTGTTAGGTACTCAGGTTTCCGTCACAAGACTGTCTTTAATGCGAGAGATTAATAAATAATATATGATTTGAACATGACTAAAAAATCATAGGTCAAAAGTCAGAGGTGCGTGTCATGTAGCAATACGAATACTCTTAATAACATTTACTGTAAAGTCTCCCACACACAGCCAAATGCCGTCACGTAGTGTTTTCTCAAGGGCTTCGCGCCAAGCCCTAAGTAAGGCACCATTCAATTATATATGATTATGGAGTTAGTGATAGCAGGGCAGCCACGGCGTGCGGTACCGTTGAAGAAATACAGTTACATGATTATTTTGAACTCACGATACGACTACGACTTTGGCGTGGTTGGTATGAATAAATGTTTTAGTGTTCTATTGTGAGTGAGTGGTATGAATTTTGATTGAGCAGCATCAAAAAACCTTTTATGAATGATAACGCCTTAATTTAATACTGGGAAATATTTTATAAGGTAAATAAACAAGCTGCAATGATGCTTTTTAAAAAAATAATCAAGACTTGTTTATGGTGTATGTTTATGTTATTTCTTAATATGAGGTTTGTACTTCAATCCGGTTTTTTTAATTTAAATCGTAACTTATTGTAATACTTAGTTATTTTGTACGGTAACGAAACGTCGACCAGTGTATCTACGAAATATCTTATAGTTACACCAGGTTTTATCAAAATGTCACAAAATCATTCGCATTGATACCATAAAATGTTTCCAAGCAGTAGTGTCCTTAAATCGCTTTGGCAAGTTTCACCCACGCTGACGCATGATATTCGAACTCATTTGCATAATATTAAGTATTATGGCTAAGTAACTTTGGTCATACAAACGTAATTGAGATACTTGTGAAGAGAACATGTTTTTTACTGTTCATTTTAGTTAATTAGGTTTTTACATTGTGTCCATTATTCTTTATAAAAGATATTTTAACTTGATATAGGATAAAACAGGGGCTCGTGGCTAATTGATACCTAAGCTGACCAACTACTCTGCAAGGTTAATTTGCGTTAGCTGCCATCAGTGTGTGGATGCGTGACCATTATTAACACATCAATATTCGATATTCCGATCCGTGATTCAGAGAGCATATAAAGCGTCAAATAAGGGTGCCGGTTGTCATACGAACATCCATTCTATGCTCCGAATATTGATATTGGCCAGAAATTGGTTTGAGGAGGTCTGATGGGAGTCGCTTCGTGTAAATTATCTATGATATTTAGCTTCATTGCCTGACATTCAGTCGCGTTAGACTGGAAACCGACCCGAAAATAGTTGGGCAAAGCCTTGGAGGATGATAGGATAAAATAAAGTCACTCCGTCTGTCTATGCGTTGAGATCTTTTAAACTACGCAACGGATATTAATGCAGTTTTCACCAATAGATAGAGTGATTCAAGAGGAACTGCCTCATTAGCCAAGTGGTCCTGACCGCGACTGCTACGCTAGAGGTCCTGGGTTCGATTCCCAGGTCGAGCAAAGTGTTATTGGGTTTTTCTATGAAATTCCCAGTAGCAGCTCGGTGTATGGAATTTGTGCCCGGTTAATGGCAATAGGCTCGCCCCCTATTACATGGGACCTAAACATACCGGCGAACTGTGGGTGTACCTTAGTACACCTCTGCCTAACCCTTCGGGGAATACAGGCGTGATGGTATGTTATGTTATGATTCAAGAGGAAGGTTTAGATGTACTAATTCTTTTGCAGTCGTGCAAAACCCGGACGGGTCGCTAGTATTGTATATAATGTATCTGCAATTGTACAGGTATATCAAGTAAGTGTAAGCTTCAATTGAATTTGTCTTTTTTGCAACAAACTGAAATCCAAAAATATGCATCCGGGAATTTAGGGATTCCTACACCTTAAAGAAAAAGGTAACTTAACACTGAAAATATAATACTGAGATTTCTTGATTAGTGGGCAATACCTAGGTACAGCTTTCATGATACTAAGAAATAATATAAGTAATATTTATATGTATTTTTAATCTTGAAATTAAATAACAAGTCTCTCATCATTAAGCAATCTTGGCATTTCTACTAATATATAACTTATACAGATTGACATAATAACTAGTAACCAAATATAGCACTTGTCCTTCCAAGTTGGGCGCCATCTCTATTAGTCAGGGATGTGTAGGCGCAGACGGAACGCGGAATCGTGGAGCAGTTAAACGTTTTTAAGTTTTTCGTCCGATATACATGGCGTATTCGTTTTTTTTAAGGAACAAGTTTACGTAATTGCGATCTTTAAAAGCATGAGGAGGAGGACATTACATTTTATTTTCTAACTAGCTTCTGCCCGCGACTTCGTCCGCGTAGCATGATGATATATAGCCTATAGCCTTCCTCAATAAATGGGTTATATAACACTGAAAGAATTTTTCAGCTTTATTTATTAAGTATAGATAACAGAAAAATACCTAACTACTCAGTGTACGCTTAATACACTCATTTTATATACAATACAGACTAAAGATTAACCAGGATTTTGCAAGTATTACCTATAAGGTCCATTGACATCTGACTCTGATGTCATGTTTAAATCCTCCTTAGAGCCGAAATACATTTTGGAAATATAGGAATGATGTCATCGAAAAAGTGGTCACGACTGTGATACTCTTAACCCTTAAATGCATCTTGTATCGATATCGATACGTCGCATTCTAATAGTTTTTATCGGATTTTTATTTGAAGTACTGCGTAGGCTGAAGATTCATACATTTCTTTGTCTAATTACCCAACAAAAAAAGTAAGCGTCAGGTGTCAATGTCATTTCTGTGGAATAATTTCCTTGTCTATGGTGTAGTCGTCAACGTAGTGCGCGTTTTTCTGAAATTGAAGTTTTTATATAAAACTGCGAGAACGAAAATAATTCGAATTGATGCCAACAAAAATCACAAAATGGATGGTAAGTCCTTCATTTACTTGAAAACAATCGAATATGCACGACTTTTATGTGTTTATCTGAGTAAATATCGCATTTTATGTTTGTCTCGAAAACGATACAGCATGCGTTTGGTTCCCGCCTACACCCCATTCAAAAGTTTGTTCATAACGGTTTTGGTTTTGATTTTACTCGCTTTTGGGTATGGTTAAATGCTTTTTTTTGCTTTGTAGAGCGGAAAATAGAGGATATGCTTATGAGGTTGGAGAATGGTGAGATTTCAGAAGATGATTTAGAGTCAGATGGAGAAGATATTCCTTATTACCCATCTCGAGAAGCCTTGGCAGCTGAATTAGAAGATGAGGAAGAGGTGCTTACGGGAGATAATAATTTAGAAGAATTTCCAGACCCTCCATTGGTTCAAGATGAGCAGCCTATACAAGACGCACAGTCTTCGGAGCGAGTGGAAGCACAAGCGACTGAATCTCTCATAAATTTGAGGCATTTACTGTGGAAAAAGCAGTCTTTTCCATTTGATGAAAATAATGTCAAATTCGTTGGGTCTGAAGAGTTACCTTTATCTATAATGGAATTGCAAAGTCCTTACCAGTTTTTTAACTATTTTTTCACGAATCAGTTTATGGAAAACATTGTTACTGAATCAACTCGCTACGCAGTCCAGAAACAACCTGACAGACCCGAATTATTCACAGTGGGCGAACTTCGTAAATATTTTGGGATCCTTATATTCATGTCTGTGTACCATTATCCGAGTACAAGGTCGTATTGGTCCAATAAATTTGGCTTTAGACACATCAAAGAGGCAATGCCTGTGAATAAATTTGAGAAAATGCGAAAGTTACTGCACTTCAATAATAATGATGATCATCTACCAGTAGACCATGCGCAGCATGATAGGCTTCATAAATTACGTCCCGTAATAAACCATTTAAATGAAAAGTTCTCCAGCGTAACCATCGAACAGAGATTATCTATAGACGAACAGATGTGCGCCACCAAAGTAGGACATTTTCTGAAACAATACCTCCCCAACAAACCCCATAAATGGGGGTTCAAATTGTTTGTTCTATGCAGTTTAGCCGGTTTTGCTTATAGGTTTATAATTTACTCTGGGAAAGAAGCTAATGAAGGATTGTCAAACGAACATAACTTGGGAGTTGTGGGACAAACAGTCATGAACTTGCTGAGTGTGGTACCCAGGCAAAGAAATCATATTGTCTATTTCGACAATTACTATACATCTTTGCCATTGATGTATACACTAGCCAAACAAGGTATACATTCCCTAGGCACTATTCAAAGAAACCGAGTAGGAAAATCTTGCAAGTTGCCAACCAAGCAGGATGTTATGAAGAGTTCAGTTCCAAGAGGGTCGTATGAAGAATACGTAACAAATTTTGAAGGAATTGACATGACAACAGTTAGTTGGAAAGACAACAAACAAGTCATCTTAGCTTCGACATATGTTGGAGCATGCCCCGTGGAGAATATAGATCGATTCGATAAAAAAGAAAAGAAGAGGATTCCTATCACGTGCCCGAAGTTAATCAAGGAATATAACATGCACATGGGTGGGGTAGACCTAATGGATTCCTTTCTAGGAAGATACAGGATTCGAATGAAGAGTAGAAAGTGGTACATGAGGATCTTCTATCATCTGCTAGATTTAACTGTAATAAATGCATGGGTATTATACAAAAAAGTAGAAGAAAGAAAAGGCAACCACAAAAACATCATGACCCTTGCAGACTTCCGATCAGAGTTGGCTGAAACTCTTTGCCAATATACTCCTGCTAACACCAGAGGGCGCCCTAGCACCAGTGCAATAAGAGAAGATCAACCACCACCCAAAATGCGAAAAGGCAAACCTATCCAAGTTTTGCCACCCCTTGAAGTTAGACTTGACCAAGTGGATCATAATATCATGAGAACAGAGTCACGTGGTCGATGTATGATGCCATCGTGTAATTTACTTAGTATAATTAAATGTTCTAAGTGCAATATTTACTTATGTTGTAAGAAATCTAAAGATTGTTTCACCCATTTTCATAATTCTTCAGTTATATAAAATTTAATTATTTTGTAAAGATAATGCATAGTGTATCGAAATCGATACAAACATATTTTTATAAAAAAATAAATGTTCTAATTGATTTAGATTTTTTTTATTATTTTTTGAGTTAACTTAGACCTCTAAAGAAAGATAATATATTTTTTTTGGCTAAAAATCTTTTATTATGCATTTAAGGGTTAATGGAACGCGTGTTTGGTCTTTTTGTACGAAATACTATCTCTTGATCCTTTTGAAGTAAGACTTTTAATATCTTTTAATGGACCATTTCGTAAAATGCATTGAATCTGTACAATTTTTATTGCAAAAGAGAACCTCTTGTTTCTTATTTTAGCTCATATAAAAAGCATTACACCTATTTCGCTTTATTTTTTATCATAATAAAACCTCACATAAATATATTACAGCATCAATAATTAAGTACTTACCTACGTGGTACGTGGACGGCCTAATTATCTAAATTTATTTTCTTAAAATTTAATAATGTTGTGTGTATAATAAACTATTATAATATGATTATAATTTAACTAAGTGTTAAAATTATATCTACATCCAAAGCGAGATATAATAACGTGCGTCCGAAACACTCAATAAAGAACAAAGCCTCTCACTGAAGGCCACTCGGTCACTTTCAATTTCAAAGTAGCTTAAACATTAGCATAACCTTTTCTTATGATGAACCGAGGACAAGACCCAGACGAAAACAAATTTTGCTTTTGACATTCCATTGCAGTTTCGCATCCTTTTTTAAAATCTCGAATTAAACGAAAAACGTAATGTATAGTGAAGAGTGGTCTTTCTACGGGATTAGATAAGGTCCGTTTTAGGGTGTGGGTGAGGGCCAATTCATATTGTTTGCTCTTGGAACCGGCTGCTAATGTCAAAGGAGTCACATTGGCAGGTCCTTGGAACGTCTGGGAAATGCATGTCCAACAAAAAGTTTCATTTTTAAGTTAACAATGGGTAGGGTTACCATGTTAGGAGTTTACACAGAGCTAATATATAATGCGATAATTTACGAACAAAATGTTTAAAATTAACTACCTAGTATTATTTTTAACATTTCTTTTATGCAATTATTAATTAATAAAATGTCTACTTTTTATATTACAAAGCAAAAAATAATTAGATAGGCAATTAATTCTAGCTACGTTTTATTCCACAATTTCTATTTCTTAAAAAGCATGTATACAATTGCGGAAATTGCCAAATGGTGACAAAAAGACTCGAGTTGGTAATGTTTGCCTTCTTTTGTTACCTAATTAAATATTTACTTGCACTTTCTAATAACAAATGTTTTAAATGGTTTAACATGTAAAGTAGGTTATTTGTATAATTACTATGTTGCGTTAGGTGCAAGTCCGAGAAATATTTAACATGTGGTGACCCTATTGAAAGAGGTATGTTTAACCTGATATCGAAATAATATGGCCACACGAACGGGTTTTAATTTATTTTTGCATTATGCTGCTTAATTATTAACCTTAAAACATGTTTTAAGAAATTTTAATTTTACATCGTATACGAAATTATCGATCGGGTTTATGTTTATTTTGTTACTAGCTTCTGCCCGCGACTTCGTCTGCGTGGACTTCAGATAAAAAGTAGCCCATGTGTTATTCCAGACTATAATCTATCTCTGTGCCAAATTTCTTTCAGATCCGTTCAGCCGTTCTGGCGTGAAAGAGTAACAAACATCCATCCATCCATCCATCCTCACAAACTTTCGCATTTATAATATTAGTAGGATTTGATCATGTAATGACTTTAGATGGTATTTTTTTAAGAAATCCTCCTGGATCATCTGCCACATTGAGCTGGCAGGGTATGTCGCATTCATACCGATTCCTCTCGCCCCATTGTTACAACCATGGGATTTACGACATACCCCACAATCGTGCCAGATTTAGTACATCTTAAGGACGTGACGTATGACGGAGCCAGTTAACGTGCCATTAATTTTCTGCCGTCCATATCCCGACTGCAGCTAGTACAACGTAACTTAACTTTACGATGCAGACCGCCTTACCCACGACTGCCTGAAGGTAATAAAAGAGTTATATATATAAGAGAGAAACACAATATTCATTGCGCCATAAAAATAGACTAAATTTGCCTACCTCCCGCCTTAAACTTCACTCTTCTAGTCCGTATGTAATGTCAATAAAAATATATAATAAATTACCGGAATATTTAAAAAAAGAATTCAAAAACAATATATTTATAAATAAACTAAAACGTTTCTTAATAAATAAAAGCTATTATACGTTAGATGAATATCTAACCGATAAATTCTATCATTTATAAAAAAAAAAAAAGAGTATGCAATACTTTAAATACACAGTGGTAATCATTATTAGTATAAACACAATAATTGCAATATAAAATATTTAAGCAAAAAATAATAATAACAAATCTAAATAAAATTAATAATAAAATAAAACTAATAAGTACATAATTTAAATAATAAAATTATTAAATAGAAATAAATAATAATAATTACTTACAACACAATAAATTCTAGTGAAAAAATAAATATAAAGTAAAAGAATATAATAAATATTATATAGAAGGATAAGGGAAAGTAATAACATAATAGATATTTTAAATATTTTACATTTATATACACTAATTACTATAGATTAATAAATGAAAACTTAAGGAAATAAGAATTATAGAGCTCCTCCTCTCTCCTACTTAGTTATTATAATGTTGCTGTGCCCGACAGGGTCCGTAATTGTTTCTTACTAATATACTTAACACCTGTATTACATTATGGATTGCAAATAAAAATATGAATAAATATGAATATGAGTTCACAGAGAGAAATATACATAATCAATATAAAAATATAGGAATTATAATACAATAATTATTGAATAAAATAGGATTTAATATTCCCGTTTGAATAGCACTTTCCATAAGCATAACGGGTAAGCAAGGCAATAATTTACAGATTACACTAATAAAAAAGTAATTTTAAACGTTTTTATTGGGGCTGACGTCAGACTTAAAAATATATTAAGTATCTATCTAATAGCAGTCGAACAAACACCATCTCCCAGCTTTAATATATTTTGTTTACTACAAACTGTTACCAACGTCACAGATAATATAATACTAGCCGACGCTTCCACAAGTATTTAATTAACTGGTATTTTTTTCTAATAAACAATAATTTTTCAGGATGCGATCTATCTCCTTGCAAAATTTCACCGAAATCTGTTCAGCGGTTAAGGTGTTAAATGGTAACAGACAAAAAGATAAAAAAATATAGATGTGAAGGCACCTAGCTTTAGACAAGTTGTATTCAGAGGGCCTAGGCAGTAGCCTGTGATGTATTATTTTATTATAACCTTTGTATCCATTAATGAAAAAATACTATTTTGTTCTGAAGAAAAGGAGCAAAGAGAACAAATTCTTTAGTAAAAATAACTACCAGGCCTACAAACATATCTTATGCTACTAGAGCATAAGATATGTTTATCACTATTAGCCATCGCTCGACGTTGAAATTATTCCCATAGTTATAAACTTACTTAAATAAAAATAATACGCAAGAATTTAAATGTCTCTATTTTTTTTTCAGATAATCGAACGCACGTCTTAAATGCCGCCCTTTATCGAGGTGCAGTGCAGAGACGTCGAATAAACGAGGTAAATATTATCTATCTATGTTTAAAAGAGAAATACCACTTACTGATTAATTGCGAAATCGCAGATTTAGCACATAGATCTATAATAAGCGTAGTGGCGCTTAGAAAAAGTGTACATACTACATAATTCTTTTTGGGATTGTTGTATGCCGATTTTAGGTCCGCTAGAGGGATTTACATACAAAATTAATCGCATATCTTTTACTTACCGTTTGGAGAAGAAATGCACTTGATGTAAGTACTTGGTAACTATTTAAAACTTAAAAAAATATTCTGTTTTCAGTAGGTATTGTCATAAAAAATTACCCTTTTATGTTATCCTTCAGAACACGACAGGTCTTGGGAGATTAGACCCCCAATTGCTACCATTAATTAGCACATGGAGGAGGGCATTCTATCCTCTAACACTTCCACAAGGGGAGCCCCCTTGATAAGATATGTAATAAAAAAAATATTTATCTTACAAAGAACCAGTAACACTTTTATCTTCATCTTCAAAATCATCCATCAACGAGGCTTCTAAAGCTGCTGTAGAAAAAAAAAGAAACTCATTCCAATCCGCACCCGAGTTTATCTGAATCTAAAATATTGCATTTAAAAAATGTAACTCAAATGTTTCATGAAGATAGCAAATATTGCAGAAAGTCTAAAAATAAAGTAATAAAATCCTAAAGCAATATAAATAAATATTTTACTGATAAAAATATTTTTGCTTCTCTATTGCGGCCAATAAAACTGCGGGGCATCTCAACGAAGATTGTCATCGCTATACACTTTACAAAACAAAATTATTTTATACTAAAAACACGCATGAGTTTAACCTTTATGTTAATAAGTTTAAAGTCTAAATCACCCCTCAAGATAAAATTGTTAATAAGCGAAATAAAACAAATTCATGTGGACCAGAGACAATATAGAATAAGCGGCCATGTTGCTTGTCTATGGATAGAGATTTATGGCGCCAGTGCAGCTGTAATTTTGTCTTCTTTATATTTTTCAGAATGTCGCTTTTGCTATTTTTATGACTGGGATGCCAGATATTATTATCAATGGCACTTTCATATGTCAAAAATGTTTTATAGTACTGCTGCAACATAATATATTAACAGATAGAGATTTAACAATTTTTTTTTTGAAATAAAGATAAAATAATAAATAATAAAAAAAAAACCGTCTTTACATAGCTCAGAATATCATTCTTCCATCATTCTGTGGAGTCCTCGAGAAGGTTAAGTCAGAAGAAATTGATACAGAATTCATCACCATTTGCTGTCTGTCTTCAATCACTGGTCCTTGGAATCAGAATACTTATAATGTTGCTTTTTGCGACCAAAAATATTAAAATACTTTTACTTAGTCAGCTAGCTAGTTACAAAGACTCTTAACTTTCTCAAAAAGTGTGAAGATATGCAACCGCAGATCGCGTGCAGTCATAGGCATTCTTATAATATTTCCATTTCAAGTGTCCCTTTAAAACCTTTTTTCTGCAAATGGCCCAGCGTGCCGGATCGCGGGTAAAAACGATATAATAACATGCAGGTCTTGAGCGCGCGCGCTAAGTGTCACTTTTTGCAGATCTCTTAGATTTAATAGTGCAAAAATTGAAGTATTTTAATAATATAAAAGTATGTAAGTCATGTGGCAAAAATACTTATTTTATTTTAAAAGTTTGTAAAATATAAGTCGTGTCTGCGGTTTGATGTTACTTACCTAAGGTCTCTTTAGATCCTAGATCGTGTTATGTTCTATATCTACTAATAAAGTAGGTATAGAAACTGTAGTACATTCAGGTGCTTTTGGTGCTTTAGCGCTAGAACTAGTTCTAACTAAACTAAACTAGTAATTCAGCAACTAAATGGGTATGCTGGAACAAGGCCACTTGACTAAAATTTTGTATTCAGACACATTTAGCTGCCAAATTTCTTGCCATTCGTTATTCAATTAGCCTTTACTGCTAGTACAATAATCAAGTCAGGGTTTAAGTTTAAGAAATAACTAGCTAATAGTTTTGAAACGCCCTTGTATATAAATATAAGTCTGCACTCTAGTACATAATGTCGTTCGCAGTACTTAGGCTCAGAAAAATAAGCAAACACGATACAAGTAAATGTAGGTGTTATAATTACGATAATCAGTTACTGTCAAATTTGGTAAGAAAGTCCTTTTGTAGGTACTTTTTTGTATTAACAAACTTATGAGATTAACGATCAATACAGTTTAACTGTCAACAAAATAACTAATTAAAATAGTTTTTTTTTCTAATCTTCTACGGGCACGCGCATTTAAATTACTTTCCGGTCCAATTATAACATTTTTAAATGTCAACGACCCAAATATCACCGATCCAAGTTTAATTATGGATTGAGTAATCATGTTATACCCAAACTCAAAGGTCTCGTAGGCGGAACCCGACGTCATTAGTATTCGAGAAAATTAAAAGCCATATTTCATTAAAACGGAATTAGAGGAGTCTCTAAATCCGTTAAACTTGCACGAAGTTTTTACAAGCTTCTAAAGCTTTACTTAGCAAAAACATCGGTATTTATATTAAATATGTTCTTTTTAAGTTAAGTATAAGTGTTATTCCCGATAGGTATCCCGGATACTTTTTATTCCGATATTTCGCCGGTATATTAGGACCCATGTTAATGGGACAAGCCTGTTGCCATTAATCGGGTACAACTCCAAACTCGGCCGCTACCGAGAATTTCATAGAAAAGTCCAGCATTTATTGACCTGGAATCGAACCCTTTTGTAAACGTACCTACGATACGGGAGAACATTCCAATGTGGAACAACTACTTTTTTAAATCTATACTCTATATCTATACTAATATATAAAGCTGAAGAGTTTGTTTGTTTGTTTGTTTGCTTGAACGCGCTAATCTCGGGAACTACTGGTCCGATTTGAAAAAATATTTCAGTGTTAGATAGCCCATTTATCGAGGAAGGCTATAGGCTATATATCATCACGCTACGCGGACGACGTCGCGGGCAGAAGCTAGTTACTAATATATAAAGCTGAAGAGTTTGTTTGTTTGTTTGCTTGAACGCGCTAATCTCAGGAACTACTGGTCCGATTTGAAAAATTCTTTCAGTGTTAGATAACCCATTTATTGAGGAAGGCTATAGGCTATATCATCACGCTACGCGGACGAAGTCGCGGGCAGAAGCTAGTATTATAATAAAATCAGCCTGTATTAAGTTCGTACATAGTGACAGGTCTACTCAACCATTACTAGTACCACAGATAAAAGAATACTAGTACAGATGCCTCATCCCATACAAAGAAATGGGACCTTCCTATCGGGCGAGATTCTTCGGGCAGAATTGTTTTTCTTTTGTAGGCGATAGATGTCGCACGTAGCACGCGCGTTCACGCATGCGACATCTATCGCCTCGGGTTGTATATCAAGTGTTTACTATATATTTAACCAATAGATGGCGCTGGTGCGCCGGGATGTAGGTAGGTACCTAAAGTTGCTACTTGTTGTTATTACGGTCGCTCACCCCGAACAGGTACCTACCTCCTTCTCGGTAGCGCGTAGGTACTTTGTAATACATTTAATTTTATAAAACTACTTACCTATCTTCTTACGCGTAGTTTATTTTCGTTATTATTTAACGTAAATTCATGTAAAAATGTAGGTGTCATTTTCAAGGTTTCTCAGGATACCTACTGATTTCATAAATGACATAATATATTTTTAATAGCCGACATTATTTTTTTTAAATATAACATGACGTGGGTGTCAATTTCATAGTTTCTGATTGTGAAAAAAACAAAATGTTTATAATCCAAGATTGTGAACATCTAATTATTATTTTTTATTTAATAAGTATTATAAAGCTAAAAAGTTTGTTTGTTTGGTTGACTGCGGAAATCTCAGGAACTACCTACTGGTTCGAATTTAAAATAGGTATCTTTTGTGTTAGATAGTGCATTTATCGAGGAAGGTTATAGGCTATAAAATATCTTATAAAATATCACGCTATGACTTATAGGAGAGGGGCATTAATGAAAAATGTAGCAAAAACGGGTAAAAGTTATTTCTTTTGAGGGCTTCCATTGCGTGCGCTGCGTAAACGAAGTCAATGGCTGCATAATATACCTAGGTAGGTACCTACCTATCTATCTGTTAAGGTTGACTCACTACCTATAACCTTTTTTGTTGTAGGTACCTAATCAAATTTGTTCTAAAATAATGCATTATTTGCGAAGGTGTTTAACACAACAAAAGTGTAGTATATACCTACACTTTTGTTGTGTTATGGATTAATATCATTAATCCATACCAATTAGGTACCTACTTAAATACGTTATTCATCACAAGTAGGTACCTATTTAATTTTGAACAGAATTGCCATTGACATCATTTGGTTTTAATGAATATCGGAGATAATTATCATAGTTTTAAAATAACTCCACGACAAAATAATGATCAAGTAGGTAGGTCAGTACTTAGCCTACCTACCACTAGCGCTGGCCGGCCGTTTTTAGACTTTGTCGCGGTTTACTAGAATATTTTCTAAGTAAGTAGGTAGGTAGTTTAGTGATGGAAAAAATCGACTGCCTGAAAATCGAGCCTGCGTCTTCTGGTTAGATAAGTACACCAGACGACCACTGAGCCACCGCGAGTTTAACTATTGAAAAGCAAGCTGCCTACTTTGCTTGTCAACCGACATCGGTGTAGGAACCTACCTACCTATTTAGCCAGAAGACTCTACGCAGGTTCAATTCCGCCCTTCAAAGTTTCCTATATAGCATAGAAAAAAAAAGCAAAATATTACAAAAAAATAGTTTAAGTAGGTAGGTACTTACTTAATTGATTATTTTGGGCTGGGAGGTGACAACTGAAAAGTGTCCGTGATAAAGACCGAGTGACAAACCGAAATCTACGCGAGCAAAGCCGCGGGCGGAAGCTAGTTCTTAAATATCTTTATCGCAAAATGATAATAAAGTTATTGTATAAATATACCTACCTACTTACTTACAAATGCCTACTACCTACATGTCGCACTCGCAACGCAACTCAAGTGGCAAGGCAACGAGATCTTCCCGCAAAAAATAAAATAAAATATTTGGAAGAGATTACTTACTTACTAAAAACACAGAGTAGTATATCTACTCATGTGCTAAAAACTAGGTAGGTACCTACCTACCTAGTTGCTTTAAAAAATAATTTTAATGTTACGAAAACAAACATGATTTTCCGACCTGCTACTAAATGCAAGAGAATTTATACCAAAACAGGCTTGTTTTAAAGATTAATTTTAAAATAACGAAAGCAAAAAATAATTTTGTGACCTGCTACAAATAATTTTAAGGGAATTTATACTTAAAGTCACTACGATTAGAGCTTATACTGTGTAACTCGTTCGCCTCGCTATTTATACCTAAGTACATCAGTCATCAGTTCATCACAGACACATACCTACTTGCAGCTAGGCGGCTTGTGATTTTTTTTCATGGGGTTCACAAAAATAGTCTAGTGTTTGTTGAACGTGACAGGTGAACATTATGAGGTCCAGGGTTCGATTCCTAACTAAATAATTAAAGTTTTAAATTAAAGTTTAATTTAGATAGATCTATAAATGTTTAGTTAGGAATCGAACCCGGGACCATACATTTTTATCTAACATAATTATAATACATATACCGAAGGGTTAGGCAGAGGCGTGCTAATGTAGGAACACTCACAGTTTTCAAATACTCGCATGCATAGAAAATTGATCCATATTGCGATACGCCCAACGTGCATAATCGGATTGGCAAAAAAAAAACTTTGAACTACGAGTATTTTCAACCCGCGCTGCCGGGACGCCGCGCCCGCGCCGCCCGCGCCGCTGCGACGCGCGCCGGGCCGCGCCTTACGCTGCGAGGCGAGGCGGGCTGTGGCTAGGGTTGCCAACTCTTTGTCGGTCAAAAATAGAGGGTAGTTCTAAAATTATTACCCATAAAAATATAATAGATAACGAAAACATGTAGTAGTTTTGCCTACTAATACTTATACTTTTTTCAGAAATATTGTAGGATAATATTTATATTATATAGTAGGGTTAGAACTCTAGCTGTGCTAAATACTTTCAAGTAGGTAAGTACCTACCTATTTTGATACTTGGTTTTTGACACTGGTAAGTGTATCTCATCCCTACGCGCATACCTAAGACATCATGACAATGAGTAGATAAACGTATCTACTCATGATGACGTAAACACGCTATAGGGCTTCCCGCCCACAGTATTTTAATGTCATCTACCTAACTACTTGCATAGCGTGTGAGCTACCTACAGCAATGAAAACCTCTTACTATTCACTACAAAAGCTTAGGTACCTACTTAAAAAGTAAATGATAACGTAAATCTTATTAGATATGTACCTAGGTACCTCTACCTACCATTTTAAATATCTAAGTACCTATCATAAGTAATTATTTCAATATGATAGGTAAGTACTTCGTAAGTACATAAGTAGGTAGGTAGTACATAAGTAAAACTAGTAAGTACCTACTACGTGTCTCACTTTTTACCCTATTCACTATCTAGGTAGGTAGGTATTTTGTTCGGTAGAAGAAGCGAAATACCGATCTATTAAAAAAAACAAATACTTAAACGTACGTAGGTACTAGTGCCTAAGGTAGGTACCTACTTAATATTCTTCGTTCTCTGGTAGGTATATAGGTACTATGGTATATATAGCTATGCTTACGGCTTTTAAACACAAAACCATCACGACACCGTTCGTTCGTTACGTAGGTAGGTAGGTACCTACTACGGCGCATTCGCAGCTGTCGGACTACCGAGTGTATATCTGATCTACCGAACTCGAGCGAGACGCGATGGTATGATACCTACGACTCGCGTTCCGTTCCATTCCGACCGTCTGCATGATGCATTTATTGATGATAGAATACTGATATTTACCTATTTTGTGATATATATATATATATATATCTATACCTAGTAGATACCTACTTGAACTATGTAGGTATCTACTAGCCTACCTTTTTTATTATGTAAGTACCTATATTCGGTACAAGGCACCTACACGAAGGTAACCCTAACTATTAGGTGTAAGTCGCTTTCTAGGTAGGTACTACCTACCTAGGTATGTTCGTGTTGTCATCATAGTAGACTATCGTATGTATTAGTGCTTCGCCCCCGATGGTACAAAAAGATAATACATCATTAGAAAAACTTCGTCTGAAATATAATATTCTTATAATAATACTTGATTTAAAAAAAAAATTGAAATAATTATAGACTCAGAAACTGCGAACAGCGCCATCTTTTCTTTTTGTAAAATGAGCGAAAACAGCAAACAGCGCCATCTATTTACCAAAGAAAGCGAGAATCACGAGGATTTAATTGAATATCATATAATTGAAGAAATTAGACTTAAATTATATTGTCCTATGTATAAACATTTGATATATGTAAGTACATATTTTTTTAAGGTCTTTCCTCGTAAGAATTTCGAAGCCAAACACACGAGGTTTGGGAATCGATACATGCAATGCCATCTATTAACAATTCATTTGAACTATGTTTCATTTGTTCGGGATGAGACCCCATGCTAGTACATTAAAACGCATACAAAACGCATGTACAACAGTAATTACAGTTACTTCACACTTACACGTCGCACTTGATTATAAAATTACATTTTATTGTTGTAACGAAATGGGCTCACAGATATCTGTACAGAAGGACCAATTTACACAAATACTTATGTGAAAATTAAAATATAATTTGAAAATATGATCTAAATATCTGAAACTGCTGCACGGATTTTGATACGGTTTTTACTAATATATAGAAAGAGAGAATATCTCGGTCATAGGCTATAATTTATAAAATATCTATGCAAAGCATGCGTAAGCTATAAAATAAAAAGATTTTGCATACCTGTCGGGCTAATAATTTTAGTAAGAAGTGTTATTTTTATTAGTAAGTTAAATGGAAGATTAATGAAAAATGTGGTATTTACAGACGTTTCGTTCGCGATGTAGGTACTTACATGGAAAGGTACCATAAAGTATCCAATGATTGTATCACTCTAGAAAATATATGTCTCAAGGAAATGTATTTTTTTATTCTTCATTGCTTGACCACTAGTTCGCATTTTATTTTTGGACCGCCAGTTCGCCTGATGCTAAACGAAAAAGTTTTGTAAGATTTAGATATTTAGTTTAAAATTATAATTATCTTATACCTACGTTTAATTTAATAATTTAGTTTCTGAGATTAAGATTGATTAATTAATCTCTTTGAATGGTAGGTATGATCTGTACCCAAGGTACTAATATTCTATTATCTGTGCCCAATGGATACGCGAGGGACTGAGCCTTCTGCGTTTGCGCATTTCGTGTCAACACAGTGTCTTCGAACAGTCCGTGACTGCCACAGGCTATAATTATCACTGCAAATCACATTTTTTTAGCGTTCACTGTCAAATGCTAACTGCGGCGGCTCCAGTGTTATTACTGACCTTACATGTGTGATTACAATATTACACGTGTCTTTTAACTGTATTACTGTTTGTGACATGTTGTTAGGGCCTTATTAACAACGGGTTTTGGTGGCACGCGATGTTTGTAAGTAAAAATAATATTGAAATTAAACTAGGTAATTTTTATGGTATATTGATATCATTTAATTCCCGACGATTCGGATCTTTTACAGCATCCATGATGACGGGTAGACTGACCATGGATGCTGTAAAGGATCCGAAACGTCGGGAATTTAATAATATTAATATACCGCGATAAAATCCGTAAAATGTAGTTTCATTTCAAAAATAAAAGGTTGTATTATGCCGTATGTTATGCCAGTACTCAGAGCATCTTCTATACCTACATATGACATAACGACTCACAATCAGGGCGGGGCCGCGTTGCCTCATCGACTAGTTCCGCTAACATATTTATATAACCCTGCCTCTCGGCGCTGCCTCAAGATGGCCAACAAATTAGCATGCATAGCATACAGGTTTTTGTGTCATTACCATGTTAGACGTAAGTAGACGTGTTTGGTGTTAAGTCTTTTAATTATAAACGGTTGATGCTGGCTTCCCTGAGTAAGTATCAACGTGTAAATGAATAAGCCCAAGAACTCAAACACATCAATTATAATATTGAGTTATTATTATAATAACTGCCTCATTAGCCTAGTGGTCCTGAGGGCTACTGCTACGCTAGAGGTCATGGGTTCGATTCCCGGGACGAGCAAAGTGTTATTGGGTATTTTGTTTTGGCAACAGAAGTAGGTATTATTTTTCGTTTTTCTGCAAACGAGCAGATGGATAGATATAAAACACTAGAACCATAAAATTCATTGTGTTTCTGATCTGAACGGAAGAATCTTAGCAAGAAAAAAATCGATTTGCGGGTAGGATTCAAACCTGCGTCTTCTGGTTAGGGCCACCAGAAGCGAAGCAGAAGCCACCACCCACTCGCCCAGTCCCCTCCGGCATGTCGATATTTGCCTTCACATTCTGAATTTACGTCTTAAAGGTGACGCCAACGCCCGACGCTAGTCGATGTTTTCCTATACTGAAATAACTTGCTAAAAAAATACAAAAAAAAATGAATCTATTTACTCACGATTAGGCACGTAAGTAAATGAATTCAATCAGAATTGATATAATCATTTAGGTACCTATGTAAATAAGTTATTATGAATATTCGATACACGAATATCTTTATTAATATCTTTTCGTTGTAAAAAACTAACAACCGTGAATTCTTCGTGGATCATATTGTTTTTTTTTTGTAACCGCTATCATAAAGTCGTATCTAGCGGGATAGCGGACGTAGAGTCAAAACAATTAGCGAGCCGTCCAAAGTTTGTTGCACCTATTATCTTTTAGCGGGTTTTTGGGGTTCCGTGGAAGAACGGGATGGTTGGAAAATCTTCAGATTTTTTAACACGTGACAGAAGCACTACGACGTCTATAAAATGCCTCATTTATTAGTCACGTAGATGAAATGACACATCTTTATAACCATTATTTTTTTACTACATATATACCATCACGCCTGTATTCCCCGAAGGGTTAAGCAGAGGCGTATTAATGTACACCGACAGTTCGCCGGTATGTTTTAGGTCTCATGTAATAGGGGGCGAGCCTATTGCCATTAACCGGGCACAAATTCCAAACTCCGAGCTGCTACCGGGAATTATAGAAAACCCAATACAAGCGTGAAGACGTAGTATGTCGTCCAAAAATTGTGTAAACAAAATAATCAATTATTAGTTAATTACAGTTATTTTTGTTGAAGCTATGTTTTGAACTTAGGCTAACGTCTGTATCTGCCATTAGTTAAAAAAAACTATTTTTATACATGTACGGAACACGATCAGTCAAAAAAATTTCACACTTTGGATTTTTTCATATCTCAACCGGTCAGAGTCAATATTTACCTTCGATTCGTTGACTCCACGATTTCGTATGAACGGAAAAGAAAAAAATACCGATATGCCGTGATTCTCTATGTTCACACGCATCTTGGTACTAGTGGCGTGCGCTTGCGCATAGTGCTCGTTGATGTCTTTTGTATGAACAAAATTATTAAGCTGTATTGTTATTTTTAATATTATAGTTTGTTCTTTCATAATCTTTTAAAGTAATCAATAACTTATTTCTTCTCTATATACATAAAAGATTATTTTATAATGTGAATAGTTGATTAAATGTAATACAATTTTCAGTTCGTGTTGTTTAAAATATCCCTTGTTTTGTTTTTGTTAAAAACATTTACATTTTAAGCTAAAAAGAATTTACAATATTTTATATAATTTGCCGGTTCTTTAATATTATTTTTAGTTTACATACCTAAATCAAAATTATTTCATGTTGTGTAATATTTCAAATTCGAGTAAATTTATTATAGTAAAATATAAAATTAAAATAATGTTAATCAAAATATTATAAAAAATGCTCCCATGCTTCGGGACAAATGGGCCGGCTCGACCAGAGCGATACTAATGCCTTGTGAAACAACGCTGACGTTGTGTTTTGCCGCGTGAATGAGGATACCAGAGGCCCAAACCCTCTAGTGTTTCGAGTGTCCATGGGCGGCGGTAATCGCTTACCGTCAGACGAACCATAAAAAATAAGTTAAAAGACCTCAAGGAGGTCAAGTGCGACTGCTATACTAGAGGTCCTGGGTTCGATTCCCAGGTTGAGCAGTGTTATTGGGTTTTTCTATGAAATTCTCAGTAGCAGCTCGGAGTTTGGATGTTGTGTACGGTTAATGGCAATAGGCTCGCCCCCTATTACATGGGACCTAAACATACCGGCGAACTGTGGGTGTACCTTAGTACACCTCTGCCTAACCCATCGGGGAATACAGGCGTGATGGTATGTAAGTTAAAAGGTACGTCAGTTATGTAATGTGTGTATAAACGAGTTTTTGTTAATTGCGTAGTTATAAAATATCGCTGTAGGTAATTACTAACAGGTGTTGGAACGTTACCTTTGCACAATGCTTGCCTAGATGTTATTATGATAACTCCACTAATTGAAGATAGGCTATGCTGATATTGTGTAATTATTTTATAAGGACTAAAGTTTATAATAAACTAGCTTCTGCCAGCGGATTAGTCTGCGTGATGTTTAGAATTGTGTCCGATCGAGTTTATTGAGTTATTTAGTTAGGCGTGATTGAGTTACAAATCTGTTCATGGTTTACCTAAGCGCGAAATGAACATGAACATACCATCACGCCTGTATTCCCCGCAGGGTTAGGCAGAGGTGTACTAAGGTACACCCACAGTTCGCCGGTATGTTTAATTCCCATGTAATAGGGGGCGACCCTATTGCCATTAACCGGGCACAGATTCCAAACTCCGAGCTGCTACTGGGAATTTCATAGAAAAACACAATAACACTTTGCTTGACCTGGGAATCGAACCCAGGACCTCTAGCGTAGCAGTCGCGCTCAGGACTTGGCTAATGAGGCAGACCATGAAATGATTTCGATTAAAATTGTTTATGAGATAGATTGTATTCTGAGGAAGGATGTTGCAATAGTGAGTAGATAATTAATAAAAGTACCTATGCAGTCTTAGAATGTTTGAACAGTTATGAATAGTAGCTAGCTTGCTTGCTTTTATAAACCTGAATATCGGCTTAATGCACATACAATAGGCATTTTACCATGACGCAATCAAAGCACAATCAATACAGGCTATAACACTCGGAATGTTTTCACAGCGCCATGCGCCACCCACGCTGCGTATGCGCACTTGACGCGAAGGTTGCTGTAACAAGGCCGCGCACCCATCTCTTTATGGAATCATGAAGACATTTTTAAATAACATACCGTCACGCCTGTATTCCCCGAAGGGGATTTCATAGAAAAACTCAATAACACTTTGCTCGACCTGGGAATCGAACCCAGGACCTCTAGCGTAGCAGTCACGTTCGGGACCACTAGGCTAATGAGGCAGTTGAGTTGAGTTGAGTATATATTATTTGATCGTAAATAAAAAAGCATAACAATACCATAAATTAATGTACAATGTAATAATGCAACTAATTAAATTGTAATCAACTCATGCGCATGACATGCGCGTGACCTTGTTGTAACCTTCAGTATGTCTGCAATCGTAATACGATTTTATAACTATGCACCGAGTCTAGGATTTTCGGTTTGGCATTGTTTTGTCTTTTTTCTCAAAAATCCATGTACCTACTATTCAGAATTTTGTAGAAAAATCCCAATAACACTTATCGAGCCAGAGGCACTCAACACACCACCATGCTTAGCCAGTTGAAACTGCCTGAAAAAGAAAATAGTATACCATCGCCCGTATAACCCGATGGGTTAGGGCGAGGTGTTCACGTCGTGGTGCATGTCACGGATCCCATGACCGTGGCTATAGGGCAAGAGAAGGCAAGTACGGTTTTTAGTCGGTACTAGTCTACATACCCCGCCGCCCCCCAAGTGGCGGACCATCCATGAGGATTTTCCGTACTAGAAAAAAAAGTGAATGAGAGGTGTATACCCACAGTTTACCGGTATGTTTAGGTCCCATGTAATTGGGGGTGAGCCTATTGCCATTAACCGGGCACAAATTCTAAACTCCAAGAAATCCAGACTCCGAGCTGCTAATGAGAATTTCATAGAAAAACCCAATAACAATTTGCTCGACTGGCGAATCGAACATAAGACCTCAAGCGTAGCAGTCGCACTCGAGCCCACTAGACTAATGAGACTGACAATAAATAAAAAACACTGTCTGTGATTAATATTTTGAACCCACATTAACTTTTTTATAATATTAAATTATACTCAAACCAATAATTTCCTAAGAATAGTATTAAAGCGGTCTTCACTGCTGACGTCATTGATGACTCAGTTTCCGGTCAGGATGTGTGTTTGCTTGCACGGTCCGTGGGTTCGAGTCTGACCTTGGTCACTTGTGGATTTTAATAATCATCTTTATTTATATTTACCTTGTACCGGTTTGACTGGACTGTGGTAAAGTGTCGACTGCGAACTCAAAGTATATTTTCTGGCGAGGGAAGTCTCATCATGCCTGTATTTCCAAGAGGTTAGACAGAGATGTATCATGTATACAGTTCTCTAAGGTCCCAAGTGATGAGATCCGGCCAGCCTATTACCATTAACCGGGCACAAATTTCAAACTACGCGACTGAGAATTCATAGAAGGACCCGCAAGTATGCTCAATCCCGGACTACACACTCACGCAATGAGGCATCTAACTTAGATAGGTTCCTACTTAAATTATACACAAATGTCAAAGTTTATAAATTTCTCTACAATGTTATGCTCATTCAAAATCTGCTTAAAACTACATTATTTTAATTTAAAACAATAATGAAGAACTGCATCTTGAAGAACTCTTATGGAGTTTACTTTAGCTTAACCCTCCCACTCAAGCATTAGCAAGAGAATAAGTATTCCATAGAGCCCCTGGTTCCCAACCTTTTTTCCAGGTACCACTTTGATTTAATTATTGTTAACAGGGACGACGCCGACGGTAACTATTTGAAATTGAATTGAAATACAAAAACTTAAAATGATTATAAGATTTTTAGATCTTTCTCGGACCATATTTTAGGACTCGTGGACCACTGGTTGGGAACCACTTGTAAAGACAATAAAAAGTTGCTACTTGCTACAAGCTATTATGATTTATGACCAAAACTTTACGGCCAGGACACGAATGGCCATAAAAAGAACCTCGTTCGTATGCAGTTTACACAAAATCGAAGTTTGTTGTTTATAACGACCGCAGCGGGTGTTGCGTGTTGCGCATGACAAGTAGCTTAGGCTTAGATATAAACTGCTCTGACGCATGTTTACGTGTTTGTCGATTGACTTAGAGTAGCATACAGTACCACAAAGGAAATATATTATTTAAGCAGTTACTTTTAACATTTTAAGGCCTGGTAAGTTTTGAATGAAATACAAGTTGGCATAGTAAATTAATCTGTTTATGCTCTAAGGGCCACTTGCACCAACTTCTTAAATATGTTTAAATTGTATTTAAACACAAATGTACTATGAAATATTGTGTTTAAATATAATTTAAAAACATTTTGGTGGTCAACACAGTGGTCTTTGAATGTTAGTAGATATTTTTTTTTGGGAAAGCTTTTGTATGTGATCATCATCATCAAAATTTCAGCCAAAAGAGGTCCATTGCCGAACAAAGGTCTACCTCATAGACTTCCACAAGGACCGGTAATATGCCGCCTGCTTCCGACGATACCCAGATTCTTGATCTCGTTGGAATTCGTCCAGCATTGCGTTTTCCGATGCGTGTTTACCTACTCGTCTAGCCCCAGCAGCGGCTATTTTTTTTTTATATACTAGCAATGCGGGTCGCACATCTATATCTATACTAATATATAAAGCTGAACAGTTTGTTTGTTTGTTTGTTTGTTTGTTTGTTTGTTTGTTTGTTTGTTTGCTTGAACGCGCTAATCTCAGGAACTACTGGTTCGATTTGAAAAATTCTTTCAGTGTTAGATAGCTCATTTATCGAGGAAGGCTATAGGCTATATATCATCACGCTAAGACCAATAGGAGCGGAGCATCAATGAAGAATGTTTCAAAATCGGGATTTTTCCTTTTGAGAGCTTCCGATGCATGCGCTGCGTAAACGGTTAAAGTTTCGCAAAAATCATATATGAAAGAATTGTTCCGCTTTAAAAGTTCAAAAAAAAAGTCCGCGACAGCATATGTCTATCTTTTAAGGTTGGCTCACTATAACCGTTTTTATGCTAACTTTGTTCTAAAATTCGTTTTTTTTTCCTTTTGAGAGCTTCCGATGCGTGCGCTGCGTAAAGGTTAAAGTTTCGCAAAAATCATATATAACAGAATTGTTCCTCTTTAAAAGTTTAAAAAAAAAGTCCGCGACAGCATATGTCTATCTTTTAAGGTTGGCTCACTATAACCTTTTTTATGCTAACTTTGTTCTAAAATTCCAAATGCATTATTTGCGTAGGTGTTTTTATAAACATGATATTAATCCTTATCCAAATAAATACGTTATTCATCAGCCTTTAGAGCGTTTGTTTTGTATCCGTGTGGACCGAGCTTGGGTCCGCTCGGACCCAACAAACGCTCTAAAGGACATATCCTCATTTAGCGTTCTTTTATTATTCATGTTCCCGTGACATATTTTACTAAAGTTCCGCTCGGATACTCAATACTCAATTATCAACTAACAATATTGGCTATATCTTGAAGTGAGCTTTAATCAAAACATACTACAAGCCGCTGAACGGGATCATCATCTTCTTACCACCTGCCAAGTTTGCTTGAACTTGAACGCGATAATCTCAGGAACTATTGGTCCGATTAGAAAAAATCTTTCGGTGTTAGATAGTCCATTTATTGAGGAAGGCTATAGGCTATCATCCTGCTAAGACTAAGTAACTATTCCACGCGGACGAAGTCGCGGGCGGAAGCTAGTTATTAATATTCTTGTTAACCCCTCGTGCTAAGCTAAATGCTTGTGTTACGAGTGGGTTCACGTCGGTAGTGCAATGGGTGGGGTTCGAACCGGCAACCACATGATCGCAAGTCCGACGCCCTAGCCATTAGGCTACCGCCGCTTCATTATTGCTGCTGCTTATTCTACGAGTTTTGCGCCGCTCACTAGCATTTAAGCTTACTAATCCTTTGAGCTATGTATGTCAGCAACATTAAGCTTAGGTTATCTACATTGTTCAAATATTTGCACCATAAGAATAATTAAGTATCTTGTAATGTAATGTCTAGCATATTATCTAATGTTGAACTAATAAAAAACAAACTTAAGAAAGAAAGAACCCTTTTTATTTAGGAATCACACATATAGTTAGGTAACAATTATAAATATGTACAGCGACCCTGCGCGAGTCTAAAAAATCTCAGCATAATACTACGTCATACATTAAAAAAGCATAATGCCGGGTGGTTTTCAGATAGGGCCAACGAATATAGTGATTCCATGGGCAGCCACGACCGCGACGCGTAAAAAAGAAATTAAATAATTAATAATTATATTTACATAAATAAAAATGTAACTACACAAATAGAGGCAGACATTATGAGACACTAAATTTTTTTCTTGTTTTCTTTAACTAATTTATGTACGAAAATAGACTTTATTAACAATATTACAGTTAGGCTTTTTGAGTCGTATTTGCATAATTTTATTAGAATTTTATAATAAGCATAAAAACTGGTTTTGCGATTGCGATCAAGTTTAAGCGACTAGTAGACTGAATTCTAAGGATATCTCTCGTTCTTTTAACCTTTTCTAAAGGTCAAACACTTATTTAAATATTAAAAAGTATTCACTATAGAAATGAGTTTAACAAATAATGAAATATTCAATATTTTCCTTTACAATATTTTAAGAAATGTCTTTTATAGCCTATGTATGTTTAAGTTACCTGTAATAACTCTGTAAACTACATGGTGCAATAAATAGGTACTTAAAAATAATATTTCATCTATACTTCTATACTAATATTATAAACAGGAAAGATTCGTATGTATGTAACGAATAAACTCAAAAACTACAGGGCCGAATTCAAAAATTCTTTTACCATTTGTGTGCTACATTATTCCACATTAACTAAATCAGGCTATAGAATATTTTGAAAAATATAGGGATTTCTTTACCCGTGCGAAGCCGGAGCGGGCCGCTAGTATTTTATAAGAAGAGGTTGGGTTTCTGAGAAAATAATAATGCACTAATAATTTTATTGAAGGTATTTTGTCTGATCTAGATATATGGCATACAAATTTTGCCACCTCTGCTTCTAGCTGACATAAGATATATATATACATTATATATAAAGCCACTAAAAGTGAAGTAGATGACTTGAAAGTAATGTTTTAAGAACCTCATATACAGCCGAAATGTATCTATGTATACTCTACCATGTTTCATCCCACAATAATTCCTAAAACCAGTTCAACTGTGCAACAAATACTACTGAACATTGCTGCGCGTCGTCACGCGCGGAAATGTCATCGGCTGCGCAGGCGCACCGTTCCTAGAAACATGCGCGCGCGGCGACAAACGACCATTTCCTGAAATTGCGTTACGTTGTATCACTAATAGTGATGTCGACTGTGTGTGACGGTGTGAGAATTTGAGTATGTTTGGTTACTACTTGTACGTATGTCTACTACACATCAAGATCACATAACCAATATAACCTGACCTTTCATTGTTTGTAAAGCCTTTATTCTGCGGGGTATACCTGTACTGGGAAATAGCTACAGTAACCGTGTATACACAATTGATTCATGCTTATTGCAGTAATTAAAACCACCAATATAGTTATTTTAGTGAAGGAATAATTCGAGGGTCTTCTGGTTAAATATACTAGACGCTATGACCATTAAAACACCGCGAGGTTCACCCGCCCAAGTTGAAATTTGCTTTTACATTCGGGACATTTAGATTGGGACTCGCGGTCGTATCCTGCCGGCAGTCGAGTTGTTCCTTCACTAAAATACTAGTATCTGTGACTAAAATAACTTAATAATCTCAGCATGGAAAATGTAACAAGGTACAAAGAATGATCACAAATAGAGGTTATTGTTGAATTAATTTGGGTATTGAATAGGAAACGGTCAATATAAGGATCTCAGATTAAGGTATATACTTAATCTGAGATAAGGATGTTCAAAGTTTTGATAATTTCCAGCTTAGGTGATAGCTATTGTCAAACTGATGTCAGAAATCCCGTTTCTCTTTGAGCTGCATAAAGATTGTTATAGAACACTCAGCTATTATAGATGGACGCACCTGAATTTCACCTGATAGCTGTGATAACGTCTCTTGGTTTCCCATAAAAATGGATAAGTTCAATATATGGTCTCAGATTCGAATTAAGTACAGTTCAACCAAGGTGGAGGAAAGGTTGGCAAAAGTAGATTGACGGAACGAGGTTAAATAGGTCTTCGTGAACCTATTTGATGGCTAATCCCACATCAACCAAAGAGGTGAGGAGGTTAACGAACGTAGATGAAGTAAAAGTCGTGTGCCAAGATCGTAGCAGGTAGAACTCTTTGGTTCCACCAATGAGGAACAGACGTGGTAGTTCTTATGTTTCTAAGTTGATTTTGACCCACAATCTTAAAGCATTTAGCTTAGCACGAGGGGTTAACAAGAATACCTACTAGTAATGACGACACGTTTGGCGTAGCGGTGGAGCGATCGGCTTCTGTGACACGTATTGTGGGTTCGATCCCCACACGGAGCAAATCATCGCCGTGCAGTGAAAACCTCTTAAATCACAAATTCATGGTTTTTTATTTAAACTATTTTTTTGGAAAGGAAACCTCGTCGAGCATTAGAACAAACATAAATAAGTCAATAATAATAACTTTAACCTGTTTATGTTTGTTCCAATGGTGCTTAACGAAGCTTTCTTTCCAAAAAATAAATTTATGTGATCTACAGTTGTTCCGGGTCTGGGTGTTTGTGTATGAGACAATTTGTGTATGAGACAATTTGTGTATGAGACAATTTGTGTATGTAAACGCACCCACGATACAGGAGAAAATCTCAGTCTGGGGTAGGGTTTAAAAAAGTGCGGCCCACATTGCAAATAAGTTTTTTTTTTAAAAAAACGCCATTGGCGCCAAAACCCAAAACAATAAACGTAAAACTTGCGCATTCAACAAAGGCTGTTCTATTAAAAGCTTTTCTTAGTTAGGTACGCATTCTTGTTGAAATGACTGAAAAAAAAAAGACAAAATGGCCGCTAAATTTCCATTAGCGTCAGAATACTGCTTAGGTGGTCTCACTCTTGATGTTAATCGACCCTGGTGTCTCGAGACCCCTCGTCTTTAGTCTTTATGACTATTCGTTCCTTTGTTTTTATGGGCAAACGTGTTCATGAATTTAGATGGGACCCCGAGAAGGTTATTGAATTTGTAAATAGATACTTTTTCATTGTTGAACTGGGCTAGTTATGAGGATTGGTTTGTGATTTTGAAGATAATGAACTGGATGGAATGCCTTGAGTTTTTATTTATATTGGTAACTAGATAAGTACCTGCTGCGGGATGCGGGAAGAACTTTCGGAGAGTTAAGATTTTGATCAAGCGAGCTTACTTTATTTATATAAATTATAGCAATAGACTCGCCCCCTATTTTACCATAACACTTACATCCAAGCAATTACATCTTTCAATACAAATTATTTTTGTATTGAAAGATGTAATTGCTTTTCACAAAGTCTTGGTGGTGTTTGTGTGCGCGAACGCTAAGGTTTTTGATAAAAATAAAACATTGCAACGCATACAAGGCAAGTATAATATATAGACTATATTTAAAATAAATTTCAATAAAAAATCAAGCAGTATCATGGAAAAAGAAAATTTGCTTCAAATGAACGTAATTAGGAAAAAAGCGATTTAGGAGTCACGATTTTTAAAATTTTGACGGAATAGTTTCATGTCAGTGTTGCCTGATAGCAAAAACTGATCGTAATAAGTTGTGTTAAATCATTAAATAACAAGGGTACATGACTAACAACAAGTAGGCATATTGACAACACAACGACTCCACTCATCGCATACAAGGAATAGTAATGACAGCTGCGCGTGAGTCAGTGTGACGCAAAAGAATGTCGCCAATGCGGAGATCTGATCAATACTTGGCAGAGGCATTTGTATTTTGCATAGGAAATACTAGCGATGACGAAACGCTAACTTAAATACATTACTTAAATATTAGATTAAAGGTTTCCATCAATAACTTAATTTGTAACTTAATTCAAAATACAGTTCAATTCGGCCTAGCTAGATCGAGTTGCATTGCTTATTATCCTTACAATGTAAACGTTGGGAGAACTACATTGACATTCCACATAATCTCTGCTTATAATAAGTTGTATTTTTTTAAAGGACATTAAGGCCCACTTGCACCTACTTCTTAAATGTGTTTAAATTGTATTTAAACACGAAATTTCTATGAAAAATTGTGTTTAAATATGACTTAAACACATTTAAGAATTTGGTGCAAGTGGGCCTAACTGCATAAGTCAAATTTAAAGTCAGAATCATTTGAGACTACTAGGTAATACTTTCTGAACGTCATTTTTAAATAAAAGACAACTCCCAAAAAATCGCCCTTCATAAATAAAATAATCCTGTCCTACTTATTTGTGAGGACGTATCGATGTTTGTTACTCTTTCATGTTAAAACTACAGTATTCATTTAATGAGACTACAATAATATAGTTCCTTCATAGAATATATTACGAGAATATTCTCCAGTTCCTCGCACACTGTCTGCACTCAACACTTTTGTCAGTATGTTTGGAGTATTTTGAGAGCAGTGTATAAATGATTTATGTCTTTAAATTAATTTAATTGGCCAGCCGCCGTTTTAGTTATCTTATCTTATCTTGTGTGGGGCCGAGGCAGCAAGGCCTCAGAGCACTTCGACCCAATGGGATCTTTTGTGCTTCCCCTAGATACCTAATCCTCATCCTCCCCCAGTTCTTCAAACAGCTCTTCCATAAGCTTTATAATGAGGCCTGGGGGTATGAGTCTGTAGTCCTCTGGTCCTGGATAACCCTGCCCCAAGAGGCACATTCGCTTTGTAGCCAGTGCATCGCATGTACACAGAAGGTGTTCCATGCTCTCAATTTCCCTTTTACAGGCCCTGCAGGCTGATGTGTCCGTCAGACCCATCTTTTGTAGGAGAGCGTTAGTCCCGAAGTGGCCGGTCAGCGCCCCCATCAAAAGACGGGCCTGCCGCCTGCTTGAGTTCCAAATGGCATTTTGCCATTTCGATGAGGAACCTATGAATTTCTTGGAGTGAGCAAGTCCCGTGAGGCTCAACCACTCATCCATGTGCCTCGCCCTTGCCGTTTTAGTTAAAGTAAAACTATAAAAAACCTCGTATTTTATATAACTTAGGTACTACTTATTATTCTCGTTTGAGCGAAGATGAATTTGTTGATGAAGCAAATTACTTTAGAAGTAATTTATTCACTTGTGACTTCTGTGAAGTCTCCCAAGTTGTGCGTAACTACCTCAGACTCCGGCAAGAGGAATTAAATAGCCTTACTTACCTACGACTATCGGCCTTTTCAAATTGTTAGGCTTTCAGTTAGAATTAGGAAAAAATGCATTCATCGTCAGTTATGGGTCGTTGCTCTGTAGTGCTTGATCTAAGGATGTCTATGACCTTTATTTCACAAAGGATATCAATCAGAAAAAATATAATCACATCACGACTTTGCATCAAATCGAGCCATTTGCTTTTTTACAACCTGCCTGCGATTCTTTAGCTTTTTATTTAACTGACAAACCGTAACTAATGCCGTTACATAAAAAAAATAACAATCGTAATTTTCTATCGGTTAATCCACATTTCTAGTAGCAGTTAATAAAAAGTACAACCGTTATCAAAACAATACGAGCCGTCAGCGGGGTCTTTTAGACCCCGTTACAACCTAACCCTTTGTATGCAGATGTGATGACAGGGGTACAATGGTACAGATTAAATTATTCCTTTTTCGAACGCCTACTGGTGTTTAGAAGAATGTCGGACAACTTTTTTTCAGGGCGAAAAAAGATTGACATGTGTTTTTGAACTTGTTTGTGGGTAAGAAAAAAAAATACACATGGTATGTAGTAGGTGTGTTTTGATGTATCATGTTATTGGCTTAAAAAGTACATAAAAAAAGTAGGACGGTTTTTTAAAAGTAGTCTGAGAATGAAGCGGAAACAATGGTGAAACACGTTTCCAGTATACATTAAAAGTTCAGGGAAATAGTTTATTTACTCCTTTGTTTTTTGATAGAACTGTTAATAGACAACTAATTATTATTATTACTACAAAATCCGTTATGTTTCACTATGGGTTTCCACAAATAATGTTTTTTTTGCATCACGTCAAAAAATGTTAAGAGCGACATTGATGTAGCGCCTCCTGGAGTTCCATAATGATCTCGATAAGACATTCGTTCGCAAAAGAAAAGTGAAAATTAATATAGAAATATTTTATTGTCTATTTTTGATATTACTGGAATGTAAGAACGTTACATAACATACCATCACGCCTGTATTCCCCGAAGAGATAGGCAGAGGTGTACTAAGGTACACCCACAGTTCGCCGGTATGTTTAGGTCCCATGTAATAGGAGGCGAGCCTGTTGCCATGAGCCGGGCACAAATTCCAAATTCCGAGCTGCTACTGAGAATTTCATAGAAAAACACAATAACATTTTGCTCGACCTGGGAATCAAACCCAGGACCTCTAGCGTAGACTAACGAGGCAGTTAATGTAAGAAGGAATGTAAGAAGACCCGTAAATATGGCTTTTTTCTGTTGTTCTGATAATTATAATAAATAAAAATAAACAGTGACATTAAGAATACTTACTACAACCTCAATATATTCTTGAGGCTGTTTGTTGGGATAATTAGGTACCTACGAGTAGGTACTCCGACAATTCTTGCATGCGGCGGCTTGGCCCATTTATTCAACTCAATCCTGCTGGCAAGAAATTGTAATTTCTTCAGAAGTCTGAAACACTGTACTTAAATAAAATCCATTTCTTTGTTGCAGTAACAAGCCGACAATGTGACGGGTCGCAGTCGGTTCCCGCCGAAACGTGATAGTCCACCATCTTGATTTTATCATAGACAAGTGTAGTCAGGTAGGTGAAAGAATAAAATATTATTATTTATTCTTAAGGTTTTTTAAAGAAGTATTGCTTACCTAGCAGGAAACTAAGTATTTAGAAATTTATGTTAGTAGCCAGTGTTCGGATTCGAATTTTAAATGTGTAAAGACTTGGTAAAACGAAAATATTTTTTAGGAAAGCCTTGGTTTTCAAATCGGTTGATAACATTAAATGCGAAAAGGAAGCTAGTAATTTAAAAAAAATAACAGGGACTGAAAAATAGGGTGAAACCTTTTTCTAAGGGAATAAAAGACAGTTAATCGGTCGCTATTTACTTTAATTACCAACATAATGTGTTCCAGTTTGCGTTGTACGTGAGGATTCGCAGCTTCTTTTACAAATTGCATGAATCGATGCGTCCGCCATTAGATTTATTGGGCGGATACAGCTATGGAGTTTTTATAGCTTAATAGCTTGGAAATTACTGCAATAAGAGTTTGAGAAAAATGTTAAAAAGGATTTGGTTTTTTAGCCACATATTGTGTCGTTAAAATAGATTTTGTGAGAAATCTAAATCGAATAACACCATTAGCAAGAAGATTCAATATAGTTAAGTATTGCAGATAAAAAATAAAATAGAAAAAAAAAGAAAGTCAGAAGAATAATTTATTTAGGGTACCCATCGTGACACATACTATTAAATACATACGAAAAACAACAAAATATTTAACATTTATATTGGCCATAAGTTAGTATGTCTCTCGGGACTCCACTAAATTGGACCTGGTTCAGCATCTGCCAGACATTAGCCTCGAGCTGGTTTTCAACCAGACCCTTGGTGACCACCGGATGCAAAACTTGAGTAGAAATATTCAGATACAATGTAAATTTGCTAACATTAACTTATACCTTAACATTTAAAGGCTTAAATTAAGACACTATGCTAATAATAACATAACTAAATATTTTTAAATATTTTTTCTTCTCAAAGTCGAATGGATTTTATAGAAAAGGATTTTCCTTAACTTCCGTACCATAACTCTGTAAGACTACCAACCTAACAAAAAGTCGTGTGCAATTTAAAATGAATGTCGTAAGCCATAGAATTTATTGTGACATCGCAACAAGTAACAATGGACTCTTCGTAAGTCTAGCTTTTATTTAAGTTTGCTATTGTCATACTGGAAGATAATGAATACTGAATAGGAATTGAGTATTTCTATATATTATATTTGTTGTTGGTCTCTGTTCTCTCTAGAAAAGGTATACAAGGAGGATTTACTTGGTTGAGCGAGGTTTCTTAAATATTGTATGATGCTTCAAGTGGTAAAAGCTTTTCCTGTAAATCAAGATTAGATACCTTTAGTATTATTGGTTGTAAAGCGCTTTTTAAAGATTTACGGTCCTGAGTTATGGAATTTTTGGTAGATATTATTTTTAATCCTATAATCTTGGCTAGATCTCGTTTTTACTTATTTTGGTGAGAATTAAACTTACACTAACCAAACAAATACAGCGTACACAACTAATACATGTATGACCTACTGGTAGTTGTCCCGGATCTAGTAGTTTATAAAATAACATAAACATAACATACCATCACGCCTGTATTCCCCGAAGGGTTAGGCAGAGGCGTACTAATGTACACCCACAGTTCGCCGGTATGTTTAGGTCCCATGTAATAGGGGGCGAGCCTATTGCCATTAACCGGGCACAAATTCCTAACTCCGAGCTGCTACTGGGAATTTCATAGAAAAACCCAATAACACTGCTCGACCTGGGAATCGAACCCAGGACCTCTAGCGCAGCAGTCGCGCTCAGGACCACTTGGCTAATGAGGCAGTTTATAAAATCATTAACATAAATTCCTAGGGATATGTTTTTTAAACTATATAATATAATTACATATATAATTGAATAAGGTACTAATTGTGCCTGAAGATGAAAGGCGCCGTTGATTGAGCACAGAAAGAGATAGTGGGAAGTCTTAGACGCCCAAGATGATGTGGCAAGCAAAGAGTGACAGGGTGAACCTTTTTTATAGTAGACATTCCTCATGGCTGGTACCGTACCGACTAAAACCCATACTTGCCTTCCTTTGTTCTACAGTTAGTCTCGGCGAGACCGCGATGGTGAGGCCTTGCTAGGAGAAACTTTTGCCTAGCAGTGAGATAGAATATGAACCAAGACAATTAAAATTCTACATAAATATCTTAAACTAGCTTCTGCCCGCGGCTTCGCTCACGTGAAGCTATATCAGGAATAAACCAACATTGATGACCTCTTCTTTGTATGGGCCTCTATACATCAGGGAGGTCAAGCTGTATCTCAGGATTCATTTGATTGAGATAAGAAGTCCACCACTTTTTAAGTTGGAGCATATCGTTGGTCCCTATTAACATTGTCGTATTTGCATTTTTGCCATTTTCTTTTTATTTCATTAATCACTCTTGAAAAGTCCCTTCTTTCAGTAGATGCCACAAAAAAAAATTTTTTACCAGTAATTTTTAAAATAGCCACGTTAACATAGTCGGATATTGTCACAACGCCAGTTAACAATGTCGGATGTCAACTCGCGACAACGTTTGCGGGGCACGAGGGCTGGCGGCGCGTGCGGTTGTGCCAGTACGGACCATGTTACACGGGCGAGCGCATGTTGTGTGACATTGCGTTGCTAAAGATATTTTTTTATTTTACCTTTGTTCTTAATAATAAGAATAATGCGTACAAGGTCCGCCCACTTAATAAAACTAGCCACTAAACAATCTGAACAACATTATGTGGTTAAAAACAAGAGTGTTGATTTAAATATTTTGACTAATGCAGATGAAGATGAAGAAATAGATACTTAAAAATTAATTATTATTTTATTACTAACATAGCTTTTCGAAAATGATACTAATTATTAAAAATAAACTATTTAATACTTACTTTTATTATTAAAGTAAGTATGTAATTAGTTCGGTTAAAATTGTAGGAAGTGACATAATCGACATTGTTAACTGCCTTTTATGAAGTAAAATATGTCGGTAGTATCACATCCAACATTGTTAATAGTTTTTTGTGAGGTGAAGTATGTCGGTAGTACCAGATCCGACTTTTGTGGTCGTTTTAATTTTCGTTCTATTTGTCGGATGTGTTACTTCCAACTTTGTTAACGGTATTTATTTTAAAACGTTTTGCTGAATGTGGTACATATTGCCTTATTCACAGATTAATTATAATGTTTTTTGTTGGTTGTGGGCATTTTAATTTTGGTTTTATAAATTGTCATTATAAAAATGCATTTTGTCGCTTTTGTGTCATTTAAACTGGTTTGGTTCTACTGATAAATATAATTTTCGCAATACACGGTACACAAAAATGTTCCTACTTTGTTATTTATTGCTAAATAAGTAGCTAACCTTTTTTTCAGTCACTAGAGAATCTCCATTACCAAGTGGTTTCCAAAATGAGTTCATTAAGTTGAATGAATTGCTTGGTGACGTTTTCAATGAAGATGCAACTCCGGAAAGAGAATAATGAACCCACTGTTTCGACACCTGGTTATATTGAAATTCCTAGGTACTGAAAGTAATGTTGCTGTTGACCATGAAAAAATATCAAAAACACCAATACCGTCCCCATCTTCTCATGAAAATAGCAGTGTCACGTATTCTCAAAGTGAGTTCACAGCTTCAGAAAACGTGGCACCACCGCCACCAGTCTTGACCGACGACAACTAATATGTAAACTTACGCACACCTTCTGTGACTTCCTTTTCAAGTGTTAATACTGCCACTTTTACTAAAAAAAGTCGTCAGTCTACTTCTAAACCTGATAATGGCAAGAAAAGACTCATACATAAAGAAAATTGGGGAAAGATCAACAGGGAAAGAGTTTGTTTGTTTTTGCCCTTTACCTTATAGCTACGAAAGAATTCGGAGTCACAATCACCCATCGTTTTATGGAGAAGGGTCACACCCAGAACGAGGGTGATAGAGTCCATTCGACTATTGAGCGCGCTAGTGATCGCAGGCTGATCTATGTTCCAGAAGAATGGTACTGTCTTGTTTGCTGGGCTAAAGTCGAAGGTAACCCTTATGTAGTGAAAGTGATGACAACCTCTGACATATTTGACTTTAAATCACTGCTAGCAAAAAAAAATGGTCAAAAAACAGTGACAACGAGAAAATCCAGTAGACTCGCTTAAGAGAGGTGACGGTACATGCACAGCACTATGATAGGATTGAATATAAGTATAATTTAATTGAAGATGAACCGAAAACTATAATAGTATTGAGATCTGGTAATCGAAACACTGAAAGGCTGTCTCGTGAATTTCAAATCAAGCAGGCTTATAATGGGGATATTTCTATCAGTCGTGATAAATATAAAGATTTGATTAACATGTGTCAAAGTGGAGTAATTCCGGAGAAATATCACAACTTTTACCAAAACTTAAAATTTGATCAAAATGCTCATCTTAAGACTGAATATTTTGTTCCTATTTTATAATAATAAAACCTAAAACGTGATGATAATGTGCCATTGTTAAAATGATAATAATTGATACTTATTAAGACTGATTATTTAATTAAAATAAGACTTTTTAAAATGTAGTAATTTTATAAACTTTTTACTGGATCTAAGACTGTTATGTAAGTTAGGCAGATTTTATTCTTTATGCTCATAGTCACTCCATAATAATAAGGTGTTTTTTTGTGTAAGACTATGTAGTTCAACATACATAATCACATAATCAACCCATTAATGTCCCACTGCTGGGCACGAGTCTCCTCTCACTATGAGAGAGATTAGGCTATAGTCCACCACGCTGGCCTAATGCGGTTCTCAGACGTGCAGGTTTCCTCACAATGTTTTTCCTTCACCGTTTAAGCGCGTGATAATTAACTATTAATACGCACATAATTTCGAAAAGTCAGAGGTGCGTGCCTTGGATTTGAACTCGAGACCTTTGACTTGGCCAATGGTCATAACACGGCTTGTATTTGTAGTTACCGGAGGCCCAAACCCTTTTAAAAGGCGGGCAACGCACTTGCGACTCCTCTGGTGTTGCGGGTGTCCATGGGCGGCGGTTAATGTTTACCATCAGATGATCCGTCTGCTCGTGTAACTCCGTAGAACTATGTAGTTCAAGCCGTTTCTATATTATTCTCCAGGAGTCTGAATTTTATAAGTTTTTTGTTTTTGCTGTGTAAGTCACACGGTTTTTATTATTATCTTTTTGATGGTTTCTATTAATTACTTATAAAAGCCTTTTGTTTCATTTAAGGCTGTGTATTGTTTGGTTGTTTTATTTTTTATTAAAATTCTAGAGTTTTTTTACTTATATCAATTTGATAAGCTTTTCGTTGTTTATAAGGTCGTATAAAAGTGAAACAGTTTTATTTTTTATGCTCCTAGAGTTTTGTTTTGATTGGTGTTGATTTATCCAATAAATGTCTAGTTACAAAGATATTTAAAAAAATGTTTTATTTATAATTTTGATTTAGATACGACAGACATGAGTCTAGGATTTACTGTTAACAGTGACGTATGTGCCACTTCCAACAAATACTCAATAACTTTATACACGTAACTATGTCGTATGTGGTACTTCCAACAAATCATCAACTTGTTTGTACACGTAACAGTGTCGTATGTGGCAGATCCGAAAAAATACACTTGATTTGATACGGTTAAATAAGTCTTTTCTGACTTTTAACATGCTTAGAAAAACAATAATAGTACTTTATTACAACGTAAGTAAACTTTTAAACATGTATTATAATTATGTTAGTTTCTGTTAACCTAGTTCGTATAATAATAAAAATATCAACAATTCAAACTTTGCCGCGCTCTCTTGTAAAGTAGCCGATTTTCACATCCGACAATGTTAATAGGGACCAACGATATACTTTATAACAGTGATTATAAAATTAAAATCTATTCAGTAGTTTTTGCTCCAACCCGTATCAAACAGACAAACAGACAATAATTTTAAAAATCACATTTTCTGATTCGGAGACGTTTATATACCATAACCCACCTGTTTTTTTTTATATCTTCAATGTACTGACACAGCTTTTTTACAATTTTATAATAGTAGAGATTCTTAAATTTACGCCATAAACTTGTTGCTTAGACAACAATAATAATGTTTCCGTTAAAGAAATCCTCAGAATAGACTTGCACATATTTTGCAAGTGCAGCACCTATTCTTTTAACTACATGTCAATCGCGGTAAGCCCACAATAAGATTTATTCCAACGATGTGTATCTAGCAGAATTTTAACAAGCTGTCGTAATGTCCACTATGTAGATAAGTGAAGAAGGTTTACTTCTGAGCAGAGACTGACTAACATGCATAGATATTGAGCGAAAAACTGTCAGAGTCGAGACCAAGATAAGAATGGTACTGACTGTACTTACAACCATTGGAAATAGAAAAACTATTTAGGGAGTATCCTTCAAGCAAATGAACATTTCATTTGTCAAATGCACATACAACATCATGTGCATAAGTCATATGCAAACTATAAATAAAATAAACGATATGTCGCAAGTGACGGTCTATAGTTTCTGCCTACCCCTGTGGGAGAAGGGCGTGACTGTATGTAACTTTAAACCCTTTCAGTTTTTTACCGATTTTTTTCTTTCTACCCTCTTCTATATAGAATAGAATAAGATAATGTTGTGAATTATTTCGCACATAGTCGAGTGTTTGTCTTCTGTACATTTTTGTATTGTGGCAGTTATATCTAAAATCCGCTCGTTAGCCACGACACCTCAATAGGCGAGCTTGAAGATGTGCGTAAGATTGTCGCACTCCATATATTTGGATCAGTGTATAAGTATTGCCCTTTCTGGGTAAACAAAGTGCATGCCCTAACCAGAGACAATGGATTGTTTTCTATTGTAGTAACCACCGTATTAGTCAATTTTGCCTCATTAGTCGTTTACTAAACAGGGTGTCTACGCGTTAAGGGCTGATTCTACTGATTATACTGACGTCACATTACTTTCTCTAAGAAATTTATAACTGAAAACATCTTCTCACCGTAAACCCTTAGACCGCTTCTGTTCCATCGTGAGTGTAAGTGAATAAGACGATATTCCAAATGTTATCTGTCCACTTTTGTATAACACCGGCTCCACATGTTGGACACAATGAGCCGACAAATGTTGGCGCTAAGCTAATTGAACCAATCAAAATGCGTCGGCAAGCTACATGGGTGTTGGCACCAACGCTATTTACTGGTCCACACTTTGGTCGAATAGCGTTGGTGCTGCCATTGAGGGCAACGTGTGAAGCTGGCCTTAGAAGATGGTTTTCTTTCAAGAAAGGTACATGTATATTTAATACTGCGGGTTGAAACGCCACACACACACGCTGAGGGTCCGGCTGAACTTGAACGTAATACCAACATAAATCGTAATCCAACCGATATTTTATTATATTGTGTTATTATTGGGATTGAGATAGGTACCGTTAAAATAGGTTCCTACCGCAGCATTTCGTCTAAGTACTTCTACTTTTGATAAAGTTATCAATTGCATTCGCTTACATTTATTTCCAGTGAAGTATTTTTGATGAAATGGTAGAGCAGGAACCTAAATTAACGGTATCGGAATCCGAATAATAGCACACTTTAATTAAATTATGTTTGAATTTCGAATTACTTCGGTATTAAGTTTGTATTTGAAATTTGGTCCACCCGCGCAGAACTCTTAAAACTTGTAGAGAATCAGAGTATTCGGTACTGATAAATGTCAATTTATCGGGAATTGAAGGGAATTGACTGTCTAGGCGCAGTCGTTGAGATTTTATTCTAGTCGACTCTCGTAAAAAAAATATATCAAACTAAAAAAAAAAATATTCGAATACAATCACGTCTGTATTCCCGGAAGGGTCAGAGGCGTACTAATGTACACACATAGTTCGCCCGTATGTTTCTTTGACTATCTATCTATATGTTTAGGTCCCATGTAATAGGGGGCGAGCTTATTGCCATTAACCGGGCACAAATTCCTAACTCCGAGCTGCTAGAAAAACCCAATTACACTTTGCTCGACCTGGGAATCGAACCCAGGACCTCTAGCGTAGCAGTCGCGCTCAGGACCACTTGGCTAATGAGGCAGTTACTTATATCCGAATAAATTTTAATATAAATATTAAAAAATGCCGATCTTATATGTAAGTTACTCCTTATTACATCAGCTATCTGCCAGTCCCGTCAAAATCGGTACAGCCATTTCAGTGATTTGTGGAGTCTGTGGATCTGTAAATAGATAGGTAGGTACTTTGAGAAGTCATTGCTTTGATTTTTTTTAACTAGATGGCGCCGACAATTCCTAACTGACGACCTCTGAGAAGAAACTCCGAAAAAAACTCAGAGAATCATGGTCGCTTTTCAAGTCCACACATTAGTAGTAGCAATATGTGAGTGTTACTATGCAGGGCAATGTCTGAAATGGCCTTATGATTGAAGGAATCGCCATAGCTTATACTGGTGCGTTATATACTGGCGTGAGTATGTTATTTTTAGAATATAAGTAACTACGAGAGGTACGCGTAGGTTGTAGAAATATGCGTAGTTGTAAAAGTGCAATATATACGCAAAAATATTATATTTTACTAAAATTGTTAAAGTGTAAGAAGTAGATATAAATTACAAGGCCGTGATCAAAGCTGTGCGCATGCGTCGCATACAAATTACTCCCAAGCGAGATGAGAAATTGATATTCAACATTAAAATTACAGTCATTATTATAACAAGGATCACTTTTAGTATTTACGCAAATTTATTAAGAGGACGAAAATAAAGATTAATTTATCACTTTAGGTTCCGGCGCGGTAGACCGAATTAACTGTACAAATGTAATCCCAAAAATTAATCGTAATTCAAAGAGAATTTAATCAAATTCGGTTATTATTCGGATTCGGATACCATTATCTAGGTTCCTATTCAATGTTTCTTCCTAAATCCTTCACGGGTTATAGGTAATTGTAAGTGAATGTAATTTTTGATAACTTTTACTACGAACTTTCGACCCATTTGGAAACCGAAAGAAATTTGAGAACCATAGAGAAAATAGGTAGGAACTTAGATTAATGGTACTTATTCGAATCCTAATAATATTACGATTTGATTAAATTGTTAATGAATTACGATTTATTCTGGTATTAAGTTTTCATGGGTAATTCATCGTCAATAAAAGCTACACAAAAATTTATTGTAACTGATGATACTACATTCGGCAAATATGTGATCGATATTTTGTGTATACTGTTTTAACTGGCAACACTTTACACAATTTGATATTGAGTGTTGAACAGTAAAAGTAAAATTATGTGACGTAACAGCCAACATGTACCTACCTTATTTAAAAAACCTTTTTATCCTTCCCAGTCTTCCCAAATTAGGTTGTGCTAATGAAGTGGAAAAACTTGACGAGACAGGGTAAGTCCTGTTGACCTTGGTGTCCAAATATAGACATGACTCATGAGTTTAAACGTTATAGAGATTTTTATTGTAAAAGCTTTTTTTATTGCGCTGATTTATTTGTATGTGACTTTTAACGTTTTAGTCCGCATATTTTGGGGTTTTAAACATGTTTTTAAGAACGTTATTATGGAATATTTAGATGGCATCAACAGCTTGTTTTCGGCGAAATGTTGGCTAAGATAATAATTATTGTAGATACAATACAAGTCTTAGATAAGACTACAAATAATTAAGTATTGTGTGCTATTGATTTGGTCGATCTTTTGTTTTCGCCACCAACTTCCGAAACTGTTTTGTGTTTAACATTATTTAATGGTTTTTGACATATTCATAAAACTATTTTTTAATTAAACATTTCGAGTGGCGAGTAGAATTTGACGTACCTCGACGACTTTGTTATTTACTAGGCCGGTACGTGTTATTGCCATTTTTTTCAAAATATGTTATCAAACTTCACCAAAATTTGAATTTTACTAATCGGTTTATAAATGGCCGAGTAATCGAGTAACAACTGCCTAGTCTAGTCGTCTCAAGTGCGACCGCTACGCTAGAGGTCCTGGGTTCGATTCCCCAGTCGAGCAAAGTGTTATTGGGTTTTTCTATGAAATTCTCAGTAGTAGCTCGGAGTTTGGAATTTGTGGACCTAAACATACCGGCGAACTGTGGGTGTACCTTAGTACACCTCTGCTTAACCCTTCGTAGAATACAGGCGTTATGGTATAGTATGTATCGAGTAACAAATAATAATAAAAATACAGGCGACTTGATAACGTCCTCATTTTTGAAGTCGGTTGAAAATCAAGCTCGTCAGCATTATCAAGTAAAAGTCGCAAATTAAACTGCCATATAATTCAACATCGTAATTCGTACAAAAGTGTAACTGTCACTTACAACGTTTTACACCACCAATATCAATGTCTATAATTATGCAACAACTCCTATATTGTCTGAAGGTGGTAGTTACATGATTACTCGTTATCTACCATCTGTATTGCTTGCAACAAATCTATACCGCTGCACTTACGAGCGATGTCGAAATACGAGACCTTGTGAATGCAATGATTTAACTGTGGAACCGGTAATTAATTCAGGTGTAAGTATAGATGTTAAGATATAGGGTGTTGTTGTTTCACTTCCGTTTGAATATATATTTTTAATTGTTTATGTACCTAATTAGCTCAACTAACTTTGTCTCGCGGTGTGGTCTGCGTAATAGAAGGATACGCTAATTTCTAAGCTTTCAGACTCATTTTTTTAAGCTGTCCGTTGATGTTGTCGGCATTTTTTAAATCATTTTTTACTAAATAGTAAAAATATTTAATTATAAACAAATAAATAAACAAATGTTTATTTATTCAAATACACTAAGGGCCACTTGCATCAACTGATTTTTTTAAATTGAATTTAAACACAAAATGACAATAGAAAATTGTGTTTAAACTCAATTAAGATGTTGTTATAGTCGTAGTAGATGTGTCCATAAGTCCTATTTTTTTATTATGGTTAAATGTATCATTGCATATTCACTCGATATAATACCATATTTTATTGAAAAAAATATTAAAATGACTTGTTCCGCAATTATTAATTTTCAATATCATAATTTTATTATCAATATCATCATCATCAGCCTATACTAGTCCCCCGCTGGACGTAGGCCTCCCCCAATGTGCACCATTTCGCCCTGTCTTCGGCTTGTTGCATCCAGCTTCCGCCAGCTACCTTTCGCAAATCATCACTACATCTTGCCGGAGGGCGTCCTACGCTACGTTTGCCGAGTCGCGGTCTCCACTCAAAAACACATCTACTCCAATGGTTGTCGGTTCTTCTACAGATATGATTATCAATATAATTATCTAAGTTAAGCTCTTTGATAGTCGGTAAAATGGTTTTAGTACTTCAGTATAGGGGATTATCTAATAGAAACGTCAATTGTCGGGTATCGTTTTTTCCCAAATAAAATACAATTAATTAAATTACCGTCGCAATGCCCTACATTGAGATGGCAGTTTAATTAATTGTACTTTTACGTTGTACGGTGCGCGTGCGCAAGGACGGTACGACGCGAGTTTGCGCAGATGTTCGGCTATGTCCGGCTAAGTTCGGTTTTGTTCCTACTTTATACACAACTGTTTAAATACAATAGAAATAGATCGGTGTGTTAATTGTCAATATTGGTTCTTTTAAATAGGTAGTGTTTTTGCTTTCTTTGGCATGCTTAAGGCGTAACCTGAAACCTGGCGTTGCGTAGACGTCCTTTCTTGTAGTTCATTTTCTTGATTCTCTGTCAAGTGTCACCGGTGGCTTGTTATATTACTAGCCATATAAGACTTGAATGCTCTAAATTCATAGTGACTGGCCTTTTTTATTCTGCTCTAGGTCGAACGTGGCACGACTACTATTTGACCTTAGCGTGCATTTAACCGATGTGATAAATTCAAACAAGAACAGGGAGATGACTTTTTTTTTTAATTCTTTATGCACTGTGGTTTGTTTGCAATAGTAAAGTATTAGTCTATCTCAACTTCCTACTTACGTGTTATGGGATTCTGCAAAAATAATTTGTGTTGTAGGCCTCTATGTTAAATAATGGCAGAACTTAGACATACAGTGTAATTCTTTATAATGTGCACATATTAAAATAAGGGAAACTGGTTAATTTTATCGACAAAAACCATAATTGAAAAGTAGTTGAAAAGGGCGTTTTTTTTGAAAAAATCTACACTCACTCAGCGGTTTTCTGTGAGGCCGTGTTATCATTCCAGTCGATCCAGCTGCGTCCATTCGTGCCGAAGCATGGCTCTACTACGGTCTTGCGACTTTTCTGTTACAGGATATAAAGATATGTCTTAGCTAGAGGTGTTATGTATTGAGGTAGGATACAGGGAATGGTATTAATATAGGTATTACGTAAAGTAGTCTTAAGTTAGTTAGGTTCAGGGCAGAAAGATGATGAATAATGATCGTAACTCGATAAGCTAGTATTAATTCAAGAGAGAATCCAAATTCGCCTCTGATATTACACTTTCCCAATATTTAGTTTAAAAGTCAGTTTCATTACTATGTATTACTGCATTCAAGTTGTACTTGCAACAGTTTGCCTTGACACGGTACTTAGACATATTTACGTTGCATGTGATCTGACCTGACCTGTCTCTGTGTTAAGTAAGATTTATTATCTAGCATTCTAACAATTTGTATTTATTTTTAATCATGTTCCAAAAAGGAGGTTGTTAATTTGCGACGAATTTGTTAATTTGTTAATTTACGAGACCTTGTGAATGCAATGATTTAACTGTGGAACCGGTAATTAATTCAGGTGTGTAAGTATAGATGTTAAGATATAGGGTGTTGTTGTTTCACTTCCGTTTGAACATACATTTTTAATTGTTTATGTACCTAATTAGCTTAACTAACTTTGTCTCGCGGTGTGGTCTGCGTAATAGAATGATACGCTAATTTATTAGCTTTCAGACTCATTTTTTTTAAGCTGTTCGTTGATGTTGTCGGCATTTTTTACTAAATAGTAAAAATAAACAAATAAATAAACATGTTTATTTATTCAAATACACTAAGGGCATAAATGGTGTGCTTTGTTTAATTAATTTTAAATAAAAAATAAGCGGCGGTAGCCTAATGGCTAGGGCGCCGGACTTGCAATCATGTGGTTGCCGGTTCGAAACCCACCCATTGCACTACCGATGTAAACCCAATCGTAACACAAGCATTTTAGCTTAGCACGAGGGGGATCTGACCTGACCTGTCTCTGTGTTAAGTAAGATTTATTATCTAGCATTCTAACAATTTGTATTTATTTTTAATCATGTTCCAAAAAGGAGGTTGTTAATTTGCAGTATTCTTTTATAAACGTTCTTATAATGACGCTTATCTGAAAATTATTAACACATCGAGACCCATCGGAGAGACGTCCAACACACTTAGCACATCCATAGATAACCGCGACATAATAGTTGTTTGTCGTAGTCAGAAGTTCAAAATGTCTGAAAGACTGTCGGATAATCCCATTGGAGGCTATTTTTATCATTAATGAAAGACAATGATGACATTAAATATATATTTTTTTAAAGCAGTGGATACAATGCTAGGTTGATATGGTGACTCCGAACTACATAATAAATACCAGTATTTGTAATAGTGGGTAAATCTCTGTAGCCAATCTCCAAAACTATTAGAAAACACTTGTGGAAGAAACCATTAATTATATAGATACAAATACATTTGCAAGAGATCATTACCTATATACCTAATTACATATACATTTATTAAGAACCATCCATCTCGTAATCTCAATAATTACCTAAGCACATAAACAAAACACATGCAGGGCGATACTCGCAAAAAGTGAAAGTTGTTACAACCAAAAAAAGAATGGAAGAGGCCGTATATCACCATCATGTCAATTCCTACCTTGTCTTGAAGCGATAGAGATGATTTTCGAGTGTAAAGACATGATATTTTACCAGTAAATGTTAAGCAAGGAGTTTTGTAAGACACTTGTTGTGCACTTATCCGTCTGGCAACCAGTATTGGCCTGTTTTAAGGTCTGCGGGCTTAAAATTGTCCTCTTTATATAAGGTAGGACTAGTTTTCAAAATATTTAAAAAAGGGTATGTTCCCTTTTACCTTTTATACGCTTGGAATTCCGGTTACTTCAGAATAGGGTTACCAAGTTTTAATAAAATTATAAATAATAATTATATAATAATTTATTGTATAGATTGGAGACTAAATATTGGCATTGACATAACATAACATAACATACCATCACGCCTGTATTCCCCGAAGGGTTAGGCAGAGGCGTACTAATGTACACCCACAGTTCGCCGGTATGTTTAGGTCCCATGTAATAAGGGGCGAGCCTATTGCCATTAACATTGGCATTGGTGATTTAAAAAAAATACTACTTCTTCTTATATATATATAATTTATTTATGTACTTAAATATAAGTAGCTCATAGTATGTTACACAAAACATATTTATCTAGAATTGTTAAATCTTTAATTAGAGAAGTTTTTAAAAAGAGTTTTAATGCACAATACCTTTCCTAAAACTCACGAATAGGTAAGTGAACACAATGTTAGACTTTCCTATTAGCATGGTAACAACGTAAAAAAACCTAAGTACACATAGCTTTTTTTAGTCTGGCCAACCGTGACTGCCATGTTAACACACTGGTCACATTTTATTAATATTGCCAGGGACACCACAACAAATACCAATAAAAACATTTTACGACGACTTTTTGTAGCGTTAAAAAAGTTAAATCATCGGTGACCAAGACATGCGACTTCGAACTCCAAGGTACACAAAATAGAGTTAGATTTTATTGTAAGTAAGGCGAAAATTAATAACATACAATGACATACGTAATGAACAAATTGAAATCCGGTTTTTAATATTAGATAGTTTAGATTTATGGTAGCTTAGAGCTATGGATTAGGTCAGTTCACTCCACGCAACGTTCATTTTAAATTAAAATTGTATTATATTTGATGGCTTCCCGCAGTCATGTCGGGTAATTCATTATATTTAAAATCATTCTTAGAATTTACTGAATTTATTTTTTCCTGCGTTGGTAATCTTTTTTTTTGTAACACTTGACTATGGCCAACAACTATACATTCAGATTATAAATGGTACCGGTTATAAATGGTAGCAAACAGTAGTTAAACTCAAAATTTTCCATTTTTGAAATAAAAGCCAGGTTATCTTAAACCGCGACAAAATATTGTCAACTGCTTGACGGCAGAATATTTGGCAAACCCCTGTATCTCATTAGTCCGCTGCCATTAAAGCCCATATGAGGATGAGGAAAGCTTTATACCGGGCTATGTGGGCTTAAATTAGGAGAACAAGGACACTATTTCCAGCTAAGGGGGATGCTGGTACCGTTCAGCCGTTCACTTGATTACGAGCTGCTACGTTTGATCAGAGAAGAATGTGCAAGTAATATTGCATTGGACATACAATTTTAAAATTCAGATTATATAGTATTTTAGTAGGTAGGTAACTGCCTCATTAGCCTAGTGGTCTTGAGCGCGACTGCAACGCTAGAGGTCCTTTTGATTCCCAGTTCGTGCAAAGTCTTATTGAATTTCCCTATGAAATGCTCAGTAGCAGCTCAGAGTTTAGAATTTGTGGCCGGTTAATGGCGTTAATGTTACCGGCGAACTGTGGGTGTACATAAGTACGCCTTTACCTAATCCTTTGGGGAATACAGGCGAGACGGTATGTTATGTAGGTAAGCATTTTATTTTCATAAACCTAACTTATTATCCAGTTCTAGCTTTAATGGCAAAAGTGAAAAACAGCTTTCCTTTTATGAAGAGCAAAGGACCATATTTTGCCTTCCGTCGGAAACAGAAAAAAGGTTAGGTATCTTGCAATACGAACGTCAGAACTATTCATACATATTAACGTAGCCAGTACCGTAAGCTGCGCGTGAGTGGCTTCGTGGGAGACGAGGCCCTACAGCACTGCTTTAAGTGATAATTGAATCATTCATACAAGTTTTACAAACATTTGTATGGACATTCATTCCGGTTCGGAATTAGCAGGTTTTGGCTAATTAAGAAGCTATTTTTTTAATGCTGACTTTAATACTATTAACTCTAGTCTTCCAGATGAAATAAAAGAGCTCACCCTTAGGCAAATGCAGTTTATTATCGCGAGGTTTAGCCGTAAACCCTAACTCGTTGAGTTAAGCCACGCCCTCATTACATTTAGAACCTAAACCTAACGGCGAACTGTGTATTACATCTTACACCTTGCATTACGTCCTTGCGAGAATAAAGGCGTGATAGTATTTTTTTTACTGGATAGGGGGCAAACTAGCAGACGGATCACCTGATGGTAAGCGATAACCGCCGCCCATGGACACCCGCAACACCAGAGGAGACACAAGTGCGTTGTCCGCCTTTTAAAAGAGTTTGGGCCTCCGGTAACCTCACTCACTCGGCGAAACACAACGCAGGCGTTGTTTCTGTGAGGCCGTGGTATAACTCCGGTCGAGCCGGCCCATTCGTGCCTAAAACATTTTATTTTTAAATTGGTTTTCCTAACTGACGTTTATCAAAACTCAGTAATTCTGATCGGTTTGGATGTACACTGTACATCAGTACACTTCTGCCTAGCCCTGCAGGAATACAGGCGTGATGGTACAGGCACGTATTACATACAAATGTTTTATCGTAATCCGATAAATTGCATAGGAACATATAGATGATAAACAACTAATATTAATTGATTATGAAGCTATAAACACATAGTAGATATAAATTCTCAAAGCATAACACATGATTTGTGTGTCATAAAAAGTTGAATTATACGTACAATCTAAGGATATTATCTGATAAAACCAGTCGGACTTGCTCAGCCGCAAACTTGGTGTTTTATTCGAACATAAATTTGGTGGTTAATGCATTTATGAAATGATATTTGGAGAGGAGAATCGTGATGTGAACGATAGGATAAGGCCAGCATCTGAGATGAGCGGAGCGATTTTTTTATGGGATGGGACGGCAAACCAGCTGACGTATCGCCTGATGGCAAGGGATTACCGCCGCCCATACACACCCGAAATACCAGAGGCGTCGCAAGTGCGTTCCGGCCTTTTAAAGTGTGGGTCTCCGGTATCCTCACTCATTCGGTTGACCACACTGTAAGCGTTGTTTCACGTCGATTTTCTGCGAGGCCTTGGTACCTATAACTAAGTTCGAGCCGGCCCATTCGTGCCGAAGCATGGCTTTAATTTCGTGATGCGCGTACAAACATACAGACTCTCCTATGTGCAGACATCCATCGGTTTGTATAGATTTGTGTCTCATTGGAATTGGCTGAATAAAAGTTTTTTTTTATTAATCTATATCTATACTAATATATAAACCTGAAGAGTTTGTTTGTTTGTTTGCTTGAACGCGCTAATCTCAGGAACTACTGGTCCGATTTGAAAAATTCTTTCACTTTTAGATAGCCCATTTATTGAGGAAGGCTATATATAATCACGCTAAGACTAAGTAACTATTCCACGCGGACGAAGTTTCGGGCGGAAGCTAGTTCTGTATATTGAAAAAGGAATAAGAAAAACAAAGGAAAAAGCAGCGTATCGCTACTCGCGATCCGCTCCGCTATATCCTTACCCTAACAACAAAAAAGGCGCACATAATGACAGAGTCGGATTCAAAGCTCTATATTTGGAGGCTGGGCGTCAATGCAATACCGATGGCATTAAGTTTGTTGAGGAAATATTGGCGGATTCGTAACACGCGAGGTTTTGAAATTTATTCATAAGAATGATTTCATCTCGTGGTAAAATTGGTGGTGTTTTTTTAGTTTCTTCGCCTCTGTAATCATGTGATTTGCGAAACCATGTCGCAGAGCTGTTTGAATTGGCTTTCAGTATTTCCGATGCGGCTTTAATATAATTTGCGTTTTAATTCACTAAGGGCTGATGATTTTTCAATCGTTAGATTATTATTATGTATTTTAATTGAGGAATAAAATTGACGTTTGACAGATTTTGAATAGAAAAACTGTCAAAAAATAATTTATTCCTCCAATAAAGCTTTGTGGCGATGGAAAAATCGGTCCTAAGGGCTGTCAATCGTTAGATATCTTTTGATTGAGGAATCAAATTGATGTTTAACAGATTTTGTATAGAAAAACCTCAGAGGAATAGAAAAACAGTCAAAATTTTGAATTTATCACTCCGAAAAAGTTATCTGTCAATGGAAAAGTCGGCCCTAAATTACATTATTAACAATAGATTTCTCTTTTGTATCATTTTCACAGTTAATGAGCGAATTTAAGGTTGTAGGTGTACATCAGTACATCTTGCCTAATCCTTTGGGTACCTGTGTATGTATATTAGGCGTAAAAGTATGTTTACATAAATACGTAGGTACTGCATTTTTTCGAATTTCATCAGCTATTTCCTACTAAACATAATTTGTATAATTATTAATTATTGTTATAAAAATAATTTTAGTTATTTGTATGTGTAATAGATTATGCCACAAACACCCAATCCAGTGTACAAAGCACTAGTGTGCGCCGGCGACCTTGCTCGGTGAAAGGTTATGCGCGCGCGCAGGTGGTATATCCTTGTCTAGATATTGTCAGATACAAATATGTTAATGACATATTTTAATGCCAAGATGATATTTATATCGTCGGTGACTTATGAAGAATAAAAAACACTTGGTGTAAAAAATAACGATTACATACTTAAGTATATTTAATAGTAGGTAAGTGGTTTTATGGGTATCGAATTTATGTGGGACTATACAGGAACATTTTTTAAGCAGTGCGCAAAAAAATGTTGGTAGTTCAGTATCAGTAATAGAACACATTCCCATTATTAGTTCAAAACTTTTTTTTTAATTTTTATCCGGCTTGAAATCAGCAAAATATGGACACATATCTATTCGCAATAATAACAATAGGCACGTGCGCCAGCCGACTCACGCGCCGGTGTCAGCGGGGGTGAATCCCACGGGGGTGGCAGCGGGGTTGTGTGTATCGCTTTCCCGCGCGATCCCGGCGGCGCCGCCGCCCGAGTTTCGTATTTCGTACTGTGACCGGTCACGCACGATGTCAGAGTTTAGTAACCGTGAGTTTTACGAAATGGTGCGAGTGTATCTCTTAGTGGTGAAAACTTGCGGGCAGCTCGCAGACTGTATGCCGCAGAGTGTGTGCCTCGAATGCGAGCCCATGGGATTCATAACCCCGCGGTCTCTAATGAGAGGACTATTTTAGCCGCCAATCAAAGGATTTCTTCGAGCGAGACCCAAGAGCAAGTACCAACGATGCAGCTCGTCGCTTCGGTGTGAGCCAGTACGCGGTTTGGAAATTTTGTCTTACATTAATCTGTATTACGTGATTATAATGATTCATTTTCTGCATTCTGATGGTCCTAAGCCTAAGCATGAAAGATAAATTGGAATTACTTTTCAAATAACTTAAAAAAGTTTTTAATGTAATGGCATTTTTTTTTGTCAAATTAAACATGAACCTTATTGCTTTGCATTAACGTTGAAAATCTATCATAGAAATTAGACAGATAGTCGCCGCGCGCCATACCTACGCAGGCGGTTCGAACGAGCGCACAGCTGATGTAGGTACTAAGGCGCGCCCGCTTTGCCGTGCGCTAGCGAGTAACCATAAAATCAGTTTAAAAGTAAACATCTTTCATTAACGATAACTTCGATAATTTGTACTAAGACATATCAAAATAACAAATTGGTGTTTAATAAAATTCGTTTAAGTTTCAATTGTCAAAGTTTGCGCACTGAATAAAAAGTATTCCGGTATTGACTACCTACATAAAAAAATATGTAGATATACTCTAAGAAATAAAATAAAAATACCGACATATTGATTGATGATTATGTTCGCAAACGAGCTGACAATTCACCTGATGCTAAGAATTCATCACCGCTCATGTACAATGTAACTCTCAAAGGGTTGCTGATGCGTTGCCGAGCCTTAGGAGCTTTTACGTATTGCAGCCACTGAGAAATAATCACTTTCTTTCAAGCGCCAAAATTAAAACACACATGAAGGTGCCGGTGGTCGCCGGCCAGTCAGACCCCAAGAGATCTTACCACCGAGCAAGGCTCCAGTCTTGCAGAAAGTCGTAGCCAAATTACATAGCTCCGTGCTATGTTGTGTTCCTAACGGTGAGCAAGGTCGCCAGAGCTCCGCGAGGGAGGTCGCCAGAGCTCCGCGAGGCAGCGTTATGATGGCAGTGGTGCTGCCGTTGCATCACACTTATTATCTCCTATGCTGCCAGCCCTACTATTCCTTTAGTGATACCCCTGATGTTACAAGCGTCCATAGGCCACGGTAACCGCTTACCGTCAGGCGGGCCGTATGCTTGTTTGCTACCTTAGTGGTATAAATAAAAGTTGGATATTTTCTCGCCTTTTACGAGATGCCAAACTGAATGGCAAAGAGGAATTGTAAGTAATTAAAAACAAAAATGTTTCATAAAAAATTCAAGCCTAGCCCCATTTCTATTGTCAAACATTGCCTTGATGATCAAGACCACTTTCCATTTCTAAAATCATTGTACAATATAACAAAAACTAAATTTAAAAATATTTGTCTACACTCGAGAAAATTGTCTACTAGTTTCTCAAAGTGAAACCTCTCTGTATAGTATTTATTAGAAAACTAAGTAAAAAGTACTTGATCGAGTCAGGCGAGTAACGTGAGACAGTAAACTACTTTCTTCATGTAAGTATCTCTATCTATCGTCTATCGAATTATGGAATAGTGACTTTCTAATGGAACACGCCTATTGTAGTTAATGTGGTGTAAGGTACCATGGCCCAGACTGAAGGGCAAAGTGATAACAAAGACTTGATTATAAAAGATTCGATTCTAAAATGGAGACTCGAAGTTCGAGTTTTCTATTAATAAATATTTTCATACATATTTTCAAGCCTGTCTCCCACTGGGGTAGACAGAGACAATAGATTTCCACTTGCTACTATCCTGGCACACCACTTTCGCTTCATCTATTCTTTAATCTCCTTATGCATGATCGTCGGTTTCAGGTGCTCTTAACCTGTGCTTTTTTGAGAACGATCGTAATTTGGTTGTGGTACGTTCACCGACGTCGGCTCCATTCAACTCCTCCATCCGTACTCGCCATGCATACTCGTTTCGTCAATCCACGTTCAGCCATCACTTGTCCGAACCACCTTATCATACCTTTCTCAATCTTTGTTAAGTACTACATCTTCGGTTAGCTGAGTCTCACTCTTTTCTTCATGGTTTTAATAGAATCATTCATCAATAGTACATTCTTTCTAAATAAGTTTTAAAAAAGAAATAAATTTAATCTTTACCTATAGAGTTGCGACCAATTAAATAGCACAAAAAAATTTGCCCCCAGATTACAATAATTTATTATTTGACCTCAGAAATCTTTAAAAACGTTTTACATCGCCGTAATAAAGATAACGTGTGGCGGCCGGTTTTGCGTTTTTAATGTTATTATTTATGTAGAATACAGAAAGATAATATAATAATCATGTGCACTATTTTTTTAGCACATTGCAAAACTGCAAGTGGCAACCCTAGGGGTCTCGACCCTCATTTTTTTTTAATCTTGTTTATCCTGCGCTTGACTGTTGAAACCTCTTATTGAGAGAAGTCCGCGCTGGCTCTTCTTTATAATATTTAAGTAGTAGTTTAGTCTCGCAGAACATACTAGTCTAATTCAACTCTATATACAATCGGAGCGAAAGAAGGTTGATTAATATTTTTGTTTCTTTTCCAGCCAAGAGATGGCGTTGTTATGGTGTGTGCTGGCGTGCGCGCTGGTCACTGCGCAGGCGCAGTCGAACTACGGGTCGCAAGCGAACAATATCGAATACCAAGGGGAAGGACTACCCGAACAGACTATATTAGATGGAAAGGTCAGTACTGATAACTGTAATTGGTTTACTAACAACTGTAGTACATGCTTTTCTAGCTAGCGGAGATTTATGAAGGAGTCGATCTTGCAGGCCCAGGGGTGGTCTCCCAAAATTCTTTTAGGTGTGTGAAGTCGGACAACCCTGCAGTGACCCATTGTTGACCTCCTTGATTGGAGGCAAATGGCCTCATGTGATAGGGGCGAGTCAAATTAAAACTCCGAACTGCTACTGAGAATTTTGTAGTAATACCTAAGAACACTTTGTTCGCCCTGGGAATCGAAACCAAGTCTCTAGCGTAGCACTTCTCAACTAAGGCAGAAAGTAACAGAAAGTAAAATAGATACGCTATTAACTCCTAATGAATCTATATTGGAATATGGAATTATTTTAATGGCCTCCGAAATTATAATAAATCTCTTAATTTTTTATATTGTAGCGGTCTTTAATGGTGGTTATTGTTAACCCAGTACAAAGTGGGTCTAACCGCAGAGTAACGGTGCGGCAAGAGTGAGTAGGTTATTACTCATCACTACCACAGATAATAAATACTAGTATCACTATGCTAGGAGTGGCGCAGGCGCACGCGGAAAATGTAACAGGAATATTATATACGGGTTTGTTCAAAACATAACATAACATACCATCACGCTTGTATTCCCTGTAGGATTAGGCAGAGGCGTACTTATGTACACCCACAGTTCGCCGGTATGTTTAGTTCCCATGTATGGGGAGCGAGCCCATTAACCGGGCACGAATTCCAAACTCCGAGCTGCTGCTGGGAATTTTATAGAAAAACCCAATAACTCTTTGCTAGATTCTTTAATATTTTTCGGTTATTCGTTTACTAACTTTCAGATACTATAGTTAGCTTTTTTTCCATCAGAAAATTTAATTGTTAAAGAAAATAAATATGTTATTACATCAGGAATTCACAATTCAGAAAGTTCATTCTTTGACCTTTCTATATCGACCTAATGACTTTTCCTATAACCTTTCAAAAAACCAGAAACAAATAAAAATACTATATTTATTGCACCAGCGGTTTCGAAGAAAAATGACATTAAAAACCCATGTCAACGTTATACAAAATGCGTCCATCTGGCGTTGAGAATAAATAATAGGTCTTCGTTACATACAAAAAATGGTTCGTTTCCATTTACAGTCTGGCCTTAAGGATAATTTACATTTAATCGCGACGTCATATGACAGATGCATTTAAGTTTTTGCTACCTTGAAATCTCTGCTGTGGTCGTTTCTACTTACATCATAAATTAGTTTCAATTTATTATGTAAGTAAAAACGACCACAGCTCAATATTCTTGAGGCGAGAGCCTTATGGGATTATTAAATCATTATTAAAAACATTAGAGTATAGAGAAGTAAAGGACTTTTTAGGTTCAAGGTTATAATTTTTCATATTTTTGAAATTTACCTTATATACAACTAGCGCCTGCGTTCATCATACTAACCAACCTTAAAATGTATTTTCCTGGGCTACTTTATCTGATTTTCTAATAGCAAATCCAGCCTTTTTCATTCTTGACTCTGTAACTCACGCCATCTGTTGTCTGGAGCTCGCAAATTTGGTGTGACCTAGACCGAGTTTCAAAATTTTGTATGCGCTCAATGTCCGCCCTTCTTTTGTCCCGGAGATGGTACAGAGTTAAGATATATCCGATCAACGGCATTCTTATTGTTTACGAACTTGATATTATTTATTTATCTATACTTTATTGTACATCAATTAAAACATAAATAGACAGAACCCAATATCACTTACTATTTAAATTGTCTCTCAGTATTAATATAATCAAATAACACATAAGCATCGGATACGATTCCTATTTTTTTAGATTACTGTTTTTTTTTCTACAGGGTGCCGATTTAGTAACTTGCAATTGTAATATTGACTGAGAACGCATCACATTTCAATTATCATAACATACCATCACGCCTGTATTCCCCGAAGGGTTACGCAGAGGTGTACCAAGGCACACCCACAGTTCGCCGGCATGTTTAGGTTCCACGTAATAGGGGGCGAGCCTATTGCCATTAACCGGGCACAAATTCCAAACTCCGAGCTGCTACTGAGAATTTCATAGAATAACCCAATAACACTTTGGTCGACCTGGGTTACGAACCCAGGACTTCTAGCGTAGCAGTCGCACTTGGGACCACTAGACTAACGAGGCAGTTTTAATTGTCGGTACCTAAAAAGCAGGATTTAAATCTGTGCATCAACTTAGGAGTTAAAGCAATTAAGAACACAAACATACCAACATATTTTTAGCTCAATATTGAACGCGAATTGACCAACAAAAAGATAGTACCTAGTTGAGATTTCTTATTGAATCAATATCATTCATTGATTGAAATTGTTGCATGGCGGAAATAGACAATTTTAATCAATAACACTATTATGTATGAGATTGTATTTTTATTGCAATATGCTTTTTTTACTTTGATAACTATATGCTTATAATTATTGTGTAAGAATATTTACTTATTTCTTATTTTCTAAACATAGGCGCATACCATCACGCCTGTATTCCCCGAAGGGTTAGGTATGGTATATAGGTAGGTTATGTTTAGGTCCCATGTAATAGGGGGCCAGCCTATTGCTATTAACCGGGCACATATTCTAAACTCCGAGTTAATACTGGGAAATTCATAGAATAACCCAATAACACTTTCTATTTCTATTTAAGTATATTACGGGGACGCCGGCAGGCACCAGGCGGGCGATCAGTCCTCATGTTGGGATTATTTCGCCCAGTTCCCCATTTTGGTGGATCCCGTCATGGGTTACTGGCGCTCGGCGTCGCAAATCTTCCCGTAGCCTTGCAGAAGTCTACCAGTTGTCCGATGGAAAGTTCTGCTAGCTGTTCTTCATTTATCTCATCGGTTCCTAGTATTTCCCATCTAAGTAGCGCATACATTGTGCATTTTGCTATTAGATGGAAGCTTGTTTCTTCTGCTTCCCCGCATGCTGGGCATATAGGGTCCGCCTTTATTTTAATGATCGCCAGGTGTCTGTTAAGTCCACAGTGTCCCGTTGCGATCCCTACTGCTATCTTTATGTTTTCTCTGCTCATCCTCAGTAATTTTTGGGATTTCCTTTCGTCATATGACTTTAGGAAGATTTTTGATTGTCGGCAACCTTCCATTGATTGCCTTCTTTGGTTCGACTCTTTTACCATTATTCTATGGATGATTCTTTTGACGATGTTGTAAGGGATCGGTAACCTAGGATCTGGTCCCACGAAGGGTTCATCAGCTCCCTTCCTAGCCAATTCATCTGCTTTTTCGTTCCCTTTGTGTCCTTGATGACCAGGGACCCATGCGACTGTCACCTCTGCCGATAACACTTTGCTCGACTTTGGGAATTGAACCCGGGACCTCTAGCGTAGCATTCGCGCGTAGGGCCACTAGGCTAATGAGGCAGTCTTTCTTTACATTTTTTTAATGGTTACTAATATAAATTAAAAAAAAAATATGATAAGTAGCAGAATAGAGGAATGCATTTTTCTTTATTATGTTTAGAAATAAGTTATCTCTATTTATTAAAAAAAAAACTTCATGCTGTTAGGCTGTAGAGTATTATATTATCTGTCTACAAAGTAACAAATTATTTTCATACAGTTTAGTGGACAGTGTGCGCAATGACACGTTCAGAGGCGTAATTGGCGTGCGTGGGCCCTATGGTATAAGGTCATGGTTTTATTGATTTCCGCATTGAAAACCTGCGAAAGGACTTCAATTTATTCCTACATTTTGAAATGAGCTTTTTGATTGCCATTGAATGATTAAAATTTCTGTCCAGAGATGCCGCGGATTGCTATTATTGGATTATTAGAACTTTGTCCTATTTATAACTAGCTCAAAAACAATCACAAAATTAGGTACTAAATATATTTTTGAAAAGGGCTACTTTATGGGTCCTTAATATTATTATATGAAACTAGCTATATAATATTTATATAAATAGCTATATATATATAGCTATAATATTATATCATGAAAACAATTACTACTAATGTTACAATAATGGTGCAATGGCTATGGATAGAATTTGTAATGCGAATGTCAGCGGCAGTGTCAGAAGAGGACGCCTTAGGACATAATATGGCCGATCTTATGTCAGAGGTCCTTCAAAAGAGATGCGTAATACTCGCAACCGGTGCGTATGTATGACATGAATGAATATGGAAGAAGTATGCAGGAATCATAGCAAGTGGCGGTCTATAGTGCGACTTTTTTCACACAGCCTGCTCAAAATCGCATTTCAATGAAATCGCATTTTATTCACGATTTCATTGTCCACTAGCCTGCTCAAAATTTCGCGCATTTCGTTCAAAATAGCAAGTGTGAAATATCGCATGTAAAATCGCTGTGAAAAATAACGATAATTTGGTGATAAAATGAAAGAAAAGAAAGAAAGAAGAAGAAGAAAGAAAGGAAAGAAAAGTAGCAATCATTTCCATGCCCAATACAGTCTGTAATCTTTCCTAAAAAAGGATTCTCGCCCGCCTTCTAAAATAGGTGCAGATTTGACGCAAGCGCGGCTGTACAAGACAAAATATTGTTATAGGGGTAATTACAGACAGATAGCTGGCGGCCAGCATTGTGTTCAATAGCTACAGTGTCAACACAGCTTATCGTCTGAGCGACGAGATATTGTTATTGGTCCGTGCACGGCAATACATACCTTAGCTGATATGTATTTAGTTTGTTGTGGTGATAGCCTGAACGCTGTACCTGTTTCCATTGTGCCACGATACGATTTGTCCAATAAATGACGAATGACAGCGACATCTATGAATTCTGTAAATCGAAAACCAGCAAACTGAATTGTTGGAAATTAATTGCAAATGCTTTAATTAAGTTATACATTTAAATACTCACACTCATTTTGATGGATTCGAAGATTTTTCTACGAGGATAGATATTATGTTCAATCACCTTGACAGAGTTTCTATCCGGCTCTTCACCATAAGATCTAACTTGCACATCTTTTTTGGTTTCTGGTGTATTATACATCGTTATAAGATGACAAAGAAGCATACGATCCTAATGGTAAGCGCTACCACAGCCAATATAGGCGCCAGCAACACCAGTATTATCATTTTGAGACTTCAGTAGTAACTTCTTCTTTGCCCAGTAATTTCACTGGCTACATTGCCCTTTAAACCACAAATGCATGTTGAGTTTTATAACCACAAAGTAAAACTATCTATCACGCATAATCGGAAACGAAAGGGTTTTAAGCACGTACACAAATGCCATGGATGGTATTAAAGTTATGTCAATTTTATTTTATCGTATCGTAACGTCGACATCGTTATGTCAATTTTATTTTGTCGAATCGTGTATAACAATGAAAACGCACAACGATAGTAACTGCCCGAAGGTAATAATTAGCAGTAAAGATTTATAGCGGCGTTTGGCATGCAACAAACTAAATATAGAATTGTTGCTGCAATCATGTTGCTTCAGGCTCCTATGCCATCCCGGGCTCTTTTATAGAAGATAGTTGATAAACTTTGATAAACTGTATCCTTGGGTTGGGATAGAACAAAATTGATATTGGAATAAAACAACTTTTTAAGGAATTTATCGTGTTGTTTTTTTAAGAAGAGGCAAACGTGCAGTTGGATCGCCTGATGGTAAGCGATTACCACCGCCCACGGCCACCCGCAACACCAGAGGATTCGCAAGTGCGTTGCCGGCCTTTTAAAAGAGCTTGGGCCTCTGGTATCCTCACTCACTCGGCAAAACGGAACATAAGCGTTGTTTCGTGCTGGTTTTCTGTAAGGCCGTGGTACTCCGGTTGAGCGGGATTAGGCTATAGTCCACCACGCTACCCTAATTCGAGTTGGCAGACTTCACAGGTTTCCTCACGAGAATTTCCTTCCCTGTTTCAAGCGCGTGATAAAAAACTATTTAATCCGCACATGCCTTTAATAAATGTCTTTGACTTGGCAGTCTAATGGTCATATTACTAGACTATCAATGCTCTCAGTCGATAGTATTATGGATATTGAAAAGAAAATGTATTATACACAAATGCAAATGTATTATATCTACACATTAACTTTTACGTGATATTCAATGGTTTTTAAGAGTGCATATATTGTGTGTAATATGTGTACCATGATCTAATCTTCTAAAATATTTGTTTCAGGTCACAAAACTAGACGATTTGAGTCCAGTTATATTCCTGAACAGAACGAAGGCTGCTCTCAACTGCGCCGCGGGTTCTATGCAGGTATTATTTCATTTTATAGCATCTACGTATTAAGAGGACATTGGCACACGCCTATCCTTTAGGTAAGATCCCATACAAATGCTGAGAAAGCGGTTGAAAACTTTCACTTAAAACATAAATAACTTTATTATTACACAGCTGACCTGTGGGGATTTTAAGTCCCAGAGGAATCGTACAATATCCATATAATAGTGCAGCGGAGTACAGTGTTGTATCTAATAATATAAATAGATATGTAGCGACATCTATCGCGCTACATAGATAAACTTCGACGGACAAATCCTGAATCGCGCAAGTGAAGTTTGCAACGCAAGTTGCATATATACAACCGCCCGACATCAACCGTCGGGCCGCGGCCCGCCAGGCAAAACACCCGCCTGGTCGGAGGATCCTCCCTTTGGTTGGAGGGGCAACACACCTCGCTCCTCCACAGATATATGTAAATATATGTAACAACTAAAATAGTATAGTATTTACATACATATCTAAAATCCTCATTGAACTTAAACATAAACTAGACAAACTATTGATTGATAAAGCATATTACCTAGATTTATTTGTGGTATATTTATAGTACAATTAACGTGCATTACTAAACCGTAATATCTCACTGAACGTTTGTCAATAGAACAAGTCAGTAACGGTCCTTAACTATAGTTAACTGTGCAGTGCTGTCACCGGTAATTTACGATATCGAAGCTTCGAGATTTGTGTCACAGATAAATGTGAAATTCCACATAAAGATAGTTCCTATTAGAGTGGTTATCTTGTCATCGGTAACATTATATCGAACAAGCTTGAGATATTAATGCCTATATAAAGAAATGCATAGTAAGCTATTGAAAGGGCTATATTCATAATAGACAATATTGGAGAAACTTAGAACAAAAACAAATTCACGAAAGTTAATTATTATAGTTATGTAGATACATAATTATATAGAGTGGCGTCGACAATGCAACATTAATTGAAACCTCAGCCTTGACTAGTCAAGAGAAACATTTTAAGATAGGAAATAATGATTATAACTAAAAAATAAAGACACTTCGACATTTTTAGGTTGTTAAATGAGGGACAGCAGAGCATTTCATTGGCAATAGAAAACCCTTGCCGAAAACCGCGTAAAAAGAGTTAGCTAAAATAAGACCCCAAAATGTATGTCTCAAAAATACAAATCTTGGCGGGGACACTCCCATGCATCCAAATACGTACCACGCGTGTGCATTTTCAAATTCTTATTTTAGTCTCATTATAAATGGTGATTTTTATCTATACTTTTTTATGCTGTGGTATCACTCACGCTTGAGCTGGCCCATTCATGCCGAAGCATAATGGCTCTCCCAGGGTAGAATGCATTGACCTGTCTTTTTCAGGTCGAGTTGAAATTCAACGAGAAGTTCTATGGGATAGCATACGCGGACTTTGACCGACACTCGGCGTGCCAAGTAGTAGGAAAGGGTGCATTGTCTTATAAGCTGGAACTGCCTCTGAAGGGATGCGGTACAAAGCAGGTAAGATCAGGATTTTACTTTTAATACATCGCTAGGTTCCTGAAGAAAGTCCTCAATGGGCGAGACGATGAAGCGGTTAGGGTTTATGAAACGTTATGCTTTTAGTCCTACGGTTCCAAAAGAGAATTCATTTCGGGGGGAGATAGAAGGGGGTTCGAGCTCAGGTCTAAAGAAAGAGAAAATCAGTAATTTTATTTTAAAATAGGTTGCTGTTTTGGAGGAAGGGAGCGGTCTGGAGTTGACCCTCCTTCGCCCATTGTGAAAAGCATTGGATGAATTTTCCCCATCGGTAGAACCGTATAGGTTAAAATAAGAAATGATAAGGTACTTTTTAGTTCCGCTTAGCACTCCGGATTTCTCTGATAGGATTAGACCAGAGGCAGTATTATGAAGTGAATAACACTTCATAATACTGCCTGCGATGATTTTTCCGATTGAAAGAGAGGGATGCCGCTCTACAGATTACATAGGGCTATCCCGTTCTCCCAACTTAAAAATGATCACGTTAACGCATCATGATTCGTAAAAACGAGTACTCAGAGTTAGTTTGAAGTCACTTTTTCGAAATCTACAGTGGCATTACTTCTTCAGCACCTAATCCTAATCGATCGACTCTTAACCAGGAACCTCTCCGTGTCTTCACCAACAACATAGTGGTGAGGTTCCACCCCGGGCTGGAGATGGATGGAGACGAAGTCATCACCATCGTGTGCCGGTACCCTCCACCCATCGTGCCAGAGCCTCCGGTTCCCAATCCATTTATATTTACGTGAGTATTGAAAAAGAAGTGTTGCGATGATGGCCACTTTTTTTAAATTCTGTTGGCCAACATTGCAAAGAAGCAAGAGGACAGTACGTACAAACAACAAGAATTACATTGGGCTTGCCTTTTATCCATTGTTCAAATTATTTGACGCGCACCATAATTACAATTTAAATAAAACTACTTTGTCTGGATTTTATCGCGTTGTTTTGATATTATTAAGACTCGAGATATAGATTTGGCCGTTTCGTTACTACAAGAACTATTATTGTATATCAGTAGAGTCATGAACAGTGAAATTTTTTTTTAATCTTTTGTCTATTTGGCCGAGCCACATAGTTTGACTAAGGTGTAGAGTTTGTGAAGTAAGTAGAGTTACGGCTTGAAGAGTTAGAAGTATGGCTCTACATGAGATCTGATAACTTTTTGCAAATGCGAGCCGAAAATGTAGGTATTTGGTGGGATTTCAATGGCTAAAATTCGCGTAAGTGCCATAAACCAATAATTTAAATTATTTATCAAAAGTTTTGCTTAAAATATATTTTAAATTACTGGTTTCTGACTTAAATTATGATATTCATAATGAATAATAAATTTATGTTTTAAAACTCTCGTGGCAAGGCAAGACGTACGGTGAATGTAGGGATGCGAAAAAAAGAATTGATTTAAATAAAATCGATTATTTTATTCGTTAATCGATTATTTATTTGAAACTTCATGTGTTATTTTTCACCTTTATTTCAAGGAAAAAAGAAAAAACTTAACTTGCTTCATTGGTAAGTGCAACTGCTACGCTTAAGGCTCTGGCTTCGATTCCTAGATTGAGCTCAGATGTGTCTGGTTTTAACGGCAATAGGCTTACCTAAACATACTGATGAACTGTGATAATAAGTTATGTTTTATTGCTAGTGTAGACGTCATTCGGACGAAAATAAAAAATTAAAACTATTTATTTCTTTCTTTCTTTCTCTAGACTCATTCACGATCGAAGCCATGCCAAACAGAAAGAGCAAAAACGCAAAAACAGAAAGAGAGAAACATATCTCACTAAAAACTACTATTTCGTTATAGGCCAGAAGCCGCAGGCCTTCCAGTGAAGGCACCCCTCGCTGGCACCCAGATCTTGATGATCATCTGCGCGATCCTGTTCCTCACGCTGCTGCTTCTGGGGCTCGGAGTATCCTATCTTTGCTTGAGGAGACGTACCTTGCCCGGCCCGAGGCGCTTCATCGATGACTCCTCTGCTTCCATCGTTAGCAGAGAGAGTATACAAGGTGAGAAAATATTTACAAGAGGGCTAGAATCAATTAATCTGACAATTTATTAGATTGATTGATCTTCTACGGAATGATACACCGGCCACATCTTTCAGTCAAAAAAACTGCACGCGTTTGTAGTTTGCTATATGGTGTATAGGAAATAGGAGCAAGGAGTTTCTTGCCGGATTCTTCTCCATAGGATCAACCTTTTGGAACCGTGCAACTAGAATCTTAACGTTTCATAAACGCTTGTAAAAGCTTATTTGAAATAAAAATATTTAAACTTTGAACCTTGAAAGCTGTTCCGAAGTGCCGTACAGGTAAGATGGATTTAGTATAGACAATGATCACAAACATCAAAAAGTGCTATCGTGTTTTCCGAAGATGTTTGAATAAAAATCACCAATGCGAAACATTTAAGAGGTATCTTCTACGCTGAATGAACGGAGCGAGATATAAACATTGAAATTAGTAAAGAATGAGTGAGATAGCATGCAACGACTGCGTTCCCCTGACCGCGGATGCTGATCATAGTCTCATTTTGAACTCTATCTTCTGTCAACAGAAGTCAAAATTCCGCGCGCTCACCCTGTGTACCCGGCTGCCGCGGAAGTCGCAAGCGTGGCATCCGACACGATTCCTTCCGACTATCCGTCGGAGACACCGAGCGAGGCCGAGCAGGCGCATAGCAATGCTGCCTTCATGATGGACGAGTCGTATCATAGCGAAGGTAAGAACTAGACAGACGGCGCGCTTGACATCGACAAAACGTCGAAGACGTTGAAAAAGCGCATAGAAATTTGCGATGATTGATGATTTTTATTAATTTTTGAATTCATTCCTGAATATTATAATAAATATTGCAATACTAACGAATATAAAATATGTTTTTTTGCAAAGTATTATTTCCACTTGGGAGTAAAAATATGAGATTTTAGATTCATTTTATGGTGTAGCAAATTTGCAATTACAGTTAATAATTTAACCCGCTTCTCCTACCTTTAATATACTTTTATTGCTTAGGCGAAATAAAAATTGCGACATAAAATAAATAATGTAATAGCTTAATAAAAAAGCTTAACTTTAATAAATTAAAAGTTAAATTTAAATTTTGTGATAACATCTAAACTGTTTTTCTTATGTAATTTGTGGAAGAAAAATAAATACTTACATTTTTTATTAAAAAAAATAAAAATAAATACACTATGTACAATAAACAGTAACCAGAAAACTTTCACTAATGGCGCCCAACTGGGACTCTTGCCCTACGGACCGCCATTAGTGGAAGTTTAGAGAGCTCTTTATGATTCAATCTTATTAATGTAATTTCCAGTAGACCACAATATCTGTCAGGTAATTAATGGCACAGGTAACGGAGATAACTGCAACTGATCCAATAACAACGTAACCCACTAACAGGTTACGGCGAGACGCGTGAGACGCTGACGAATAACGCGCGGCTTGTGTCAGGCGCGGCGCCGGCCTTCGACGTGCGCGTGCGCGTGCAGCGCCCCCCCGCGCCGCCCTCGCCGCAATCCACCATCACTGCTACGGAGACCGACGGAGGAAGCATCAGGTGATTTAACTTATCATTACTAGAAAACCGAAGAGAGTCTCAGTAGTCTAGTGGTATCAAGTGCGACTGGTATTTTCAAGGCCCTGGGTTCGTTTTCCAGGTTGAGCAAAGTTAAAGTTATTGGGGTTTAATATGAAATTCTCAGTAGGTAGGTACTAGCTGTTTAAGCTCGCCTCGCCCCTAATCATATGGGATAACAACCTAAACATCGGAGAACTGTGGGTATTAGTAGTAGTACCTACATCTCTGCCTAACCGTTAGGGGAAGACAGGCGTGACGATATGGTATGTTATGTTAATATTGTAATAGTGATGAAAAAATGAACGACTGAATATCGACTGATGATCGAACAAAAAAAAATGAATGAATGATGATTGAATTATTATCTTTATACAGTACTAGTTTTTGCCCGCGGCTTTGCTCATGACAATGGATCCCGAAAATAATTTAATCATAAACCAACAGTGATGATCCCTTCTTTATAAGGGTCTGTATACATCATAGAGGTCAAGCTATATCTCAGGATCCGTTTAATTCATTGAAATAAGAAGTTCACCAGTTTTTAAGTTGGAGCATATACTGTAACAGTGTTAACATAAATAAAATCTATTCAGTAGTTATTTTACCGGTAACAAACAGAGTTTAAAAAATCACTTTTTTGGGTTCGGAAAAGTTTATCTACCCTAACACTCTAGTTTTTTTTTAATATCTTCAATATACAGACACAGCTTTTTAACAATTTTGTAATAGTAGAGATATCCTTAATTGACCTTTTTGTTGTGCGAGGAGGAAATCTTCAAAAGGCTACTGGCCTACTGGGGAGTAGGCCGGGGTGTGTGGGATTTTTACCGCACTAAAACCCCCCTGGTGGCCATCTTCAGCACAATATTGGAAGGATCCGTGAACTAGTTTGTTCTTCCGGATCCCTATCCTGAATTGACCTAAGTGAAAGACTTCGAATGACATACTAAAAATTCCTCAGACAAACGATGATGTCAGAGGAGCATGAACGTCAAGAGTCAGTGCGCACGGTATCTCCAGTGGCACTCCCGTTACCTGCGCGTGCGTCACAGCTACCTCCTCCCGAGAGGCCGCCGAGGCCGCCCGCTGTCTACTCACAGGTGTTGCGAGAAAAACAGGTAGGTGACCGATTAAAGAGGTGAATTGATTGACTTTAGCGAAGCTGGGTGTGTTATTGAAATATTTTTTTAAATATCTAGGTGGATATTAGGTTTTCTTTTGATTTTGTTAAGGAAAGGTTGTTTTCTAACTAATTATATTTACAACGGATGATTTAAAGAAATAAGCAATTTCGTCATTTATGTCATGTCCTACAAGCACTTTAACATCATTAAATATAAAATTTTATTAATGTTTTTTAACGAGATCATGGAAACACCAATTTTTTTTGTAACAGTTTGAGTTCATCTATAATAATGATCACACGCACAAACCACCCCGATCGCACGAATGAAAATCGCAATTAAAACTATAATAAAACGAACACATTTTTCTTGTTATTAAGATCTCTGTATGATCTATTCTTGACGCAATAAAATGATTATTATGATTTAAAACCTACCTATACTTTCTGCACATTGAGAGATCAGTTTATATTGCATATATTCTAGCACCCATTTTCACAACCACTTCACCGTAATAATTAATAATATCATCATCACCCCGTGTGACTAACCAGGAGTGGGCGAGACGGCCGCGGTCCATCGTCTCCCTAAACACGGAGATGACGGACACCCATTCCGTTACCGAAGTCACCGACAGGTCCCACGCGAGGATGTTCCATATCAAGGTATTAATATAACATTTCACTAATTATGTCTCGATTTGATGGTCGAAACACACATATCTTCTAATACTACTACTACTGTCTGGACTTTAAAAGAGACCATGATTCTCTGAGTTTGTTTCGGCGTTTCTTCTCAGAGGTCGTCAGATAAGAAATACAGGCGCCATCTAGTTAAAAATAATTAAAACATAGACTAGTAAAAGTGTCTATAGATAATCTATTTACAGAAATAAATATCAATATATGAAATTACAAATGAGTCATTAACGTGAGTATTTCCCCGTGTCGGAACGGTAGAGAATACTGTTCCTCACTGCCTTTCAGATAGGCATCTCGTAATCTTGGGGTCTGACTGGCCGGAACTAGGTCAGTCGTAAAACACGTTGGTGTGTGTTTCAACTTTTGCGTGTAAGAGCCAGTTCGCCCTCAGTTGCTGCGGTTCTGGCAATCTGCAGTCCGTAGGAGTTCCTAAGGATTGGCAACGCATCATTAACTCTGGTGTTGCAGGTGTCCATGGGCGACAATGACTACATACCACCCGGTGGTTCGTCTGATCGTTTGCTGACATAATAATCAAAATAACAGTCACAATCCATTTCTAGAAATTTTGGTGAAATAGTTCATTTAAAATATAGACTTCCATTTCGTTATCGAATTCTGATACACCACAATCTATAGCTCATTCTCAAGAATTCATCTAATTAGTAAATAATCAGTTTACTAATTTAAGTATCGTAAGAAATAATCTCCAATGATCTGTAATGCATGTTTTCACATAATTAACAAATCATAGTATCATTCAGTTAAAGAAGTTATTGAAGACCAAATAAAAACATCATATTATAATTGTATCACCCGGTTAGTGTGGAATATGTCAATGATTATCGTGATATTAACATTGTATGTGCTATACAGAAACCTCCTCCACCACCTCCTGTGATGAGAGAGCGTCTGGAGACGGAGGAGCAGGAAATGCTGATGGAGAGCCTTGAGCCTATACCTGAAACACCCATCATGCCCGCCAGGTGAGCTCCAGATTCTTTGGAATGTCTGCAAAATCACCATCAAATGTCAAATTAATGTGGACATGTCTAATGACCACTTAACTTTAATTTTTTTAAATAAGATTGGGTTATTATAGTAAAAAGCAAAATTAGATTAACTAAGTAGTTATTAGTAAATATCAATTAGTAATCCAATAAAACTTCTAACTACAAAAATCTGGAATTTTCTAACTGATGGCCACTTGAAATGAAGTACCTACTGAGAATTTATTAAATTGTTAGTATCTCTGCTTACCATGTAATTTTCATAACCAGAAAACCGGAGATCACATCTCATGTAGTGGATGACGTTTTCCTACGTACGATCACGGAGAAGAAGACGATTGAAGACATCGAGCGTCACAAGCGACTAGTTACGGAGTACAAGCAGGTCCCGCCACCGCCGCCTCACTTCGACGTCACTATACGCAACCACACCGTGCCTGAAACGCAGTGGGAGAACTTCTCCGACATAAGCTCTGCGTCAGGAATGACGCTGACACCGAAGATGGAGAGAGTGCCTATGTCGCTGCCTCCGCAAAAGTATATTGGTAAGTTGCTGTTTTATCTTAATCAACTTTACAGCCTCATTAGTTATATTATATAGTATTATCAGAAAATGACAGAAAGACTTCCATTACCAAATTTCCTGTCTGTTCCACCATTCCAGTATTCAAGAAAGTAGTTGAGTTCGTCAACATGGTTTAATATGTTTCCAGGAAAAGGCGGCCCTGACCTATTCTCCCCAGAGCTGATCAAGCAAACAGGCCAAGTGTACCAGTCTCCCTCTTCAGACCTACCGCTTCTTCCTGAGTTGCCCCCCGCCCGCAACCCTCTGTTCAGAGATGAGGACGATGAAGATGTGCCGGAACCGATCCCTGCTCCACCAGTGCCTTCCAACTGGAGTGTGCTCACTAGAGTCCTGAAAACTGAGGCACAAGATGAGGTGAATATGTTTTTAGCAGCTGTTGACTTAAATGGTGTACTTAACTATTTCAAATAAAAATAACTTGAACAGGTAAGTTAAATATTCATTGAAATAGATACACCTCAAAATATACTGTTAGATTATAATTGATGCAGTTGTAATGGTGATTTAGACGATTTTATTGAAAATCTACTTCGTCAAGTTAATATTTCAGCGTGCGTATTTATTTGAATTTGAACAATGTCTTCAGAAGTCATAATGGTGTCTTTGTAAAGTTAAAGCAAAGTTTAAGTAACACAAATAAAATTCTCATATCCTCAGGTCCTAGCAGAAACCGAGCGCTCCCACCGTCTTACCCGAGAAGAACGTCTTCGCTGGCGAGAGCTGATTACCCACGAGAGTACATTACGACGTGAACTTGCGCGCTCTAGCACTCGTGAGGAGTTCAGCAGAGTAGCTCATGATCACCGGTTCGCGCCATTGTATACACCACCTAAGTGGGAGGTTATTATCCGCATTCTGGCACCGCCTCCGGACAAACCCAAGGTAAGGAACTGAGTTACTGAAAATCGTGTTTACATTTTGAATTTCCAAAATTTTCATTTTGTCCAAAAACTTAATGGTATGGCGCTTTTAGAAAACGAGATAATTCCTTATTCCTATTATTCTTATGTCCTTCATCAGAATCGTTACCGCAAGAAGACGGAGTGGGACTCCCGTTCCCGCCGTAGCTCGTTACCGACTCTGTACGAGTACGACAGCGACGCGACATCTTTGCGGGACCCGCAGCGCTCGCGCCGATCCTCTTACCGCAGCGACCATGTTGATATGAGGTACATAACTGGAAAATGTTTGAACTGAATGAATTTTGACCGAAGTTAATTTATTTTTGAAGATTAATTGAGTCAATTGATTTCCATCAGTCTATTATGACTCAATTGCAAAAATAACATTCTTCAACAGCTAATGGTACTTTTACGAATTTATTCTCTTTTAAAAATTGTAAATAGTTGAGTTCAAAATCCTATCTAGGTTAACCTCCTTTCCTCGCCCATTCAGGTCCATGTCAGAGATGATGGTGGACTATGCGCGTGAGCAAGCCGACACGCACTCCGAGGTATCTGCCGGCACGCAGCTTGGACGGTACTATGATGACGACAGTGACTCCGAACACCCCTTCCATCAGAATCAGTAAGTACTATCATTTTCATAACTCAATTAGCATAGTAACTTCAGCGTGTGAATTTAGAGTCAAATTTTGCGTGGCCAAAGTTACGCCTCATCTAAGACATGGATGGATCACGAAGTGATGGAATGAAGCATGCGCAAGTGTCAATTAAATTCCAACAGCATATCACTTATCCTGATGCCCTGAGGAAAATCTAGGTGAAGGTGCAGCGAGTTAGCAATGACGAAATTGCACTGCAGAATTCTATGATCTGAATATGTATTTGTTTAATCTTATTGTCAGGTTCGAGTTCCGTTAGGGGACGCCCTTAGCTACTGTTGCTTAGTTTATAAGTCGCTCCTGGCTGGAGACATTCAATACCTTGTCACCAAGCTCGTTTACGTTGTAAAGATTCCCTGAATCAACAGCCTATGTCCATCTCCATAAAAAAGTAGCAGATTAGATTGTTCAATAATTATGTGTGAATGAGGTTTCGATATTGACCTGTTTAAAATCCTGTGGACTTTTGATATTTATAATTATATTACATCAGGCCTTGGTCCCGCCATTCTCTACATCGCTCGGTGAGCCAGCCATCGCTTGCGCGCTCAGCGACAGAGGTGGTGGAACAGTGGACTGTTCCAGAAGGCGACGTCACACCCACTCCTGGACGCAGGATTAGAGGTAAGAACTAATGGAGTGGCTATCACAATAGACTGACTACGAGACCCAATAATTAAGACTTTAATTTGGTGCGTTTTTATATCTATTTTCAGAGTTTATGTAAAATTGTGGAGCTGATAAGAAAGTTTGATTAGAACTAAATTGAAATTCTACATCTCCCATTTCATTGAACTGAGAAACTTGTTGTATAATTTATAAATAGAGCAAGCACATGGTGTCATTTAGGCTTGTGTTTAGTCATTACTAATGAATCTTTTTTGCATGAACATTATCTAATACAAAATCTCTTTCAGGTCCACAAGGATTAACGACCTTCACATCATCTGAAGTGAGAACCTTCCAAGCGCGGGAGTGGCGTGAATAGTAAAGATAGCGCGGTTCGGAACTTAGTAACTTAGGCTACGAGTAATAGATGGCGCTGTACGAAATTTTGTATATTGAAATAAATCTCAAGAATGGATATAAAATTAGCAAAGGTTTCGTAAGGTTTTCGTAAGGTAAAGGTTTTGCAGTAAATGCAATTCAAGTGATATTTTCACTGCCTTTTCATACATTATCTTGATGTTTTTTTAGAGTAATGTGATTCCGTCCAATTGTGACTAATACCTGTTTGAGTGACATAATATTTTTAATTAAATATTTGTATTTTCATAAATTTATGGCATTGAATTTATTAGTATGTCTCTTTTTACGAGATTAATTTTATTGCAGTAACAATAATGTCTTTACTTTTAGGCATGAAAATATTGAAAATGTACTTTTATAAAATATTTGTTTACTTGAATAAATATGATTATATCATCATAATATGATCAGGTAAAGAGACGTGTCTTCGTACGTAGATACACTGTATACAAATATACCATTATTCTAAATGAAATTGATTTAAGAAATGATCAATTACATAGTTAATCATAAGACTAACTAAAATTCTTTATGTACAATTTGTCTAACATTGTGCCAAAATGAATGTTTAACGCTTCCTAACAATCAGTGAACTATTTCATATTCCTTTTTTGTAAATGTTAAATATTTTTACTTAACCTAACTTTTGGCTTGAAGGTTTGAATATTTTTTCGCTTTTTTTTGCCAATACTAATATTAGGTGTATATATAGGTAAATGTAAGTCAAAGAATGTTTTAAATACCTAGCAGCTGAGGCAAGACGGGCGTAGTACCTTTTGGATTTAATACGTGTCATTCAATTTACAATAGAATTTCGCATATTTTTTTGTGAAAATGTAGTAGGTAACTGTAATAATATCATCCAGGTAAGTCATAGTGCTTCAAGCCCACAATATTTTTATATTCTTCTTGCCTCGATTGCTATGTGAGTGTGGGATATATAGGGCAATGGGATAGTGCAAGTTGTGCTCAATTAGCGGTTGTAATAGATAACTTTTCTGGAGACAAAAATTGTAAACCTATCTGATAGTAGTTTAACACAAAATCTAAATTTGAAAATGTATTATTTCTATTATTTTTTAAGTAAAATGGCATTTTAAAATATCTATGGCTTAGCCATTAGGTATGTGTTTTCGAGGAAAGTTTAATGCAACTATGAAGGTGGAAATGCAATTAATACTAAGTGTAGTCAACTTTTTGTCGCCAGTTTAAAAACAATAAACTGAAAATAAACCATGTGGTGCTAAGACGATGAAAAATATCTAATATTTTTTGTATCGATTAATAAAATAGAGTTTACATGTAAATTTGTATTTACATTGTGGATTGGTGTATTTTTAATATTGAATATACGTACCTTAACATTTTAATTGATGTTTTATTTTTTTAAAGTACTTAATTGGTAAAATATTAATATAATGATAATAACATTTTAGTTTATTGACAATATTGTATTTAAATTCTGAATTCATTCAACTCTGATCTAATAACATCAACCTTTCAACAGATACCCATTATTCCACAAAATTAATTAATCATTATAATCAGTAATACATGTAGGTATACTCCAAAAGTGTTCTGATGTTCAGTTATGGTTACAAAAATCACGAAAATAACAGTATCGAACAATTGAATTAATAATTTTATTTTGATCAATTGAAACAATTATAAATGATTACAAATGAAACCACTCCAAACATTACCTCATTTAAAATGAATTTAAATTTAAATTCACTGATCATGACAATGTATCGTTATCTACAAAATTACATAATAATATTAATTTTAAAATCCCCTATATAATTCGTCATTTAGGAACTTAATAAAGCATTATTTTTGCACAAATATACTAATAATAATACACAATTTAAAATATAAACTATTTTGTATCTAAAGTATTGTACATATTAGTTTGAAATATTAAGTTGGATTGATGGACGTAGAATACCTAAAATTGCGTTTCCTTGGAAAGAAAAGTATTTATCGCTACTTAAATGAATTGTTATCGATTAGTTTGATTTCCAAAATAAACTGTTCTTAAAAAAGTTTGAAACAAATGGTGTACTGACCGCACTACAAAATTGTCCATAGATCTATTTTATCAAAAATGTTGCTATGGGTTTTTCCACAACTAATGTGTACAACAGTTAAAAGACTCATCTAAAATTGTGCGACATATAAAATGAAGCGTTACACGTTTTAAAGGACAAAATCGACGTAGACAAAGACGAGAAATTATATTACAATAGTTACGTAAAAACAAATGTCTTACATCCTATTTTTATTAGGTGTAACAATTTACAAGACAATTGAAACAGTTCGTAACCTATCACATATTTTACATCCTCTATCAAGCTCAGTTACAAATACTTCTATTTGTACAACTATGGGAAATAAACTGTAACTTTTATTTACAGTCGATAATTAGGCCTATTTCAGTGTTAAATACTATAAACACAATGATTCTAAGATATGAAGTATTGACAGGTCCCATTCGTCAGTATTTGGCAAATATCTGTTATCGTTTGGCATTCCATTAACTTCATCCTCTAATTTTAACACTTTCATAAGCAGTCCATTGTTTAAAACTTATTTCTGGTCCAAATTACGACCGTCTATGTTAACAGTCTCTAATGCTGAATCTACTTCTATATTGTGAAGATCTACACATGAACACTTTATATGATCGTTTTTGTATTGTATACCAAGTTTATATTTGACTGATAGATCCAACAGATTGGCGTCTTCTAGTCACTTGTTTCCAGAATCTTTTCTCGAATTGTTTTTCCTGCAAGAATATTTTGTTATTTGACTGCCACTTGTGTATTTGCTATGCTTTGTTTTTACATGAAATTTTAACGAAGATACAGGGTTATTCGGTTTCAAATTTTCTTAATTAGGTATTATCCTCCAGTAAAATAACCAAGTTTAAAGAAAACAAAGTTAACAAGTTAAATAACCCTGTAAATTCTGTAAGTGAATAATACTTAAAGGATAAAATCCGCGTGAAATATTTCAGTACACAATTATAGAAGATGTTTGAAATCTAATAATAATATGCAAAAAATATTAGCGATTAATTGAAGAAGTGGACGGCTTCATTAGCGCTAAGTAAAATATAGGATTGTGTAAAATAAAAGGAAGGATCAGCTAAGCTGCAGGATGAAGAATGAAAAGCTTAATGATATTTTATTAAAAATATATTTTCAAGAACACTTGTTCCAATCAAAATGGACAGATTAGTTCAACAGACAACAAAAACAAATTAGCATATCTGAAAGCTGGATTTAAACTTTAAATCTAAGTGTTAAGCAAATACCAAATTGACAGTAGCTTAGTGCCAAGACAGTCACAATCATAACAATATACCAAACCGTAATTAATCTTAAGACATAGGCAAAGGTTAAAAACATGGAATATTTTCACTAAAAATGTTTTAGTACTAATTTAACAACATTATTTTAGAATCCTAAAGAATTTAGAAAGAAAGGCAATTTCATTGGCCAATTTTGACTGAAATTTTAATTAACATTAGAACTCACTATTATTTCATTAATTCTTTGATATTTTCACTCATATCCACGACTTATGTTTTATAATTATTCGAAGCCTTTGAAGGTTTTTTAAAAAGTTATAAAACCCGATTGTATCATTAATCAATAAAATTTTCGACCATCCGAATCACTGAACTCCCTTTTATCAAGTTAATTATATGGTTCTAATTATATTATAATATAATTACTAGGACGAAGTTCAACATTCATTTTGCATCTAAAATTAAGGCAAGTTTTAAAATTTCTCTTATTGACATTTCCGACCATTGATTAATTAATTCAAACTATTATTTGAAGTTTTTACATGATTATCTTATTTTTAATCGTTTACATAGTACATAATAGAAAGTTTCTTCATGTATGGATCCATAATAGTCAACTATACTCACACCCCTTACCCTCGACGCCATTATTTTAAAAGTTTTATTAATTATCATCACCATTTATTCTGCTTTGACCGGAAAGAACAGTCGCTATAGTAACGAACGAAGTAAGGGATGAAAGATTAAATGAAAAAACTTCCAACGGTGTTTAAATCCAGCTGATTGGCACGGATAAGCTGTTGCGTGCGCTGTGCTCACACATAGCCATTGACAAAGCATATCTTGTAATAGCCGTTGTTGCTCACGGTCGTGCGGCGTGGCGAGAACGGCCGAGACGTGGACGTCGCCAGGATGAACGGCTCGCGGCGGGGGCTATCGGATGAAGCGCGACGTCGGAGGAATCCCATTCTACAAACATCAAATTATATATAAATAATGCTAAAGTTCAAATTTATGTATAAAATTTAATTTTAGAAATTTTAGGGACCCTATATAGATCCTTGATAAATCCTGCATAGGACTAAAAGAAAAAAATATCTGGTTTCTGCCTGCTAAGAATTATGTATATATTTGAGCAAATATGGCAGTCAAATAGGCACAAAGTTCAAATTCCAATAAATTATTATAATATTGATTGGAACGTCGGGATTACAGTTATTATGGTCTTTTATAAATTCATGTCCATGTTAGTTTAAGAGTCCATCAATAAATTAGGTTTATATTTGCTAGTATTTGTTAATTGCTTGAATCAGCACAATTACTAACATCTTCCCGTTCTGGCATAGAGAGCGCGTCCGCGAACGCATCGTCTGAACTTCCGCTCGTGCCAGTTGCTCCATCTCCATCGGTTTCTCGCTTTCTGGAACTGAAAACATTATCCTGATTAGTTCGAGATATTATATGTATGTATATTTCAGATTATTAAATTTTTCTACGTCGCTAGGTTTTCATTAGCTGAAGCCAGCAATTAATGATGTAAGTCAACAGACACAATTATTATAAATAGCTTGGTTGTAATTCGTTCTTTGAGTCACACAATCGTCATCACAGGCTGATGCTACAGTCGTCGAAAAATTATCATCTACACAGGCTTTAATTTGTCAGTATTAAAACGTACCCTTCCAAGCATATACAGAATTGCGCGAAGTAGTATGCGGGACGGTGCGGCGCGGAGGCGCGCGGCACAGCGTCACTGCGTCGGCGCTCGCCACGCGCCGCAACAGCGACCGCTGGCACGCCGCGCGAAACGACCAGGGGTCGGACCCGCCACCCTGATGGTGATGAGAGATACGATCGAGATGAGATGACAGATACAACCCCACATGAGATACCACCTGGAGGGCTAAAATTAGCAATATGATTAATGGACATACGGCTCCATAACGTGCGTTGCGAAACGTTTCTAATATAAGCTTAGTACGCAAAGCCTTGTACGCAAAAATTTGTGAGTGACGTTCTTAAAAGTGACAATTTTAGATACTCTGCTTTTATTTCTAGATAAATGCGAGTGGGTGTATCTGTACACCAGTGTCTACACACAACGCCATGGCGACCTTAGGAGTTCGATCTTTGGATCACCCATAATGGTGATTTTTGAGTGCAACTGTATGACTTGAAGTGTTGTTATTAATAGAAAACTTGGTTACTTCATCTTGCGCATGAAGAGTGTTCCAACTGACATTCTTGAGCAAAATTTTGATTGGAGTCTCTCATGTTAAGTATTAAGATTCAGGAAAGAGTTTTGAGAATAGCAGAGATAAAAATAATGTTGTATAAGCACTTCGCACATAACTATTATTTAGGCCTAGAAGATACGTCGGAAAAAATATATTTTTGTTCTAAGCTGATAAAGATACGTGGTTCCTCAATAAATACTCACCCAAGACACCTCCTGCTCTGCCAGCATATCCTTCCCCTGGTCCAAAGCAAGTCTCATCTCCGCTCGAGGACTGAGTCGCTCCGGCGTCGGTGGTCTCTGTTGCTCCAGTGGTGAGGTAACCTCCTGTGCTGGTGCTGGCTCCGAGGCTGAAACGGCTAACAATCGTCTTGGCTATATACATTACATTTTTGACAACATACCTACGACGTAGCAAGACCAGTGCTTATTAAATAGATGAAACAGTGTCAGTCAAAGTCAAAATCAGTTATCTAAGATAGACAATTAGGTAGTAATTTATGAAAGTAATTTTAACATTATTTGAATTTGAAAGCGGCGGTAGCCAAATAGCCAGGGCGTTGGACTTGCGGTCATGTGGTTACCGGTTCGAAACCCATCAATTGCACTACCAAAGTGAACCCTCTCGTAACACAAGCATTTAGCTTAGCACGAAGATTTAACAAGAATTAATATAAAAAAATAGACAGCTTCTAAAACGCAAAATACTAGGAGCCGGGAGAGCGGCTCCTAGTATTTTGCGATAGACTGAAAACACGAACAAAATATTAACTTATGTAGTTACTACTTGTAAACGAAACCTATCACACTGTTCTAACGTATAGCTCAAAAAAAGATATCAAACCAATCGGAGTTTTTGAATGAAAATGTTTCCAATGCTCACTATAGAACCTTTAAAAGTCTCTTTGTCTGCATGCAAACTCTTGGAGCTAAAAATGCACAGTAATCATTTCATGATAATTGGGGCTCTGTGTGAACCCAATGCCATGCAATTCAGAAACTGTAAAATTTTTGTTTTGTCCATTATAAGATAGTTAGTATACCTGGTGCGTGTTGGCTGTGTGTCGCAGGGTTGTGTATAGTGGTGCGTTCGAGTGTTGAGGGCGTGCTGTCCGAGCTGGCTGAGCCCCGACGACCAGCTCCAACAGTGACACGCACCTCCGCAAACTCTCTTGAAACTGTAACAATATAATTGACCAGTATCAGTTTTATAAAAGTAATGTCAATTTGTCGATAGGGAATGATATTATCTACAAAATTGAACACAAACATGATAAACCATCACGCCTGTATTGAAATGCAGCCATTAACCACAAAACCAAAGTCCGAGCTGCTGCTGAGAATTTCATAGATAAACAAAATAAAAGTTTTCTCGACCTGGGAATCGAACTCAGAGCCTCTAAAGTAGCTAGCGTGCTTGGTAGTTCTAGACTAATGAGCCAGTCCTATATTATCTGCTAGTTTTTAAGTATGTTAATCGTAAGACAAACCAGATAGTAAGGGCGTCGAGGGCGCCTCGTTGGTGGGTGTCCGGTCGGGGCTCAGCTCGTACCCGCCGCCACCACTTCGATCCCCTCCAGCATCCTGGTCGACGGCCGCACCCCCTCCCTCTGGTTCTGCAAAATTACCATCCTCACAACCTCTAGAATTCAGCCATACACATGTGAGTTGTCGATAACAGTTCAGTATTCTTTTGTGTAGTCATGTGTAGGCAGGATGTATTGAATAAAACTTAACCGTATTGTATTTTGTATGAATTAAATATTATAAATATTTTAAATACGACGTGGAGTGCTAGCTACACATTGGTACCGTGCTATTATACTGGGGTACAATAATCACATTACCTTTGCTTAGAGTACCAGAAATAAAATATTAATTTTAAGCTTGTTAGTAAGTATTTCTTATGATGTATTTCAAAAAATAAGCTAAGCTTAAAATGGAAGCAGATATATTTCTGGTAAAAGGTGTACAAGTATAACATCAGTACTCATGCATCGTGCTGACATAAATAGAATGTCGTCAAAATTATATTATTTGTATTCATTTGCGACAAGATCGTTGTCATCTCACCTTTCGTATGTCAAGCTGTCCATTTTTCTGTCAAAATGTATTTTCTCTGTTAGTAATGATATGGGTGCTTGACGCTGTGTTGAGTGCGAATGTTCAGGTTGATGCCGATCTGCGCTAATCCAATGTATTTCATTTCACTCATGCATTCGATCTTCTCAAATAGTTCATTTTATGCACTATGATGAATTCAGTTGAAACGAGCAAACTTGTAGTCTGCTTTGAAAATTATGTTAACGAAAGTTACACTTAGCTTAGTTTTGTTTCCGATAGATAGAAAAGTGTGATAACTACTGAAAAAGTCTCCTCAATATCACGCATTCCGTCTCTACCACACAAAGTCATCCAGTACATGATCCTCTACTCACTTACCGAGGATAACTGCATCATCCAGATAAACTTGCGAACTCACCTTGATCTGAAGCAGAGGGCGGCAGGTGCGGCACGTCGCAACAGTCGTCAGCATTGAGGCCACGCGCGCTGCCCTGCGCCAAGCGCCGCACCAGCGGACCAGTCACAATGTGAGATATAACCTAGCTACGGGACTTTACTTCCATTTGCCAATAACCCAGATCTAAATCCAGGGGGAAAAATTTTGAAATATCTCTTTAGGTTTGACTTTTGTAAATTGATTTTTGTCAGTTCGCGAAATCTTAGGGTCAGTATCTAGAACGTCAATGCTCAACACATAAATACATACTTGGGTATTATCCAAATAATTATATCATGCAACAAGCATGCTGTATCCAATAACATTATTTTATATGGTTATTGGCATGCCATGGGTTACACTCACAACGGTACTCCTATATAACTATAACAATTTAGTATTATTCTGTCAAACTTGACATGCTTTTTGAACAAGCATTTGTAATTGATTACTTTACAATAGGTTATTATTTATAGGAACAGTTTTTTAAAACATTGCTTAAGTCAATTTTGACAGACGACAAATATCTCCTATAATATATAATAATATTCAACGTAAACAAATATTTTGGGATAATTATAAATTAAATATTACATTAATATTAAATATCACATAAATATTATAAAAATTGTATCTAATTATACATTTGTTGTTACGAAAGATAGGTGATTGCACCAAACTTCAAATCTGAAAATTTGTAGAACGTTATTATAAGGGATTCAGTGCACTTCTTGTCAACTCGTGAGTTTTCTGAGGTTTACTGTGAGAGGTAACAGTTTAGAATACTCGGGGTTTCAGAACTTTGGTGCAATTAGTAAATATTCTATTATAATTAAGGTAAATATTCACCTGGTCATCAGAGTTGGTTGGCGTGGGTTTGTTATCTTCACTACCACTGTCAGAGCATTCCTCTTCCATAAGTGGTTCCAATCTTCTCCTAAAAACATCCCTACATACAAGTTGAGTATTAGTCATAATGTTGGTTTGTAATTTTTATGATTACGCCGATCGGATCACGATTCTAAAATTGTCTATTTACATATGTATATAGTAAACTATTGTTACAATAATTTAATGAAAGCATTGGAATTTAGTTGAAATTACGTGTAGATAGTGCTATTTTTTACCGTTACTGGCTCTAGTATTTAAATTAAATTATTGCTAGTCGAGATCAAACAATATTATAAAACAGTTCTGCAAAACTTGTAAGAATACTCAATTTTTTTACAGCAAAGCAATTAGTTTATCTAGCTATCTAGTGATATTTTAAAGGGCTGGCAAATGTGCTTCTTATACTGGATAAATCAGCATGCTATATAAAGATATTATAAGATATTTACCGTGGGAGAAGCGGCCTCATTGTTGTTGGTCCAGTAATAGTTGGTGCCATAAGGAGTTCATCCATCATCAGCTCAGTGTCATCATCACCAACGTAAGACGATGACGACTTTGTGGGAGACTGAAATGGTGAAGGATTTTCTATTCAAAAGGCATAACATACCTATAGACCTTCGGATAATCAAGAAACTGTTACAAAGCGAATGAAAATTATGCCCGATATCAATTGTACTAGTAAATGGAGTTGTTAATCTATGGATCTTTACCGATAGCGTCCCATGGTCGGAATCAGGCAGGTTGTCAGACAGGTCACCAGACGATGGAGTACCCCAAGCTTCTTCTCCACTTGCCCCACTACCGTCTCCAGTTTCTCCTGTACCTTCTTCTGTGCCAATTGTTGATTTCCAGTCACTAACTCCCAGGCATCTAATAAAATGAAAGCTTTTAAGATGCAAGAAAATAAATTAGGTTGAGAAAAATACGTACATAATAATGTAAGTAAGTCTAGCAAACAAAAATTGTTACAAAAACTATTAAATTCTAATATTTAGCACACAAGTCGTGATGTCACTGTGTACCTACTCAGTGGGTAGGTACTGATATATTAAAAATTACAAAAATTCACTACTTAATACTAATTATTCTACGGATCATTTATTTTAAAAATAATGACTGGTTATTATGTAGTCATACATAAAGTTATAAAACTAATTAATAGCCTATGCTCTGTTGGACAGCCTGTTTTCTATTGGTTAAGTTTGATGTTTTCTATTATCCAGTGCTAGCTCATCAAATTACATTATTGCTACCAAGATATCTAATGTTAAAGAATAAAATAACAAAATTTACAATACACACTAAATCTAATTTCACTGAGTTAACCATGGCTCTAAGAGCGGTGAATTTTGATTATAAATATATTTTTAAATCAACTGAATACTATGAATTTCACCCACACATACTCATCGTTCCCTCATCTTTCTCCATCGAGTTGTATTCCACCTATATTGGAAGAAATATTATTATACATAGGATACGAGTAAGACAAAATAGCAGTACTATTTTACAGTTCTCTTTCTCACAATATCTTTTCCAGCGGGTTTTTGTCTGTCGTGTTTGTTCGATTGTTTTAGCTCATTTTAAAAGAACACGCCGTAATAGAATCCTACAATTAAGCGTCTGATTCCGATTGAGATACCGTTAATCTAGGTTTCTACCGTACCATTTCGTCTACTTCACTGGAAATAAACGACCGGAAAATTGTTTCAAACTTGGTAAAGTTATCAAGAATTGCATTCGCTTATATTTATTTCCAGTGAAGAATTTGGACGAAATGGTTAAATAGGAACCTAGATTAACAATATCGGAATCCGAATACACTTTGAATAATTTGTGCTTGAATTCTGATTTATTTTAGTATTACATTTGGATTGGAAATTCGGTTGGACTTTTAAGTAAGCTTGTTTTAATATCTGTCAAAATAAAAATAAATACAAACCTTTCTAAGAATGAAGGTTGTTTATGCGCTATAGATGTGTTCGGTACACTCTCAGTGTAACTGAAAATATTCATCTTCTCTACTACAAAGGAACCAGCTCTAGCAGTCCAACCCATGATGCCGCCAGCGGCACCACTCACTGTCAAAGACGTATTATATCAATGATTAAGACTAGTCAGTCATTTTATCCCTTTATCTTTTAAGGCATTATATTAATTGTTTCATTTGATGTGAAATCACATTTACCTGGATTATTGTAAGCTTTAGAAGTTTCTGGCTCTTGTGTTGTCAGTCTTACGTTACCATCGTCAGTCTCGTCGGACGGTAGCCTCTCCAGGCTTGACATTGTGCCATATCTTAAACAATATTAGTAGTCTTTACAACAATACCGAATCATTTAAAAATAGTATTATAATTTTGATTAACACACCTTTTGAGCGTCACATAAGGCAAGTCATCGGGAACATCAGGGGAATCTGGGGACTCATCTACAAGATCATCCTGAAATACAAAAGGAATATTATAATTATTTAAATTTGTGGGTACCTAACCAACACCTCAAAAGTGAACTCACAGTCTTATTAGTGGAATTAAAGTCGGGCGTTGGTGGAACAACAGCTATGTTAGGAACAGGAGACTCTGACTTGACTGAGCCAAGACTACTTGGTCTAGAACAAGGGTTGTTTAAACTCGTTGCTGAACCTCTTTTAAACGGTTCTACCCTCATCAAATGTGCTGCAGGATTAATGGCAGACAGACCCATCAGCATAAGGGGTCCTAACTCTAAATCTTCATCAGAACCTGCATCAGTGCCATTATTTATGTTGACATCTTCCATTCGTTCAGTCTTCTTGTTTATGTCTCCGTTCATTTTACTGACTGCTGAAATGCCCATTCTAGGAGACCGTCGCAGGCCTCTCTCTATTTTAAAATCAGTGTCGTCTTCATGCATTGAATCATCTTCGAGGAATACTGATGAAGTCTTTAAACAAGCACCGACATTTTCTCTCTTAGTTACAATGTTCATGCCTAGGACTTTGTTTAAAACATTTTCAGCCTTTTGTCTGGTAATCTGTTCTTTTCTTACCGTGGTTGGTGAAGGATAGCTTGATGTTGTCGTTTTAGTTTTTGTTAAAGTTATGCTTTCGACACATTTTACCTCATTCAAGTACTTTTCTTGAGCAATGACGCATTGGACCTGATTGGCGATATTAGAATTAGACATTCTTAAATCATTAGAACTAGAATTAAATACCATAGAACTACATGTTGTGTGGCTCGTTGATAGAGGGCTATTTCGACTACTAGATGATGGACTTGGCGATCTTATTGAGTTATCTTTTCTTAATTCTAACTGGCTTTTAGTGTGAATTGAATGAACGCTTCTGCTTAAAATCGGTGAATCAGTTTTCAGTTCGTAGGACGTCGATTTGAGCATTCTCTGACTCTGTTCTATTGAATCTATCACTTTCTTTGCTGCCCTGGGGCCATCTTCTGGACGTAACTTGATAGCACCTTTACGTTCTAAATGTGAGAAGTTCTTAGGCTTACGATAACCACAGTGCGCACTACAAGGACTAGTGGAACTTTTATTAGAGTTTGAGTTTTGGGGCGACGCCTCGGTTTTTGGTTTTGCAGGTATTACTGGTGGTTCTTTTTGGGATACTAGAGGACTATTTGGTTTGGACAAACACTTTTTATGGCACTGTCTGCAGACGGGTATCGTGTCTACTACCACCGGGCTTGTCCTTACCGTTATCTGAAATATGAAAGTATGAATTTAATGAAGTGACTTTACGGTAATTTACCGATTTCGACAGTACGTACTTGACTTCCAGAATTACTGCTTTTTGAGGGACTTCGATCGTTATCTTTCTTGTCACCAGGCGATGTTCCTTTAGCTTCGTGATTCGAAACGAGGTCAGCTACTTCTAAGAGGTTAAGTTCTTTAGACCGCTTTCTTAGCTCTTCTACGCTCCACATCTAGAATAATCCATAAACCTAATTAACTCCTTCTGGACGTTACTAATTATACTTCGAATACAATAAATTGTGGAATTTGGTGTATTCAATCTAGATAAACTTTTGTCTCTCTATATTTTGATTATTACTTACTCTAAGTTAAAGGTATAATCTTAGTCTTAATTTAGAATTTTATATACCTCCATATCAGGTTCAGGTGGGTCCAGTTCTTCAGCTTCAGGTAGTTGAGTCATCCACCTCTGAAGGTGAAGAGTGGAACCTCTGCTTCGTGTACTCCGGGCACCCTCTGTAGCACTACCCCCTCCTCCAGTTTGTGTTTCCACAGAACTGCGTCGTGTCTAAATTATATAATACTTTGTAAATAATAAATTTTTATATGGCTTTATTTTAGAATATTTGGCAAAGTTGGCATCACATTGTAATAGGCATTATGGATATTTGGTTTTAATATTGAAATTTATACTTACATTTTGAATTATTTAAACTTTTTTAAATTAATCAGCCTGTTCAAATGTCATAAACTCTTAATTCTTTGTTTGTTCATTATGTCCTATAAGCATATCAGTCTAGCATATTATGGTTTCGTCATTTAACTTTCTTTGTAAATCATGAACGATCTTATTGTAATTGATTCTACTAATCAATAATAATTTGACATTAGTAGACATTAAGTAAATTTACTAAATGACTGACAAAGCAATTAGCACAATGTTAGACACAATTTTTAAAAACATGACATGCTTTTTGTGGTCTACTTACCACTACTTACTACTAACTGTATTTAAAACGTACACAGAAAAATGGTAGGTAATCGAATAATTGATGTGAAATATTCGTTAGCGTCGCAAAGTTCTGGGCCCTTAACCAATTTTAAATAAAAAGAGTTATATATCGCCATTGACAAAATCGCTTTATTTACGGATAATAAGAAATATTCTGCTCCGATCTAAACATAAACATCCAAATTTATATTATTTAGTCCATTAATATGTCATGAAGAAACCGGAACTATAAGTAAAATGCTTTCTCAAAATTATAATATTTTTCCTCATACTAAGTTTTATTATACTATATTAAAAATTTACACACAGCCAAAGACATCGAAAATTATTGGATTCTAACTACTTAGATTTGTAAAAAAAATCTCATTTATACACATACAAAAAATTTCCCGGGAAAAGTTTAGGTTATGTGAACATTTTGCGATGCTAGCGACATATATAATACGATCTTCTAAATCGTCATTAACAATTACATCTGCTGTTACATGAATAAAGTACTCTATGAGTTTATTTATTACACTAATAAATAAAAAAGCATCAAATAAATCAGTCACATTTAACATCGACTACCATTTTTCTTTGTAAATATTAATTTATATCTAATGGCGATGAACGTCTCAACATAAGCATTGTTCAAATTAAAATGCTCTAAGTGTGCAATGATGGCAACTACATGATTGTTATCACGAAGCAGATCGCCAAATATCCACATGACCTGTACAATTAACTCGTATGTACAGATTTACATTGTTCAGTGTCTGTACATTTACAACATCAACATTATTTATTAGCTAATTGTTCCATTACACAGTTGAAGGAATCAGTATGTAGAGTGCGTCGTTCAAACCAGTACCAAAAATAATAAAGCCTTTTGAATTTCTTAAGAAAAGGACGGAAGACTTAAGCAAACTTGTTATCCAAAAAAGGGTATGGTATTGTACACGAATCTCCACTATTGGTACCCTATAGTTACATTTGACACTGATTTTCTATTTGGTAAATATTGGCATACACATTTTTGATTACACTAAAGCGATTTGTAAAATACCCAATCGTGAATTCAGTTCTGTGATAAGTAAATTTTCATTATTACCCGGTCGCATATCATAAGTGGGGCATCAGACTTACAAATTATTTCTCTAATATAATCAAAATACCGAGATTTCTTTAATACTGCTAATGTTCGAAAATATGTCTCTCAAAATTTTGTTACCACAACCTTAATCTCGACTATAAGCGATTTTTATAACAATCCAACAAACTCGCCAGTCTACGCGGCAAAAGCTTTCCACTCCATCTTCTAAACACCGGCTAAACATGACTACTAGAACACACCGTTGAAAGGTTTCGTTCTAAAACCCTATTTCCAATTACCGCAACTCCGGGGGTAGCAGGAGTCTGCTAGCTCCGGATCGGACTCCGCAGATCAAAGCTCTAGATAAGCCGGTGGTGTCGGCCGCTCTGGTAATGCCATCCGTGGCAGTAGGGGATCGTCAGGCAAAAAGATGCGCTCCTCGACGGCATGCTTGTACGAGGGGTCGACATCCAAGTCTGCTAGAGCTAAATCTGCTTCGAAGGATTCCCATCTGCAGGGAGAACTCTCTGAATATCCTTCACCACCGTCTGGTGTTAACTGTGCACTAGGTGAGGTATGAGGTTCGTCGTTCTTTTCAATGCTAGATGACGAGACGAAATGAGAGGAGAACGTTTGCGAATCTGCTGGAGAGAGATTAGCGGACGGCGTTTCAGGGGTGGGAGCAGTTCTCCAAACCGTACTTAGGGGACCTCGGACAGGTTGTGGAATAGGAGAATCTGAACTCGTTCTAACATCAAAACTGACTCTGACTTCCTTCTCTGGACGTTCTTCAACGAGCATGTTGAGGTGTGATCGATAGGAGCTGGCCGGTAATAGGGCCAGACTGGAGTGCCGCTGAATGCTGGACGCGGATACCTGGCGTTGTTGCGAGTCCAACGTGGCGAGGGAGAACGTCAGCTGGGGGTCCGGAGAGTCAAGCGGTGAACCGAGAGGCGTGCCCGACATCGTGTGAGCTCGGTAGCTAGAAGAGAGAAAGTGGTGTTAAGAATTTATTGTTTGCGCAAACAGGGTAACATGGATCTCGTAATTCAAGTAAATCTTGTATTGCGTCTATTTCGTGTACATATTGTACATGATATGGTAATTACATATCACGAAATTTATGCATGTACAGACATAAACACGATGGAACACACCAAAGCTGTTAGGTAGGTACTGATTTCTGAAGTTTACGCGAATAATAGTTTTAAAACTCAAATATACCTACCAGTATCATTCATACAATTAGACAGAGCTACATACCACCCACCACTCATGACGACACACCTACTCATCATAAAAATACACCAATCACGCTTGTACACACACGCATTATTATTTTCCACCACTCACGCTAACATACATCTACTCTCGCTCCGACACACACACACATATCACCCACCACACATCCATCACTCATGCTGACACATACATCACATTTACATGAAAAGTAGACACAGGTACAAAACTATTACTGACAATTTTGTTAAATACCTACTTTATTCGATAGTATGTATTAGATACCTATAATTTTTACTTTTCCCCTTATTATAAAAATAAAACATGTTGTAGCGAACTATGTTATAGTATACCATCTATACTTACAATAAGTCATATTTTGTAAACGGTACACAGAGCCTAGATCCCACAACACAGGGAATCCTAGTGTGGGATCTAGGGCCTCAACCAATAGTGTAAAAACTTTCTTAGAAAATAAATATTTTTCATTTTCATTTTCATTTTCAATATAGGTACATATTGAAATAAAACAACTTTACGGATTCAATCTTATATCCCGTGACCATGGACGCTATAAAGAGTTCGAAACGTCGGGATTTGATTTTTACTAATATAACATGATATAATCCGTAAAGTTGTTTTATTTCAATAAGTTTGGTAGGTTTTAGTTTTGTGGTGTTTTGTAGTTTCACAACATGTGTTTCTTTTCAGCGTCTATAGCAAGTTTTTTATTCTTGGTTGTCCCACTTACGGTATCATCAAACCGACAAAGACAGAAATAGATATTAAAGAAAATTAAAATCCATTTTCTGTTATTAAGTAGCTTGATTGAAATTTTTATAGTATATACTAGCTTCTACCGCGACTTCGTCCGCGTAGCGTGATTATATGTAGCCTATAGCCTTCCTCAATAAATGGGCTATCTAATACTGAAAGAATTTTTCAAATCGGACCAGTACTTCCTGAGATTAGCGCGTTCAAGCAAACAAACAAACAAACTCTTCAGCTTTATATATAAAGTATAGTTTATATAAAACGGTATTTTCATACCAATAATATATAATTATAATGGTATAAATAGTAGTAACCTTTCGGGAAATACACGCTTAATACCGATTATTTAACTCGATGATATATTTTTGAGATACCTTCACCCACGGTTTGAGTGATGACGGTGTTTACCCACGTACAATATAGTTACCTCGTTTATGTACTTACATTTGTCTTTGTAGTAAGCTCTGCCAAACAGCTTTGAGGTCTATCGAGGGAGCGCGTAGCACGACGGGTCGTGATCGCGCTGGCGTGCGCGGCGAGCACGAAACTAGGGGAGACTCGCCACCAGCTCGGCCCAGGATCAGACGGAATTCTGTCGCTGGAGTAGGAAGGATTTTTTAAAATCACTTTATAAGGTGAAACCCATACTTAACTGATAATGAATGATGAATACACGCCTATATACCTTTCGGGGCCGAAGTGTTAGGCAGAGGCGTACTAATGAACACCCACAGTTTCCCAGTATGTTTAGGTCCCATGTAATAGGGGGAGAGCTTATTGCCATCAACCAGGCACAACTCTCACACTGAGGTGCTTCTGAGAATTCAATAGGAAAAGCTCAATAACACTTTGCTCGACTGTCCTCACTCAGGATGACGGGTTGTTGAGTACGAAGGGTAGAATCACCCCTTTAAAGAGTGCAAGTGACTAAATGGCCAGTTACATAATGGCACACAATTTTATTTATTACATACATTCAGCTACCATTACAGGAAATTCTTAATGTCTACTAAGGGCAGTTCAAAGGGTAACAGTAGAAATAGAGTACCTAAGAAACATTGAAAATGTTAATTTAAACACTGTGTGACACGTTATGTAACATTAAAACATGTAGGTACCAACTAACCTTTTTTCCTAACATTGAACTGTGCTTCGGAGACGGTCGCCAGCGCAACGGGTTCCTCTGTCACGAACAGCACCCGGTCTCTTGAGACAGTGGCAAAGAGGAGCAGGTCACTGAACAGGAGCGCCCAGTACGGCCGCACCGCTCGACCTTCTACCCTTGACAGCTCGCCACCGAAGATCCATTGACGACCTGCCGTGCTTAGCACGAATGGCTGAAAGAAGTTTCATTATTATACTTGAAGTCCAAACTTATAGCCATAGCCAGTAATGGTCGACCAACGGCACGCGAGAAATTTTTCGATGCCTGGCAACTCGTTTGTGTTGCTAGTTTTTTAATGTTTTCCTATTATGACGGTATTGGTTACTTCTTAAAAAATGGCACTTAGATGAATAAAGGTTTCCAATGAAATAAGGGTTTACCATCCCTGGTTTCGTTAATTTTTACACTACTGCTAGTCACAGACTTCTTCATAGAACGGCAGGTTAAAACTTAGTTTACTCGTAGCTTGGTATAGCCTACACTAAGCTATGTGTAAACTTGTCCTGTGGTTTATCGTCCCTTCAAGACCATGGAGTTGATCCGCTGATTAATGGATACAGAAGCTTGAGCTTGATTGCTATTGTTCATCTATGATGTATGAGACCATTGGCACATTACAGCTTCTCCATTCCTCAGAGCCTCACATAAAGTCCTTTAATAGTCGTTAGGCAGAAGCCTAAAAAGCCCGATGATCAGTTTATTTTTAGTTTATCCTTACCTTACACCTAGTGAACACGAGACGACTTTCCAGATCAGCGACAGACAGTAGTGGCTTGCCATCACCAGCGAGGCCCATTAGCCCCGAACCAGCAGTAACGTCTTGATAACCACTCTGGAAGATAAATTTTCGTTTAGTTGGTATGCAAGCAGTATTGTTTCTGAAACAATTACCCCACTCCCACAGCCCAGCGATAGGATAGTGCAAGTTAAAAAGGGAGTGAAGATTGGCAGGTAAGTCGGAAACAGCAATAACATCGTAGTTGACCCTAATCGCAATCTCATCGACATGCGATGATGGTTCATACCAAGACCTTCGTGGTGCCCTTTATTCCCATTTAAGCAAGTGTTGGATCGTTACGTCGTACGTTTATGGCTAATGAAGCTCCATATGTCCAAAGAATTTACCTGTAATTGTTCCACAATAAGTTGAAGCTGTTTCTTCTCGAGCTGGTCGTAGGGGCCGGCTCCACTCGCAGCCGCCGCCGTCCTCATCAGCCGCAGCAACTCCCGGAACTGCTCCAGGGGTTTGTGTACTAACGACGTGATGTCCGGCCTTCTTCGCGGGATTGGTGGACTTATACAGAATCGGGAAAACGCGCCGCTTGGGTCTTTTGATTTTTTTACCTGGTGAGGGAAAGAAAATGTTATTGTGCTGAATTCATAAACTACGAATTTAGAAGATGAATGTTGACGTTGAATTAAATCAGCTCCAATAAGGGTCCAGTTGAATACTAGCGCCTGGCAGCTGACCGGTGCTCTGGCATTTGCACAGCCATTTTATTTTTACGTTATTTTTTGCAGTGTCCGTGACTATGTCAATAATTCCTTTCCTTTCTTTCTTTCAGCTTTGGAGCGTGGAAAATGGAAAGATTTACCCTTTAAAATTATCTTTATACTTATTTCAACTGCACATTGAATTAGATCGACTGTATTAATAAGCCTATATTAAAACCTATAGGTAGGCTCGAGGGACGGAGTCCACTCCCCATTTATTAAATCTTTGTTTTTTTGGAGCAGCAGTGGTTATTAAGGCACCAGAAACGAAAATGAGCAGCTTAAGGTTGTTTGCAAATGTATATTATATGAGCGACATTTAACTTACCAAAACACAGTCCGCCCTCTTAAGGCCTAGGCAGTACTTCTTATAAAGGCTAAGGAACACAGGGGTCTTCTGTAGATAGACGGCGACTACCGTCGAAGTTTGGATCTCGCCGTCGTCTTGTACCACTTGATCCAAAATGTCTTCTGATAATCTAAAAATCTGCAAAAGGATGTTTAGATTTAATATAACTAACTATAATCGTACCTGTGATACCGTATGTATTATATTATAAAGTCTTACATCATCACGACCTTAATCCTAACTTGAGAATGTTTTTCTTATCTCTTTATATTATTATTAGTTATGTGTTTTTTTGTCAATGTATATTTTATTGTTCTAACTTAGGTATAGGATACAATTCCATTTTTAGCATTTAGTATCCCTAATTGTTTTACCCGCGCTGCTGTTCGCAACAGCTGATTTCTGCCAAGCACTGTGTTATTTCGGGGGTACTTTACAATATACCTTGACTTGATAAATATTTGATAAAATAAGCAGCAAATTCTTTTCTATTTATAGAGCGTATATTTCGTCAACTTTTGATAGCATTTGAGTTTTGATACTGTGGATTAATTAACTTGATATCTTTTATAGCTCCTTCAAATAGGTGCGATATATTCAACCGTTATTGTTAGTTAGTATTTTTTTGGTCTTTTGGACTTTTGGATTTTTTGGACGCATGCGATAATAATATGTTACTCAATATAAAAATAGGTTACCTGATCGCTGTATTGCATGCGATAATTATTGCAACAGTAATATCGCCGCTGTGTTAGGAAGCCATACTAACCTCTTCTATATTTTGAAATAACAACTGGTGATCATTAGGCGCTATGAGGTCAGCTCTCTCAGCCAGGGGTGACACGAATCGTACCAGGCCGAACTGCAGGCACGTCCCATAGTGCTGTTCTCTCGCAACCACGGCCAAGAGTGCCCGCTTTCTGCCATCAGTCGACAACCCTGGCGTCTGGTGATATTTATGAAGTTTATTAGCTTCCATTACTCTTGAAGAGAGAATAGATATGGCTACTTTTATACCACTAACGTAGCAAACAAGTATACGGCACGCCTGATGGTAAGCGGTTACCACCAGGCGGCCTATAGAAGCTTTCAACACCAGGGGTATCATTCGCGCGTTGCCGACCCTGTAAAAATCTTTGAAGAACCCCATGCTGTAGATCTTTGGGAAAACCTCGACAGGGTGCTGATTCTACAAGCTGAGTATGCATGAGAGGAAATACGTGGCTAATAGTGTTATGTTTATGTAACTATTCACAATTTAACAATTACATACAAGAAGTCTAGCAAATAGCTTGAATCATGACTAGAATTAATAGACTACCAAACATATAAAGGCACTACTACTAAAGAGGTCACAACGAATCGCTAGAGTTAATATTAGCCTGCTTGATACTCGTAAGGTTATGGATACGATAGTTAACAGTTATAATAACTACTAAATTTCCGTAGTGACAAGTTTTTCCGTTTTTGAATAATGAGATATTTACTTTATCTCCCCAATAGAAGTACTTATTAGAATAATACTGATATCTTACATAACATAACATACCATCACGCCTGTATTCCCCGAAGGGTTAGGCAGAGGCGTACTAATGTACACCCACAGTTCGCCGATATGTTTAGGTCCCATGTAATAGGGGGCGAGCCTATTGCCATTAACCGGGCATAAATTCCTAACTCCGAGCTGCTACTGGGAATTTCATAGAAAAACCCAATAACACTTTGCTCGACCTGGGAATCGAACCCAGGACCTCTAGCGTAGCAGTCGCGGTCAGAACCACTTGGCTATTGATTTCTTACACTTAAGCGAATATTGGACATTAACTACTTTTTACAGATTTTATCGCGTTATATTGATATTATTTAATTCCCGACGTTTCGGATCCTTTACAGCATCCACGGGTAGACTGAGGTGTTGGACGTATCAATGTTAAAATTACTAACAGCTACCTTACATTTAAATTTCCAACGTCGGGAATTAAAATAAAACTAATTTTTTACGGATTTTATCGCGATAAATTGATATTATTTAAATATCAATTTATCGCGATAAAATCCGTAAAAAAATAGTTTTATTTTAATTAATTATTAGAATAATTCAAGCATCAAGTTTAGCGTTCAGTTAAATTTAAAGCGGCAGTAGTCTAATGGCTAGGGCGTCGGACTTGCGATCATGTGGTTGCCGGTTCGAAACTCACCCATTGCACTACCGACGTGATACCCACTCGTAACACAAGCAGTTAGCTTAGCACGTGGGGTTAACAAGAATATTAGTAATGGGCATCCCACAATGCTGGTAAGCATTTAAATAATAAATAAAAAAAATGGGACAGATTGATGATTGATTAGAAATGAATAGAATTACAGGAAAAAAATAAAAAAAACAACTAAAAATAAATTAAAAGCAATAAATTTATTTGCACTTAAAATTAAAGAACATAAATTAAAAACGAAATAAAAACAACAGGAACCAATTTTTGCATTCAATACACAAATAAAATAAATTAAAAATTAGAATACAAAATCATTGACATACAAAAAGAAAATTATACAAAAACACCGCTATGAAACTACGAAGTCACAACACTCATGAACATAAAAGAAAAGAAATTAAAAAGAAAAACATTAACAAAATAAATATTAACAAAACAGGTAAGCTTAAACGTAACGATTCCCCTTTCAATGATTTTCATTTAAAAACTAAAATTTAATTAAATAGATGATATACAAGCTTAAACTGTGTACAATGCCGAATATTATTGAAGGAATAATAATTAAAATAAAAAATTTGACATAGACAAAATATTTACGCTATCATCTAAATAAATAATTTCATCAGTAATTTCTAATAATGTCTAATAAAAATCTATCAATAAAAATACATACAGACGAACACACTTATATAGAATCTGCTCCTTCTTTAACGTACATGAAATAATCGGCATTAGACGTTGTTACTACATAAATACATTTTAGCAAATACATACAAACTAACATAATGGAATGTATCATGAAGTATTTACAATAAAAGAAAATAAACAAATTAAATACACATTACTGTACATCTACAATGTTACAATGATTTCAGCTCCACACATCGAAGAAATATAAGGTCTAATACTAGCACCAAATTTGTGAAATTTTGACTCTCAACTACCAAAATAATAAATTCGAATAATGTTTCTAGAGACTTGCCCAAGAGACGTAAACTTGTTGCTGAGAAATGTGATGAATCTAAGTTTCAAAAACTTTAAAATCCAATTTAGGTTAGTTTGAACTCTGCTAGGTTTATAGAACTTTGTGTCATTGTCAAATAACTCAACAGTAATTTCTAATAGTTCTGATTTATGTAATGAACTGTCGGTAATTTAGTCTATTCCAATTATTGTACAATCAAGTTTACATCAAAATGGGCCTGCCAAAAAGATGACTAGTTTCCAAAACGATTTTGATGAGATGTCATACGATGATTCCATTACCGACCTCCTTGGAGAATGTGACTTGGGGCAAGTGGAGCTTGCGTCGATCTAGAGATTGGCTAGTTGAAGAACAGGCAGTTGGGGGCCTGGCTGCCGTCGCTGGAGACGCTAGCGCAGCTGCTCTAGGGGACCTTGGAGGTGGTGGAGGTGTAGTCTCTGCTGGGGGGATGGTGACCTGGTTCAGTCTCGGTCGGATGCCGACACCGTTTGGAGGAACTCTTCTGAACGTTTCTATGTTTAACATCTGGCCTGCTGATCTGTGAAGGGGAATGGTTATGTTAAGCAAAGTTTCAGTTAAATCTAAGTAAGAATTGGTGTTTCAATAAAGTTCCAAATCTTAACATAAAACAATAGCTTCAATCTAAAGCAAAAATGTGGAGGCAGGAAACCATATGAGCTCGTAAAAATAATAAGGTAGCGTTATGTCTTCCTTTTCAAAGCATTACTCTAATGTAATGCACACCAAATTCTTAGTACGCAATGGGAGAAAAAAAGTGACGATGAAGGATTGTCTGTAATGTCGAACTTACTTGACAAGATTCCGGACCTCTTCCTCATTGGATGTCACAACGTTCTTGTTGCCCACGAACACCAGGTAGTCTCCTGCCCTGAGTCCTGCTCGGTCTGCTGAACCTCCCGCCGCCACCCTCTCGACTCTAGGTGGCCTGGTCCATACCACTGTGAAGCCGAAACCTCCCCCAGTTCCACGGACCAATCTGAAAGACAGAAGGTTTGTTGTTTCTTGAGTTTTTTTATTAAATTGGAAATAATCAGACATAACCTATTTAATAGTATAAATGTAATAGTTTATGTTTGTTATTCAATCACGCTAAAATGGCTGAACGGGTTTAGATAAAATTTTGTACGCAGATAGTTTTTAACCTGGAGCAATACGTAGAATACTGTTTGATGGGTCCTGGTAACCTGTTACCAGAATCCGTTTCTGTAGTTGGGGGATGAGTCTAATGTTTATTCGTAAATTTTCTGATCAAATTATTACACGCGGGTTATATGTGTGTATCAGGCAAGATAATGGAAATGTCTTTTATATTGATATTATCTATCTAAGTATCTATTAAGCCGGTAACACCTACTACTGAGTGAAGGCCTCCACTGTTGCCAATCTTGTGCAAGTTGCACCTACTGATTCCTCACTGTCCTCAAAATATCGTCCGACCATCGAGCTAGTGGTCTACCCTGAGATCGTCTGACATCCCTCGACCACCATTCGGTAACTGCTTTAGTCCACCTCAGATCGTTGCGTTTTGCCAAGTGTCCTCCCCATCTCCACATGAGTCTCGCTTGGAATTAGAAATCTATTTATCTTTAAAAACAATAAAAAGTAGTTTTTAGATCGTACTCACTTCCTTGTGGTAGTGAAAGGTGTTCTCCCATTCCTGGGTGCTCTCCTTGGCGCATTGGGGTCTTCAGGGGGATCCAGCTCCAGGTATCTGAGGAACAGGTGCTCATCGGCTTCTCTTTGAAGAGCAGCGGCTACCGCCTGCGCCTGGCTTGCCGTTGTTGATGATGGACCGTTTGTGGACACTCCTGCAGAAGTGGACAATGTAAAAATGTAGAGAATCAATACATAAATAGGAAACAAATACTTAGCTTTAGTTTTCTGTGAAATTAACAAAATATTCTTAGAATTAACATTGTCACCTTCTAAAATGTAGCACACTCCGTTTATTAATCACGTGACCACCCCTTGCTTGTAATAAAATAACCCTATCTCACCTTTATCGTTATGGTTTTCCTTAGTGCCATCATTAGTGCTAGTTTCAGTGTTGTCAGTAGCCATTTTGCGCGTATCTCCTTCAGTCACGCAGTCCTCTCTAACGAATCTGTCATTGGCGTGCGCTTGCGCCGCGTTCTGGCCGCGTCCAGAGCCTTGCTGCAGGAAGTACGTGCCGGATATGTCGCAGTTAATTGCATCTTTTAGTGGGAACGAGACACATCCTAAAAACTCGCTCCGCCTGAAACAAAGTAAACGAAAATAATAAAAATCTGAACATTGATACAAATTTTATCGTTTCTGGAACCAAAACGTTAAACCGTGGAATCTGCCGTAGGGTCCTTTAATCTATGACTTATTTATAAAAGTCGTCTTCGATTCAATTTACTAAATGCATGTTATTTAATTTTAAGAAATATAAAGAATTTCGTTTCTCTCTTCTGTGCTACTGTTTCTTAATGTTTATTCAAGCTAATGTCTGATAAATAACATAAGTAACAAGGAAATATTCTTTTGTTGTTATAAATCGATAAATTAAAAGTTTAGGTTATGCATATTGACTAAACTACCTATCGCTAAATCTTGTTAATTTTTTGTCTGGGATAAAGAACCATTTTTTGACAATTGTATCTATAATTGAAATAGGAATTACAGTTCCAATAGGTACCTAAGCTAAAATTGTCTCTGTTTGTATTCTATTTAATGCGAGTAGTACCCACATAAACGAGTACAGAAGTTGAACGTTCCGTGTCTGCTCCATTTTGGTCGTTAAAGGTCAATAGATCGTCTGCGAGATGGGAATGAAATGTAAATGTACGCAATGGGGTGACATCGTTATGTTTAATAATGGCAAGTCCTACCGTCGGCTTCGCTCGGACAAAAAGGATTCACAATTGAAATTTATTTTACCAGTACAAACAGTTGGGAACTTTAGTAAAGATAGAATGAAAGTTTATATTTATTCGTTATATTTAGACTTTCCACACGAAGAATGGAACATAGGATTACCTACTGTAGATATATAAGCAACAAAAATACCTATATTATACTTATACAATACAAATCGAAGCGTCGGTAGCCTAATGGCTAGGGCGTCGGACTTGCGATCATGGTGGTTGCCAGTTCGAGCCCCACCCATTGCACTACCGACGTGAACCCACTCGTAACACAAGCATATAGCTTAGCACGAGGGGTTAACAAGAATACTAGTAATGTGCGATCCGCATTGCTATTAAGTTTTATTTTTTAAAAGAAAATGATACAATTTCATAAGTATTACAATAAACTTGGAAGTAAATAATAAAGGGTAACAGCCGAATGATTCTGAAACAATATATAGGACAGAATACATGAAGCAGGGTTTAGGGTAGATATGGGTTTCAAATAATACACAGGATATAATACTTAAAGCAGGGTTTACAGACACAAAAAAATTGGTAGGTACAACAACAATTACAAATTATATTAATAAAATATTAAAAGTTGCCGAAATAAAGTCCGTGATATACATGACTCATCAGTAATCTGTCCTTAATGCTGCGTGACTGGGAGGCTTCTGACCTACATACATAAATAATGTGTGTTATGTAAGGAGTCAGCAATATGGGTTGCCTGTTGTTATGCATAGCTTCAGGAGTCGACAGGCTTTTAATGTTTTTTTCGCCGAATTTGGTGAATAATTTATAAATGTCTTCATTCCATTACTGTCCATTTTTTCTATACTCTCTTTTTCCAACGCTTCTATGTAGGATCTGTTTGGAATTTTTTTTTTGTTGATCAACTTTATACTAATTTTAACCATCTTTCATTGCCTCATTATTTTCTCGAACTTTTCCATCATTTAGCCATCTGGCTCTTGAATTTCTTCTATAATTTTACAGGTTACAGGTGTGCAATATTCGTTTTTCTAATTCCATTATCTATCTTATCGCAAGCATTGTTATATTTGTATTGAGTATTGGAGTCGGATCTGTGTTTAAAAACAGCTGTGCAGTAACATGCACTCCAATGAAAATAACTTCGCGTGCTTTATTACCATGCACGTAAGGGTTCGCCCGACCTTGCAGGTTCATCAGATAAAATGTTCCCACCTAGACTAGCCTCAAGTGGCGTGAGGGTTTCTTTAGTTAACAAGTAAGTGAGCTAAAAACGTTTGTTGTGGAATACTTTTTAGAAATAAAGTTACATAACACTGTTGAAAATTTTCTGACTAAAGAAATAATGAGAATGGGAATCTTTTACTTTGTACTAGAATGAGTAGGTATTACATATTATTTGTTCATGTCACGAAATAAGCTAACGCCAAGCAAAGGTATGGTGGTAGGAAAACAACAATTCTATAGACGGGAATTATGGAAAAAACGCATGTATATTTCCTTTCACATAACCGAAGCAATAATTTGTATCTAGATAATGATTGCGAAATGATTTCATGAGACCGCTTGTTTCCGTCTAGGTAAGTCCTAGGGGCTGCCACCTTATATGTACGTGCGATACTTCATAATCAGTTTGCTGGCCAGTTCACATCATTATGTCTAATAAGGTCTAAATGCTCACAGACATGTTGCTTACGAACCGGTAACAAATTGGAGCAACGCACTAGTGTTTACCCAGTTAGACTATATTCAATTTTAGAATAAACTTTAATGCCATTAAGTATCAATTCTTTAGACATTTGATTGTATCAGGATAATATCTGCTATAATTTGTATATGATTTTATTTGTTGAAGTCAAAACGTAAACTATTGGTTCTATAATAATATCACAATTATTATCAATATTAAGCCATGTAGTTACTAAGATAATGATATTTTTATAGAACAGAGAATATAATATGAGCTCTGTTCTATGTAAGCTCTTATTATGCTATTGGTTTCATGAATTTTAATGTGTCTAGCATCCAGGACAAAATCGATCGCGCCTCAATTACGCTGGTCATTAATTGAACCAATTTCAACTTGAGATTTGAACACCGTTTGGGTAGCTGGCAGGATAACTGGAAATTTAAATGGATTCCCAGTATTAATTGGAAATCGAAAAGCTCTTGAAATTCTGCATGAGATATCAGATGTTGAACCATTTGGTGATTTTTATGTGTGATCTTGTACGTATAATATTTTATTTTAATTTCAAGTTTGAATCGCAATGGCTCTTCTGCTTGCTAATTTTAATTTTTTACAGACTGAGCTCAGAAATCTTCACAGGGATGTTCAGAAAAAATCATCAAAGTTTCGCCGTAATCGGATAAACGGCATAAGATATATAATATTATTTAAAATATTGATAGAGTGAATTTGTTTCCCTTGGTTATCCCAATTATTATTAGGAAACACAGTTTATTGAGGGATGTATACAATACAATATTGATGTATTGTTATTTCATGTTGAGTTCAATAGCATTGCTTATCAATATGACACTATCGATTTTCATTTTTATGCATGTATTCAACTGTTTACTGTGTCAGTGCTTCACAATCATTACCGTACGTTTAAGTAGTTGGTTTGCAATTGCTGTTATTCAGAATCACTAGAAATTTCTATTTGTATTCACAGGTAGTTTCTGTTTAATCAAGTGGGAGTACAGTTACAATACTTTGTCTCGCTTGCTTCTCATCCACACTCATTTCTTCTTTACATTCTTGATTATTCTTTATCAAATCTTCATTTACAACATTTACGCACAACATATATCTATGGGGTTCGTGCAGGATCTTCCCCTAATCACATAAGCCTCTAAGCATGCAAGGGGCTGTTCCAAAGCCTTTATCTCCCATCCTGTGCATTACATTGGAGTGCATCCATGCTTACTAGAGTGACACGGGGACACGCAAAACTTACGGGGATAGTTGTCACTCTTCCGATATAGGGCTGATGGTGGATTCCGTCATTCTGTCCATGATATCTGCTGGGAGACTGTTTTTCCTGGTTCTCTGTTCTGGTGGGTCCCATTCTGGGAGGCTGTTCTTTCTGGAGAGCTGCACTTGGCGGTGTGCGTGCTGGTGCGAGCAGTGTTGCCGCGGTGGACGGTCCTCGCGGGATCGAGTTTGGCTCAGCCCGGCCACCGTTTGGGATACGAACGACATCGTTTTTGAGATATTACTGTAAAATATATGGTTTTAGTTTGGAAGGGAGGGAAAGAAGAGAAATGCTGTAGTTACGATCTTGTTCAAGTTAAAAACGGCTGTCAAAATAAACGTAAGGCAAAGTTTTCATAACAAATTAATAGTTTTAAATTTAAAACGTGTGTACTTACAGTAATTTTGGGAGATAAATTGTAATTTAAAGATAACGTACACTATAATATTATTTCGAAATATTTAGTAGGCATGGAAAAAATCTCTCAAATTAGCACAGCGTGAGAATTATTGACAATAATACATTTTCTTATCCCCAATGGTAATTATTTAAGTAGCTTAGTCCATAAATTAATATAGTTACATACACAATGCTTACCAGTGCCTACATCCAATTAGTACCAATTACCATCAGGTAATCTAATCTAGGTTATTTGACTAAATCAAACCTAATCTAATTATGCTCCATATGGTACGCTGGGCTACAATTATCAAGGTATGGAATTCAGCATAAGCTGATCTCTCAATGAACAGAACGGCTATACAAAGGCAGGTCAGATTATATTGGATATTTATAGCTCGTTGTGTGGTTATGAATACGCATTAAAATTATAGACTGTAATCACGTTAGGTCGAAAATAGGTCCAGAAATTGAAAGTAAAACGTGTAAGTGAAAGTAAAAATTATTCACGCACGCTATCTACATTAATTACAATTTTATACAGATTTATTTCAAATAGTGTTTACTTTATAGCCAAGTATAACTGTAATAGGTCTCGTTTAGTTTAAATCCAGGACGCACCTTTGCGTTTGCGAAATCATGTGAGTATTTAGTGAGAGTATCGCTCGCTTAAACGGTGATGGAAAACATCATGAGGAATTCTGCATGCCTGAGATAGGTATTTTAAATCTAACAGAGATGTCACGAGGACGTGTTAAAAATAGTCACAATCTATACTAATATAAATGTTTGTATGTTACGATTTTTTCCAAGGATCAATTTTGAAAATTGACGACCTCTGTGGTTTAGTGGTTCGAGTACCGGACTGCTGACCATGACGTCGTGGGTTCGATTCCCACAGGACACAAAAAAATATGTGATGAATATAAGTGTTTGTGTTCGTCTGGGTGTTTATTATGTATTATAAGTATGTATTTACAAAAAAAAGTATATAAGTATTATATCCAATGTCTAGTACCCATGGTACAAGTTCTGCTTAGTTTGGGACTAGATGGTGCAGGGTGCTGTGTAAAAATGTCCCAGAATATTTAAAAAAAATGAAATTTGTTATAGATATTGATTTGACCTCGGAGAAGGACATAGGCTGCCTTTTGTTTCACAGTGTTTTGGGATTCGAGTGAGACCGCAGGAAATAGTTAGTAATTAGGTATATAAATAAGAGCTTCAATTCGTTGTCTAAAACCGCCGTTTGTGTCTGGTGAAGGTTAAAAGAAAAATGGTACAAATCGTGGTCAAACACGCGACCAGCGAACACCCTGCCGGCTCCTAATGAATTGGCAATTTATATAAATTACTCTATTACTTTTTCTTACTCGTTTCGTGGAGAAAACATTGCACAGAATTTTTAAAAGGCTATTAGCTGTGTACCCAGCATTGTCTGTTTTTCTCAATTCAGTGAGAAATTCCGAAAATCCCATCTTACTCCTCACTTCATAATTTTACACCGACAACTTCGTGAATTTCAAATTTTCAGCTTGATTCGATTCAGCATTACAAATAATAATAACACATGCTAAAGAAGTATATAAAATAGATGTATAAACACTATGAAGCGGTGAAGAGCGGGCGTTTTGGGGGCTGTCTATATTGTAAAAATGACGTTCAAAAAGTACTACCTATTAGTCTATATTGAATAAATGATTTTGACTTTGACTTTATTAAATTCTGACGTAACATATCTTCCGCAGTTGTTTTGAAGACATTTTCATCTTACAACAAACAACTGAATAACGTTTCGTTAAATGGAGCCTTATAAAAATCTTCTTCGTTTCTGCAGACGTGCATTTAAAATAGGAATGTTTACAGGAAGAGATCTTCAAATAAAAGTAGTTTTAGATGGAAAGGAGGTCGGAAACAAATAAAAACTCATTGATATAAATTATCAACAAAAGTATTTTCATGTTATTTGTTTTATAGTTCAAAAAGCCGAAAGCTTCAATTAATATGCTATTTTATTGTGTCAAAATTGCCTTTCGGTGACTATGGATTTGTTGCTTTTTGATAGTTCTGTCTACCGCACCCCTGTCACTTCTTATGTCATTTTTGACAGTTTATCTACCAAATCTGTTTACGTTTTAGGTGTCATTGAACGAGCATTTTTGATCTAATGGATTGTGTTAGGGCCGATATGATGGGAAATGGAGTGAATGGTGAGATGACGGCTGACAGAGATGAATGGAAGAAAAGGACATGCTGCGCCGACCCCAAATAGTTTGGGACATGGGCTGGGAGAAGAAGAAGAAGATGGCCACGGAATAGAGCTCTGATATCGTGGTAAATAATGATAGTCAGCCAACATACTTGCGATAAGAATAATGAGGCTTTTCTGACTGCCGTAGTTTTACTAGAAATAAGCAAACGAATACTAGCGGCAAAACCTTGTACATATTATTTCATGGTTCTCGGAGCAATGTACTTACACATCCTATTTTATTTACTTTTGTGGGGGAGGGGGGAGGGGGGTATTTTGTAAAGGGCTGCGGCTCTGGCAGGTTGCCAGTCGTGGTCGTTCAAAGTTCAGGCTATACTCACGATATAGATAATGGTATTCGTTATGCTTAGCTTTTAAGCGTAGTACGGGGGTAGGTATGTAAGCGTCTTTGCAGCCAGCCAGTAACGTGGAGTGGAATCAAGTATTCAAACTAAAAATTTGAAAAAAAAAAAATCTCTTTATAACATTTTAAGTCACATTTTGAATTAAAGTTTTGTATACATGATAATCGAAGTAGCGTGGCTAAATCGATCTGCAAGGTTAAGTTACGCTTATTGCGGCTAGTCTGTGGATGGGTGACCATTCTGACATCAAGACTTTTCTGTGCTTTAAAGAGCAATTAAAGCCGGTTGCCGAAAATCTTGCGTCCATCTTAGACCGAAAGCTAACCACAACACAGTTGATAAAAGGGTAAGAGGATGCATGAACATGATATTTGAAAGTAGTTCTTTTAAAAGAAAAGAAGAAAGCTTTCTTTTCTTTCATTAAAGACCTAACGAATCTTGGTTGTTATTAAATTATAGATACAACTTTGCCTAACCCTTCGAGAAATAATAAAAATAAAATACTGGAGAGTAGATTAATTCTTAAAATCATAACAATATCACAATAACCATACGTTTTATTAGTATTTAACAGTATTAAGTGATATTATTCGGTAACGTTTCCACTAATAACGTATTTGACGACCGCCATTAACCTTTGACTGCTGAGCAGTAAACTGGCGCAGTAAGGGCGCCGCCCTACGGTGTTATGAAACGGACGAGTAGGTAGCTGTCGTGGAAAATTTTGTAGGCCATGCGTAGGGGTGTCGTTGAAACCTTAGAGAATCTACGTAAGAAGTGCTAAACGGTGATAATTTATAAAAAGAACGGAACTGAGCACAATACAGCTCTAGTACTTAGACAATGATATTTATTTCTTGTAAATAGATATTTTAACACTGAAGGTAAGTAATAAATATGATCAACTGATCTGCAAGGTTGAGCTGCGCTCGCCGCGGTCAGTGTTTGGATGGGACCCCTCCATGCTTCGGGGAGCACGTCAACCCGTAAAATGGCTCGGAGGATGAGACATTTTAACAAACTTTTACAAGTCAATATTTTATATATTTTTTAACAACATGGCACTTGACATTTTCTAACTGACAACCTCTGAAAAGAAGCACTGAAACTAGCTCAAAGAATCCTGGTCTCGTCCAGACACAATAATAGGAAATGTGTGAATTACAATGTAAGGCAATATCTGAAATGATCTTTTGAAAAAAGAGCCATAGCGTATTTGAGTAGGCAGTCACATTGACGTTACACAATCATCAGTCATTGTCAAATATAATTTCGGTTACCTAATGTCATCAATGTCACAAATGTCACCGTGGGGTCACTTTCAGATCGTTTTAAACTAGTTTAATAAAATACATAATATCATTTGACTCTGCCAAGAGAGTATCGAAGTAGAAGAAGCAGAAGAAAAAAGGCACAAAAACTGCTAAGTACTAAAATGACTTTGATTTTCTACCGCTTGCTAAGCAAAAAAGAAGATAATATGCACACTGCACTTCAATTATTCCCCTGTATTCCTAAACTCTAACTCCCTTAAACCTTTTTATGGTATCCAATCATACAGGAGGAGCTTTTAGCTGGGTGGCGAACAAACAAACATAAAAACAATTTGCTCGAGGCAACGGCAGTAGTTCAGACAGCCAGGGAAATGCCGCCGTCACTCATTCCCCTGTTTATCTTGTACCTACGAACCGGGGGACTGCAGGGTTGTCACAAATGTTGTGTGAAAAAAATAATACATATAATTTTAATGAGATCTTCTAGGGATTTTGCTTTGCTTACAAGAGTTTGAGTGTTCAAATATTTACCTATGGTTTTTATTCGAACTCATGCTCAATACTCAATTTTTTTATTACATGTCAGATGTCAACATTGTTATCGGTCTCAAATACCGTGTAATATACACGCAGAATAAAAATGAAACGGTCAAACAAAGTCGGTCGGATTTTTTGACTTAGCCGTAAATAGAAATTCTGCTTTTTTATCTCTGCGCCAGCCCTATCAATCTAGCATAAAGGGTTTCGGCTAAGCATTAGTTAAAAGTTTGATGGTTAAAAAGTTCCATAATGGCATAGGGGATCCATTTTGTTTCTTTTCCGGTATTACTAGTTACGTTTGGTTTTCACTAAGTTAAGTTAAACTTTTAATTAAGTAAAGTTGATTGCGTAGGTAAGTTGAGTATGTGGGTATTGTTTTCTTTTTATTATGTGGATATTAATAGTATTACATATACCTAGTGTAGTATTCATATATAAAACGTAACCATATGAGTATTCTAAAGCAATGATCACGCTCGATCTGAACGTACCTAACTGAAGTGAAAATGGCGTCCCAGGAACTTAGCAAGTAAAAATCTATAGTCACTGCCTACCAGGGTAGGAGGAGGAGAGGCTATCAACCATATTATAATCTATCGAAGATAGATAGATGAGTAAGATTTTCACATAATGATGGTGTTGGTAGCGGTATCTAGTGTTATTATCTCTACTGTTATAAAATCGTGTCTGTACATTGAAGATCTTTAAAAAAACAAGTGACTATATAAACATAATGTACGAACCTAATAAATAGATTGTTTGTTACGGGCAGACGGCAAAAACTACTGAATAGATTTTAATTTTGTTATCACTATTAAAGAAAGAATTTGATCCGACTAAAACACTGGTGAACTTCTTATCTCAATTAATTGAGCGGACCCTGAGATTCAACTTGATGACTCTGAAGACCTTTATATACAAAGAAGATCATTATATAGGTGTTCGATTAAAATTAATTTAATTATTTGTAATCCTAACATAGCTTCAGCGTTCAGCTTTCTTTCTTCTTTCTATAATAAATCTTGATTTTAAACTTGTATATATCTAGGATGAGCGTTATCTAATAAAATAAAAATAGTTTAAGGTAGCTCTTTTAAACAGAAAAATAAACTTAGATATTTATATCTCTTTAGTGATATCCAAAAAAAATAAACACTTCTTGTTTATGTTATCCTGGTATATTCTTATTGTAAGCCATTTTTCCATCACTCCAGTGTAAAAAAACGGCCAATTAAACTACCGTCCTAAATAAACGGCACGTTATGTGCTCGGCAGCTAATCCAAGATTTACGAAGCGGTCGTTTACGATGGCCCCGAGTGTTTATGGTGGCGGCACGCCATATACTCGTAATGTCCCCGTGAGATCAGTCTCGTTACTTATTGATAAGTATAGTAGCCGTTTATGGTTTTTTTTGTACGATTTGTTAAGAGTAATTTGAAGACGTGTTCAATAAAGCTGGAGCTTAGTAGACTATGGTGGTATTGAGTAGAAATATTATAAATAACATAACGCACCATCACGCCTGTCCACGAAGGGTTAGGCAAAGTTAGACTGCTGTAGTTACACCCACAGTTCACTGATATGTTTAGCTATTGGCATTAACAGATCCCAAATTCGGAGCTGATACTGAGAATTTCATTTGAAAGACCCAATAAGACTTTGCTCAACCTGGGAATCGAACCTAGGACCTCTAGCATAGTAATCGCTCTTACCATCACTATATTACGTAGCCGTGTTTGCATTTACCGATCTATGTATCTTTAAATTATGATAAGATGATTGTTATAAGATGTAAGAAATTGATCCGATCGAAATGATTTTGATGAGTTATGTGCACGCTTGGGGAGGATTATTACCCTGAAATTAAAAGAAAAAAATGCAGCAATCGCATGCTGGGGGCACAACTAGTATATAATAAGAGTTCAGCACAAGAAAAAAGAGAAAAGTCTCGAGCGCTTTGCAATAAGCGCTGAACAAAGGCGTTCTGAGTTCCATCGTAAAACAATGCATATTGTTGAGTCTCCAGATCAATAGAAATAGAGAAAGCAAAAGAAAAACAATTAAGAAGCAACATTTAAAAGAGACTTAACTGCCCTATTTGCCAAGTGGTTCTGAGTGGGACTGCTACGCTAGAGGTCCTGGGTTCGATTCCCAGGTCGAGCAAAGATCCGAGCTGATATTGGGTTTTTCTATGAAATTCCCAATATCAGCTCGGAGTTAGGAATTTGTGCCCGGTTAATGGCAATAGGCTCGCCCCCTATTACATGGGACCTAAACATACCGAACTGTGGGTGTACATTAGTACGCCTCTGCCTAACCCTTTGGGGAATACAGGCGTGATGGTATGTTATGTTTAAAAGAGACATAAGAATTAAGTACTTACAGTACTAGCCTAGACATAACCGTTGACTTCTAATTCAACGCAAGCATCATCATCACAAGTACTGAGTGTATGAGTATAGGTCTTAATTGATGAGCGGAGATTGAGGAAACAAGTATGTATATGTGGCGAGTACGGATGGAAGAGGCCAATCTCGGTAACGGATCGTCCGCAATTTGATTGTGGTATACAATCAAATTGAGAACGATCTCTCTCCATGATCTTTTTCTCCCTAGCCCTTTCTACTATCGGACATCCAGGAGCACAAAAAACCGGCATCGATTCATGGTGGATATTCCGAAAATCCGAACGAAACGCTTCAAGTCCACATTTATCATGCGTACCGCGGAAATGTGGAATGCGCTTCCCGAGTGGGTCTTCCCCGATAGATATAATCTGGGTGGCTTTAAATCACGAGTGAATCGGTTTCTTCTAGGCAAGCGCGCTCCATCTTAGGTCGCAGTCTCGCTTAACATCAGGTGAACTGGCGATCAAGCGTAAGCCTATCATGAATAAAAAAAAATCAGGTTAACAGTTAATTTAACCCTTAATTAACCGACGATTATGCATGAGGTGGATAATGAACGTAGATGAAGCGAAAGTTGTGTGCCAGCTACGTAGCAAATGGAAATATGTAATCTCCGGCTACTCCAATGGGAGACAGGCGTCAAAATATGTATATAGATACTAGTACATAATAATTGCATATCTCTATGTATTTGGTACCCAAGTGTTAAGTACCCACTTCTGTCGTGATGTGTCAGACTTTCCCACGTGAAACCTGTTTTAATGTCCTTGACCTTTTTTATCGGGCCTAATATAGAAGTTAATGTATCGGTAATATAATATGTCTATTAGATAATAACATACATACCATCACGCCTGTATTCCCCGAAGTGTTAGGCAGAGGCGTATTAATGTACACCCACAGTTCGCCGGTATGATTAGGTCCCATGTAATAGGGGGCGAGCCTATTGCCATTAACCGGGCACAAATTCCTAACTCCGAGCTGCTACTGGGAATTTCATATACAAACCTAATAACACTTTGCTCGGCCTGGGAATCGAACCTAGGACCTCTAGCGTAGCAGTCGCGGTCAGGACCACATGGCTATTGAGGCAATTGAGTCTATTAAATAATATCGAGTGTATTATTATGAATCGATACCTAATGGCTCATAAATTCGATATTAACTCATATCTTTGAGTACTTAGGTGGATTTATATGTAGGTACATTTTATACTTATTATCTACTAGCTTCTGCCCGCGGCTTCGCTCACGTGAATCTATATCAGGAGTAAAAATAGAAAACCAGCATTGATGACCTCTTTTTTGTATGGGCCTCTATACATTAGAGAGGTCAAGCTGTATCTCAGATTTCTTTTAATTATTTGAGATAAGAAGTATACCAGTTTTTAAGTTGGAGCACATACTTTCTAACAGTGATAACATAATTAAAATCTATTCAGTAGTTTTTGCGCCAACCCTTAACAAACAGACAAACAGGCAAGTATTTTAAAATTTTTAGGTTCGGAGACGTTTATATACCCTAACCCACTTGATTTTTTCTAAATATCTTCAATGTACAGACACAGATTTTTTACAATTTTATAATAGTAGAGAAGAAGCGACGATTAAAAAACTACCAGGCTGGTTGACGAACGAATAAATTGCTCTCTCAACTCAATTCTTACGACGTTCCCTTTCAGGGTGGGCAGGCCTCCAAGATATTCACTAAGTGCGTCACCACTTTATAAATTTGCACGAGTTGGGCAGTGAGTTTGTGATCCATCATTATAAGCCTCTGGCGTGGCGCCAGATACTGTGGACATTGGACTTAGTTTTACGGGAATTTGAAGGGTATTATCATTAACTTAGATTTGAAGTTATAAAGACCAAATAACATTGCTTTACTTTTAGCCTATAGTTCATTTTTTGGAAGTTTGTGTATAATATTTTGTGGTTCCATGTCATTTGATTAGATATCCAAATCAAAGTCTCCGGCTCTTCGCCCAAAGTCGGAATAGAAGCTCATGCAGCAACGCAGCAAGCTCCGCAGCGGCAGGTGATTTTTGCACCCAATAAATGAACGAAACTGGATATGTAAGTTAGTTTTTTTACTTTATTCACAAGCTTTATTTGTTTTATATTGTAAATACACTGACGTTAATGCCATGAAGAAGAATGTATATTGTATATATTGTAAAGTCAAAGTCAAAGTCAAAATGTTTTATTTCAATTAGACCAATAAAGAAGGTACTTACTTTTGAAAAGTCAAAACTAGTTGCACGGTTCCAAAAAGTGGGTCTTATTTATTTATTTATTTAGATAAGATTCACCAACAGTTGTCACAGATAAATATAGAGAAGACTCCATTACTTCTTATGGAGAAGAGCCGGCAAGAAACCCCATAGATACTCTTTTTAAAATAAAATAATCACAATTACAAAGTTAATAAAGTAGTAAGTACAAAGTTAATAATAATAATAAATAGGCTAGTGCTTAGAATATTTTTAAAATATCAGGATATAACCGACGGAGACTAGCCATATACATTATTTCACATTTCTATGAGGATCATTCACTTTTAAAATGACCTTTATAATTTCAAGCAAAGATGGCCATCATATTACATAATTAATGGCTTCAGGTCTATGAAAAAACTAATATTAGATTACAAATCGATAGAGTATACTTTGTATTTCGATTAATACTATTTTCGATATCGTAGGTGACTTTCAGCTTTGAATACATATTGTGAAATGTTAAAATTAATGGATGGAATAACTGCGTCATTAGAGTTAGTAAGCGAAACAGCTGCGCTAGAAGTCCTGGGTTCAATTCCTAGGTCTAGCAAAGAGCTATTGGGTTTTTCTATGGTAGTGTTTGAAGCAGTTGGGAGTTTGGATTTGGTCCCCGGTTAGTTGCAATATGCAGGCAGGATATATCGTGCCCTTGTGGAAGTCCTTGGGGACACCCTTTGTTTAGTAGTAAACGTCTTTTGGTTGTTATGATGATGATGATGGATTGCAGTAATCTCATCGACACCTGGAACTGAAATACCAGCGAACTGTGGGTTTAAATTAGTACACCATTGTCTAATCCTTTGGGGAATACGTTAAAGTTTACGTTAGAATTAATAGTCCATTTGTATGTACTTTACATGTCATTGCTTCACCCAAAACCAAACATACAGTCAGGCCCCTCTTTTCCATTGGGCACTATGGCATCCAAGGGGGGGGGGGGGGGGGCATATCCCCGTCCTTTTGAAATAGTTCCCTAACATATCATTGTCATAGAAGCCCCATTAACATGAAGTGCCCGAAGCCTCCAATAGGTTAAAGACGGCCCTGCATACAGTCGCTGTGATAACTTAAGCTATTAAAGTTAATTTATTTTAAAGATAACTTAAGCTATTTTAAAGTTTATTAAAGACATCTAAATAAATTATAAATTGTTTATTTCTGTAAATATATCTTTTAAGGACATTTTTACAAGTCAATATTTAATTTTTTTAACTTGATGGCACCGGCATTTCATTACTGTCAGCTTTCGCAATCATAGTCTCTTCTAAAGTCCAGGGGCCCTAGTCTGCTATTTCAATTGACTCAGAAAAAGACTCAGAATGACCGTCCAATGGCACTAAATGACATAATAAATGACAGATTTCGTAGAGAAAACTGTCAAAAATCAACCATTATGAAGTCACTGAATCCCAATTCTGACACAACTGAATAGTAGACTCGGCACCCAGGACATAGATAAGTTGTTTCTACTTTGATGTAACCTATAATTCAAATTACTTTGTAAATAAATAACAAGACAAAGCTCAATTTCATCGATCAATACACAGTCCAGCTCCACAACACTTATTTACTAAGGTTACATGAATTAGAAATAAGTAACGGAGGTCAACCGAACTGGGCACTTTGTTCCCAAGATTTCCCTAGGGCTCCCATGTGTTTTATTTAACCCTGTCCTACCTGACTTTGTTTTATTCCTTACATTTTGTTAATTGGGACTTTTAGATATAAAAATTTACAGAGGAGATGGTAATGTTTTCGATCGATTTTTGCTGGAGTGGTTTGGGGAAGCTAGGAACTCTAATGGACATTATTTGCTACTTTTTATGATTTTATTGCGTTATAATAATAATAATAAATATTCTGGGACATTGTTACACAGCACCATCTAGTCCCAAACTAAGCAGAGCTTGTACTATGGGTACTAATATTGGATACTAGCTTCTGCCCGCGACTTCGTCCGCGTAGCGTGATGATATATAGCCTATAGCCTTCCGCAATAAATGGGCAATCTAACACTGAAAGAGTTTTTCAAATCGGACCAGTAGTTCCTGAGATTAGCGCGTTCAAGTAAACAAACAAACAAACTCTTCAGCTTTATATATTAGTATATATAGATAATACTTATATACTCTTTTTTTTTAATACATACTTATAATACATAAGAAACACCCAGACGAACACAAACACTTATATTCATCACATAAATTTTTGTGTTCTGTAGGAATCGAACCCACGACCTCATGGTCAGCAGTCCGGTACTCGAACCACTAAACCACAAAGGTCGTCTATATTGATATTATTCAATTCCCTACATTTCGGATCCTTTACAGTATGTATGGACACGCATGAAGACATCAGGTGTTAATGATAAAATGACTAACGTTAAATTTTGTCAAGTATGGATGGATCTGATGCATACATCAGACCGGAATGCTGGGCCGTTAAGATTGATAAAAGAAATGAAGAAATAAAATATAGATACTATATGAGGGAGTACAACAGTGTTGAAATGGTTACCAAATGACATAAGAATTGCGACAATATTAATAAAGGTAAATTAAAGAAGCATGGGGTCTATCAACTGCCTCAATAGCCAAGTGGTCCTGACCGCGACTGCTACGCTAGAGGTCCTGGGTTCGATTCACAGGTCGAGCAAAGTGTTATTGGGTTTTTCTATGAAATTCCCAGCAGCTCGGAGTTAGGAATTTGTGCCCGGTTAATGGCAGTAGGCTCGCCCCCTATTACATGGGACCTAAACATACCGGCGAACTGTGGGTGTACATTAGTACGCCTCTGCCTAAACCTTCGGGGAATACAGGCGTGATGGTATGTTAATGTTAAAAGAAGCATGTGGTTACTATAGGATCATAATACTATGATGTATAAATTAATTATTTATTAATTAGGCCCAGTGACTCAGAGGCATAGGTACTAATTAGAAATTAGTTTTATTATGAGTACCTATCTCATTGTAAATTACCTTAATGTTTTTATGAAAACAAATTATGGAGACTGTATTCAGCGGTTTGCAATATTGCTAGGAATATTTTTATATTTGATGACGTAATATTCTTTATTTAACACCCCAATATTCACCCCCATGATGCGTAAGCTTTGCATAATTCAGGAGGTTACGCTACTTTAGTGGAATCCTTTGGTTTTGCCCCCGCAATAAGGAAAAGTCGGATATTGGGGTCTTGAGCTCATGTGGCGTATAATTAGATTGTAGTATTTGTTTTATATAACTAAGCTATCTCCGTTGACGTGTGTTGCAATATTGCGTTTTTTTTATAAATGCTCACAACAGCTCACCGAAATTTCATCGCTATCGGATAAACGCATAGAGGACAAACAAACGACCATTACAATTTATTTATATAACTAAAGGCAGGCCCGGCTTCGCACGTGTGGAAAAATCCCTCCATTTTTAAAATATTCTATAGCCTACGTTAATCTGGAATAATGTAGCATTCAAATGGTGAAATAAATTTGTAATTGCGATATGTTTTTTGAGTTTATTCGTTACATACACACACACACACAGACTTAAATACAAATCTTTCCTGTTTATAACATTAGAATAGACAGACACGCATCAAAAACCCCTAAAATCTTCCAAGTAGTATGAAGTAAAGCTTTGACTTTTACAGAGAAAAAAACAAACAGATAAAAAAACTTTCTTTAAAATTTCTATTATTATTTTAGTGGTTGTTAAGCAGATTTTATGCGAACCCTAACGGAAAATCTTGATAGAATCGTAATGAGAACGTATTATTGAAAGTAATTACCTTACCTTAGCATTACCTTCGTTAGGCTTATCGTACAAAATACAATTTCTTTTATGCTTAGAGGTTAACAGGATTTATAGTTTAAAGTAAATTGTAAGTAATAGCTCACAGTCGTGTGTTTAAGTCCAATAAATGAGCGTTTTGCTGATAAGCTCAGGAACTAGGTCAAGGGGTACAAGATCTAGGATTCTTTATAGGCCACGCTATAGTAGAATAGTCCATCCCTACGCTCAAGCTTTTGCAGGGTTAAGAAGAATTTTCGAACATCACATTTTGTGAACTTAAATTATCGAAAACTTATAATTCTTTTTCTATAATTGCCTCATTAGTCTAGTTGTCGTAAGTGCGACTGCTACGCTAGAGGTCCTTGGTTCGATTCCCAGGTCGTGCAGTGTTATTAATTACAGATTTTTTTAATGATATGGTATCAGTATCAGCGCGGATTTAATAGCACTAGGCTCGTTCCCTATCACATGGGACCTAAATATACCTACCGGCAAACTGTGGGTACACAATAGGACACTCCTGCCTACCTTTCGGAGGATACAGACGTGATGATTGGGAAAGCACCAAGAAGCCAAGAAACTTTTATTTTGAATAACATTAATATCCTCATCTATTTCAGAATAGGTACCCAAAATTTATAGAGGCTAGGTTAAAGGAGTCGCCAGGTCGCATTATATGGAAAGTTACAGGTGCTATAGTGAAGAGATAGGCATTAGAAAATATATAAAAAAATAGCTAAAATAATTGCTATTATAGATGTAAATTTCAATCTTTTAATAAACGTAAATACCTAGGTACCTAATATGACGTATAATGTCTTCGATATTATGTACAATAGTCTAAGATGGCGCCTAATTTTATGATTCCTACTGTCATATGGTATTATATTGAGAAAGAAATGAAAAATTAATTTGAACCGGAATAATAGATAGCCTTGTACGTTTTTCAAACTCGTGTTCTATTTAACAGCCATGCCGCGTAGACAGCGTAACCCACATCCCTAATAACGGCTTTAGACGGAATGGTACGATAGTGAGGGGAATGAGATGATCATACTTAGTTATAATATCTAATTCAAACTCCTTAATATTAATTAATGTGTTAATCATTACGTAGTAATAGCTGCTATTTTCAAATTAATTTGATATTCTTTAAACAATATAACAAAGATTTGATTTGATTTTCATGTGTGCGTTTCTTAATAAAACGTAAATAGGACTAATAATTAGCAAAAAATATCTATTATTTATATATGATGCAACGATAGGAAAAAAATATGAATACCGGAAGCTACAAGCAAGAAAATAAATTGAAAATAGAATATTCAAATAGCAAACTCCAATATTTAGATTTAATAAGAAAATTAGATATAGGTACTGGCGATAAATAAATTCATCACGACACGAATAAACGAAACGGTAGAAATGAAAAAAAAAACCCTTACCGTTTAAAAAATTCAATCCACTTTTAAAAATTAGAACACCACATACACTTCACAGCACGGCACATAAAAAAATCTATGCGTATTTTTAAAGGATAGACGCGGCAAAAACGGGCCCGCTGTCCGCCTAGAGTCGGCAACGCAACTGCCCGGGTCTGCGTCGTTGGGCAATCGATCGTTGTGCGCAAGTCCAGTGGAGGCAGCGTCACTCCAACTCCCCAATATCTTATGTATGAAAGTGCTACAGGAGGAAAAGTGAATAAAAAAGACCTACTTTATCGTTGCGCTGTGCAATGTTTTAAAAAACAATTTTAATTGGTACCTATATTTAAAATTGGAATGCTCTATGGTCTGTGATACCGTTAAGTACATAGTGTACTAGTGACATTCGAATCGACATTCGATTTATTCATGTCACGTGTGCAGACTTTCGTGTTAGATTTTCTGCTATTTTTTTTCGTAGCAATAGCATTGGTATAGGTTCCTTTTTTATGCGGGATTGGGCATAATGTACTTGAGAATCGACTTGAAAATGTAAAAAGAAGAGAATGAACAAAAAAATAACTAATTTATAAAGTTCCTTAATTATCGTTCCTCGTAATACAGGCTGTATTACGAGATTACTTATATAATAATAGGTAAGTTCTACTAAACTAAGTTCCTTTATATTTCAAATGAGCTAGGAATTCGTTGCTATTTAAACATCATCTTTGAACGTGTAGCGGCATTTAAGTTTGAAAAATATAAAAGCTTGAAAAAGACCCACTAAATTAATTAAATGCTCATTTAAGGTCCACGTAACACCTTAAAGATAGAATTGAGCATATAGGAATCCCCAATCACATGACTAAATAAATAAAACATAATAAATATTCATGAAAATAAACATATTTAATGAAGTTTCGTTTCGTTTGGGAGCTGCGATGCCACAGATACACACGTTAAACTTATACCACCCCCTTTATGCGTCAGGGGTTAAAAATTACCTAAAGTTGTTTATACCTTGCTAAATATACCCAAATAAAAAAGTCAAAATCACGCCCAAAATATCGTAATTCATTGCATAATCCCTGAACAACTTTATACCACAGTTTTAGGTTTCGAAACTAATATCATATTCCGTGAAATATTCACTTGTTCGTGCATGCGAGTGTTTTACGCTTCGTACCTAATACAAAATTCAGGTGGAGCCCTGTAGGCTGTGTTTATCCGTAATGAAATGCGATTAGGTGCCGCGCGAGACGCCGAGACGAGCGCACGCATTGTAAAAGAGATACCTGTTTTATTTTCTACATTTAAAATCTACCCACTTTTTTTTTTTTTTATCTAAATGTTTACTGATAATGGCTGATGTGTTAGATAACAATGGTGAGACGAGTGGAAGTGATATAATGGAGGAGGAAATATTGAATGAAAGTGAGAAACAAGTTAATACATGTACAATGAAGGAAAATACTACTTCGGCGTTTGTGACACAGCGGATTCCAGGGAAAAGAGCTAGAGAAGATAGCGAGGAAATAATAGAGGAAGAAGATGGATTTATAACAGTAAGAAGGGGAAATAAAAAATTAGCAAGAAGATTATCTAGAAAATCTGACAGTAGTGTAAGTGAACAAAATGTACGATCTCAGATTAATATTGTTAGTATTACCGGAAAAGAAACCATTTTACCAAAACAATTTGGTTTGGCAAAGTTATTAAGAGCGGAGAATATTATTAACGTTTGTAAAATTCAGTACAAAAATGCTTACAAAGCCATTCTGGAATTTGAAGATAGAGAGAACGCGGAGAAACTAGTGAATTGTCAAAAAATTCTCAATCTGGGATACAGATGTCAATTTGTGGATGCAGTCAATTTGTCGTATGGAATAGTTAAACAAATAGATTTAGACATAGACTTGGAAGAAATTCAACGAAGTATAGAATGTGAATACGAGGTTGTCTCGGTAAGAAGATTAAAACGGCTCAATGTTTCAAGAGAATGGGTGGACAGCGAGACTATACGTTTGTGTCTTAAAAGCTGCACTTTACCCCCTTATGTATATATGTATGGATGCAGATTCAAACTGGAACCGTATATGTTTCCAGTAACTCAATGCTCTGGGTGCTGGCGGTTTGGTCATTTATTAAAATCATGTCCAACAAAAATAATACGTTGCCCGAAATGCGGAGGAAATCACAACAATTGTGATACTACCAACTTCAAGTGTATCAATTGCAAACGCTCACATATGGCATTGGCAAAATCATGTCCCGTGTTTATAAAAGAAAAGAAGATAAGACAAATTATGTGTGAAAGGAATTATACCTACAGAAGAGCCCTATCTTCTTATTTAGAAGAAGAAAATACTCAATCTGGCCATCAAAATATTGGAAATAATACGTACACTGAGCAGGATAAGGTAATGAGTAATAAGTTATCATATAGGGACGTACTAATCACAGAGGCTCGAATAGATAATCATGTCCAGGAAGAAGATATTCAACATATGGTTGCCGAGGATAGGGGAGAGCAAAGCATGGAAGAGTCAATAGGTTCTCTTATTTTGGGTAAACCCTATATGCATCAAAATAAAAAAAAAGGAAAAGACAAACAGAATCATAAATCTACATGCAATTATGAAGAGGAAACGAGACTACAAGAAGAAAAGAAAAATGAAAATAAAGAAGAACCAACAAAGCGTAAAGTAGACTTTAAAAGGTTAATGTATAAATTGAAAGAAGTTTATTTGTCTGAATGCACATTGGATGTCAAAGTTAAGTTAGTTTTCAGTTTTATTTTTGAAGAGTGTATTAATTTCATTTGGAACCTAGTCAAGGAGGGAGATTTCTTTAGTAATTTTATATCGACACTTAAAGATGGCCTGTTTACATAAAGACATTAGGTTAAACGTAGCGCAGTGGAATGCACAGAGCTTGAAGCCCAAAACAGAGGAGGTGAGTTGCTTATTGTTACAGGAAAAGATACACATCGCACTAATAAGCGAAACATGGTTGAGGGATGGGATAAGTGTCAATTTTAACCAGTATAATATTTACAGACGCGATAGAGAAGATTCATATGGTGGGTTAGCTATCATAGCCCACTGTTCACTAAGTGTTCAGGAATTGCATATCAATTTAAATAATACAGGAATCGAGTTACTATGCATAAAGCTAAATAATTGTAGTTACATTCGGTTTATCATTCTAATATATTGTCCTAGTTCCGTACGCACAACACAATCGGATTGGGATGCTATCTTTTCTATGTTCCCTAAAAATTGTGTGATAGCAGGTGATTTTAACGCGCATCACACGAACTGGTCATACAAGAATGACAATAGAGGTAAACAAATTTTTGAAGCGGCATTAGAGTTTGGTTTTACTTCACTCAATAATGGGCAGCCCACTAGAATTAAATTAGTAAATAACATTCTTCAAAGTTCTTCCCCTGATGTAACATTTGCGTCTTTGGATATTGCTATTGGTTTTGATTGGCATGTTATGAATGAAAATTTGGGGAGCGATCATTTGTTTGTCAAATTCAAAATTAAATACAACGAGGAGGTTTACGCTGTTAAAAAACGTAACTATAAATCTGCTGACTGGACTGGATATACCAAACATCTTCTAGATCGCTTTTCCTTAGCCGTTGGTGACAATAATGTTCAGAATTTGTATGATCGCTTCACCCGTCAAATAAACAACGCAGCCGATGCTTATATTCCTATAGTTAAAATTTGTAATAATCCGAAGAGTAATTTTAGACCGAAAGGATACTGGAGCTCAGATATTTCCAAATTAGTAGGCGAACGTAGATTAGCCTTGAGCATTTTTAGAGGTAACCCAACACCTACAAATCTGTCAATACTTGAAGAAAAATGCTTAAAAGCAAAGCAGGCCATTCAAAAAGCGAAGTCACTTGATTATAGAAAGTTTTGTGACAATATTGATCATATGGTTTCAGCTCCTGACATGTGGAACCGATTGCGGTGGGTGAAAGGCTACAAAAGAGCCAAGACATATTGTTCCCTAGAGTTAAAGCGAGAAATGTTGTGTGATCTTGCACCAGATTATGTAGTACCATTGACACCAAATTTTTCGTCTGGAAATGCATTGTTGGAATCAGAATTTACTTTACAAGAAATGAATCACTGTTTAAATAAGAAAGATACTGCTCCAGGTGAAGATAAAATAACCTACTCTATGATTTCACATTTGCCAATAGCTGGAAAATTATATCTACTCAATATATATAATAATATCTTAAATTCAGGTACTGTTCCAATCCAATGGCGAGATATTAGGGTTATACCAATTCCAAAGTCGGGGGACAATTCAAATATCAATAAGAAACCTAGACCTATATCTTTGATGTCCTGTACTTGCAAAATTTTCCATGCTATGTTGGCAAAAAGACTGGAATGGTATGTAGAAAGGAAGCAAATTCTATCACCATATACAACGGGCTTTCGGAGGGGTCAGTCTACTCTTGATTGTTTAACGCGCTTAGTTACCCAAATTCAGATAGGATTTTCAAAAAACTGTTCAACCCTAGCGTGTTTCCTGGACATTAAAAGTGCGTACAACAATGTATTAATAGATAAATTATTATCCAATTTGGACAGCTTAAACGTGGGTAAAAAAATATGCTATTATTTATGGAACTTTCTCAGCGAACGTCATCTCAAAGTTGCCGATGAATATGCAGGGGAAACCGACATGATCAGGTATGCAGGAAAGGGTTTGGCCCAGGGTGATCCCTTGTCACCGTTACTGTTTAACATAGCTACCTATAAATTTTGTCGGGATGTCGTTGATGTGTTTATATGTCAGTACGCGGACGACTTTGTACTGTACACAACTTATAATAATATTTGGGAGGGTCGAGATAAAATTCAAATTGCTTTAAATATCCTTATTGCTTTATTGGACGAGTTAGGATTAGAATTATCTACTGGTAAATCTAAATATTGTGTGTTCAGCAACGGCTTTAGGCAACAACAAGTTCAGCTTTTAATAAATAGTTATAATATTGATCTAGTACCTTATTACAAATATTTGGGTGTTTGGTTGGATAGGAGATTGCGTTGGGGTAAGCATATTAACGAGGTTGTCGAAAAAGTGCAGAAACTTATTAATGTTCTTAAGATTCTTACTGGTTCATCCTGGGGCGTTCATCAGAATCATTTACGTCGGTTATATATCGCTTTAATTAGATCTAGGTTAGATTATGGCTGCTTCCTATATGATAATAGTGCGAAATCGAACATATATAAGTTGGATAAAGTGCAAAATCAGGCCCTAAGAGTAGTGGGGGGGTTCATAAGAAGCACACCAATTCATGTTATGGAATGCGAGCTCTGTGTTCCTCCACTGCATTTAAGAAGAAGATGGCTAGCCGTAAAGTATTGTTTAAAGTCACGGTCATTATCTAATAATATAACAACCAAGCTGTTGTCAGGACTTAACGCTACTAGACACATTAGTTATTGGTCAAATAAGAAGCTTCCGTTGCTCGCTAGTCTGTCTGAAGATGTTAAAGAAGAAAGTATAAAGGCTTCTTCAATCCCTGAAATGTTTACTTTAAATATATGGGTAAGTAGAATTAATATTCAAGACACAATCAGAGTCAATTTAGACTCAATTACAAAATCTAAAAGAGCTTATGACTACAACCTAATAAAAGCAGAAACGTTGAAAGAAATATCGGTAAAATATTATGACTACTATGTAATTTATACTGATGGGTCTAAGAGTGTTAATGGTTATGGCGCTGCTTACTATGATCCTGTAAGACCGGAAAATAGCACAAATGGTTGTTTTAAAATAAATAGTGATGTGTCGATAATGTTCTTGGAACTCTTTGCAATTTCGGAGGCACTCGCATATATTAAAAATCAAAACCTTAACAACAGAAAGGCGTTAATCTGTGTTGACAGTAAAAGCGCATTACAACATATAGCTCGATGCGCCTCTGATTACAGAGGTGCATCGATAGCTTATGATATTCTTTCTAAAATCCATTATTTAACTAACAGTGGGTTTGATCTGAAGTTGCAATGGGTTCCATCACACATCGGCATAAAGGGTAATGAGGAGGCTGATCGTTTGGCAAAATTGGGAATTATTGGGGGAAAAGAAATACATATTCATAATAATTATATTGAACTTTTACCTAAATTTAAGAATAAGTGTCACCAGCTTTGGAAAGAATATTTTAATGAAAGGTCTAAAGATAAAGGCATATGGTACAAATCTATAGTAGCTGAGCCTCCTCATATACCATGGTTTCTTAACTCCAGACTTAGCAGAAAACTTCTTGTAATCGCCCATAGACTGAGATCTGGACACATGCCGCTCAATAAGTATGGATTTTTGATGAAAAAAATTAACTCACCAAACTGCGAAGTTTGCAGGACTCCGGAAGATGTATCACACTTGTTGACGGAGTGTGTTAGATTTCAGTCAGCCAGGGATGAGTTATTTAAGGAGTTAAATATAAATAGGTATGATTTGGGCGGGTTTCATATTTTTTTATCTACACCTAATTCGGTAGCGGCCGTAAAGTTGTATAAATTTGCTAAGTTACGTTTTAGTTAATTAATATTTATTATAAGGTATGATGGGACTGGCATGTACGTATGTATAAAAGTCCCTAATAATAAATAAAGAGAAAAAAAAAAAAAAAAAAAAAATGCGATTAACTTGAAGGATATTGTTAGATATTTACGAAATACTTTCAGGTAGATGTACTTAGAAGAAGTTGTGTAAGTACAGAAATGTGTCGGTATGTATTTGAGCTAATGAAATATTATGTAAAGCCATACAAATGATATCTTTAATTTTAATAGGATTAAATTTGAAACCAATGTTCTAGAAACTTAAAATGTCGTTTTCCAAATTTGAAAACCATACACCAAAACAATAACAATAGCGTTTTTTTCTGAATGTGAAAATCATATAAAGAAATTATTCCATTATTCAAATTTGGAAGCCAAAAAATGGCTTATTGAACATTTCAAATTTGAAAAATTATAAAATAAATTTAACTATTTCATTTCTCCAATTTGAAATCGAATACGATTGAAAGATATTTACCGAAACTAGTAGCAGTGCATTAGAGTGTCAATATTATTAAGATTGAATTTAATTAGGGTAGAAACAATAAATCCATTTGTAATAATCGCTTTAACACCAAAAGCCCTAGGATTGAAAACGGTTTTATTGTTACTGCTCACCCATAGATTGGAATCTGTTAATTACATAAATAACTTGAAGTACCTACCTTCTTTTTTCTTCTAACAACTATGACCCCTAACCTTCATGATTTCCAATCATGGTCTTATTAATAGGCGTAAATTATGATGAAAATGGAGAATCTTAAACAATATGTAAGTGATAAATAAGTAAAGTTTATTGCAGCGAGTCTGAGAATAACGAAAATTCAATTTTTTTTAAGTTTGTATGTCGGCAAATGCGCAGACGAACCACCTGATGGTAAGTAGTTATCACCTGGAACACCTGCTTTTTCTCTGGATCTTAAATTGCGTTGTCGATCTGGTTTGGTTTTTGAATAATTGAGTTGACATAAAATAAATTTTCCCAGTAGGTATATAAATTCTCAAAACAAATAGAAGGGCTTCCGATACAAAACATCAAGATACTATAAAGTGGCTTATGTGTTTTCATTTTTCATTTAAGGAGGTTACTTACCGATATTTCTTGTCTCTATGCCAAACAGAGATGTGAAGCACCTGATGCTCGTAGATCGCTGTCGGTAGAGGCAGTTTCAGGTGCCTTTGGAACTCAGGCTCCCGTTTCCCATATAGCACTGATGTTCTCTGGAAGATTGACCTCTGGGATGGTAGAGACTGGCTTTCTGTTACTCCACTGATCACCACCTAGTGAAACAGAAGAATGTTGCGTCGAAGCTCAATTGTCATTGTCGTGGCGAAAGTTACGAATGCAATGGTTATGAATAAAGAGCAAAGGAATACCATTCCAGCACAGCGCATGATCCATGAGGATTTTCCGTACTAAAAAAAAGACTAACATTCAATGAAATGTTACGATTTTTCTCTAATCATTCTGATAACAAATAGCATTTTATAAATCTTAGTTTGCTTTTAAAATTGAATATTTCTATACCCGATTGGATAGACTGTTAATGCGTACAAAAACTGTTAAACACCTGTATACACTTTTAAGCAATAAATATCTTTAACATTGTCTTATTGTTCTCTGAATAAACTCCAGTAATACTCCCATTTATTCGTTGCGAAAGGTTGGCAATGTTATCCCGTATTCAACTCACAAGGTAATTTAGGAATTTACTACCAACCTTAGCGTAAGCATTGATATCATCCGTTCTCCCTGTGGACCGCTGAAGATCTCGGCATCGTATAACTGCGAACATAAAACTGCCATCAAAACTCCACCCATATGGGACAGAACCATAACAATGAAACAAATGAAGGTCGATAGTCACCACTCACCGTGCACGTCTATGACGTCATTTCTCGTAATTATTTCTAAATCTATTGTCCCTTTTAGGGCCTGAAATCGCTCGCTGCTTCGCTCTAAGCGATTACTTGCAACACTCCTCCTTTTCTCCTCATTACTACTGATGCTGTTTTCTTCTGGAGAATATGTCAAACATCGCCGGGTGGATTTGTGCTCAATAACTGGAGTATACGCATCAGTTGGTAGGAAATCTTCATCTAATTTACTCGTTTTATGAGCTCTCTCTTCGCTTAAAACCTTACCAGGTCTTTTAAGGTTAGGAACGGGAGTAATAGGACTTGGAATACCGTGTTCTAGGTTAAGTCCAAAAAGTTCTCTCGATCTCTTGTTGTGAGAATTGTCGTAAGGCATCAAGCTACTGTGTGATACATTGGATTTAATTGAAATGTTCTGATAATCATCATTTACTATTGGGTTAGATAGCGGAGGACTCAATGGTTCACATAAGGATGTATCAGGGAGGTCAGTCGCTGGACTTGGGATTCCAATTTCTAGAGTCAGAATCGAAGATTTAATATCTTTGTTTCTCCATTGACTTTCATTGCTGACTGTGGATTTTTTCCTTCGAATGCATCTTTGCCGTTTTAACCTAAGACTTGCGCGTTCTTCCGCCGCGGAATATAAGTCAGGGGTTGATTCTGAGGACATAGATTCCAAATTTCCTCTTTCATAAGATACATTCATGGACTGTGATCTGTTTAAAGTGGTTGAACGTTTCTTTGTGCTTATCCTACGTTTCATATCAACGGCTACATCTGGTGTCCTTACTTCCCTTTCATTATAACCATCACCATCATCTAAAATGAAGCAGCCAATCGGAAGATTCTTGAGTAATTTATCATTGACTCTATGTATTGGCATTTTCTTGGTTGGTGTAGTTTTTGGCGATACTGAGTTTTCTCTTGACAAGTTTACGTATTTTGCCTCCTTTATTAAATTAGCTTTATTTTCTGCCTGAGGGTTCACGAATAAATCTTTGACTGTATCAAGCGGAGGAGTTTCTTCTTGGATTTCTTCTTCAGTTGCTTTGTTCAAAATCCTCCTTTTGGATTTGATAATTTTAGTACTTTTTATTATATCTTCAATCATTCTTTCAAGTGTTACATCACCCATTTGGGTTGTTGATACAGTCGATCCTGTATCATTAGTTAAAGAATCTTTACTGAGGATAAATTTATTTTCCATTTCAGTAGATGTTTCTTCATCCCTCAGAGGGATAGTAAAAGGATTCTCTACTTTAGGAAAATATTCTGTTACGTCATTGGCAAAAGCAACTCTTTGAGATTTGCTATGCACACTCATAGTACTAAATCTTAGAGCTGCTAATTTATTTGATAAGGGTGTGATAGAGACAGGTGAACATGCGTCTCTTACTAATGCATGTGTGTCTTTTTTATCTACAGACGGAGATTTGAAGGAACTTTCAAACTCATTTGATTTCTTTCTTGTCCTTTTCAAAGGTCTTATATTTGTGAGACCAATATCATTATTATTAAAGTATAAAGGGTTATCCATAAAGATATGATGCCCAAATATAGGTAATGTGGTTTTTTCAATAGCGCTTTTTGTTAAGGTTAAAGGTTTTTCTATACAGTTTATTACTAAATCCTCGTCATATTCTATTTCAACTAAACCCTCATTGGCTGTTTTTGTAGTACACACTTTATTATTAATTTGTTTTCCTAGGACGAACGAGTTTCTACTACTAGTAGTTGTAGCACTAAGTCTATCTGATAGTTCATTTAAGGATGGTTCTGACGTACTATGACTTAGTTTTGGACTAAACGAGTTTCTATCAATAGGCTTTATTCTTCTTTCAGATTTGTATACACAACTATCTCGTCTGAAAACCTCGTTGGCACTTGCCATTTCTAGTTTCCTTTTCTTTGCCTCTCGTACTCTCCTGCTGTACGTAGGTGGGGTTGGTGGTAAATCGGGGGGTATGTCATCTTTAGAGCCATTCAGGTAGTATTTTCTCCTGTCAAATTTTTTAACGGGAGTTCCGTTTGGTGTGATATTACTAACATCTTTCAGCGCAATGCCTTCCGGTTTTTTAATGAAACCTTCTTTATAGTAATTTGGTGTGCATCCTATATAGTTGACGTTTTCTTTGTCTATAGTTTTAAGGTTTTTTCTGACGGCTGTAGATCCTAAGGATCGTCTCTGGTATCTGCTGGGCTTTTTGCTCTTTTTAACGGTTTGGGCATCCAGCGACCTTCTGATTTTGTTATTGTTGTAGGATTCATCAGTATAATGATCACAGTCTTCATTGTCAAGGTCATTAGACACCCGAAGTTCTTGATTCTTCTTACCATAGACTGCCCACTTTAGCATTTTTAAATCTGGAATAAGAGAAACAAATATATTTAGAAGAGTTCCTTAATTGATCTAATTTAAAGAACCTTTATCATTTATTTGCTGTGTTTTAAAGATTAATTTAAAGAAATCGACATTATTTTGTGATTGCTTTTAAAATGGCGATAGATCTAAGAAACTTCCATAAAAATAAGAATAAATAAAAATAATATAATATGTATACATATTAATAATAATGATTGAACCTAGATGTGCGTGTGTTGTGAATGTATTGCGTATGTAGGTATTATACAAGTAAAAATAAATATCCAGCGTTTTCCCTGAGAAATAAATTCAAATGTTACCTTCTAAGATAAAAACATAAAGCAATCTATCAATAATAAAAATAACTTATGACTCCAAGCAATTAATATTACTAACATTTGTCATATACGACGGACGTCAATGTCCTTTCTCTAGGTCGGCATTAATGATTATGTATTCGCATGTATAATGTGTGAGACAATATTGACTGATAGGAGACGGTGTCTGTATTTCTTAGCAGCTTAAATCGATCAAGCAGCGAGTCAATATTATTTTTCCCATGTGGATAATTATGGAAATATTTGGTAGATGTGTGTCCGTTAATATACCAGTTACTAGCTGATGACTTTTCGAGATAATAGCTTATAATCCTTCTTCAAGGTTCAATCTATAGCAAAATTCATCGAAATCTCAGAGGTTTAGGCGTGAAAAGGTGGACAGAAAGCACTTTCTTAGGTACTTTCGCATTTATAATATTAGTACGGATTCTGCATTATACAAGGGGTAAGGCAGAGGAGTACTTTTGCTCACTAACAGCTCGTTGTATGTAAGTCCCATATAACAGGAGGTGAGCCTATTGCCATTAATCGGACATAGATACAAAATATTAATAATGTATCTAAACGGATTATTAGATTTTTAAATCCTATAATTTTACAAAATATTAAGAGAAAACGCATTGTATGTGTAAGTAGATGACAGCTTCTTACCTTTATATTAAATCTGTGTCTATATGAAACTACTTGATGAACTTGATATCGAAATCCTACTATTATTATAAACGTCAAAGTTTGTGAGCATGTATGCATGTTTGTTATCCTTTCACGCAGAAATGGCTGAACGGATCTGGATTAAATTTGGCACAGAGATAGAGTATAATTTGGAATAACACATAAGCTGTTCTTTATCCAGTTTTGAAGTCTATGCAGACGAAGTCGCGGGTAGAAGCTAGTGAATAATAAAATTGTTACCACGCTTCACTAGATAATTTTATTATAGTCTTCCCTAATAACGTCATTAGGACAGAGAACATTCGAGAATAACGTTAAGAAAACATGAAACATTCGAATGAAGAAACTGTTGGAATTCATAATCATAACGGTAGCTTCATCAGTGCTATGCCACGGTTATTCAAATCTCATAACATGGATATTATGGTCGATTAACATGGTCAATTCGCATGTGCCGTGGCCATCGAAGACCATTGCGTGAACTTGATGGTCGTAATCATCAACGGACATTTCCCCTTGTGAAGCGAGATGCTTTTGATTCGCGAGAAGAATGGAGTTAGCGCGTAACGACTTTTTAAGATATGGGGTATTTTGTGGACAGTACTTCTAGACAGTAATCTTATAAAAATGAATCGCCAAATGTGTTGCTAAGCGCAAATCTCGAGAGCAGCTGAACCGATTTATCTAATTCTTGTTTTTATAATACTCCTTGAAGTACGAGGATGGTTCTCACGGAGAGAAAAGTTCAAAAAATCTAAAAACAACACTTTTCTATATTTCCATACAAAAGATTCGTAATAATACTTAAAAGTCAATTTGAACATTAATACCTTACCATAAAGTTTAAGTGATTTTTTTTATAGTGGAGGGGTTCCGGGAAGGCAAAACAATTGAGTTACGTTAGTTTCAGAATCGACTGTTAGGCGGTACGAAGTTCGCCGGGTCAGCTAGTTGATAATAATTATAGGTACCAATATATAATTATGATGCTCATAGAAAGTGACCACTTAAGACCATATGGGTTTCTATACGGTACGTCACCGTACTTACCGTTGTCGGTTACTTGCGGCAACATGCATTTCGTACCGTATGTAATTGGGAATGTGGCACTAGCATTCGATGTGCCGGCAAATCGATCGATTACTCGCATTAAACGCGTATTTTACGACTTTTTTGTCTTATGCAATAACATTACGTGTTGCATAAACAGCGAAAGTTTTATTTAATTCGAGTCTTTTTCAGGAAATGTAAAAATAAGCACAGATTTTGGACGGATTTAAAAAAAGGAGGTTTCGATATTTCGATATTTTGGCCGAATTGTGAACCGATTTCAAACATAATACGATATAGTCCCATGTATGTGTCACCATCTGGAGTCCCAAGTACAATATTTCAATTAATTTTATCAGAATGGTCGCCCAATGGCAATAAATGACATAAGAACTGACAGAGATTTCGCAGACGAAACTGTCAGAATAAAATAGCCTTAGGCCCACTTGCTCCAACTTTTTAAATATGTTTAAACATTCATACCATCACGCCTGTATTCCCCGAAGGGTTAGGCAGAAGCGTACTAATGTACACCCACAGATCGCCGGAATGTTTAGGTCCCATGTAATAGGGGGCGAGCCTATTGCCATTAAACGGGCACAAATTCCTAACCCCGAGCTGCTACTGGGAATTTCATAGAAAAACCCAATAACACTTTGCTCGACCTGGGAATCGAACCCAGGACCTCTAGCGTAGCAGTCGCGCTCAGGACCACTTGGCTAATGAGGCAGTTAAATATGTTTAAATTGTAGTTAAATACAATTTTTCATTTTAATTTTGTGTTTAAATAAAATTTAAACAAAATTAAGAAGTTGGCGCAAGTGGGCCTTAGGGCCCGGATCTGAAGAAACATCGCAAAATCGGTTCTTCTAAAACTTAGACTAAGGCGGTCAAGCATAAGACTACCGGATTTTTTTTTAAACTTATGTCTATGGGTGTGTTGCTATACTGATTACCTACTGATATCCCAGAAGTTGTTCGTTAAAGGAATTGCTCTCGGGTTCTTGGTTACAATATCAATAATTGTGAAAACAGAATGGTTATCGGGGCTGTAGCCAGCCAACAAAAACACCTGCCTGGTAAGTTTGGTTGGAGGGGCAACACAGAATGGGCATCGTGACACTAAATGGTAACAGGTTTGATTGATAAATCTGTCAAAAAACAATAGTTCTTAAATGCCTCGGAACAGAGAAAATAATCTGAAGTCATTAAGTGATCCAGCCTTGGAGCTACGGTAGGTTTGACACGCTATTATTATTTGTTACCTTGAATTCACCTCCCTAAAATATAAATTGTAAATTTTCAAATACAGAACCACGTGCATATGATGTTATAATTTAAAAAAACAAACAAAGCAGTAATTTTTTAAAAGGCTAGCTTCTAAGCTGTTCTTAGTTATTATGGGCTAATCACCAACTAATCGCTTAAAAATACAATCCAATACGAACATTATTATGCTAAATTGTTCACAAAAATTTCCGATCTATTGTCACATATTAAATATGGCCGATTTCATCTCGGTTATGGGCCAGGGCAATAACTCATGTTTCCCGCTTTACTTACCAAATTGACTGTGTAATTAGAAACTCGGTCGTTCCATTCATATCCACGGTACTGTGACAGACTCATGCTGAGCAAGAAACCAGTGTGTACACAAAGCGAGTCGAGAAATTCGCGTACTAAATACAACACCGCAAAAACAGGGCGTACTTACATTATCCTCTCCCTACCTATTCAACACCAAATTACTTTTGAATTTAAAGATTTTTCTGAAGCATTTTTTAATATCGAATGCACGTCTCGACTCGCGAAACGTGGGGTCGCCGAACAAAAAAGTTTCTTACTCAATGCACAACCTCCATGCTACAGACCGATATAGTTCTTAAATGACGAACACACGTAGGAATAAGGTTTAGATTCAAAAATAAATACTTTTTAGAACGTATGGTGTGTGCTGAACGTCAACGTTGCTGGCTGAATAGAATGGAACACGTTTAAAGCTGATTTTGAATTTGAATCTTTCGAATTTGCTGAGCGGTTACTGGATAATGCAAAGTTAATCGAACGATCTAAGTAAACAATTTTGGACTTTATTCTATGCCAAGTACGACACATTACTGTAACATGAAGAGCAGACAAGACTGAAGACATTTCAAGTATTGAAATCGAAACTGTATCCACTTAAGATAAGGGTTCTATTGACTGCATGATGGTCTGCTAAAGTTGTAATAACTCCACCAGTTTTGTCTTGAACTTCTGTGCCAAGATGGCCGGATGTTTTTGTCGTCTAGAACTGAATTTTACGAATTGTTATCTTGTGTCTGTTGTCCGTTTAAATGTAAAGCGAATACATGTCTCTAAGCGATACATTTTGTAGTTTAGTTTAGTCTTAATTTTAGCATTAGCTTTATAGCAAATCTCTCAGCGAATTATTTTGATGAAAATAAATTTAAGGTGACACCTATTTATTGTATAAAAAACAATACTTAAGTTATTATGTAGGACAAATTTAGAACTAACTGTTAACTTAATTCTTACTACATTTTTATAATTTAGCTCAATTTTCAACGTTTCTGTTATAAAAACTGTAACGTACCTATTTCATGTATAACTGGCCTTATTTCTGTAACATTGAATGGCATAGGTTGTATTAAAGTAAATTCTTGTTACCTACCCATATATTAGTAATGTTCAGCTGAACATAATAGGTACTGGGCTGATTTAGACCTAGAAACAGTTGACTGAACTGTTGATTTATGTATTTTTATTCTTCATTTAGGTCACTATCTTACAGTTAGTGTATCATCAAGTTGCATAGTTTATATAGAATTTTGACATTACTTGTATGAACGTTAAATGTCAAAATCCTATCTCTAGTAAGTCAATTAAACACATTTGTTTTTAGAACCAGCCGTTATTGAACCTTTTTTGTGTATATATATAAAAAAAAGAAAAAGACACACATGTAAAACGTCGAAAAGATAACTAAGTATTAGCGAAATATACGAACTATCATATTTATCTACCTTAAGTTTTTTTAAATATTCATAAGTTCGTGGAACGCTTTTCCGAATTTTCGCTCCCACTTTCAACACTACCATTTCCACGAACGCATCAAATATTTATTAGCACATAATTTTATGGTAACAAACGTTAGTTTGTCGGTTGGCCAGCAGGTGGCGTTGATATGAATTATTCAGAACGCACCCGTTTGTACGCAGCCCAGGGTTTTATGGTTCGTTAATGGAATTCAAATTCTGTCATGTTTTGGGACATTTCCGAATATTTTATTATTGGTTCCGGTCTCATGACGTCATTTGTTATATTGACGTGTGACGTGTAAGATAGCTGTAGTTTACTTCCGATCATAAATTATGAATTTTAAAATTTGGAAGTGTTCGTAATTGACGTGATGCGGCTTCTGAATTAAGTGGAACTGTATCTAGATCTAGTTCTATTTATATATACTTGTTTTAATTTTAAAAGTTAAACAAATACCTCGAAAATTCAAATACCACAAGGTAACTTAAATGGCAATACTTAAAGTGCCCTTAGGTACTTGAAATACTAAGGCCGATAATGGATTTATCACATTTAAAAAAAATTATAGATTTTGGGGAAGTTGCAAAAAAATTAGACAAAACAATCGTGAATTTTAAACTGCATTAATATAAAGTTAGTTTAATGAAGGAAAATTTCAACTTACGGTCAGGATTCGAACCTGCGTCTTCTGGTTAGATATAGGTACCAGACGCTATGACCACGAAACCAACGCGAGTCCTATTTGACGAATCCCAAATATGTTGGGGTCGGCTAACCAGTCTAACCAGATGCGGCTTAATATCAGAATTTTACACTAATCTCTGGAATGGCTGGACCAATTTTGACGGGACTTTCACTGGCAGATAGCTATGTAACAAGGACTAATACCACGCAGATGAAGTCGCAAGTAACAGCTAGTTTCATAATAAATTAAAGTAAAACGCTTAGGCCCACTTACACCAATTTCTTAAAGGTGTTTAGATTGTATTTAAACACGAAATTTCGAAAAATTGTATTTAAATGCAATTTAAACACATTTCAGAAGTTGGTGCAAGTGGGCATTAATCTTCACTTCACTTCGCTAAAAATCATAAAATTATACAGAAACTATCGACCTCACTCCCTAAACATTAATTTCCCATGCTAAGTGCAACGCGTGCGCAGCTGTTGTACGCCCCCACTCGATGTGTGCGGCGCAGACGCCTCTATAAGCGCCTGCAATTACTGCCTTATTATGTAATTAGACTTGTTATTGTTTTGTTTCGTAATGCAATAGTAACTAACTCACATAATAGTAAGTAGTTATTTATTATTATTGTATGTATTCTCATTCAAGATTCTGAAGACGTCATTTTTCAGTCTGGAACACCGTCGCAAAGTTGCTAGCTTATCTGTATTTCGTCGGATACATTTTGGAGTGTGCATCAGATCTCCACGATCTGATTCCTCGTTGCCCTTTCTACTATCGGACGACCAGAAGCGCAAAAAATGGTGCGCGTCCGAGTGGGTCTTCGCCGATAGATATAATCTGGGTGTCTTTAAATCAAGAGTGAATCGGTTGCTTCTAGGCAAGTGCGCTCTATCTTAGGTTGCAGTGTTAAGCGCCTCTCAGCCTAATCACCTAAGCCTATCAGCAATAAAAAAACCTTCAAAAACAAAAAATAATGATATGCGCAAAAGAATTTCGGAAGTCGATACCTTCGAATTTGTCGGATCCTTGCATTCGCCACCGACATCCGAAACTGTATCAAATCACGCACCTTTCTAATATAGTGTGAATGTTCTTAATTTCTCGTCCGAAAATATTTTATCGAAGCGAAAATGTCACGGTAATGTTTCTTTTCTGTGTCTTCAGTGTCAATATAGAAAGCTGTTTTTTCACTTATCGGATGCGTCTTTTCTTTTCTTTTTGTTATGAGATTATAAACAGCCATACAGGCCTGATTATAAACGGCCATGATAGATGCCAGCAGTATCAGTGGTCACTCGTGTTATCTAGAGACTTGAGAATTGCTCAGTATATCTGGCTAAATTATCCATCAGACTGGAACACTATAATGTGAGCACTATGCAGTAGAATAATTGGCAATGCGGTGGAAATTCAGACGTACTCAGCACCAGTTCTATCAAAATATTTTTATATATTATTTTAATGATTGAGAAAATAATTATTTTATATTGTTTTAATTAGCAACAGTTTTAAATAAATTCGATTTCGGCTTAATATTGAAATTGAAATTAAAATTTAATGATCCATTGTTACATATTTGTCTTAAAGATTAGTTTTACATTTATGTTCTATTTGTAACATATGAATATACATTGAATATGGCGATGGCCCCCAAACTAGGCACCACCTGTCTCTTGGGGGCTTGAGTTGTGGTGTCTTTTAATTATAATAGTTAAGTTAATAGTATTAATTATGACATCTACTTACATAAAAGACACATTGTTCCTGAGAACATATGAATTCGTAATATCAACATACCACCATGTTTATTTTACGAATTCATATGTACAGTCACAAGCACAGATATGTATACACTTGGCAAATTTCAAAAGCGATTTTCTCTAAATGCATTAATTGAAATTTTATTGTGTTATGAACATAGTATTTTCGAACCAATGCTTTAATGATATTGGTATCATGTCAAAGTTTGCAATTGTCATTTCATAAAAAAACGCTTTCGAATTTTAGTAAGTGTATACATATTGATGCTCGTGACTGTACATAGCTTCGTAAGGTCGAAAAACTGTATCTATTTGACATCATGTGGCCATTACAACATTTTATCTATCAATCTTTGACCATATGGTGGCGCATACGCGTGGTATGGGGTCGTACGCCTATGAATCAAAATAGTATGAAGTTATTTTAATGAGTTTTGGTAACGGTAGGTATAGGAATTTGCTGGAGAAAATGAATATATTAAAAATTATTTTAAAATTATGTGTTTGTAGCAAAAGAAGTAAGCAAGGGCTGGTCTATAGTTTCTGCCTACCCCTTTGGAAGAAAGGCGTAATACCTACGTATGAAATAATGTATTTCAAACTTCTTTTTTTTACTTAGTTAATTTAAACTGTGTTGGAGTTCTGTCTACACAAGCTAGAAGACATGCAATCACGCCTTTCACGACATTCTCATTAATGCCCAATTCCTCTCTCAAACTCAAATAATTGGCAAATAAGTCGTAAATGGATGCAATAGAATTGAGATCATCATCCTCCGAGCCTGGTCCCAACTATGTTGCGGTCGGCTTCCAGCCTATCCAGATGCGGCTGAATATCAGTATTTTACACGAAGCTACTGCCATCAGACTGCAACCCAATTTCTGGCCAATACCGATATGCGCAAAATAGACTAGTTGTCAGGCTTTTTTAGGCTTCTGACTACCACTAACAATTATCATAGATGTTTGTATGACAACCAGGACCGAGGGCTTTACGTGCTCTCCAAGGTAAGGAGGGGTCGCGATAGGTTAAGAATGGTCACCTATGCACACACTGACCGCGGTGAGTGCAGCTTAACCTTGCAGATCAGTTGATCAGCTTAGTTATTACTTACTTACAATATACTTCAGATGCGCACAGCCATTTCGACCGGACTGTAATAAGCAAAAGCAATTATATTTTATGCCCTCAAGCCCCAAAGTTGGTAGCCGTACATTGTTATAAGCAATTTCCCTTTGTTAGTCAACAATATCCACGGAAATAACAGGAAATAGACACAGTATTATGTTTGTTTTCATTGTTTTTATTTTGTTTCCTCGCTTCTGCAGCGCATCGGGTATGTTTGCTGACGCACAAGTGGATGGCTTTAAAGCAATACATCGTAAGAGAACAGCGTCCCTGATGCGCCGCTTGCGGGGCAGCCCTAACAGCTTCCTGCAACTCATTGCTGGGAGAATGGACACTGACAGCTCCTTCATGGAGTACTGGACAAAACAACATGTTAGGCGTTCCTGATCCAGTGTGTCCATTATTGTAGGGACGCAACAATATGTATCTTATTTGTATTTGTGTGTGTTTTTTTTTAAATTTTATTATTTATGTAATCATTTAATTATTAATCATAGAAGTGTTATATGGATATCTCATGTCTGAAATAAATTATTTGAATTTTGAATTTGAAAAATTTGAATTAACAGATTGTTATTGGCAATTTCGTACTTACACTCGCTAATTAGGTATGCGAAGAGAATTTAAAAGAAAAATGGTAGCACAGTATTGGTTAGCAAGGCGGGGACAAGTCAGGTGAATTCAGCAGTAAAGGTTTAAAGTTATTTTAGTGAAGGAAAAATTCGACTCGCAGGCAGGATTCGAACCTGCGTCTTCTGGTTAGGTACCCCAGACGCTATGACCGCCACCGCGAGTCCCACCTGCCACGTCTAAATTTGCCTGAAACTTTCTGAATTTACGTCTTAATGGTGACGTCAGTTACATCTATTGAAAAACTTCAATTTCACGTGGGAGAGCCATGCTTTGGCACGAATGGGCCGGCTCGACCGGAGTGATACCACGGCCTCACAGAAAACCGGCGTGAAACAACGCTTGCGTTGTGTTTCGCCGAGTGAGTTGAGGTTACCGGAGGCCCAAACCCTTTTAAAGGCGGGCAACGCACTTGCGATTCCTCTGGTGTTGCGGGTGTCCATGGGCGGCGGTTATCACTTACCATCAGGTGATCCGTTTGCTCGTTTGCCCCACTATCCCATAAAAAAAAACACTTAGGTACTTTGCCTCTCAACCGACATGACTTACCTTACGGTTAGTTCTATGTCTAACGATGCTACCATACCTTTTTGTTTTTTTACATTTTTCATGCTAAGATTATAAAGTAATTATAGTAGTAAGTAGTAGAGGTTTAATGTCTTCAAAATGTAAATAACAACAGTTTTTAATAAGCTCTACTTTGATTACATAAGGTAATTAAGACATCATAAGACATCTTTTGGCTCATTTTGTTATTGCCACAATATAATGAAAACTGAAATAGCTTTTTCATCCCATTTCACATAACGCCTCTATCTAACTACATAGGTTTTTTATTAAAATATTTTTGGGATCCATTTCTATTATATTAATATAGATTCATGTGTGCAAAGCCGCAGGCAAAAGATTGTTTCATATTATAAAATCATCCAGCTAACACTAGCCTATTATTATCGTTAAAGAGGCATAATAATTAAAAAACACACTACTAAGTATCCTCCATTAGTTTTACACCCTCAGTGCGAAGGAGTTTCGTAGTCACTGTCTTTATCTTTTCTCCCCAAAACCACAAAATACTGTGAGAAAAATATCACCCTATAATTAGGAATTAAACAAAGCAATAGAATATTTTACTATCCACTGCCCCTTAAGGAAGCCACTGGATCATAAAAAATAATAAGGCTAATTAAAAAAGCCACCCTTAAACATTTACCTACAAATTTATTGCCCGTAAAATTATAAGTCCAAACTTGATATTAGTATCACTGTGACTTTCAATTTGTAAGGTAAATATTTTTCTATTAGCATGGGAAAAGAACATAATAAGCATAGATATTAAAAAAAATATAATACCTTCATACAATCACGCCTGTATTCTCCGAAGGGTTAGGCAGAAGCGTATTAACGGAAACCCAGTTTAAGTCCCATGTATGCCGCTACTAAGAATTCCATAAAGACACCCAATAACACTTTGTTCAACTTGGGAATTCAACCCCGAACCTCTAATAATCCTGCTTGTGGCAACTCTATTTTGATGAGGCATTTTAGAGTACAAATTGTTTGGCTTTTCATAAGCGGCGGGCATAACGTTTTCTACTTGAGAAATTAAAGAACTATTTTTTTTTCAATTATGGCGCCACACTTTTTGTGTATTTGCCAGTGTCAAGTATTAGAATAATCAAGTAGGTAATATTTCCCATCATGGGATTGTATTATGGCACCACACTTTTTGTGTTCGCCAGTGTCAAGTATAATGTTCAGTTGCCCCAATAAAACGGTAGAAACTTTATTGAGGCTTTCATGGAGTTTAGGTGTGAACCCAAAAAGTTACGATTTTCAATTTTATATCATTTGCCTGCACTCTCACACGTTCACTTAATGGTTAATTATCCACCATAATTACACATTAAACTTCGGAGATATTCAAGTTTTGAAAAATAATATAAAATCGACAATGTGCACTTTTCATTTTCCCGCCTAAACCCCTCTCACATTCTTGTAAAAGTATAATTGAAATTAAAACATTTGAACTTCAACTCCTTGGTTCAGTGATGGACGTCTTTAGGCTGTTATGATGATGGTGTCTAAGTGTAAGTCCAGTTTCAGGCATTTAAAAGCTTCCAGGAAAAGATACATCATACAATAATAGCTAACTTTGTTTTTTTACAAAAAAATGTATATATTTCTATTATAAATGTACTAAAAACCAGTAGGTATATGCTAGGGCCAAAGGAAATGAAATTGTGTTGCTGCCAGTGCCAAGTTTATGTTAAAATGATACCGCTTGCAATTTTTTTTAATTACCTACATATTGTCTATATTGCATAAATGAACGAGTATAAGATTTATAAATATGTAAACTATAAAGCTAAAGAAAATTTGACAAAATTGTGTGGATTTTATACTATAAAGTAATTCCGCAAAGCCACCTATTATAATATAAGTCGTATGAATTCGGCTTAACCTTCCGCCGCTCGGACGGGGCAGTGCATATTAGAGTTTCTACATAAAATTTTATAGACGGGGTGCATTCTGTGAGGAAGGTGTCAAAGAGATGACGCCCGCTGTGTAACGTGGTGGGTTTTGTCCATAAATTGTATTAAAAACTATTGTTGTATAGATAGATATCTGTTACTGACTTTCCTATTGCAAATTTCGATTATGGTGTTTCTAAATTTGAATACTTTTAATTTGCTTGTTTAGATACAATTGGCATGTAATATAAAAATGATTAAAGTAACTATAAAATTTAAAAAATAATATTATTATTATTAAAAGCCCGTAGTGTCCTACTGCAGGGCAAAGGCCTCCCCACTCTTCTTCCACTTCTCTCTGTCGACTGCTGCCAGGGACCAATCCCTCTGAAAAGAGTCTACCTCCCAAAATAACATGAAGTAAATAAACATGTAAAAACAAAATAAAGTAAAGTAAACAAATACAGTTAACATATTGTTTTGATATGTTAACTTTTTCGAAGGTTATTTCATATTTAGGTAACTCGACTTCTGTGCAAACAAATGTAGCTAAGGTCAGTTAATAGAGACAATTTTAATTGGTATAATAATTGTCTATCTTAACGTTTTGATGTTTTTCTGTCTACTTAATAAGATCGAAGAACAATTTGAAGTGATCTAGAAATTATTCTTCCTCGAAAATAATAGTAGTATATAAAAAATAGCAGATGTCCTCGTGTCAAAGGTAGCAAGCCCTTACCGTTACCAAATTGAAACTATTGTTAACCCAACAATCACTCACCTTTGACGTTCCGAAGGAATTGGAGTAAGTAATAATATTTATTGTCATACAATCTGGAGTAACTTCATCCTTTTGTTAACCCTGCTCTGCTCTCCTGCAGTATTGTTTGAGGAAGTGTGCGAAACTTGAAGATGCATCCCTGTCTTACACTTTTGCGAACTCATATTTTTACCCACACAAATAAAAGTAAACTTTATTTCTAATGCGTTACAGTTGAATGTTGGGTTCCTTCAAAAGCATTTGTTATGGAGCCGTTTTGTAAAGTCGGTTCCGATCTAGTTTTTTTTAAATACCAAAGAGTACATGTAAATGTCATGATTTATTTTGTGACAAGGAACGCGGCAGTCGTTGTGGGAAATTTACGACGATATTAAGGGGTGGGTTCATATTGAATCTTTGATTATGTATTGTGAACTAATTTATGAAGCAGATGACTTTGTAAAAATAAGGTTTGTGGCAGGTGAGGTAGGCAGCAAAAAGTTTCTAATATATATTTATGATTTATTTTTATTAAAACCGTTATGTTTTATTAATAACAGTAGATTCTAACTGACGGTACGTTTGGTGTACTAGCCGGCTGGCTATGCCACGGGTTATAGGTTTGACCCGCGCACGGAACATATACTTACTTACACTATGTTGAAAAACCCCTGTCCGATTAAAAAGTACTTACTTACGTACGTAGATATATGTGTGAAAAAAAAATGTGTATAATCGCACATATACATGATAGAAGAAAAAATATATAAAAACTAGCTTCTGCCCGCGACTTCGTCTGCGTGGACTTAAGAATTGGGTTTGATAAAAAAACAAATCTTTGCCAAATTTCAACCAGATCCTTACAAATATCCATCCATCCTCATAAACTTTCGCTTTTTTAATATTAGTTGGATAAAGTTTTCTTATGGTAAAGGTTTAATTGAAAATTAATGAAAACAAGTACCTACCTACTGTAATTATAATTATACTAGCTTCCGCCCGCGACTTCGTCCGCGTGGAAAAGTTACTTAGTCTTAGCGTGATGATATATATAGCCTATAGCCTTCCTCAATAAATGGGCTATCTATGAAAATATTTTTTCAAATCGGACCAGCAGTTCCTGAGATTAGCGCGTTCAAGCAAACAAACTCTTCAGCTTTATATATTAGTATACCTATAGAGTATATATTACTAGAACATTCTCTTTTAATCACCAGTCCATTTGTAATGGAATAGCATAAATAGTATTTCAGATATAGGAAACCATTGCTATTGAACTGAGACCAGGCCAGCTAATTTACTAAATGTCAGCCAATAATTAGAAGCATAAAGTTCTACACGGACAAACTAAATTTAATATCGAACACTTCGAAATATTCTGTTATCGTGAAACGAAATGAGTTCAAAGTTAGAGTAACAAATTAAAAACCAATATTATAGTCACGGTAAGTTTTAATCGTTATTTCAACTAGTGCAACTTTATAACACAATAAAAAAATGTCGTAAACTATGCTCATATTGTGGATTAATATCGATAACATAATGCCAACTCTATAATAGAGACGTTAAAATTGTTATAACCTATTTCTAACAATACAAAATCTTTATGATACAACGATAAAGTATTGCTTATATAGCTACTTGTGTTTTTAAACTTGCATTTTTAAGAATAGTCCCCTTATTGTTAACTTGGCTGTAAGTTTTAAACCCCTGAACCTAAGTTCGCGAAAAAAAAATAGCGCGTCACCATTGTGATTTTAAAATGAGAACACGTTTTTATTGGTGTGAATTTTCAAAATGGTGTTTTGTTTCCTATCGAAGACCGGATTAATTTTCAATGGCTAGCAAACGGTGTACAGTTTGATTGATGTGTATGTGTGGAGGGGGCAGTTTAAATGCGATGGTAGTGGGAAAAGGACACACCACGCAAAATTAGTTTTACGATTGTAATAATACAAAAAATCTAAATTTGGATTGGACCACTGGAATTTGGGATTTTGTTATAAAATATATTTTGGTAGGGACCATTTTTTTTATCCTTTTCTTATGGAACAATAAAATGACATAGTTCTTTCCTATACATCCTTTGATGGAGTAATGATTTTCTTGCGATTTTCTAGTTTAACTAAAATATCAATCTTTACGCAATCTTGCACACCTAGTGAAAGTTTCAACACAAAGCCACCCTACATCTCCACCGTCTATCACAAATACTCGCGAAGTTCGAAACATAAAAACTTTCTGACGTTCTGCGGTGGTTTTGGCAGACGATTTGAATTCCTGCCAGGTACAGTAAATTGGTTGGTTGAGTTTTAGGTTATGGAAAAGACGTGTCGACCTTTTTGTAGACTGCCAAGGTCAATTTTTGTTGAAAAATAAAAAGAATATATATCATATTTGCCACACAAATGATTGTATTTAAATTTGGAATTGTAGGACGCAAATTGACTGTCTGTTGTTTTTTTTTTACTTTAATCGGTATTAAAAAAGTTTTAATGAAAAGGAATTAGTCTACTATTTTACTTTAGAACCATGGTACCTACTCGGTTCTAGTTCCAGCAACCTTTACCGAAGTGGCAATTATACATTAGGTAGTAACTCTTGACCTGGTTTAATGTAACGTCCAATAAAAAAGTTGATCACTTTATCAACACACTAGTACCGAGGTTCTCTAAAATATTAGATGCTGCATCAAGAAATATGTTTACTTAAGAGTTTCAGACACTAATTTACTGAATGGCACATTGGGAAATCTAATGTTCTTATTAGAATCGAAATATCTAAATTAAACAAACAAATAAATATATAAAAAAATATTGATTTTCCAGCTAAAACGGTTTGTATTTACAAAACTAGAAACAATGTTACTTGCACTCGATTCCAATTTCACCGGCAACCGAGTATTACGCTTAAAAAATTCAGCGACCCAATAATGGCCGGATGGCAAATTTATTTTTCCACTTAAAAAAAGAGGTCGAATCTTTTCCAATAATCAAGTAACTAAACTTTTTATTTTTAAGATCAGATAAAATAATTTCTAGCACATTTCAACTCATTACCTCATTAGTCTAGTGGTCCCAAGCGCAAGAGTTTCTGGGTTCGTTTCCCAGATCGAGCGAAACGTTAATGGGGTCAGTAACAGCACGCAGTTTTGATTTGTGCCCGGTTCATAGCTCGCTTACGTGGGATCTAAAACTACCGACAAACTGTGAGTGTATATTATTGGTGTACATTAGTACACCACTGCTTAACCCTTCGAGTAATACAGGCGGGATGGTGCGTTATGTTACTTTCTTCAATGCTTCTACATAAGTGTTAAAATTATATTTGGATACACCTCTTACCAAAGTCACCAGTTACGTAGTTACCAGGTGGGCAAGTTATCAATATAAATCGGCCCTTCTCGCCCCCTGACCTCTGGGCACTAAGGATTAGGGGATAAGTTCCCAGCAGTTACGGGTTGACACCTACTTATGGCTTGTAGGGTAGTTTTAATACATGTCGTCTTTACCCTTCGGGTTGGCAAAATTGATGGGGTATGCCCCAAGTATTTGTATTGGAGAAAGTTTGAGTGTACAATGAATGACTATAGTTTTTTATGACTGTTGAAATGTATTTAATAGAATTTTCCATAAAACCATGGCTAAGTAATGCAATATAAATTAATTTCCTGGTAAGGATTATGTTTTAATTCTGATTAGTGCTCTTTCCACTATAAAATGGTTAGAGACCGGAGCGTGGAGATAAAGTTAAATATGTAGTTAAATCTTTTAAATCATATTTCTTTCAATGATATAAATGGAAAAAAATGCCAAAGCCCAGACGCCATTTGGTTCTTAATTGTTATGATTATCAACTTGTATGGATTAAAATCCAAAAAGTATTATAGATTGATTTAAATCCATAGAGTATGAGATCTGTAAATAATATGGCAAATATTTATGTTTGTTGTCTAATTTAAAAAAAAATGTAGGTACATATCCGACTGGGTCACTGGGCTAAATATATTTACAGTTACAAAATATACGAACAACAATAATTAATATTAAAAAAAAAACATTTTTATTTTAAATAGCTCGGAGACCTCTACACTATTTGAACTTTAACTGAGATAAAAGATTCAAAGTTTGCTTTTATAAACTTCCGAGCTAAAACAGACAAGCAACAAATCTTCATCTTCACAAAGAAAGCTGATTGTTACAGATTTGAATATTCCTCACTTTATAAGTGCTTTCAAAGAGCACTTACAAAGGGGTACCTAGTTACCTACTGAATACACTTCGGCTGCTCATTTTGCTTTTGCCCCTCCTTTGGTCCCCTTCCACAATGAAAGTAAGTACTTGGTAACCTATATTGGTATCTGAAGTGTATCCAGAAATATAGGCGTTTTTGTTCAAATATATTTTTTACGCGATATGTTGAGTTCATCCTCCTTTGAGAATACCCACTTAATTTATATTTGGAATAGAACTGAAGAACTTGTCTCATCGCGCTTTTGTTTTTATTTTGTAAGAAAGTATTTAGTAATAGAAACTACCTACCTACTTAGATTTGTGTTCAATGACAGGCTATTTCTTTCGATGGGTGTGATATTCCTCATGGATGTGCACGTGCATCAGAAAGTTTAGGCGGGAAAATGTAAAGTGCACGTTGTCGGTTTTATATTATTTTCCAAAACTTGAATTTCTCCGAAGTTTAATGTGTAAATTGTAGTGGATATTAGCCATTAAGTATTTTTGACAAGTGCGAGTGTAGGCAATTAACATAAAATTAAAAATTGCGTCTTTTTGGGTTGTCTCCTAAGCTCCATCGAAGCCTTAATAAAGTTTCACCGTTTTAATGGGGCTAATGAACAACTGAATGCTTGACACTGGCGAACACAAAATTACACTGGCAAATACACAAAAAGTGTGTCAAAAGAACATTTCTGTTTACGTATATAGTATTTCGAACTATTTTCTAAGTAACATGCTATTTTCGAATAATAACTGAACATAATATTTCAAGCAATTGATAGAGGGAAGAATAAGAGTAAGAAAAATAATTATAGGGCCATTTGAACAAACTACTCCTTAATTAAAAAACTGATCATTATCTATGTAATTTACTTTTCTAAGTGCGAACACAACCCTTCGACCTTCAGTGTACCTACCTTATGTTACAATTTCTTTTATATGTTTTTTTTATTCGGTTGTGAGCCGACCTTTTTTTAGTCCGTGAGAACTGTCAATTATTTTTTCAATAAAAAAAAATCGGCCCACACTAGGTCGCTAATGGGTTAACTTATTCTTGACTTGCAAGTTTTACCTGTGAATCTGTGAATATTTATTCTGGGTTGGCGTCGTTTAAAAAAGTTTCAACTTTAAAACAAAAAATTAGGTGTGAAAAAAGGTAACATGCCATATTTTTCAATTTTTTATTTATATAATTATCTACAAGTAGCAAGGCGTGACAAGATTTTCATTCTGGTACCTATAAATATAAGTAATCATAATTATTTTTAATTATAAGCGGCGGTAGCCTAATTAATGGCTAGGGCGTCGGACTTGCGATCATGTGGTTGCCGGTTCGAAACCCACCCATTGCACTACCGACGTGAACCCACTCGTAACACAAGCATTTAGCTTAGCACGAGGGGTTAACAAGAATACTAGTAATGTGTAACCCACAATGCTAGTAAGCTTTTTTTAACAAAAAAAAAATAAATAATAAAAAAGGAGCCTAAGTTACTCCTTGTTACATCAGCTATCTGCCAGTGAAAGTCGCGTCAGAATCGGTACACCCATTTTAGAGATAATTAGGTATGTTATAACGCTACTATATTTTTTTTTCTAATGCCATCTTCAAAAATACGGTTTGCAAAAAAAGGTGCGGATTTTTGGTATTTAAGTATTATTTGGAAAAAGCTGTCGCCTTATATTAGGATTTAGTTTATAATAGCATCTGTAGAAAATACAAACATTACATATTTCAGGTAGTACTTACCTATATTTTTCTGTTTAGTAACAAGGTTTACTATTTTTATTCTTATATGTTATTTTTATTGCGATACTTTAGGATTTCCCTAATGAAAGTAATAAAAAATAAATATTAAACTTTTAACCTTTAATTCTTTTAATTATTATTATGGCGCCACACATTTTGTGTATTTGCCAGTGTCAAGTATTAGAGTAATCCAGTAATATTTCCCATTTTTCATCATGGGATATTATTATGGCACCACACTTTTTGTGTTTGCCAGTGTCAAGTAGGTACAAGTTGTTCAGTTGCCCCATTAAAACGGTACAAACTTTATTGAGGCTTCGATGGAGTATAGGAGTGAACCCAAAAAGTCACGATTTTCAATTTTATATCATTTACACTCTCACACGTTCACGAAAATTTAATGGTTAATTATCCACCATAATTACACATTAAACTTCGGAGAAATTCAAGTATTGAAAAATAATATAAAATCGACAATGTGCACTCTTCATTTTCCCGCCTAAAACCCTTTTAACCTTTACTGAGTTTTTAAATGAATACTGACAGCTAGAAAACCTGTTTTTATTTCTAAACGCATTAAAACCTGTGCAATCAATTACTCTTTATTTTTTCTGTATTACGTAGGTACTACGAACCCCTTGAATCTTTTAATTAAATGCGCACTTCACGTTTATAGCTAAACAAATAAATTATAATGATAATACAACATTTTACGGTTTGGTTGACACCATAAAGGTGCGAGTGATTCCGGGCGTTCCACTAGTCTTTTGTTTCGTAATCTATGATTTGTTTTTACTTTTTTTGGGACAGACAATTTTGTGATGCAGTTACGTATCGCTTTTTGTTTGCTTGAATGAGCAAGGAGTTCTAAGAAATTATTTTAACTTAAGATTAATCATGTCGATATAAAATGATCAAGAATTGTAGTAAGTATAATATTAAAAAAAAAATACTTTTTAAATCCATGGTATAGTAAACAGAGTAGATAACGATCCGATTCTAAACGTTTTACATTTTAGTTAATTGTTAATTATTTATTTCCTACAATGGCTAAGTAACCGTTCAATAGGAGAATCTAAAAACCGTTTAAATCATTCGAAATATAAATCAATCAGCTTCGTTTCCGCCGCAAAACAACAACGAATCCAATTAATTATCTAAATTAAAAATGTTAAAAAACAGCCATTCCCATAAAATGATAGCGTGATGGTTATCCATTACTGAACAAATGCACTAGACTGTAAAAGCCGAGTTCTCACAGACTTAATATAAAAAAAAAACTCCAAAGAGGTTTGAAACTCGTGCAAAAAAATCCGCGCGTACGCTCCGCTGAATCGCAAGGGTGCTTTATTATAATCTATTTACTCCTCCCTCTCTTTTCAGCAAGGGCATGAGATATGCTTTCATCTCTCTTGCCCAGTAATTAAGGGCATAACTGACCCTGCGAAGTGCTTGAGAAGTGCTTGTTATGATCTTTTGTTTTATTATGCTGCGGTTGAGTGTGTGAGAGCCCTTAACTTCTATAATTTTTGAACGTGGAATAGCGATTTATTGATAAGGTCAGCAGAATATACATGGATATGTTTACGTTTTTTTGGAATAAACGTTGCATACTAGCATTTTCTCCGGTATCGTGGATGCGTTTACAAACACAAATTATCACTTACACAAACACTCAGACTCGGAAAAACTACCTGTAGATCATACAAATATTTGCTCCGTGTGGGGATGGAACCCACAACATGTGGCGCAAAAGTTGATCACGCGCCGCTACGCCAAACGTGTCGTCTGAGCGTTTTAAGTATTTTTATCTCCATCTTCTGTATATTATATACACAAATTCATCGTATTTACCTAATATAATTAATGAAATATTTTCTTTTGTATAATAATATTAGATATCCATTATGATTAAACCATACAATAGCCTCATTAGTCTTGTATTTCTCTGACCGACTTTGGATTCGATACCCATGTGTGCCCATGTCCAGCAGCGTTATTGGGTTTTTCTATGAAATTCTCAGTAGCAGCTCGGGCTTTGAATTTGTGTCTGGTTAATTTTTATAGGCGCGCCTCCTATTACATGGGATAGGACCTAAGCATGCGTGCGAATTGTGGATGTACTGTACAGTACACCTCTGTCTAATCTTTCGGGAATACAGGCGTGATGATATGTATTATAATAAAAAAATACAATCGTAAATAAAATGCATTTCCGGTAATTCAAGTGATCCTTTTATGCTGACCTTACAAAAATTGTCCCGTAAAATAAAAAGCGGACCGTTCCACATCACTAGACAAACTGTCAATAACTACATAAAAATGTCGTTCAGTGTACAATGAATTGCTATAATTTATGACTTATTATTGCACATTCATTATGTTAACATAAAAATGTTTGCTGATCAATATTTATGTCATGTAGATCAAGGGATAGAAGAGGGGCTTATAGAATAATTATTGAATACATTAGAGTTGTGGTGGCACATGATTTGCAGTATTCTTGATATTATGAGAAGCATATTTTTTATTTTTTATATAAGTTAATTTATATTGGACTGCCAAGCAAAAGGTCTCGAGTTCAAATCCAAGGCACGCACTTCGAACTTTTCGAATTTAAACGCGTATTAATAGCTAATTATCATCGTGAGGCAACCTGCATGCCTGAGAAATAATCTCGATGGCGTTTGAAGTCTGCCAACCCGCACTACAGGCATGTTAGTATGCAGTGATTTAGTATTTTCTGGTTTAAATAAAAAAGATTTTTATGTTTTCCTTCAAAGCTAAACAAAATCACACTATGTATATACACATTCATTCAATAAATTGCCTTCACGTAACCTTCGTTACATACATATATAAAAGCTTTTTCCACAAGACAAAAAAATAATAGTACAAACGAAGTTGATACACGACATCCCCCCTAAATCTTGGAACACGACGTAAATTATAATGTTCGGGAACTCCGCACAGAGATAAAATGACGGAGAATAAAAAGATTGCATCAGATAAAATCTATAACGACGCACAGGCGAAACCGGATGCATTTAGTTAGGTATCGTATGAAGCAAGTCTTACTAAAACATCCGTTTACATATATTTTACGCTCCAAGAATTATTTTTAACAAATAAATAATATACATAATTAGCGTTTTCAAATAAATTTATAACTCAGTCATAGCCTAGTGATATGACCATTGGACTGCTAAGTCGAAGTTCTCGAGTTCAAATCGGAGTTTTCGAAGTCGGGCTTAAACGATGAAGGAAAACATCGTTGACGTGTGAAGTCTGCCTTGTGTGTTCGGCTCTAGCCTAATCCATCTGAACTCATTCTAAGAGGAGCCCGTACTCAGCAGTGGGTAATATAATTAATGGATTGATAAACTTCTATAAGCTCAATATGATTGTAATATGCGTGACAATGTGTTTATAGTGGGGGAGCCCAAGAGGGGATATGGGAATTACTCCTGCTCGACAGATGAATGGTCTGAAAAACCTTATCTCAATCAATAGATCTCATTATTGAATGAAAATTGTCTTGGTCTGTATTTAACCGCGATTTATTGTAGGTACTTATATGTGTAAGTACTACCTATACTATATTTAGTCCAGATTCAGCTCAACAGTTAATCATTCCTTATTAGTCTTAACTTATAACGTTTTTGCCTTGTACAATGACTCACTAAATACAATTATTTTTATCTTTAATTCAAAGTAAGTAAATCATTATTACCAATAACGTGATCCGTCTACTGTAACTGCCTCATTAGTCTAGTGGTCCTGAGCGCGACTGCTACGCTAGAGGTCCTGGGTTCGATTCCCAGGTCGAGCAAAGTGTTATTGGGTTTTTTCTATGAAATTGCCAGTAGCAGCTCGGAGTTAGGAATTTGTGCCCGGTTAATGGCAATAGACTCGCCCCCTATTATATGGGACCTAAACATACCAGCGAACTGTGGGTGTCCATTAGTACTTACGCCTCTGCCTAACACTTTGGGAATACAGGCGTGATGGTATGTGACGTGATCCGTTTAAAAATGAAGCAGTAGCGTTAATCATTCCATAAAGTCATAACTTATAAGGTAATAAGGTAACTATTTTACATAACGACTCACTTAAAACAATATTAAGCTATACCTATTTCCCTACGCTAGCCTAGTACTGGTTATCAGACTTCACACGCCGTTGAGAAAATCTCTCAGGCGTGCAGCTTTCCTCACCATGTTTTTCTTCACCATTTAACCGAGTTTTAATTAGCCATTAATATGCCCATGATTTCGTGAAGTCAGAGGAGCCTTGAATTAGAATTCGAAACATTTGACTTAGCAGTCCAACGGTTATATAAAACACTAGCTGTTACCCGCGACTTCGTCCGCGTGGTATTATAAAAAAAAACTAAGTTACTCCTTGTTACATCAGCTATCTGCCAGTCCTGTCAAAATCAGTCCAGCCATTTCAGAGATTAGCCGGAACAAAAAGACAGACAGACAAAAATAGTAAAAAATATTGTTTTGGCATATGTACCGTAAATACCTACATCCAAATGCACTTAGTAAAAAGCGGTTATTTTAATATTATAAACAGACAGTCCAATTTATTTGCATAGATGTATAAGACTAGACTAATAACTGCGATTGATGTTGTTAAGTAAATATAGACAATTAAAAAAAGTAAGATTTAAGAAAGATCTTACATAGCTAGTCAACTTGGCGTACCAGTTTTTTTTATAGAAGTTTTAGTAAGGGTCACTTTATTTCTCATCTGACAAAGGGGTTAGTGAGATAAACTCTCAAAGCCACAAAATACATGGTAGTCAAAATCATGTGTACAATTCGCACACAAAACATAACTTCAGAAAAAGTTCAAGTAATAACATATTCAACACTTTCAGGCGTAATATCTCACACCCCATGTGAGAATTATAATAATATATAACTTTTATACATAAAGGTAACAGTTGCAACTTGAATTTCATATTGAATAGGAACCCAACTCACCGTATCCTTAGCTCCGATACAAAAAAGTAATCCCTATTGCACAATAAGATGGTCCGTGTACAAAAAAACAACCAACTGTCATTTCACAAACCACTAGAAACTCCTTTAATCACACAGTTCTCATTAAATTAATAAAAATAACAACACTTTAAATAAACGATTCCATTTTCGAATAAAACCGCCGAAAACTTAAATATAGAAAAGCTCTCGCGCATCCGCGTGCGTTCGCGCGCAAAGCTCGCGTTCGAATAAATGGAAGTCAAACTTTACCTGGGGACGGTGTGACATTACACTTGATATGTCTATCTCTTTCTATCTCATATAATCTTTTTAAGCCTAAGCGAGGTAGATATATTTTATTTAGGTGGAACGGTCTCCAACATGTAAAAAGTTTTTTCTTCGACCGGTGCATTGTTTTCCCGCGTTATCTTTGGCGGTCTGTTGATAGCTGTAATGTGATAAAGGCCATTGATAAAAATGCTATTAAAAACTCTTTGTATGGGCTTCCTTGTTTTCTGCGGGCATGTCGATAGGAAGTCGCTAGTAAATTAAGGTATTGTGAGCTCATTCATGCAAAAAAGTTGAACTGTTTGCATTTTCAAGAATATAGTTTCATTTAATTTCTCTTTCCAAAAAAACTCTTTTTCCAGACAAATCCTTGGCCCTTTTATATAATATTGTTTTTTTTTTAATACTTAACATAATCATCTTCTTATATCTCCGCAAAATTGGGAGTGCTTGAAATATATTTAAGTCCTAGTCGCCTGATTCCAAATTCTAACTTAGAGCTGGTGCTGAGAATTTCAAGAAAAACCTAATAACATTTTGCTCAACGTGGGCATCGAACCCGGGACTTCATATTTAGCAGCTGCGCTTGCGTCTAGATTAAATGAAAGACGACTTATATCTTTCTGAAAATCGAAACTTACTAATATATTTTTCGAAGTAGGTTTCTAGCATGTAGAAATACACACTCATTACAAATTAAACATTTTAAAGGAAATAACAGTTTACTAAAACGATCAAGTCACTCCGTTACTGTGTGTAAATAGCGGTAGCGGTTTGTTGGTCAGTGGGTTTGTTCCCGTTTGATGCAATTAAACGATTCACTGTGTGCACTCGTGAATTTCGCGTTTATACGACATTTTCTCTTGTATTACTGGACACATTTTGATTTCGTCATGCTTTCTTTTTTTCATAACATGATAAGCATGTTTAATAGAGTATAATTTTTTTAAAAAGCATATAGTCATTATTAGTCTGGTGGACATCAGAGTGACTGCTACGCTAGAGGTCCTTTGATTCCCAAAACAAGCGATCTTACACGCCTGTATTCTCCGAAGGGTTAGGCTGAGGTGTACTAATGTACACCCACAGTTTGCCGGTATTTTTAGGTATAATTAAATAGGGGGCGAGCCATAACCGCGAAGAAATCGAAACCCGACGCTGGTTCTGAGAATTTCATAGTAAAATCCAATTAGGTACACTTTGCTCGACCTGGGAATCGAACTGAGGACCTCTAGAGTAACAGTCGCACTTAGGACTAATGAGGCAGAAAAGTCGAACATAAGTACCATTTCTATGTCTAATATTAGAAAAGATTTTATACCGATTAATAATAGGTACCTATAATAGGTATGATGTAGTGACACGTGTCGAAAAGAGTATAGAATAGAATAGAATAGAGATTTATTGTTTTCGATATTAGTATGCTGAGATGGATTGGATATGTTGAGAGAACGAATGAAAGACGATCCACGAAAGGAATTTTTATGGCGAATTTCAGCGGCAGCGTCGGAAGAAGTCGTCCTAGAAGGACATACGCCGATCCTATGGGCGAGGTCCTTCAAAAAGGTCAGGTGCGTAGTACTTTCAACCGGCGCGTATGTATGAGAAGATGTACCTATGAATGTGGCAGAAGCAAAAGAAGTATGCAGGGCGGGCAATACATCAGCAACTCCTTTGGTGTTGAAGGTGTCCATGGGCAACGATGCCGTCGTCTTATATTTAAAAAATGCAAGAAACGCAGCAAGTGGCTGTCTGTAGTCTCTGCCTACCCCTGTGGGAGAAAGGCTTGAATGTATATATAATATCGTAATACAACCGCCTTGCACTGGTCTCTATATTACCAACTTCAACCTCCTTTTTCAGATCTCTCTAAACGGGCTATAAACTGTCTGAGTAGCGAAACATCCAAAAAAGGTTTTTCTCGCCGTAAAAAGAAACTTTTTACGCATCATAAAAGCAAACAAGTTTTATGTGTAAACTTTTACATCACATAAACTTTAGAAGTAAAATAAAATGTTGGCACCTACATTTATTTTGGTGTAATTCTACAAGAAATCAGGAAAGTTTCGTCTGCCTATTTACTGTACATTAATAAGTAGATATATTTCTACTTAACCTGTCGGAGATATACAGATGAGATAGTATGTCGTGATCAGGCCTAAATAAAAAAGATACATGCCACGACATAAGTATGTTGTCGCATCATCTCATTTCCAGCCATAGTGTCGGCAAATGTATGTATATAATAAAAAAATCATAAGAAGTTTACCATAGCCATAATCTTACCAACTAGAAAAAAAAAATAAAAGAAAATTGCGTGAGGACGGAGAATTCGAATTTCAAAAATTCTTATTCCATCACACGGTTGTATTCAATTATGCCTTGTTTGCACACTATTTCTGAAGCATCAACCGTATCCTAAAATAACAAGAAATGTTAATAAAAAAGTAAACATAAATTATTTGAAAATTACAATGGCACTGCAGCGAATCGGATTTACTTGAATCTGCCGTGACGCGATTTAAAAAAGTTAAACTTTTTACCTTTTTTTGTGAAAACTGTCCATATAAAATAGTGCCTATTATTCTACGGTTCATATTTTTGGAAATAATGGAAATAAACAATAGTGATAATATATTTATTGAAAACGAAGGATGGTGACAAAAGAATTAATCATGGCTAACTTCAAAAGCATCTCTAAGTAATGTCGTTGCCAGTTTTCTTTTTTAAGCACTCACTTTCAGGGTAGAAGGTCCTTTGATTCGAATTTTGAAAAAAAAAATGCAAGTATTAAGCAAAAATCCTGCCAGACTGAAATAAATACATATTGAGAACTAGAACCAAAGTATATCCTTAGTTATTTTATAATGTGAATTATTATTATAACAATTTTATTAAAAGTGGATTTTTTAGACCAGATGGTGATGGGGATTGTTTCAGTCTTGGGTGATGGCGGTGGTGGTATCAGGTGAAAACCAACCAAGCGGAGCTGGGCTTAGTTCAGCAAGAAGATCGAAAGGTAAGCAAGAATGTATATATTGTATAGTATTATTATAATTTTTCAATAGTTGCACCATTAACGACCCCATTTATTTTTGTACCGTTATGTCCATCCTAAGGTTGCCTGGAAGAAATCGCAGTCTGCGATAAGGCCGCCCATTGTATATTTGTAATACTATTGTGTCCTGTCTATTTGTGTTTTTATTGGTGTACAATAAAGTATATATAAATAAATAAATAAATAATACCTTCTCCTACATCAACATGTTAGATGACTGCTTTTTTTATCTCACTTTCATGTTGTTTTCTGCATGTAACTGAAAAAGTGTAGGTAGGTACTTTTTGTCCTAAAATGGTTAAGCTAAGAAATCTGCAAAGTACTTATTTTAAAACTATAAAAAAAAAATTCGTTATTTAGAAAAAAAAACAATACATACATACATAAACTCACGCCCTTCTCAGAAACTATAGACTGCCACTTGCTACGATTCTTGCATGCCTCTTTTGCTTCTGCGACATTTATACATCTTCTCATACGTACGCGCCGGTTGCGAGTACTACGCACCTGACCTTTTTGAAGGACTTCGCCAATAAGATCGGTGTAGGTCCTTCTAGGGCAAGAAAACAACGTTTTTTTTTTCAATTAATATTAATATATACCTTCATACAAAATCATTTATGTCATATATAATTAAGTATTCCTAAGCCACAACAAGTAACAGGTTGATTAATTAATCAATTGCACTCGAATACACGACAGGTGAATACAATAACCCTTTAACAATATTGATTTCCATTCAACCCTAAATCACCGTGAAAAGCAATCAAGCTAAACAATTTCTCAAAGTTTCTGAATGAACTTTTCTTTTAACAAAATTCAAACTACTTAAACACAAAATAAAATGTGTTATTCCTTACGGCTGTCATGTTATGTCTAGTAAAATAAAACAGTATGTCAGGGAAACAAATTAGTGCGAGCGACGTTAAAGTATTTATAACGTCAAGAGATCGACTCGTGCGCAAGTTACGCACCTGCTGTTCAATAACAACGCGGTTCTCAAAGTTGTCGAGTATTTTTCTAACTAAAACTGTGTCATTATTCTAGTAGTTTCGAGAGCAACCGCTTCGATAAAGATTCTGTATTCGATTTACAGACTGATCAAAATGTTATTCGGTATTTTTAATAAATTAACATAACATACCATCACACCTGTATTCCTCGAAGGGATAGGCAGACGCCTACTAATGTACACCTACAGTTCGCTGGTATGTTTAGGTCCCATGTAATAGGGGGCGAGCCTATTGCCATTAACCGGGGACAAATTCCTAACTCCGAGCTACTGGGAATTTCATAGAAAAACCCAATAACACTTTGCTCGACCTGAGAATCGAACCCAGGACCTCTAGCGTAGAAGTCGCGTTCAGGACTACTTGGTTAATGAGGCAGTTCTAATAAATTAATCCCTTAAAAATACTCTCGTAACCTATTACATTGCATGTAATAGGAGAATACCGGTATGATGAAATACCCTTCAGAGATTACCGGTATGATGGTATTGCGGTTAACCGGGCCCAAGTCTAAAAGTTGCCAATGAGAATTTCCCAATAAAATTGCTCAATAGACTTTATGTTAATGAATTATAAAATACTTTTTTGAATGACTACAATGCGCAATTACGACATTACCTACATTTTTTTCACGTGGGAGAGCCATGCTTCGGCACGAATGGGCCGGCTCGACCGGAGTGATACCACGGCCTCACAGAAAATCGGCGTGAAGCAACGCTTGCGTTGTGTTTCGCCGAGTGAGTGAGGTTACCGGAGGCCCAAACCCTTTTAAAAGGCGGGCAACGCACTTGTGACTCCTCTGGTGTTGCGGGTGTCCATGGGCGGCGGTTATCGCTTACCATCAGGTGATCCGTCTGCTCGTTTGCTCACCTATCACAAAAAAAAATTAAATACAAGGAAATCTTTGGGATTCACTCCTTCACACTTTGCTAGCATATATTTATATACTGCAAGTCCGTATATTTTACGTATTCCTAATTATACGGTTGCAGACAGGTGTAAGGACCCTACAAGTGTTGCTAGCATTCAAAATATTATTGTGTTGCCTTGTTAATTTACAGTTGTCAATAATTATAAATATGTTAGCCTTTGTGGAGCATTTAGTGAGGCAGGTCGGATTGTTATCAATATTCGATAAAGTTATAACGTTTAGACGTCTGTTTTACGATAGAAAAACTAGCGACTACTTACTTATAATAGTTTAGTGATGTAGGTAATGTTTGACAGTAATAAACAGAGATATCTCAATAATGTCTTTATGGGGTTTAACGGTTACTTATTGGAACAAAGCATCTTTTTTTAAGATAGCATAAACAAGCAGATAGATGGTGGTTTTCCGCGGACCATGGACACCCGCAACACCAGAGGAGTCGCAGGTGCGTTCCCCGCCTTTTAAAAGGGCTTGGGCCTCCGGTATCTCCACTCACTCGGCGAAACACAACGCACCTACGTGTGGTTTCACGCCGGTTTGGCCGGTCCTATTACTTCGGTCGAGCCGGCCCATTCGTGTCGAAGCATGGCTCTCCCACAGTCAAAAGTCACGGCGGTTATTTCTGAATATCGTGACATTTTCGTGTATATAGAAAGTTTATTCTAAGTCACAACTGTAGACAAAAAATTAAATAAATATATTATAATAAGTAGTACCTGTGGTAACAATGCATTGTCTTGTAAACATCAGAAATTTTACATTTTTTATTAATCAACACGGCAAATGAGCCGACGTGCAACCAGGTCATCGTGATAACCTAGTCCATACACACTTACAACACCTGAGGAGTTGCTGATGCTTTGCGGACCCTTAAGAACACCTACGGACTGTAGACTGCCAGAGCCGCAGCAACCGAGGGGGACCTGGCTCTAACGCGCATAGGTCGAAACACACGCAAAGTTATTTAGGACGGAATCCAACGTAAGGGTGGTAGCCAGCCAGTCAAACCCCAAGAGCAGGAGCTCTGGTGGATGCTCTGGTGGACCTGCTCGGTGGTAGGAACCACCGAGCAGGTCAGATATATTTTCTCGCCTCTTACGAGATATATATTGTAACCTGTCCCGACACGGGCTAAAGGAAGGTGAGTACGGCTTTTAATCAGCCGAAGAGTCTCATATGACGACCTCTGTGGTTTAGTGGTTCGAGTACCGGACTGCTGACCATGAGGTCGTGGGTTCGATTCCCACAGAACACAAATATTTATGTGATGAATATAAGTGTTTGTGTTCGTCTGGGTGTTTCTTATGTATTATAAGTATGTATTTACAAAAAAAAAGTATATAAGTATTATATCCATTGTCTAGTACCCATAGTACAAGCTCTGCTTAGTTTGGGACTAGATGGTGCTGTGTAAAAATGTCCCAGAATATTTAAAAAAAAAAAAATATCGAACAGGTCCTAGTTCCCACGTCGGGTAGAGCTGTGAGAGAGATTTTTTATGAAATTCTGAGTTCCTACTTTAGAGTTTTGCTTCCTACGACATGGAACTTAAAGATTCCAGCGAACTATTGTATAGCACATTTTGGTCAAGCCCTTCAAGGAATACAGACATAATGTTATGATATTTCGACTCACACAAAGTTACTAGCCAAAGTTTCGGGCTTACAAGAGTACAAAATTAAGCAGATTTATTCCTAATAGCCAAAAAGCCCTCATTTGTACAACACAACCCCTCCGCACTAGTTCCGTTTGTATTTAACAGGTTTGCAGTCCATATCGTGACCTAGCCGTGGTAAATTTAATTAAGAGATTACAATCTCACTTGATTTACGTTTATACAAGTCACCTGTCCGACAATATGGCGCCCATTCTGTTGTTATAACAGTCACTGTTCATATACTAAATTTCTAGTAAACAGTAGTAATTTGTCTTTTGTTATGTTATTGATTTGATTGTATGTACGTACATCATTAGATGGAATGCTCAAGCTACACATTAGAGCATGCGCGCTTTTAGTTGAGAATAAAAAAGCCGTTATAGCTCCTTCTTCAGAAGACCATTTCAGACAATGTCCTTTGTCATTGTGACTCTCATATCATTATTTGGAATTAACACAAGTACCTGGACAGAGAGCTGGCTAACAGAGACCATGATTATCCGAGTCTTCTTTGGTAACGTAGTCATTATCTAGGACTAAAATCTAAAACACTTACCTACATACTTATAAAAACCTTTTCAGTATAAAATCAATATAAAAAATTACTATCGTAACCTTATGGACAAATATATTTTATTAAAAGCCCCTAAATAATTCCAGAAAAAAACACTTTAAAAGATCTATAAATTATAGAGGAGATATTTATCCCTATGGGAAAAGCCGTGAATATATGTAAAACGTATCATGCCATAGTAACCCATCACGTTGGTCCAATGCAGGCTGGTGGATTTCACATACGGTCACCCCCTCTAATTTAAACCATCGAAAGCCATAAAATAATTTAATCAAATAATTCCACCATTAAATGAAAAACTGAACTAAAATCCCATAAACAGGTACACAGAAGCAATAATTTCAGTACAGAGCAGCAAATGAGGTATTTTCTCACGTTGTCGCCATAATTGGGGGAGATACCTGCGCCTGCGCACCCGTGAACCCATCGACATGTGAGTGGTACGTTGATAACAGTGTATGTTGCCATGTTTATGTGACGGGGGTGAGTTGGTAAGTGCATAGTTTTAATAAATGATCGTAGGGGATGTAACCGTCTCCTTTTTGGTCTAATTTAAGTGGTATGTATATTTAATAGGCTTCATATTATTCAAGTTTGATTTCTCACGTATTTTTTCACTTACCCACTAACCTACAGAATACTAGAGGCTCAATTTCAATTGGATCCGAATAGTCGTCTTAAAGATGGACGACAAATTATTATCAGCTTTTGAAGGCAAAACTGACAAATGTAACTATTTATATGCGGATAAATAAAAGTCTTGATTTAAACATAAAGTTTAAAATAATATAGCTAGTGAAATTATATCCTGTGATCTTCCTGATTTGTAGATTAGGCCTGTTTCCAAATAAGAAAGTCAGGACCTATAAGCTGACCACGCTGGACCCCTGTGAATCCACCTCTCGTGGATTTCACACACAGTCGCCTCTTTTATGCCTTAAATCATTTTATCAAACAATTACACCACTACTAAAACAATACTTATCAAAAATCCCATAAACTACTACACTCATGCCATAATTTCGGTACAGCGCACCAAATTAGTTGTTTTCTCACGTTGTCACCTTAATTGGGAGAGACACCTGCGTACGCGCCCCCGTGACTTTATCGACACCCTCACTGTTTTAGTGTTATAAGTACTTACTTTTTTATGTTTACGGGGGACACCTTCCAAAGGCTTGGGGATAGCGGGGAATCCATCCTTTTGACTACCATAAGCACATGAATACACTGAAACCTTTATAAGACCCATGCAATGCTTGTTAGGGAAAATGTAAAGGGGTCTCTCATGAGCCTCACTACCCTCGGTAGCTGGTGACACTGTTCCGTCGTCATTTCTCGTCTCTGACGATGGATAGAAAGGTAAGGCATGCAAAGAATTCCACGGACGGGGCCACAAGGCAAAGGAAGTCAGGTGCAGTTTCTATTCCGTTCCAGTCCGAAAAATCTTACTGTCTCCCCAGTTGGTAGAGGATTTATGAGGGTTTTCTGAAAAAGTTGATGGAAATAAGATACACATGAATAGTGTAATTGTAGTTCTTATGCACGTTGAAATAAAGGTTTCTTCGAACGACAGACGAAAAAGCACAGATCGACAAATATTTAGTATGATACCTAGTCTCTTTTGCAGTACCGTATTACTAAATTATATTTGTCCCTTTTTGGCTCCGCAAAAACGCGTTGACAGTCAAATGTCATCGTGGGTCGAAAGTGCCCACACACTCTATTAAATGTAATGATTGGACACTTTTCAGAACTAATTTTGCATTCTCGACTTTAACACGAAGTTGTAAGATTGAAACTCCATTTTGAATTTATCGATCGATTTTCGCAAATAGTATTGATTGCAGTCTCCAGTGTATTGCAGTTGACAGATGATTTTGTTGAGAATACTTTATTAAGTGCGTGTCGAATTCGACAATGCAATGCCAAATTTTACGCGTGGTTGTCTATAGAAAATATATTGTGTTATTTTATTTCATGCTTCCATTCTGTATTGAGGTTGTGGAAAGTAGAAATGATGTTGCATATTAGGCTAGATGCGTCTACGATATAGAGATTTTTGTCAAGCTGTAATTTCGACAATGTTGGCATTACTACCTAATAATTTAAGGTCATGTACGTTCCTACCAAGCACTTCTTATCCATTTATGATTACATATTATCAAAATTCTAAAGTAACTATCTGTTCGTATCATATTGTTCTGACACCTAAACCACTGAACCAATTTTGATGAATTTTAGTATAGAGATAGATTGGATTTTAGAGAGGGACTTAGGCTATTTTATGTCTCAAAAAGTGGTTTGGGGATGCGAGTGTAACCGCGGGCAACAGCTAGTATATAAATAAATCATAATAACTGCCACATTAGCCTAGTGGTCCTGAGCGCGACTGCTACGCTAGAGGTCTTAGGTTCGATTCCCAGGTCGAGCAAAGTGTTATTGTGTTTTTCTATGAAATTCCCAGTAGCAACTCGGAGTTTGGAAGTTGTGCCCGGTTAATGGCAATAGGCTCGCCCTCTATTACATGGGACCTAAACGTACGCCTCTGCCAAATCCTTCGGGGAATACAGGCTCGATGGTATGGTAGTAAATCATAATAACTATCGATTTTACCGACATTATTACAATAACAATATTATCAGTCATAAACAACTGTTACAGTTTAAAATTTAAACCTTTTTTCTATCACTTCCGCACCTTTGAGGGTCTGACATAAAACCTTATTTTATTGGTTTACGAACGATTTGTACAAATTAGATTATCTTTAGGATAACAGATGTTCCAGAACAGTTGTGTTTGATATGTTCGATAGTTCAAACTTTGCCGACTATTATCTAATAAAATATTTAAATAGAAAATAAGGATTTAATAGACTTCGATAAAATTATTATCTTCGGTAATTTAGGGTTAGATTTTTTTATGAATTTTATAATGACTATATATTAAATTATAATACCAGTAGGTAAGTTATTTTTAATGTTATTGACATGCTAAACACGACAAATTAAAATCGTTTAAAAAAACGAGGGAGCGTTTTTCTTTTTAGTCTTTTTTAATTTTTTGAACTATTTCTAAACAAGATCAGCAATACAGAAAAATTGATAATTTTAAATAGTCATAGCTATAAGTAAATTATAATCATTCATATTAAATTTACATAAAAACCTTTAGTAGTTATATTACTTAAAATCGGTGGTGGCTCAAATCCGAAAAAATGCAATTCTTCCTGATCGTGCGTTTAAATTTATTTTTATTATGTAGTATCGACTGAAGACGGTACTAAGCTATAAAGACTACTTACTTACATTAAATAATGAGCCATCAATCAGATTCAGCTTTCGTTGTTAACCCGTCGTTTACGGGCTATAACTTGGTTTCCCCTTTTTGAATTTTATGAACCATGTAGTGGCTTCTGTACGCATTAATGTTTGACTCACTTAATGGACTATCACTTTATATTTGAAGTTATAAATTTTATGTAAAATATATTCGACCGCAGGAAACTCGAAATTTCGTCCCCCAGTTTATTCGATATTTTAATTTTAGAAAAAGCGTAACCGAAAATAAAATTTATAATAAACTGAATTTTAAATGTTACAAATATTAGCCGCGGAAAGCTTGAAAAATGGGATAAATGGAGCTGTTATGATGAATCGATGTTAATGATATTCAAAATTTAAAACTATCGTCCAAATTCTAACCCCTCTATTGACGCCTCAGGCGAGAAAACAAATACAATACACGCGTACATGTGTCAAAAATTTAACAAAATAACTGAATACGTGTTCATTACACGTCAGTTGACATTGTCTGGCTGTAGTGCGCATTGTCCAGCTAAAGCGCATGCTGGGCACGGCGGGGCCTGGTCGCCCACACCCTGTCGGCAACAAAGGGTTAACAAAATTCGAGCGAACGAATAAATGCATACGATTTGATAATTGGATATTTTAATTATGAAAATTTTGTAAAGGTGTGGTGTTGTTTAATTTGTGTTAGAAAAAGAAATATGTGACAGATAACAGGCTGGAAATTAAATGAACTAGCAATGGTATATAATTATTTATTTAATAAAAAAAAAAAAATTCAAGCTGTCACTTTTACCGAAACTTGGTTAATAAAATATATGACTAGGTCATAGCCGACCTCATCCTAGATGGAGAAAGGTTACGAGGTTGATCCAAGGAAGAGGGAGAAGGGTTAAAATACGTTTACATACCATCACGCCTGTTTTTCCCCGAAGGGTTAGGCAGAGGCGTACTAATGTACACACTCGCAGTTCGCCGGTATGTTTAGGTCCCATGTAATAAGGGGCGAGCCTATTGCCATTAAAAAGTCACAAATCCAAATGCCGAGCTGCTACTGAGAATTTTATAGAAAAACCCAATAACACTTTAGTCAACCTGGGAATAGAATTCAGGATCTATAGAGTAACAGTTGCGCTTAGGGCCACTAAGCTAATGAGACAAGTTCTATAATTACGTTAATTAATAGTTAAGTACGCAAAGGTTGTTTACCGTGCTTTCATGTCGCACTGTGCTAAGTCTCCAATTCCCCGCACTCTGGCCGCCCTTAATAATCTCTTAGATTCTAATCCAGCAGGCGATCTGTTTGCAGATGGGTGGACGAATATTATATTGGTATGTCAAAAGTACTGTGAGAGGACTTTATGAAAGTGTTGTTAACCTAATTTGGATTTGCTTGGTTTATTTTGTATATTTTAATAATAAATAATCTCTTTTTTAATTATTAATTTTATTATAAAATTGTAAAAAAGTTGTCTGTACATTGAAGATATTTAAAAAAAACAAGTGGCTTATGGTATATAAACGTCTCCACATACAAAAATGATTTTTTTAAAATTCTTGTCTGTTTGTTACGTGTTGGCGCAAAAATTACTGAATGAGGTTTTAATTTTGTTACCACTGTAAAAAAGTAAATCTTCCAACTTAAAAACTGGTGAACTTCTTATCTCAATTATTGAAACTGAACCTGATATACAGCTTGACCTCTTCGTTGTACAGAGAGCCATACAACGAAGAGATTATTACTGTTGCTTTTATTTAGATATTTTATTGGGTTCGATTTCTAATCCTAATATAGTTTCAGGTGTGCAAAGCCGCGTGTAAAAGCTAGTAAATAAATAATTGTGTCGTTCTCTGGCACCTTTGAACAAACAGGGGAACTTGAATTAATTATTCATACAATTAATATACGACCTTCATTAAAAAAAAATCAATAACCGCCAAGCGGTGGTGCAAAAACAAAGGTCACCATTGGTATGTAACGTTCGATGGTAACCTTTGCGCAAGCGCACCCATTAGCAGCGGAGTGTTAATTAAATGCAGTTGTTTGTTGTATGATATGTGGAATAGTGTGAGTTTTACAGGGGATTCTTAAATTTTAAATTGAATATTTTTAACACATATGCCTACATTTACAAACATTAGCTTTTATTCAGTGAAGCTTTTTAGCTTTTCTTTTTAACAAAAGATTTTGCCTTGCCTCTGTAATTTGTGCAGTTTACACCAACTGGGAAATAATTTTTTTTATAGCCCGATTTCAAATACATCGAATTTATTGAATCTGTCATTATAACATTTTGCACCTCACTGCATCACAACACATCTAAATTAAACCCTAACTGTAGAATCGGCAATACACCCAAAAAAATCACATCCTAAATTATTTTTATCTCCCAAGACGTCCCACGTTTTTTATTCACGGAAGAGAGCATTTAAAAAAATCATCACCAACCCCACATTAGAAGAGGGGTGATGGTATGATTTTTTATGTAGGAAAAAAATATAAAAAATCTATATAGAGCAGTGCTATTGTTGAACTGATCTTAGAGAACGCCCCTCCAATAAACATTATAAAAGATAGATAGAATTAACCACTCTATTTATTCCATTAAATAAAATACTCCCTGTACGACTTTAACCCTTACGATACCGTGATAGTTCACACAGATCTTCAAAAGTCGAAAAAATTAAAGTTGTCGAAATTAATAAAAGATAATATATTCTATCGATGTGATAATATTTGCATTCGTTTCGGTAATCTATGTATGTAATGTGATAATTGGGTTAGCCAAGATTAGAGTACAAATCTTTGATGTTTTATTTTGAATATTTAGGCCGCTAATGGCATGTCTTGGGACTTTTATTTCTTGGAATTTAATTTATTGGGTGTAAAACTGTTACTGTGGTGACGAATAAAGAACGTGAGAAGTAATATTAATTGTGTATTTGAATAATTAAGTTAGAGGTTAAATTCTGATTCCGATAGACAACAACGGAGCTATCCAAAATTTCATGGAATTTGAATATAAAGCAAGTCGAAGGGTTAGGTATATGAAACTCAGTAGAATTCTCAATAAGTTTGTGTAATATAAATTTTCATGGCATTTCATATTTAGAGCTGTATTTAGTACATCGTAATATATTTATTTAAATTTCCGTAAATAATTATGTACACAAATGAACTTATTTAAGGTTTTATAAAATAAAAATAATAGTTAACATTTAAAAACATCGGTTAGTACAGAATAAGTCGTTGAATAAAGACGCCGTTGCATTGCATTTTCTGTAATAAAACACGATAATAAACCAATTTATCACTTGTAAGACATTTTTATATCGGCTTAAGTATATTCTAGATATTAATGTTAATTGTAATGAAAAAACTTGACATTTTCCAAAGGTTAGGCGCGTGCTACACTGCATCTGCCAACGGTTGTTGCAATTACTAGTAAACTACTTACCATTTATGGTCTAGCATAATGCCTAAAGTAGATAGATGAATGGCACACGCGGTGGACGGGTTAAATGAGTACTTGATACGTTTTTTTATGACGATTGACAATTAAAATGAATGATGACGACGGATGTAAAAAAATATACCATTAAGCTTCTTAGTAATATTGTTTGTGGCTTTATAGTGATGCCATCACAAATGTATTCCACGAAGGGTTAGGTAGTACTAGCTGATACACCCATAGCTTGCCGGTATAGGTCCCATTTAGCTGGCGAGCCTATTGCCATTAACTGGGCACATTAAACTCCAAGCTGCTACTGAGAATTTCATAGATAAACCCAATAACACTTGCCTGACCTGAGTATCGAAACCAGGACCTCTAGCGTAGCAGTTGCGCTTGGGACCACTAGATAATAAGGAACTAGCTAATGGTGAGATCTTAATTTTAGGTTTGAGATGAATTCTCACCTGACATTAATAATGATTTCAAAAATTAAAGATACAATCCTATTATTGTTACCAAATACGATTAACGTAAAAATGTCTTGAAAATATTTAAAAAGAAATAAACACGGGCAGATGGCACTAAAGGTGGGTGCACAATTGCATAACTCAACTAAAACTGGAGCGCCCGAAATTCGGAAAAATTGAATCACCGTTACGTCTTTGCATTTCTAAGTTATAGTAATAAGTACGGCAGATCAGCTGCTCCTTACACAAAGAAACTGCTCTCGTTCTAACCTATTGTCAATTCACTATTGTTGCATTGTTATCTTAAAATGCGTATTCTTCGAACGGGAACTTCCGTGTGCGAAAACGGAGCGAAGACGACAATGGCGTTCGCCCTTCTATTTTTTTCCTAGTCCGCCAAACTAGTTTTTTTTTCACTTCATGTAAATGTTGATTTATTTTCGTCAACAATGCATCGTCGTTATGGGAATTTACGGGCTCGATACTTGAGGAGCTAGTTTGTTACCAAGGGTAAGGTAACACGAGTTCCGAGCTCGCACATATGTACTTTGCCTTACATTTAATTTGGTATTACAATGAGGCGTAGTGAAGTGGGAAATTAGCGAAAGAAACTTGATTTCAGTAGCCATTGTTGATGGGAAAATATTTTGCTTACAGTTCAAGGGTCACTAGATTAATTGTTAAAACTGCGAATTCGAGTGTATAAAATTACATCTATTTCTAAATAGAAACGAGTTTGTTATGTTCAAAATAGTATTTTAGATTTATCAGTACAATTCTCGCAAATGATGTCAAAGAAACGTCGGAAATAATCAATTCCCCGTGTGTATTTCAATCAAGTATTGCTTTTAGAGAAAATTGTAAGTTAGTAGTAGTAAGTTAGTAGTAAGTTATAAAAACAAGTGCCCTACGATTATTTAATTCCCTGGTCACTTATTGTTGTAGCAATCAAGATGAAATATAGTTATTTTAGTGTATGTATATATGGTTTGTATTTATATTATGGTATAGTCCTTCTATCTCACGAAGTCCTGTATGATGACCTTTATGTAATTGAAATAAAGTTCAAATTTCAATAATCTAACGGCCTTCGTGAAATAGAATATGTATAAGCAACGTAACTTGTAATATCATACTCGTTTTTTTATTTCAAAAATACAATATGTATATTATTTAGTTATAATATATATAAGCATGTTTCTATTTATCATTTATAATTGCCTGTTTCTTCTTAAATTATCCGTGTCCATCAAATTTACATTCTCCGAAAGCAATTTCTTACACAACAATAACACAGCCAATTGTACGATTAAATATGTTTGTCTAGGTATCTTATCTATTTTATCTGTAATCTTTTTGGTGTACACTAAAGAGTATTTTATACATCTATCGGTTGATTATGGTTTATGGCCTAATCCTTGTCATTTTGAGAGGAGACCCGTGCCCAGCAGTGGGGCAATATATAATTTGTTGATGATGAAGAAATACATTTTCTTTTCACTGAAAAACACTTCTAAAGTCTGTTTTTTAAATTGCCTGAATTTTTCTAAGCTACGTTCCCAATAAGTAGAACTGGTTTTTCAATAAGCAGTTACTCATAGACCTTAGGGTCTGTGCTCACAAATAAATCAACTATGTTTTGACCCCTGACCTGCCTGGTTTAGGGGATTATGGTTGCTTGCCAGTCCCACGTTAACGATTCTAGGATGACGGTATACTTATATTTTTTTTCTGGGTACGGTTTCACGGTTTTGTGATTTAGTGTTGAGTTACTGTGTATTGTTTTTATGAATCGGGTTAAAGTAGTTATAAGCATTAAATAGTTAGTTGGTTGGTTGGGGGAAATAATAATGAGTTCTGTCTAGCTAGATTGTTGAAAAATGACGGGTCTCCTTTCAGAGTAAGAGGGAACTGTGTCCCTGGAGGGTTTTACTCTACCGCACTAGCCTACTGAAGGTTGATGTCTATTGTTTTTATTTTTATTATTATAAAATATCTATCATTTCTATGAGAATATTTATAACGGAATACCTGACATAAGCAAAAAGATTGCCCATAGAAAACGTGAAACAACGCTTGCGTTGTGTTTCGCCGAGTGAATGAGGTTACCGGAGGCCCAAACCCTTTTATAAGGCGGGCAACGCACTTGTGACTCCTCTGGTGTTGCGGGTGTCCATGGGCGGCGGTTATCGCTTACTATCAGGTGATCCGTCTGCTCGTTTGCTCCCCTATCCCATAAAAGAAACCGCAACAAAATCAGTTGTGTAGTTTTAAAGATCTAAGCATACATAGGGACAGACAGCGGGAAGCGACTTTGTTTTATACTATGTAGTGATATACACATCATAAATAAAATAATGCCTAATAATGTCATGTGACAATTAGTTAATGATAAATTAGCTTATTTACATTTTTAGGTAATTATTAATTTAAATACTTATCTTTTACATTCAAAAACATAGTTGTACGCTAAAACTTATCTCGTAAATCACATTAAAAAATTAGGAACATATTTTATTCCTATTTTTTTACCGGAAACATGACGTCATCGGAGTGAACTGATTGAAGGGTAGTTATAAGCTTTATGCTAATAAAATACCAGGTGGAGCCAGGTGTCAGAACAGTGGGCGTGACAGCTTGTGATATTGATTGACGAATATTTACATGCTGACCTTACAATGACATGTGTGCAACGCTGTGCATATGCAGAACCGAATTAGGAATGTTTGTTGTTTATACGTTATTTATTAATAACTAGTGGCCCACCCCGGCTTCGCACTGGTGTAGAAATCTCTACACACTTTTTTTTTAATATTCCATAGTCTATGTTAATCTGCAATAAGGCAGCATTTAAATGTTGAACTATTTCTTGAAATCGGGCATTTAGTTTTTGAGTTTAGGCGTTACATACCTACACACAAATCTTTGTTCTTTACAATATTACCTAGTATAGGTAATAAAGACAGATACATTGATCGACATTAAACAAATGCTGTGCTCAAGGTTCTGGGTTCGATTCCCGGGTCGAGCAGTGTTATTGGGTTTTTCTATGAAATTCTTATTAGCAGCTCTGACTTTGGGATTTGTGTCCCTTTAAGGGAGAGACCATGATTCTCTGAGTTTGTTTCGGTGTTTCTCCTCAGAGTTCTTCAGCAAGGAAGTGCCGGCGCCATTTCGAGCGCTAGTGCTGAAAAAAGTAAATAATTTTGGCGTAAGTTTTTGTTAAATACATAAAAATTAACAAACATTCATTTCATATTTACCGGGAGTTTTGTTAAAGATTCATATTTACCGCGAGTAATATTGTTAAAGATATCGTAATTTTTGCTTAGTTACTCTGTGTGCTAATTGTCAACACCTCGAAGGTTATCATTGAGCATCTAATTAGTATATACTTTGGGTATTATTTGAACTATGAGTCTGTTAATTCCGGTTCCAAAAGGTCAGTTATGTTTTTATCAAGATGATGGCATGACTGACAAAGTGGCCACAGATAATAGAATACTAGTGTATGGGGCAGTGGCTAAGCAATAATTTGACGACATGTTTGGCGGCTGAGCGATCGGCTTCGGCGCCATGTGTTGTGGGTTTGATCCCCGTACGGAACAAATATTTGTATGACCTACAGGTAGTTGTTCCGTAGTGAGTGTTCCAATGTAGGGCAATATCTGAACAAGGTTTTTGAAGATAATTATTGATAGTACATCCCATATTCCGTCACGGTCGATTGTAATACAAGTGTATCCTTTTAAAGTCGGAAGCAAGATCTTTGAGAACAGTATTGATATCAAGATGTTTCACCCTTAATATATTTGATACTGATGCACAAAAAATATTGTATATTGTCAATAAATTACAATTGGAGTGGAATAAGATCCTGCTTTGAGTATCAATTGTAAACTAGAAGAGTAAAGCTTCAGCCAAGTAAAATAGCCCTATTACCGGATGCTCTTAGCGTCAGTTACATATTCTTTAAGCTGACTGGAACTAATATCTGACCTAAAAATACAAGTGGAATTATCATTTGGATTTACATAAATATTTCCCAGCTCGGTGGAAGATAACTAGAGTCAATCCAGTACCGAAAGGCAGGGCGGGAGCTGACTTCAGTGGCCGGTCGCGGTGCTGTCGACGCCGGCAAAGGTGTTTGAGTCTGTTATTCACCACGGTATACAGGAGCAAGTGAGTAGACAGTTATCGGATGCGCAGCACGGATTTCGGCCGGGGCGCAGCACTGCTACTAATCTCCTTAATTTCATGGGATATGTAGTCCCTGCGGTAGATGCTGGGGTGCAAGTAGATGTAGCTTATTTTGACTTCAAAAAAGCTTTTGACACCGTGGACAATGACATCTTACTGCGCAAACTAGCAGAGGTCGGGTGTACCCCACATATATTGCAGTTCTTCGCGAGTTACATGCAAAATAGACAACAGTATGTAGACTACAACGGATGCGAATCCGAGCTATATCACACTTGGTCTGGTGTAAGTCAGGGCAGCAACTTGGGGCCTCTACAATTCATAATAATGATAAACAATCTACCAGAAGTCGTAAGACATGGTTCTTGTTTATTATATGCAGATGACCTCAAGTTGCTGCTTGAGATTAAGTCCGAATCTGATTGCGAGCGCCTACAGGAAGATATAGATCGAGTAGTGAAATGGAGTCATGAGAACAAACTGTAAACAAACTGTACTTCAACGTATCCAAGTGCTCGGTTATGAGTTACACCCGTGCCCGTGCACCTCTGCTCTATGAGTACGTGGTGGACGCGGCACCAATGCAAAGAGTAAGGGAGGTGAGAGACTTGGGTGTTCTCATGGCTCCCGATTTGTCTTTCCGTGAGCATGTAACCAAGATCTGTAAGAAGGCTTATAGAAATTTAGGATTTGTACTAAGACAGACGCGAAGCTTCACAAACATCACAGCAGTTAGGGTTCTGTATGACGCACTAGTCAGGAGTCATCTGGAACATAGTGCGGTCATATGGGCCCCCCATCTGATGTTAGAGCGCGTACAAAATAAATTCACGCGCCATTTGTATAAAAAGTTATATGGGGTATACCCGTTTTACCCACTGATGTATCCCACCCTGTTTGTCCTGGGCATGGTTGGCTATAATCAACTGCATGTCCGACGGGATTTTACGCTGATCGCCTACTTGGTGAGAGTGCTTCGTGGAGTGAAGAGTAATCCGGGAGTATTACAGCGCTTAAGTTTGTGTGTGCCGGACCGGTACGTGTGGAGGAGGCATCGCCCGCCACTGCTACTGGTACCTACAGCCAGGACTAACCTGCTCGCCAAGGCGCCCATAACCAGAGCTATCCGTAACATCAACGACCTTCAAACTCAGATTGATGTCTTTACATGTAGTTGGAGTGAATTCGCAAGGGTATTATTGTATACATTGTGCTACAAGCAAAATAAAACTTAAATATATGATGCAGTAATGTTTGGATTGTGTGTATAATTTAATAATATTTTTATTTGTAGTTGAATTTCTGTTATTTGGTAAATACATAGTTTAATATTTTTATAAGTAATAATGTTTTATGTTCTTGACTGTCGCATTAGGGTAAACCCTGTAATGATAGTTTAAGTTGTTACAATAAATAAATAAATAAAATTTTAAAATTAAAATGAGTTCTACACGTAGGTACTCTAATAATAAATCTTTGATTTTATTTTATAGCATTTCAATTTAATCTATATCCATTCCAACCGTATTCAAGAAAATCTGCACAAAAAGCAGTATAAAAAAATAGTTTAATTTTGATGTAGGTATGTAGTTGATGTAGGTTTTATTCAACAAAGGATAACTACCATTTCATGCCCACCCATAAACGCATTAGAAATAATACCAACTAAAAATCAAAGTTTGAATGACATTAAAGTACTTCGTAACACGATTAGGGATGTCCGCGTTGTCAGTTCGCCACTCTATCGATATGATGACGTCATTGTCGACAAAATGACACGCATTTTATAAAACGACATTTAAAAAGCGAACGCGGTGTCCATCCGTGCGTGTGCACTTTTATAAAGAACAGAAGTTAATACGAGTATGTATGAAAGAATATTAAATTATGAATGCGGCTAAAATTATTAAAGTGAATCGTATTTTTCCATTGCTTTATTATTTAATCAAAGGGCATCGAAATATACATATATTTCTCTAGTTGTGTTTGTAATTTTTACTAATCTGTAGTTTTTTTTATCAAAGCGTGCACTGATGAATTTATTACTGGTTTCTTCTAATTAGATTAGGTCTCCACGTGACAGCCTAAACCTTGCGTGGAGACCACTAGTCAAAATAATTATTTGACTTTTAGGAATTGTAATAATGTATTATTTTAAAGACCTGTAACACTTTTGGCCATGCTATGCTTGGCATTTCTTTAAGCGATCGAATCATAAAGGTAAAGATCCGTTATAGCTCAAAGGATTAGCAAACTTAAGTGGCACTGGGCAGGGTACATTGCTCGTAGAACTGACGGCCGCTGGGGCAGAAAGGTTCTCGAGTGGAGATTACGCACCGGAAGACGGAGATGGATAGATGACCTGGTTCCTACGAGTCGTTCGAAGCAGGTGCCATACAATTCTTGCCGAAGCATGGCTCTCCCAAGGTAAACGTGAACTTGGAAACTGTCTCTAAAATTTCTATTTACAGAAATAGATATTTTAGAGACAGTTTCCACCACCAATTACCAATAGTTACCAATATCATTTCAGCATATTTTCATTTCATACCCTTCCAAGTAAATCCTTTTTAAACAGGCATTGAACACGGTCCTGCAAAACATATTTAAAACAAATAATTAATATTGACCCATGCTTTGGCACGAGTGCGCTCGACCGGAGTGATATCACGGCCTTACAGAAAACCGGCGTGGAACAACGTCTACGTTGTGTTTCGCCGAGTGAGTGACGATACCGGAGGCCCAGACCCTTTTAAAAGGCGAGCAACGTACTTTTGACTCCTCTGGTGTTGCAGGTGTCCATGGGCGGCGGTAGTCGCTTACCATCAGGTCATCTGTCTGTTCGCTTGCTAACTCGCTCGCTTGATAACCAATAAAAAAATCGTTTACGGTAGCTGTACTTCGTCCAACTGGATATATGTCACTCTTTTATTGTTCCAATCTCTCCATGACACTACGAGTATTTATCCGATAAGAATAACAAACTTGAGTCAGAATTTCTTATCTTATAAGCTAAGCTATTTAAATAAGGAAGAAATTGAGTTTACCACACGATTACTGCTGTTATTCAGTCTGGCTGCCTGTATAGTGTGTACCAGAAAAGTTATCTTAATCAAATAATATGTATTTAGTGTACAATGTGGCTAACTCAATCTCTATTTCAATGATGTTACTGCTATTTGGTCATATTGGCAGATATGAACAGATAAGATTATAAAACTTTCAGTGGAAAATTGCACATTAGTAAACTTAATTTTATTGAATACATAGACTGCCTGGAGCTTATTTTACGTGACCAAATTTAAAAACATTCATTTACTTATTGCGCATAATATACATACTTAAACATCTATATTATATCCCTGAACTCTAGAGGGCGTAGAAGCAGGCAAAAACTACTCAAACAATAAGCGACATTTTTAATTACGTATCTCAATGACCCAATTATTTCCACATAAGAAAATATCCCTTTAAAATTATATCAACACCGCTAATTAAATGTCAGGATTAGCTGTCAAAATCGAACAAACATTAACCCATTGCCTTTATTTTTTTTAAGACATTTACACTATTTTTAATTCGACAATGCGGTACCGCAATACGTACCCTTTTAAAGTAATAGGACCTCTTTAAAGTAAAGTCAAGTAATTTGAGTACTAATTCTTGAACGCGTGTACTATTTTTTGTATTACAACTCTATTTTGCTGCATCAAAACTTTATGTACTACCTTATTACACAGAAAATAAGGTTTATTTCAGTGTGTAAAGGAGTTTTTGACGTGGTGTAAGGGTGGTGATTCTAACACAAAAAACGAAATCAGCTGCCGAGACCCTTCTTTTGTTTGAAATGGAATAAATATATCTTAGGAGTTTTGTGCAAAGGTATTTGCGAGCCGAAATGCGGTTGAATGCTTGTTAGACGCAGTAGTGTTGGGAAAGTTGATAATATCGAATCCGATTATGATTATGCAATAAACGATGTTTCTTGATTGGTTCAGACCAATCAAGAAACATCGTAACAATATCCGCTTCTACTATTTTCAATATAAGTAATTGTTATCTGCAACGATTTACAGGTACCTTTTCTACAATTCCGCAGCTTGGAACTGTGCGGTAGACTATTTGTCGACGTATCGCACACTAGACACTACACAAATAATCAGCTCAATCCAAAAAATCGTGACGAGCAATCATTATCAACTTTGGACGAAATTCAAAAGTAAAATTCAAAACGTGCCTCACAAGTTACCTACGTAACAAAACGACAAACGTGTTCTTTATTTGAACAGGATTCCTTCCGACCGGATGATCGACATAGATTCAATATTTATCGAACAAATTGTATGCAGGACATCACTAGGGGCCAGGTGAAGCGCGCATGGACGGCGGTCCTTTGATAGGATTCGTCGCAGAAAAATAAGATATTTATGTCAAATAAGCATATATAATATTATAAGTATTTATAGCGGATTACAGAGATATATTTTTCTTGAAATTAGTTTTACTGGCGACTACAGAGACCTTTATATGGTACCTAAAACTAGGCCATAGCCAAGATAAAAACAAGTCACGCTGTGGTTAGAAGTTTCGCTAGAAAATGTCTGAAGAAAAGTTAACCTTGAGAACGCTTACTAGGTTTACCGCACAGCACATTGTTCTACGTTTGCTATTTCCTCCTTGATCATCGCAATTTGATTACTTCTAAGGGCCACTTGCACCAACTTCTTAAATATGTTTAAATTGTACTTAAACACAATTTTTCATAGAATTTTCGTGTTTATCATAAATGTCAGTGCGCGGATATTCTTAACTTGAATTTGAGATTGCTGGCTGTGTGTCTGATGCCTACAAAATATTTCCGTATGAAATTTTAAAGCTTAATAATCAGCAGGAATCTAACTTATATTAGAGATCTAAGATCTCTGAATACTCCACAGAAACAGTTCCATTCTGATGCTTAGATACCTATTTTTTTTTAATAAGCTAACTAGCAACGTACGTCGCACATTACTAGTATTCTTGGTAACCCCTCGTGCTAAGCTAAATGCCTGTGTTACGAGTGGGTTCACGTCGGTAGTGCAATGGGTGGGTTTCGAACTTGTTTAAACTGACAACGAAATGTATCAGTGAGGTATTGAAGAGAGATATACCTATCTATATAGTACAATTAGTTACTCTAAAGTGTACCAGAAAGTTCTAGGTCAATAGTTCAAATGAACACAAATGACTTTGTCCATATAAAATGTTCTTGACAGCAAGTCCGTTTGTCAAATTCGTTGTTATCCCACATACAAATTGTACAATATTTTTTTTTCGTAAATCATTTGTTATAAACTTTTGTATAGCAATAAATCCACACGCTACTGTCAACTGACATTTTGCGAAATTGTAAATCTTACAATGCTCGACATAATCTTACGGTGAATTGAAAGAAACAAAATTATTATTTTCAGCCCACTTCCATCTTGTGTCCTGAGAAATAAAGATCAAAATCGACGCAAGTATTGGAAACTAAACTTTGTAATTTTCGTTTTGGTTAGTCTATGAAATGTCAATTTAAGTTTGGAACTTTTGAATTGACGTTCTAAACTAAAATAATTGTTCGGTCGCCATTTTGATTTGCGTAAAGGCGAAGGAACGAATACATGAATTTAAGAAAGAAGCAATTTTGTTTTTTTTTCTCCTAATGCGAGGGTGTGTGACAAAAGGAATTGGAGCAAAATTCCTCCTGTAGCACGTGGGCCAGCTGCATTTTTTCTTTTCGTACAAGCACAAACAATTTGTGCAATCAGTGAAAAAATACAATCGGACTACGGATTAAGGAAACTCCTTTGAATATAATTGAAGCGTATATTATTTGGGAAAGACGTCGAATTGAGTTTCAAAACTCGGTAACAGCAGTTAGAATGTAAATAATCAATTGTCGTTTCTTGTATCGGAATTATCAAACTTTTTTATATTTTCTTTTCATATATAGGTACTACTTTATTTTTGAAGATCTTACCAGTATTGTCAGTCTTATCAGATGTTTTATTCAACCAGGACACTAGATGATAATCCTGATTTGAAAGCTAGATAACTAAAAGAATTAACTGTAAAAAGCTAAGTATTACCCTAGTAATTACCCGAACATTTTTATAGTAAGAAAAATGGCTTCCACGGACTTCCACGTCTAGCAATAATTTGCATGTAGAGAAGGCATATAAATTATAACCTTGACAAGAGATTTGTTTGTCGAGTGTCGACTCTTCTGTCGAAAAAATCTTTCTACGGGGGAAAATGTATTTCTTGTCGTCGGGAAAGTCGATATAACAACGCTTGTTAACGATAATCACGATATGCTTGCAGAAATTTAAAAAAAGCGCGAAAATACATCACATTTTTAATAGATAACAAAATTCTTTTAAATATAGAAATGATTATGAAGTGCAAATTTGAAAATAATGATGATTACACCGGCTAGAATAGTGATTAACAAACATAAAAGATTTCAAAATATCATCCATCATGATGTTAAGTATGTCAGTGAAGGAAAAATTTGACTGCAAGCGGGAATCGAACCTGTGTCTTCTGGATAAATAACACACACTATCCGCCAGGGCTCTTCCAGGTTGCCAGAAATTTACGTCAATGCCATCTATTGAAAAGCAAGTTACTTTGCTTATCAACCGCCATAACTTAGTTTACAGTTTAGTTTCATGTCGTAAGATTACCTACCTTACCTATCTTTTTTTTTATTTTCTTTGCTGAGATAATAAAGTTAACACAGGTTCAAATTCTGCTCTCAGTTGATTTTTTCATAACATACATACCATCACGCCTGTATTCCCCGAAGGGTTAGGCAGAGGCGTACTACTAATGTACACCCACAGTTCGCCGGTATGTTTAGGTCCCATGTAATAGGGGGCGAGCCTATTGCCATTAACCGGGCACAAAATTCCTAACTCCGAGCTGCTACTGGGAATTTCATAGAAAAACCCAATAACACTTTGCTCGACCTGGGAATCGAACCCAGGACCTCTAGCGTAGCAGTCGCGGTCAGGACCACTTGGCTATTGAGGCAGTTGTTTTTTTTGATTTTTTCCTTCACTAAAATAACTTTATAATCTCAGCATGGAAAATGCAAACGAATTACAAAACGATATCCTGTTCTTGCATCGCTTTCTTCTCAACACGTCTTTCCCAGTCTGTGTTTCATCATAAACATTATTGTTGAAGATACTCCATCCGTTCATTTCATCAGTTTCCCTCTTCCACAACAATCCACATTAAAATAAATAAAAAAAAAGGTTTTGGCCATATTCAAATACTTTTTTTTATAGGATAGGGGAGCAAACGAGCAGACGGATCACCTGATGGTAAGCGATAACCGCCGCCCATGGACACCCGCAACACCAGAGGAGTCACAAGTGCGTTGCCCGCCTTTTAAAAGGGTTTGGGCCTCCGGTAACCTCATTCACTCGGCGAAACACAACGCAAGCGTTGATTCACGCCGGTTTTCTGTGAGGCCATGGTATCACTCCGGTCGAGCCAGCCCATTCGTGCCGAAGCATGGCTCTCCCACGTCAAAAACTTACTTATTTAAAAAACAGTAACATTGTTCACTTTGGGCAACCTTGACCGTGAACTTCTAAATACGCTGAAATACATCTTGAAGGACGAACTGACTCAAACAAACATGCTATCAAAGGGTTCTTTAATACGTTTTGGCAATTGGCAGACGTTCAAATAATTTGTTTTTGTAGGTTTACTTCAAGATTCTACTTCCGCGATTATCATTCTTGCGGAAATATTTTTGTGATAAGGAAATAACTGGATAAACGGTATATAGATTAAAAGGTACAGAACGTAAGTTAAAGATCTTGGTTTTGATTCCCTCGTCGAGCAAATTCTACTGAGATTTATTGTAGTAAATGTTAAGTGATATTTATTTCTGTAAATAGATCTTTTAAAGACACTTTTACATTGTTTGCATTTCCTAACTGACGACCTCTCAGAACAAACTCAGGGAATCATGGTCTCTTTTAAAGTCCAGCCATAGTATTATAGTAGCAATATGTGAGTGTTACAATGCAGGGTAATGTCTGAGATGTCCTTTTGAAGAAAGAGCCATAGCGGCTTTGAGTAGAGCAGTCCCAGCTGACGGCACGCATGCATCAGTCATTATGTAGCTGTGTAGTAAGAAAGTACTTTTACGTGGCAGAGCCATGCTTCGGCACGAATGGGCCGGCTCGACCGGAGTGATACCACGGCCTCACAGAAAACCGGCGTCAAGCAACGCTTGCGTTGTGTTTTGCCGAGTGAATGAGGTTACCGGAGGCCCAAACCCTTTTAAAAGGCGGGCAACGCACTTGTGACTCCTCTGGTGTTGCGGGTGTCCATGGGCGGCGGTTATCGCTTACCATCAGGTGATCCGTCTGCTCGATTGCTGCCCTATCCTTTAAAAAAAAACTTACATTATTATTTCAGTACGCCTCTGTCCAACCCTTCGGCACAGATAATAGAATACTAGTCCATCGGGGACTACAGCCATGATGGTATGTTCTACTGACAATTTTAAAGAAAACTGAATACCTTTGCAAAGATCTCTAGATCACGACACTAGCTTGGAGTTTGGGCTGTAAAAATGAATTCACTGTTTTCCACTATTCCAGTATTTAGTAGCAAAACAATTGTCATAACAAAAATACAAACTTGTCTTTATGTTACGCATCTGCCGCCCGTATTCCAACATAACATAATTATGTGCGACACATCAACAACGGAACAAAATTACGCTATTTTATTAGCACCAACATAGGGGTGCGCTGTTTACATCATGTAGCTACTAGCATCATCAAATGCGGCACTGTTTTTAGATGTTTACAAAGTATCTACTCGTTGAAATACTGCACTGCTTTTTACGGATATTTTGGGTTAGGTACTTATATTGATATTATGTATCTAATTCCCGAGGTTTCAGATCTTTATCATCTATGGTGACAGGTAGAGAGAAGGAGTATGTCCTAACTCTATATACTAAAAGATGTCCTAAAGTCATAACTCTATATACTAAAATTACTCGCCTTAGCTACTATATTGTCAAGTTGCTGCTACTATATATTTATCTACTATGTAACAATAACTGTTATGGAAAAACATTACGGTTTCTGATAATTTTGTACTTACCTACTGGTATCTGACACTTATAAAAATATTGGACATTGCAATAGAACTGCTCTGCTCCTGCTCTTCTATGTCCCAACGAGAACCGCAAGACATTACACTCCTATACACTTACCCTTGGTGTCCTCCAACTACCGACAGAATTCGTTTGTGTTGCGAGCGAGTAGTACAATTAACAAGAAATGCAAACAGTATGGTTTTGATATATTTGACACTAAACTGGTATCGGTAAGACGAATACTGAGTCTAGATTTTTTCGGTAAATGGTAAAAAATGTTGTTACTATTAATATTTTCACTATATTATAAACTAGTCTAAGTAAGCACATTTATTTGTATACAAATAATACTACATGTGAAGACCTATTATTGGCTGTATGTCGCCTATAACTTTTGTATACCTAATTCACACTGTTATTTGCTGTTGGTTTTCCGAAACTAAATAAATAAATAAATAAAAAACTATTTTGTACTGGGGGATGGTTGGCGCTCTTTGGGGGAGGGCTACGTTTAGCAGTGGACAGCAATAGGCTGATATGATTATATTATGAAGGTAGATATAGGGACCTACTTACCTTTTAAAAAAAATATTGTTTCTATTTTGTTCGTATTATTCGCAAAAACTGCTATATCTATGCACATAATGTGTGTTCAAAACACTGAGAAATCTATAAATCACTAGAACACAGTCAACACATTTTTAACAACCACAGACTAACAATATAGCAGTTCGCACGTTGCACTGATTGTAGATAAATTGCATGCAATGACTCCAGCTGTGACAATAATAATCGGACATTTATCTAAGATCTGGCACGCGCGCACCGCGAAAATATTGTACAGCTGCAATTATTTTACACTGTGACCCCTAGAGTTGCCGTGGTTACTATATTGCAAATAATATAATAATTTGATCGTTTTTTTTGTAAAGATTTCGATCAATGCCTAATATTAATAACTGCCTCATTAGCCAAGCGCGACTGCTACGCTAGAGGTCCTGGGTTCGATTCCCAGGTCGAGCAAAGTGTTATTGGGTTTTTTCTATGAAATTCCCAGTAGCAGCTCGAAGTTAGGAAATTGTGCCCGGTTAATGGCAATAGGCTCGCCCCCTATTTCATGGGACCTAAACATACCGGCGAACTGTGGGTGTACCTACATTAGTACGCCTCTGCTTAACCCTTCGGGGAATACAGGCGTGATGGTATGTTATGTTTTTTCGATCAATGTTATTTAAATCGGTTTTCGTTAATTAGCGCCCCAGTTAGAAATACAGTGGGTAGTAAAAAAAGTTTGTAACTGATAATATGATCATAAGTTATTAAGTGATAAGGATAACGGAGAAATTGAAATAGAAACATAAAGGTTGTTTACCTTCTTATAAAAAAATCAGGCTGTGGAATGAGCTATCTGCCGAGGTTTTCCCAAAAGACTACAGCAGGGGTTTTTTCAAAAAAGGAGTGCAAAGATTTTTACAGGGTCGGCAACGCGCGAGCGACACTTCAGATGTTGCAGATGTCCATAGGCTACGGTAACTGCTTACCATCAGTCGGGCCGTAAACTTATTTGCCATCTCAGTGGTATAAAAATATCTAAATAGGCTATCATTATAGTCCATATTAGCATGATTTCAATATGTTCTATAATAAGCTACAGTTTGGATTCGGGCGAAATAAAGTGCGTGTCTGAACTGCGCGATTCCGAAAGGTAGCGGGGATAAAATCAGTTCATTCAGTATTTTTACACAGAAATAACAAAATTTAAAATAATTTTTTTTTCCCCTATCTATTAAGTTCAAATGTTTTTATTTCAAACTAGCTTCTGCCCGCGACTTCATCCGCATAGCGTAGTGATATATAGCCTAGCCTTCCTTAATAAATGGGCTATCTAACACTGAAAGAATTTTTCAAATCGGACGTGGTTACTGAGATTAGCGCGTTCAAGCAAACAAACAAACAAACTCTTCAGCATTATATTATTATAATAGAAGTATAGATAAGCTTTTACAAGGGTTTATGAAACGTTATGATTCTAGTTGCACGATTCCAAAAGGTTGATCCGGCAAGAAACTCCATGGACACTCTTTTAAAATAAATTATGTTACAATCTTCGATGGTACAATATTGCAATATCAAGATGTGTAGACTTTGAAGTCTGTCCAAGTTTGACTGAAGTCGATAATATTAAACGAAGGTCACATTATTTGAGAACCAGTATTAAAATTTACTACTGCAAAACCTATTGCGTACAAATTCACATATGCACAGCTGTTTCCTCCGAACAATTACAAAACTATACTAAAACGTTTTACCTATATTTATTTACAAAATTAGCAAAAATACTAATAAGTAGTAAAACAAAGATAAATAAATATCGTATTAAATTCTTTACTTTCCATTGCTCAACATAATTGTCTCCAAAATTAATTTAACAACTGTCATACGGCACGAGTCAAACAATTGAATGGAATTAAATAATTATAATTACATGCGTGTGCGTTTAAAAGTCCATCAAGCGACCATCAGTTGTTCATCGAGCGCTTCAGTCATTATGTATTGTCCACATGTCGCCGGCGTGCGCTACCGTTTTTAGGGGTAGGATTCATGGTGGGCGGGAGCGGATTAAAAAGTAGTGTATGTGACACCATGTGTGTGTAACACCATGTTTTTTTGAGCCAATAAAGACATTTTGTTTCTTATTTAATTTTTTTTACATTTAGTTCGGCCGATTCATACAAGGATATGCCAAAACATAACTATAATATTGAAATTGAACTGGTTGTCGTCTATAGGCTGCGGGCCTGTGGTTGCTTATAAGATCAGGTAGCCTGTGTTTGAACAAAAACTCCTTGGAGTCTCCTCTCAGAATCAGAGGGTTTAGGCTATAATCCAACACGCCTGGTTTGCTTTAGGTTGACAAACTTTATATGGTAAGGAAAATTCTCTTAGGCATGCAATTCCTCACGATATTTTCCTTATCCGGTACGTAATAAATTCTAAAAGTCAGAGGTGTGTCCATGTATTCTTTAAGACCCATGACGACTCAGAGACTGCTGCTTGACTTCGCAATTACCGTACCTTCTTGTCGATTTGAGCAAACAGAAAATTTGTCATGTCGCAAAATAATAAAAGTAGGTACTGTTTAAATCGCCACCCACACTATGTCCCCACCCAAACACCACATTTTATTAACGACAAAGGTAACATGCACTTGTCTGCGGCGGACTCACAAATTGGTCCTTTTTATTGGCCTATAAACCATGTTCAGGGGACGTTGTTAAAATTTTATGCCATTGGATAATATTTTTAGCTGGTAAGTTTTTAGGAGAATATATACCAGTATTCAGGGCTGTTTGCATTACGAAAGCCTATACCATACATGCTGGTAGGTATGGAGTATTAAGATAAATTTGCCTAGAACTGGATTTTTTAAAGTAAGAGGTACTTAATGTCTGACAAGAGTTTCTATTTATAGGTAATGATGCTGACATACAAGATTGTGAAAACGAGAATGTGGAGTTTCTGCAGTTGACAGATTTTATTTGAGCGTAAGTTGGGATTTGGGTCAGCTTTCAATTTTTTTTTATGTGATAGCATACTGCTATTTATGGCCGGAACGGCTCCACACTTTGTGTTCGCAGACCTTTCGCGGTATCGCGCACGATTCGTGCAGGAAGTGTGGAGCTGCCATTAGTACCTAGATGACTAGGTAGGATACTACTGACGATGCTCAATACTTTATTGCATTCTATAATGTTCCTACAGATGTTTTGAACAGAAAAGGAATTATTATGGACCCTGTCGGCCACAGCACTTCAATGGGAGAGAGGAAGAAAATGCTTAATTGTTTATTTTTGGATTTACAAAGTGCTTTAAGTCGGTTTTCTTTTCCTAAAAGGCTAATTAGGTAGGTACATACAATCATACCATCACGACTGGATTTCCCGATGGGATAGGTAAGGGTATATATTATTCACACCCACAGATCACCGGTATGTTTAGATCCCATATAATAGGGGACAAGCCTATTGCCATTAACCACTATTCTGATGATTCTGTGCTTATTCATGAATATGGATTTATACAGTCAAAAAATTCGTGTTGTCTTAGGTGGGTATTATTGTTTTTTTTCTTTTTTTTTTTTAAAACCTTGCCCCACACTAGGATTTTCTCCTGTATCGTGGGTGCGTTTACAAACACAAATTCTCACATACACAAACACCCAGACCCGGAACAACTACCTGTAGATTTTACAAATATTTGCTCCGTGTGGGGATCGAACCCACAACATGTGTCGCAGAAGCCAATTGCTCAGCCGCTACGCCAAACGTGTCGTCGTTGTTGACTTACATATTGTTGACTTCACCTATTTATAAACAGGCCTCGTAAATGTGTGTACACTGTAGCATGTCTAAGTAGACCCCTAGTTTTATATACTTGGATGATGTCAATGGTACTTAAATCACGTGGGAGAGCCATGCTTCGACACGAATGGGCTGGCTCGACTGGAGTGATACCACAGCCTCACAGAAAACCGGCGTGAAACAAGTTCGCCGAGTGAGTGAGGTTACCGGAGGCCCAAACACTTATAAAAGACGGGCAACGCACTTGTGACTCCTCTGGTGTTGCGGGTGTCCATGGGCGGCGGTTATCGCTTACCACCAGGTGATCCGCATGCTCGGTTGTTTCCCTATCCCATTAAAAAAATACAAAAAAAAGGAAGGAACTTATAAAATGTACATGAGAAGTAAATAACAAACCATTTTTATGAAATGTGCAAAACTAACAATTGTGTTCCTCAAGTCCTATTTTAAACTGGAATACCTAATGTCTTTTATTATTACTATAGAATATATATATCTGATTTCCATTTGTAATGTACCATTTTTTGAGGTAAAACCGGTTCATTGGTACCCCACAAGTTGAACAATTTGCTTCACTTCGGGACAATTGAATATTTTATTTTGTGTGGTGTCTAATGTCCTGTTGAATGAGTTGTTTTTTTAATACAGTCGTAATAGAATTAGATTGAATGATAGGTGACAAAATAGTTGATTTAGATAAGCTCAAGTACAGCACTAGTAATTGTAAGCTTTTTTATTATTCACTAGTAATTTAAGTGGTATGCTTTTTCAAAATTCAATTGCGTTGTGTTTCGCCGAGTGAGTGAGGTTATCGGAGGCCCATAACATAACATACCATCACGCCTGTTTTCCCCGAAGGGTGAGGCAGAGGCGTACTAATGTACACCCTCAGTTCGCCGGTATATTTAGGTCCCATGTAATAGGGGGCGAGCCTATTGCCATTAACCGGGCACGACTTCCAAACTCCGAGCTGCTACTGGGAATTTCATAGAAAATCCCAATAACATTTTGCTCGACTTGGGAATCGAACCCAAGACCTATAGCGTAGCAGTCGCGCTCAGGACCACTAGGCTAATGAGGCAGTTTACAGCTTACAATGATCATAGTTAATGTATTAAACGGGTCATATATTAAAGTTCAATAACCACATAATCAAACTATTGTATACTTACCATTTTTTTTAAACCATCACTTTCTAGTGACCACAAAAGTGATAGAGGACCATTAAGCTGCACTTCAGTGCATCTGCCGCCCGCATCGCACTCAGGTTAACACATTACACATACGGCCAGAATTATCAACCGCGCAATAAACACCAATAAATAGAAAGTAATGAATAGATACGCACCCTTACTACAAATGCGAGTTGTGGAATAAAACGCAGTTCATTACGGCATAAGTTTAAATTCTTTATACGTATTGAATAATACATATTTTTTAATGTGATAAGGGGCAAACTAGCAGTCGGTTCGCCTGATGGTAAGCGATAACTGCCGCTCATGGACACCCGCAATACCAGAGGAGTTACAAGTGCATTGCCGGCCTTTGCCGACGCAACATAGTCACAGTGTTGTTTCACGCCAGTTTTCTATGAACCGTGGTATCACTCCGGCCGTGCTGAAGCATGGCTCTCCCACATTAAAAATTGTTATAGTCAATTAGATAACATTAATAAACTTTCCCAAAAATAATAATAATTAAGTAAATATATAATAATTGTACATAAACTTCCGATTTCTTACGTTATCATTGACAACTTCACTTAATATTATTTAAAAAAAAAGGTTTGTTATTACAAAATTCTAGACTGAAATAGCTTAAAAACTAAATCACATGAATATCATTTGCCAGGGGGGCTGGGTAGATTTAGGATTTTAATATAACCCATCTCCAGTTCAATAACCAACGCAGAATCAAAAGCGGCAATGTAAATTCACAGTTCATTTTAACCGTTCAAATATCGGTATAGTGTATTCTAACATCGTTATTATTGTCATACGCCACCGAAGGGTGCGCAAACGCATTTCAAATAATTCGATACAGCGGTCACTAATATGGTTTATTAAATGATATTTTTATACATTTGTAACGGATTTCTGTCAATAACTTTACTTAATGACGTGTTTGACAATTTTTGATTATTTTTTAATGACAATACATAAGTAGATTGATAGATGATTGAGACATTATATTGGTATTAAATAATGAAATATTTTTTATTAAAATATCCTGTGATTATTGATATAAAAAAGCAATTTTAGTGATGGCTCAATAGGAGATTCTACGAGTTTCCATTTTCTATAATAACTTGTTGTAACAAGTTATACATAATATTTTTGTCTTATTTTTTTAAAACAATACAAAATGTGTCTAACGGTTTTGGGTAAATTTTCGGAAAAAGAAAACGGAAAGGAATTCAGTAAAGAGGTGTTTTATATTTTTATAACATTAATATTAAGGGCAATTTACACCAACATCTTAAATATGTTTCAAGTGTATTTAAACATAAATTTACTATGAAATATTGTGTTTAAATGTAAATTAAGTACATTTAAGAAGTTGGTGAAAGAGGTCCTTGAAATGAATAATTGTGTTTAAATCCAATTTAAACATATTTAAGAAGTTGGTGCAAGTGGCCCTAAATGTACATACTTAACTGATATTTCAAAACGCGGGGCAATTATCCTGAAAAATAAATTTCGTTTTAAGGAAGTCTGTTCTTCTTAAATTTTAGGTAAATGAGCTCACCTTTTTCCGATTACTGGTCATATGGCTAGCCTAGCCTATGTAGAATAATATGTAGAAATTAACACAACACAAAATACAACGGTTAATTTAGAACAGTCGTTCATAACCACTTGCAAGAAATGAGTTAGCAATTTTCATTAGAGGGTAACACACTAGCCTCCTTACAGATTATCTGTGTTCTTATAAGCTTTCTATATTGAAGTTATTATCGCAGTAAAATATTTTTTTGTGATGCCCTAACTAAGATTTTCTCCTGTATCGTGGTTGCTTTTTATAAACTCAAATTCTGACATACACAAACGCCCAGATCCAGAACAACTACCGTAGGTTAAACAAATATTTGCTCTGTGTGGGGATCGAACCCATAATTAAACACGTGGCATAGAAGCCGATCGCTCAGCCGTTAGGCCAAATTATTGTTAAGGTAAATCAATAATATTGATGTATTTATAATATTATTTCTTATTAAAAAAAACTCCATTTTAATTTTCCCATTGACCGCAATTTTTTCCCTTTGACATCGTGGGAATGACATCGCCTAGACTAATTGTCCGAAGTGTCTCAAACTGTCGAGACAAGGACGACGCTTGTCTTTAGGGAAACTATCTACTCTATAGGGCTGTCGAAAATATTTTAGTGTCATTTTATTTAAAAAATAATACAAAAAGAAAACAGTTTAAATAATAAATGATGTTTATTTCTGTAAATAGATTTTTAAGGACACTTTTACAAGTCAATGTTTTTCATATAATTTTTTAACTAGATGGCACCGTTTAAATGCAGGATGCATTAAATGTATAACCAACAGCATTTTCCACAGAATATAAAAAAAATTTGGTTAAAATTACGTCGTACAATATAGTTAGGTACAATTAAATTAAAATATTAAGATTAGATTTACTTATTTTCTGTAGTGTAAAACTAATATGTAAAATATGTAGTAAAATAATGTAATTTTTTTTTGTATTTGCGAAACCTGAATTTATTGTTTGTTCAGAATAAGTCTACAGTAATAGTAACTAAATCGATTCCAATAATTTTTACACCAGGCTATATTTTGTCCCAAAAATAATTAAAAAAGTTAGTAAAAAAGTTATAAGTTACATAGATACTTTCCATAAAAATACTAAAGAGGTTTCATATACTAAAACTTAGTCTGTAGGTGTAATCTATCTTATCTAATCTTATATATATATAAAAGAAAGTCGTGTTAGTTACACTATTTATAACTTAAAGAACGGCTGAACCGATTTGGCTGGAAATTGGCGGAGAGGTAGCTTAGAACCAGGAGACGGACATAGGATACTTTTTATCCCGTTCCCGTGGGATGTGATGACAGACCGAATTCCACGGGGGCGAAGCCGCGGGCAGAAGCTAGTCTTATATATATAAAAGAAAGTCGTGTTAGTTACACTATTTATAACTTAAGAACGGCTGAACCGATTTGGCTGGAAATTGGTGGAGAGGTAACTTAGAACCAGGAGACGGACATAGGATACTTTTTATCCCGTTCCCGTGGGATGTCACATTATACGTGGTGTAACAAAACGCAACAGACATTAATAAAGAGGAAAGATTTGTAATATGTATATATACCGAATAAACTCAAAAACTACTGGGCCGATTTCAAAAATTCTTCCACCATTTGAATGCTACATTATTTCAGATTAACATAGGCTATAGAATATTATGAAAAACGTTAAGGATTTCTCCACCCGTGCGAAGCCGGGGCGGGCCGCTAGTTAATAATAATTAGTTAATAATAAAATAATGTACAAATATATAATATTTGTTGTAGGTACTTTTATTGGACAGAATTTTTATTAAATTGCCTATTGTCTAGTGGTCGTGAGCAGGACTACTATTCCAGAGGGTTAGATTCCCAGGTTGAGTAAAGTTTTATTAGGTTTTTCTATGAAATTCTCAACGAACATTCATACTACGTAATCCTCTGCGTACAAATGTGTTGAACATTCACCTTTATATTTGAATTTACAACAAGGGTATAAGTCAACGGCCAAGTCACACAACATTAACTATAAATAATAAAGAAATCGCAGTGAGGAACCTTAGACTTGGCACGACTTTGTCTAGATTTCATTACTTTTAGAGATAAACAAGCAGCTCCATCGAGACATGACTAGTTTTTTACAGAAAAATTCTGATGGGATAGATGTTACTGACTGACGTATTCGACATAGCAGGTGGGACTCGCGGTGGCTTAGAGGTCATAGCATCTGGTGTACCTAACCAGAGGACGCAGGTTCGAATCCGGCCTGCGAGTCGAATTTTTCCTTCACTAAAATAACTTTATAAGCATAGCATGAAAAATGCAAAAAAACACAAAAAGATATTAACTTTTCAGTTGGACAACCCTGTGACCGCCACCCGTGACCCAGATCCACGCCGCTATTTATCTTGACCCAACCTGTAATTTACTTTTAAATGTTTTGAGGACTTTGGCAGAACTGACAAGTCAAACGGTTACCTACACTCATTATTAATTTGAGAACTTTTCAAGCTATACCATCACGCCTGTATTCTCCGAAGGTTTACGCAGAGATGTACTAATATACACCCACCATTTGCCGGTATGTTTAGGTCCCTTGTAATAGGGGCGAGTTTTTAGAAATATTCCAAACTCCGAGCTGCTATTGAGAATTTCATAACATCTAATAACACTTTGCTCCAAATGTACACTTACTACAGTAACTGAATCATCATTTTTGTCATTTTCATTCTCTATTATATCCACCTGCAGAGTATAAGCTACAAATCCAAAAACAATGAAACAAAATGTATTGAAATTACGAATTTCATCAATGTAATTGTCATTTATGAATTACGTAGGTATGTTTGCACGTAGGTATACAAAATGTTTAGAAATTACGTAATTCGAAGATTGTTTAGAATAAAAGTGAGTTACTTTATGTTTCAAATTCTCAGATTTATACACGCAAACTAGGATTAATATTATATTCATACATTGTAACTTGTTTCCATATGTAGGTTAATCGATTATCCTATTACACTATATACTTACACTATTTACATAAATTACATAAAATTAATATATATGTAAACTAAAACTAAAAAAAACTGCGGCGCGGCTACGCGTCAAAGTATTCATCGGCATCACTGTCGTCGGGTAACGTGCCCAGAAGGCTGGCAGCATTACCACGTTGAATTGCAATGCTTATACGCTCCCCTAGAAACAAACCAGCCCTCTGGTCACGCGAATTGTCGACTAGTCTCCTTGAAAGTTCTTTATAAAGGAGACGAGCACTCGGACCCCACGACCCGAGCGTTTCGACCCCAAACGGCTCAAAAATATAATTACCAGAAAGGTTACTATATTTGCGCCGTTTGAGAGTCTCTGCAGCAGCAGCAGCAGCGCCAGCCCAGCCAGCTGAGCTTGAAAGATGTGATGGCGCAAGGGTATCAACACAGGTTGCGTCCCATACCAAAGGCCTACCCATTTTCCAAGGCAAAAGGGACATACCATCTGGTCTCTTCCCATCGTCTCGTACCAAGCCATTAGGTTCTAAAACAGCTGGTACGCCGGCGGTAGCAAGAGCACGACGAAGAATGTCGTTAATACTGGCATGCCGCGCTATGCGGCCTGCACTCCTGCAACACGATAGGCCATGATGTCCGAGGCTGTCGACAACCTCGCCACAGTGACAGCGATGCGGAGCACGCAAACTATATTTCTATAACTGAAATAACCCTAAAATATTTACTGCGTATAATTAATACTATTGTTAAAAAACAAAACCATCATATTCATTCCAATTCCATTATTCCCAAAAAACCCACCCCAAATTCAAAACTAATCCAGTCTTTTACGCAATTTTATTTATTTCTGTAATAAACAACAAGATTTTCATAATCTCTGTATAGATCAAGTGTTCCGCGACGATATACTAAAAAGGCAGATGGATTCAACCCTCGAACGCGAACAGGGAAATTTTTATCCCAATCACATATTTTTAAAGCACGCGCCTATTGTTGATATTATAAATTATTAACATTACAACAATAGCTGATTGTTACAGCCGACTGACCGTTTAAATTAATTTAGTACAACCTAATTATTTTGTTAAATTAATGATACGTCCATGTTTGATCACAATGGGATACGTGAGGTCGAATTTTGCGGTGTAATTATGGTCAGAGCTTTGTGGTTAGCGTGGAGTTAATCGAGATACTAGAATAACAATAGATTGTGCCAATGAGTTATTTTGCAACTCGCGTGTTTCTTGCTGAAATGCGACAATAACACGGGGTGAGAAATGATTGCAACGCTTTCTGCAAATTGTGGGTCAACTTTTTTTGCGGAATATTAAGTAATGCCTGTCAATTAGCAGTGGTAAATCATCATATTTCGTTTGAGTCTATTCACTTTTTAAACCTAATGTATTTTATTTCATTATAATATTGAAACTGTTTGCGAGGGAAGCATGACCGGTTGTCAAGATAGAAGAGGCCTGATAAAACAGTGCAAAACTAATTAGGCTATAAAAAAATAGTAAAGCTACATTTAAACATTTTCTTTAAATAATTATTTAAAAATTCATTCAAACAAGTTCAAATTTAAGTAAGACAAACCCACATTGTATGCGCAGTAGCAGCCTATGAATGAGTAATTTTAATGTTAGCAATAACCGTTTAGCTCTCAATAAAATTCCCAAAAAACACAAATAAAATCAATCGACCGTCTCCTATAAAACTAGGACACGGAACCGCACTGGTACGTTACAGAGTTACGCGCCACAAAACATACGGACAAACAGCATGTACTAAATGATAATTTTGTATGCAAATATGTAATATCTTAAGTGGGATCAAATACCCACCGCGCGGTTCAGGGTTAGGTACTGATGGAGACAAAAGTGAAATTGGAATATTATTATGAATAATATTATTGTTTGAGTGAATACAATTTTTGAGTGAGGATATTATTTATAGATATTATTTAAAAATACGAAAAAATCTAAATAGGCTACAATTAAATTTTACTATATCTACCTATAACTAAATAACATACAATAAAATTTGGTATTGATACACTTTGAACAAAAATCATTAGATTAAATTGTCGGTATCAAACATATTTTTAAATATAAATTATATACTAATAATACTCGCAAGGTATCCCTACCACGTGTTGCGTTTTACAAGAAAGATAATCAATTTTATTCTTGCGAAAGAGAAATCGAATAACTACGTTACATAGGTAGAAATAGATTCAGACAGCAAATAAAATGATAAAAAAGTAAAAATAAAAAAATACACTTAATGCGATACAAATAGTGCGTCTCACCTCGTAAGGAAAAGGGGTGGCACTTAGTTTTATGCTATTCTGCGATACAGAATGCTTGAAACACAGCACAGCGCCACAGATAAAAGAATACTAGTAACAGCGCTGATTTTCAGTGCCAACCTAATAAAAATATACCGCTTGACGGCTTATGTCTCCCGATAAGATGCTCAATGGCACATTTAGTGAGTACATAGGTACTATAACTCACTCAATAAAGTTGTGTCAAAATAAAAAAAAAGTCGTTAACGTTTACGCTAATGCACGCTAACGCCATGCTGACGCACGAATAGGCCGGCTCGACCGGAGTGATACCACGACCTCACGGGCGTAAAAACACGTGATTCTCCAAATGAGTGAGGATACCGGAAGAACAAACTCTTCTAAAAGGCGGGCAAAGCAGTTGCGACTCCTGTGGCGTTGCGAGTGTCCATGGACGGCGGTAATCGCTTACCATCAAGTGTCCCGCCTGCACGTTTTTCCACTATCCCATAAAAAAACGCTACATTAATACCTACTATTTCTGACCCACCTCATGTTTTGATTAGAATTCCTAAATTTAAACTCGTAGGAAAGTACTATTACGCGCAACCTAGGTAGATTTATTCTAATATGACGGTCAAATACTTAATCTAACAATTTTCTACGCGACAGTACTATCAAAGAACAGATGTATGTGGCATACCGGCTAATTTGGTATGCAGCAAGGGTTGGCGCATGCGCAGAGGTGGCGTGCGCAGGAGTCGCGTTACTGTGACCCTGACATGCTCTCCAATACAAGCGCTTGTCAAACGGACAAGCAAACGATACTTGCAATTCAATTTTTTTTTTTTTCTTTTTATTCAAAATTCAAATACATACTCAATCTTACAAGTAATTACTAGCTAATACATTTGTATGTACAGTAAAATAATTATAACAATAGTTAATAAGTAGTTAACTTAGAATGTTACTTGGCCTATATATTTTGCTTACTACGATCTAGGATTTATAGAGGAATTACCTGAACTAGGATTGGACCTGTATTTCAGGCGATTTCTGTACTTAAATTATACATTAATTTTGCAATATTTAAGTGGTAAATATACATAAACTTAGCGAAAATAAAATTAATATTGTCTTACGGCTATTTTACAACTACTAGCAGATTCTCCGTGTCGGAGTAGGTCAGTGTTTTTAAGTGCTTAGTAACTATTAAATTGCATCGTTTGCGACTTAATGTGTAAATATCTAAAATCTTATTTAATTTATTGTATAAAAACGGGCCTAAGAATAAAAAGAATTTATTTACAAAAACATGTTTGCTATAAAGTTTAGTACATACTAGATCTTTTCGTCTCTTGTCGGGAGGGGATGGTTTAAATGGAAGTAAGTCGTGTTGTTTTAGTGCAGTGTGCAGTATAAGCAATTGACGGACAGTTAGGACGTTAGTGGACTGATACAATTCATAGGTTGGAAACATGAATGGTCGAAACGTTGCCACTTTTAGAATAGCCCTTTGAGCGCGTTCTAGTGGCAACAAGATCGTTTTCGGCGCTCCACCCCATGACGTAATGCAATATGATATGATCGACTGACATAGTGTTAGATACATTTGTCTGAGTAACTTAAAGTTAGCCACACCACGCATGGTTTTAAAAATATATATTAATTTACGTACTCTTTTGCACAGTAAATCAATATGGTTGCGGAAATTAAGGTTAGCGTCAAGTGTAATGCCCAGGTACTTTATGCAGTGTGTAGATTCTAAAGTAGGACAAGTGCATGCAGCGTCAGCAGATGAACGACATTTATTATTGTGAGCAATTAGGGTGTTGTTAGGTGATTCACATACGTTATTATTGCGTAATGAAAAGCGGATATATTTTGTTTTCTGGGAGTTTAGGGTTAGCAAATTACCAAAAAGCCAGTTACTAACCGTATTGAAACCAAGTTGAGCGTTTCTATCTACCTCAGTGCGTGTTTTCCCCGTGAATAACAGGGCTGTATCGTCTGCATATGACACTATGGTACCATTGCTTAGGTTTAGGTTACATAGATCATTTATATATATCAAAAAGAGAGTAACTCCAAGGACGCTTCCTTGTGGTACTCCAAAACGAGCATTGTTGATGTCGTCGCTGTAATTGCTAGAAATTTTTACGCACTGAGACCTGTCACTAAGATAATTAGTAAACAATTGTAATTGTGTGCCTCTGATTCCCGCATATTCAAGCTTTTTTAGTAGAAGAGGAATTGAAACACAGTCAAAAGCTTTGGCAATATCTAAAAATATCCCAATAGTATGCATTCCATTGTCTAAATTTGATGCTATCTGATCAGTTAATAGGTGAACTGCCTGGTTGGTTGATCTGTGTGGTCTAAACCCGAACTGCCTATCTGAAAGTATATTGTTCGATTCTAGGTAGTTTACTAATCGACTATTTATTATTTTTTCCAAAACTTTGGATAATGCAGGCAAGATAGAGATCGGCCTGTAGTTATTTACCAGAGTTTTGTCGCTGGATTTATGTACTGGAATTACAATAGCTTTTTTTAAAGATTTGGGAAAGATACCTTCAGACAGGCATATTTTGAATATGTGCGTTAGTGGAGGTGCAAGGAAGTGCTTAAACCTTTTGAGTATGCTGGTGGGTATTTTATCCCATCCTGTCGCAGAGGTGTCCTTGAGGCCTGTTATGACTTGTATGACTTCTTCCTCATCGGTATTTAGTAAAACAAATGATTTAAGCCTAGATGTGGATGTTATGACTGATGCGTGATGTGACGAAAGGTCTTTTTGATGTAGCATGTTTTCTCCTAATGTTTTACCGACGTTGGCAAAGAAATGGTTAACTTTATTTAGCGCTAGAGTAGGATTTGATTCTGATTGAAGTAAAACTACTGCTGGTTCATGAGTTTTAGCCGTATAAGTGCAAGTTTTTATAAATTTCCAAACTAATTTGCTATTGCTTCCCGCCTTCTCTAATTCAGCCTTGTTGTACTGATGCTTTAATTTTTTTAGGAGATTGTTACAGTAATTTCGATACCTTTTGTATGTCACAGAAATAATCTCATTGTTAGGTGAAGTTTTAGTTTTCAAATGTAGTTTATCTCTATGCCTAATGCAACGCAAAAGACCTTGTGTAATCCAAGGCTTTGTAGTTTTATGTTTGTTTGCTAATTTTATAGTTGATGTATTTTTATGAATCACACTTTGTATTGCATTTATGAGGTAATCGAGCGAAATGTTAGCATCAGCACAAGAGTAAACGGGGGCAAGATCTATATTGGACATATCAACTCCGAGATTCTCTATGTTTAGTTTAGTATAGCTAAGTGTGCATTTATTTTTAGGAAGTGATAGTTTTAATGATAGTACAACAGCATGATGATCGGTGATTGTTGAGTTAGTCACCAGAGTAGTTGACGGTAGCTTTGTTTTAATCATGATGTAAATTAAAACGCTGCATACGCTAGAGGGATTGGGGCCCAAGTCTGCTGTTTCCGTTGTATCAGAATGTTCGTTCAATTGCACTAAATGACATTAGAACTGACAGATTTCGTAGACAAAACCGTCAAAAATAAACAATTCTGAAGCCATTGATTTACAATTGTGACACGACATAATAGCAGACTTAGGGCCCTGGTTTGATTACCACTTCAAACAAAAGTGTTATCGGGTTTTTCTATGAAATTCTCAATAGCAGCACGGAGATGTGACTTTATACTCGGTACATGGCAATAGGCTCGCCCTCTGTCTAACCCGTTAAGGAATACAGACGTAAGTAACGGTATGATTTGGTAACATGAGAAATAAAATTCCATAATTATATTTTTACTAGCTTTTGCTTGCGGCTTCGCTCACGTGAAGCTTTACTAGGATTAAAAACGGATCCTATAAAATATTTATTATAAACCAACAGTGATGATCTCTTCTTTGTAATTAATACATCTCAGGATCCGTTGAATTAATTGCGATAAGAAGTTCACCAGTTTTTATGTTGGAGCATACACTTTCTAACAGTGATAATGAAAGTAAAATTTATTCAGTTGTTTTTGCGTTAACCCGTAGCTAATAATGGCTAGGGCGTCGGACTTGCGATCATTTGGTTGCCGGTTCGAAACTCACTCATTGCACTACCGACGTGAACCCACTCGTAACACAAGCATTTACGAGTAGCTTAGCACGAAGGGTTAACAAGAATGTTAGTAAGCTTAAAAATATATATATACAGACAAACAGACATTTGAAAAAATTACCAGCTGCTTGGAATCCCATTATAGAATCTATAAAATCTAAATCCAAGCCCAAAACTGCAAGACCAAAGGATACGGTGAGCTCGTTCTGCGTGAATCGCATCGCTAATAATTAACAAAAATGTAAGGTAGCTGTTAGTAAGTAATTTTAACATCAAGACGTCCAACACCTCAGTCTGCCCGTGACCATGGATGCTGTAAAGGATCCGAAACGTCGGGAACAAAATAATATCAATATACCGCGATAAAATCCGCAAAAAGTAGTTTCATTTCAAAGACATTTGAAATTTGAAAAACTTCAAACCACTTATTTTTTTAATATCTTTAATCTATAGAAACACCTTTTTTACAATTTTATAATAGTAGAGATTATAAAGCATGACACAAAGCAATGATACGTCTAATTAAATATCATCACATAATTTTGGGTCAAGAGTGAAACAACGGGAACAGTCTGTGTAAGATATAAAAAGTCAATACAAATAATAATGACATTTCTTGTTACTGAAGTAATATAATTACATGTTTTACCATGGGAGAGTCATGCTTCGGCACGAATGGGCCAGCTTGACCGGAGTGATACCACGGCCTCACGAAAAACCACGTTTACGTTGTGTTTCGCCGAGTGAGTGAGGATACCGGAAGCCAAAACGCTTTTAAAGGACCAGTAACGCGCTTGCGACACCTCTGGTGTTGCGGGTGTCCATGGGCGGCGGTAACGCTTACCATCAGGCGATCAGACTGAAAAAACATTAAGTAGACCACGCAAACACGCCATCTCATTAATATGTATTTGCACGGACATGCCGCTCTGAGCAAGCCTCGCTCGTACTCCGGCAAAGTTCCCCCCGTCGCGGATCATTTGATGTGGACACTGGGGCATCTGTTTGTGTCGATTGATTTATAAGTAGCATTAGTGTTCGTCCGGTGCTCGAAATTCGACCATAATATACTCCATACTTTTAAGCTTCATGTGTTAGCCATAAACAAAATGTGTGTGTTACTGTGTCAAACACATGGTATTTTCTGTATTGTTTTTTTAATTAATGCAGTGTATTTTTAAACATTATTATAAAAACTATTAGCATTCTGCACTTCTCCTCCATAACAACTTTAACTATGTACAATCTCACACTCCCCCTGTGCGCAATAACCTTAAAAGGGGGTACAAAAGTTTTGTCTTCACATATTATCTATACTAATATATAAAGCTGAAGAGTTTGTTTGTTTGTTTGTTTGCTTGAACGCGCTAATCTCAGGAACTACTGATCCGATTTGAAAAATTCTTTCAGTGTTAGATAGCCCATTTATTGAGGAAGGCTATAGGCTATATAATTATCATCACGCTACGTGGACGAAGTCGCGGGCAGAAGCTAGTTATAATAATAATTATTTACCTTCTTATGTACTACTTATATTTTTAAATCCTACTTCCTATTTATATAGTAAATTGAGAAAGTTTATTTGGATATTTGTAACTTGATTTGGTTTATCGAGATATTAACCGTGGGAGAGCCATGCTTCGGCTCGAATGGGCCGGCTCGACCGGAGTGATACCACGGCCTCACAGAAAACCGGCGTGAAATAACAACCTCATGCCGCCATTGATGGAGATTATAGGATGCAAGAATCATAGCAATTGGCGGTCTATAGTTTAGTGCCTACTGTGGGAGAAAGGCTTAAGTGTATGTGTCTTATATGTATGTGTATCTCTTACGTGTATCTTAAAATTAAGTACAGTCAGCGCCAAAAGTCGCTGAACGCTGAACACGATGAGTTAGTACCAGTTTTCTTATATGCAGAAAACTGGTACTAACTTCTCAGGTCACAATTTTTTGGTTAGTAATGATGTAAAAACGTTTTGAAGATTGCATCGTGTTCAGCGACTTTTGGCGCCGACTGTACCTACGTAACGTTTGAGTATTTAGCTAAAACGAACTCTTTTCCCCCAAATACAAGAACAGTTCCTTAAAGTAAAGTGACCAGTAAAACGTTACTACCAAGTCAAATAGCTTAAAATAGCTACATTTTAAACCCATTACGTGAACAACATATGCATGTCCCTCATTTTCGACTAACAAACTTAATTTATCATGTTCACTGTCTGTGGTATACCTTAAAACGCAATTAAAGGGTATCACCGATGGTTTTATCTTATCCAGGGGATATCAAGACATTAATAATTGCTTATGGAACCGTTTGCCGCACACGTGTGAACCCTAGCGTGGAGTAGCTGAAAACTGGATAAGAACAGAAATAAACAAATATTACGATTGTTTTCATAAATATATTAATTTGTAGAGCTTTCAAAGGAAAAATAATTTTACATGATAAAATATTGAATTCCTTTTTTTTTAATTTGCTTCTGCTATACTATGAATTAGAAAAAAAGCTATCTAATAAATATTTCATATCACTGATTTTTAAATAATATAAATCGATAAATATGGATTAATTTCGTATATTATATGTATGTTGATTTTACATTTTATCGCCTCTCTATCTCCTAACTCTTTTCGCCTGAAACACAGGATTACCTACTTCAGGGATATGTATTATATTGTAATTAATTTATACTTAATATGACCTAGTTTATAGGTAGGTACTTATTTTAAACAACAATGTTTTTTTAATAAAATTATTTGTATTTCTAAAATTAAAACAACGCATCGACTGACCAAGAATTTCCTTATCCATTTCTACAAATCCACGAAATACCAGTTTCAATTAGTGCGTTCAGTGAGTGTAGAACTTTCTTATGGTTACCCCAACCCTTCATAGGCGATGTCATAGATTACACAGAAGGGTTCTTACGATAATTTAAAAGTAGCGTAGATATTAATGGGTTATATAATTACATTTATTACGTAATTTTGTAATATAATAGCTATACTTTCGCCTTACTTACTAAATAGCCATATTTACGCCCCTGCCTTACTCTTTGAGGAATACGGGCGTCATGGTATGAAAAGGCAGTGATAGCCTATGACCGTTAAACTACGAAGACAGAGGTCTCGAATTCAAATCTGAGGCAAGCACATCTGACTTTTTGGAATCATGTGATTAATTATCATTCACTTATAAACGATGAAGGAAAACATTTTCATCGTGGGAGAGCCATGCTTTGGCACGAATTGGCCGTCTTTCGGTGTTTCGCCGTGTGAGTGAAGATACCGAAGGCCCAAACCCTTTTAAAAGGCAGGCATCGCACTTGCGACTCCTGTGGTGTTACGGGTGTCCATGTGAGGCGGTAATCGCTTACCATTAGGAGATCCGTCTGCTCATTTGCCCCCTATGCCATAAAAAAACATCGTGAGGTTTTCTGCACGCCTGAGAGATTCCTTCAAAGGCGTGTGAAGTCTGCCAACCAGCAGTAAGCTAGCGTGGTGGCCTATATAGCCTAATCCCTCTTGCCGCGTGCTTAGCAGCGGGACAGTATATGAATTGATAATGATGATTGTATGATAGAAACAATATATGCTTTGCAATGGACCATAGGGATTAAATTTATAGGCTATTAAACCCAGCTGAGGACTAACGATTGCCTCGGTTGATTGATTATTCCGTCCATTGTCGCCATGGCTTATCCCATATCAAAAACCATGACCGGCGGATACTCGAACAAAACAAAGATTTTCAAATAAAATATTTTGCTCAAAATCCCCATTTTGACAAGCATTTCTAACGACAATAGAATATTCGCCCGCAGCTAAATCCCTGTCGCAGTAGGGGGCGAGTCGGCGTTTGTTACGGACAAAGACCATCATCATCCTGTTTACATAAAGGGTATGGGCTGAAATCATAAGCCGTATAGTGATAAGTGGTCGTAATGATTGTCAATTCTATTTTGCCTGAGGGCGTCCGATATTACCCGTATAGATTTAAACTGGTCAGTAAATGTTGGCAGGACGTTTTGTTAATTCACTTTTGTTAAAAAAATAATGAGGTAGGTAGGTACTTTTAATAGGTAAAGTTTCTAATTTTAGTGAAAATGTATTGAATATAGAAACCTCTGCCCACCTGTCGTACAGTAAGTGGGTTGATGAAGTTGATAATGATTATATTGACACAAATCTAGGTTGAACGAACAAATAGTCTCAATCAGATGGAAAATACAATTTTTATTTTGGAAAACGTTCTTTACACTGTAATTCACTCAAGAGCACGAACTAGTATAAGAACTGCCATACTTCATAGAAAAACTCTAAAAAAGAAACAATTCTGAAGTCAATGACAGAATGATTACAGTTGTTGTAAAAGTTTGATTAAACTTGTTTTTTTTATTTTTTATTGTTTAATTAATAATAAGCAAAATTTTTTTCTATGAAAATTGTAAACTAAGCTAAATTCTATGTTTTGCTGGGGCTCTGCTTATCTGTACTTCAGCTCTATGTATCTGGACTTGGCCCCTGTTTATCTGTACTTCAGCTCTATGTATCTGGACTTGGCCCCTGTTTATCTGGGCTTAAGCTCTGTTTATTTTGACTAGGGCCCTGTTTATCTAGACTTGGGTTCTGTTTATTTGAGTCTCAATGGTCCCGGTCATCTTTTCGCGCCTACACCGCTAAAGAGATTTCAATAAAACTTGGCGAGTAGATAATTTACATCCTGAGGACGCTTCGTGGGGCTATTGTTTATCTGAAACTCAATGGTCCCTGTTATCTTTTTACGCTGATAAACAGATTTCGATTTAATTTGGTAAGGAGATAATTTACATCCTGAGGACGATTCATGGGACCCTGTTTATCTGGACTTGGGCCCTGTTTATCTGGACTTGGACCTTGTTTATCTGGGTCTCAATAGTCCTTGTTATCTGTTCACGCCTACACCGCTAAACAGATTTCCATAAAATTTGGCGAGGACATAATTTACATCTATGGGGCTTGGGGAAGTAATAGACAAAGAGTGTAAACAGATAAAGAGTTAGAGTTGGACATAGTACGTATAGAGAGAGTCATGATAGGTATCTATCTTATTTTGTTAGATAGGGCATACCTACTTAGTGCTTTTTATCTGAGCAGTGCAGTGTTACAATCAATAACTGTTCCTAGACAAAAATACCACGAGGGGTCCCCTAAAAGCACGTAGCAATGACGTCACTATTGTTGGACTCATCCCTATTATAAAATAAACGCCCCTGTATGCTTAGTCACGTATTAAAGTAAAAATATCGTCTATGATAGTTCAGTAGCTCATTATCTCTTTATAATGCTAAACTATGGGCCATTGTTAAAAAAAAATGGCGGTAAACAAAGATTATAGAGCTAAAATAGAGGGTAGTTATTGATACGTAAGGATTAAGTTAATCTTTTACAGTCAAGCGGTTTGCAAATATTTTAAGGATTAATTGATATTGAATTATTAAAGCATTTTTTTATCTAACACCAATACCGGATCTGACATTAAGCCGGAATAATTAAATGATTTAAAACAACAGTAAATTTACAATACAAAACTAGCAACAGTATTTTTCAAACGGTTTGTGCTCATTTCTTTATTTAAAAAACTCAGTTACTTGTAGTAATTTCATCTGGGATGGTAGGTACTGTAGAGACCACTCCAAGAAGGAGATAATATTAAAGGTTGACTAGCGGGTAGCAGACTAAAGAACAAACATTCAAATCTGAAGTAGAATCTTTAGAAAGTGAAGTGCAGAAACAATATTGTCATTAATTTTTTTATTTTCTTCTAATACAGTCATTAATATTAATCGAGCATTTGTCCTTAAATTAAAATCCCTATAGTTGTAAGGTGCCATCAATAGTGGAGGCGCCGGGAATTAAAAAAGAAACGACTTTGCTATTGGAACTTAGTCTCCGCTCCGCGAAGTGTGTTTGATTAAAACACATCTGGTTTAGTAAATTCTAGCGAATCCTTTAATTTAATTAGTACTGTTAACATTATGCATGAACGTTAATTGAGTAGAATAGAATTCTCAATGTATGCAAATAAAATAACGTAAGAAGACAAATCGAGTGCGCATAAATGTCATAATTCATACATTTTGTTTCTATTCGTCTATTCGAACTTGATTGCCGCTTGTCTACAGGCCCTGTAGCGTAAGCACGAAGAACTATCGAACTGCTACAAATCTGATACATACATATTATCACGTCTCCCATGGGGGGGTAGGCAGAGACTATAGATTTCCACTTGCTACGATCCTGGCACACTACTTTCGCTTCATCTACGTTCATTAACCTCCTTCTCATGCAAATTATTCTCGATTTCGATACGAATACGATTTGGCAAATAATGAGCACACGGAGGTCTCAAGATGACAATAAGAATCCGGTTGCCACTTACCAATGGCGACCGAACTTGTCCTTAACGTTACCTATTATTAAAAAAAAACATTAAAATATTTTTTCAATAAACCCCCTCCTTTTTGAACAATGATTGAAAAATGTTAAAATAAAATTAATCTTCACAAATGGATCAGCCATGACGCTGTAAATTCTGTGTAACTGGTTTAGAAGTGCATTCAAATTGTTTTTTAAAAGGATTTTGTTTGTTTTGTTTAGAAAAGGATTTACAAAGATGGACCGAGGGGATAGATTGCCCTTCCTACTAGATTGACGTGGTGATGGTGGCAGAAGTGGAAGTGTAGTGTATCAGATACCGTTTCCAATTTTCAAGTTTAATTTTCTTCTTTTTGGCATCTATAAAAAAAAAAGATTTTATATTACCACATTCGATTAAACAAAACAGCGCCATCTATTAATTCTATGTGTAACAAAAACGGAGAACGCACGCGCGCGGCCAAGGCCCTTTACTTTAGAGCACTTTTGTTGAGTTAGTTTTGTGTATGTACCACAGATGTCACTAAGATAATTGAATAACTGACGTGTACTTTTTTGCGCGCTTCGTCCCGTCCTCTTTACAACCCGCTCTATATGACCCAATCTCTCTCGTAATTAAAGTATACTTTATCAGGGTAAAAGTTGAGTTTGACACGCCAACTCCGTCAAGGCCTAAGGGCCGTCACGCTGTTACTTCGCTCCTAAATTGGATAAGTACTCACCTATTTAGTATGTAAATAATATGCCTGCCTCATTAGTCTAGTGGTTCTAAGCGCGACTGCTACGCTAGAAGTCCTGGATTTGGTTCTGAGGTTTTTCTATGAAATTCATCATCAGGATAGATAGAATTTAAGAATTCGATAGCGCTTCGTGCTTAGACCACTGTACAGTAACTTTATTGACTTATTTATCTAGTTTTATCAAACACCTTTTAAAAAATATTATAAGTACCTAGTTATCTAGTTGTTTATAGAAAAAAATAAAAGCAATGAGGCATTTGAAAAAAAACTATAATACTGAAAAATATAAACTCCATTTTCTAAATGGAAGATTCAAGATTGTTGAAATAGGAACGCAACCTCAATACTGAAAACGCCATGTAAGTAGTGAATTTTATGTATCAAAGCTTTTCTTCCTTCAATAAAAATATTTTGCATCTTCATCATCGTGATTTCCTTAAAATCTGAACTAATAGTCCTAATATTCAGTCTGATATTTCCCACAAAGATCCTGCAAATGATGACACGCTATTTTTGTAAATCCTCTTATTTACAAAAATATATATTTCTCATGGACATCAAATTTTTCTTAGTAACGACTTAATTTAATTACAGAACCTTAATTATAACCAATTATACTAATCCCGACTTGATGTCGGCGATTAGCGATGACAAATGACGCAAATGTGGAATCGTAGAAACCGCGATGTGCGGGCTGACAGACAGACATTTAGAATAGATGCTAGAAACAAAATGGACGCGGAAATATCTAACTACTTTTTTTAAATAATTATGTTGGCAAAAGACGACTTACGGTGTGAGAGCCATGCTTCGGCACGAATGGGCCGTGGCCTCACAGAAAATCGGCGTGAAACAACGCTTACGTTGTGTTTCGTAGAGTGCGTGAGGATACTGGAAGACCAAACCCTTTTGAAAGGCGGGCCCTTGAGGACACACTTGGGGACTCCTCTAGTGTTGCGGGTGTCCATGGGCGGCGGTAATCGCTTACTATCAGGTGATCCGTCTGCTCGTTTTCCCCCCTATCCCATAAAAAAGATCAGCGACTGATGGTAAATAGTCTAAATAATCAAAGCCGCTCATGGACTCCCACAACACCAGAGGATTTGCTAATGCCAGAGGAGTTGCCGAGCTTTAAACTCCTACGGCGGAGGGTCGGCCGTGGTTCAATTGGTCTTAAGTTGTATGACTACTTCTAGGAAGGGCTTAAGAGCCCCTACGGACTGTAGCAACCGAGAACAAACTGTCAAAATCTAAACAGACACCAAGACGCTTTAGAACAGATTCTGACATCATCCACCATTCAAGCCCAAGAAGTCTTCAGCATCGAGCAAATTTCAGATATTTTTCTTGTTTCTTACAAGATGCATAACTATGGAAGTGAGGGAATTGTATTCTATCTAACCATACCCAAACGGCGTGACTGGTGTCTTTATAAGTAAGTACTTTAGCTTTTTAATGTTCGCTGCCTGATCGCAAACACCCATCACAGCTAGTAATTATTCTGCCATTGCATATAAATCGGTCCAGCCGTTATCTCTAGGTACTTATAATATTACCTATATGGCTGAAGAGTTTGTTTATTTAGCTGTCAGGAAATTCTTGTTTGAATAGAAAAAATATTTTTGTATGGTTTGCCTAGCCCATTTATCGAGAAAGGTTAATATCACGCTATGACCTAGAGGGGCGAAGCAGACGTTTTGCGAGGATGAAATCTGGATATAATGATTCTGGATATTCAAATTTAAGGAGATACAAACCTAGATACCATACATTACACTTAGAGAATCTCTCAAAAATTTCATTTCATAGTCCACTTAAGGCACAACACGCCGTACTTCTAAAGATTTACAAGATGATCTTCGTAGTTCGTGTGTCGTGTAGGCTGCGCCGGCGCAGACAGACGTAATCACGTCATAAGACACGACGCGGCGTGGGAACATGTTCAGTGTAACTCGTTTCATATTATACACACATTGTTTTACTACTTAGAGCATGAGAATCAAAGAAACGTGTACAGAGTTTTATGCTGTATAACTATATAAATATGTGTCAAATTTGTCTGTTAACAAATTGAAAATTAGTTAAATTAACTTTCATGGCCATCGTCATCCTTCACCCACTTATGTTGAAATTCCCGTCGGCTTTCAGGCTAACCAAATAACTTACCACAACGCCTGTATTCCTCGAAGGGTAAAGCAGAGGTGTACTAATGTTCGCCCACAGTTCACCAGTGTATTTCATTCCCAAGTAGTTGGGGGCGAGCCTATAGATTGCCATTAACTCCTCGGGCTGCTACTAAGAATTCCATAGGAAAACACAATAATACTTTGGTCGCTTAACTTGCTTTCCGAGGCACGAAAAGGTCTCAATATGATAGGAAGCCTGACGCTTAAGCTTAACCTCTTTGTGCCTTTAGCGCCAATGGTATGGATCCGTACATATTAGGTGATAAGCTTTTTAAGTTCCATGTAACAGTGGGAGAGCCATCAACAGGAGAAATTCAAGTCCTAAGCTTTTCTGTGAATTTCATAGAAACAACCAACTAGTCTGCTAAACCTCGAACCAGACCTTGCTTGATCAGACCTTGAGCCAGACATTAATTATTTTTCTAAAAATCAAATAATTATTTGATTTTTAGGGGAGCAAACGAGTACCTAGACAGATCACCATCAGGTGATCTATCTACTCATTAGCTCCCCTATCCCATAAAAAAAGAAAAAACACTGACCTCTAAAGTACTATACTTACATAGAGAAATATAGGGATCGGTGAGAAAAAAGTTCAAAGGGCCGACACATGACCATAGACCCTAAGGCAACTTTCCTTCGAGTCTCCCTACGTGCAAGTGACCCATTACACCATTCCCTACATTCCTAGTGAATTACAAAAGAAATTACGTGAAGGCGGTCGATCTGTATAATGACCGCAAAGATGATAGGATCCAAACATTAATTTGATGGAACACACACAAAGTAACACAGATTAAGATTGGTGCAGAAGTGGCATTTGTTCTATAAACCTTAGTGATCTACTTATTATATACCTACACTAACCGTGTAAACATGACAATGTCGTTTTTACCAGTCCTGTGAGAATGAGATGAATAAATGAGAGTTCATCTACTCACATTCTATTGCCCGCATTTCAAAATGTCTTTCACTAAGGTCCAAACTATTGGTAGGTATATAATACATGAACATCAAAATTGATTGTGTGGTTTAAACGTGAAAATGTTACATTTAACATCGATTCATTGTAGATATGTATGTGTTGATATATGTACATGTATCGAATCGATACCCGAATGAAACGCTTTTATCATGTGTACCGCCGAAAAGTGGAATGCGCTTCCCGAGTGGGTCTTCCCCGATATAAATAATCTGGGTGTCTAGTGAATCGGTTTCTTCTAGGCAAGCGCTCCATCGTAGGTCGCTTAGTATAAGCACAGATAATAGAATACTAAGTAGATAAGGTAATGATAAGTCTATCAACAAAAAAAAAACAATACATCTGTCAAATTCAAATTTATAATATTAGTATGAATTACTTCGAGACCAACCTGTTTAAGTCCTGTGCACTGTCAGTCAGCGTATAATAATTTTATTCAATTATTCAATAGAAGGTTTGTTCAATTTTTTCCTCACTGAGGCTACTACGATATAGGCATCATCAAAATAGCCATGAAGTACTTAGCTTCTCTCTTCAATCTTTGTTCTAACAATTCATCCACTAAATCACATCAAAACTATTTTACGCGAAACTGACCTTTAATACACATAAACTACATTTTACAATCCCGTGAAGGCAAATCATCATGTTTTTTTTGTCAGGAATTATGGGCATTAAATTCACTGTGTGGAGACAATTCATTTAATTGTAGCGTGTCATGTGATGATCATAATCACCAGGTATGTCCATGATGATGATGAACTCGCAAGTGAGAATATTTCTCACATTATTTTGATTTTGAATAGTCATTTTACACTTATTGTTTTAATAATCTTTATGAGGACTTTCTTTTAGATTCGCTGAAGCAGTTCGGAGTTCGATTTTGTCCCGGGTTAATAGGGTCGCTCCATATTATTATGTACCTACATGGGACATAACGACGGTGCTGTCTGTCGGGCCTGGTCAAGTTGTGCCAATCTTAGATTTTATAACTACGAATATTTAAAAATCTCGTACCTATCTCGTGTCAATGTGTTTGCGGTCGCAATCCTCCGAACGTGGGAGAGCCTTGCTTCGGCACGAAGGGGCTGGCTCGACCGGAGTATTACCACAGCCTCACAGAAAACCGGCGTGAAACAATAACGCTTGCGTTGTGTTTCGCCGAGTGAGTGAGGGTACCGGAGGCCCAAACCGTTTTAAAGGCGGGCAAAGCACTTGTAACTCCTCTGGTGTTGCGGATGTCCAGGGGCGGCGGTTATCGCTTACCATCAGGTGATCCGTCAGCTTGTTTGCTCCCCTATCCCACAAAAAAATAAGAATCGGCTCGTCAGATTTTGGAAATTTGATAGGTTAAGAAGGTTGTAAAGTATATTTCATATATCGCTAGACTGGGCTACAGCGAAACGTGGCTGGATTTAGTTAGTATTGAGTAAATTTTGCAATCAAACTGTTAATTAAATAACTCTACAATTAATTTTAAAAAAAGTAGTATAATAAAGATGCCAGTAATCATTGTTTTAAGGAGTGTCTTAGCAGTTTCTTTCCGTCTCTTCACCATGAAGCCCAGTTTTTGGGAACCTTTTTGGGAAGGAGTAGCAGTGGGAGAGCCATCCTTCGGTACGAATGGGCCGGCTCGACCGGAGTGATACCACGGCATCACAGAAAACCGACATGAAACAACGCTTACGTTGTGTTTCGCCTAGTGAGTTAGGATACCGGAGGCACAACCTAAAGGCGGTCAACGCCCTTGTCACTGCTCTGGTGTTTCCTAAAAAATCTACCTATTTTAGTAGTAAGTCTAATTTAAATAAAACGTTTTAACGTTCACTTTTATGGATCCGTACCGGCGAACAATTGCTGTGCTTTAATACTCCTCTGACTAACCCTTGCAGCCGTGATGGTATATAATATATTTGTTAACCGTCCGGTTTTTCACAAAATTCTCGTAATATAAGATATTAACACCATTTCTATTACAAAGCTACACAGTCGGTCTTATAAAGCGTTATTGTTCTAGGCCTCAAAGACTACTGTTAACACCACTGTGGATTACCGTGAAAATTGTGAGGATTGACCCATAAAAACTTGGACCATGAAAACAAAGATTGGATTATTTGAATAAAGGTCGACTGTCTGGAGTAAATTATTAGTTTTGAGTGGACTCATAATCGTAAAAAGTATGTATTGTGTAATTGTATGCCCAAAATTAATACTACCATATTTTGTTACTTTGGGCAGCAATGTGGGTCGCACATTACTAGTATTCTTGTTAACCCCTTATGCTAAGCTAAATGCTTGTGTTACGAGTGGGTTCACGTCGGTAGTGCAATGAGTAGGTTTCGAACCGGCAACCACATGATCGCAAGTCCGACGCCCTAGCCAGGCTACCGCCCTATTTTAGTGAAGGAAAAATTCGAAGTCCAGCAACCCTTCGGAATGGCTAAGTTCACAGACACGCAAGCCACGTGAAAGTATTGTAAATCATCCCTGAATCTTGGCCTCTTAATTAGTCCACCATCATCTAATAAAGATATCATAACTTGGAAAATATATTAATTTGTCCAACACGTCATCGTAAAGCTCATCAAAAATAAAAATAAACACAATCTGTCGGCACCACACCACATACAAACAAACAAACGCCCCGTCATAACGCAATGATTAATAATAATTCTCATTACATAATGCGCGCGCGCAGATTGATGAATACATCGTGATTCTTTGTTTATCTTCGGTGGGAAATAATAATGGAATCCTTTTGAAAGGCAGGTGAGAGTTTCAAGCTTTTATGTAGGTACGATTATTTGATTTTCTATATAATTTTAATGAGGAAACCATAAAAAAACGAAGTTACAATCAGATTGTATTTTTCTGAGAAATGTTAATCTTAGCCTTAATAAATTTGTATTTTTAATTTTCTTTTTAGCGTATGAGGGCGAACGAGCACATAAGTCGCCTGATGGTAAGCGATACTGCCGCCCATGGACACCCGCAATACCAGAGGAGTCGTAAGTACGTCGCCCTCCCTTTAAAACTAATGTACACACACAGTTTGCCGGTATATTTAGGTCCCATGTAAGGGGGGAGCCTACTACCATTCATCATCATCATCATCATCGTCATCATCAGTCTATATTCGTCCACTGATGGACGTAGGCCACTCCAAGTGAACGCCTCAGAGCCCGATCTTCGGCTTTCCTCATCCAGTCACTGCCTGCTGCCTTCCGTAAGTTGTCACTCCACCTGGCCAGCGGGTGCCCTACACTACATTTGCCTAGTCGCGGTCTCTACTCGAGAACTCGTTTGCTCCAGCGATTGTCGTTTCTCCAACAGATGTGACTGCTGTGACCGGCCCATTGCCACTTCAACTTGCTAATCTATCTATACTTAATATATAAAGCTGAAGAGTTTGTTTGTTTGTTTACTTGAACGCGCTAATCTCAGGAACTACTGGTCCGATTTGAAAAATTCTTTCAGTGTTAGATAGCCCATTTATTGACGAAGGCTATAGGCTATATATCATTACGCTACGCGGACGAAGTCGCGGGCAGAAGCTAGTCCTATTATAGGGCACAAATACTAAACTCCGAGCTGCTACTGAGAACTTTGCTCGGCTTCTAGCGTGGCAGTCGCACTTAGAACTAGGGGCACTTGGCTAACAAGTTTAATGAAGTATAATTATAATAACAATAAACGCATTAATTCAAGGCAACATTACTGCTGGCAATCTATACACAAGTATGTATCTCTACGTTCGTGAGAACTTCGGCGCGATGAAAGCCTCACATGCTTCCTCTCTTTTCCACCTACCTGATTCTTCATATCATTGTCTCTTTCACAAATTCGTGACTACGATTTGGCTTCAGAAACCGAGAGGCAATTTGTAGGTACTTTGTTTTTGACAGACGATTTTTAATGAAGATATGTATCTGAGATGGGTTAAATAGTTTCTTTGGTCCAGTTTGAAAATTTTCGTGTCAGAGTGAATTGGCAAAATTTCACACAAGGCCCAGAATAGCAATTATCTTAGTGATACTTAAGCATATTTTAAATTATGTAGTGTGGCGAGGTAATAATATCACCTACCTACGTAAAATATTTATAATCCATAACGCTAGCCTAATGCGGGTTGGCAGAAAATGATTTCAGAAAGCCAGAGGTGCGGGCCTTGGACTTAGCAGCCCATGACTATAATAATATCATCACAGGTCTTTCCATAATCAATATCAAGAAGCGGCCATCACTAAGGCCCAGTACTTGCCCCATATTCTTAAATATATTTAAATTGTATTTAAAATCAATTTTTCACAGTAAATTTGTGTTTAAATACGATTTAAATACGTTTAAGAAGTTGGTGCAAGTGTCCCTAACTGTTTTGCACATTTTATTCCATCCACACATAGATCTTCTTTTTTGTTTCAGTGAAATTAAAAATGAAAGCAGTACTTAGTAAAATTTCAAAAGCACATTTTACACTGTGCTTACACCGTGACGTGACAGACAAACATAATGACAGGTGGTATAGCTCGTGTACCAGAACGGTAATGAGCTATTACCCCCAGTAACTGGAGGGGAGACGAGCCTAGTAGTGCGATATGGTTTCTATTATATCTTGACAAACGACAATTTTGACAAAATAATTATAATATTGTAACAATAATTCATCATTATCAATTAACTGCCTCATTAGCCAAGCGGTCCTGAGCGCGACTGCTACGCTAGAGGTCCTGGGTTCGTTTCCCAGGTCGAGCAAAGTGTTATTGGGTTTTTCTATGAAATTTCCAGTGGCAGCTCGGAGTTTGGAATCTGTGCCCGGTTAATGGCAATAGGCTCGCCCCCTATTACATGGGACCTAAACATACCGGCGAACTGTGGGTGTACATTAGTACGCCTCTGCCTAACCCTTCTGGGAATACAGGCGTGATGGTAAGTATGTTATGATGGTATAATTCATCAGGTCCAATTCAGTCCAATACTAGACGACACGTTTGGCGTAGCGGCTAAGTGATCGGCTTCTACGGTACGTGTTGTGGGTTCAATCCCCACACGGAACATATACCTATTTGTGTGATCTACAAGTAGTTGTTCCGGATCTGAGTGTTTGTATATGTGAGAATTTATGTCTTTAAACGCACCCACAATACAGAAGAAAATACTAGAGTAGGGCAACGTTTAAAACAAATTTAGTAATTATCAAGATTATATTTTGTTTGTTATTAAAAATCTTCTTTAATTTAAGAGCTCAGCTTATCGGTAAATCGCCACTGCTCTCTATCTTCTGCTTTCCGTTTTACCTCTTGATACGACTTGATCCCCCCCTTTCCTTCACTTGTTCCACAAAACTTCGTCTAGGTCTTCCCCTTCCTCGTTTTCCTTAAATTTTACCTTCCAGTATAGTTCTGAAAAATTCGTCGTGTCGTATCAAGTGGCCAAACGTCTTTCCTCTCCTATTCTCTACGGTTCTTAACAACGGTCTTATCTCCTCATCATCATTTGAATTTCCGCCGAACTGATCTTCTCAATCGTTTTCCAGCACCACATTTAAAACTACACCGGTACTTACTTAAAAAAATCTTTCACTAATGGAATGCTACATTATCACTCAGCAACATATTATATAGGCTATGCTGTTAATTGAGTTATGTCTATTAGTTGTTAGGTCGCGAGTGAAGCCACGTGAAATAACTAGTCCTATTTACCTATATACATATATAATATAATTGTCTTCAGATGGTAAGTGGTTTACCTGGTGGTAGGTAAGTAGTCATCGTCATCCATGGACAGCTGCAACACTGCAAACTGCCAGAGCCGCATCAACTAAGGAGGAATTTGAGTCTTACGCGCAAAAGGACGTACGGGTGATGGCCAGCCAGTCAGATCCCAGAAGTCCTACCACCGAGCTAAATAGATATTTTCTCGCCTCTTTCTAGAAGCCTATCTGAAAGGCAGAGGGGAACAGTATTCTAACCCTTACGAATAAAATTGTTCCGAACAGCTCGTAGTGCGACCGCGCGAAACAACCACCAATGGTACTGGTGTCACTCCCAAACGGGTGGAACCCGTTAATAAAATGAACTAGAAAGTCGGACATCGAAATGTCTTTATCATCATCATAAGCCCGCGATAGTCCACTTCTAGGCATAGGCCAAGTGTACTCTGGGTGGGTGGCAATTACCTGAATAAATTAATTTATTTAACCATAGGAAATTGGAATATCACATCATCATTTTCTGTTCTACATTAAAATTGTCATCTCCTTAAATGCTGCCCACCCAGTTAGGAAGCGGGGGTGATGTTACAAAACTAGTTCGGCGCCCGGAGTCGTCTGCAATCCGGCGCTATACCTCACGTAATACCGCGCATTGTTCACGAGTCATTTCTGTGTACCAGTTTGTAGATGAACCATGTTTTCGGTGAGACTCCGTCTTCATGCGTTCGCATCAAGAAAACTAATGAAAAAAGGAAAGAAACTAGGTACTTTGTTTTGTAACTTTAGAAACCTATTTCCTATTTCATCTCGCGTTCTTTCTTGTATAATAATTATTGAAAGCATAACTTTATCATTATGAAACGTCCCGATGTGCACGTGCAATTTTTGAAAAGAAAATAATTGTACGCATGTACCATTTCGCATAAAAAAAATATTATGAAAAGGACTGTCCTGCCGTCACAAAAACGATGGACATTCTCGGACACCCACCGTCCGGAGGCTGACCGACATCGGATCCGGTCGGACGCCCGACAATGCACGAAACGTTATTATTACAGAACAATATATTTTTTATCTCGATCCTATTCGATTCAAATGGCTGTGATCTATGAGTATCGATGCATAGTTTCGATTGCGCAGGCGCAACGATGTTAAAAATGGGCGCGGTATTGTTCAATAGGAATTATTTTGTAATTTAGAGCTGCATTGTGACAGATATAGTTTTATTTTTAAAAGAAAAAGTTTTATTTTTATATTGCTTTGATTTTATTGCAGTAGCTATCCCTTAATTAGTAGTAATTATGGACACTTGTGTCTGCAAATTATTCGGCCATCACAACTGAAGCATGCGCATTAGGAAAATCCAAGGTTAAAGGTCTTTGTAGACCTCTTATCCAGGTTACAGCTTTCAGGAGAACGAGACTAAATCCGCACTTTCCTTTACTTGCCGTCAGTTACCTTCTCTTGTTTTGCCTTCCTTTCCCTTTCCTTACATTCATGTGATTCATTGCGACCAGGCTGTGATCCAGCAATCGCTAGACCCCTTCAAAGCAAACATGCACAGCGTCTACTGCGGTTTTTTTTTGAAAAGAGATGACGAAAAGAAGATAACCTCCGCGAAGATATAAGTAAGCCACAGCCTATGAAAAAAATACCTTAATCTTTAGATTGAAAGGAGCAATGTCCTTGCTAGATTCAAAATAAACAATAAACCTTTTAAAATAGTATACCATCTTGATCTTCTCTTCCGGGGCAATCACGGAAGGAATTCACACGGACCAATGCTCACCATCATTGAAGGCATCGCTTTGGCGCCAAAACAAAGCCAAATAGACAGTGTACGCCCGTTCGGCCGGCTGTGCGCATGCGTGAAGGCGCGCCATCTTGCTGTTACTATAGCGACGCGGATGTAATCAAACAAACTTTTCTAAAATCGTATTCCGACATTGTTTGTGATTGTGAATGTTATTTAAAAAAATATGGTGATAGTATTTTTGAATTTTAATCTGGTTGAACTACAATTGTATGATTTTCTTTGTGGAGTAAAATAAGTAAGTAATGTGGTACGATTATTGCGTTTCAAATTTATTTTATCGCGCATGGCAAGCGGTTTTTGTTTCTCATATTGTCTTGAACGATTTGTGACGTTATTAGAGCGAAATAAGAGCGATATTTAAGGTGAATTCTTCTATGGAAATGTTATTCTTGCAAATCATTTAAGTTTGTTGTTGTTTTGTTTTAATTAAGTACACTAGATACGAACGAATAAAGCAAATAGGTACCTAGATGGGTACCTACTATTCTACCTAAACAAATGACTTTCTGTATTTTCTACAAACCTACAATTAGGTAATAAATATAAAATAATGTATTTAAATGCTTAATTAGTCTAGTGGTTCTAAATTAATTTGCTACGCTTGAAGCCCGCGGTTCGATTTTCAGATCAAGCAAATTTATTGTTTATGTTATTGCGTCTTGCTCGGAGCTTGGATTCTTGCCTCGTTGATGGCAATAGGCTCGACCCTATAACATAGGATCTGATTATACCGACGAACTGTCGGTGTACATTAATACATCTCTGCCTTACCTGTCGGGCAAACAGGCGTGATGGTATCATAATTACACACCTACTTACAAGTCACAAGTAGGTACCTATGTATAAAAAAGGTGTTAATCACAGTTTCGGTGACTTCGTATTAACTCAAATAGTTCTTAATTACTTTATCTATCCTGTGCCTATGTTTAGATGGAGTAAAAAAAAAAACAAAATACAAAATATGTCATTCTAAGGGCCGCTTGCACCATCTTCTTAAATATGTTTAAATCGTATTTAAACACAAATTTACAATGAAAAATTGTGTTTAAATACTATTTAAACATATTTATGAAGTTGGTGCAAGTGGGCCTTAGTCATCAGTTATTTAGGCGGAAAAATGTGAAGTGCACGTTGTCGATTTTATATTATTTTCCCAAACTTGAATTTCCCCGAAGTTTAATGTGTAATTATGGTGAATAATTAACCATTCAGCGTTCGTGAACGTCTGTGAGTGTGCAGTACAGTACCTACCTACATAAATGATATAAAATTGAAAATTGTGACAATTTTGGTTTCTCTCCTAAGCTCGATCGAAGCCTCAATAAAGTTCCCACCATTTTAATGGTGCAACTAAACAACTGATTACTGAACACGAACTTGGCGAAAACAAAAACTGTGTGCCATATTATAAAAACATCAAAATAATAATTGACTGCCTCATTAGCCTAGTGGTTCTGAGCGCGACAGCTACGCTTGAGGTCCTGGGTTCGATCCCCAGGTCGACCAAAAGTGTTATTGGGTTTTTCTGAACAGCTCGGAGTTTGGAATTTGTGCCCAGTTAATGACAATAGGCTCGCCCCCTATTACAAGGGACCTAACATACGTCGGCGAACTGTGGGTGTACATTAGTACGCCTCTGCCTAACCCTTCGGGGAAAAACAGGCGTGATGGTATGTTATGTAATAATTGTTCAATGATTGTTCTAATTAGATTATAATGAAAAATCAAGTGAGAAGGCAATGCTCAACCACATAACACATTTTACCGACTGCGGCTTAAAACCGCAATCATAATGAATTGCCGAATGCAACAATGATCTTTACCGCTACGTTTAAAATTACTTTTTACAATTAATCTGAACCAGTTAGCTTAATTTAGTTTCCGCCTTTCTTTAGATTTGGGTTAGAATTTATAAAACGGTATTTGTATGTAGTCTGTAGCAATGATGGCCTAGTGACAGCTCAGCCCCGGGTAAAAGTGCATTTCACGTAAAAGTTCCCTTCGCCGTTATGTTGGTAAGTAGTAGTGAAATTAGCAATAACGGTAGTTACGTTCAGGGGTTTCAAAGGTTAAGATCAACACCAACTTTTCTTTCACCACTTTTTAGTATCATAGACATGATTTCAACAACAGCGTGTGTATAATAATAACATTTATAATTTCTGGAACACCTTTAAATAAACATACATACCATCACGCCTGTATTCCCCGAAAGGTTAGGCAGAGGCGTACTAATGTACACCCACAGTTCGCCGGTATAATAATAAATAAATATTCTTAGACATTTTTACACAGCACCATCTAGTCCCAAACTAAGCAGAGCTTGTACTATGGGTACTAGACAATGGATATAATACTTATATACTTTTATTTTGTAAATACATACTTATAATATATAAGAAACACCCAGACGAACACAAACACTTATATTCATCACATAATTTTTTGTGTCCTGTAGGAATCGAACCCACGACCTCATGGTCAGCAGTCCGGTACTCAAGCCACTAAACCACAGAGGTCGTCGTATGTTTAGGTCCCATGTAATAGGGGGCGAGCCTATTGCCATTAACCGGGCACAAATTCGTAACTCCGAGCTGCTACTGGGAATTTCAAAAAAAAACCCAATAACACTGCTCGACCTGGGAATCGAACCCAGGACCTCTAGCGTAGAGCAGTCACGCTCAGGACCACTTGGCTAATGAGGCAGTTTAAAATGACACCTGAAATTTTTGACAGACAGAGCTGCCATCGTAAATGTGAAGGGAACTCTGTAGTGAAACGCACTCTAGCAGTTTCAGAGGGCGCCAAAATTTGGATTGTTTTTCATAAGTTAATTTTCGAATTTTTCCTTCACTAAAATACCTATATTTTAGTGAAGGAAAAATTCAACTGCGGGCAGAATTCGAACCTGCGTCTTCTGGTTAAATACACCAGACTCTCACCGCGATTCCCACCCGCCAGGTCGAAATTTGCCTTCACATGTCTGTATTTACGTCTTCGCGGTCGTTTTTTTAACAATTTATTTCTAACGCTGAACTGAGGGGGGGACGCCTCTATCGAGTTTCTGCCCAGATTTCAAAATATCGTAGATCCGGGAGTGATGTGATATGTTTAGGTCATTGAAAGCTCTTGGGTTCAAAATTGCAGCTTCGAAGTTTGGAATGTGCCCGGTGGCAATAGGCTCGCCTCCTATTACATGGGACATAAACATACCGGCAAATTTAGTACGCCTCTTCGTTCTCTTTCAGTCTCTCATATTCTCATACCGTCTCATAAGACGTGCTATTAGATTATGAGGTTACTGTCTGGACTATAAAAGAGACCATGATTCTCTGAGTTTGTTTCGGCGTTTCTTCTCAGAGGTCGTCAGTTAAAAAATGCAGGCGCCAAAAAAAATTTAAAACATTTAATTGGAAAAGTTAATTTTGACGACACGTTTGGCGTAGCGGCTGAGCGATCGGCTTCTGCGACACGTGTCGTGGGTAATTGTTCCGGGTCTGGGCGTTTGTGTATGTGAGAATTTGTGTTTGTAAACGCACCCACGATACAGGAGAAAATCCTAGTGTGGGGCAACGTTTTTTTTTAAAAAACGTCTTTAAAAGATGTATTTACAGAAATAAATATAATTTATGTATTACACAATCATTGCAAAAAGATGATAGGCAGTCATTGATTCCTTATTAATACAAGAACAATAGTAAAGTATCAAGTAGTCTCCCACGCTAGTAAAAGTGAATTGCGGTAAATCTTTATAGCTCATTTATACAATGGCCCATTGCAGCACTTTCAGTCGCTAACTTGATAGTGTTTACAATTGAATATTAATTTGAGATGCGTCAATAGTAGATTGTATTTTATGGAACCAAAGTAATATTTTTATGGCGAGGGCGCTTTTTTGAATCCAGAGCGAAGCGAGGGATTCTTTGGTAGAATCCTGAACGTAGCGAGGGATTCAAAGTACGTCGCCCGAGCCAAAAATATATTTTGCGCCCGAGTGATACACTCTACTTTTTATCACCCACTATGAGAAAATAAAAGCCGCCTCATCAACCGGCGGCAGCGCCGACAGCGCGACCTTTGGCCGTCGTACCAGCCAGTCTTTATTCAAACAATATTTGCGTTCGATCTCTTTGGCGCTGAACACTAAGATGTTCCAAATTTAAAAAGTGCGCGGCAAAGTAAATTGCGGCGCACTTATACAGGATTAAAATCTCATTACTGCCCGCTAAAAGTTTTTTTCTAATAGAAGTCGTCCTTTTAGAATAGATGGGATGAAAAGATACTTATTCACGATTTTTTTTTGTTTTTTTTTTATTCTTGATAGGCTATATAACGCTTGCCCGCCAACCAGTTCGACACTGCGCTTGCGACACCGATTCACTCGTGATTTAAAGACACCAAGACTATACCTATCTATCGGGGAAGACCCACTCGTGAAGCGCATTCCACATTTCAGCAGTAAGTGCGCTTGATAAAAGTGGACATAAAGCGTTATGCAAATGTTAAGGGCTGTGTATAACACACGGCTTGTGCCCCACAGCGACATATTAAAAAATACGAAAATGGAAGGTCTAAAAGGGAAGTAAGTACATCCGGCTCTCAACCACAACTGTCGTTTGCCACTTGCAAGAGGTGTCAAGTTACACCTGACTTGACCACTGAGGGGCTAACCAAAGCGGATGTGATGACTAACATATGGCTGGTTCTGTGGTCAAGAACTTATGCGCTTCATTTGATAAAACTCTGCGGGTATTCTTATTACCAACTGCCTCATTAGCCAAGTGGTCCTGAGCGCGACTGCTACGCTAGGCGTCCTGGGTTCGATTCCCAGGTCGAGCAAAGTGTTTTTGGGTTTTTCTATGAAATTCCCAGTAGCAGCTCGGAGTTAGGAATTTGTGCCCGGTTAATGGCAATAGGCTCGCCCCCTATTACATGGGACCTAAACATACCGGCGAACTGTGGGTGTACCTACATTAGTACGCCTCTGCCTAACCCTTTGGGGAATACAGGCGTGATGGTATGTTATGTTGTTATGTTCTTATTACTCATACCTACCCGTTTTCCGTCTTCATGGTAATAGTATTGTGGCGTAGTCGTTGCGTAGGCATGGCGTAGACGCTGTGTAGACATAGCGTAGCTGCTACGTAGACGACGCGGAAGCGCTTCGTAGACACGTAGTTATCGCGTAGACCCGAGGCGGCACACGTTGCGTATGCACGGCACAGGCCGTAGACGCTGCGTAGACAAGTCGTAGGCTTCGCGTAGAAACCGCGTAACTACTACGTAGGCCCGTGTAGAGGCTTCGTAGACCTAATGTAGGCGTCCCTTAGATGTTAAGTAGATAACCGCGTAGCTTGTTAGGTTTTTCGTATGTAATAATGATTTGATTGAATTTTATATTAAATAAAATAGGTTTTAATTCCAGGTTTTAAGTTTTCATACGTTTTCTTACACATTACTTTGCCTAGTTACTGTCTCATTAGCCTAGTGGTCCTGAGCGCGACTGCTACGCTTCCTGGGTTTGATTCCCAGGTCGAGCAAAGTGTTATTGGGTTTCGTAATTCTCAGTAACAGCTCGGAGTTTGGAATTTGTGCCCGGTTAATGGCAATAGGCTCGCCCCCTATTACATGGGACCTAAACATACTGGCGAACTGTGGGTGTACATTAGTACGCCTCTGCCTAACCCTTCGGGGAATACAGGCGTGATGGTATGTTATGTTGTTATGTTCTTATTACTCATACCTACCCGTTTTCTACCCTCGTTTTCTGTCTTCATGGTAATAGTGTTGTGGCGTAGTCGTTGCGTAGGCATGGCGTAGACGCTGTGTAGACATAGCGTAGCTGCTACGTAGACGACGCGGAAGCGCTTCGTAGACACGTCGTAGTTATCGCGTAGACCTGAGGCGGCACACGTTGCGTATGCACGGCACAGGCCGTAGACGCTGCGTAGACAAGTCGTAGGCTTCGCGTAGAAACCGCGTAGCTACTACGTAGGCCCGTGTAGACGCTTCGTAGACCTGTTGTAGGCGTCGCGTAGATACCGCGTAGCTTGTTAGGTTTTTCGTATGGAATAATAATTTGATTGAATTTAATATTAAATAGAATAGGTTTTAATTCCAGGTTTTTAGTTTTCATAGGTTTTATCATTACTTTTTTGTCATAAGTTCTATAATAAAAACAAAATCAAACAAAGGTTACTTACATGATCGAAAACTTTTGAAACTTACCTCATGTCTTATTTTATTATTTAATCATATTCGCTCGTTCGTTTCCCATCGTCTGCTAAAACAAATTCGAATATCACTTATGTAGTATGTGGAATTGTGGATACTAAATGGTGAACGCAATTTATTTGTTCAGATGTTAAACTGTTAATGATATTATGTCGAAACCACGTGAACTACGTACGATACACCTATGTGGGTGGTCTTCGATACGTACCTACTATAAATAAATACTACCTACTCACTAGCTTTTTCCCGCGACTTCGTCTGCGTATTTATTTGAATCACAGCCTATGTGTTATTCTGATGTATGAGCTATATTATTGTAAATTTTCATTAAAATAAATACAGTAATTTTAATTATTGTAATTAATTCACAAAATATAACCACTAAATAATCACTGAAAGTTGAACATTTACGAAATTGAAATTTGATCGGAATTATATTTTGAACATGTAATTCCTCTTCTGAATAATTAAATACATTATACCTAAATAAATAGGTAACGTAAATAACAATACGCAAAATCAATTGAATACATAGTTTTTTGTAGAGTGCTGTCGTATAATAAATAAAAAATAAAGTTACCTAATCGAATTGAATTAAATAAATAAAATATGTATTAATCCAATTTTTATCCAATTCTGAACAAAGTAGCGACTATAATTAAATTATGTAGCAGCATGTATTAAAAATGTGTTGTTCATTCAATACGTAATCATACAAAAACGAATTTGTACTACGGTCGCGAGACGCCAATATAACTCACACAAATTTAATAATACCAACATAAAATACCAGAGATGTGTGGGTGTGTGCGTGTCGTAGAATTGAATACGGTATTACGAAGTCATTCTCACAGTCCCTGTGGCGCAGAGGATAGCGCGTTGGACTTCTAATCCAAAGGTCGTGGGTTCGATCCCCACCAGGGATGCAAACATGTCACAGTGAAATATCACTCGTGGTATTTTTAGTATATTTTTTTCGTATTTTTATGTAAATTATAAAAAAAAATCATTTTTTTTTTAATATTTTCCTTTTTCTAGTATATAATTTCGCTGCTCAAAAGTGATCAGCTCTGATATTAATGTCTTGGCAAATTATAATTATTGAATTAGTTAATAGTTATAGTATGAAAACTATTTCCTATGTTAAATTATAACATAACATACCATCACGCCTGTATTCCCCGAAGGATTAGGCAGAGGCGTACTAATGTGTACATTAGTACGCCTCTGCCTAACATATCGGCGAACTGTGGGTGTACCCACAGTTCGCCGATATGTTTAGGTCCCATGTAATAGAGGGCGAGCCTATTGCCACTAACCGGGCACAAATTCCTAACTCCGAGCTGCTACTGGGAATTTCATACAAAAACCCAATAACACTTTGTTTGCTCGACCTGGGAATCGAACCCAGGAACTCTAGCGTAGCAGTCGTGCTCAGGACCACTTGGCTAATGAGGCAGTTAAATTATTCTTTAAAATAAACCTGAAAAGATGCCCTTTAAAAAATACAATAGAAAATACTTATAGTACAGATAACTGATGGATAATCCATACTCTTATAATGATCCACAAGTAGCTCTCCGTGTACGTTTGTTTGTTTCATTTTCACGCCTAAATCGCTGAACTAATTTTAATGAATTTTGGTATAGATACAGACGGGACATACCTATGACTAGGACATATAAGCAATATTTTGACTCGAAATAACCTCTGGGATCCGAGTAAAACTAGACAAAACATAATAAAGCTATATGAAGTTTTTATGACATACATTCTCATGAATAACTAGCTTCTGCCCGCGACTTCATCCGCGTAGCGTGATGATATATCCTCAATAAATGGGCTATCTAACACTGAAAGAATTTTTCAAATCGGACCAGTAGTTCCTGAGATTAGCGCGTTCAAGCATACAAACAAACAAACAAACAAACTCTTCAGCTTTAAATATTAGTATAGAAGTATAGATATAGAAAATATATATAGATTATTTCGATATTACGTACGGCAACTGCACATCATGGCATCCATAACTGTTAAATTGTCTTCAATAGATTTTCAATTCAATCTCCAAATAATAGAATTTATTATCCATTGGGGAAGTTTGACAGTTTGTGCTAGCTTTATGTGCTATTGACTGTACCTATTAAAACATCTATTGCGCACCGTTATAACGCGAAATATAGCACAGTCCCTGTGGCGCAGAGGATAGCGCGTTGGACTTCTAATCCAAAGGTCGTGGGTTCGATCCCCACCAGGGATGCGAAATAATTAACATGCCTACGACATGCGATTATTTCTGTATATTTTTATATTATTAAAATTGTGAGATTTGAGAGAATTGAGAGAATTTTTGGAGGTCAGTCAGCCAATTCGATTTCATTGGTTTTTAATTACATAAAGCAGCGCCACCTATCGGGACAAGAAAATATTACAAGATTGATTATATGTAATGGATTATCTTTAGACAACGTTGTTATACCGTGGTCTTATGACAAGCGGGACCGACGTCTTTACGTGCTGTCCGATGCCAGGAGGGGACTCGATGTGGTAAAAGTGGGCACCCATCTATAGGTTGACTGCGGTAAGAGCAGAATACCTAACCTTACAGATTGATCAGCGGACTTCCACGATCCCCCATATATTTTTATGTTATCTTATAAAAATCATATTATTTTTTAGCAAATTATATAAATTCTTATTTACCTTCGAAGAAGCAGACAACTCAAATATTTGTTTTACAAACATCTGTTTATTATAACAGTTGTTTGAAATGTAATGGCGCCCAACTTTCGCGCGCTTTTCTTGATTCATTCTTTCGATATACCTACAATATAAACAATATTCATTATAGAGTAGCTATTAGCCAATAATTCAGTCTACCCTTGACCATGGATGCTGTATGGGATCCAAAACGTCGGGAATTAAATACTATTACATAATACATAGCGATAAAATTCGTAATAAGTAATTTTATTTAAATATCCATTAATTTACATTAATATAGAGAGAGACTCATCATTTTTCAAGGTATCGCCCGGTCTGTCTAAGATTTTCCTTGCCTCGGAAAGGACATTGGTCCCGACTGTGTTATATTATATACAAAAATCATTCGCAATCCGTATCTGTTTGTTTGTGGGCTTAGTTCTTCGAAACTAAGCGACAGATTTTAATACTGCTTTCACTATTATTTAGAGAATTCCTCCCAGAAGGTTTTTAAGTATAAAACATGCACGATATATTTAAAGAAAGCAGAGAAAATTCGACGTTTTTAATTTCTTGTGAAGCTGGGCCGGACCGCACATAAATTTTAAAATAACATACCATCACGCCTGTATTCCCAGAAGGTTTAGGCAGAGGCGTAGGTGCGCGTACACGCAAAATTCGCCGGTATGTTTAGGTCCCGTGTAATAGGGAGCGAGACTATTGCCATTAACCAGGCTCAAACTCCGAACTGTTATTGGGAATTTCATAGAAAAACCCAATAACACTTTGCTCGACCTGAGAATCGAACCAAGGACCTCGAGCGTAGTAGTCGCGCTCAGGACCACTAGGCTAATGAGGCAGTAAAATAAAATCACAAGAAACCACTACCTCCTCACATTTACCATACCTCCCATGTAAGTCGTGCAAACAGCTTACTGTTTGTTGTCTATCAAGTTTTTCTGCCGCTGCCGCCATATTTTATATCCTGTTCGGTCAGTCGGTCAATGAGACCATACGTCGATCAGCGGCAGGTTAAATATTTTTGACCCAGTTTGGTGGTATTTTTGGTACACGTGTTTGCTTATCTTTTATGGGGTCAATTGGTGGGTAGGTAATAATTATAGAAGTAATCCGGCAACCAACACGCTAAACGTGATTGCGTTTTTTGACGTACCTAATGGCTGAGATATCTCTTTTAGCGTCACGTTCTGTGGGTTCGATCTCCGTACCGAATATTATTTTTGTACGATCTACAAGGTATATATTTTTGTACGATTCAGAGTTTATCTATCTATATATATTTTACTAATATATAAAGCTGAAGAGTTTGTTTGTTTGTTTGTTTACTTGAACGCGCTAATCATTGAAAAATTCTTTCAGTGTTAGATAGACCATTTATCGAGGAAGGCTATATATCATCACGCTAAGACTAAGTAACTATTCCACGCGGACGAAGTCGCGGGCGGAAGCTAGTGTTTAAATAAATGAAAAAAATGTGTTTGCTTATGCACTAACCATTTAGGAATCATTGTGGGGAAACTTTTAAAAAAGTTGAAGGAAACTGCATACCTAATTGGTTTAATTTTAACTACTGAGCGTGAGGTCTTGGGTGTGGTTGCCAGGTTGAGTATTTTTTTTTAATTGTTTATAAATTCTCATTACCAGCGCGAAGTTTGATTGATTTGTGGAATAGGCTCGCCCTGACCCCTAAATCTGTGCGCTCGGAATGTTTCGGTTAGACAGAGATGGCGGGAGACAATAAAGAAGACCGACCCCCATGACCACGACTACTCTGCCAAGAGTATACTAGTGGGAAGAAGACTGATAATAGATATTCCCTCTTATCAGTACCTACGCACGTGACACCTTGTTAAGGTTCAGTTGAAAATCAGCGTCAAGCACTAGTGGCTTGACACAATGCTGAACTGAACCTATTTGGCGCAGCCGCGAGGCACACAATATGCCCTAATGTGTAAGTAGGTGCATATTTAATATTGTTGTAGATTATTTTATTATTATTTTATTTTTCTGTCTACTCTGTTTTTGTGTGTCTTGAGCGTTGCCAAATAAATTTCATTCTTTCTTCTTTCTTTCTTTCTATTCTTACGCGGTTTTCTAGTACTTACATTTTAAATTCAACAACAAAATCTGAAAAAATAAAGAAAATTAACACAAAATTTTACTACTTGAACGCCTTTTCATAGGTATGTATCTTCTTCTCTACTATTATAAAATTGTAAAAAAGCTAAGTATGTTTGTTACGGGTTGGAGCAAAAACTACTGAATAGATTAAATTGTTATCATTGTTAGTATGTATCTATTTAAAACTGTGAACTGTGTATCACATTCACAATTAATTAATCGGATAGGTACTGAGATACAGCTTGACCTCTCTGATGTAGGTATAGACTACAAAGAAGAGATCATCACTGTTGGTAATTATTAAATTATTTTTGGAATCCATTTCTAATCCTACTATAGCTTCAGGTGAGCGAAGCCGCGGGCAAAGGCTAGTAATAAATAATTAAATAATAGTGACTTCTCTACTATTATAAAATTGTAAAAAAGCTGTTCCTGTACATTGAAGATATTTAAAAAAAAAGTGGTTTAGGGTATTTATAACTAAACGTCAGCGTAACCAAAAATGTGATTTTTAAACTCTTGTCTGTTTGTCTGTTTGTTAAGGGTTGGCGCAAAAACAACTGAATAGATTTTAATTTTGTTATCACTGTTCGAAAGTATAATATGCTCCAACTTAAAAACTGGTGAACTTCTTATCTCAATTAATTGAACGGATCCTGAGACACCTAGCTTTCCCTCTCTAGTGTATACAGACCCTTAGAAAGAAGAGATCATCAATGTTGGTTTTTCCAACTTCCAACTCCTAATATAGCTTCATGCGAGCGAAGCCGCGGGCAGAAGTTAGTATTATTATATTATTCTTTAACAATCTTGTGAGCTATGCGGTTCAAGGTCGATCAACACAGACCGGTCAAGTGCGAGTCGACCGCGTACCTCATTTAAATTATTAAATCATCACAAATATAATATCTAGTAGGTACTTATATAAATTTAATCAAAATACTATCACGCCTATTTTTCCCGAAGAATTAGGCAGAGATGTACGTAGGTACGTGATTCACATTTCGCCGGTATGTTTAGGTCCCATGTAATAGGGGGCGAGCCTATTACTATTAATCGGGTACAAATCTAAACTCTAATAATTTCATATAAAAATCCGATACCACTGATCAATCTGGGAATCGAATCCAGGACCTCTATCACAGCAGTCGCGTTTAGAATCACTAGGCTAATGAGACAGTTCTTATTATAATTATGTAAGTATCACTATTTGTCTTATTATAATGGTTCTGTTTATAATTTAATTATAATAATTTATTGATGTGTTTTTAATAAAATGCGTAAACAAGAATTTATTCCGTTATGTGAACCGAATTAATAGGAAAGAAATGTAGGCTATGTGAGAATAAATAAATAAAATACTCTTCGACATTTTACACAGCACCATTTAGTCCCAAACTAATCAGAGCCTTGTACTATGGGTACTAGACAATGGATATAGTACTTATATACATTTTTTTTGTAAATACATATATGTACTTACACATAAAATACATAAGAAACACCCAGACGAACACAAACACTTATATTCATCACATAATTTTTTGTGTCCTGTGGGAATCGAACCCACGACCTCATGGTCAGCAGTCCGGTACTGAACCACTAAACCACAGAGGTCGAAATCTAATCGTCGTCAAATCTGACGAAAACCTTTGCTAGGTAAATATAAAACCTAGGTATATAAAGTGTCACATAGACATTTATTTATTTATATTTATTTACTACTTATATAACTGTCTCATTAGCCTAGTGGTCTTGAGCGCGACAGCTACGCTAGAGGTCCTGGGTTCGATGCCCAGGTAGAGCAAAGTGTTATTCGGTTTTTCTATGAAATTCCAAGTAACTAGCAGCTCGAAGTTTGGAATTTGTGCTGATTTGTGTTCATGGCAATAGGCTCGCCCCCTATTACATGGGACCTAAACTTATTCATGTAGATACCTAAATATACCGTCGAACAGTGGGTGTACATTAGTACGCCTCAGCCTATCCATTTTTTAAATTCTTGATAAGCTTACGCTTGATCGCCAGTACTGCGACCTATGATGGAGCGCGCTTGCCTAGAAAAAACCGATTCTCTCGTGATATAAAGACACCCAGAGTATGTCTATCGGGGAAGACCCACTCGGGAAATACAGGCATGATAGTATAAAAATAAATACATATTGTCTTTGCGGAGGACTTTGTGAATGAAAAAGCAAAGGACTGCCCACTGATTCGGTTTGTAAATCTAAGCCCCAAGTATTTATGTTTTGTAGAACAATCAAATTTAACTGCGAACACTAATAGTTCAATCTTCATCTAAAGTCTTCGCTAACACAGTTTTGTAACTGCACGTGAGGTCACATTAATAAGAGCGACCTTAAGAAACCAATCTACTATGGCATTGCGTTGTACGTACTTTTGTTTGTAAGGAAAACATTTGCGTACGCATGGCCTTCAAACGTATAGCTTCTGAACATACCATCACGTTGAAATAAAACTACTTTTAGAGTTCCGTACTATAGGATCACTTTGTTGTCCGTCCGTCCGTCCGTCTGTCTGTCTGTTATGACCTTTTTCTCAGGAACGCGTGGAGTTATCAACATAACATAACATACCATCACGCCTGTATTCCCCGAAGGGTTAGGCAGAGGCGTACTAATGTACACCCACAGTTCGCCGGTATGTTTAGGTCCCATGTAATAGGGGGCGAGCCTATTGCCATTAACCGGGCACAAATTCCTAACTCCGAGCTGCTACTGGGAATTTATAATAGAAAAACCCAATAACACATTGCTCGACCTGAGAATCGAACCCAGGACCTCTAGCGTAGCAGTCACGCTCAGGACCACTTGGCTAATGAGGAGTTATCAAGCTGGTATTTATATCAAATACTCAGGTCTACTGTCCCTTGAAGCTGTGAAGGGCCAGCATGCTTCGGCACGAATGGGCAGGCTCAACCGGAGTGATACCACGGCCTCACAGAAAACCGGCTTGAAACAATGCAGCTTGCGTTGTTTCGCCGAGTGAGTGAGGATACCGGAGGCTCAAACCCTTTTAAAAGGCGGGCAACGCACTTGTGTCTCCTCTAGAGTTGCGGGAGTCCATGGGCGGCGGTTATCGCTTACCATCAGGAGACCCGTCTGCTCGTTTGCTCCCCTATCCCATAAAAAAATACTAGGTAGTAAACTAAATAGGTATATCCGGAGAAAACGGCGTGGTTATAATATAGTAGAGCGTCGTTCAAGGTCAGTGCTGCGTTCCGGTCTGCGCACGCGCATCCTGCTCGTATGGCGCCGATACTTTTGTTGTTTCTTTTATTGCGCTTTTACTTACGAAAGTTGGATCCAATTACGTTGGTGTCAGGTTTTTATGCCCTATGCGTAAAGTTTGTTCAGTGTTGGGCTGTTGGCCCAGTGTTGGTGACAATTTGTGCAAACTCTTGGTGATAAAGTTCAATGGAAACATACATACCATCACGCCTGTTTTACCTAAATCCATAACACTGCTCGACCTGGGAATCGAACCCAGGACCTCAAGCGTAGCAGTCGCGGTCAGGACCAATAGGCTATGAGGCATGAATGAGGGATATTAAAAAAAATCTGATCTGCTAGGCTGACATGCGCGTCACGAAATAATTTTGTCGTCGTTTGTGTCGTGGCGAAAGTATGGCTACTGACGAAATAATGCGATGAGAAATTCTTCTCGTGGCTAGTATGTTTGCCCCTGAGAATCATTGTTCATATTTCTCGCCAAATACCAATTACGTATTACAAACCATCATGCCTGTATTCTCCTAAAGGGTAGGCAGAAGTATAGTACGAAAATATGAACACCCATATTTTGTCACTATATTTAGGTCCCATGTAATAGGGGACGGAGCTTATTGCCATTAGCACACGGTTCCCATGGAAAAACGTGGGAGAGCTATGCTTCGGCACGAATGGGCCGGCTCGACCGGAGTGATACCACGGCCTCACAGAAAACCGGCGTGAAACAACGCTTGCGTTGTGTTTCGCCGAGAGAGTTAGGTTACCGGAGGCCCAAACCCTTTTATTAAAAGGCGGGCAACGCGCTTGTAATGTAGGTATACATAAGTGCATACATACTCTAAGTACCTATGGAAATTAAATTGGCGAGCAATCATCTAATCTACAATACCTATCAACTATCAAGATTCATGAGTGCCGGTCAGTCAGTGTAATTCCAACCGCGTCGGACAGCGGACGTGCGTTCAAAAGTGCCGCGAAAAATGCTCGCGTGTGTTTGACAATACAAAAATAATGTTATTCGTGACATTGTGTGTACTATTGTGATAGTTTGGGATTTTAAATTTGGAACGTGAGGTATGTTTGCACAATTGTTTTTAAATTTTAATCGGTGGATTAAACGCCGGTTTATTTTTCTGAACTTGTGACTCATTTTTCTTATTGAAAAAGTTGCAGTTAAACAGTATTTTTTCGGGTTGTGTTTACAGTTTTTATGTTAATTTAAATTACCCCACATATCATTTACTTGAGACGTGTGGCTTAATGTTGTTTGTGATAAGAAAAATGCTAATTTATAGTTCGTTTTTTTTTTCAAATTGTTAGTTATAAGGTTGATAGGGCTAATTGCCAAACTTCGGGAACCGCCTTAGTCTAGCCATTAAGTGCTGGGAGCTAATTATGATGATAGAATGAAGATATTTCTGTTTATAACTTCCTTTAGATTATAAAATAGGTATACTAAATGATAGTTTTATTGAGTAACCGTTAGACATCGAATAGTAATGGCGCTGTGGCATTATTTATGTAAGTAGGTACTTCCATCTTTTAAGAATTGAATTTAACATACCTTCACGGCTGTATTTCCCGAAGGGATAGGCAGAGGTGTACTAAGGTACACCCACAGTTCAACGGTATGTTTAGGTCCCATGTAATAGGGGGCGAGCCTATTGCCATTAACCGGGCTCAAATTCCAAACCCCGAGCTGCTACTGAGAATTTCATAGAAAAACCCAATAACACTTTGCTCGACCGGGAATCGAACCCAAGACCTCTAGCGTAGCGGTTCTCAACGTCTATATATCCCTATTTGTAAGAAGAATAAAAAACCACTAATAATATGTAGGTAATACAGAGCCACAGGTAATTACTTCTTGGTTAATTAACACAGTGTCTATATTAACTATACTCACATACTTATATGTATTAAGTACCTATTTAACTACAAAGTACCTAACTGTTAAGTTCGTGTACGTTTGGTGGCTTATTGACTCGTAGGAAATGAAAATTACGTATTTACTTTGAAATCTTACAACTTATTAGCACGTTTTCTTTTATACATAGTATATGAATAATAGGACTAGTTGAAGTAGTATTTTCCAAGTAAGCGTCTCGCTCGTACAACATAAAATAATTGGTACCCAAGAGACCTATTTCAGGTTTTAATACCTTCATTTGTTTCCTTAATACTGGTTTATTTTTTATACAGACCTGTATTCTACAAAATCCTTGTTAAGTTCATCGGCTCTATTTAGTTAACTTTAGTTTAAACTAGGATTAAATTTGGATGAGGAAGATACTTGATTGGGCTTGATTAGGCTCCCCTTCTGATCAAACTATTTTGCAGATAAGGTCACATCCTCATCGATTTCTTAGAGTCTGAAGTGTTCTGAAAAATTCTTGTTCTGAACTATTCGTTGCTTCATCGGAGTCCAGTGAAATGTAAGAATTAGAAATGTTGATTTTACTGGAGGAAGTTACTACTCATGAGCGCTAGTATTTAAATTGTGGAGTCCATGAGAAGTGATGATCTATAAAAGGTGGCTGAAAGTCGCTGGATACTGTTATGTGGAGCATACAGTTGGTCAGGAAGGACGCCCAATACTCAGCAATATTGCTATTGATAGTTCGATGCAGTTTTTTTTTATTTGTTTATCAAAAAAATTCTTTCATTATGACGGCACAGGTGTGGCGTGTAGGAATCGTGTAAAATAATCTAATCTTATCGGTTAGTTTCACTAATTCATTACTTAAAGTTATTTTCAAATGGATTTTCAATTGTGACTCGAGTAGATATTATTTGAAATACTTTACTGCTTAGTGATTGGAATAGCCGCTGCTTTGGATTCGAATACCAAGTGTAGTAAAGTATAATTGGGTTTTCTTTCTGAGAAATTAGGTTTTGTTAAGCTCGTCTCCTGTAATATGAGACAAGTACAGCCCTGTATATATAGGTATTAATTAAAATATTTATATAAGGAAATACTTGTCTTATCATCATGGTAATTCTAGTCTTTTCTTTATGGTAGAGTCCGTTACTAAGTACTTTACTGACTGATACTAATACTTTCTTTCCCATACGTTCTGACTCTCGGGCCTCAATAATCTTTATCGATCTTTAAACAAGTTAATAGGTATGTATGGCAATATCACCCAATTAATTTAGCATATGCTTATACCTCTTGAATAGAGGGTGATAAAAGCAACCACGCTGACCCAAGGCTGGTTGACAGACTTGACAACCTTCTTTAGGTGTGTAAGTTTCCTCGCGATGTTATTTTTTAGCTACCTTTTTTCATTGAAAACGTGTTAAAGATCCTTGATGTCCATTGCGAGGAGATGCGAGTTCTGTAATTCTGTTATACTCCGTGTTCCGTCTTACCACTATTTGGCTGATGAAATTCCCTTCATAGGTATTCATTCATGTGTAGCGATATTTAGCGTGGTCTCTGAATCGATACGTAGCGTTATCTATCCACCACAATCATACCACATTTTAAAGATAATAATACTTCGAAATCGTGCTTATAAACAAAGAACGAGAATCAATGCAGATAAAAAAATACTTTACCGATAAGCAGTTATCGTTATAGGTAGTATCGATAGTAGATACCGATCGGAACATGTTTTTATCTAAATGTAAAATTCTATTAAACCACGTTTGTTTATATTGATTTGAACTGCGCTTTACGGTGCGAGGCGGGTCACACCGAGCGTTAACCTTTTGATTAATAAATCAACTGGTTATATTAAGATTAATGGTAATACTGGAAATTTGTTAACCACGTGTTTTATTGTTGATACATTGAATAAATTTAACATGGTTTAGCTTTCATGTTAAAGAGTTAGCCATATAAAATGTAACATTTTTGTTAAAATTTATTGAGTTAGAGTTAGTTTCTTTTTAAGACATTAATTATTTACGTCTTATATAATTTATAATATTGATCTGAATCAATGAACGGTAAACCTAAAACGAAACCCAAATTGAAAGGTAATTATTTTAAGAAACGATATTTTGTCCACGTAATGAAACTTTTACCCACAGTTAGCAATGCTTTTGTAACGGATATCATTTAAACGATAGAACAAATCTTAATATTGCAATATCATGCGATACCTGATATTATATTTCGTTACACGAATCTCTCGCAAACCGAGATAGCGTGAACAATTTTTAGAAAGTTGGTCGATTTTTTGGTTGAAATTTTTACGCAAATCGGTAATCGCCCGTTTGGCAATAAAATATTTTTTAACCGCAGCTTTGTGGTTCACTCGACTCTATTGTGGTGACATGATAATTTCATATTTGAGAGACTTTCTTTATGTTTAATCGACTACCGCTCTTAAAAACATTTATCTTGGTAGGTATTTTTAGTTGCGTTTTAGGTACTTACTTTTTTTATTAAAACGGATTGTTGCACAAATTATATTTGAAATGTACCTAGTCCAACAAAGAATCGAAACTGTTACTTATAGCTTATAGCACAGGTTGTAACCAAGTTTAAGCAACAGTGTAAAACATTGTAATGTAACCCTGTTTGAACCAATAAACGTTATTTATTTATATTTTATTTATTATTTAAATTTTTTGCGTAATTATTTAGCTTATTAGTGGCACAAAGGTCTCAATCATCTAGATTGAGACTTCCTAGGTAGCTCTCTAAGGCATACACACGACAGATCGAAAGTACCTAAAACCTGAATTAATCAGTCTTACTCGTTTATCTCGCGTTTATGTCACGCAAAGTTAGCATCTATCTGGAGGCGGAAAGCTGTTTCTATATAAACAGATTTAATCCCAACGGTAGTAACCTTGAATGCTTTTAGTGATAATTTTATAACAATAATTAATGTGACCGGCTCATTAGTCTAATGATTCTAAGCGTGACTGCTACACTAGACGTCCTGGGTTCAAATCGCAGGTCGAGTCTTATAACACATATAATTCGTTTTTCTATATAATTCTTAGTAAGTACAAGCTCTGAGTTTTGATTTGTGCTGATGGCAATAGACCCGGCTCGTACTGGGATCGAAAAATATCGGTTAAATGCAGGTGTTATTGGTACGCCTCTGCCTAACCCTTCGGGGAATAGAGGCGTGATGATATCTTGAAGACACATAACATGAATAAATAACTAATATACTAGAATTACCGCTTGATATTATGTATACTTCATACACACCATCACGCCTGTATTCCCCGAAGGGTTAGGCAGAAGCATACTAATGTACCTACACCCATAGTTCGCCGGTATGTTTAGGTCCCAAGTAATAGGGGGCGAGCCTATTGCCATTAACCGAGCACAAATTACAAACTCCGAGCTGAGAATTTTATAGAAAATCCCAATAACGCTTTGCTTGAGCTGGGAATCGAACACAGGACCTCTAGCATAGCAGTCACGCTCAGGACCACTGAGCTAATGAGGCAGTTAGTATGATAAATTATACATATTAAAATTTAATTATGAATAATTTTGTAAATTGCATTGTGCATTATCGAATGAATGATTCACTGTTTCATGAGTCAAGTGTATTGCGTAATTTTCTTGTCAACAGATAAACAAATGAACGATGTCATCAAATCAGACAATTGAATGAATGAATGAGTAATTGAGGTGTTGCAGTCATGTGAAGATTGCAGACATTATAGAATTTGATTGTTTTCGGTACTGTCTCAAAGTACATTTTTATGTTTATAAACCGATTTTGCCGAAATAATCTTGCATGCATTCGGTTTTTGTTGATTTGTTGATCATCTTCAATTCTATTCAATCCAAATAATATCACAATTTAATAAAATAATGTTTGGATTACAATTTATTATGGTATTACGCTTTTGAGGACAAATCAAGATCCGCCGGGCCCTTAAAAGCTCTCAAGAAACCCTATCAACTGGCTAAAACCTCGCTGATCATTATTTCGGCCATGTGTAAGAGTCAACAACCCGCGTTAATTAAGTTAAGCTAATTGCATTGGAGGCATACGCCACGTTACGGTCAGTTACTGTGTACAATAGTCTCTTTGTAGTGTGAACACGGCTTATATGTTGAGGTTAGATTTTTTCTGTCTTTTATTTACTTGATATATATTTTTTACACATTAGCTGGGCCCCCGGCATGGGTTGCAATGCCTCTTTACCAATCTTTTTTTTTTATTATAAACCATCTAAAACGTATACAGAATAACCCGACAAAGATTAACGCACGACAATTGATTTTATTTCAATATGTATACTATAAGCTGAAGTCCTTCAAAAAGGTCAGGTGCGTAGTACTCGCAACCGGTGCGTATGTATGAGAAGATGTATGAATGTCGCAGAAGCAAAAGAGGCATGCAAGAATCGTAGCAAGTGGTGGTCAAAGTTTCTGCCTACCCCTGTGGGAGAATGGCGTGAGTGTATGTATGTATGTATGTATACTATAATAATATGTGTGCATGTATATAACGAGTAAACGCGCCATGCACGTTCCATGGCGGTAGGGCAAAATATACTTTATTTATTACTCAAATGGCAGATGATTCATTGATTCCTCTCCGGTGTGTTACGTGGAGTTTTATTGTTGTATGGTATAATGTAACTAATTATTTACAATTTTAAGTGTCAAAAAGTGAATCTCATAGAACCAATCGTAAATATATACTAGCTTTTGCCCGCGACTTCGCTCTCCTGAAGCTATATTAGGATTAGAAATGGATCCCAAAAATAATTTAATCTTAAACCAACAGCGATGATCTCTTCTTTGTATGGGCCTCTATACATCAGAGAGGTCAAGCTGAATCTCAGGATTCGTTGAATTAATTGAGATAAGTTCACCAGTTTTTAAATAAGATCATATACTTTCTAACAGTGATCACAAAATTAAAATCTGGAAAGAAAATCTGAAAGTTGGAGCATATTAAATACTTTCTAACAGCGATAGCAAAATTAATATCTATTCAGTAGTTTTTGCTCTAACCCGTAACAAACAGACAAGAATTTTGAATATCATATTTTTGGATTCGGAGACTTTTATGATACTTAAATGATATTCATTTCTGTAAAGACACTTTGACAAGTCGTTTTGCATATATTTTTTTTACTAGATGGCGCCGGCATTTCCTATCTTACGACCTCTGAGAAGAAACGCCGAAACAAACTCAGAGAATCATAGTCTCTTTTAAAGTCCACACAGTAGTAGTAGTTTATATACCGTAACCCACTTGTTTTTTTAATATCTTCAATGTACAGACACAGCCTTTACATTTTTATAATATTAGAGATTTCAAGTCACTACTAAAAAACTATCACTTCCTACAAAGAATACTTTATTAAAAAAAAGACCGATTTCAAACGAGGCCCTTCTTTTTTCAAACGGCGAAGCGACCTGCGGCGTAGTAGCTTGCGCACGCGCATTTTATCTACAGTCACGATCTATCGTGATACAAACATCTTTTTTTTCGGTTGTACTTTGGATTAGTACTTGCATTTCGTAATTTTTGTTGTCGGGTGATATCCTATATTCGTAAATCTGAGTCATAATGCGACATAGCTAAAAGATACTCAATAATGATTGTTGTAGGTTGTTGTTTTTCTTGTACACATCACGTTAGGCAGAGGTGTACCTACTATTGTACACCCGGGTGAATATTCGAACATACCATCACGCCTGTATTCCCCGAAGGGTTAGGCAGAGGCGTACTAATGTACACACACAGTTCGCTGGTGTGTTTAGAACCCATGTAATAGGGAGCAAGCCTATTGCCATTATCCGAGCACAAATCCCAAACTCCGAGCTGCTACTGAGAATTTCATAGAAATTTTGCTCAACATGCGAATCGAACCCAAGACCTCTAGCGTAGATAGCTGTCGCGCTTAGGAGCAGTAGGCTAATAAGGCAATATTCCACTTCGTCATCATATCAGCTAATTCCACTGCTGAACAAAGGCCTCCCCTTAGCACAGATTTTTTTCTTCACGTGGGAGAGCCATGCTTCGGCACGAATGGGCCGGCTCGACCGGAGTGATACCACGGCCTCACAGAAAACCGGCGTGAAACAACGCTTGCGTTGTGTTTCGCCGAGTGAGTTGAGGTTACTGGAGGCCCAAACCCTTTTAAAGGCGGGCAGCGCAATTGCGACGCCTCTGGTGTTGCGGGTGTCCATGGGCGGCGGTTATCACTTACCATCAGGTGATCCGTTTGCTAGTTTGCCCCCCTATCCCAAACTGATGTCATTTTGTTTGGTAATAAATGATTAGGATACCTAGCTCCTTTTGGATTGGACAGAGATTTTTTTGACATAGTATAATTCTGGAAACTGGACTCAGCAAGAAATACAACACGTGCAAGTAGAAGTAAGTATACTAAGTTGGTCAATGCAATATTTTTCACAGCGTGATGTTCAATTGTGTACAAATTGACCATTGTGTGACCATAAAATTGGGTTGGAGGGACTGTACATTTTGTCCAAGTACCTAGTCTTCGGAGAAAAAATTACAATAACTTACTATCACGCCTATATTCCCCAAAGGGATAGGCAGTGAAGTGTGATGTATAAAGTAGTTTTTGTCTATGGTAGGACCTTTGCGGGTCTGACTGGCTGGCGACCACCCATACATCGGAGTCTGTCGTAAAGAAAAAAGAAAGTAGTACATAATTATGTACTATATCTACGACAGATTATAATATGACTAGCCTCTGCCCGCGGCTTCGCACACGTAAAGCTATATCAGGAGTAAAAATAAAAACCAACATTGATGACCTCTTCTTTGTATGGGCCTCTATACATCAGGGAGGTCAAGCTGTATCTCAGGATTCATTTAATTAATTGAGATAAGAAGTTCACCAGTTTTTAAGTTGGAGCATATTCTTTCTAACAGTGATAATAAAATTAAAATCTATTCAGTAGTTTTTGCTCCAACCCGTGACAAACGGACAAACAGACAAGATTTTTAAAAATCACATTTTCGAAATCGGAGACGTTTATATACCATAACCCACGTGTTTTTGTTAAATATCTTCAATGTACAGACACAGCTTTTTTACAATTTTATAATAGTAGAGAAGAAGAAGAAGAAGATAGATTAAGGATTTTGATGTGTTTTAGTTTTACCGTTTTTAGCTAACGTAATAATGTCATCCCGGCCCCTACAATCGTTAACGTCTCCTATGATATTGCGTTTTAAGTGAAGTGGTACATAATTATGCGTTATTTATAGAGTTCATTCCTTCTGCAGCAACACATTATGAGTACTTGTTGCAGAAGACGAAACCTGCACGTCTGGGATATTTTCTCGACGGCGTGTGAAGTCTGCCAACCCGAATTAGGCTAGCGTGGTGGACTATAGCCTAATCGCTCTCATTGTGAGAGGAGACTGGTGCCCAGCAGTGGGACATATAATGGGTTGATTATTTATGTATGTACTCGTAAGTCCAACGTTTTATTTGTCTTCCTGCCGACTTATCACTACTTATTATAAAACAAAGTCGTTTCCCGCTGTCTGTCCCTATGTATGCTTAGATCTTTTAAACTACGCAACGGATTTTGATGCGGTTTTTTTTAATAGATAGAATGATTCAAGAGGAAGGTTTTAAGCTATATAACATAACGCTACGACTCTTAGGAACGGGGCAGCGCGGGTGAAACCGCGGGCGGGTCGCTAGTTAATCCATAAAAAAACGTTCGCGGGCTCGGCCTATTATCCAGGGAAAAATCCTCCAAGCTTCTGCTAAGAGATAAAACAAACCCGGGGATCGCACTCAAGACCTCACACACCGGTCGCACTTGTAAATTGATGTATGCCGGCTATAAAACATGGTAACACGCTGACCAACTTTCTATATACGGCTATAAGAGTGCAGTTAATGCAAAAAACTTGTAAATGCGCTTACGCAAGCTGCGATGCAATGCGCGCTGATACCGGAGTAGAATGTTAACTTCAGGAAATTCTATCCGTGATACATTCATTACTAACGTAAATACATATTTAAATTTTTTTTTATTATGGCGCCACACTTTTTGTGTATTTGCCAGTGTCAAGTATTAGAGTAATCAAGTAATCTTTTCAAAGAATATTTCCCATCATGGGATTGTGTTATGGCACCACACTTTTTGTGTTCGCCAGTGTCAAGTATAAGTTCAGTTGCCCCAATAAAACGGTAGAAACTTTATTGAGGCTTCGATAGAGTTTAAGAGTGAACCCAAAAAGTCACGATTTTCAATTTTATATCATTTGCCTACACTCTCACACGTTCACGAACACTTAATGGTTAATTATCCACCATAATTACACATTAAACTTCGGAGAAATTCAAGTTTTGAAAAATAATATAAAATCGACAACGTGCACTTTTCATTTTCCCGCCTAAACTCCCATATTTACAGTTGGTATGAAATATCTAAAGAAACCGAATGCTGAAATTGTGTATTTGTAAAATTTGTAAAAAATGTGAAGGCAAATTTCGACATGGCAGGTGGGACTCGCAGTGGCTTAGAGGTCATAGCGTCTGGCGTACCTAGCCAGAAGACGCAGGTTCGAATCCTGCCTCCGAGTCGAATTTTTCCTTCACTAAAATAACTTTATAATCTTATCATGAGAAATGCAAAAAAAAACACAAAAATATATCTATTCAGTAGTTTTTGCTCCAACCCGTAACAAACAGACAAACAGACAAGAATTTTAAAAATCACATTTTCGGATTGGAGACGTTTATATACCATAACCCACGTGTTTTTTTTAAATATCTTCAATGTACAGACACAGCTTTTTTACAATTTTATAATAGTAGAGATTTACTTATGATAGAATTTCTTAAAGTTATTTCTCTTAACGCTACACCGGTCACCGTGTGAATCGTGGAAATCACTAGAGCGATTCAAACTCTTACGAAGTACTCTTACTAGTAAAACTATTGTTTTAAGACAATTTGTAGTGTAGGTACCATTAACATTCGATTTAAGTCCAACATATCATTTGGATGATAGGAATCTCGTAATGGACGTGTTAACATTATTTATCGTGGGAAGATATTTATTTTCGTGGTAGAATTGATGTCTCAGAATAATTGACTAATTCGACTTTTAATAGGGTATTTTACACCATGTAAGAAAAAATTTAAAAATGCATGTTTAATAAACATGCATTTTTATATTTATGATTTTTTTAAAGTAAACGAGAAACGTTAGTATTTATTTATAAAAAGGCAATGTAAATTTTATAATTCAATTTCAAAAATCGACTTTTTTAATCTGTTTTTTAAATGTCTAAAACTAAAACCACCAAATAAAACCATCCACCATTTTGGATTCCGACGTGACGTCACTCCGGTAGTTACTTGACGTTACTTGGTCTTTTGCAGTTGTATTGTTTACTAACGAAGTGACGTCACGAGCCGAAGTAGCATGGCGGCTAGCGTTTCCGCGCGAAAATTCCAATTCATAAATTAAAATTAGTTTTTAAGGCATTTTTCGGTTTTATAAAACTGAAATAAAAATTCTATTCTATAAATACGATCTTAGGATTAATATAAAACAGTTTTCAAAAAAAGGTGTAATACCCTATTGTATTCAGTAACTTTGCCACCCTATTTTCCATCATCTCTACGATATATACGATCTGCCTATCTCCACTTCAGAGTATAAGCAACTGTATGAATGCTGGTATTCATAATCTTCCATACAAATACCTTCCACTCAAAATTGGAGCTACCGGACTGGGGAACTACCTCCACCTTGCAGAAAATCGTAGCCAAATAAAATAGCTCTGTGCTATGTTGTGTTCCTAACGGTGAGGTCTGCATCTGTTCGTGTGCATCCTATCCCATAAAAAAACTCCGGCTACAACCTTCATGGATTTTTTCGCTTACAATAAAATATATTGTGATATAACGAACTATTAACAAATTAAATAATAGTAACAGTTTCGTGCAGGACTAGAATCAAAACGTATTACGTCAAAAAGAAAAAAAATAGTAAAAAAAATATCCAAAACATTTGAACATCTCCCAATTGTATTAAGTTCTCTCAGTAATTACTAGATGGCGCTGTCTATGGTTCATTAAAACTCCATAGAATTCCACGCTTATCAGGCTACCGACATAATGACCTGTTTCTTGAAACAGCTATGTAGAATGATAGCGTTTTTCTTTTAATTCTTAGGATTTTTCCTAATCTAGGTAACCGTATGTATCTACATATTAACTGCTTTATTATGGCGCAAATGTTATACCTACTTAATTATTGTGTGTCTGTTTGTCTAGACTACACGTAAAACCTACTTTCTTTAAAAAACTTGTTCTTTTTATTATAATAACTTTCTTTTGCAAGTGATAAATAAGATAAGAATTCATATTACTTACCTATATTATAAGGTATGTGTCTTTATTACTTTTTTGTTTTCACTATTGCACCTGCGAACCTGCAAACTGCCTCATTAGCCAAGTGGTCCTGAGCGCGACTGTTACGCTAGAGGTCCTGGGTTCGATTCCCAGGTCGAGCAAAGTGTTATTGGGTTTTTCTATGTAATTTCCAGTAGCAGCTCGCAGATAGGAATTTGTGCCCGGTTAATGGCAATAGGCTCGCCCCCTATTACATGGGACCTAAACATACCGGCGAACTGTGGGTGTACATTAGTACGCCTCTGCCTAACCCTTCGGGGAATACAGGCGTGATGGTATGATGATGACTATTGCACCTACTGCCAAGATTGTCTCTGCATGACCCTAAGGTTGACGGGGAGAGAATGCCTAATGAGCCCTTATTCGGCACTAATGGACCGGCTCGACCAGAGTGATACCACGGCCTCACAGATAACCGGCGTGAAACAACGCTTACGTTGTGTTCGCTGAGTGAGGATACCGGCCCCCCTATCCCATAAAAAAGTCGCTTGTCTTGTGCGTAAATCATTTATGATTTCGGGCTTTTAATTTTATTTACGAGTTCTATATGATAAATATTATTTCTGTGAATGGATCTTTTAAGAACGATGACTAGGTTTTTTTAGTGATGGCACTTGCATTTCATAAATTGAACTAATATATAAACCAAAAAAAAATGAGGTAAAAGAATCTTAAGCTAATTAATCGATGACATCCTTATTCCTTACGTCATTTTATTCGTGCGAGGGAGCCAAAACAGTGTGCTGAAAATGGAATGGATTTATGGAACTTCATGTAAGGGGTGTATAGATGGCCTATCTATACCTCATTGCATGGATTTCCGAGTTCATGGTCATTTCTATGATCTGATCTGTGTGTGATATAAAGTTATTTTAGTGAAGGAAAAATTCGACTCGCAGGCTGGATTCGAACCTGCGTCTTCTGGCTAGGTACGCCAGATGCTATGACCTCTAAGCCACCGCGAGTCCCACCTGCCATGTCGAAATTTGCCTTCACATTCTGAACTTACGTCTTAACGGTGACGTCGTGTGTGATATGTGTGTGTATACCATAGAAACTATATATGTACTTATATTATTCTAGTTTTCTTATTTTAATAATTTAATTAAAGTGTATGTGCAACCTGTTTGGACTGTCTGAAATATATTTTTTTATTAATTATTGTCACATAGTTCAAGTTCAAGTTCAAATGTTTTTATTTCAAATAAGCTTTTACAAGCGTTTATGAAACGTTGTGATTCTAGTTGCACGGTTCCAAAAGGTCGATCCTATGGAGAAGAATCCGGCAAGAAACTCCATGGACACTCTTTTAAAATAAATGAATTACAAACTTCACTGGTACAATATTGCGATAACAAGATGTGAGGACGTTGAAGGATGTCCAAGTTTGACCGAGGTCGACTATATTAAACGAAGATTCACGTTATTTGAGAATCCGATGTCATTTCTAAATAAAAAACTATGTGGTAAAAACGCACACCATCAAAGCGACAAATAAAACTAGGTGTCTACTTAGACAAGCCACAACGTACACACATTTACAGTTTCTGTTGTGGTAAACAATACTTTCCATATGAAGACATCTCGATATGTAAATAATATGGAATCTGTTAAAGCTATGTCCATCTACTTATAAGGTTCCTACTATAGCTACTAACTGACCAACATGAAAATTAATAAGCTTATATTAGTCTCTAATAATCAACAGTTTCATTTTGCCAGGGAGGCCGCAAATGCATCCGTATCTAACGACCACACATTCTTATCGTTAACATAGTCCTTGGTTTTGTAATAGGCTTTCTTAAGAAGAACAGATTTGACGTGTCTTTTAAATTTCTTGCCAGTGAGATCGGTGACACATTTTGGGAGTTTATTATAGAAACGCACACAATTTCCTAGAAATGATTTATTTGTTTTAGTTAGTCTAAATTTAGGTACCACTATTTTATGTTTATTCCTAGTATTAATTTATAACAAAATTCTATGATTGCTCTTACAACATGTCTATCACAACAATAGACTGATTAGGTGCCATCCCCACCTCGACTCATCTCGTGACGAGTATTTTTCCTATCGTAATTAATCAAAGAGATGTGATAAAATTATCTTATCGCGTAGGTACTATGCTCTATATTATAATTATATTTTAACATTTTTCCTAGACGTGAGGCGGTGTGCGCGTGAGTTCCTGCCTCCCGAACGATTCCCGACTGTTCCCGACGTTTCCCGAACTGCCCCAGCTCCTGATTGCCTTGAAAATGAAAGGATGGGAACTGTGCTTTTTAGCCCTTCTGGGTTTCGCAATGGGGCAAGGACCGGAAAAACGTAAGTACTTAATGAATACTACATATTTTATTTATTTTTAATTTATTACAATATAAATTTTAAAGTGTTTCTTTGTAAAGTACAAATTCCATTGATTGGCAAATATTGGCAATAAAATTATTCGATTCGATTACATAACTGTATATAAACATCGTCATTTTTTCATACATTTCTTGTAAGTATGTTATTATATTTTTATTTTACTAAAACTACAGTGCATACCTTTTTTTAATTGGCAATACATTCGTACTGACTTTTTGTATGTGGGGGTAGTTACATAATCTTTTTCTTAAGACATTCTGTTGAAGTGATTGTTGGAATATGACAGTGGTGTTTGTAAAAGTTGCTCATTTGTGGAAGTAAAAGTTATGTGGTTTTAACTGGACGATGAGTGTGATAATAACACAGTTTAACCAGAAATTTACAACAAATAAAATATTGCGAGAAAAAATCCCGGTAAGTTGTACCATCTTACAAATTTCCAGCGCCAAGAGCAATGTTGTTATTGCTTTTTAATACATATACTCACACCTATTTCCCACATGGGTAGGCAGATCTAACCGCGGATGACGGCCCGGGGGATAATAAGGTTAACGCACACTGCTAAATCTGACCTTGCAATGTAGGTATTGGCTTTTCGTAAAACAAGAGGTCAGTATATATATTGGCAAGTACCTATACGCCGATGTCTGTACACTGGAGAGTGATTCCCCTGGTCAACACCAGGGGAATCACTCTCTTCAATCAATCCTTTTTGTCTGTCTGTCTGTGAATGTAAGCCCATCACGCTAAATTGCACGAAATTCTATGTGGTTTTCATAGTTATATTCATCTATATATATATATAACTTCATCTTAATGTACGGCCTAGAAAAACGTCGTCGACGTGAGAAAAATTAAAAAGGTTTAAGTATTTAGTTCTTTAAACATATTGCAATAAAGTTTTTTTACAACTAGGCATACGTTTTATATTCTCGCGATGAGTCGTCGTTTCCACATATTTACAAGGCTTTATATCTCTATGCCATTGACTCAGATAGCAGTATATACAATGTCGACAACTTTAAACAATTTGTCAACACCTTATCAATCTTGTGCAAGTTATAAATCATAGACTACCTACAAGTAGTTTGCCTGTCTTGTCCCTATTTTACAAAGTGCCTGGCATAGAATTAGACAAAGATATTTTTAACGGGTATAGAGCCGACATTGGGAACAATCTACATATTAATAACATAACAATTTAACATACCATCACGCCTGTATTCCCGAAGGGTTAGGCAGAGGCATACTATTAATGTATACCCACAGTTCGCCGGTATGTTTAGGTCCCATGTAATAGGGGGCGAGCCTATTGCCATTAGACGGGCACAAATTCCTAACTCTGAGCTGCTACTGGGAATTTCAAAGAAAATCCCTATAACACTTTGCTCGACCTGGGAATCGAACCCAGGAGCTCTAGCGTAGCAGTCGCGCTTAGGACCACATGGCTAATGAGGCAGTTATAAGCATTTTAATATATGTAAGTATCAAAATGTCGTATCACGGTGTTTGTGGTCGGACTTCTCCGAAACCGCTCGAACCCCCCCCCCCCCCACTGCCAACACACAACGCTTCCTCGCTACTAGTATCTAGTAGTAGTAGTTCTATGTTATTTGGCTACGATTGTCTGCAAGGTCATCTCTCAGAATGTAGGGATTAGGTTATAATTCATTCATGTTTAAAACCTCCTTCGCAGTATAACAAAATATCCTTTTGTGTACATATTTAAACGGTACACAATATTAACTAAGTATATATAAAGGTTGAGAAATGATGACTTACCTATCTATTCTTGTAACATTTCTCGTAGCATTCTCATCAGCTCACCTTGATTTTCATGCATCGCCCGGCTTTCTTACCTACAGTTAGCACAGTGGTCACGTGTTACCATACACAATGAGGTTCAGGGGAGACCCCTTTACAGTCTCCCAGGGATGTGCCCAAACAGGCGTTTCACAGGGGGGTACTGGGGTGGTCTTTTAAGAGGGCACAGTGCCCCTCGTGTTGTGCTGATGGTGGCCACCGGGGTGGTTTTAGTGGGTAAAAATCCCACACTCCCCGGTCTTAATCCCCGAAGACCGTTCGCCTTTTGAAGGTTTCCCACGTAAACGAAAAAAAAAGGCAGCTACCGTCAAAGTAACGGTGTACGCCTGATATTGCCTGTGATTTTGCAATGTTCAATTTTAAATAAAAACTCGCCGTAACGGCAATTGGCATCGTAAAGGTTTCGCATTCGTAATTATTGTTTCGATAATTTCCACAAAACATGAATTTTATTTGCGCGACCTTTTGGAACGGAGAACTTCAGACGCTTCTTATTTTGAAAGTAACGTATAAACTAGTGTGATAGTCTAGTGATATGACCATTGGGCTGACAAGTCAAACGTCTCGAGTTCGAATCCAAGGCCCGCACCTCTGCTTTTTCGAATACACCGTGAGGAAACCTGCGTGCCTGAGAGATTTTCTAGACGGCGTGTGAAGTCTGCCAACCCGCATTAGGCTAGCGTAGTGGACTATAGACTAATCCCTCTCATTGTGAGAGGACATCCAGTAGTGAGTGGGACAATATAATGGATTGATTATGAAATGTATAAACCATGGTGTTTTCGTCTAGAAAATCTTACATATAATAAGAATGTAAGTGAGCCGTGTCTGTACATTGCTTATATTTACAAAAAAACTAATTTGGGGGACTCAGAATCAGTAACACAATCCATTTCTATTATTTTTGGAACTTTTGTCTGTCTGTTTGTCTGTCGGTTTGTCTGTATGTTTGACCGCGCATCAAATGAAAACTACCGAAGAGATTTGGAGGAAGTGGACAGGAATTCATAGCCTTTTTCTTGGATTAACATTTAGGCTATATTTTATTAAAATCGGTTCACTCTATCAAAAGTTTTTTTTTTTTTTTATTTATGGCGCTACACTTTTTGTGTATTTGCCAGTGTCAAGTAATAAAGTAATCAAATAATATTTCCCATTAGGGGATTGTAATTTATGGCACCACACTTTTTGTGTTCGCCAGTGTCAAGTATAAGTTGGTGAGTTGCCCCAATAAAACGGTAGAAATTTTAATGAGGCTTCGATGGAGTTTAGGAGTGAACCCAAAAAGTCACGATTCTCAATTTTATATCATTTGCCTACACTCTCACACGTTCACAAACACTTAATGGTTAATTATCCACCATAATTACACATTAAACTTTGGAGAAATTCAAGTTTTGAAAAATAATATTAAATCGACAATGTGCACTTTTCATTTTCCCGCCTAAAATCCCTATCAAAAGTTATTAACATTTTAACGATTGAAATCGTAGAATTTGAACAATAACCGTTGAAGCAAATTTCCTTTTAAAGTATTTCCGTACTAGACTAGCACGGGTCAAACATTATAACAGAATCAAGAAATAAAATTAAAAAATACACTCACAGGTACTAAATAAGATAAAACAAGAAAATAAAACAAAGAAATCAGAAACCATTATTGTGAACGGGAATTGATTATTAGTACAGTTATTCTGACTCTACTTCTACAGGGCATCACGGGACATACATAGGACTTATCCAGCGAGCACCAGCCGGTGTAAAAACTAAATATTTGAGTAGGGTAAAGAAGTAAACAAAGAATGACAACTCTTTCTCTAGATGACTAACACGAAATCGTTATTACCTCAATGAAATTTGATTCCATAACAGGTGTCATTTTGAGTTGACAATTTTGACAATTATTCTTTTCTTCTTTAAAGCATCCAGCCATATAGTAACTTATTTTATAATTTGAAACCTCCATAGTGTAGATACAGTGCGCACACTTTATTTGAGAAAGTAACTAAACAGTTTCCATTTATTCAAATAATTAAATAATATACCCTAAGAATATACCGAATATGTATGTATAATAATAATAAAAAAATGCAACGTGCGTTAATCTTAATTTACTGACGCCGAAACAGTTTTGAAATTAAGTAATTTATAGGTCAGAAATACGGTATTCAGAGGTTCATGGCGCTAAGTGTACTACAAATATGGAAAATCAAATTTTTCGAGGTAGTTAGTTGAAACTTGGAGAGGACAACGTCTCTCAGGTCAGCTAGTATTTAAATAAATGTTGAATCACAGTTTTATGAATCTCGGTCTGAGTGCGTGTGTATTTGTGTGTTGTTCAGTAATGACACAATCTGTCTACACCCCTACCTCACCCATCGGCGATATAGGCGTAATAATACAGTGTATGTAATGTCATTAATTAGCTATCAGCGACTGCTACACTAGAGGTCCTGGGTTCGATTCCCAGGTCGAGCAAAGTGTTATTGGGTTTTTCTATGAAATTCCCAGTAGCAGCTCGGAGTTAGGAATTTGTGTCCGGTTTGGCAATAGGCTCGCCCCCTATTAGATGGGACCTAAAACATACCGGCGAACTGTGGGTGTACATTATACGCCTCTGCCTAAACCTTCGGGGAATACAGGCGTGATGGTATGTTAATTAGCTATCATAACACTCACTGCAAGTGATTCTCCCACGTTACGGGAAATTGTACATTCACTTCCTTTTTCCCTGCTAACTGATTATTAACGCGATTAATTTTATTGTGAAGAGAATCGTGGTGATGGGCTTGTTACCGATAGACTTATCTGATAGATCTGTTTATACAATATCTAATAGTTAAAAGGTACCTTGTTTAAATCATAACTTTATAAACTAACCGCCTATTCGACTTTCAAAAGATATATTATAAGCCTTTAACTGAGAGGTAAAGAGTTTTCTGATTTTTGTTTATTTTATTAGTTAAGTGCGTGTGTGTTACCTACATTAGTACGCCTCTGCCTAACCCTTCGGGAAATACAGGCCTGATGGTATGTTATTAGTTAAGTAGTTGTTAGTTAATTGTCATTTTAATTATAATTTTTAACTTGCAAAGTGTAATGTTACAGTCTACTATGTTACTATTACAAAATCGTCAATGACTATCTTTTTGTGTTTTTTTTTTGCATTTTTCATGCTATGAATTTAAAGTTATTTTAGTGCATTAAAAATTTGACTAGCGGGCAGCTGGATAGATACACCAGACGCTATGACCACTAAGCAACTGCGATCTATATCTAACCAGAAGACCCACGTTCGAATCCTGCACGCAAGTCGAATTTTTACTTCAATAAAAAGTCAATCAATTTCTTTTTTTTTTTTTAAATGCTTACTAGCATTGTGGATCGCGCATTACTAGTATTCTTGTTAACCCCTCGTGCTAAGCTAAAATGCTTGTGTTACGAGTGGGTTTACGTCGGTAGTGTAATGGGTGGGTTTCGAACCGACCACCACATGATTGCAAGTCTTCAGAATTATTGATTTTTGTCAGTTTTCTCCACGAAATGTGTCAGTTATTGTCTTTAGTGCCATTGGACGATCACTCTAATACAATTGAAAAAACAGACCTTAACCCCTCTACGTAACTGAGTTATTCTGTTAGTTTTCAAGACGTGATACCATTTAAATATCAAACTTTGACCCCTGTATGTAGTAGGTAGATACAAAGTTATTTTGTGCTAGAGTTTTCAAGATGCGTGCGGTCATATTAGTCAATTGCTCTTGCAATACCTTACGTTATCCGATGGTGACGTAAGGATCGGAAAGGAGGGCAAGGCGAAGGTACTTACTGACCTGCTAGGACGCCCGCTGAATGTTTAGTAAGTCCCAATGAGTCACAGATATTAGAGTAACGATAAACTTACTTGGGATTTGGAAGAATCCTTCTTTTTCGTGCGGAAGCTTCTCATGTGTCATCGTCAGCTAAGGAGGTGGTAAGTCGGACTCTTACCGACTGAGAACTGCACTTTTTTTTATAGGTTATGGGAGCAAACGAGCAGACTGATCACCTGATGGTAAGCGATAACCGCCGCCCATGGACACCCGCAATACCAGAGGAGTCACAAGTGCGTTGCCCGCCTTTTAAAAGGGTTTGGGCCTCCGGTAACCTCATTCACTCAGCGAAACACAACGCAAGCGTTGTTTCACGCCGGTTTTCTGTGAGGCCGTGGTATCAATCCGGTCGAGCCGGCTCATTCGTGCCGGCTCATTCGCGCCGAAGCATGGCTCTCCCACGTCAAAAAATGGCTTGGTTTCCATTACCTTATAGTCAAGGTCATGATGGGCTGTGGTCTAGTATTCGCTAGACCTCTTCAAAGAGTAATACTTTGCCTCGCTTCTTACTCGAAGATGCTTAAGCGACAAATCGCATGCAACCTCCCGGCGGCCGCCAGGTGCCCGAAATTGGACGAATCCTAGCTGAAAACGTTTTTAATAAAAAAATATAAATGTTGTTACTTACTTATGAATTTTATATTCCGCAAAAAAAAACATAAAAAATAACCATCTAGTTAAAAATGAAATACCTACCACTATTAAAATCCCAAAATCTCATACACTTTCCCGCGTAAGAATTTTTGTGAATGTGAATTTCGCCTGACAGATTCCCTGTGGGATACCTATAGGCATCCATTATGGAACTCGACATAACTATCAAAACCCCGCAGGAAGGAAGAGTAGATAACATTTTATTTTGTTATGTGCGTTGTGTTGTATTGATATCAATAAAACCTGCCAATAAAAATATATTTGTTCAAAACCAACACAGAATCTCAACATTAACAATAACTTGCCAACATTCTATTGTGGCAACACCAGCGACCGTAGATAAACTATATCGACCGTTATGAGCCATTTGCAATACTCGATTCGATTCGTTTGAACCGGAGTTGAACTTGGGGCCTACTACGGAAATTGATAAATGTTTTTTGAAGCTCTGTTGCTGTTCTGGGGTGGTACCACCGCATTGACAAATATTCTACCGCTAAGCAATAATATATCGACATTTCGTATTTAATTTAGTCAGTAAAATTATTGAGCAAATGAAATTTAATAACTACGTCTCATGATGACAACACGCTAGTGACACTATGTGGTTGCCGCTTACCATCAAGCAGCCCGTATCCTTGTTAGTGATCTTATTACGAAAAGTATAAGCTATTTCAGCAGACTGATGGCATTAATTCAATATTCAGGATTTAACTTCTTGCCTTGCATTAACGCTTATTCAAAATGTATCCGTGTACGGGACGGGTTAGGACTTAGGATACTGTTTCTAACTGCCTTTCAGATAAGTATCTCTTTCTCATTCTCTTTAAGTAAGAGACGAGAAAATAATTACCTGAATTACTCGGTGGTAGGACCTTTTGGGGTCTGACTGGTTACTTATACTTCGGAGTCTGTCGTAAAGCACCTTGGTGTGTGTTTCGACTTTTACGCATAAGAGCCAGTTCCCCCTCGGTGGCTCTGGCAGTCTGCAGTCCGTAGGGGCTCTTAAAGGTCGGCGACATATCAGCAACTCCTCTGCTGTGCTATTTGTATATTACTTACCACCAAGTGGCTCGTAGAAAAGTGAGCCGGCTTAATAGAAAAAAAACTGACGATACGTAATCATAAGATCATTGTGCGTTGTTCTGTCGTTTCGATATAGAGCTTCGTTAGTTTTCATAGTAGAGCCCTGCGCCGACGCAGGCCATCGCTCACTAAACGCAGCATGGTTGGTAAACAGCGGATAATTTATACCGCGAATGGATTCGAAAATTGATTTCTTTCAACTCTCTAATTCTTAATCATATTTGTAGCGGTAACGGTTTTTGCCGGACCGTTTTGCCTTTGAGCATAGAAGAACTACTAGACACTTACTAAGTACCGAATTCCTAGTAAAACGAGGAAACTGCAATGGCAATACTTACGGTGGTAGCCACAACGTCCCTGAGTGACAAACATACTAAGGCCCATCATAGTTTTAACACATTTTCAGAAATTTGCTACATTGTATGGTAATTAAGGCAATTCAGGCACAACAGTCGTGAATTTTTATATCAATAATATGTATACTTTCATGATGTTTGTTATTTTATTTGGTGATGTGGTTTTGACACCTAGTCCTACATAGCCTTTCAGATCGGATAGGGTATTTTCAAATGTTCAAATGTTTTTATTTCTAGTAAGCTTTTACAAGCGTTTATGAAACGTTATGCACGGTTCCAAAAGCTTGATCCTACGGAGAAGAATCCGGCAAGAAACTCCATGGACACTCTTTTAAAATAAATTAAGTTACAATCTTCACCAGTACAATATTGCGATAACAAGATGTTGTAGTCAATATAGTGTAGTAGGTATTTCTTTCCACGGCTGTACGTAGGCCTACCCTAATGTGCACCATATCACCCAATAATATTGTAGCGACATCTACCGCGCTACAAACAAAAACAACGACGGATAAATCCTGAATCGCGCAAGTGAACTTTGCAACGCAACTTGAATACAACCTCCTGACACCAACACCTGCCTGGTCGGAGGATCCTCCCTTTGGTTGGAGGGGCAACACACCTCGTCCCTCCATAATATAAACCGATACCTATATAATATAACCAATAGTAGAACTTAGAAATGGCGGTGATAACTTAGTACTTACCTAATATGAGTCATAAAGTATCGAGATCGAATCCAACACACACGCACCTCTGACTTTTCGAATCATTCTCTTAAACCATCTCACATTAGGCCATAAAGAATTAGCTATTATGTTTAAAGAATTTAGGCATTTTGAGAAATGGTCATTCTGTGTTTAAATCCGACTAACTCAAGTAGTAGAATAGATTTTCTAAAATAATATTATTTTTTCTAAAATTTTCTCATCGCCTCGTCAAAATTCTAAAAAGATCGCTTTAACCCGTTTAAAATTATTTCTTTTGTCGCGCACGAGTGATAATTAATCTCTTTCGCGATGGTTGAGCGATACAATAAGATTTTCCCGGTAACATTATTATTGATAAGTATTAGGGATAATATAAAAAGCATAACTACTTTATTTTAAAGTATTAAGTAAGAAATCTCTAATAATTCTAGCTGATGATAAACGTAGTCCTTGGTTGTACTGGTACTGTGACGTACAAAGTAAACATTGTTCTCATTTTAACAATAACAACAATAACATTTCTTACATTAATTACACAGAACACAATCAAACAAAAAATATTTATTTTAAAAATGCATATTCTACTGATCTGAATATAATGGTTTCCAGGTGACCAGCTTTTTACGGTTGTGTCCGTCCAAAAACATATAAGATATATTTATAATAGTGGCAGTATAGTATCATACAAAGCTAAACGTTGTATTTTTGCTATTGCAACATTTTCCGCCTAATAGCAACTTCTTTTTGTATACAATCTATAAAAACTCCTTAAAACAAATAAATTAAAATTAAAATAGACAAGCCTTGCAATTGCAACACTAGCAGAAAAAATAACCTTCAACTAATAAAAATATAGTGTATAGTGTCGGCCAATAAAATAGGTAAGTCTCGGAATAGTTTGTATAGCGTTGATTACACTGGCGTGCAAACAAAGTCGGTTATCGCGAAATGACTGATAGTGTAAAATATTTCCTTGTTTAAATTTGAGCTGTATATGAGTAGCTAGTGTAGGTACTACGTAAATTCAAGTAAATATTGAGCTAGGCTGTTTTTTTTTATATCTAGTTACTATGTGATCAGTGTCAAACTAGGCTAGGGTTGTCAACTAGCCTATTTGTGCAGAAAATCTGGGTATGTCGGGCTAGTACTGGCCAAAATGCGCTAACCTCAGAATGAAAGTGGTTACCCTTTTATTCTGTTCCGTTGAGATTCGGTCCTTCTTTCTCCTCCAAAAATCAAATTCCTTTGTTAAATTGCCCTACATAATTAGTCATCCTACTAATATTCATGAAAATTTGTGAGGATGTATGGATGTCCGTTAGGTACCTACTCTTTCACGAGAGAACGGCTGAATGAGTCTAGATAAAATTTGGCACAGAGATAAATTATAGTCTGGAATAACACATAGGCTACTTTTATCCAAGTCGGACCCAATTCTGAAGAGTACACAGACGGAATCGCGGGAAGAAGCTAGTAAAAAGTAAAAATATGATCTTGTTTATACAAATTGTATCAACTTAACATATTCTTTCGCTCGATCATGAGTCACGGTCAAATCTTCAAGCAATTTCAGTAAAATAACTAATCTTCAAGTGATTTCAATAAAATGGCTTTAATAACAAAAGGCTGTAGCAACAATGACAAGAATAATTTCGTATATTTATCAATTTAAGCATTATTTTTGGGTATCTGACGTCAGTGGAACTAGACGACAATGTTGATGGCTGGCGATTCATCTTAATTTGGTCATTAGTTTTACTTAAATCTAAATACATAAAAGGAGTCTGTCTCAGAGTTCCTCGTTAGTCTAATGGTTCTAAGCGTGACTGCTACGCTAGAGGTCCTGGATTCTATTTCCAGTTTGATCAATGTTATTTGGTTTTAAGTTATATGAAATTCTCAATAGCAGCTCAGATTTAGGATTTGTGACCGGTTGGTGGAAATATGGTTGTCCCTTTTTACATGGGACCTGAAAATACCGGGGAACTGTGTATGTCTGGAGCTCCCTAAATCATGGTTGAGCTACAAGATGCCTAATGTATGCGTGCCGTCAGTTAGGACATGCCAGTTCATAAGGCCTGTCTAGATATTCCCCTACATCGGTACAATCGCATAATATCTGATAATACTACTATTACTGTCTGAACTTTAAAAGAGACCATGATTCTCTGAGTTGGTTTTGGTGTTTCTTCTGAGAGGTCGTCAGTTGGGAAATGCCGGCGCCATCTAGTTATCAAAAAGTAAAACATTGACTTGTAAAAGTGTATTTAAGGTTTGATTTCGTGCTACGCCGACGTCGGTCGAGCGCACCGTCGTTCGCGTAAGAAAATCTGCAGCGCACGTCGGTGTCGCAGTGCAGTGTCCCATAGAACGTTGTGTATATTCGTACGCTCGACCGATGTCAGCGTAGGAGGAAATCAAGCTTCCACGCCCTCAGGCTTTCACGCCCTACCGTCGAGGCGGTCCAGCCAGTGCTCGAGCGCTGGCTCGGGAGGAGACACGGCTCCCTCACATTCCGGGTGAGCACGCAGGTGCTCTCGGGTACGGTTGCTTTGGGAAGTACCTGTGTGGCATAGGGAGGGAGCCGGACGCCCGGTGCCATCACTGCGTCCATTGTCGCGAGGACACGGCGCTGCACACGCTGCTAGAGTGTGCGGCATGGGAGGAGCCGCGCCGTGCCCTCGTCGTTGCGGTGGGAGACGACCTGTCGCTGCCGGCCGTAGTTCGCTCAATGGTCGGCAGCGCGGCGTCTTGTGACGCAGTGATCGCCTTCTGCTAAACAGTCATCTCGCAGAAGGAAGCTGCGGAGTGGGAGAGGGAGAGTGCCAGCTCTGACCCGATCCGCAGCCGGCGCACCGGAAGACGTCTTCCAGCCTCCCTAAATGGGTCTGGGGTTGGCAGACGCGGGGACGTCCGCCACACCCCCTCTTATAGGACCCGAGGCGGTAAAAAAAGGAGGAAATCAAGCCTAAAAGATCTATTTACAGAAATAGAATTATATCATTTATCATTACCTTTCGAGGAGTACGGGCAAGATGGTATCTTATGTTTGTTCTTTTTGTATCCAGGTCGGACGGGGAACGTATGCGGTGTAGACATGGATTGTCCTGACAATGCGTTCTGCAGGCTCGGCAGCTACTGCGTCTGCAAGGACGGGTACGTGTACGCAGCTGTCAACAGCACCAACAAGGGATGTCTCAAAGGTACGACATAATAAGTCAGTGTGACCTAATAACAATTAAGAGGTATAGTTTTTGTCTAGTGACGCACAAAGTATGGATGATAATCTAGCTGTAGCTGTCCTGTAACCGAAGCTATAGTGAAATATGACTGTGTTGTTGAATTTGGCAGTTATAGCCTAGTAATATGACCATGGGACTGCCAAATCAAAGGCTTTGAGTTCGAATCCAAGGCACGTGCCTCTGACTTTTCGAAGTCATGTGATTATTAATCTATACTTTAATATATAAAGCTTAAGAGTTTGTTTGTTTGTTTACTTGAACGCGCTAATCCCGGGAACTACTGGTCCGATTTGAAAAACTCTTTCAGTGTTAGATAGCCCATTTATTGAGGAAGGCTATAGGCTATTATATCATCACGCTACGCGGATGAAGTCGCGGGCAGAAGCTAGTAGATAATGGTGAAGGTGAACACATAAATGGTGAAGGTAAAACATGGTGAGGAAAACTGGCATGAGATTGCCTCGATGCCGTGTGAAGTCTGCCAACCCGCACTAGGCCGTTAGGCAAGCGTGGACTATAGATACCCATGCATAGCAGTGGGACAAAATAATGGGTTGATTATGATTATCTATGATGTTTAATTAACTTAATACCTACCTATGTGGCGTAACAGAACTGGAATTTCCCTTAACTGTGCATCTAGGACACTCCATAGAAATGCTCCAATACTGCCCCCAACATTTCTCAGAGTTTGATTTCATAATACACATAATGTTTTTGTTTAACAAATGAGCTTCTAAACTTCGACATTATTTACAAAAGAACTACTCAGTAACATGTAGAAATGTGCATGTAGCTTAACAGCCTTATATTGAGTGTAAGTCTTGAGTTCAATTCCCAAGTCGAAGAGTGTGTTTTGTGATAACAGGATCAGGTTTTTATTTGAACTAGCTTCTGCCCGCGACTTCATCCGCGTAGCGTGATGATATATAGCCTATAGCCTTCCTCAATAAATGGGCTATCTAACACTGAAAGAATTTATCAAATCGGACCAAAGTTCCTGAGATTAGCGCGTTCAAGCAAACAAACAAACTAACAAACTCTTCAGCTTTATATATTAGTATACAGTATAGATTGTAACATAATTTATTTAAAAAGAGTGCCCATGGAGTTTCTTGCCAGATTCTTCTCCATAGGATCAACCTTTTGGAACCGTGCAACTAGAATTATAACGTTTCATAAACGCTTGTAAAAGATTATTTGAAATAAAAACATTTTAACTTGAACTTGAATTTCTGCATGGTTATTGGCAATAGGCTCGCCTCTGCGGTAACTTGTGGGTGTAGGTAGATTACACCTCTGCCGAACCCTTTGAGAATTACAGTCATAATGAAATGTTTCTTTATTCCAGAGGCACGGATTGGTGAGGAGTGCGTGCAGCATATCCAGTGCCACTCGACCACGGGTATTCACTCCGAGTGCGCCAATGGAGTCTGTGCTTGCGCACCCACCGCGCACTTCGAAGATGATCGCTGTTACGAAACTGCCGGTTAGTTTCACACCTTCGTACATACTAGGCATAAAACCTGTGGGTATCGCCCCCTTTCTCCAGTGTGTGAGACAAATGTTTAAGAAATTCTCAATTTTAGCGCTCCTTGAACTGCCGCGCGGGGCAGGTGCACGGCTTTACCTCCCCCCTAGGTCCGGGCCTGCTTTCCAAAAAAGAACCCAAGCATAAACTCATTTATGTAGGTCCTCTTTGGTTCAGTAATTCTTTGGCCCAATTAATATCGACCGTTGCAACTGTTAACTATGGCCATGAACTTTGTGAATAATACAAATCACTTAGAAACTAATCCGGTTTCTTCGGTTGCACCAAAATATACCAGGTCTTTGCGAATAATAGTTATGACTTAGAAACCGGATTAGTTGCACCAAAATATACTAGGTCCTTAGCATAAAATAACTAATTAGCATAAAAAAGTCAAGTCTTGTTCTTATATGTTTCCGAATTATACTGTTTTACGAAGAGAAACCTGATATTAGCCATATTCCATCTAATCTAAAATCAGAATAAATATCGTTGAGCTCCCTAAATTATGGTTAAGCTACACGATGGCTGATGCATGTGTGCCGTCAGTTGGGACTGGTCTTCTCAAAGCTGCTATGGCTCTTTCCTCAAAAGGCCATTTCAGAAGCGTGAAACAACGCATACGTTGTGTTTCACCTTTCAGTGAGGATACTAGAGGCCCAAACTCGCTTAAAAGGCCGGCAACGCACTTGGAAGTCCTCGGGTGTTGCGGGTATTGCTTACCATCAGGCGATCCCTCTGCTCGATTGCCCCCCTATTCCATAAAAAAAATCTAAGTGTTCTTCGATGTCTTAACTTAAAAAGATGATGATTTCCTGAGTTTGTTTCGGTGCTCGGGCCGAAGCCGAAGATCGGACTCTTTGGCGTTCACTAGGAGAGGCCTACTTCCAGCAGTGGACGAATATAGGTTAATGATGATGGCAGAAGATGCCTCCACACGTGAATTTCCCTGTGTCTTCATGGCCGAATTCTACCTGCCTAAGAATTCATTTGGTTGTACTAATCCAGCTTCTAATTCCTTAGTATAGTTTGGGTTTTACACTTACGAAGATCACTGGACCTGCGCAGTACGATGTGATAGAATAATGGCGCACTTCCTATTGCATCTTCTCATATCTGTATTTTTGTAGTACCTACCACACTAGGAGATCTTTGCTTTGCGTTATGTATAAATAGTTAAAATTAGAAATTCATGTAAACTTCATGCACTTCTTCATACTGTTTATCTGGGAAGAAAAAATAGTGCATCAAATTGCTAAAAAGATCAAAGCATAGGTATATTAATAATTGCGTGAGGTATATAGTATTAATTATATAATATAACCTTATACAGGGTCAATGCTTTTCCCTGCCAAGGATCTGTCAAGCCCAATCAAAATATCCTAACCAAATATTGGAATTGCCATGAAATAATTTCTCATTTATTTCCAGTAATTGGGGAACGTTGCGTGGTGGACCAGAACTGCTTCCTAGGAGAGCAGGGGCCTGAGCGGCAAGCGTTCTGCGTGAGAGGCTACTGCACCTGCCAGCTCCAGTACAGTCCTAGGGATAATGGCACCAGGTCAGTGCGTCTATCAAATAAATTAGATTTCCTCATGAAGAATTAGAAACTGTAGAACTAGAACCATAAGCCTAGTGGTTCTGAGCACAACTGCTATGCTAGAGGTTCTGGTTTTTGGTTCAGAGCAAATTGTTATGGGGTTTTTCTATGAAATTCCCAGGAGCAGCTCGGAGTTTGGAATTTGTGCCCAGTTAATGGCAGTAGTCTCGCCCCCTATTACATGAGACCTAAATATATCGGCGAACTGTGGGTGTACCTTAGTACGTCCCTGTCTAAACCTTCGGGGAATACAGGCGTGATGGTATTTTCAAGTTTCCAGTTCCAGTTTCTAACTACGTTACGCTATGATTGTTATTTTGTGCTATTTGTAATAATTACATTTTAAAAATAAAGGATTCATTTTCAAACGGATGGATATTTAAAACAAGCTTTGAAGTGGGAAATAGGGGGACAAAACTACATGTTCAATCAGGGAATAGAATAAATGTCAGTAACCTTCTCGCGCTTGTCATTGCAATACAGTAAAGCCAATGTGAAGGTTAATCCTATTTGATGCCGAAGGTTATACGAACCTAATAATAGAATAAAACATTTAAGGCTTCAGAACTGACACATGAACTAGGCGAGAGTCGGTGGAGTATTTCGATCATTTCGTAAAACGTGTTTCATCGTGGGGGAGCCATACTTCGGCACGAATGGGCCGGCTCGACCGGAGTGATACACGGCCTCACAGAAAGCCGGCGTGAAACAACGCTTACCTACGTTGTGTTTCGCCGAGTGAGTGAGGTTACCGGAGGCCCATCCCTCTTTAAAAGGTGGGCAACGCACTTGCGAGTACTCTGGTGTTGCGGGTGTCCATGGGTGGCGGTTAATGCTTAAGAAACATATGAATGACATATGTGACTGAGAAATAGGGGCCTGCCTCTGTGTCATAATTTGAAATATATATTTCTCCATTCCAGCTTTGTATACCTACATTCGTTTTTATGTTTTTCTGTTGCCTTCCAGATGTGTCCGTGACGCGACGCTAGGAGAAGAGTGTGAAGATCAACTGCAGTGCGCAGGCGCAGGTCTCGAGTGTAGAGGCACGTGCCGCTGTAGGGACAACTGGGTGGCGCATAACGTCACTAACTCCTGTGTAGAATGTGAGTACTTACCATTCTTATGTCAGTACCTACTACTAGTACCCACTCATTCAGTACCTACCTTTTTTTGTCATTACAATAAACTAACTATATATACAGTTAGTACTTATGACCGAATTACACATTTTGGTATTACAAAATAAATCGTAATTCAAACACAATTTATTCTAATTATTATTCGGATTGAGACACGTCACTACGTTCCTTCGTACAATCTAGTCTGCTACTACTTCACTGGAAATAAACGAACGGAAAATCATCGAAATCAAGAATTGCATTCGCTTAAATTTATTTCCAGAGAAGTATTTTTGACGAAATATTAAAGTAGAAACCTAGATTATTCGGTTGGTCGGTTAGTAATTCGGCGGATCAAATTTCCCATACCAAAGAATTCCCGTAATACCAAAATAAATCGTAATTCAAACACAATTTATTCAAATTACGTTATTATTCGGATTCGGATATCTTTAATCTATCCCTGCTCTACTATATTTTTTTTCACTTCAGTGGAAATATACAACGTTTGTTTTAGTAGATACCTATATATGCAAAACCCGAGACATGTGTCTAGTATTTTTATGTAAAGAATCTATATACAAATTTTTAAAACTGTATCAAAAAAAACCACAAAGTCATAAATAAGCCTGTTATGGTTACATGGTTGTCTGTACAAAAACATGCTCACCACGTTTCGCTTTGACCTGCCGTGACTTGTGTTGTGCGCGTATGATTGAGGACTGGGTTTTTTTAACACACCGTAGACTTTGTTCCTCAGTAATTATATCATGAAATTTGAAAGAAAGTTGTCAAAAAATTTCTATAATTTTTAACTTTATTTTTCACTCATCATCAAGGATGCTAATTGGTAAACTTTGAAATCCCTATCAAAGTTATCGAAAACATGTTAATTAACAAGCCCTCGATGCTTGCCCTTAATTTGTAGGGCCTACAGTTTTAATTGACAGTTTAGAAGCTACTTAATTATTAGCTAATTACAGTTAACTAAGTTAGTTAGCATAAAATAGGATCAAGGTCTAGACTACCTCATTAGCCAAGTGGTCCTGAATGCGACTGCTACGCTAGAGGTCCTGGTTTCGATTCCCAGGTCGAGCAGTGTTATTGGGTTTTCCTATGAAATTCCCAGAAGAAGCTCGGAGTTAGGAAATTGTGCCCGGTTAATGGTAATAGGCTCGCCCCCTATTACATGGGACCTACACGTACCGGCGAACTGTGGGTGTACATTAGTAGTACGCCTCTGCCTAACCCTTCGAGGAATACAGGTGTGATGGTATGTTAGGATCAAGATTTACTGGCAACAAAAATTATAACATGATCTGTTTTTCATCTTGTCCTAACTAAATTAGTACGGGCACCTACTGCAGTTATTTATTTATGTTTATATTACTGTTAAAGTCCTGGGTTCGCTTCGGGCACAAATCCCAAAATTCGAGGTGCTACCTGCTCGACCTGGGAATCGAACCTAGAACCTCTAGTGTAGCAGTAGCGCTTTGGACCACTAGACTAACGAGGCAGCATGCACTAGAATAACGAGTTTTATAATGTCCAGTTGCCTTAAATACCTTCTCTAAATTCGTCATAAGCTCTGTTTTTTTATTTATCATTTTACTTTAACTAAAATGCAGGCTGGCCAATACTCCAAACATACTGACAAGAGTATTTTCCATTAATCTGCGAACACATCACACTCAGGCTTGGCTTCCAGGAGAGCGTTGAGTGCAGACAGTGTGCGAGGAACTGGAGAATATGGACTGTCACGCGTTCGCTCTTGGACTATAAAAACCTAAATGATGAGCTGAAAATTGCTTTTGTTTCAAAACAGCCGTAAAAGCGCTGAACGACTCGTGCGAGTACGACGTGCAGTGTGACGGACTAGCGGGGTCTGCGGACGCGCGCTCGCCCGGCGCCGCGCTGTGCCTGGGCGGCGCGTGCGCATGCTCCTACAGCGCGCGGCCCGCCGGCAAGCCCGAGCGGTGCTGGCATCGCCGGCGACCCGGCCAGGAGTGTAGGAGGGATGAGGTACGTTGTGTTTAGTAAATAGTGCTGTATTTAAAATAACTATCGATAGCATTGACGATATTATCAGATCAGCAAAAAAGGTTGATCTTGACTATATTAGTGTACCTACTATCAAAATTGTTATATTGTCTGAACAATCTTTCGATATTAAAATCGAGAGTAAGAGTAAAAATAGTGCTATATAATAACTATCGATAGCATTGATAGTATCGATATTATCAGATCAGCAAAAAAGGTTGATCTCTAGTGTACCTGCTATCAAAATTGTTAATTTTACTGAACAAAATTTCGATATTAAAATCGAGAGTAATATAATATCGACACACGATAGAACTATCTATATTATTAAATACTATTTTTAGAGGTTAGTTCAGTAAAGCAGCTCGGTGGAGAATGGCTGGCTTTATTTTACCGAAAACGCTTCGTAACATCAATGCGTATATTCGAATTTATTAGCGATAAAATATTTACAACATTTCAATTATTAAAGTCAATCTCTTAAACTATGATAGCTACTTACATTCAATATATTTTTACAACTAAATAAAAACCATATACCTACATACAAAAATTCTTCTCACTGCAAAATAGAGACAACAGTTGTTACTGTATTATTCAAAGCCTAAATAGATATTAAAATAGCTGAAGATATAATAGGCATCAAGAATATTACCGGTAAAGGGATCGACGACCAATGAATTGTCCATACAAAATGCAATACCAAAATAAATCGTAATGTAAACAGAATTTAATCAAATTGGGATTTGAATTGGATTGTGTTATTATTCGGATACAATTAATCTAGTTTGCTATCCTACAATTTCGTCTACTTATGTACTACTACTTCACTGGAAATAAACTACCGGAAAGCTCGTCGAAACTTTTCATTGATTTTCAATTAAGTATGTTGAATGAAATGGTAGGATAAAAACCTAGATTAATTGTATCCGAATCCGAATTATAACATACCTACGATTTTTTTGAGTATTACGTTTGTACAGCCAATTCGGTTCATCGGACCCTTAGGGCCTAAATCGTGTACACACCACGTTTTTTAAACGCGCCGTCGCGTTTCTAAAACCCGTGTCGACGGCGCGCTTTTATCCTACAGAGGTCTACAGGCTGTGTCTGACTTGCGTGTGTATCGCGTCTGTATCGCTACAAATGAGCGTCAACGGCACGTTTAAAAACGTGGTGTGTATAGGCTCTTACGGCGCTCGGTTATCCCGCCATAATAAAATTATATTTGGTTCTTTGGAAATTTTTGTTCATGGTGGGTAGTTAAAATAAATAATTATGACGTGTTAGCATACAATTTATCTGATTTTCGCAATTACTATTAATTTTCACAAATTTAATGTTCAAAACTATTCTTTCAAAAAGTAATGTCCGTCGTCTGCTATCGATAATATTACTATTTTAAAATTTATAAACAAGCAGTATTTATGTAACACTACTTAATTGTTTCTATGGCGATATAATATCCAGTCATGACTGGCTGATTAGGGACGTTTGCGCAGACACGTATTTAGGTATTGTTTTGAAAGTTGGGTGTAGCAGACTGCAGAAGAAACATAAAAGTAGAATAAATGCCGTTAAGGTGAGGTTTGAGAAGTACCTACGTGTGGTGTAACGTTAAAGTAAAGAGTGGGAAACGATATGTAATAAGGGTGCTTTGTGAGGAAGATTTGTATCTAACATAAGGATTGAGAAAAATCTGATGAGATTTAGTTATGTAAAGAGGGTGGATGAACGGAGATGCTAGGGTATTACCAAAATTATTCTAAAGATTTTGTCGTGGTACACCTATGCTTAATTTGTAAAAAAGTGAATTATGGATAAAGATGATTAGGTATTTACCATGCAACAATGCAAAAAAAAATTTAAATCGCAATTTGCAAATAAATAAATTTGGCGGGATAAGAGTGCTTCAACCTTTTTTTTTCACATAAATATAGATATTCTACCAGGGATGTTTCTGTTGACATTTTTATTGTGATAAATGAACTAATATATTTTTTAAGCAAGTCAAGATTTGATCATCCACACTTTCTCTGCCCACTACTATACCGTAACACAGTGTTCAAAAATACATTGTGACTGAACATTTTGAGTAGTAAACAAGTGATATATAGGTACTACATAGGTAGGTACGTAATAATATTTTCAGCCCCGGCGGTAAACTTGCGAGTGATAACTCTTCATGGTTATTGAGAAAAAGTTCGTATTAAACAGTATTTGTAAGCTTTGTTGCATGTTAACACGAGTGTATCGTGTAAATGCGAAACTTTACTTTTTTGTTTGGCCATACCATGTTTATAGAAATAATTACAATACCAGAGATAGTTTGAAAACGTTATCGAACTGTGTTCTTAATTTCGCAAATAGTCGCATAAATTTTTTTGAGATCAAGTATATCTGTGCCCCAGGACAGTAGAACCGTTTCATTTGTATTTAGTTATGTACATTACAAATGTGGTATGGCCAAGAAAAACCTGGATCTATGAATGCAGTATTGAATTAAATTTATTTCACGAACCATTCGTGTTTTGAACATGCAAGAGACAGTGTTTATGATACCTACTTTATAAATTATTATTTTTGGCGAAAAAGTAGTTTTACACATTGTTGATAAGTAGGTAGGCATAAAATTAAATTCTCAATTAACGTGAAAAGTTACCACCCAAGGTTTAGAATATAACAACGTGTCACTTGCTTCTATTCACTCAAAATTTCAAATCCCTAAGAGATTTTAGAACACTGTGCGTTAGGCTATGCAAATTATAGGAGCGTATCAAAGAAAATTTTCAGCTAAATATGAAAAATCTATTTTTCGAGAATATCTACAATTTAAACGTTGATATTTCGGGGATAGGTAAAAAGGAACTGTCAATTTACAATATACATTTGAGAGTTTTAGTAGTCAAAATTCAATGAATAGTCTTCGTTATACCTGTAATTGTTTCTCAGGAATGCGTATCTGAAGAGGACGAGCAAGGCTATTGCCTGTCAGGTCGCTGCACATGCAAGACTTGCTCCCCAGACGCCAGAGACTTCGGTGGCGCCGCCACGCTCTCCCGTCCGCCATTGGTCATATCCGCCATTTTAACGGTTGCCGCCATCTTGAGATACCAGCTGTGAGAAAATAATTTAAATTATTACGCGATTTAAATAAGGAAGGAAGTGTAACGACATTTGTCCCATTCTATGTATTACAAAATCAAACAATCTTTATTCAGAAGTGTCAATTATTGAAAAAAAACATAAAAACACTAGGTATTTACGCCATTTGTATAAATTTAGAAATAAGTTTCCTTTTTCTTATTTTGATCGCGGAATAGCAACACAAATGTGTAATTTATTGTTGTTTTTATATAGACTTGCATAAGGAAAAATCATATTATTACCTTTCCTGCCTAAACGACGTCAAAATATTGAAATATTGCCAACTTTTACTGTGCCTAATGTCGGATAACAGATAATAATCGGCCAACGTACGCGACTGTACCTAAAAAGCGATAAGCCATTATTCCATTGGAAAAATGTAATACCAAAATAAATCGTAAAGTAATTTCAAACACAAAATTGTGTTATTATTCGGATTCGGATACCGTGAATCTTGGTAGCCATGCAATAATTTTCTATACTTTACAGGAAATAAACGACCGGAAAATCGGCCGAAACTTAGTAAATTTATTAAAAAAAAATTACATTCACTTACAACCTAGATTGATGGTATCCAAATCCGAATAATAAAAAAAAATTATTAAATTCTCCTTTAATTACTTTTATTTTAGTATTACGTTTTTACGGTAAATTCGATCCTCGTGACCCATAAATAAAATAATTTTATCGTAAAAAAAACAATTATTGTTTTTTTTTTAAGAAAATGGGAACAATCTGTAAAAAAATTAATTCAATGAAATTACAACAGCATAATATTTCGCTTTAAAAGATAAAATTATATTTCTTTGTAGAGTAACAAAATGTCAATTAATGTACCTAATAGATATTATTAGTTATTTGTTTTAAACAAATATTTTTATTTTAACAATAAGCAATTGTTTCGTAGTACCTATGTAAAACTTAAAAAAGTATAATCGAATAAAATTTACTCTGTGCATACTCAAGTCAATCTTGAGTAGTTACCGCACAGTGTTACAAATTTCTAGAAAAAATAATATTATATCGCACAATATTTAGTTTATAGGCTGTTACATTGTTTGTAGTCTATTTCAAAGTTTATGTAAGTTGTAAATAAATTTGTTGTTGTTAAACTTTGTAAATTTTAAGTGTAGAATAATATTCCACATAGAAACAGTATTTTGCGAGTGCAATTTTATATATTTGTTTTAATAATGAATGTGTAGTGTCTATGCCAAAGAAGTGTACACAAAATATTGAATGTATTGTGTAAATAAAATAAATATTATTTATTTTAAAACTGACCCGTTATTTATTTTTCCTAAAATTTACTATTCCTTGTCAACATTTGACGTTTGTAAGTAAAATTTCTTCAACCTTATTTAAAATAAAAATGTTATTTATTTATTTATTTATTTATTTATATATACTTTATTGTACACCAATAAAAACACAAATAGACAGGACACAATAGTATTACAAATATACAACGGGCGGCCTTATCGCAGACTGCGATTTCTTCCAGGCAACCTTAGGATGAACATAACGGTACAAAAATAAATGGGGTCGTTAATGGTGCAACTATTGAAAAATTATAATAATACTATACAATATATAGATAATAATAAATACTACTACTACTATATTTTAAATATATACAACATATACCTACATATTATAATATATACACTCATATATAATATCTAAATATATTTATACATATATAAATATAAATTATAACCACGAATAACAACGATGATGACGAAGGTTAAAGCGACAAGAAATGATCCTTCACAAGTATTTTAAATAATGGCAGTGATTGCGCATGTCTAATTGATACAGGCAACGCATTCCACAAACGCGCAGCCTGCACTGAGAAAGATTTGTCGTAGAAAGTTGTGGAGTGCATTGGTATCTTGAGTCTCAAGTTATCCGATGACCGTAAGAATAGGGTGTGGGTATCACCAAGGAAGTCGAAACGTTTCTTAAGATATAAGGGAGTAGAAGGTAGAAACAGCACATTGTAAAGTAGAGAAAGAATATGAGCATTCCGGCGAAGGCGAATTGGCAACCACTTGAGCTTAACGCGGAATTCTGAAACATGGTCATATTTGCGTAAACCAAATATGAACCTTATGCAAAAATTTTGAAGACGCTCAAGCTTATCGAGTTGCTCTTCTGTAAGGTCAAGATAGCTGACATCGGCATAATCAAGGATGGGAAGAAGGAGAGATTGAGCAAGCGCAACTTTGGTTGTAATAGGCAGAAAGTTGCGGAGCCTTTTTAGACTCGCAGCAGCTGCATACAGCTTGCGACTAACTTCCTGTAATTGAGCAGTCCAGGAAAAATGCTTATCAATATAAATCCCCAAGTTCTTAACTTTATCACTATAAGGGATTACAATATTGTGAAAAGAGACTTGGGGAAGAGTTGACCAGTCAATTCGAGAAACTGTTCTGGAGCCGCCCACCACAATAACCTGAGTCTTTGTGGGGTTAACCACAAGTCCATGCCTCCTGCTCCAGTCGCCGATACAAGCCAGGTCTTTATTTATAGTGTCAACCGCTTGCGACAAATTTCCTAGGGGAGCCCGGCAGTAAATCTGCAGATCATCAGCATAAAGATGGTAGGAAGAAAGTAGTCGTTCGGAAATGGAGTTTATAAAAACTGCGAAGAGTAAAGGAGATAGAACGCCACCCTGTGGTACACCGGCAGACGTATTGCTCCAAGAAGAAAAGGTTTCTTCAATGCATATGCGTTGCCGGCGGCCGAACAGGTAACTTCGAAACCAGTCAGTCACCGATGGAGATATGTTAATAGAACGCAGAATTCCAAGCAAGATATCGAAATCAACAGCATTAAAGGCATTACTAAAGTCTAGCAATGCCATTACCGTTAGATTGCCGATTTCCATGCCTGATCTGATATCATCCGTAACATTGACAAGGGCTGTGGTTGTGCTATGACCTGGGCGAAAACCGGATTGGAAGGAATTTAGGAGATTGTTTGTGGAGAGGAAAGTGCTTAATTGATTATATATTAGCCGTTCAAGGACTTTGGACAAGAAAGGTAAAATGGAAATGGGACGATATTCAGAAAAGGATGCAGGGTTTGGCTTTTTTGGTAGTGGTATGATTTTGGCATCTTTCCAAGCACTTGGGAAGACGCCACTAGATATGGAAAAGTTGAGGATATGACAGATGACGGGAAGTATACTATCAAGGACTGGGAGTATCATGTTACGGCTGATACAGTCACTACCAACTGCGTTGGAGGTAATTGAAACTACGCTCTTTTTAACATCACATGCGGAAAAAAGACTAAAAGAAAAAGAGGAATAACTGGGAGCCGGCAGAGCTGAAAGATGATTCAAAGTGTTAAGTTTAGTTAAACCATCAAGATTTGACGAAGTAGTAAAATGTTGATTTAATGAGTTTAAATCTAAATCATTTAGAGTTGTTTCATGACGAGATTTTCCGACTCCCAATGATCTAAGAAATTTCCAGACTTTAGCTGGGTCTCCGTTTTGAACAGAGCTATGAATATGTTGGTGTTGAGCATTCCTACACATCTTATTGCAGTGATTGCGAATAACAGCATATCTTTCTCTGTTCGAGTCCGATGATCGACACTTATACTTATATTTTGCCACCGCTTTCCTATGAATTAAAGTTCTTATTTCATCAGTGAGCCACGGCGACGGCAAATGTTTCACTTTCACTGCTCGAACTGGCGCGTGGCGGTCGTACAGATCCACAAGCGCCGTTGTAAATAAATTGACTTGTTCGTCGACGGAAGAAGAGGCAAAGAGTGGTGACCAGTCTATAGTGTTGGCATCCTCCAGAAGTTTGTTATTATCAATAGCCCCAAAGTTGCGCTGCATGAGAATTTTACTTTTTATCTTAGGAGGACGGATTTTATAAGAAAGGAAGACGAGATCGTGATAGGAAAAGGCATCAGCCGAGCATCTTTAACAAAAACATAAAATAAAATAATATAATTGTTCCTTTTCATATATTTAAGTAAACTTAACCTTTCTGGATTAGCTAAGTATTTTAGCAAATTCTACATGACATAACTCAGTTAATCTTAGTCTTTTTATATCAGTTTCAGGGTTGGCTTTAATGTAAGTAGATGCATCTGCAGTTAAAACCACAGGTATTTTACACAGATAGCTACAAAACTATCTAATTTTTAATGAAAATTAATTCTAAAATATATTGGGAAATATTTTTGTCCTCACCTCAGCGATGTCGAACAGTGGGCGTTAAAGGAACTTCAGGTCGGGCCGAGCTGGTCAGCGAGGCCTGCAGCGCGCGCCGCACGCTGGGCGACGCCGCCGCGTACACCAGCGGGTTCAGCGCAGAGTTGGTGAAGCCCAGCCACGTGCACCACTGCCAGATTGAGTCCCATACGCAGTCACACAGAGAATCTGAAAAAAATAGCAATAGGAGGATATTTTTATGGAATACTGGGGCAAACGAACAGACAGATCACCTGATGGTAAGCAATTAATCACCGCAGCTCATCGACATCCGCAACTCCGCAAGACCGGAGGAGTCGCAAGTCCGTTGCCCGCCTTTTATAAGGGTTTGGACCTCCAGTATACTCGCCCACTCGGCGGAAAGCGTTGTTTCACGCCGGTTTTCTGTGAGGCCGTGGTATCACTCCGATCGAGCTGGCCTATTAGTGTTGAAGCATGGCTCTCCCACGGTACGAAATGAATGAATGGATTTGAACGAAACATAGCAGACCATCAAGCCTATATTCGGTAGTATGTTATAGAGAGCAAGCCCATTCCCAGTATCCGGGAACAAATCACTGGCAATTTAATGGAAAATCCAAATAACTACTTAGGTAGTTTATGAATTCGAATTCTTCTTCTTGGAGAAGAACCTTCCAATCTACTTTCATTACAAAACGCACCGTCGCGCTTGCTACACTAATAAAGTAGTTTCAAAAGGAAAATCATAATTATTAAAAAAATAAAGACAAAATGAAATGCAAAGTTAACTGACCGACTGGCAACATCACGAAGAATGGTGTCCAACAGAAGAGAAATAGTCCCATCAGTCTGACAATGGTCCGAGTGGCACGTCGCTGGCGGGACATGATGCAGCAACTGTGAACATCAGGAACAGTGCTAGAGTCGAAAAAAAAAACCACAACCGTCAATAACTAGTGTTGTATGCTAATAGCAAAACTATCGATATCGACCCATCGATACCATCTGCTTATTTCGATAAATATCAGTAGGTATCGATAGCTGGCTCTGAGTGTAACTTCTATCGATAGTATCGATGGATCCTTCACACTAACACACGTATTCCACAAACCTCTCCTACTGGTTCTTATCTTTATACTATACGCGCTTACCTTTACGGCGCACACCCACATATATGGATACTCTCTACTAACCCATACCCATCCATGTCATAACTCTTATACACACAGCCCTCGTATACAACATACGCGCCAAACACACATGCAAACCCTCAAACACACAAATACTACAACCTACACTGCCTACACATCCTTATTATTGAGAAAGTTGTCCAACTCACATGTATCTGTTCTGATGAAAGAGACTAACCTCCACGACACAGGGAATCCTAGTGTGGAGGCTAGTGTCCTATGTATTTTCTGTGTCTATTTTTTTTTTGAGGAATTAAGATTATTAATATCAACTATTATCACAGTCGGTTTTTATTTAAATTATAATTATTTATGTATTAAATTTATTCATACGAGATCGATTATCGAGTTACCTATCGATAGCTGAGAAATGGTCAACATTTTATTTACTCTTGCAACACTATTGTAAAAAAAATATCTACCTCCTAGTATTTTTGAGGGTGAAAACATTTAATATTATACTTACGGTGCACCAGGATGTTTCAAAGGTGACGCTGGACAGCAATCAGTTGATCCTGACGCTGTTGGCAAATTGAGCTGAATGCCTTTTGGTGATAGTGGCACTGGCATCGTACTGAAAATTAATATTATTCATAACAAACATGATATAATAGCGATAGCCTGGAGTTATAACTGTTGGAATGAATCATCACTCGCTTAAACGGTGAAGTAATGATAATAAAATCTGAGGAGATATGAGGAGACGTACATGCTTGAGAATTTTTCTCGAAGGCATGTGAAGCTTGCTAACCCGCAAACTAGCGTGGTAAACTTTAATGACTCTAGCGTTGCAAGAGAACGTCCTAGAAGGACATGCCTATGCCGATCCGATTGTCGTAGTCCTTCAAAAAGGTCAGGTGCATAGGTTGTACTCGCGTATGTATGAATGTGGCAGAAGCAAAAGAATTGTAACACGTGGCGGTCTATAGTTTCTGCCTACTCCTGTTGGGAGAAAGGCGTGAGTGTATGTATGTATGCACTTACGTGTCATTTGTTTTCTGTTCTTGTGTTAAACATATTGATTCGGTAGCAGCGCATTTCGGTAGCATTGTCTTAGAAGCCTTTCCCTGAAACATCAAGCATGAGGATAATAAAAATCTAACCGAGCACAAATCCAAACTTCTAGATATCACTGAGAATTGTATAAAAAACCCAATAACACTGGTGGACTCGGGAATTGAATCAACGAGCTCTCGATCAGCAACTGTGCGTAGGGCCAATAGGCCATTGAGACTACAGTTTGATCTAATAGCCTAGAGCCTCGAGTTATATCCCAGGATGCTGTTAGGTAAACGCATATTGTTAAAATATTCCTCTCTAGGGCCCCGCTTGCCTGAGAAATTTTCTCAACTGCCAATCCGCATTGGGCCAGCGTGTTGGACTACTTATAGTCATATTATAATCTGCAAGCAGTAGGAAAGTACAAGGGTCTACGATCATAATTAAATGAAAGTGTATTATACCGTTTGTCCGGTGTCCGGGCAAGGTATCCGCCCTTGGTGCGAGCGGATCTGCAGCGGCACCGACAGCGCGCACAAGATGCGTGCGTACAACACCACCATCACGACAGCGGGTAGGTAGAACGAGAGGGTCGCGCTGTAGAATACGTAGCTGAAATAGCGGGCAAAAATGACAAAAAATAAAGTTTACAGAACTAATAAATGTAATCTTGATGGTAACAACCTTGATTTAAGTCTAGTCACATTTTTTATCCAAATGTACTTAGTTGTTTATTTCCACATGGTATCAGTACTAACTACATAAGAAAAGACTGAAAGAAAATAAATATAATTTTGTTTCACACACAATAAACACTGCCAAAAAGCATGATCATAGGTACCGCAAAAAATATATTCGCAAACATATATTTTGCGTAAATGTACTTAAGGAGTTAAAAACCCGCTTTCGGTAAAACTGTGCATGCATTCAGCGCAATTCTCCTTTCCATAAAATTTATATTCAGAATTCCTATTCATGAATTCCTATTACTGAATCGAACATTTCAGCGAACCAGATAGGGTTCCTTAATTCTAGGTAGAATTAAAAACCAAATAGTGAACTTCAATCGAGTAGGACCTTCCAGGCGTAATTATGAGCTAAATTGGTATGGTGACTCTTTGAATCGGATGGGAATTGAGCTGTAAAAATGTTGCGTAATAAACGATAAGCAAGTCAAAGTTTTCTGGTTAAACAACTCACCCAATATTAGTATTATCAGGGCATCCCTTCTCCTCCCCCAAATGTAATTGTTTCGGCGACGCTATGAAGGCAGTGGGCAGGGCTATACCGAAGGCGGCTGGCCACACCAGCGCAGCAAAGATCCTCGCTCGCTTAGCTCGTCTAGCTCGAGCCAGAGGAGCGGTGATACCGCACCAGCGCTCCCAGCCTAAACAGCACAGCGATAGGATGGATGCCGTGCAACACATCACATCCAGCATCTTCCAGCAGCTACAAATCACCCTATCTGGAAACATGGTTATTCATATGGTTTCAAAGACATTCTAGGGCCTAATTATTAGATACTAGCGGCCCGCCCCGGCTTCGCACGGAAGAAGAAATCACTAACATTTTTCAAATATTCTATATTCTATGTTAATCTGGAATAGGTAATGTAGCATTCAAATGGTGAACGAATTTTTGAAATCGGCCCTGTAGTTTGAGTTTATCCGATAAATACATGCTACCTATAGACTTGCTGTTGCGTGGAACTTCGTTTTGAATCTGGTCTCCAAAACTACTTAGGTACCTACTATATAAGCCTTGTCTCGTACCTACGCAGCGTATCAAGATGAAACTTTCGATACCTCCGCAATACAACAAAAACCTGCATCCAATTTCGTGCAGTAGTTTTATATAGACAAAAATACTTATCCTTGTTTTGGCATACATTGTCGTTGTAAAAACACCTAAATAACCAGTAACAATTTAAACAGTTACTGGGTCGGTACAGCATAATCTACAGACTCCACGTGAAGAAAGCAGTGCATTCATTCATGTTAGCTGCTGTGTTCAAAGTAGGCTGCGTTACCGGTAATCCACATTATGACATTATGATGTCATCATATCTAAGTACCTACTAACCTAACTGCAACACGAACAGCTCCCTGGCAGCAGCCACAGGTAACACAAACAGTCCCACCAACAGGTCTGCCGCCGCCAAGCTTGCGAGTGGGTAGTGCGCAGGCGCGGTGCGCGTGCGCCGTAGAGCGACCAATACGGCTGCGTTGCCGATCGTCGTGGCGGTCGCCAGCGCAGCCATAGCGGCAGCCATCGCGCACCATCGCGTGGTCAGACCACCGCGAGGCTGTAAGCTGCTCATGTGTAATCTAGAAAGATTTATATGACCGCTAAAGGTGGCTGGTAAGGATTTTTTTTATGGGATAGGGGAGCAAACGGATTACCTGTTAGTAAGCGATAACCGCCGCCTATGGACACCCGCGACACCAGAGGAGTCACGAGTGCGTTGCCCGCCTTTTAAAAGGGTTTGGGCCTCCGGTAACCTCAGTCACTCGGCGAAACAACTCAAGCGTTGTTTCACGCCGGTTTTCTGTGAGGCCGTGTTATCACTCCGGTCGAGCCGGCCCATTCGTGCCGAAGCATGGCTCTCCCACGTGTAGATTTGCCTGTCAGTTATAACAGCAGCAACGCTAAAACCGTCATGCAAACCCTAACGTGTATGGCTACCATAACATGAATTCAACACAACATTCTATCAGTCCATTGATATTAGGTACCGTTAATCGCAAAGGTCTGATATTTGAATTAAATAAAAAAATTACAAAAAGTGGCCTTAGGGGCGGATTTATATTCTTAAAGATTGCGCACACACGTTTTTAGTAGCATGGTCGCCAGGGTTGTATGCGAAGAGTACCTATCGGTAATAATGTAGTTATGGGTTTGTCAATATGGAAGGTTTGAACCTTACTTTTACAAAGAGCAATCCACCCGCATTTAAATTTTCGCTGAATTCAACGAACTATTAGTCTCCAGAGCTAGGTACTAGGCGACGAGTAAAGCCGTTTCTTCTTTCTCATTCTTCGTTCTCTCGCTCGCTTGATATGCATAACATTAACCAAAACAATTGAAAGATACATTTGTACGGAGTTTTAGGGCCACTTGCACCAACTTCAAAATTACATTTAAGTTGTGTTTAAACAACTTATAGAAATATAGAAATTTTGTGCTTAAATTCAGTTTGAACATGTTTAAAAAGTTGGTGCAAGTGGGCCTTAAAGTTTAAGAGGTACCTAACTAAAAACGGCAAGGGATGATTTACATACAGCTAAATCATAAGCCCGTACCTACATAATCCATGCTTAAATTATTGTAAAGATTAATTAATCGACCCTAAACCAATAAAGAAAAATACTTACTGCAAATCCGCGTTACTATGTAGGTAGGTAGAAGAGTAATTTAACTCAGCATCACTCGTCATACGAAATAATTATAACTCAATTTTACAACTACTGTTATACGAGGATTACTTTCAGATTTAATCATCATCATTATTATATACAGAAAAACAAAATACGCTCCAACTTTCCGATTTTCAGTCTAACACTCAATAGTTACTTCTTGCACTGTTCACCTAACCGCACACAAATCTAAATTAAAACTGATAGGCGTACATAGACGAATTACTTGCATTTAAATAACACTGTTATTTTTTTTATGAGGGTATGCAGAAAAAAAACTTATTAAAGGACGCCAGTTTAACTTGACTCTTCATTATAGCGCTGTTTCTAATGATATTCTATAATCTGTCAAATTGGTACGTAGTTTACTTTTTTACCGCGTGTCAAGTAAAAGTGGTCAGCGGACATTGGATTACGCAGGAGAAAATAATTATAATAAGGTCGAATCAATACTGGTTTAATTTGATAGGTACATTAGTGCTCTTATTGGGTATAAATAAATTAATATTACCTACCTATGTATCTAAGCAATTATTCAGCTGCAATATTTTCTCATCTTCCGGCGGGAAATATATATATTTTTTTTTATTTAGCCAACTTTGTTTCAAGAACGGTGTTGAACAGTGTATACATGATTTAGTGACGATATGCGTATTTCAGATTCGAATTGTTGTCTTGTCTACGTAGGTATACCTACTGATTAGACGGTAGCCTAATGGCTAGGGCGTCGAACTTGCGATCTTCTGGTTACCGGTTCAAAACCCACCCATTGCACTACCGACGTTAGCCCACTTAGCACGAGGGGTTAACAAGCATATTATTAATGTGCGCCACACATTCCTAGTAAGCTTTAAAAAAATAGACCCTATATATGATATAGACCAGAAAAAAGTGCTTACTAGATTTAATAAAAAACTTCAAATTTTATTTTATTCCTTTATTGTCATTACGGGAGAACATTTATTAAAATTTCATTTTTTCCTTACAATTTAAATGCAATTATCTTCAATGAAAATAATTGTTTAAAATATATTTACAAGTTTACCAACTAACTTCTATAAAACTAAACTAATTTAATAGTTTTAAATTACAAACATTTAAAAGGCACACAGATTGAAGATCATTACTTAGATATCATTTCATGCGTAAAATGTTGCCTTTAGGATTCATTGCAGATGTGCCAGAGTTCAAAAAAATATGCCAGATTGTTTTTTATACACAAACAGAAAAGACAAAAACATGGGAATTACATTTATGAGTATAATTTTTGCACTTAAATATCTTTTACAGTCTTTATATTATCATTTAATTTAGTCACAAAGTTTACCAATATTTTCTTATTTTTTCAAAAAATACGAATATCTCTTGTACTTTCAGCCAATTCCTTCACACCAAAGGGTCATTTATATATGCTTAAAATAAGCATTTAGGAAGCACAATTCGCTTATACATAGATTTATTCTACAACTAGTAATACACATGTATAATTTTCTGTGGTTTTTCACTAACGGCGGTATTTCATAACGATTCAAATCTGCTCATTGGCACATTAAGATGACACAAAAAAATCAAATTAAAACTATCGTAAAACTACGAAGATCAGTTATTTCATTCGCATTTAAATATTACTTACATTTTAAAAAATGATAAAAATATTTACAATGATGCAAGCGATACATCGGAAGCTATAAAAAACATTAAAATTACTTATGAATATAAAATATATTACAATATAATAGAGTATGTATGGAATTGAGTAAAAATTGAGCATGAGTGGTCCCGCATCAACTATTTTATTATTATAATTATAATAACAAATTAACTATAAATTATCCAGAACAACAAAAGACAAAATTAGACAAAAACCTATCTAATTAACTATTAATTTCACAAATTTAATTCTAATATTAAATAATTGTGACTTGTAAACCAATAGTCTCGGTCTAACGTAAAACACTAGAAAAGGATAGAAGATATACAATTTTGTTAATGTTTTGTTTTTGTGTAGTTGTTTTTTGACGTCACTACGCCACTATTAATACCGTAAATGAAAATGGCATAACTAATTTGACAGTTATGGCTTTTTGTCAAAAAATGCAGCAACGATTTTGTTAAAAAGGCGTATCTACCTAGTCGTTTTGTCTTTTGGTGTTCCGAATGTAGTATAGTTATAATTTTAAAGCGCAAATGGAATGAATGAGATCTTAATATCAATTGGAAAATTTGCAAGAGGTGGCACAGATGTGCAGTTAATGGTAGTTAATGTTGTATATTTATATTATGATAAAAGTCATCTATATCTCGACACCACGAGAAAGTTGCTGTTTACTCAATTGTAGAGTTGCCGCCACAACTCACTTAGTGAGTTGCAATGGTTGAACCTTACAACGCAAACTAAAATAACCAATATTAAAATGGGTCATTGTTAACAAAAATACCCTAAAACATCGCTAGAAAATAGACAGTACTAATTTGATTTGCCATGGCAGTTTTAGTACAATAGAACATAATAACTCAATGTAAAAAAACGCGTTTTCTTTAATACCCACCTCTGCAGTAGTAAAAATGGAAGCAATTATGGAATGATTCAATTGGAAAGAAATGTATGTAAAATATAAATTATAATATTAAGAACTGAGATTATTACCAGATCAAAACAAATATTGTTTGAAATAAAAAACAAATTTGAAAAGAAAAAAATATTTTTTCTTTGAGAAATGCGATGGCAGGCAGCAATCTCAGCTAATATTACATTTTAATTAATACTAAATTAACACAATCTGTTTCTAAAGCCGATTTAAACTCTTCTTTTAGTTACTTTTATTTTCCAAAGTCCATTATAAAGCCATGCTTATTTCTAATAATTCCAAAAAAAAAAACAATATTTTAATTAATTTTATTCCAGCTTTAGCAACAAATCGACACTATCTACACACTAAAAGCGATAAAATTCTAAGCTACAGAATCACACATAAATAATTTCCTTACAAATGTGAAGTCGATTCCTACCGGGCTCTCCTCTCGTGAGTGACGTCATCGACTGCACTTAACAAATCTCATAATGCATTGAAACCAATGATCCAAAACACAGACTTACAAACAAGTAAATAATAAAAAAAATCAACAACGTAACAAATGTGTCATTTATCAATATGTGATTGTTATTATTCGGTGCATTTTTTTTTTCAAAACCATAATCTATAATTATTATTATCTATGCTTTTGTCTCTCTGGAGTAGACTTATCCTCAATATTTTTTACTCTTTTTGCGAGTAAAACTTATATACTCACATTTATAATCAAAATACTCAAGGAATTTAGTAGCTATTCGCAGAAATGTGACCTTATACCAAGCTTGAGTTAAAGAAAATATACTGTGCTATAGTTTTTTTTTTTCAAATATTACAAAGTACTTTTTAGTACCAAAAATATCGCATCCAGTCGTAGACAAGCCTTACATGAACGTCTTCAAAAAAATCATAATATTATTAAAAAAAATACACCGAAAAGGGGGAATGCAAAAAATCACGAGATTACCAAAATGTTAGTGCATCTACACTAGTTTTAAAAGCTATACACTCGAGTCATGGCTGTACAAGTCAGTCTATGTTCACGATACCGCCGCTTGAGGCTGCGCAAACGCAGCATTGACGCCGAACGGTTATAACACGCATCGCATCTGTACATTGTCTTCATTCGTATGCTGCTACTGACGTCACTGTCTTGTGGTGTGTTTTTCGTTGAATATGATATTAATTTTGCAATTTGGATTTTAATAGATATGAAGTGTTTTTAATTAAAAGAATGGCCTTTCCATACCTTATAAAAAGTGGCTAGCACGAATAAATTTATTAATTTCAGAGTTCATACACGAGTGCTTTTGTAGAACAATGTAGAAAAATAAAAAGTTTATTGATTCTTTAATTCTTAAGTTAATTTGTTGTAATATTTAGGAAATTTATTAAATTTCAGCACCTTTAAAAACCGAGATATATATAGAGTTTAGAAATTAATCATGTCCACATTTGATGGCTAAATTAGAACATATCCAACATTAAAATCCCCACTTACAATTAACAGAACGCCGAAAATTCGTCTAGTCCCAATTTTTAACTTATACTTATATATAGATGGCTTCGGTCGCCCCCTTATTGGTCTGTTGTATTTCGTTAGGCGACAGCGCGGCGCGATCCGACCAATCAGAGTGCGGCGATTGTGTGAGCGGCGTCTGCGGCGATGGCGTCGACCAATGGTCGGGCGACTCTGGTGACGGCGTCGGGAATGTATCTCCGATGCCCCAGCCGCCGTAAAGACCTGTGAAAAAAGTTAGTTGTTGAAGTATTTTGTGGATTTTTAGTTATTAAAGACTAGGCGCCACTTGCACCAACTTCTTCAATGTGTTTAAATTGTATTTAAACACAACATTCCTATGAAAAATCGTGTTTAAATACAACTTAAATATAATTATGAAGTTGGTGCAAGTGGCCCTTAATCTATGTATATTTATTTCTATGAATAGATATTTTCAATCTTTTTGTGTTTTTTTTTTTGCATTTTTCATGCTAAGATTATAAAGTTAATTTACTGAAGTAAAAATCGACTCGCAGGCAGGATTCGAATCTGCGTCTTCTGGTTTGATACACCAGACACTATGACCACTAAGCCACCACGATATTTTCTGTAATTCTGTGAGGAGACCAGTGTGCAGTGGAGCGATAAATGGGTTGGTGATGATGATGACATAGCACTTTGACTAGTCAATGCGAAAGAACCTACCCTGTCTGCCTGTGACTTATCAAAACCATGTAACTACCTATCTAACATAACATACCATCACACCTGTATTCCCCGAAGGGTTAGGCAGAGGCGTACTAATGACACAGTTCGCCGGTATGTTTAGGTCCCATGTAATAGGGGGCGAGCCTATTGCCATTAACCGGGCACAAATTCCTAACGCCGAGCTGATACTGGGAATTTCCTAGAAAAACCCAATAACACTTTGCTCGACCTGGGAATCGAACCCAGGACCTGTAGCGTAGCAGTCGCGGTGTGCCTATCTAAGTATAAATAATCAATTATCTTGCATTTAAACGATGAAGGAAAACATCGTAAGGACACCTGTATGTCTGAGGGAGGCCTGCGTTGGTGTTTAACCGTCCAACCTTCATTTTTGTGATTCTGAACGCTGTTACGTATTGCTATATATACCTAATGCAAAGTTGTCTAGGAATGCTTGTAAATCAACGAATAAATTAGAACAGCATGGTGGACTATATCCTAACCCTTGTTATTCTAAAAGAAGACCTGAAAGTCCATCATTATCTTCTCTACCCTGGACCTGGAATTAATTTGTGTTCGGCGCAGCATGTCCGTTTCTTTCATTCATCCCTGTCAGTCGTCACTTGTCATTCACCCTCTTTCCCATCATATCGGCCTTAACACAAGCCTTCCATCTTTTCTTTGGTCTCTCTTTACCCCTCTGTCCCTTCATATTCACCACTCTTTTAGTCACATGCGTTCCATCCCTCCTTATCACGTGCCCATACCGAGACAAATGATTCGCTTTCCGCAGTCGGTCCTTTGACTCACCAGCCCAGTGGTACTGACCCACTGAACTGCTGGATCAATCTATTTATATAAAAGAAAGTCGTGTTAGTTACACTATTTATAACTAAAGAACGGCTAAACCGATTTGGCTGAAAATTGGTGGAGAGGTAGCTTAGAACCAGGAGATGGACATAGGATACTTTTTATCCCGTACCCGTGGGATGTGATGACAGACCGAATTTCACGAGGGCGAAGCCGCGGGCAGAAGCTAGTAGGTAATAAATCTGCATCTGCCAATCTGGGTACGTAGTGGATTTAGGGACTTCCCCACTCTACTGTAACTCATGTCCAGGTTGTAACTTCTCTTCTGGAGCAAAAAAGTCAGGAAGTGGGGGGTGGCCTTCGATCCAGAGTTTGCTATTGGTGTATCCTTTGTGCCCAGACACCTGCACCAGGGACGAGCTCTACGCGGCCACACGTAACGCTATTGAGACCTCAATATTACTCAAATATGGTTTGACCATTGACACAATAAGAAGAAGAAGAAGGTATGAATAGTTCAATAGGTTGATAATGATGAGGGACCAACATGCTGAGTTACTTACTGGACATCATGTTGGTGAGCGCAGGATGCTGAGCGGCTTGCACCTGCCCAAGCACCGCGTGCGTCATCGCTGCCTGGAGTTGCGCGTTGTGTTGGCCATTAGCATCTACGAAACAATGTTTGATTCATTATTATTTTGTTAATTAAGTAGCAATCTCATGTCTTTTGATTTTTTATGTAACGCACACTATAACCACAGATTATAGAATACTAGTCTATAATTAACTCAAGTTTTATCGTATAGGAACGCATTTGACGTACCAACAAATCTTAAATCTATACTAATATTATATACCTAGAGGAAAGATTTGTATGTATGTAACGAATAAACTCAAAGACTACAGGGCCGATTTCAAAAATTCTTTCACCATTTGAATGCTATTTATCATATGCTATATAATATTTTGAAAAAAGTGAGGGATTTCTCCACCCGTACGAACCCGGGGCTATTTTTATATATAATAGATAAAGCTTTTGCCGGGTTTACTCGTTTCCCATTCTAAACCGACGAAACCCAAAACAGAGGTCTCCTTCACATCCGCCCCGTGTGGGGAAAGGGGCGGATGTGAAAGACACCTGTTTATAAATATGTATATAATATAATATACATGCGTAAATATTAGGTACCCCATTACCACGTTAACCAATTAGTAGACAAAATTCTGTAAGATTAAAAATGTTAAGTGTAAATATACTCACTCAGTTGCGCAAGCGCAGAATACGCCGCGGCATCAAGCTGGTGTTGGTGTGAGTGACGTAGCGCCGCCATGTGCGCCGGCGACGTCGGCAACGATGGCCGGGACTTACCCGGAGATGGAGATCCTGGTAGAACAATAGGTATTATATTAAATACATGATGTATGTAAATGTAAATACATGTAAGTATGACCGTTGGACTGCCAAGTCAAAGTTTCGGCCCCAAGGCCTCGGAGTTTCAGTAATGACGACGTAATAAAATTTACTCGTAATGATTATTGTTCGTAATATAATATTATTTATAATAATATACACGATAATAATTACGAGTAATTATTCATATCTATGCGATCGCTTAAACGGTGTAGAATCTGTTAAATCTAAATTCAAGCATAAAACTGCAAAGGACAAGGTGAGCTCATCCTGCGTGAATCAGATCTTTTTTTATGTGGCTAAAGAGCAGACGGTTCACCTGATGGTAAGCGATTACCGCCGCCCATGGACACCCACAACACCAGAGGAATCCCAATTGTGTTGCCCGCCCTTTGGGCATCCGAGTATCCTCACTCACTCGAAACACGATGTAATATTGATTGACGCCGGTTTTCTGTGAGACCGTAGTATCACTCTGGTCGAGCCATCCCATTCTGCCGAAGCATGGCTCTCCCACGGTTACGGTTCACGGTCACTTTGAAATTTATTTCTAACTAACTAATATATAAAGCTGAAGAGTTTGTTTGTTTGTTTGCTTAAACGCGCTAATCTCAGGAACTACAGGTCGGATTTGAAAAATTCCTTCATTGTTAAATAGCCCATTTATTTAGGAAGGCTATAGGCTATATATCATCACGCTAAGACCAAGTTACTATTCCACACGGACGAAGTCGCTGGCAGAAGATAGTAAATAGAATAAAATTTCGTCGGTAGCCTAATAGCTAGGGCGTTGGACTTGCGATCATGTGGTTGCCGGTTCGATACCCACCCATTGCACTACCAACGTGAACCCACACGTAACACAAGCATTTTAGCTTAGCACGAGGGGTTAACAAGAATACTAGTAATGTGCGATGTGAAGCTTTTTTTTTTAAATATTACTGATTAACTTACCAATATAAGCATGTGGTGAAGTGGTGTGGTTGCTGTGTGTGGGTGAGTGGTTGGAGTAGGGCGGCGACAGCGACGCCCCCAGCGCGCCGCCGCCGAACGACTGTTGCAGCGTCTGACCCGTCTGCGGGACGAAGCACTGGTCTTATTAGTCATTAGCATTTCAAATTAGGCAATAAGGGCCACTTGCACCAACTTCTTAAATATGTTTAGATTGTATTTAAACACAAATTTACTATGAAAATTTTAGTTTAAATTCAATTTAAACATATTCAAAAAGTTGCTGCAAGTGGGCCTTAATCTATATAAAATCTCGGTGTCACTCTTCCGAAACGGCTCGACCGATTTTTATGATTTTTTTTATGTATACTTAAATGACAATAAATAAATAAATATTCTGGGACATTTTACACAGCACCATCTAGTCCAAAACTAAGCAAAGCTTGTACTATGGGTACTAAACAATGGATAAATACTTAAATACTTTTTTTATGTTTGAGTAAGTAAGTAATAAGTTATTTTAGTTTATGTTTGAGTCTTAGTTATAGTACCTGCTTGCAACTCTTATGGGTAATAATTATTCTGAATTAAAGATGAATAAATAACTGAACTAAGAAAACTGCCAGTATTGACTTTTTGGGAAGTCTGGTACTTTTGGGATATATTAGCAACATTTCTACAAAACAATTAACTAATAATTAATTAATAATCAATATTATACTGTACACAGTTCAAATCATTCATTATACATAAGAAACAGTATTTCATCTTATTAATTCATAGTTTTAAGGTTCTTTTGCCAGTAACTAACATAAACACAAACTTTGTGCTGCTACTGAGGATTCTCATTTCTCACAAAAACCCAATAACACTGCTCGACCTGAGAATCGATCGCAGGACCTATATAGGTATAGCAGCCTGAAGACCACTAGACCAATGAGGTAGAAATTAAATTATGTTCTAAATTATTTTTTTCAAAATAAAAATATAGTAATGTCATATTGCGATAATAAAGGTGTCAATATGACATGTTATAGTTATTACCTTGACGCAGTCCTCATAGCTTGGCGGCTGTTTGTGCTGCACTAGCTGCTCGATGCCTACGAACTGCGCCATCGCGTTCGAGTACAGCGACGTTGCGTCGTACGGCGACGGCAAGTCCTGCGAAACACACACATTGTCAGCTGAACTCAAGGTAAGCTAGAGAAGTTAATATTAAAAATTATAAATTTTATTTACCATAATTATATGTTTTACGTGTTTCGGAGAAACCTCTCGAAAAACTCAGAAAATCGTGAAATCTTAGGCAAAAACACAATGCGTGCTAGACTGAGTCAGAATGGCTCTTAGCATTAAGCGAGGCTTTTAGTAGTGTGGCTTTGGCTGTGGCTCAATTTATCACTAATCGTGTAGCTCAACTAGGATATAATATAATTTAGGGTATGAATAAAATACTGAACTCATGGTAAGTTCGGGAAGTTACTAAATCAATAGTTACATAGAAAAATAATTTAAACATTATTAAACTAACATTTATTTATTTATAATACACATCTTAATGAGTATTTGACCAAGAGCCTGACCTGTAAATTTTGGAGCGGTGACTCAACAGGGCTCAAACTGGAGCCCAGGCTCTCCACGCTCTGCGGCACCTCTTGTGCCACCTTCTTATTGTTCTTTTTTACGCTTGGCTTCCTGTAACAAACAGCAAAGAAAGAAATTAGTTAGGTGTATGACCCATAAAACGAGAACATGGTGGTACATCCTATAACCAACCAGGAAGGAAAGATGGATAAATAGTATCCAGTACTATTTCTACAGAATCAAAACTAATAATAGTCTAAGTTATGATCACAAGTACAGTGCTCATATAGTAAAGTATATTTAGCCAATGTTTTTTAAAATACATTTATTTTAACTGATGACGTAAATGAGATCTTAACTCTGCTAACTGCGCTAATTGGTTATCTTGTTTATTTTAATAACCGACTACGGCAGTGATAATATAACCTCAAAAAAAATATACCTACTTGTATCTGGAAACATTAATACCGAAATATGGTCGTACCGTCTAATTTGTGTAGTCTGCAAGTTGTTGTTGTCGTAACCCTGGTCGGGGCTGTCGGGGCCGGCCTTCGCTCGCGACTTCTTCGGCTTGCCCTTTGCCGCGTTGCTGATCACCGTCGGCTGACTAATCAACTGCGGGTGCGGGTTTGGTGACGCTGGGGAAGAAGGGTTAGTTAGCAATTGTTTTTAGTAAGATACAATAGTTGCAAAATAATGGTCCTTTTAATTAATGTCAAAATCACAGATCAGTTCATTAAATCGTGTACCTACCGATAACAAAGAGGTTCTAAAAATTATGATAGAATATAATAGGGATAAATTAATGTACATCGAATTGAAAATGTTCTGAAATTATTGGTCATTTCAATGCCTTCGCCAAGTTCAGTATATTTTTTTAGGCAGCTTCGTACTAGGGTGCACAAGGTACACCAAATATTTGTATTGAGCGTGAATGAAACAATTGGAACAATGGCAATCGCAAGGCCACATTAACCAGTACACCATACATTAGCTGTTCTGGCAATTATATAAAACTAGCTTTCGCCCGCGACTTCGTCTACGCGGACTTCATAATTGTGTCCGACCCAGATAAAAAGTAGCCTATGTGTTATTCCAGGCTATAATCTATATGTGTGCTAAATTTTATCTAGATCCTATCAGCCGTTCTGGCGTGAAAGAGTAACAAACATCCATTCATACTCACAAACTTTTGCATTTATAATATTAGTAGGATCTTCAAGCAAAGATCAAAAAACTCACCCATGAGATGATGATGCTGCGGTGGGGGCCTTGGACAGTGTTCATCCAGTAGCCTCACTATGTCGTCGTGCATCCTCTCCTGAGCCACGTCGCGAGGCAGCCGGTCCATATGATCCGTGATCTCCCTGTTGGCCATTGCGTCTAGCAGCGCTCGACACGCCCCATAGGAACCTTCGCGGGCACCTAGGAAGAGCGGGGTCTCGTCCTGGGGGTAAAAGGAATATTTTAATCATAAAATCTGCCGTCTGTTTGTACTTTTGACTTCTGTCGTGCGACAGGTGGTTGAGCTCCCTAGATTGTGGTCGAGCTAAACAATGACTGATGCATGTGCGCCATCAACGGGGACTGGTCTACTCAAAGCCGCTATGATGGCTCTTTCTTCAAAAGGCCATCTCAGACATTACCCTGCATTGTAACACTCTCACATTGCCACTACTATGTCTGGACTTTCAAAGAGACCATGATTCTCTGAGTTTGTTTCGATGTTTCTTCTCAGAGGTAGTCAGTTAGAAAATGCCGGCGCCATCTAGTTTAAAAAAATAACTAAACTATGACTTGTAAAAGATTTATTTACAGAAATAAATATAATATAATTTATCACTCATCAAGGCATTTATAGTCGGGGCTAATATCTGTGGGACCGATCGAAATTGTTTATCTCTTTTGTTAAATGTTTATAGAATAGTTAGATAGGTATTTGTTTCAAAAGACGAAGTATTTAAAATCAATTTTAAACTAAACCTAACGCATTGCGTGGTAAGATCATTTATCTTTTTAAAAAAAAATATTTTAAATTAAAATATTGGTATTGGGCATTTGAAGACTTTGGAATGTAGTACTCCACAGACAGGACAGTTCATATGATTCCCAGAAAACAATAAAATTTAGACATCACAACTTTATTACCTTATCATCTTGCGCGTCTCTGTTAGCTCCATGAGCTAACAAGACATTGACTGCATCGATATTGTTGACAGCTGCAGCCCAATGCAGCGCTGTCTTGCCGCTGTTATCAGCAGCGTTGATATCCGCGTCAGCATTGATCAGATCTTCCACCATGCCTTCAATAGCTAGCCTGTTGGGGGTTAAGATAAAAAGACTGAGTTACTGCTATCAACGAGTAAGACCGAAGTAGGATGCTCACTGTCTTACCACATTAAAACTACCTCAGCGGCAGATGGAGAGACCCACCCATCAAAAGACCAACCCGAACCCACCATGAGCATTTATGCAACTTTACAAGTATAATATCTCGTTTAGCTTACTTTATCAATTGTAACGCAATTTTTTCTCTTGACATGAATAAATTCAAAGAAAGCTAGAAATCACAATTAATATTATATACTATGCAGCTTGTAATAATTATATTAGCTTACCTAGCAGCCAAAATGAGAGGCGTGGTTCCATCGTGCATCCTAGCGTTCAGGTTAGTGGCCCTATTCCGCAGCAGTATCTGGAAGACTCCCATAGCATCTGCCGCAACCGCTGCGTGTAATGGCGTTCGTCCTGTGTTGTCTTGAGAGTTTGCGTCTGCGCCTGCATCTAGCAGTCGTTTGGCAGCGTCTGCGCGAGCATATCTAAGGAAAAAGGTAGAATTAGAAAAACTTTATGAGGTGAAACCACTTCTTATTGAGAACGCAGATCTCAAATCCGTTATTGAATCATATCGGTTACCGGTTTTTATTATAGTTAATAGTCTGTTACTTTGTTTGTTATGATTTCAAGCCTAAATTGTTGAACCAATTTTGATGATTTTTGGTACACATGTAGATTGGACGCCGGAGAAGGACTCCTTGTCTCAAGAACCTAGTAAAACTAGCAGCTAGTAAATTTTATAAATGTTATTTGATTCTCTGATCAAAAATCGATGACGAATTGAAAAGAAAAACTTTTACCACACAATAATAATCTAAATACAATATACAACACGTAAATACTTTAGACTGGTCGAATAGACGACGTTGTGCCTTTTTTAACTGACTCCTTCTTGTAAAGAACTAAACCAAACTCAAAGAAAAATTAAATATCGTTTCCTTACCTCGCAGCCAGATGTAAACTGGTCTCTCCAGTCTTATCCATAGCGGCGTTAAGCTGTGCTCCTTGAGCAACCAGCTCCGATATAATATGAGCTGTCTGTTCGTCTTCTGCGTCGGATCCCGTATCTAGCCCGCCTCCTCTGACCGCGGCTACCATGAGAGGAGTCATGCCGAGAGGTCCTCGCGCGTCCACTTCCACACCATGACCGTCATGCTGGAGGAAAAAAAATGTTATATAGACAAATGAGGCTAAATATCAGTGTTCTAAACAAAGCCATTGTCTGATCTCAGGAGCTCAATTAGTGGAGTTTGGTGATCTATACTAATATATAAAGCTGAAGAGTTTGTTTGTTTGTTTGAACGCGCTAATCTCAGGAACTACTGGTCCGATTTGAAAAATTCTTTCAGTGTTAGATAGCCCATTTATTGAGGAAGGCTATAGGCTATATAACATTACGCTACGCGCACGAAGTCGCGGGCAGAAGCTAGTAAAAAATAAAGCAAGCTATACAAAAAGTAACTTCTGAAAAAATCTTATCTAGAAGAACAGAAGCCATTTTTGTCATTCAATTTAATGTAAATTATGATATTGAAAGCAATACTTACAATAGCAGGCGGCGTCATCATACTGGGCGGGACTCTGATATCAGCTGCATCAAGATGCTGTTGTGTCCAAACCCTGCCATCATGACCAGCCTCCTCGTAGTCCGTGATAGCAGTGTGATCAGAAGCGTATCCACCAGGTACGCCATTAGCATCCCCTGGTCCTCGAGCCCGCTTAGCTCTTGGAGGCGCAGACCCATCATCATCCTCATCCGACCAATGGTGCGGAGGACCCATATGACCACCATTTATATCCACATCGATACAACCAATAGATCCCTTGTTCAAATTCCGCATCTCCTGTCCATCTGGACCACGTCTGCGCGACCTACGTCTGGTTGTAGAATTGTTCCTGATGAAACCTTCGGGGAACCATGTGATACCGGCAGCCCGTTTCCTCTGAGCGGTGACTAACACTCCAATCAATAATCCGGCGAGAAGGACCAGAATTACTCCGATGAAGACGTATTTGGAGTTTGTTGGGATGTCGTCTTCTTCCGGGGTTTTAACCCCCTTTACTTGAAAAATTGGGAAGTCTGGCGATAAGGAGTGTTTGGATGCCGTAGCCGCCAAAAACTCCGCCGCTTCCCTCGCCGAGAAGAAGCACTCGGAACTCGCCATTGATGTGCATTTTCTGTTGTCAATTTCCAAGTAAACTTGTACTCCGGTTTGTCCCTTTTCTGTGAAGACGATGTTGTGTTTCTTTCCGAATTCTGTATCCTGCAAACCAACATCAGTGGACCCCTTCCATGGGTAGACCATATCATTCCCCAAATGGTCCTTCTTTATTAACACTGTCGTTCGCAACTGATGGCCTAAATCTCGAAGGAAAGCAACGGAGTTCTCCTTAAAAGTCCTTATGTCCATCAATATAGTCACTGACATTACACCTTCGGCTAAATGAGGAGGTTCGTTTTCACAATCAAGACCGTCCCAGTTACATTCAGCGTTGTTACAGCCGTAGTCACAATGACCGTTGGCGTAATGTTTTTGGCAATACGCGTCGTAGATTGGGTTGCATCGTTGAAGGGATTTCTGACAATCCCTGCCATCGAACAAGCAAGCCTGTGTATTACAGACTTCGTTGCATTCACCGTCCATGAAGACTTCCCAGCATTTTATCGGCGCTGTACAATTTGCCCAAGGATTTAAGCCTAAAGAGCAGTCGTTACCGTCAAACTCGCACGCGTAAGTGTTGCATTCTTCATCACAATGGTGATCGCCTTGCTTCTCCTTGCAGCCCTTTTTCACACACTGTTCTCTTTGGAAAGCCAGATCTAATTCTTCAAAAGTAAGCCCGGGTTTCTTGGGATTAAATCCACTAGTCACTGGACTGCCGTAGCCACCTCTGGAGTGAGGGTCGTGGATGTCGCAGCTCTTGCCGGTCCATTGGCGAGGGCAATAACAGAGATAGTCGCCGGGCTTGTCGATGCATCTGGCTTCCGGGTGCTTGCAAGGGTTGCTGAGGCAATCGTTCATAGAATCAATTTCGCAGTTGATGCCTGATAAGCCTGATGGACAGTCACATACGTAGCCTCCGATTTCTGATGTTCGGCAGTACCCTCCATTCTGGCACGGGTTAGAATCACAAGCATAACCTGAATACTCGCAGTTTTTACCATAGAAGCCATCACTGCAAAGACATTCGTGGCCTCCCTGTATCGCTGTACAAACACCTCCATTCTGACAAGGGGAGTTAGCGCAGAAGTTTACTTTCGCATCACAATGTCTCCCCATATATCCAGGTTTGCAGTTACAGTGGTAGTCGTTTACAAGTTGGACACAGTCTTGAGTTCCAGGCGTTAAACATGGATTTGAAAGGCATTCGTTTATATCGCCTTCGCATCTCGGGCCAACGAATCCAGGTGGACATTTGCACTCGAATCCTCCAACTTTGTCGATACAAGTGCCGTTGTTGTGGCAGGCGTCTTGCTTGCAATCGTTGACATTTATTTCGCAGATTTTGCCGAGAGTTCCGAAGGGACAAGAGCATGAGAAGTTATTGATGAGATCGTGGCATGTTCCTCCGTTCTGGCAGGGGTTAGGAAGGCAGTCATTGACGTTTAGTTCACAGTTCTGTCCCTGGAATCCCTTGGCACATTGACACTGGTAGGTCCCTACGAGGTCTTTGCACAGGGCTCCGTTCTGGCAAGGGGCGGAGTCGCACTCGTTGATTTCTTTTTGGCAGTAAGAGCCAGTGTATCCTTCAAGGCAGTGGCAGCGATGCGAGTTTCCGATATCCTCACAAGAACCATTGTTGCATAGCTGTTTAAGATGTACACCTGGAGGAAAAATTATTCGTGGATTAGTTACTTCAGTTAAATCATACAGGTTTAAAAAACATATAGTTACTAAGTAACTCAGATATTTATCAGAAAAAATTGTCAAAGATAAAACGTATCTCATTTAAAGACTACTCTAAGAAAACTAGAAAATTGTTCTATAAAAAATTGGTATAAGGAATAATTACTTTTATGACAAATATGTAAGTTTTCATATATCAGTTTATATAAGTATTCAACACTAAATTACCTCTGTAATCCATACCTTTCCTGATAGCTGCATCTTTACAGGACACCATCTCTACGTCACACAGCTTGCCCGACCAGCCAGGGGCACAAGTGCATGTGTACTGGGGACCCTTCTGGGAACATGTGGCGCCATTCTCGCATGGGCTTACTTCACACCTGTGGGGAAAGAGTTCCACTTTGTAGTTTATTTGGGATTGAAAAGATTCATGCAAAACCTCGCATGCTTTTGCTAAGATTTTAGTCTCTCACAGCCACTTTCTTCTTTGCAAATACCAGTGATATCACATTTTCAGATTTGAAATACTATCCTCCATCCATCCAATACTATGCTCCATCTTAATTTTTTATCAATAAAAATATTAGTGTTTGAGCTCCAGTATAAATAAGTAAAATAAATTATAAATAAGGAATTAAATAAATAAAATTAATACAACGCGATAAAATCCGTAAAAAATAGTTTTATTTCAAGTAAAATAAAGATCAAAATTGTTAATTTTCAGACAACGTGAGTCCATATCTATCTATATCTTCAAATCACATTAGGCATTAACACCTACTGATAATTGTTATAAAGAGAGAAAGTTTGAGAATTTGGATGTTCGGGATGTCGGTTCTCTGGTATTACTGATACGATTCTGATCTAGTCTACCTTTTATTTTGTTAAATACATATCTTCAAATAACCAATTTGGCACAGACGAAGTTGCGCAAGTCAGCTGATGTCATATAAAATTTCAGTGCGAATTACTTTGCTTTGTTAAAGTTAATATTGTAGACCTTGCATCTCCCTCCATAATCTCATATTTGTGTACTTACCAGTCGACATATGTATCGCAGTGCTTGCCGGTGTACCCGTAGGGGCAGTGGCAAGTGTAATGCGTCACGTGATCGTGGCAGGTGGCGCCATTATCGCAAGGAGAACTGTCGCACATGTTTATACGGAACTGACAGTTAGAACCCGTGTACCTGTAGAGAAAATAGAATTACAATTTAATTTTTAACATTAATGCCCAGGGAGTAGAGTACAGAATTCAAGAGCTGGACTATGACAACCGTCTGTCTTCGTATTTTGCTTGGACCGACCTGCAACGAGGACACCATCACGCCTGTATTACCAGAAGGGTTAGACAGAGGTCTACTGATACCCATTTCATTGCGAGGCGATCCTATTGTCTATACAAACTTTTTTTTATGGGATAGGGGGGCAAACGAGCAGACGGATCACCTTATAGTTAGCGATTACCGCTGCCCATGGAAACCCGCACCATCAGGAGTTACAAATGCGTTGCCCACCTTTTGGAAGGGTTTGATCCAGCGTGAAATAACGTAAGGGTTTTCTGTGGGGCTGTGGTATCACTCCAGTCAAGTCGGTCTATTCGTGCCGAAGCATGACTCTCACGGTCCAAAATTTCGAGCTGCCCCTATGCAATTCATTTTATCGAACTGAGAATGGAACCGAAGACCTTTACCGTAGTAGTCGCGCAAACAACCACTAGAAACATGACTACTTACTCAGTTTACACAATTCAAAACAAATATGTATGGAAAACATTTGTCTGTGAAATAGAAATTACGATATTCCGAGCCACGGTAGTGTCCGAAAAGTAACTTACCCAGGTGGACAAGAACAATTGTAGGAGTTGATGCCGTCGATGCAGGTGCCCCCGTTCATGCAGCTGGACTCCGTGCAGTCTTCGTCGTTCGTCTGACAGTTGATACCAGAGAATCCAAGCGGGCAGGTACAAGTGTATGATGCCACATACTAAGATGGAAAAGATGGTAGTTAGTTTAAATGCAGTAGATAACGGAGAACATAATAAACCATCACGCCTGTATTCCCCAAAGGATTAGGAAGAGGTGTACTAATGTACACCCACAGTTCAGCGGTCCCATGTAATAGGGAGCTATTTTTTTTTTTTTTTGTCTGATACAATGTTGTTTATGGGTCGTGGCTAAGTAATAAGTAAGTTGATCAACTGATCTGCAAGGTTAAGCTGCACTCGATGCAGTCGGTGTAGGGATGGGTGACCATTCTTAACACGTCGAGACCCCTCCGTGCGTCAGCCTAAAACCGACGGTCCCGGTTATCATACGAACACCTTTGACAATTGTTAGTGGTAATCGAAAGCCCAAAAAAGCCCGACAACCAGTCTATCCTCCGAATAATCGGTATTGCCCAGAAATTGGTTTACGGAGGTCTGATGGCCGTCGCTTCGTGTAAAATGCTGATATTCAGCCGCTATTCTGATTAGACTGGAAGCCGACCCCCAACACAGTTAGGAAAAAGCTCGAAGGAGGAGGACAGTGTTATGTTTAGGCAGGTACTATAATTACTTTTGTCACGGTATAAAAGTGGTCATTATCATATAAACAAAATAAACTAATTTACATGCAACAGTTAAACTTAAAATAAATAAAACTGCACCCATAATGTATTTCGCTCCACACTATAGTATAAGCCTTAGTAAACACGCTACAGCTACTGAATCGTGCCCTACCTGCACCATCTACAGCTGCATTATTAGTGACTGTCTTCGTAAATATTTATCTACCCTATTTTATTTAGTTTTGTTTAATGGCTGAGTCGAAATTACCAAATATTGTTCTGTATTCATGTGCATTGTAAAGCTGCGCTTAATGGCTATATTGTAACTTTAGTGATAAGTGTTTTCTCTGTAAGTGAATTTATAATTCTTTAGAGAAAATAAAGATCTTTAACTTCTTCACTGATCCCATGACCGTAGCTATAGGGCAAGAGAAAGCAAGTACGGTTTTTACGATCCATGAGGATTTTCCGTACTTACTAGAAAAAAAAAGATACTATAATTATTTCTCACCTGATTACAAGTAGCCCCGTTCATGCAAGGCCTGGACTGGCACTCGTCGATGTCCACCTCGCAGTGTTTGCCCGCGAATCCACTTGCGCATACGCAGTTGTAATCGCCGATCGAGTCCAGACACGTCGCGCCATTTTGACACGGGACTGTAATAAAAAAACATAGCATAACATAGGTACCATCACGCCTGTATTCCCCGAAGGGTTAGGCAGAAGCGAAGGGTTATGCTTAGGGCGAGCCTATTACCATTAACTGGGCACAAATTCCAAACTCCGAACTGCTACTGGGAATTTCATAGAAAAACTCAATAACACTTTGCTAGACCTGAGAATCGAACCCAAGACCTCTAGAGTAGCAGTCGCACTCAGAACCACTAGGCTAATGAAGCAGTATAATAAAAAAAATATGACAATATACATGGGATATGGATCATTTTGAAAACATCGTGAGGAAACGCTGCATGCCTGAGAGATTTTCTCGAGGGCATGTGAAGTCTGACAGCCCTCACTAGGACAGTGTAGTGGACTATATCCTAGTCCCTCTCATTCTGAGAAGAGACTACTCTGGTGCTGCGGGTGTCCATGGGCGGCGGTTATCGCTTACCATCAGGTGATCCGTCTGCTCGTTTGCTCCCCTATCCCATAAAAAAAGCCTGTGTGCTAGTTCTCTCCCTCCTAGTAAGTAGCCTGTGGCTGTTCTAATTAAGAGGACAAATACTTCATCATCATCATCAGCCTATATTCGTCCACTGCTGGACGTAGGCCTCTCCTAGTGAACGCCACAGAGCCCGATCTTCGGCTTTCCTCATCCAGTCACTGCCAGCTGCCTTCCGCAAGTCGTCACTCCACCTGGCCAGCGGGCCTACACTACGTTTGGCTAGACAAATACTTACAGGAAGCACAATCATCAGTGTTGATGGCGCAGTCCTTCCCCTCGTAGCCCCGGGCGCAGAGGCAGGCGTAGGAGCCCTCGGTGTTGATGCAAGTGGCCTCGTTGTGGCAGGGGGCGGTGACGGCGCACTCGTCCACGTCCCGCTCGCACAGTGCGCCCGTCCAGCCCACTGGGCACTGGCACGTGAACTCCGCGTACGAAGCCTCGGCTACACAGCGACCACCGTGACGACATCTGTATGAAGAAATTGTATTTTAGGACATATTTACGCAGTTTTCTGATCCCAAATTGCCTTAATTTTTGAGGAAATATGATTTTAATCAGTTAATTTATTGATATTAGAGAGATATGCTTGGTATTTGTCTACGTGACTGAAAAGAAGAGATATGTAAAAGAACAAAAGTTGCCAATATAGCTGAAAGGCTTAGCAAGCTTAAATAGTTATGTTTTTTTTTAAAAAAAAGCTTACTAGCAATGTGGGTCACACATTACTAGTATTATTGTTAACCCCTCGTGCTAAGCTAAAATGCTTTTGTTACGAGTGGGTTCACGTCGGTAGTGCAATGGGTGGGGTTCGAAACGGCAACCACATGATCGCAAGTCCGACGCCCTAGCCATTAGGCTACCGCCGCTTTATGTGCGAGGCACATAGCTCGTAGAACTGATGGTAAAATCGTTCTCGAGTGGATACCAGAGGGGCTTTAAGAGTTCGATTCTTAATTCTCCATTTCTTTTTAGTTATCTAGTAGTTATCACTGAAGCTATAGACACTATGTAAATACTGGCTTCTGCCCGCGACTTTGTCTGCGTGGACTTCAGAATTGGGTCCGACCTAACTAAAAAGCCCATGTGTTATTCCAGACTAAAATCTATGATCGTGAAAGAGAAACTTTTTTATTAGTAGCTACCATTGTTTGCAGGATAGGTACTTACTGGTTAGGTGTACAAGGGTCGAGCGTGTTCTCGCAGTTTCGTCCGGAGTGCGGCGGTGCGCAAACGCAGCGGTACCCGTTGACGAGGTCGATGCACGAGCCGCCGTGCAGGCACGGGTTGCCCGCGCAGTCGTCGATGTTCGTTTCACAGTTCACGCCTACCAAATAACGAACATGGTTAATCTCACGAAACAAGAGGATTTTTCAAAACTATTCAAAAATGGTGTGATAGCCGTTGAGCTGCCATGTCAAAGGTCTCGAATTGAAACACGCATCTCTGACTTCTCGTAATCATATTATTATGTGCATATTAATAATCAATTCACTCGCTTAAACAGTGACGTAAGCCCGAACGCCTGAAAGGTTTTATCAAAGCCGTGTGGCTAAAGTAAGCTAGCGTGGTGGCCTATCCCCTCTTACTCTGAGAGACCCGTGCCCAGCAGTTAGACAGTGTTGATGACATCAAGCTTGGTTTCTACCCATTTGCTGGATAGAAACCATTAGTACAAGATGATTCATTCGTCAACTATTAGGCAAAAAATCATCGGGATAATATGCAGATATTCATCTGTTTATACTTCTAAACTGTATACACTTATTTACACAGGACTTGTCCCTTCTCTTGATGGTAGCAAACGGAAGAAAATAAATTAACTTTAAACAAAAATTAAACCGCCTTCAAAAACGAAAAAAAAGTAATGTAATGTGCGAAACAGATTCGGAAGACCGTGCCTTCGTTGAATATTTATAGACGAAAATAGAACCTCCTTTTTAGAAATTATTCTAAAATATAACTCACCAGTAAAGCCAAGGACACAGTCGCACTTGTATGCGTTCAGCCTGTCATGACATGTGCCTCCGTGTTGACACGGATTGGAACTGCACTCGTCAATATCGCGCTCGCAGCGTTGACCTGGAAGAAAAAGCTAGTCTTTAATATCCTTCACACAGGACTTACCAACTCTGAATTTTCGAAATCATGTACGTATAAATAGTGCTTAAACGATGAAGGAAAACTTCTTGAAGAAACCTAGCAAGCCTAAGAGATTTTCTGGACGGAGTGTGAAGTTTGTCAACCCGCATTAGTGCAGCGTGGTAAATTATAGATTAACCTATCTCATTTTTAAGTAGACTTGTGCACAGAAGTGGACAATAATGGGTTAAAAGTTTGCAGTAGTTTAGTAGTTAAATATGTGTAAATAGATGTCTGATAGCTTAATCATATCCAATCTGATTACAAAGCTATCTATGTCACATCTACCCGTGTTCCATGTCCAAACATCTGCACGAAGAACGATCTTGAAGTGGTCATGCCCTTTGAGGTGGCCTCATATTACTTGAAAGTTATTTGACCACATAGGGGCGATGACCTACCTCCATATCCTGGCAAACAGTGGCAGATGAACTGGTTCACACCGTCTTCGCAAGAGCCACCGTTGATGCAAGGGTTCGACGCACACTCGTTTACGTCTGAGAGGCATCTGTAAAGAAAATATATAATTAGTACGATGGGTAGATAAGGAGTGATACAGGGAGTGAAAACTAGTGAATTTAATAATGCTTTCATTATTAGCCCTTCAGCTGTCCCATTGTTGAGCATGAATCTCTTCTAAGAATGAAAGGGCTATAATACACCACGCTAAACTATTGCAGCTAGTTTTTCAATATATTGAATAGATTTATAGCAAAACCTAACCTCTTTCATTCTGAAAGGAAATCCGTGCCCTCCATTGGGATAATATCCTAGAGTCAATTTCAATCCAAACCTCAAGATGTAAAAAATACTTATTAGTTTAATTAAATAAAGCACGTAAAATAACTAGAAACTAATTACAACTTTGTCTCAAATAGGGTCCAGCTTCCCTCTTACCAAATTTGACCCTAGCCCTTCATCCACCTGTAGTGCTACCGTTCGTACCTAGCGTCATAATATCCTCTAGGGCATTCACACCGGAATCCGTTGATCCTGTCCACGCACTTGCCGCCGTTTGCGCAGGGGTTCGACAGGCACTCGTTGATGTTCGTCTCGCAGTGCTGACCCGTGAAGCCAGGGATGCACTCGCAGGTGTACCTGGGGGAATGCTGGATTAGGAAGCTGACTATAACAGGCTTGATAGGAGGGTAAGTATCCGATAAATTGTTTCAAACTAATGCCAAAAGAGAAATCATACTTTGTAACAAAATTTGGAAGAAATTTTCTATAGAAAGAAAGTTTTAGAAAAAAAACTGTAAGTGTCCCGAAGTACTTAGAGATCATTTTTCGCAAAAATACTTAGGGTGGAATATGGTGAAGAAATATTAAAGTATTTTTTTATATAAGTTCCGTGTACAAGCGTATACTTACCCTGAAAGAATGACTGATGCGTGGTTTAGTAATAAAATTCCAAAATGTTCAAACATTAGTCAATTTTAAGATGCCTTTTAGTCTAGTCTGTCTAGTCTAAGTAGTCTCTATCACGCTATGTTAATCTGATTGTGACAACACGGAACTTACAGCATCTTTAAAGTGAGTATTGTTTGGCCAGTAATAATGACCATAGGATGGGAAGGTGCAGAGAAGGATAATATATAAAATAGCAAAATGGAACTCAAATATAAAATTATGTTGGTTACATGCAGTGTGGCATTACTTTCAAAAATTACAGCAAAAAAATATAAACTCATTATCATGCATTTTTATAAATGTGGAAACTTACTCAAAATAATTATTGCTGCATGTAAAGAAAATAAAAAAGCGTTAAAAATATTGTGAAATAACATAATAGTAGACAAAGTGCAACCAACATAAATTAATAAAATAAAGTTATGTGCAGAAATAGAGGCCATACATAACACTTGTTATTGCGATTAAGAGAGAGAGATACTGCCTAACAGTTTAAATAGCAGCATCTCTTTTTCACAACACAAAAATGATTGCATTGACTGACAATTTGTAATACAAGCTCAATTCTCTTTAGACCCCATTAATTACAGGAGGGTTAATACAGAGATCGATTTAATAAATAGACGCTTCGAGTGTCGGTAAAATGTTCTTACCTGTTGATGCCATCGATGCAGGTAGCTCCATTTCTGCATGGGTTGGAGTAGCACTCGTTGACGTTGATCTCACAATTGCGGCCTGATGTGCCCGGCTTACAGCGGCACTGATAACCCCCGATCAGGTCCTCACAGTGACCTGGAGAACAAAGAATATATTTATTCCACTTAAGTCTATTATTGATTTTTACTTATTCGATCAATCTATCCTTTTGGCAGAATAAAGTTAATCAAATTGATACTAATATCTTCTCGGATATAACAACCCCTATTGGTGAATAATATAGGTATATGATTAACATAGAAAATTTATTATTTCTATCCTTGTTAAGAGACTATAGATTGTCGAAGCCACAGCAACCGATGGAGAACCGCGTGAGACGCGCAAAAATCTAAACACACCAAGACTACCACCACCACGGCAGACTCCGACGTTAATGGCCAGCCAGTCAACTCCAACCCCAACTTCTCGTCTCTTACGAGATGCCACTGTGATTGGCAGATATGAATTGTGTAATATAGATCAATGTCGTTATTATGGCCAGATAAAAATGTACAAACGTACCTAACTTTAATGCAAATCCAACACCGTTTTGGATCTTGCAAATTGAGTGTAAGACGTTTTTAAACTGTTCATTTACAAATGTAAATTCCTTGCATCGATCAGCCTGTCCCATTACAGATTACGTGACGCACCGGGTCTCGTGATGTTCCAAACCTGACTTGTACATCAAGTGTCAGGTATTCGTCACGATGATTCACCCGAAACTGTCACTCGGGTAGTACCAACGTGAAACCAATATTAATTTAGCCATTGTGGCTTTAAGATTGACGTCATTTTTTAGTATAGGCCGATAACCAGTCCTTATCTGGCACGAGTAATCTGGTTTGACTAAAATATCCCATATTTCTAAAGCTCTCACTAAAAAAAATAGAGATATACCTATAAGAAAATAGGCAATGCTTGCATGGTTTTTAGTTTTATAATATGTCTGCCTCAATGATCTAGTGTTTACTTGCAAGCACGGTAACAAAGTGTGAGATCCTGTGTTCGGTTCCCAAATCGAGAATATTGCCTGGCAACAAAATTATTACCATTGGACATAACCAAACCCTTCCCTCTGCCTAACCCTTTATTGGCGTGATGGTATATTTTTTGCTCACTAGTTTGAATTCCACCGGCCTCTTACCGCAAGTACAAATGAAATTCAACCATATGATTAAAAACAAAGATCTTGTCTGTACATTGGTCGTGTATAATCAACACTAACCTCCAAACTGGCAGGGATTGGACTCGCACTCGTTGATCTGCGTCTGGCAGACCCTGCCGGTGTACCCAGGGTGACAGTTGCAGGTGAAGCTGTTGTCTCCATCGATGCACTCGCCGCGGTGACATGGCGCTGACAGGCAGTCGTTGATGTTCGTCTCGCAAGACATTCCTGATGAATATGGAGAAGAAATTGTCAACAAAAGTGGTAAACAATGACGAGATGGTTTGAGCATATCGAGACAATTAATGGGAAGCGCCTAATGAAACGGATTTATAAAGCGAATGTCAGTGGAGCCGCAGGGAGAGGCGCCCTAGAGAGCCATACACCGACCTTATTGTTCTTTCCTTCAATAAGCTCAGGTATATAATACTCGTAATACCAACGATATACGTCATACATCTTTATGAAAAAAATATGGAGCAAAGCAAAAGAAATATTCAAGAATCGTATCGTATTTATAAGCATAGACAAATTGCAATCTGAAGTTCGAATAAATTAACGAATCGAAACAAATGGAAATTAAGTTTTCAACAAATCGAGCATACATTGATGCCATTTCAATACATTTTGATTCTATTGGAGCGTCGATTCGAACGATAGATATAATAGCAACTTCTCTACAGCTAGTGAGCAGTCCGTAGCTGTGACTAACTGCGCTTACTTAGTATTTTTTTTTTCGAAAATGTAGGCAACCCTTATGCCTCAAAAAAGTTGTAGTAAATGCTCATTTTGGGACGTGATTAGAACCGCTTGCAATAGCTAGCATGGGTATAAAACTTACCAGTATATCCAGGTGGACATTCGCAGGTGTATCCAGCGATGGAGTCATGGCAGGTCCCACCGTTCCGACATGGACTCGACGCGCAGTCGTCAATGTTCACTTGACAGCGAGCGCCCGTAAACCTGACGTTATTGGAGATAGAGGTTGGTTGAGTTACAAGAGGAGAAAGAGGGGAATAGATTTTAAAAGAACACAGACTGCCTCATTCGACGTGTTCACTACGCTAGAGGTCATAGGTTCGAGACAAAAATATTGTTTGGTTGTGTAATTCTCAGTAGCAGCTCGGGAATTGAACTTGTGTCCGGCTTAGCTCCTATTACCAAGGACCTATACGTACCAACGATAGTATATCTCTGCCTAACCCTATCGGGAATATATGGAGGCGTGATAGCATGTTATACATTCCGAAATCAAGTCTGATATAAGAATGTGTAGAAAGCCCAACAATAGCATCACTTCAATTCGTAAACACATATGTAGATGAAATCTTGCATTGGACGGCCCACTGCGTGTTACTTGCAAATAACATGTACTTGGCTAAATGAGAATGCGATCTTCTTTTTTTTCTTACAACTAATACTAATTCAGCAAGTATTCGCCTCATATCTCTTACTCGTAGTCTTCTAGCGCATCTACCATGATCCTTTCTGCACTACCCAAAAGTCGTCTGGTAGAAAAGGCATTAAGTCTAGATATCTGTACATAAAGCATAAATAATTATTGCAAACTCACCCAATAACACAAGTACATCTAAATGCGTTGATCATATCATGGCAGACTCCTCCGTTGAGACAAGGGTTGTTCGCGCACTCATCTATCTCCACTTCGCATTGCGTCCCCGTAAATCCTGGAAAAGAAGAAAATATCTTGATTAATATGCATATTACGACTTCTTTAGGACAACGAGAAGGCAACATTCCCGACGTTTTATCTATATACTAATATATAAAACTGAAGAGTTTGTTTGTTTGTTTGCTTGAACGCGCTAATCTCAGGAACTACTGGTCCATTTGAAAAATTATTTCAGTGTTAGATAGCTTTCAGATAGTTCATTTATTGAGGAAGGCTATAGGCTACATATCATCACGCTACGCGGTCGAAGTCGCGGGCAGAAGCTAGTAGAATATAAATAAAGTAAAGGGCAGTTGAGTCTCATCAATAGGTCAAAAGAAGGAACAGAGAACGGAGAGCCAAAAACAGTGGTGATAGCTCCGCCGAAAAGAGTTAAAGTATTGGCCAATAACTTATAAATTGAAGAAGAATTGCAACAAAGTGAATCCTTATAGATAATTACGATGACGATGAATTGATGAGCAATGCAAGTAGAGATCTGTACGCCACAATAGCCTATGGGTTCTGTAAGAAGGACCTACCTACCTACCATCGATCGTTACTGAGAAAGTAATGTTTATTACGGACTTTATCTAATTCTCGATGTTCAATTTTTTTTTCTGGTATGTACACCATCTTTTTTCATATCTTTTCTGTCCATCCAAAGGTTATCTGGTAGATATTGCTTCTCTATTTTATTAGAAAAAATATTAAAAAAACAGATTTAATTTTCTTTTCTTTCGGTGTACTAATAAAGATTATTTTATTCTAATGGTTGTCTGTAAGAAATTGGTTTTAGCAATAAGACCGCCAATTGTACCAAGCAATATAATATATTTGTATCCTTAGCTCTATGTAATCTTTTTGGTGTACTTACAATAAAGAGTATTCTATATACTATCTATTATTTTATTCTATTCTATTTACACCATGAAGATAAGCACAAGCCAGAAATCAACCCAAAGCTTAACATAATCATTATACATCGGCTGCTAGCTGCGGATACCACCATTAAAATAACCTAAGCAAATTATGTTCAAGAAGAGCATAGCACACCGATAAATTATGATAGACAATAATGTCGAACACAAAAGCTGTCGAGTCGACAGTCCATCATCAGCGCATTGTCCTAAAATCAAATTATACGTTACAATAGACTCCATTTACAATAGAGTTCAATTCATACAGACTTCACATGAATACCATCATGACAGGCAAACACATTTTATGTTTATACCATAGACTCGTCTCTCGAGAATGCTAATTGACGTCAGCGTTCCAGACCCATCAGAACCATACCACCACTATCCCATTCAAAAAACTACCAAGTCCAACCTTAATATGACTCAAAATTGCTTATTGTTTACTTTGTCCGATGCGGGACTGGACGGTGGAGCGTGATTAAGGAAAGTGGGCAGTAAAATTTGAGATATAAAGTTGTTATTTCATTGTTGGATATAAAAGTGCTCGAGGCAGGACAATCTAGCTCCGACCAGTATCGAGAGTGCCCTTTTAAAGAAGCAAAAATAAACTTGCAGTATTAATACCTTTATTTGAAAGCAATAAAGTCTATTGTCGTTTAGTGACATTCCTTTTTAATTTTGCAATATTATTCTTAAGAAAATCACTATCCCGCCAAATTGGGAATGTAGTTCTGCATAGCAAAAAAATTAAAATAATCACAGTTCAATGACTCTTATATTTATAGCTTCTAAGTTCATTTTCACTGATAAACGCAGTTATGTGGAGCAGTTTAAGTACTTAAAAGGCAATTAAATTTGAATGGCAGTTACAAAATAGGCTCTAATAGAATTTGTAAATTTTTTAAAGAAGTAGGTACCTAACTGAAATGGATCGTCTTGTTTTAAAAAGATATACAATCGGATTATAGGCCTTCGCCTATATCGCTGGAGATCCTACCTCCGAGTCATTGCGTTTCTTATGTATTATAAGTACCTATGTATTTACAAAAAATACTATAACATAAGTATTAAATCCATTGTCTAGTACCGATAGTACAAGCGTGGTACGTACGTACAAGGTGTTCTCTTATGGCACGGGACATCAAAGTCCCATATGACCCTCACAGTCTTTGGTAACTTCGAGAGGCATAAAATTATAAAGTGATAATTTTATTTTATTTTATTTTACTTTATTTGGGAAACAAACAGATGCAGTAACAGATATAAGTATAAGAAATATAGTTTTAACAATATCCAAATACAGTTTCCACAGATTACCATAAACATAATTAAGTATACGCTAACAATAGAACGAACGATAATGCATCTACAATTAAAAGATAAGTCTTATACGTTGTTAAATTGTGTACGAATATTATATTTTATAAGACGTTTTTGTAGGCCATGTAATAAAGGGAAAGCCGAGCTGTTACTGAGAATTTCATAAAAAATCTGAACATCATTGCTCAACCTGGAAATCGAGCCCAGAACCTTTAGCGTATCATTTGCACTCTTTGATAGTCAAAGTTTGCACTTAAGATTACTACACCAAAAAGGTAGCTAGGAAATAAAAGGCTAAATGGTTGGCCTTATAAAATGGTGACTAACGTCAGTAGGTAGCCTGAATCTGATCCCAGCACGTTAATATTTTATTACGATTATCTAAAACAATGCCAATAAAATGTATTATTACGCAATCGTGGCGTTTCTATGAGCCATGTGTGCTTATTGAGCGGTTACTGAGGCTTTGGTAGGGATGCCCCGCCCCGGTGCGCCGGCGCATGTAGTGGTCATTTGCGACCAAGACATAAGTGACCAGCGATTTTGTAGAAATATTGGTTGGAAATCAAAACCAAAGATTAGTGTGCAATTTGAAGTAGTTATTTTGAGAATCTATACATATAATGAAATTGTAATTTTTATTGTCTGTTTGTTTATACGCATATTTAGCAAAAACTACTGCATTTAAAAATAGTGTGGGCTTGGCTCGCCCCTAAGATCTAGGCGTGAGAGCCATCCTTCAGCAACGGGCTGGCTCGACCGGACTGATACCACCTCCTCCGGCCTCACAGAAAACCGGCGTGAAACAACGCTTACGTTATGCTTTGCCGAGTAAGTGAGGGTACCGGAAGCTCAAACCCTTTTAAAAGGCGGGCAACGCACTTGCAATACTTCTGGTGTTGCGGGTGTCCATGGGCGGCGGTACTCGCTTACCATTAGGCGTGCGTCATCACGTTTGCGCCGATTCCATAAAAATGTGTAACAAACAGAGACTTATTTCACGTTAATAAGCATAGTATGGATATGTATAGAAGGAACTAAGGATATTATGAAGATATCCCATAGTTTAAGCCGTGCCCCCAACATCACGATTCGGAATCACAAGCCACAATGAGAATGTTCCGCGCATGCTAATAACGACCGCTCGCATACATGAATGCTTAATACTAGCTTTAAATACTTATGCCCAGCTGGCTCTAAATGCTTTAAATATTATGTATTTATTACGTCGTAGGTATTTCGGGAAATCCCGAAAAATGTGGGAATTGTTGTGACACTATGAAATGAATAGACGCGACAAATTTAAAACACCTATAATGATTCTACGAATAATAATGAATATCAGCGACAGGGTTACAAGAGGTCGTCCTAGAAGGACATACGCCGATCTTATTGGCGAGGTTAGTTGGGGAAAGGCTTGGAAGATGAGGATGAAATCTCAATTTCTAGGCGGCGTCCTTATAATGTACTTCTTTATTATTCTAAGTCTAGTATTTAACATTCCTTATGCAGAAATAGAGAGCTTTAGAAAATGCTCTTGAATAGAGTCATTAAGTATTATGATTGATTTATCACTGCTTGCGGCGCCGGCGCGGCGTGAAAAGTGATGGATGCCCGCATTTTTACGTCATCAACTGTATTGCGTCATAAATTATCTGCCAAAGTGACGTCTCCCGTAAGTCATGATATATTTTATTTTTATACACCGATGTTAAAATAGTGGTTCATGTAAAAAAGGAAGTGGTAATGTGGTAAATACTTCTCATTAGTCTAGTGGACCTAAGTGCGACTGCTACGCTGAAGGTTCTGGGTTCGAATCCTAGGTCGAGCAATGTTTTTGGGTGGAATAGGAAATTCTCAATAGCAGCTCGAATTTTGGACACAAATTCGAACCCCGAGCTGCTACTTAGAATTTAAATAAGCTTGTCTCCTATTATATGGGACCTAAACATACTTATAAACTGTGGGTGTACATTAGTACACCTCTGTCTAACCCTTCGGAGAATGCAGGTGTGTGTGTTAAAAAAGGCAAGATAATAATTTTCAACAATGTGATTAGTTACACATAGTTAGGTACTTACACCTAACTGGTAAAGTTTTTGACGACACGTTTGACGTAGCGGCTTAGAGATCGGCTTCTGCGACACGGTCGTAGGTTCGATCCCCACACGGATAAAATATTTATATGATCTCCAAGCAATTGTTCCTGGTCTGAGCGTTAGTGTATGTCACAATTTGTGTTTATAAACGCTCGCACGATAGGTACAGGAGAAAATCCTATTACGGGGCAAAGTTAAAAAAAAAATATTACTATTCCATAAAAAAGAGTCATATGGTTACCTACGTTTAAATATTAGTTAGTTCATAAAAAAAACAGCCAACGGTCTTTTTTAAATTACACAGTTCAAAGACCTAAGAAGATGTTTTTATAAGAAATATAATGTCGTCATACAGTGCAGGCATGCCCTTATTAGTACTCGCGTGACAAGTTCGAGTTCACTCGAGCATCGCGAGGCAAAGCGGGCGAAACCAGATGCGAGGCTAGTACTCGAGTGTAATGAGTCGACAACTCAATTCCTTGTTGATTTAACAAAAAGTTTCGAGTTTTATTACAATACTTACTAATGCAACCGTTTAAAGTCCAAGTTTCAATAAATTATTTAAAAAAAAACTATACAAAAAAGCAGTGTCATGTTTTTCCCGAATTATCCGGTCCAATTATCAATTTTTATTTCCCTAACTCTAGCTTTCTTCGGACTTTCTCGAAAAAGCTTTATTTAAGGGTAAAGGAGCCTATTTCTATCAAAAGGGAACATAAAATATAATAAAAATATATTTAGTTAAATCGGTAGGTACACCTACCTATCTATAAATAGTTTTATTATTACTATTTATAGATCCCGATATATAGTTTTAAGATCTAAGATCAGATTTTTTAAATTCTTGTCTGTTTGTTACGGGTTGGCGCAAAAACTACTGAATAGATTTTAATCCTTGTTATCACTGTTTAAAACTATATGCTCCAAGTCAAAAACTGGTGATCTCAATTAATTGAACGGATGCTGAAATACAGCTTGACCTCTCTGATGTATACAGACCCATACAAAGAAGAGATCATCACTGTTGGTTATTGATTAAATTATTTTTGGGATCCATTTTTAATCCTAATATAGCTTCATGTGTGCGAAGCCGCGGGTAAAAGCTAGTTTGTTATAAAACCTTGTGGGTATTCTAACATTACCTATCGTATTCTTCAGGAAGTGGGGTTAAAGATCATAGGCGCCTTACTATCGACGCAGTTACTCGTTACCCCTACTATTCTCTCCGTGCGATGAGTAACAGAAAACTCTTACTTTATTCTCATTCACGTTTTCTCGAAGAACAGGTAATGAAGATAGTATTTCTGTAAATACATCTTTTAAAGACACACAAATTTGTTGCCATTGCCGCGTACAAACTAAGCTCCAATCTGCTATTATTTTATAGAAAAAGCCAATAACACTTTACTTAAGCTGGTAATTGAATCCAGGACCTTTAGCGTTACAGTCGCGCGGAACATTAATCTAATAAGGCAGTTCATCGATCAATAAAAAAAAACCAGCTGATTTTATTTTCGACGAGCTGTTACCGACGATTTCGTCCACGTGGTATTTAAAAAAAGTAGCCTAAGTTACTCCTTGTTACATCAGCTATCTGCCAGTGAAAGTCCCGTCAAAATCGGTCCAGCTAGACAGAAAGATAGATAGACAAAATTGTAAAAAAAAAAATTTGGTATACCTATGTACCGTGTGTATGCAAATGCACTTAGTGAAAAACGGTTATTTTAATATTACAAACAGACACACCAATTTTATTTATTTGTACGTATAGATAATTCAGTGTTCTTTTCATAGCAATAGTTGTTTATAATCATGCGTAATTTCACCTCCTGAAGATAAATAGTGTATTTAAAATCGCCGGGTTATACGTTACAATACACTCACTACGAATGTACTCTTAAGTACTCTATCATTTGGTCGGTTTATCCACGGGACATACATACAAACGGTTCCAGAGAGTGGGTTTCTCGCACCATTGCATTTCTGACATGTTCCAACAAGTTGTGTCCACTGGACTTGTCTTCTGGACTGGTTTATAATGTCCTGGCGACTTAATTGACATCATTTATTTATATTTTTTGTTTTTTAAATGAATTTGACCACTTTAAAAACACATTTGTCGGATATCGAAAGAGTATGTGAGAATATTTCTCGGACTAGTTAAGGCTAAGCTTAAAAAAATAATCTCGCCTTAATGGTTGCAATCGATTTCGAGGTCGTGAAGTTTTATTAAGTTTTTATATAAAACTAGCTTCTGCCCGCGGCTTCGCTCACTTGAAGCTCAAAAACCAACTGTGATGATCTCTTCTTTGTATGGGTCTCTATACATTAGAGAGTTCAAACTGTAGATATCTCAGGTTCCGTTTAATTATTTGTGATAAGATGAATACCAGTTTTTAAATTGGAACATAGGACAAGGACATACTTTCTAACAGTGATAACAAAATTAAAATCTATTCAGTAGTTTTTGCGCCAACCCGTAACAAACAGACAAGAATTTAAAAAATCTCATTTTTGGGTTCGGAGACGTTTATATACCCTAACCCATCGTATTACAGTATAGGTACGTACACTTCTGCCTATCCTTTCAGGGATACAACCGTGACGATATGTTAAGCTTAAATACAATTCACACGGTTTTTAGGCCAGTTAATTCGCGACACCAAAGTGAGATGTGCCGATACCCTTCGACCTCGCGTTTACCAATAACCGATTGTATTAAAAGATTTACTTAACCAAGTTTCAAGTGACGATGAACGAGTGAATGCTGAGTTTATAACTTCCTCCTAATGTTTGCAATGTAGATAAATGCGTAAATAGTTAATAGGTGTAACTTATACACTAAAAACATACCATCACTACTCATGTACGAGCTACAGATAGCTGTTTAGGTCCGAGGCGAGCCTATTGCCATTATCCGAGCACATATATCAGGTATTGTTGTCTCCCTACATCCCAAGCGCCTGTGAGGATAATTAATTCTGAATCAGTTGCATACGCTTGATTGAATCAGGTTTAAAAAAAACCACTATCATGCATATATTAGTTGACTAAGAACCTGTTTTAACAGCACTTGTTAAATCCTGTAAAACTTTATTTGCTAGATAGAATAAATAATAAAAAATAAAAAACGTTTATTTCAATTACAACAGGCTTTTTGATACATATTATTGGAGATCACCTTTTAAGCAAGGAATTGCTTGTATTAGGAGACTCCGCGCTTCCACTTGTCACTTTTATAGAATACAATATGTTCTATTAATAAATTTATGTAGTGCATAGTGGCTCTGGACATAATCTTTATTTCTTTTATTGCGCGTGGTACACACACGAGTTAATAAAAGCACGCAGTTACATTATAGTCACGCAAAAGTAATTCCTAGTTCGCTTCTCAGAATAAAAATATAGGGGACAAAAATAATGCTACGTATTACAGAGCCGTGCCTAGTATAGCGTAGCAAGATTACGCTAACTGTGACGTTGATAGTGAGGTTTGCGCGCAATCGTTTCCGCGTCAAGACAATGCGCGGGCGCCGACGCTCTCATCGCCATGGGAATCGGGTCCCGAATAGGGCTGACAAGTTATGCTCACGAAATAATTAGAGCACTGCGCGTTAATATTTAAGGTAAGATTTAGAGACGAAACTACGCTGAAACTTATTTTTCGATTTAAGTATGAAAATATTGTATTCATTGTACATACATACATTCACATTTTTTCCTATAGATGGAGGCCAAAACTACAGAACGATACTTGCTACAACTCTTGCATACCTACTTCTTTTGCATTCTCTTTGCATGTCTTCATTTGTCGTTCAAATTTGTCATAATATTATGGAACGGTAGCCCTTAGATACATCTCTGATCTCTCTTAGCCTTTGTAGGCCTTTCATTGCAGATAGAAACAGTGCATATTTTGGACAAAATAAAAAAATACTAATAACACGTTTCCAAAATTTACACAACAATGTAACATGGCTGTCTAGTATATAGCTCTAATCTCTTTTACCTATTAATAAATAACTAAAATATGTGAGACAATCATAAATCTAAAAAGAAACACTTTAGATACCTTATTTCTTAATATAATTACAACTGTGTGATTTTATTACGCATAAAAGATTTGAAATGGAATAGGGCATGGAACGCGCCAGCCCTAACCTCGCGGTCTATCGTCCATCTCTCTCTAATAGGAATTAATGATAATCATCAAGCTTGCCGTCAACTAGAAGCAAATTGTAACTTAGCGACTTCAACCCAGCTTTACCGGAGAAATCGAGTCCTGGTAAATAAGTACAGACGGCAAAAGAAATAAATAATCAGACAACTAACGATACATCACAAATTTAATGCCATATTGGTCAAGCAATCGCAAGTTTTGTCCCAAATCAAGTGGTTATATCAAATCAGGTTTTTCTTGGACAATTTTCGAACTTAGATTCGTCTTCATCCGGTTAATTACATAGGTTTTTATCAATTTCAAAAATATGGATTCAAGTTTGACCGAAAGCGGCCAGCGCCTTTGGATTTGGATTGTTTATAATTTCCTGACTTGATCTACAACCTGGTCACTGCTTGCTTATTTAAGTCTTTTGCCATGTGTACCTACCTAAGTACAGTTTATTTCAATGTTCAAGTTGCTATGCAAATTAGTGATATAGTCGTCGAGATGGCCGGATAAGGAAATTTGTGTTTGTTTTCTAAAGATTGCTTAGATATTGACTAGTGTGTGACTCAGCTGCTACTTATGTATGACTAGTTAATGTAGTTGTGCGTACTTTAAATTATCTATTTTGTTACATTATTAAATTAAAGAGGTTATTTTAGGTTAAGTTAGTTAAACTACTTGGTCGGTCAATTCCCAGGTCGAGCAAAGTATTATTGGATTTTTACTGCTCAGAGTCTGGGTTTTTCTCGGCAATGTCAATGGCAATAGACTCCTATTACATGAGACCTAAATATACCGATAAATTATGGGCTATAGGGATTTCAACACCTTTGCCTTAACCTTCGAGGAATACAGGCTGATGGTATGTTCTATAAAAAACAACCTATAATGTGCAATGTATTTTGTGAAGCGTATTATTCATTAACACTTACCAGGCATGCAGACACATCGGAAGGTGCCAGGGTCGTCGAGACAGGAGCCGTCGTTCCTGCAGGGGTGGCTCTCGCACTCATTGACGTTGGTCTCGCAGCGGGGCCCCGTGAACCCCACTGAACAGTTGCACGCGAAAGACCCTGGCGTGTTCACGCAGATACCATCATGTTCGCAGGGGGATCCTGTTATAAATGAAGATGTTACAAAATGTATTTTTAATTCTACAACTAATACTAGGTAGAAATTATATTCCGAGGAAAGTTTGTCTGGGGTGTTACCACCGAATTGTCAAATATTATTCTACTAAGAAATAATATGGTAGCATTATTGTGTTTCAGTTAAAATGGCAGTGTAGCTAGAAAAAATACTGAGTATATGAAACTTAACATTTGTCTCAAGATGACAAACCTAGGTTGTTACCTGGTGTAGCTGGTGTTCAGTGGCTGTGGTTACCACTTACCATCAGACCCGGCTCTTTGTCATACCTTATCGATTGTCTCTCGACTCGTATTAAGGAAGAGCAAATTTCTTTCTCCTATATTTATAAATGACCACTCACTTAAATGTAGATTAAGATTAAGAGTCATACTTCCCCTTCCCTCCCCCTCCAAATATTTAGTCCTGGGCCTGTGGAAAAGTGGTAATATCGAATAGACAAACGAATAAAAACAAAATGTATGGAGATGACATTTGTCCGCGCTCGATTTGTCGAAAGCTTATGTCATTTGCATACATTGAGAAATCTATTCGATTCGATAAGCGATCATGTCACTTGTCTACAGGCAAAATAAAATGGTTATCTAAACTTACCCTGTTCACACTCGTCGATATCCTCAGAGCAGTCGAGCCCTTTGTATCCGGAAGCGCAAGAGCAGGTGTAGGAGCCATTGATGGGACTAGTATCGCATATCGCATCCGCGTGGCAAGGGTTGGAGGTGCACGCATCATCCAAGTGGCAGAGGAGACCTAGGAAGAAGAATTAGAATTAAGAATTGTAGCAAAAGAAGGTTATGATGTGCTGGGGTCTACCAAAATAACCAAAGAGGCTTATATTGAAAAGAATGAAATACCACTTAGTCTTTCAACACCAATAATTCTTCACAAAGGATATAAAAAACTTTGCCCCACACTAGGATTTTCTCCTGTATCGTAGGTACTTTTACAAACATGAATTCTTAAACACACAAACGCCCAGACCCGGAACAACTACCTGTAGGTCATAGAAATATTTTGCTCAGCCGCTACGCCAAACGTGACGTCACATAAGAAAAGATTCGAACTAAAAAAGACAAGAAAAAAGCTCATAGTAACTTACCAGTCTTCCCCGGCGTGCACTTGCAGTAGAAAGCCCCAACCCTGTCGATGCAAGTGGCGCCGTTGAAGCAAGCTGCGCCTGCGCAGTCGTCGATGTTGACAGAACATTCTGGACCCGTCCAGCCGTTGACGCAGATGCACGAGAAGCCACCGACCGAGTTTGTGCAGGTAGCTCCGTTCTGACAGACTAGAGGCCTGAAATAGAAGGAAGAAGTTAATAGATGGTAGGAATTACTGGCAGCTAAAAAATGGATTAATTAGTCTTCGCGATCCGCGCTCTTCCAAGCCTTCAGATACACTTTCCAAAAGAGTTCTTCGTGCCAATTGGCCTACTCTAAACCCTTCATCAATCAGAACGCCTAACGCAGTGGATAATAATATGTAAAATTGAGATAGAGCAAAGTGACTTACACTAAGGCCTCTTAAAAGGCCTTAGTGTAAGTGTAATGCGCGTCCGGCATTGCAATACCTATTGATGAATATAAGTATATTTATGTATGAATTCAACTAGTAAGTATAAGCGACATAAATTCTTAATATCAATATTTTAATTCACATTTAGCCTTTTCATATGATTAAACATAAAAGTCTTTTGGTTAATTGTAAGCAAAAACAACCCCTAGTTAAAACCTATCTTTTTTTATAGCCGAATATTAGTCTTTTGGAATTTAACATGAAATTACAACTACCAGTGAGAGTGGAAATTGCAATACATCTTCTACAAGAATAAATATACATAATTATAATGACCAAATAATGAGCCAAGCCAGAACTTTAAGTAAAACAAAGAATGCATTTAAATAACTAACAGTGCAATATTTTTGCCGCGAAATTAACAAAAAGCGTCCGCCATCTTTTTGTCAGTTTTAGTTTTAAACCATTTAAATATAGCTTATTAAAGAGGTTTGAATGTTTCTGTAAAAACCTTAATTTCGGACTGGAATTTGGTGCCGTTTTTAAGCGTTGCTGTCTCGCTAACTACCGTTTAGCATATCTTCTTATATTTTAATGTGACTTTGTAGATTTAATGTGTATCGTGCAGTTCAGAAAATTATCTCATTCATTAAGGTTCCTAAGTATTTAAAAAAAAATGGTTTTAAAGTAAAAGCATGTATGCCACAGTTCTTTGAAACCATTTAATATATTTTTTAAATCTCTTAAGGCTCAGTAACATTCTATATAAAACATTGAGTTAGACAAACGAATTGCAAATTTTGTGTAGGTAACCGATTTTAAAAATTTTTGCTATATAGTACATTTAAATATTACTACAATAAAGGTTAAAGGCCCAATGTAAATCACTAAAGTCCGTATTACGAAAGATTTATGCGGCCGGTCGGGCACAATCGGGTACGATCGGTTTGGATCGAGAACGGGCGCGGCACGAGCGCCTGCGTCGTATCAGATCAAATTGCAAACAATATTGCCAAACCTTTAACTTTAATATACTTACATGCGGTTAAAGGATCGTATGCCTACTGATTGGTAAGTTAAAAGACTAATACTAATTTTAAATTTTCTTACACTAAAATACAAAAGAAAACTGAGCTAGCAATATTAATTATATTTAATTGATTGTGATGATTTGATTGATGACTAACTACTCTGTTAATATGAGGAAACTAATTAGAAAAATAAAATCGACCTCATGTGTTTTTGCATTTTCAGAACCGATTACCAGATACCAACCATTTCTTGTCAGACACCTGATCTCAAAGAAAATTATGCAGTTTTTAAATTTTAACATAACATAACATACCATCACGCCTGTATTCCCCGAAGGGTTAGGCAGAGGCGTACTAATGTACACCCACAGTTCGCCGGTATGTTTAGGTCCCATGTAATAGGGGGCGAGCCTATTGCCATTTACCGGGCACAAATTCCAAACTCCGAGTGGCTACTGGGAATTTCATAGAAAACCCAATAACACTTTGCTCGACCTGGGAATCGAACCCAAGACCTCTAGCGTAGCAGTCGCAGTCAGGACCACAAGGCTAATGAGGCAGTTTGAATAAAATAAAACAAAGGTACTTTAAACTACATACTCCTAACACTAAACTATTACAGTTTGATTTAAAACTCAAACAAACAAATAAACTTGTTATGTTTCCAAATGAGTTATAAATCAAAATAGAGCCTTTTAGATTTATTACAAAGATCTGATGCTCTGAGAATGAACGACAAGCGGACGCCATGGATAAATTCAAATATATAATAACTTTAACTTCTTATTCTTCTCTTGTATTCATGAAGAGAATAAGTACTATTCGCTAGTCAGCTGTTAGGCATGCTGACTTCCTCGGATGCGACAGGTGTTAATTACTAATGATGGAGAAGTCAATAAAATGGTATTAATATTTCAATTTCGTATTTTAATTGTATTACTCGGTTGTATTGTTTTATTCTGTTGTTACTTTGTTACTTCTTCACGACTACATAAACATATCATTTATATTCATTTATAATCATTATTATACAAAAGCGCTAAAATCCCACATTTAGCAATTTTCAATTCTGGAATAAAGATGATAGAAAGACAAATGTCAACTCATAAAAATGCTTACAATTATAGAGGCCGGGAAACATATTGGGGAAAGAAGAAAAAGATGGCTAGAACACTACGCTGCATCGAACATCCTTTACATTCATTGAATTTATTTACAGCTTACTATAGAATCAAAAACAAAACATATTTACGATTGATCATAGAGAGGACAAACAAATAGATCCAGAATACCGCTCCTCGCTAGTAACTTGAGCTAAACTCGGAGAGGTCTGAACCAATTTAATATTTCGTAGGCTTTCCGATTGTAAATCCAGTAGGAGTGTCAATAAATTGGAAATTTTTAACTATTTCTGACACCACTATGAAATATGTTGTAAAATTTGCATATCGGCTGATGGAATACATAACTTAAGATATTCATAAATAAACTAGATTCGAATGGCAGAATTCTAACTCAAGCTTTATGACTTGTACCATAGAACACCAAATCTCAGGCATAGTAGAACTAATATTACTATTAACCGTACCACAGCGTCTTATTGTGAGACAAGGATACCACTCTACACTCAAATAGCGCTATCTTTTTCTAAACGACCTAAATACGGTCTCTGAAAAGTCACCCTCCAACCCAAGCGTGTGACGTTCATTGTCTCTAAAATGAACGAGCACACAAAGTTTCATCATAAAATCATCTTTTGTCATTTAAGCAAAAGACAGAGACAGTGCTGTGCTCCGAATTCGAATGCGTATCGCGGATGATCGAGAACTTTAGCCAGGAGCTACAGAACAATTTAGTTCTATCAGGCAGTAGCAAAATTCTTCTTATTTCAAGGCTCGCAATATAACTATCATCACTTATCTATCTATTAGACCAGGATGGGGGTCCATTCATCACGCGCTCTGCACGGAAGTGAACCGAGATGATTGCGGAGGTCATCATCATTAATCACTCCGCTTTACGGGACCGACTGGGTGCGCCGACGCCGATGTTCAGATCGAGGATCGATTTGATCGTGGAGTAGATAGAATTGCCGGCTTTGATTTAGTTTCTGTATTGTTTACTGATAAAATCGATTAGGGTGTTAATATTATAGATAAACTGGAGTCGCCTCATAAAGCTAATTCAATCTTTTGTAGCGTCACAAATAATTAAAATTACCATTGAAAATGTTGAAAAACTTGCCTTGAGTTTCCGGCAGAACTTAATTGCCGACAAAAACGTAACACCAAAATAAATCGCAATACAATCGCAGTGAAGTATTTTAGATGAAATGGTAGAGCAGAAACCTAGATTAACGGTGTCAGAATCCGAATTGAATAAATTGTTTTTGAATTAAGATTTATTTTTGTATTACGTTTGTTTTGGAAATTCGCTCCGCCGCCGGACTTAAGAAAATCTTCTGGAGTATCTTCTAAGCTAAGTAAGCTTCATTTATATTTTACATAAAAACAAGAATTTAAATAAAACTGCGTTGAAAATATACTTACGCTAATACTTACGCTATTCTGATTACTTTTGTTTAACGATTAACGATTACTTTTGCTTAATTAATGCTTTTTATAATGTTAATCCAGTTATTGACTTTGTCGAACTAGTATGTTACCTAGATAATATTTAGTGAATGATGTGATCTCCTATAATTGGTGGAGCACACTGTTATTTTGTCTCTGCACTTGATTGTAATTGTGTATCTTCCGTTGGCGATCCAAATAAATAAATAAAATCTTTGATCGCCTAAATTATTTATAGTCTTCCCATCTGAAGGTAATCACTCTCTTTACAGGAGATAATCAACCGCCTTTTTTTCCCACTTACGCCAACCACCCCGAGTACCCGGTAGCATCATGCGCGAGCGCAGCCTCGCTTAACGATCTCCGACACTGCATGTTGCGCGTAAATTGTGCTTAAGCAAATTCCCGATAAAAGTATCATATTTTAAAAAGTTCGGTAATAAAAGTTTTTGTACTTTCCTGATTGCTGACTTTGAAGCGGTAAAAAAGTGATGGAGTTTGATGAAATAACGAGTTTGGAGTACATTTGTTAGTATTTTGAAGAAATAAAGGAGAATGACATAATACACATTAAAAGAATATTGATGGTAACAATAAAGCGCCGGTTAAACTTGATATAAACTCAAACGTTAATAACATTGATAAGATTCCTATTGATAATGAAAATATTGAAGTACAATTAAAAGAATAACTTTGTTTATATGATATAAAAGTAGACTGGTATAAAATAGAAGATAAAAGACCAGTTTCGCATAACATTAATAGCCTTTATCGTATAACATCTGTTGGCGAATGTACGCGTCTCTGAACAGATTACTCTGCTGTATATAAAATAATCGATTAGCAAATGATTAATAGCACATCGCTGATGCTCAAATTGAATATCCTATCGGCGATCAGGTAGCCGGTCAGTTACAAATTATGGCCCCGTCCCTAAAATGTAAAGAACCCATTTAGTACTCATTCACATTTGTCTTATATGAGTACCTACCTATGTCTTCCTAGGTTAGGAACATTATTTAAAATTTATAAAATTCCGGGCCTGTACAGAGGCCTGTTAAGTACTATATTTTGCAACGATTACAGTAAAAACCTAATAATGTTGAAAGGACCAAAACGAGTAAAACTCGTTTACTATGTTTTGATCCTTCATTAATGCATATGCATAATATAAAGTTGATAATATATTAACGTAATAGGATGTTAATGCATTTTACAATGCAACCCTAGTGTCCAGAAGCTTATAGTTCAATTGACTTTTATGACCTTTGCAGGAAGATAGGCAGCTGTCACATTCTTTGCCTATACCAGCATCACCTGAACAGTTATAATGATTCGTACTTATGCGACAATTTCCTAGCCAGCCAATTCCCCTGGAATCGGGGTAAAAAATTAAATTGTGCGCCTAACAAGCTGACTGCTGACTTGTGCCGACACGCTGTAAATCTTCAAGTGAGCAATTTGTTGCGAGACTTCTTAAGTATTTTAGGGTTAGGTTAGGTTAACAATTTTTTAGGAGGTTTAAATACGTAGTCTTTTGCAGTATGGTCTTTTAGTACTTACTGTACTAAACAAATTTAATAGACCTGTTTAAATTATATGTATACAGATTTTGGTCCTTTGATACAGAAGCAGATTTAACGACTAGATATGCATTTAATTAGAATACACATTTAATGTTCATTGAATAATCAATAGCTTAACTTTCTATCCCCAAACATGTCCCTTTAAAAAACAAACATAATTATAATGTTCAAGATAATCTATCCCCATTCCATTAATTAAAACTAACACTTAGGAATAATTGGACAGATACAGAACTGATCATGAATATACATAAGTGTAAGTTAAAGAATTCCGATGTTACTACGACATTTTCACCAAATGGAGGAAAAAATATTTTGATTGAGATTTTCTTAGACCATCCGGTAGTTAGGAGCTGAGAAACGTAAATTATTTGATCATTAATGCCCTTATTTGTTGTTTTAATATTCTAAACTGAAATATTTAAAGATGTGTTACTTACAATACAGATATCGCCTAAAAAGCTCTCCAAGAAATTTCGGACGACTTGAAATTTAAAAAAAAAACATTCCAATTTTTTTTATCTTTTAGGTGTTCTGTGATGTCAATAATTATTATGAAAGCTAATGTAGTATAACTAAGCGGAGCTTCGATCCTAGACAGTAAGTAACAGATACCTAAAGGACCAGAACAATTTTCTATGTAACTGAATTTTATGAGAGTTTATTTGTTGCAATATATATAGAAAATAACACAAATACAACCTGTAAATTTGATAATAAATTTCTAAGCATGTAATGCGATAGCAGCGCCACCTGTACCGTTGGGTTTGCTTCCGGCGCAACGGATACATCGTAAGTCAAGACTGATGCTAGATTATAGCTGTTTATACCTTGGGCGACGTAACGAGATGATTGATGCGCTAGAATAGCTCTTAACTTGAATAAATGTATATTGTCTATTGTTTATCAATAAGAAAATGAACTTAGGCGATAGCAGTTGCAAACAAAAGATGTAATTTTTAAATCATAGCCAATTAAGGTGTATTGTAGTGTTCTTTGATTTGTTTTAAATAACATCTAAGAATAGTTGAGAATTATTAAGTTAAATAATAACACCTACCAATGTGATCTAGCAAACGATATTATAAAAACTGTATCAACTTCCACCTCACAAAGCTTCAAACCAAATCAAAATAAAAAAGTAAAGGCACCAAGACGTAACTTGATATTGGGCACGCATTTATCTGACGCGTTTCATGAGCCAGCAACTCGGATACTGTGACACTATCCCATGAACGTATACTACACGTAAAAATAGAGCTAAACACTACAGGAATAAAGTCCAAAACTACGTAATAAAAGTAAAACCTGCAGCACTTGCTGTAAGTAAAACAAAACATAAGCAACAACACTACGCTAAAGTGTGTCGGTGCAAAGTTATCCTTACATTTGAAAAGGGATTTGGTGATCGAAATTCAACTTTATTGGGTTGTTAATAGGAGATATTATAATATAGACAGGACCAAAATATAAAAGGTTCGGTTTTGTGAGAGGCCTCTGCAGCGGGAGGTCTAACATATCCATAGATGGTCGAAATATTAATAGTTTGTATAGAGACGATTAATTCGATAGAAATGGATAATAATATTCATTTTTATAATCGTATTACTTTTATGACGTAAACAATGTATCAGAGGGCCCAAAAAAGATATGAAGTGGGTATATTTTTTAAAGTTTTTTGGTTATGAATTCCACTTGCTTTAATCGATCGTTATTGGACATCTCTTTAGTTGGCCTGAGTAAAGAAACATCGATAAAGAAATTATCTTATTTTAAACTTAGAGGATGATTTACTGATTTCTGACACTTACGCGAATATTAGACATTGAAATGAAACTACTTTTTACGGATTTTATCGCGGTATATTGATATTATTTAGTTCCCGACGTTTCGGATCCTTTACAGCATCCATGGTCACGGGCAGACTGAGGTGTTGGACGTCTTGATGTTAAAATTACTTACAGCTACCTTACATTTTTGTTAATTATTAGCGATCCGATTCACGCAGAACGAGCTCACCGTATCCTTTGGTCTTGCAGTTTTGGGCTTGGATTTAGATTTTATAGATTCTATAATGGGATTCCAAGCAGCTGGTAAGACCCAACCATCTTCTCTATTGAAATTTGGGTGTTTTTTGATTTCAATAGCCTCACGAATCATCCTGGGTAGGAATCGGTTTTCTTTTGCGAGGACTTGTGGTTTATCAAATCTGATGTAGTGCTGGGTCTTGTCTAGGGTATGTTCACAAACTGCTGACTTTCTGGAACGGCGGTGTTTGACATCGGCAATGTGTTCTTTTACGCGGGTCCCTATGCTTCTTTTAGTTTGGCCTATGTATGAGAGTCCGCAATCACAATCAAGCTTGTATACTCCTGCATCTTGAAGAGGTATGTGGCACTTGACAGGTGGTAAGAACTGAAACTTTTGTTTCAGAGAGCGCGTGGGATCTGTGATGAGCAACACCTGGCTGCAGAGCTTCAACATGTCAAGCAAGTGCTACATGACAACAAGCTCCGAATACCGCGCCCTCGTCACAGAAACCGCGTGAAACGTGCCACAGTTGAGCGTCTACCTGCTGTATTGCCATATGTTAGAGGAGTCACAGACAAGATTGGCTATATCTTGAAGCGAGCTTCAATCAAAACATACTTCAAGCCGCTGAAGAAGATTAGTCAGTTCTTACCACCTGTCAAGTGCCACATACCTCTTCAAGATGCAGGAGTATACAAGCTTGATTGTGATTGCGGACTCTCATACATAGGCCAAACTAAAAGAAGCATAGGGACCCGCGTAAAAGAACACATTGCCGATGTCAAACACCGCCGTTCCAGAAAGTCAGCAGTTTGTGAACATACCCTAGACAAGACCCAGCACTACATCAGATTTGATAAACCACAAGTCCTCGCAAAAGAAAACCGATTCCTACCCAGGATGATTCGTGAGGCTATTGAAATCAAAAAACACCCAAATTTCAATAGAGAAGATGGTTGGGTCTTACCAGCTGCTTGGAATCCCATTATAGAATCTATAAAATCTAAATCCAAGCCCAAAACTGCAAGACCAAAGGATACGGTGAGCTCGTTCTGCGTGAATCGGATCGCTAATAATTAACAAAAATGTAAGGTAGCTGTAAGTAATTTTAACATCAAGACGTCCAACACCTCAGTCTGCCCGTGACCATGGATGCTGTAAAGGATCCGAAACGTCGGGAACTAAATAATATCAATATACCGCGATAAAATCCGTAAAAAGTAGTTTCATTAGAGGATGATTGTAAAAAAAACCATTAATGACAAATTAGCTATTATCTATCTCGCTTTATCCTCTATTTACAGTAGAACTCTAGTACCATCTCCGATAGCCCCAATTACGTGGGAGGGAGAAGAACCGGCGCCTCATCTTTCATCGCTCAGACCTTCATCAATCTTAGAATGTTACATTTATGACATATTTTGGGCATAATTTTAACGTGGTACAGTTAATCTCTTCAAAATATTCATGAATAAGAAAATTAAAAAGAATGTTTTGAATGCCTATCGTACGATACGCATGACATTATACGTCAAAGAGTAAAATGCTAACAGTAAATATAATTTTCCCGTGCGAAAGAATACAAAAGTAGCATAAAGCCGTAAAACGAAACGGTGAAATTAATATTTTTTGCTACCAGTGAAGCCTTTTCCCGGACATAAAGAAGCCATGATCCTTGCTAAAATCTTGGCAGATGTGAATTTGATCCATATAAAATCTATACTCAAGATGAAACAGAACCCCAATACGTGTCAAAGTTCTAAATTAGATTTAGAGTCAATATCAGACATGCATACTTCAATCTGAGGCTAAAATTTATGAATAAGACGGAAAAAGATCATAAATCAAATATGCAAATTATATTCAAATATTTATTTAATAAAGAAATCTTGAATGATCATTAATTTTGATCTAGTCATCACTTCAGAAGCGAATTGCTGGAAAAAATGAAGTCATTTGCGTGTACACACAGAAAAGTATTATAAACGCGAGGTTTACTCATACCGTGCGAACGTAGGAACATCATAGAGTTTTTTGTAGCCAATCATTAGCTCACAATTAATGTAGGAACGGCGCATCGCACATGGCGACTTAGGACGTTGATCTTAGGCTAAGCTGTGAGAAATACGCGAGAGACAAAAATACCTGTCTCAGTGTTGATAATTTATGAGTTGATACGAATTAGAAAATAGATGAAATGGTTAAAAGAGATTGTGCTTAAAATGCCAAGGCCAACGAACTGGATATGGCTAACGATCCACAATAGGTTAGAGACATCATAATAGACAGAAAACTCAACAAACATTTTCCAAGAAAATTAGTAGAATTAGTAAAGAAAACACTAGGAAAAAATCAAAAGTACAAACACGACAAAGTAAACAGGAAGAATAAAGTGTGTTCCGCTATTCTGTCGTGGCTTGAGACGCGGGGCCGTTGACTTCTTGACGAGTTATTTTGTAATTAACGCCCAATACATCGACACACAGCCGCGATGATATTGTATCATACAAAAAGCCATCTCAATACAGATGTAGATATCATTAGCCCGTTTATAATAACATTTGGCAGTAATTTGTTTCATTAACTTGTCGGTTTTTTAACGAGTTACGCAAAAAATAACATATTCGCATGCGCATCGCCATCCAAGATGGCGTCTGATATTGAATTACGGAGATGGAACGCGGTGTGGATTTTAAAATTATCTCCCTCCCAAATTTCAGCCTTGTGTGTTTGTAATAAAAGGTAATCTTTGTTAAATCTATTTTTCGACGTGGTGCAATCATCCGATCCGTTCCAGACTTCGTTTTGCCGGGACACCGGTTTAATTGGACCGCGCTGATTCCTTGACAAGCGAATAATATCCCGCAACACATATTTTTCGATCCGAATATGCTGCGCCTCTTCCGTCTTAACAATAAGGTCGATAATTCTATGACATTCGTTGCAGCTTCAATATTTCATTGTCAATTATAGGAAGTGACTCGACGTCCAAAAAGGATAAATGTTGCAACCAATTGGCGAGATGTAACAGTACTTATAAAATTGTTATCATTTATGAAACTTTAATTGTTGTGAACAATAAATATTGGCTGAGTCATATTGCAAGCGTTCGAAAACGGTTATTCCTAGTTAAGGTTAAAAAAACAAGCAACTAACCCCGTCAGCTCGACTATGACATAGGAACGAGGTTTTTGTAGAAGAAGCAATTAATTTAAAATAATTGACAGTGTTTGCAGAAGAGGTTTACCCAAGCAACGGTTCTTGTTTTGTTGGTCTGCGGCAAGCTCTTGACCATGTCGATCAACGGATATCTCCGTTTATAATCTCATCTAGATTAATGATGATATCTAATGATAATGTTGATTTCTTAATTAAATTAATTGACACGATAACCCAAGAACATATATTTGATAATTAGGTAATATAATTTTTACTGTACTCTAAAAAAATAAATATTAAATTTGGAGACATCTTTAGGGTCCATTGCCCTTTTCCTTGGTGGGCCAACAAAGTATTTGGCAAATGAAACTAATGTGAAAGGTTTCTTCAATGTAATAAAAGTTATTATTTCGTATAGATTCACTATCATTCGTCAAGCAGCCATTCTGTTGTCATTCATTTTGATTGTTCAATACTGTCACTTGCCTGTCCTGCTATACAAGGAATGATCAAAGAATAACCCGGTCTTGGATGTTAGAAAATACTGTGGAACTGTCTCACTGACTTTCGATAAACAATTCCATAGCAATTTTGTAAGTTCAACATAAATTTAACATGCTTAAGTTTAATAAAATCATAAGTTCGTACAATTTCAATAAGTACTATGTATATGAGATTAAGGCCTACTTGCACCAACTTCTCAAATGTGTTTAAATTGTATTTAAACACGAAATTTTTATGAAAAATTGTGTTTAAATACAATTTAAACATATTTTAGAAGTTGGTGCAAGTGGCCCTAAATGCATAATATTTATTTATGCCGCTTACACTACAACAAGGAGCGTGATGGAAAATTGTACTAGGGCATTATAAGATTGAACAGTAACCTAAGGTCAAAGCAGGCTTACCTCAGAGCACACTCGTCGACATCGGTCTCGCAGAGCGTCCCGGTGAAAGTGGGCGGGCACTCGCAAGTGTAGGAGTTCAGCCCATCGACGCAGGTCGCGCCGTTCTGGCACAAGTGGCCGGGACAGTCGTCGATGTCGATCTCGCAGTTTTGGCCGCGATAACCTGAGGAAAGATGGTAATGTTAGATATGAAATAATTTTCTATTCCATTGGGTATTTATTTCTGTAAGTTAGTAAACTAATATTTTAGATGTCTTTGTACTAGATGATACTTAATTTTCTAACGGACGATTTCTGATAAGAAATGCCGTACTTAATGAACTCAAAGAAATATTTTGATATTATGTGTGCGTGAGAGCAGACCAGTCCCAACTTAAGGCAGCCATAGACCAGATAGATAAAAATACCCAATCAGCAAGTACAAGACAAGATAGGTCACACGATATACTCAAATCTGGGATAATATATTCAGAAGTTGGTTTTATTCAGCTCAAATTATTGTAAGTTAATGTTAATAAAATAATTTTTAAATTTTTCAAACCAAATTAAAATTTTCAAACCAAAATTGTTGTTATATGTTCTGATGTATGACATATTAGGCACAACTATAAACTTTGTTGTGGTTGATAATATGTTGTAAAGGATGAACTACCAACTTATGACGCACAAGTTGTTTATTTATTTCTCAATATGTTACAGATACAACCCATCACATGTGCAGCTTAAAATTATAATGTACCACTAGAAGCTTGAACACACCACAATATAAAATATGAAGATTTTTTTTAAATCAGAGATAAATTCGCTAATCCAGATATAATCAATGTTATGTATAAAGAGGAATGCAGTCACTAATGCAATCAGATCTATTGAAAATTGTTTAACTGTAAACTGTAACTGAACTTCTAATTCGGAAATTGTTAGACCATGAATCAGCATCATGAGAGTTCCGATTAGAAACAGTTCCCAAATTAATTAGTCATCTATCCTCTTAAATTTTGATAGACTCTTGAATCTAAGTAGCACATGTGGTTTCTATATTTGGCTGAAGTGTTAAAGCAACACATGGAGCTAAAGACACGTGTAATTTATTATTATAAACATTGCCGATATAAAGGCCCACAGCTGTGCGTTTCCAGCACTGGATACCTGTAGGTGCCCTCATATCCAGAAAGCCTCTTATGTAAAGTACCTAGGAGTCCAAATCGACAACACCTTAAGCTGGCACAATCATATTGACAGGTTGGTGTCACGCGTCCGCAAGATGATGTTTCCAATGAAAAAGCTAAGAAACGTAGCAGATGAGCCGCTCCTAAAGACAATATACTTTGCTCTAGTCCAATCATTGTTGACCTATTGTATACCAGCCTGGGGTGGCACATTCAAAAACTCTATGCTCCGACTCGAGAGAGCACAGAGAGCTGTATTAAAAATTATGCTAAATAGGCCCTACCGCTATCCCACTTCCCAACTATATAAAGATATCCCTGTCCTAACCGTACGACAGCTCTGTGTGCTTCATATAACGCTACTAAAACACTCATCACTACCTTATGACGCGCAGACTATCTCAAACAAGCGACGTAAAGACCTCGTATGCTCCAATCCACAAATAAAAACCGCACTAGCTGGTCGCCAGTATCATAGTTTAAGTTGCTTCCTATATAGCAAACTAAATAGGATCTGTAACATATATTCTTTGTCAAATCTGGAATGTAAGAAAGTAGTACATAATTATCTAAGAAATCTATCGTACGAACAGACTGAGAGTTTGTTTGCGAGAATATCATAAATTCAAAATATATGACATATATGAATATGTTTATGTATACACACACGCACGCAAACACACAAACACACGCACACACACACCCACACGCGCACTCACACCCACACGCACACACACACCCACACACACACACATACACGGAACACGCACGCGCGCACTCCAGCACACACGCACACTATTTTCCTTTTCAACATTTATATAACTTCTAATTATATTATACCTACATTAAATTAAAATCTCAAGCACAAATTAAGAAATTGTTCGAATATTTAGATCCATTATTATGTGAGAGGAAGGCGCCGATGTCTGTCACACAGTTTACACTAGCACAGACATCGCCGTTAACTCTATCCTAGCTATAGTTCAAAAATATTAAGCTCTGTAAATTATTATGAGATAGATAAATCTGTACCTTTTTATGTATAAAATAAAGAATTTATTATTATTATTTGAATGGTTCAAAGTCCTTATTACAAATGTAGAGGATTTTAACCTCAAAAAGGAAAAAGCTGTTTCGGTATTACATTTACTTAAACGTGGTGATAATTTATTTTAATTAGACTTGTCATGTGACTAAAACTTTTAACCATGGTTCCTTTTTTGTCTTTTATAATGACACGCTAAGCATTTGCTAGGTAACGATAAAAAACCTTATTAAAATAAAACAATACAATACAATACAAACTAATGAAACAAAAGAAAATCTGCGAAGCGAATATCACGAAACAATTAATACAATTCAATTAGAACCTTAAACGTTCATTGATAAAGATCCGTTTATAGATAGCCGATAATCGGTCAATCCCTATGGTGTTGAAATCACACCATGGTTCGTACAGTGCCTTGATTAGCGAGTAAAGAATCTCATTATGTTCATTAACCGGCCAGTTCCCACGAACAACACATGTGCAACTGTTTATGGTAGAGGCGCCTCGTTTAAATCTCTCGACGACTTTTTTTGCCTTGAAACCAACATGCGGAAAGGCGGAGATAAATATTTTGGTTAAGATATCAGTAGACTGGCATTTGCAGATTTTGTTACAATAATTTGAAAATAGAAAACTGGGAATGATGAAAGTCTTGATGATAAATTATTTCCATTTCTTTAGAAAGACTATCATGATTATAATTCAGGAGTAGACCTCCCAATTCTGAAAGATACCAGGGCATCAATTCTACTATAAAACATAGGTATTGGTCACAATTGTCATTCAATGACTGTACGAGTAGAATTGTTGATTTTTGACGCACATTCTGATACAAGTGATATGGCAATCTTGGTTCACAGGTTGTCGGTCCGAAATGAAAGACCTAACTATTAAAAGAGAACCTTGTAAAATTTTCGTTCTTGATTTGCCCTTTACCTAACCGACAAAAAAATAAAAGTTAAGATATTGAAGTTAGAAATAGTATACAAACTATATATTTCTGCCTTTAGAAGAAAAAGCCGTATCGCCTAGTGTGGAGTATTTTTTGGTTCCTTTAGAATATAAAATTTATAATTTAGTGTCATATAAAGTGCCCATAAAAAAATTTTAACACGACTGTTAATGCATAGGCATGCACCCATAAAGAGGTAGTAACAACAAAGCATATCCGAATTACGTCGTTTTTTTCGTCAAACCCATATGAAAAGTAAAAAGCCATAAACATGACTATAAAAACAAGTTTTCATATTCAAAGAGCTTGATTTAATTAAATGATTTAATCCTAATTAAGACTTAATAAGATTGGAAACAGTTACGGCGGTCCGAAAATAAAACGAAGATCACTATAAAACTGTCGCCATAGATGCGCGGACGCAGATTTTATCTTCACACCGTCACTTTATGTGTTTGGGATCAAATTTCTTCACTTTTATTGTTTATAAAAATATAAATGTGTAATTGAAACGATGTTTGATCGTTATTTTATTTCCTTTAGATACTGTAACATAAGTAGACCTTTAAAGGAAGATATTAAAAATTAATTAGTTAAACGATAAATCAAAAGCAGTTGTACTTTAACTAAGACTGCATGGCCTCCAGTTTTCTGTGAGGCCGTGGTATCTATCCGGTCGAGCCGAACATTGGTGCCGAAGCATGTCTATCCACGGTAAAATTATATATTAAATGTTTTCTGCCAATAAGAACCTTTTGTTATCAATCTTTTTTGATTTTTTAGCATTTTCCATGCTGCCCGCAAGTCATATTTTTCCATCACTAAAATAGCTTTATAACTTTGCATTTTTTCTTTCCCAAGAACTCCGGTATCAATGTTAATTCCGAAAGTTTGTCCAGAGATTTCAAATTCTGTTTCATTGCTTTTACAAACATTATTCCCGAGATCTCTTGCATTATTTACCTTTGTACGCTATGATTGAATACACAAACAATTAGTAGTAGGTACCAAAATATTTGTATTTCATGTTACATGAACGTTAAAGAATCTAAATTGACAATTAGATTACCATAATATGGGAGTATGAGAGAACTTTTTCTCACATTCCTAATAGGGTATGGGAGCTATTATTTTTAGAGACACACGTGTTGAGACTATTAAGATGAGTTAATTATTCTTTATATTAACTAATGGGGAAATTAATAGCATCCATATTCGATAGAGGAAATGGAAAGATGTAATGAGTGTGTATGATTGATTGTTTTTAATAAAGTGGAAGGATGTTAGCACATGTTGAGTGAAACATAAAACACATGTATGTGTTCAAATTAATCATATTAATACATTTAAATATAAATCAGCTTAGTATAACAATCACAATATTCATGATAAGATTAGATAAAGATAGGTACTATTAATTTAATTATGTAAGACTTGTTATCTTGAATATTTTATGAAGATTTTAGTAGATCGAAGATCACGTACATATTTGGAATCTGGGGGAACGGCAGTGCCCCCGCCAAGGCAAGCCATACAAAGCGCCAGGGCACTACCTACCATTTCTCGAAGCGCTTTTTCACTACCGTCACACTGACGGAGGGTGAAAAATTTATTCACTCCTCAATACATTACTGTTAAACATGAGTTCTTGTAGTAACGAAGCGGTAAAGCCATATATTTTGACTAAGTTATAGAGTTTGTGAAGTTAGGACTTGTAGAGTTAGAAGTTTTGCTTGGATAATTTTTTTACAATGCGAGCCATATGGTCTCGTCTTAGCAACATTTTACATGAAAATGTTTTTGGTGGCATAACTATTACGAAATATTTCACAATATTCCTGAGATAAACAAGGTCATTTCAATACTGTCCGTTGATAATAGAATCAATAGCAATTATAAATATATTAATTACAATGCAGATTGCTATAATAAACATGTAATTACCAGAGTTGCCGAAGCGTGCACAACACAGGATTAAAATGATAGCTATTTAAATGGCCTAAAGTAAAAACTTGACAGACTAAGTAGCAGTAATTACTTGTCCCTGCATTTCTTAGGATTTAGCAAAGGATTATCAATTATAATGAACATAATATAATTCTGTCAGGGGTTGATCTCTACAAACGTACCACAATCAAATTGAATCCGTTCTCAAAAAAGGTCAGGTTAAGAGCACCCTAAACCGACGATCATGCATGAGCAGTTTAATGAACGTAGATGAAACGAAAGTGGTGTGCCAGGATCGTAGCAAGTGAAAATCTATAGTCTCTGCCTATTCCAATGGGAGACAGGCGTATAAATATGTTTATATGTATGTATATTATAATTCTGTCAATTGCTGGATACAAAGTTCTTGAACAAAGACATGTGGCAATATGAAACACCAAAACATCAGAACCAGTTTTGGAGGCTGTTTATAATGTAAAAATGATGTTCAAAAATAGCTACCTAAAAGTCTTCTTCTTGCTTATATGATCTTGATCTTGCTTAAATGATCTTGCTTAAATGATTTTAACTTTGAATTTGCCTCTACGTCACTGTACGTACATAGCCTACTACACAGTATGTATATTCCTCTTGCAGTTTTAAACTATTTTCTTTATCAGAAAGTCTGAAAGTGGAGTCAGTGAGAGAAAAATGAAAAAGGAATCGTTTGTTTTGATATGGACATTCACCAATTTCCGCTGAGAGCTGTCGGTCAGTCACTTAGTATTTATAGTAGAAATTTCTTTTTCTTCTCATCTTTACAAGAGCAACAATGAACGGTGCAAGGGGGGAATACTATTTGGAGGCATAGTGTTGTCTGATTGGCTGCTGGTTTACAGGGTGTAGGTGTATGAACCATTTTGTGTTTGTGAACACACCCACAATACAGAAAACTCCTAGTGTTAAGAACGTTTAAAATATCTAAACTGAACTTATTGGTGACGAAAACAAAAAACAGATCCACTTTCAAATTCAATATCATTTACCAATTTTTTTCACATAATCAAGCTTCTCCGCTGTAGAAATATTAGACCAATAAACAAAATACTTTAACGGGTGCTAATTAAGTGTATTTTCCCACACTTGGGCATATGTGACGTCATAGAGCTAAATGACGTGGTCGATGGGTGTCCCTTACTTGATCTTAAGTGGCTGGAATGTATGGGAGAAAGTATTTTACATTATAATGTATCGACTCATAAGTAAATTATTTTGATTGTTTTGGAATTTGACGGGTAAATCGGTGAAGTGGCTGGGAAGCTGACTTGTTGCTATGAAAATTTATCCCATTGGCTTAATCGGTAAGTACTCATATTATAGGTCCAATAACATTAATATTCCCGAAGGGTTAGGCAGAGGCGTACTAATGTACACTTCAGTTCGCCGGTATGTTTTGTTCCCTTGTAATAGCGAGCCTATTGCCAGTAACCGGGCACAAATCTTTTACTCCGAGCTGCTACTGAGAATTTCACAGAAAAACCCACACTTTGCTTTAACCTGGGAATCGAACCCAGGATCTCTAGCTAGGTATTTTATATTAAGTATTGCATAAACGTTCCACAACGTTGTGGAGTGAATGAAGATGTAGTGACTAAAATCGAGAAAGGTATGTTGAGATGGTTTGGTCATGTTGAAAGAATGAATGAAAGGAGACTGACTAAACAGATATACGAGAGTCAAGTGAATGGGAATGTAGGAAGGGGAAGGCCTAGGCGAACGTTCCGAAATCAGATTGAGGACGTTTTGAAAAATGGCTTGGTCAAGAGTACCCTAAACCGACGTTCATGTATGAAAAGATTGATGAGTGTGGATGAAGCTAAAGAGGTATGTCAGAATCGTAGCAAGTGGAAGTCTGTGGTCTCTGCCTACCCCTACGGGAAAGAGGCGTGACTTTATGTATGTATGTATGTATGTATTGCATAAAATGAGTGGGATGATCTGGGTGTCTTTAAATCACTAGTGAATAGGTTTCTTCTAGGCAAGTGCGCTTCATCTTAAGTCGTAGTGTCGCTTAACGTCAGGCGAACTGACGATCAAACGTAAGTCTATCAAGAATAATAAAAAAAATGTTTATTGGACAGCTACAGCCAACATAATAACTACGTTACGTGTCCTAATTACGATTACGCAAATAAAACGCTAAGCAAACGAACTATCTTCAAAGATAATTACAAAAAGCTTTATTAAAACCTCTGTATTTATCACTGCGAGCATCATTTCCTTATTTCGCAATAATTTCTCATAAACTCTAACATGGAACCTCAAAATATGGAACATTTCACAGAACATTATGTCGACACTGCTCACCACCATTTTGCAAGAGCGTAATGAAGCTAATGAGTCCTAGATGCGCCGGCGCAACTACAAAAAATGTGACGTAACCGTTGCGTCATTGGTGCGGTTCGTTTTTAGCAAATTACACGGAATATTAAAATAATGGAGTGTGGAAGCTTTGGGATATGTTTCTTTCAGTTATTTTTGTTGATGTATGAGTTATAATTTCCTGTCATAAGATCAAGATGGGGCTTGAGCCGGTAGTTGTGCATCATATTTTGATGTTTCTTTGAGCCGCGTGCGCATATTATAAATAATGGCGATTTATAAAATGCGCGAAGACCTTTCATGAAAAAAAATTGACAGAACGTGAGATCTAGGTACCTCTTACGTACTTGCAGGTTGAACTAATTATAGTTAACTCATATATACCAAAATTATATTGAAGAGCTGCCTCTGCCTCATTAGCCTAGGTCCTGGATTCAACTCCCAGTGCAGTGTTATTATTTTTTAGTTTTAAAAGCTTACTAGCTATTTACGTCGCACATAACTAGTATTCTTGTTAAGCTCTCAAATCACGTCGGTAGTGCAATGGATGGGATTCGAACTGGCGACCACGTGATCGCAATTCCTACGCTAGCCATTAGGCTACGGCCGCTATTGGGTTATTCTATGAAATTTTCAGTGCGGATCGGCGTTTAGTATTTGCCTGGTTAACAGCAATAGGCTCGCCATGGGACCTAAACATACCGGCGAACAGTGGGTGTACATTAGTGTACTTCTGCCTAACCCATCGAGGAATATAGGTGTGATGGTATGTATGATGTTTCTATTAAATGGGAAAAGCTTATTAAATATTCATCATCCATGGTCACGAGCAGAGTCTGCCCGTGACCATGGATGCTGTAAAGGATCCGAAACGTCGGGAACTAAATAATATCAATATACCGCGATAAAATCCGTAAAAAGTAGTTTCATTTCAATGTCTAATATTCGCGTAAGTGTCAGAAATCAGTAAGTTTATTAAATGCCAAAGTTCCGTGAAAAAAGCTTTTTATTACTTCACCCTGTAAAACCAACCAAAGATCACTTCAAGTACACACAGACAAACATAATCTAGTATAGATTAACTATAGATTTATGCAGCACAACCATTTGTTGTACCGCTTTCGTACGAGTCGTGGTCGCCTGGGGCCACGGTCGACTTTCAGAGAAGGCTGTGACGTAAATAACACAGACACAAAATATGAATGCGCATGATTGCTTTGTGCGTGAGACTAGATATTAGACTGGATAGGCGAAGATGCAGGGTAAGAATTTTGTTATAAATGATATTTATTTCTGTAAATAGATCTTAAAAAGACACTTTTACAAGTTGTTTTACATATTTTTTTTTTACTAGATGGCGCTGGCATTTCCTGACGACCTCTGAGAAGAAACGCCGAAACAAACTCAGAGAATCATGGTTTCTTTTAAAGTCCACACAGTAGTAGTAGTATTATAGGATATGTGTTTTACAATGTAGGGCAAAATGTTGTTGTAATAAGAATTCTTTTTATTGAATAGTTATTTATCATTAAAATAGGTACTAAATATTGTGGTATTTTTTTGGTTTGTTGTGCCTCATATGGAAGAAAAAAAAACTTTACTTTCTTTCTTTTTCTTATATGCACTTATCATTTAACAGTGAAGGAAAACATCGTGAGGAAACGTTCATGCCTGAGATTTTTTCTCGACGGCGTGTGAAGTCTGCCAAACTGCATTAGGCTAGTGTGGTGGACTATTATTACCTATAGCCTAATCCCTCTAATTCTGATCGGAGACTCGTGCCCAGCAGTGGGACAAGATTATGTATGTATAATTGTATATAAATATGTAAGAATTCTTTGATTTAAAGGTTTCTTCGTAAGAAAGTAGTAATCATTGTAAAATACTTAATCATTTGACGATACATTAAGGGCCACTTGCACAAACTTCTTAAATGTGTTTAAATTGTATTTAAACACAATTTTCTATTGTCATTTTGTGTTTAAATTCAATTTAAACACATTTCAGAAGTTGGTGCAAGTGGCCCGTATTGTTATTACTAAAAGCCTGTAGTGTTAATTGCCTCGTTATTCTACTGGTCTCTAGCGCGGCTGCTATCCTAGAGGTCCTAAGTTCGATTCCCTAGTCGAGTAAAATATTATTGGGTTTCACTATGAAGTTCTCAGTAGCAACTCGGAGTTTGGGATTTGTGTCCGGATACTATCTCCCCACTTTTGGATTTGTTCATAACAAATCTTTCTTTGAGAAAGTACAATCACATGTTTACCTAATTTACTCTAGAAATAGATACTACTCACACTGTATAGTTTCGCTTATTTTATTTTCTTTTTAAACGTTGCCTCACGCCGGGATTTCTCCTGAATCTGTATCTGTATTGTGGATTCGTTTACAAACACATTTACGTTCAGAAACACCCCAGATATCGCATAAAATCCGTGGACACTTTCTGTGTTCCATTCAAAAGCAATGACATTATAGTGTGAATTATATTCGCCTTAGCTTGTTTATATATCTACCTATTATAAATGTAAGTTATAGTTGTCGTTGTAACTTCGAAAGTTGGCCTAGTGTGGCACCTAGATTTAATAAGGAGTGCCTGTTTATTTGCATTTGACGAGTTTGTGTTTGTGTCTGTACATTGAAGATATTTAAAAAAGAAACTAATGGGTTTAGGGCATATAAACGTCTCTGAAACCATAAGTGTGATTTTTAAAACTCTAGTTTGTTACTGGTTGGCGCAAAAACTACTGAATAGATTTTAATTTTGTGATCACTGTTAGAAAGTATATGATCTTATTTAAAAACTGGTGAACTTCTTACTTCATTTAATTGAACGGATCCTGAGATACAGCTTGACCTCCCTGATGTATACCGACCCATACAAAGAAGAGATCATCACTGTTATATATTATTTATTTTTGGATATTTTTTTAATCACAATATAGCTTAACATGTGCGAAGCCGCGGGCAAAAGCTAGTTATATATAAATTTTGTAAATAATGTTTGGAACTGGACTATTTTATTATTTGCAACACCGATAAAATGAATTTCGGAAATAATTAACATTATTAACCGAGTCATTTATAGCCAATTAACTATTACAAATCCTCGTTTTCAAAATCTATACATCTACTTAAATGTTCGCACTAAACCAACAAGTAAAGCTCAATAAAGTATCGGCTAATAGCCCGCCACGCCCGTCCTGTTGCTTAGCCTAGTATGACCTAGGTACTGTTGACAAAAGAATTAAGTACTTATACAATCAGCTTTAAAGACATCTATGTTTTAATTAATATTTTGGAATACTGAATCACGCAATATGTGGCAAAAAGTAGCTGTAGTTAGCTGCCTAGATATCAAATCCTAGGGGCAAATAAGCCATATCCAAACTTATAATAAGAATGCGAAAGTATCTCTCTGTCTCTTTGTCTGTTGCTTTTATTTAAAAAAACGTTGCCAGCACTAGGATTTTCTCCTGTATCGTAGCCATCGTAGGTGATTTAAAAAACACAAATCATCACGTACACAAACACCTAGACCCGGAACAACTATCTGTAGGTCATACGTGTCGTCAAATATGATTTTACGAAAACGCTGAATAAATTTTGATAAATTTCAGTACAGAGGTAAATTTGGCCTAGAAGCAGAACATAGGCTCAAAAAGTCCTTTGGGATGCGGGATAAATCACGGGTAACAACTGATGCAGATGTCTGTGCATGCAGATGTAGTTCGCTGCCTATCTATCTAACTCTTTTGTCGACCGTACCTGCCAAGCACCTCGGTAGCACCTGTTATGGCAACTAGTTACCTGGTCCAACGTTGTACATCTCTCTGATTGAATAACGCTGCCCAACATGGCCATTATGAAAGTTATTGTAATGGTTAGCTGTGAGGAAATATGCTAGAGAGACAGTACAGAACTTGTTATAGTGGGTAAGGTCACAACATCACACTATGAGACTGATTGCTCATTTAGGAAAGAGAACAAAAAAACTTAATCAAATCACAATATACTCTCTCATTCGTTTTTCGGTTGCAGACGCCAGTTCTTAGGTTCGATCCCCAAGTCGAGCAGTGTTATTGGATTCTTCTAAAAGATTCTCAGTAGATGTCAAGATTTGTGCCCGGTTAATGGCAACAGGCTCACCGCTATTTATGGATCTAAAAAACATATCAGTGAACTGTGAATGTACACAATTATACCTCTGTGTAACTTTGAATAAATAATGAATTACTTGACGGTATACACAAAACGTCAAGCTATAAAATTACATAACAAAAAACATCGCTATTGCACCGGAATACGGACTGTCTAAAGAGCAAACTGTACTATAGTATATGTAAACTAACTCTACTATAGCTAGGTGTGTCGCCGAGTGTACAAAAAAAAAACAATAATTATTAAATCAGTTCACTTACCAGGCGGACAGTCACACTCGTACCGCAGCTGATCCAATGGCGTGCATCTCCCATCATGATGGCACGGAGACGGCTCACAGGGAACATACTCCGCATCACAGTCCCTCCCTGTATACCCTGGCTCACACACACAAGTATACGATCCATGGGTGTTGAAGCATCGGCCGTGATGGCAGGGGCCGGAACCACTAGAGCACTCGACCACGTCCTCAGTGCACCTGGAGCCAGTGAAGCCAGGGGGACATGCGCAGGAGTAGCCAGCTGTGGTGGTGTTATCGGCTACGCAGCGACCCCCATTTCGACAGGGTTGGGACGCGCAGTGGTCTTCATGAGAACATTCGTCACCTGTGAGAAAAAAATATTTAGTTTTTATGGTAACAAAATTGGGTAAATGGAATGTAGAAATGCGCCTTTAACGTGATGGGGTTCGCTTATGCCGCGAATTCTTTCACATAGTTTTTCACAATATTTAGGTCTATAATAATACAAGCTAGATTCATGGTAATTGCGACCTTAGTTAGACAAATGAGTACTAAAACTTTAGTAAAAATCGGTATTGTAGCTATAAATTGTGTAAATTGACAATTTTGCTCGTTGACACAGTTTTAACTTGATAAGCCAAGGTTTTAGTTCGTTTAGATTACATCAAACGCCATTTTTAATTCGATTACCAATTTCCGGTGCCTAGAACGTGACTACAAGTTGCGAAAAATAAAATCACATTATCTCTTTAAAATTTATAATCTTTAGTCAATATGATCGGCGAAGACACTTTCGAAACATTTTCGATTCCTTTTTAGAGTCTGTTAAAAATTATTTTATAAAGAAAATTCTATGAACTTCGATGTAAAAGTTTGCTTGTCTAGAAAAAAGTAATTAAATCCTGCCATGTCTTAATAACAATAAAAGAATACTCGTACAACCATCTACAAGGCTATTACTATATTCGATGACACCGAAATAAATGAACCAATAAACCAGACTAACAAACATATAGCACCATTAAATCTTCTCAGATCTATAATTAAAAAGTTTCCAGCATCTAATTACCTAATGAACCAAACGTGTGAATCGGTAAGAATCACTGAAATGTATAATTTGCATATTAATGATCGGATGAGCAGATAAAAATCTTTTCCATAACTGCGATTTTTTTATCGATAAGTTATAATCGATTGTTAATTGACCAATTTAGTTGGTAATGTTTCGGAAACAATTCGTGAATTTGACATCATTATAATATTTGTGCCTAATAGTATTATTTGCATATAAATTGGGTAGATATATGGGAGTGTTTTTAGAACCATAAAATTCCTTGTAACTAAAACTCTGTGTTTTTAACTAAATTGGTTCTTAATTTTTAACACCGTATATATCAGCTCTACTTCCTAATTTTAAATTTCGTTCCATGGTCAAGATAAAATGAATTCTTTGGCGCAATGACCAAACATTTTTATCTAGTGAGATGTTATTTTGTGACCATGTGATTTATGGTTTAAATCCAGTTTTAAGCCTGAAAGCCTTTCTTTACGTCTGTCCAAAACTACAGTACCTAATACCCAATTCGTTTTAAAAGCACAAGAAATGACCTCACGAATTTCATCATCTAATAAGAATGTTAGGCTGACTAACAGCGGACTAAACGATAGAATTTGGTTTGATTGGTAGGAACGAGCTCAATTGGTGTTATGGACACAGCTTCGATCTGTCTGCATGTTTGAAAACAACATATTTGACCTCCTAAATTGTTCATCCAAATCAATCTAGAAAGATTAGAAATCAGTTTTAGGATCTGTATTTAATCCTAGGCGAAAATTGGCAAACCCTGCTGCTAATTAAAACCTTTCTTCAATTATTTGACGTAATTTAAACAAATTTATACCGGAAATCCCCTGAATATTGACTTAACGAACATGATTTTGACAGTTGTGTCATAGTCATAGATTTAGGATGAAAGAAAAAATCGAGCCTAATATTTGAATGAGCAGACATGTATCAAATCGCGTGTTCGCCAATACAATCAACTCAATAAAAACCGTTCTTAATAAAAAAAAATTGAATGAATGAAAATGTAACAAACAACCACGCAGACAGACGAGAGTTACTTTGGCATAGTATACTCAACTAAATGATTCATCTGTAATCAATATCAATCCGAATCAACCTCAAAAATACATTTGCAGGAATTCCACAACTTCAAAGCTTACCGACACAAAACCGGTAAACCAACAAATTCATTAGCCGTAAACAATCGTACAGTAAATTGGGCGCGTTCACATATCGCATTCACAACGACACGGTTGATATTCAAAAAGTATTACGCGTGGTTCAGGAAATGACAAATTGCGGACTTTCTACGGCTTTCTCTGACTCCCGTGTGATACCAGCACTATAATATATAATTTTCCATGTAATCTATTAAAAGCTGTATTCGTTTAATCGAAAATTGTTTATGATTAGACTTGGCGGTCTCGTCAAGAGTAGGAAGACGCTACTGGCAGTAATTGGTTGTGGATTCTTGGTAGACATGCAACACTGGTTGTTTTGTTATTTCTAGTTTATTTTTTATTTGCTGCCTAATTGATCATAATATAACATACCATACCATCATGCCTGTTTTTCCCGAAAGGTTAGGCAGCGGCGTATTAATGTACACTAACAGTGCGAGACTATTGCCATTAACCGGGCACAAATCTCAAACTCCGAGCTGCTACTGAGAATTTCATAGAAAATCTCAATAAAACTTTGCTCGACCTAGGACCCAGGACCTTTAGCGTAGCAGTCACGCTCAGGACCACTAGGTTAATGAGCTAGCCATTGATTGTGAGCACTCTTATTGAGATTTTTCTATGATATTTCCTGTTGTAGCTCAGAGTTAGCATTGGAGAGAATTTAACAGCAAAGGGCTCACACCAATAAAATGGGGCCTAGAACCATACCAGTGAAGTATGTGTATGTACACACACGTATGTATGTGGTCAATAGTACACCTTTACCTAGTTCTTTGGGATATATGCATAGACATACCATCACGCCTGTATTCCCCGAAGGGTTATGCACTAAATTACACCCACAGTTCGCCGGTATGTTTAGGTCCCATGTAATAGGGGGCGAGCCTATTGCCATTAACCGGGCACAACTTCCAAACTCCGAGCTGCTACTGAGAATTTCATAGAAAAACCCAATAACACTTTGCCCGACCTGGGAATCGAACCCAAGACCTCCAGCGTAGCGGTCGCACTTGAAACCACTAGACTAACGAGGCAGTTATATATGCATAGATATTATAATAATTATCTACTAACTACCTACCTAGTTTTTGTATGTTGCACCATTTCCCGCGCATTTCGGTGAGAAAAAATATATGTTCGTGTCTCTTATTAGATTAGCGTTACGATAGTTCGGATAAATTATATAGCTTGCAAAACCTGGACATGATTTCATATACACCGGTAAACATAAGTAATAAAAAAATGTAAAGAAAAAGTTTTTAATAACAATAAATTCTATCTCTCTGTAGATTGTAGAAAAATAAAAACTGACTGAAGTCTGTATCCTAAATACTAATCGTACTATACAAAAATACTGAGCATCTAAACGACGTCGGTGCGCGCCATAATTGCTGGCCGTAGATGGCGTCTGCGCAGGCGCAGTGGACAGTTTTTTGCACAAATTCCCCCCTTATGGTGGCGACTAGCTCATGAAGACCGCTACTGGTTCTGTGAGTGGTCAGGTTACGCAATTTATGTGTTTTATTACTTAACAGTATAATATTTTTTAAAGCTTCTACCTAGTACTCTACAAAAACTACACATCCTCGGCCACTAATTTAAAATGGCATTTAATCATCTCATTTGTAGATATAAAATCCTTATTCAATTATGAGCATATTCAGATGTTCCTAACAGTCCTAATCGTAGTAGCAAGTACCTTTTAACTATCTATAAAAGGAATTTCTACAATCAAGTTCTAAAATGACCCACCATCATATCGTTAAGAAACTATCTCAACGAATCAGGTATAATTAAAAACAATTACTATGCAACTCAACAAAAATGTGCAATTATGATTAAAAACCAGACGTCCTCTTATAACAAAAAACTACGAGACAAGATAAAAATACACGTCATTATAACCATGACGTCATTAAAATAATATGAAATATATTTATCTCCGTAAATTTTATGGTTTGTAATGATATTACAATAAATGCATTTTTGCGTTGTGCAACTGCATATTTATTTCCTTTTATGAGTTCAGAACTTGCATTGCCTCTTATATTTGTTGTAATATCGTTACAAACCATAAAATTTACGGAGATAAATATATTTCATATTATTTTAATGACGTCATGGTTATAATGCACGTCATTATAACCAAGACGTCATTAAAATAAGAATGCATAGCAAGATCTTGTTGACAAAATTGTTAAGAAACCAGATTTAATTGTAAACGAGGGACGTCAAGACAATACAAAAACAAAATAATAAGAAATTAGCAATACTTGACAATTGATATTAATTTTGAAACCTGATATGAAAGAGATGGAATGTGGTCTCGAACTTCTAAAAACGCTGCTATCTTTGAGATTTTCACAAATTGTAGTCCATTCATCACAAACTGGTCTAGAAATGAGCACCAAAAATGCTGAGATAAAATCAAATCTTAACTAGACACTTCCTGATTGCGTTTTAATAGTAAGACATTAAATAATTATCAAAATATAGACTTTATGTACAACCAAATAAGATTAGGCAGCCGACAATTACAATAGTGCTTGAAAGGAAACGGCTATAGCAACTTTCCAAAATTTACCAGTTACTTCTCATGCTTACGACATTAATAGTTCACTAAATCATTCTGATAACATTATTCTGAAACTAGTTTCGCTCGAGGCACTGATTGATCGAATTTCGCTTTTAGTTGTTTCTTCTTTTATATTCATAATTTATTTTATGCCAAGTGTAATATAAAAATCTTCATCAGTATAAATGACGAATTTATACTGACTTTTATTGATTTCGTTTCAAATTATATTAAATTTTTCCATATTTTGATTGTGATTTAAGATTTATGGAATTTCATTTGTTACATTTTTTGTTGTTAGTTATTGACTTAATGATTAATGGTTCACTGCTTTATTAATTGGTTTTATGATAACTATTTGTAGGATCTTACTAGATTTTTCGAAGTACACCACAACCGCATTCTTGTTTAATAAAACATACTCTATAATCATTTATTATATACCTTTACTGATTTAGTTGTACAACATTACTTCGTTAGGTACAAATGTGAATAAATACAGCTCACAATTGTGGCCAGTAACAGAGGCTATAAATGGTATAGGATATGCACCATAAAGGTTCTCTAGACGATGCCAATTAATTGAAACAAAGATCAGAATCAATTCATTCATATTCTAGCTATTAGATAGGTACACAATAATCCTTATTGGCACCAACACCTGTTTATTAGTCATTGAAGTGCGTAAACTGATTACGCATATAGGATGTAAGTAACAGACGGATCGACGATTGCGATTATTTAAGCTATTTGTAGGGAAGATTATGGAGATACTGAAGATTTATGAAATGTGAAAGATAAAAGGGATGATCATTGCAAATTAACGATTATCAATTAAAAACAAGTAAGAAAATTTCAATCGTTCATCAGAAACGTCGATAATAAACGCGTACGGAGTTAATTGGAACCAAGACGCGCGATGGGAAGCTTTACTGCAAAATTACTTGCGAAATTACACTTTTAATTAATATTTTAATAGTTAGAAAATTAATAACTTCCGAAAACTGCATCTTTATTGTTTTTAGCCACAACTATTACTTTAATCCACTCGAAATCAGGTCTAAGGTTGAATGAATTTGTGTATGTCTAAAATCCGCACAACTTATACCACCTAGATTGTATTTGTTCCATGTATGATGTAAAAAATAATACTGACCTGTGTACCCCGGCGGGCAATCACATTCATACGTGTCCAGTGATGTTAATCGACACGTGGCTCCATTTAGACAAGGTGCTGAATCACAGGCGGCCGGTATCCGAATCTCACACAGAGACGCACTGAAGCCCAGAGGACAATCACAAGCAAAGGATGGAGGCCCTCCTCCAACTCCTGGCCGGACGCGGCAAGAGCCTCCATTCTGGCATCGAGGACTGGATTCGCTGTGGCAAGGGTTCAGGTGTTGACAAAACTCGCCCGCGTACCGTGATGTGCAACTGAAACAAGAGAATTGGATATAAGTAAAGCAAATTATCATAAGGAGCGTAGTTTATGGTTTCATCTTTTGGGGGGTGGAATTCTTTTAAATTCTAAAGAACTCTTCCCTTCTTGCTTGGCTATATTTTAAGTAACATAATGCTTAATTTCTACACTCAGTTTTTATTCTTTTTGATATATTTTTTAATTGTTTTATCATTTAGATATACCTTTCGTATTCATATATTCTCTATTGCTATTCCCTGATTCACAGAAGTGTACTCTTTTCAAAGAGTTATTCTATCTTTAGTTTTGAAATCTGAGCCACAAAACACGTATAAATCATATATTAAACCTATACTGTTAAAGTAGTGGTATTTATTACTGTACCTACGCCGGAGGTCTTTATGACGTACAATAGCTCAAAGCACGGTCTATTCTAGCAGGCAGTATTTTATGCGTCTAAGCTTAAATTTAACAGTGAATATATTATATTAATTGAAAGTGCAAATACCCATCGAGATTTAAAAGTCACCTAGTCGAAGCTTTAAAATAACAGGCTTCTATTATTAAATTAGTTATAATAATATCAAGTTGTGTACTTAATAACAATAAATAATAACTAACAACCTTGAAGTTCCTTTGAAAGGTTTGCATTGACTATCAAATAATTTTATCCGTCTCTTTTACCACCAAACCTTTTGCCGTCTAATTTACAATACATTAGTATTTCACGTTTAAGTAATACAAAAAGTATCAAACTTATAGTGATAAAACGACATAACATATTCCTTATAACATACATGCGGTGTCCGTACGTAGGTGTACAGTCGTGCAGCCCGGGCCGGACGTCGACAATAAATAACGCAGATACGTCGCGAACACGACCACGTGACGTGCGCAAGCGCAGCCCTCAGGTTTGTATCATTATGATGCATATAAAAAATATTAAATTAAAAATATTTTGGTCACACATTTTATTATACTTCATATAGTCGAACTAAATCATTTTAATTATAAATGGCTGTTTTTTTTATTACTATTTTTTTTTTATACAATATTATTTAATTATCACCAACTTCTACTAGAAGCGACATAGAAAGTTGTAATGTAATAAAAGCAATCCCATATGAAATAAAACTAGAAAAATAATAATAAAAATAACAAATTAAATTAAAAATTTAAAAAAACCCCCGACACAAAAATAAACCTGAGTCCCTATAAAAAGAAAAAAAATAATCTTGAAATTATAACCCTTCGTAAGTACGTATGAAGTTTTTTGATTAAATTTTGTCGCGTCGGGGGACCGCTCTCTAATTATGTGAATCCTTTCCTTTCCTTTTGCTTCCCGAACGTGAATCGCGCGAATTCAGAATTGATGTGGATGGCGCGTACATCGCCGCGACGCGCGGGAGGGCGTAAAGTGGGCGGAGCGTAACATATTCAAGTTTGGCGACCCGAGCGGGCAGACACGCGAGAGCTAGAGAGCGGTCCCCCGACGCGACAAAATTTAATCAAAAAACTTCATACGTACTTACGAAGGGTTATAATTTCAAGATTATTTTTTTCTTTTTATAGGGACTCAGGTTTATTTTTGTGTCGGGGGTTTTTTTAAATTTTTAATTTAATTTGTTATTTCACACTTTTTGTAGGGACTCCTTAGTTATTTTGTTTAATTTCTTTTATTTTCTTGCGTTTTAATTAGGTATTTTCTTCGTTTAGTTATTCAACTTTTGTACAATTATTTCATAGCTATTAGATATCTTATATCATAGTATTCTACTAGTCAAGCCCTTTCATTTGATACCTTTATTGAGGGAGTAGTGAAAAAATTTAATAAACTCACCATTTCGTGGAGGCCGCCATGTTGGATTTGAAATTTTTCATAGTGTATAGTATTCTACTAGTCAGGCCCTTTCATTTGATACCAATATTGTGGGAGTTGTGAAAAAATATGTAAACCGCCATCTTGTGGCGGCGGCCATCTTGGGCCGATTTTCATCAAACATAGCTAAGAACACTCCCCTCTTATTCACCTTTCAAACAAAAAAAAACAAAATCAAAATCGGTTCATCCATTCGGGAGCTACGATGCCACAGACAGACAGACACACACACACACACAGACAGACACGTCAAACTTATAACACCCCGTCGTTTTTGCGTCGGGGGTTAAAAATACAACCAGTTAAACTAGTATTTAAATAGAAAACCTAACGAAAAAGGTTACACACATCTTTTCAGCCAACTTTAAACAGATTGCTATAATGAAGGTAATCATGGATTGCTAGCTCATCGACTAAGAATAGCATTATGTAATCAGTTTTCCTAAGTAACCTTTTACAAATTACAGAATCAACAAGTCAAGTCAAGTCTACAACATCCACGTTACTTTTAAACATTACTAGTATGAAAATAAACAATGAAATGTATAATTAACGTGTGTATACGCCAATTACATAAATAATACATTCAATAAAATAATTGTTAAGAATATAGAAAGAATACCGTATAAAAAAGAAATAGTTCAAAGCACTATTAATATAAGAACTAAGAAATTCTTGACACAGTTTGAACTGGTATTCAGAGTTAAAGACGCCCCCAATATGATCAGAGATAAAACGATTGAAAAACGCCCACACAACACCAAAAATCTTTTCTTAGGCATGTAAAATAGCCGAATTATCATAATCTTACAGTAATTTATAATAGCTAGAGGACAGGCTCCGAAATAAATATATAAATCATTGTCACTTTCATTTATTTATATGTCTCAACGAATTCTGAAAGTGCAGTTCCGATGAGAAGACCAAAAATATTTGATACTACTTGATTCGTAACCAGATCAAATTCAGATGGTAAAATTTTAATATATGATTGCTTTATCGGATGCGATTGCACGTTAAATTACCGCAGCACCAATACATTTGAAGAAAGATCAGTAAAAGGACGTAGCACCCACAACAAATTCAATTAGTTTATATTACTGATAGCAGTCCCTATCTAAATGTACCCACCCACGTGAATGGTAATGTTCTTAACTAAACGAAGTAAATCTCATTTATTGGACTATTCCGATACCGACACTTTAGGTGTTTGTGGGAAAATTACCTATGCCCAACTATATTCATAAACATTTTACACAAATTGAACATCATAAACCCATATTGGCTGTTTGATTATACATTCATTTTAAATGGTCTGTGTATTTAATATTGTTTTTAATATTTGTAACAATTATAACCTAATAATTTATAGCCAGTAAAATTCATAAAATGGGTATAGATATAAAGTTATTTGTATTTTCAAATAATAATGAATATTAATGTTTTATTAGCTCTGAATCAACAAGATTTAATAAATGAAAAACGTGTTTTTGCGAGATCGAACTTTCTTTGTATGTTTGTTTTTGTAGAAAATAATTTTTCACAATTATGGACAGCAAAATATCCCATTTTGTGATCACAAATGCAGTAACATTACAATATTTAAAATACTCCAAGGATTTACTTTTGCTACAACAGAATGTTTTGGATCTAAACAATGGGTTTCACCAAATACAAATGGCTTTATCGTGATTTCGTTAGGTTTGTGTATTAAAGCTGAGGTGAGCCTGTATGTACGCTGGCGTGGGAGGACAAGCCTGTTGCCTACCCACGCAGTGACCTCGCCAGAGGGTGCATGCACTGGACCTACAACTTCGATGATGGTATTGCAAATGCTGAGATGTTTCTCAGTATTTGACGAGAATACATTTTCCTTGCACTACAGAATTACAAACCAGAAAAATCCACCATAAAATAATTTAGAAAACAAATTTCTGTAACGAAAGCTTGACGAGTCTACCCGCTCATCAGCAAAGAAATATTTTATTACCAACGCAACTGAATAAGTTATAAAAATATCTAATAAAGATAAATGGAAATTATATCACGGAGCCCGAGGGCAGCTTCTCAGTCTCAGCGCCTTTAATTACGACATCAGCGAAACAATAAGACTGCAAGATGACGATGGCGACCGCTCCAAAGATTATCTGTAAAATTATAACCTGTCTAGAAAATAGGGCTTTTGTTCAGCTTGCAAGACTAGAAGCTAAATCTTCATTATAGAGTGAACAATATATTATTATTATCGTTGATCTAATTATAGAGGTGGGTGAAAAAGGAGTATCGATGTGCCGACACGGTAACGCCGTGCTTTTTCTGTGCAATTTCATTTTGAAAAACCTTCGTGAGCTATGTTTTTATTAGCTTTTGGAATTTCATTTAATTATGATGATAATTTGCTGCCTAATTCATTTCAGGGGCAAAAAAAATCTTAGGTTCTTATTCGGTAGATTTCTTAACTTAAAGCTGATCTGGATAAGAGATAATTTTAAATAGGCCAAAAACGATTTGATACTCCTAAAACACATTTCATATATGAGAAATAAGTACACTTTCTTAAAATAAAATTGCCTCCTAACATTCTCAGTTGGATCGTTACTGAGGAATATAGAACACAATTTGTGTCAAAACACAACTAGTTGGAAACCGCGCAAGACCAAGGTTTGCTGTGCGACCATAATTTATAGCTGGCGACAGGAGATCCCGTGTCGCAGCCAGTGCCCGCAATAAATAAATAGTTGCGTGCTTGTAACAAAGTTATACGATACTCTGAAGCGTTAGTGAACTTTTAAACGGGGCAACCATTTTGTGTACCGAGAGTGGTCTCAAAGTGAATTCAGTTTTAGTTTTATTCCTATGCTTAATATTGGCTTAAAATTGAACCTACCACCGTGATTACTCGTATTAGCAAAAATATAACATTTTAGATCTTATCTTAGACAGAAGAAAATATACCTAACTAAGTTTTTGAGTAAGCACTACGTTTTATATAGGTTTAAATAAAACTGTTGCCATGTACATTTTTCTCGGTAACTTTATAAGACCATAAATATGCACAATTCATTTCTTTAAACAATCTTATGTTCTATTTATAAATGAAGATCTGCCTGTTGCTCTTAAAGTGGTATCTAATATTTTTAATAAGAAGTTCTTGTAACCGCATCGCCAGTCAACAAAACCTTTGAGTTATCAACACGTAACATCTGTTCCAATATAATTATTTCCAAATGCGTGTGTACCAAATCTAACAGTACCAACAACACCCGGTACATCATAATTAGCATGAGTATGTATGAATGAATGTATAATATGATTAAACGCGACGACAAATATTCCGTTGCGTTCGGTTCGTGGAAGCGCGCATAGCATCGCATGTCGTAGTTATCTGATGCGCGCGCGCTGACGGCCTGCGTGCGCTTTGGCGCATGCGCAAAGGGTGTATCTTGACGTTAAATCGTTGGATGCAAGAAGTGTCATCAAAATGTGAATCTTATTTTTGGTTCTTTGTAGATCAAGATTTTATACCGGCGGATCTTTGGATTGAATGTTTCGCCTGCTCTTGGGCTTTTTTTAAGACGCATTGAGATTTATATACTATAAAGGGGAAATAAAAAATAAGAAAATGTTCAATTCTGCGAAAATCTTCAAGCCAGAGGATATTATAACAAGCATAGTTTACGATCAGCCTTTTCCAAAGGTCTGATCTCCACTGGGGCCCTATTAACGCTGCACATGTATGGCAACACAACGCTCCCATCACACATGAACCTTCAATCCTAATCACATCATACCAATTTGTAACTATAACGGTAACAAGCTGGTCAGACCAGAAAAAGTGTTATTCTACAAGATTCCCCCTTTTTTTCCAGCTAAACCAGTTCAGTTCCTGTCATCATTAAGTGCGCTTGCGCATCTATGGACATACCCAGTTATGCGACCCGTAAAGGGCGGTAAAGAAGTGCAATGTACTCATGACACTCCACCGTTTTAATGAGATTTTTGTATGGGAATTATGTTAATTGGTGTCAAACTTTTTGAATGGCACATTTGGTTACAGTTTATTTCGTTATATTTTAGGCACAGTTTCTGTTTTTAAAATATAACAACTACAATACCTAGTTAAAATTCAATGGCCTCATTTTAATTTGTTTAGTTTTTTTATTATTATTATGTATTTCTATAAAACTTTCACTAACTTGGATTTCGGGCTCTTACTGTGGATAAATATCAGTATCTATATATCTCTGCCTAACACTTAGGGCCACTTGCACCAACTTCTTAAATATCTTTAAATCGTATTTAAACACAATTTTTCATAGACATTTCGTGTTTAAATACAATTTAAACACATTTAAGAAGTTGGTGCAAGTGGGCCTTAGGGTATGTCAGGCAAACTAAGTACTCGTAGAGTTCTATTTTGTCCAACGTTAAAGATCCATGTTCAATATTAACAAAATTAAAGAAAACTATTTTGCTGGTTACTTTTATAAAGACAAGATCAAATTAACTGTCAAACCAGAAACCATATAAACTGTTTGTTGGAAAATAAACAAAAGTCAATATGGTGGGAGTATAAAACGCACGGTAGCATGCACGGGCGCAGCGCCATAGCTCATCGGGTGCGCGCGCAACTAAAACATTACAATCCGCTTGTTCAATAAATACTTCTCTTTTCTCCCGGCTTTGTATGCAAATTGTGGTTAGGATGTCTTATTTGTTTTGTGAATAGATTTTTAAGTCTAGTTTACGCTATAGGACTAGACGGTTTTGTGGTTTTAAAAATGGAAAGTGCAATATGTATTGTATTTTTTTAAATATTTATTTAAATATAGGTGTGAATTTCAAATTTTTTTTTCCTTGTTAAAAACGTTGCCCCACACAGATTTTCTTCTGTATCGTGTGTTTTACAAGCACAAGGCCCAGGCCCGGATAACTAACTGTAGATTAAATATATTTGTTCCGTGTGAGGAACTACAAGCCGAAGAAGAAGCCAATCGCTGAGCCCGTACGCAAAATGAGTCGTCGAAATTGGACGAATATTTTCAATTTTAGAAGATTTTTTATCATACATAATATATGTTCCAAAGAGGAAAAACCTTGAATTTGTAAATCTTTTGTTGATTAAAAAAAATATTGACATGTTTATAAAGCAACAGGGGTATCCGTTTTAAAGTATGTTTTAAAAATAGTCTTTGCAGCCATTATGAATTTATGGTATATTTGCGCTGACCATAAAACTATGGTAGACCTCATTCTCACGTGTCGGCATGTGACATACCATACAAACAAACACGTGTTGTATTTTAACATGTGTAAAAATGCCACTACTGTAGAATAACACGTCAAGCTACACGGTACTACAATTTTCACCACTATTGCGACGGAATACGAGCGGGCCAAAGCGAAGATATACTATAGAGTTTGATATGTCGACGCGTGTAATTCGTATCAGATTTCTTCATTTCTCCGAAAGATGTGTTTCAAGGTGCAAAATTTGATAGGCACTGTTTATTAAGTAAATTACGTCATAAAGGCAGTGTTATATTGCTTTTATAATTCTTTGTTTAATCAAACGTACTAATATTATTCTTTGACGAAGGTATAGAATATAGATGATGGATGAATATACCCATCATATCTTTTAAGGGACTAATGCCTAGTAGTTTCTACCTAAGTTGATGATAATAATGATAGGTAATAATACCATACCTTTAAATCTTCCCATACGAACCTGCCGTGCCAAAAAGAGAGCACCATTTCCATCTTAAATAAATTCCAATAGAATTAACCTATAGGTATCTAAATTCTGAAAGATAAAAACGTAGTGGTCTAAGATACACCCAAACATGATATGGAAAAGTCCTTAAAAGCCTCTACAAAAACGAAGGCAGCTTTAAAACTAGTAGAAGAACCACAAGATTCAGTAAAACCTTTAATTAGCGTAACAACAATTAGAGATACGAACACAAAGGCCCTGGATTGTATCTCGGACTTTGCAGGTCCTGCTTCCCTTGTAAATCTTCCCGATAGTGGCCTGTAGACACTAGGCGATAAGCACCCACACGACCCTGGTAATTGACGTAATAAGCTAAAGGTTTTTGAACCCTCTAAGGAGCCAACTTTATGTCCTAGGGCTTAAAATAGATAGGCGCGATGATATTGCTGCATTGTTGTAACAAACACTAACCCACCTAACGTTTCGTGCAATTTATCATTTAAATAAGTTCACATAAAAATTTGAGGACTTGAAATTTTGATTTGGGGAAAGGAAAATGAGTAAAATGTCTTTGGCTAGAACAATCGATTTGATAAACTAACTGAGATTGATAAATGGCAACTGGGTACGCGGTTGTAGTTAATGGTCGATGGTAAAGTTATTGTTATCAAAGATGTAGGTGCTAAGATGGCATACACCAGCACGTCAGGAGTGATAACCGCGGGTAGTGGCTTAAGCTTGTCGACACATATTATCTTTTCTTTAGCCATTGTGACTTGTAAATGCTTGTTTTTACTTTACCTCTGTTGTACAGGTAAAAGCTGTATTTTTCAGTTCTCTTGATGATGACTGCTATTAGATTAATCAATTTAGTCGTTCTGACTATTTCACAGAATATTATCTTCTAAACTCATGATGTGCTTCATTAGTCAGTTCCGTATTATTTAAAGCGGTTAGTCTTAATCCACCCACTTAGACATCATCACACGTCCAAATCTAACCAACCCAGCTTTTTTGACTAACTTCCAACATAAACTTAGTCGTACAGACATCTAGATCGGTTAAATTCAGATCTATGTTAGTTACGTGATTGGGCGAACGCCCGGCCCGGGCGCAGCGGCGGACGCAATTTGCCGGGGGGCGTGGTCACGGTAGCGAGTGGGGGGAGAGGAACACCCGCACCTACAGGTAATAGGTAACCTCCGTGCACTCGAATTCTTCAAGTTTTTCTTATAGAAGAACCACGAGATTTATAGTGACGCTACTACCTACTAAATGAGGTGCGTTGATGTTTCTTTAAAACGTTTGTTTTGAACGATACTTTAAGTACTTGTGTTGTGACAAGTTGTAAATCTATAAATTGAGGCGTGTAATGTATTAGCCAAAACAACAAATAAAGATAGGACCATAACTGAAATAAAAAAGACCAAAAAATCTAGGTCCCGTAAACACTACAGTAACATAATAATAACAAAACCCGGGAAAGAGAAATACAAAATGAAATCGTGTCACTAACAAAAGCCAATTTACCGAGGACATTAATCGCAGAGGCGAATGAAACGCGAATAAAGGGGGTCTATGCTCTTGCGCATCCAGGACAATACGCGTGCTCACAATGAGCGGTGCACTTCGAACAGACAAAGATGCCGAGTATTCCTACTCGGGATTCTTATTTTAAGTACCATATTCGAATACCGAGAATATATTCCTTTTGTTTTGTTTATTGATGAACAGAATTTTAAAGGCATTGATGGGACACGTAGTGCCAGATCAATTGCTTTGACAGATACGTTATTTTTGTATGGAAATACCCAAATAATTTTTCGTATATAAATGGATACCTATCCAAAATAATGATCATTCCAAAATTAAGTCTAACTTGACTTGCTCATTATTTTAAAGGAAATAAGACTATCCCGGATTTGAAACCAAGTTGCCGAATACCAAACGTTTGTATAAAAAGTTAGTCAACGTAATGATAACAAAATTCGAAGTGGTTGAGAAATCGTGACTTCGCCAAACATTTGGCATTTGGTAATGACTCCAAATGGTGATTTGTCCGAGTGTCGAAAACGATTTTATACTCTATATTTTTGGAGATTTAGATCTCAATAGAATTTAAATAAATAATGCCGCAGTTTAGTGATACATTTATAAAATATACTTTGTTTAACATCTCAGAAAGATACTCATGGACAGTGTTAGTCCAGAAAAACCTCTTATTTCTTTTCCTGTCTAAATATTATTATAATGTAGCTGCTTTAAACAGGACGCTTAATTATAATAATTACAAAACTGTATCAGTATTTTACTCTATCTATACGCAATTTCTTTATCATCCAATACTCCAGAATATTAAAACCGTTTCATTGAATCTTTACCTTTTACCATGAATTCTGTTTTTATAAGAGCATTATTATCAATAACGCTCATATCTACAGCCATTTTTAAAGTATTATTTAATACAAATACGGATCGAGATACCTCTCTCTTAACATAACAGGTTACAAATTGTATCTTCATCGTGTTATAATCAGGCAGATCGTGCAAGTCATATTTTAATCTATACATCGGATCATTTGGACTAGCGAAAGACAAATAGATGTTGTATAATACAATGTTTGAGATACGATACAGTTTTTCAGCTATGTTGAATTATTACACCTATATGGAGTACCGATATGTTTAATTTCCTCACTCTTCTGATTGTTAGAATTTAGATAAATGCTTATTATAAAGTCCTTAGCATAAGGGTATTATATTTTTCCTTTTAAATAATTAAGGTGATAACCGGTACAAGTAAAAAAATAACGCGTTACAGACTAGTCTCAGAATACAGGACTGTTTATCATACATCTTCATAAAAACCGGTCATTTAACAAACCCTACCATACAATACAGATCACAAACTAAAATAAGTCAAGTCGTAAAGGTAAAAAAATGTTGATTTGTTTAAATAATTCACAATACGCGCATGTCACAATCCGCGCACGCGTCCGCCGCGCCCGTTCCCACGCGCACCCACACATACGTAAGCGTAATAAGCTGGTGTGTGTGAAGCGCGCGCGCAGCTTGCGCTCCCAACTTTCATAGAGTAGACTATAATGTGAATATTTTAGCTGAATGTATTTTAATTTCTCATTGCGAATTTGACGATAAAGTTTCCACGAAGACTGTTTTATTTAATATGCTGATATATATACCTAAATAATGTTTATTATAAACAGATAACCCTTTAAAATTTAATAATTAACATGTAACATGACAGTAAATCTTTCCAGAATCTAATAGGTTTTGATCACAAAAATCTCATTTGAAATTCAAAAACACTCCAGACCAAAGCAGTATCATTATGTATGTTGGTATATCACACATTTTCACCTCATCAATCAACGGTAAATGAAAAACCAGTTCGGAGCAAGGTCGCCAGCTAAATTGCAGTTGTTTCTGAAGGTGAATCTTCAACACCTGCTGGGCATCAGGCTTTAGTTCAGAATTCCTTATTCAATACAAGATTTAATTAAATTTGGATATTGGAACACAAAAAATTATAACTGTAGATAATTTTGCATCTCGCATTTTATTTGCAAAGATATTACGTCTACATGATTTAACTTATTTTATGGTATAAAAGACAGATCATAAAATTTGTCAAAGCATATCTTTATGTATACATAGAATAAATGAGCCTCTCGCCACGACCAACCTAACAAGGTTGGGGTCAGCTAGTGTTACCCAAACACAGTACACAAAGACAAAGACAAAGTTCTAAACGAAACGACTGTTACCAAACCTCTGAAACTCAATTTTCGAGCAGAACCAACATCGTAAGGATACACTGATAGTCAGACTTTTCGGGTTTCAGAATATCTCTATAGATTTCGTTAGACAAGTTGCTTATCTATAGATTGACCGCAGAGAGCACAGTTTAACCTTATAAAGAGATTGCTCAGCGATTTTATTAGTGAGACAACGTCTTCAACCTCAGTGCTGTCTTTATTATCCTTACAAAAGTTAACCTGAAATTAGATAATAATAATACAGGCAGTTTATACGTATATTCAGGCCTTATAAGATTAGTTTTAAAATCATCACCACGTGCAACTGCAAATTTTACCAAACCCCTTTTACAACCGGGACCTCACAGATGCTAAAAGCTAACAAAAAACACTATCGCATCTGTCGCATTGATCTATGCGCACCCGCAGAACAACATCCGTCGATCCCATTGAGCACACGTCTGCTGACACCGACCACGTCACCGCCAAGGTGATAGCATTGTGCTTTATGAGCTACAAATCAGAGGTTATTTAGTTTAATGCACTCACTAATGGTGGAGCAATCAATTTGGTAAGATTGTAGATGAGGAAATTGCTTGTGTGAACTGGTGATATAAAACTTGTCCTTTTAGGAACCATAGTTGCTGGTACGATATCATTATTTAAGAGAAAGCCAAATATAACTGTAAAAATGTTATAACCTATTAACCTCATCCTGGTACAGTTCCGGTGTATTGAAATTACGTGCCAGCGTTGATAACTGATTTTTGTCAACAGCTCTGTGGGGAGATAGAGCTGCTTTTAAAGTGGTGCACAAACGTTTTTTAACCTAATATCGGTGTAAACGAAGCAGATGAGTCAATCTCAGGTCAGCCACAAGTCTACGCCACGCCTCTTTAAATCGATTGAAATTCCCCTCGTCAATCCGAATCCCCAATACACCTTAACCTACGCAATTATAAATAAAATTACCATTATACCAAAGCGATCTTGCATCTATTCATCATCCCCATGGTTCATTATGTAGCCAACAATACGGAATTATCTATACACCAGGATCGAGTTACTGCACACACGTGCAATCCCCCCTCCCCGTCACTTCGACCGCCACATGCGCAGACGCGTCTCCGTGAGATCGGGCAGAAAATTTGCCGCGATGCAGTTTTGTCATGGCCGGTTGTTATGTAAGTAATGTCAAGATGATTGAAGTTTAAGGTTTCATATGTAGGACAACTCCTACATACAGATATTGAATAAGAGCAACTATGTATTTCAAAGAAATATATAACATAGGATCCACCTTTTGCAGTTTGATTTAAAACCAGCTACAATCACACCATCATACTAAGAGATATGAATACAATTACAATCTGAGTAGACTATATACAAATAGTCTATATAAATACTTTTAATAAAATAAATATATATCTCACTACATAAATAATTTTAATAAAATAAATACAGCTGCAAAAACATTGAAAAGACTAATGAATTAAGGAATAACCAGTTATAAAGTTTAAAGAGAATGAGAAATACTTAACACAAAGGGCAATAATTATTATCTCATTAAATCAGAATGATAGTAAGACGCATTAATAAACGAAGCTGCATAAATTATTGTGAAAGCAAATTAAATTGTCCCAACTGAATAGGACTGGTGTTTACGTCAGCATCGGAAGCTATTAGAGTAGCCATAGGATTCTATAATATATGGTAATTGCCATTAAGCTCCAGTTATTTATCTCCCGAACACATCCCATTAACTAACGTAATTACTAATAATGTTTCGCTAACCCTTTAGTTATACTATTTCTATAATCTGAGTAAACGAAGTCAGACTTTTTGTCTTCATTATTGAATAAATCGATTACATTAGTTTTTTATGAACATGATAATTAACTTTACATTTTGTTTTTCTTTCTTAATTTATATATGGATTTTCTGTACTGCTATCACAATGTTTATCTTCGCATTCCACAATGAAGCTTAGGTAACGTATTTATAAGGTTTAATTATTTAAATCAAACTAAATATAAATAAAATAAATCCCTCTTGATTCTTTAAGTAAATCAGCATGTAATTGGAAACCTTAGGGTACAGGGACAGAACTGTTGAACATAAACGAAGCAAGATACGAGATCAATCGGATCATTTAACGGCTCGCGAGAACCGCGTCCGAGCCTGAAACGGCAGGCCCAGTTAGCGATAGATTTGAGATAACATCTCAAACAGATGTGTGAGGCTGTAATGAGAATCCTTGAATGTATAGTGGAAGCAAGGAGTGAGAATGTCATCCATGTAAATAAAAATAGGCCAAAATGAAATTTGGGTTTAAATACTTAAGATATATGAATATAAACCTACTCGAACCTAAAAACGTTTCCAGACTTATATAAATAATAACTATCCATGTTATTTGTCTCGTAATACTGATAGCATCACGGAATAAAAACAAAAGTCTTTCGATTTACGAACGATATCTACTTCGATCAGCATAAATATTAATATGGGCGTAACCTTGACATGTTGCATTTAGGAAGATTAATTTGGTGCTCCTTTCTTTTATAATTTAACTGTGGACTCTCCATCGTTGGTATTGAGCACATGTTAGCAATTACTGCAGCCAATAGAGGGACACAAGCATTCGATCGTGATAGTGGTGTGACAAACGTATGGAGCGGGCGTCGGCGGCGGCGGCTCGCGGCCTACCTCGGCCATAAATCTAAAAGCCGGGCCGAAAGGACGCGCTCAACCCTTTATTATACCGAGACATGATTGGCCTCGGGCGCTCGAACCAAACGAATGCACGCTTAGTAACGACCGTCTCGTATCTGTGCGACTTCACTTTCTGAAGAGGTTTTTCTTCTTTTTGAAGCGCAGCGATTAATAACTCAACTCGAGCGCCAGAGTTCAACGTATCACACTCAAGGTCGCGGGTAACGGTTGCAGAAACCGCGAATACAATAGTCCATGGTTTAGCAACATAATTGTTCCTTCACGATCGCTACGTGCGACACCGGATTGTAAACAAGACATGTGGACTCGTGTGCGACATGCATACTGATAGCCGGGGAAACACGCGACCCTAGCGATTGTAACACTTTTTTGCGATTATCGAATTCCATCTTTTTTGTGCTGAGAATCCGATCTATCGGTGCTCGAGTCGTAACAATTGTGTCTACATCAGACGTCGCACCACCGTCAATCATGTACTCGCTCGTAAATACCTCTAGAGCACGACCGCTATTGAATGCGGCAACAAGAGAACGAAATGTAAATCGAACATGACATCCGGGTGCGAGTTCAAGCGAGCATCACCGCGGATTCAAAATGGAAACATTCACGGACGCCGCTTAATCTCATATCGAATCAATGAGATTGTTCTGGCGAGCACGCCCGAGGTCGGGTCACCGTGCTAAACGGCGCAACAACTCGAATAACCAACCAGTCGGTAGTTAAAACCATAAGAATACGTAGGTAAATATATACAAGTACAGCTGTCATAGTTTAGTGTCATAGTCTAGTTTATGAACGATTTTGAGTCTTATACCACTGTGATACGGACTGCAGAACATTTGCTATTAACACTACTCGATTGCCGTGAGTCATGCGAACTTTATTTTTAATGAGGTATAAAGTCAATAAACTTTTATTATTTTTTTGTACTGTGTTAGCATCTCTGTGTCATTTTTGGTGTTTGCAAATAAGCTACTGATTGCGCAGAATAATTGCCAAATATTTGAGGAGTTGCGGTGTTGACGCTAGTGTGCAAAGTCAGTATTGAAACGTAATCCACTGGTATGATGCATGAAGTGCTCGAGAGGCGCACGACGACTCTGATCTGTGCTCCAAATCTAAGTCGTGGTCGCACAGCTCAACCATTATATGCAAATAGTAAGCCGCTCTCTCAGACACAAGTTTTGGATGACAGCGAAAACTAATTTGGAATCAACCAAGCTGAGAACATAACAGTTTTGTCCAATCAGTGTTTAGATCAAGGTGTCATTATTGAAATCCAAACAACTGACTGCATCAGAGATAAGTATAAAGTACGACTATATTATTGTTCAATGCTATGATTTGAAAACAATGAATATCTTACGAAGACCGTGTTGGCATTCTTGTCGCAAGAACGCAGTAAAAGGGATCAAAACATTGTTGGGCCTTCCAAAGTTGGTAACTTAAGCCGTAGACTAGTTAAAATAAATAACGATTGAGAAATCCGCGTCACCTTATTGTGACAGAAATGCACGCTCCAGACGTTAAAACGTTCAAAACGGACGTCTCTTGAATTCCCCCAGATTATTTCCCTGAATAATTGAGCAATCTTATTATGTATGTGAGAATGACATGTCATTGCGATTTTGTTTTAGAAAGCGAATAAACAGCTTGTATAATGTTTAGTAATAAAGACATTTGTACGTAAACAAGCGCAGGGCGAAAGCTACATTTACTGAACGAGATAAGTTTCAAACTAGAAACATTACTTTAAGGAGATTATAGTATGTACATAAAGTACAATCTTAAGCAATATATTTAAGATTATATTCCATTCTAAGCAAAGATTATAAGAGCTAACGAACTTGAGTTTATTGCGACAGTTAATGTTATGCCTGGGAAAATTAATTACATCGGTACCTGACAAAAACTAAAACCATCGTTAGTTTTAGCGACAGCTGCAAAAAATTACACACAAAAAGAGTGACTCGACTAAAAAAGTCTAATCAAAAGCAAAAACTAAAAATCTATTTACCGAATAAACCCGAATTTTGTAATATAAATTAATATTTGGAATGGCATAGTTATTTCGCAGAGCTCTTGATAAAATTCAAACGGTATTGCTTCCTAGGATCCCGTGGCGGTATTTACCTGTTGGTGGGAAAGAGGCTTGGCTCGCTTGGGAGCCCTCGAGGCCTTCGTTCTCTCGATTGGCCTCGCGCCACCGCCCCAGGCTAACCGACCTGGCCTAACCACCGGTTCTTGCTGCCTTTTTACATTCGAAACGATGTTGGTAATAATAATGTGTGGTATGATAGAATTGAAATTGGTTTATAATCGATTCCAAATGTGGTTTGAAGTTGTGATTGCTTTTGTGATCTGTGAACCAGGAAGAGTGTATTGATATTTAGTTGTTTATGCTTTTGTATTTGATGTTAGGTTTATTGTAGTTCGTCTGCTTTTTTTAAACTTATTAAACTGTTACAACTTCTCCAGATAAAGTCTTATTTTGCAGAATAGAACAAGAAATATTTTTATTTACAAATCAGTTCCCAAATCTATTTGTAGAAAGCATTACTTAGGATACTTGTATCTAATATTAGGTATTATTATGCCTAGGTTGAGCTACTTTTCTGGCACAATAATAGTGAAATAACAAGCTGATAGCTCAAGGCGTTTGAAATAAATCATAGTTACCACGCATGCTTAACATTTTATGTGAATGGAGGATTCAACGATTCATATAATATTTTAAGCTTTAGATAATATAGTTAAGTGTCATTTTAAAGAAACAAACAAGAATGTATATTAAAATTTATGCACGATTAGCGTTAGTAAATTGAGATATAAGTTTTGGCGAGGCTAGCTTTAAAATCATCATAATTAAAGAGCAACTAATTTCGCATTATTTCCAGTTTCTGCGATTTCCTTAGTAACAAATAATAATCTAGATGCAGGACGTATAAATAAACGTACAGTTATCAGAACTCTAGATACTCGAGAAACTTATAAATGAAGTGGTTATAGAAATAGGGCATGAAATACAACCATTATGCGGTCTTATTAGAGATTCAAATATTCAAGCGAGGAATAGTGGCATACATACATATATGTATATAGTATGTATTTATTCAGCATGTAATATGAAATTTATTGATGCCGTGTAGGCAGTGATATTGTTCATAGTTCTTTATGATACAGGAAATCTTGGGAACCGAGCCGTGATTTAAGACGTGTGGAATAAGCTGACATTGACAAAATTACTATCATCGCCCACATTTTCTCAAGATAAGTGTTAACAAAACTAAATATATGGGATTGGATTAGAATTGGTAGTAAAACTTAAAGGAGAATATACCAATGAACCTCAAGCACCGTACATTTTAACAATGCGTCCTACCTGTGATCGTATATGACGCGGAGATCTCGGCGCTGGCGAGATGATAGGCGGGGCCCAAAGTCCTACAATAAAGGCCACGAATTGGGCGCAGAAATGTCGGTGAGCATAAAATGAAATGGCATGATGATTTAGCTAAGGTCTCTGGAAAGGATTGGATACGGAAGGTCCAAGATCGTTCGAAATAGCGTGCATATGAAGAGACATTCATCCAGCCTAGGATAGCAGTAGGTTGCAGATAAAGTAATATTTTTGTTTGTATATAAGGCATTTTAAAGAATTCCATATGGTTTTAATACAATATAGAAGAAGATGGATTGGTTAGCTTTATCCAAATCAAGATGTATATATAAGACTTGAAAGAAGTCCTGCAAAGAGTTATGAATATAAAACTAATTTGAGATAACGACAGACAACAATCAAAAACTTGATTGATTTTTGAATTCACACAAATATAACATTTTCATATACCATAATAGCAGGTATTTAACATAAGAATGCGAATACTTCCATTCCCAGAAACAACATCAATAAGAGACCTGTTCAATCTAATCAATTTTTTATAGACATGTAACACTATGGTTAGGATAACACTTTTTTGTTGTTAATGCGAAACGTCGTGCAGGATATAAAATATGTAAATCGATATAAGAATCGATGAAGTAGCGCTAGTTTCTGAATATGAATATTGCAGTTACCATCCTATTACCTTGATATGTGATGCTTCGATATTTCGATTTGCTATTTTAAACTAGTTTAACGGTCATGATTTTTTTATTTCGGAAAATTTTTGAATAAGTCAGAAGGAATATATCAATAATAGCAGTTTCAATTTTATATACTCTTAACTTATATGCTTTAAGTAAGCTTACTTATTTTATGTCATTTGAATAGTTTCATGTCTTTATGAAAAAAAAAGCGCAGAAAACGCTGCCGAGACGAATTCGATACTTTCCGTACAGAATAGCAGATAACTCATAAAACAGATCAGTGAAAGGAGATGGAGTAGCCCTTTGCCCAACAGTATAATCACATAAATAAAAAAATACATGATGGCCTTAAACTATTATCAATACTAATCCATTCATTTCAATCCTTAATTTATTTTGGGAAAAATCTAAAATCCTGGTTACACACTTGAAAATATTATATTTCAACTTAATCCCGCACGCGTCGTTCTAAGCGCACCATACGCAGTCGCATGGACCGTGGGCAGCTCACGTGTAGATACCATCGCAGGTAATAGGATAATATGACGCCCCATCACCGTTTAGATGTTACAGATATCGATTTTAATATCCATATTTTCATTGAGGAGCATTATACATAACATTTTTCTAATTGAAATTTTCAAAACTGACATTAACAACAGATTTAGCAAACTATTATTCTAGGATTATAACTAAATAAATACGTAATACTAGGTCAAAAACAAAATCTTATTCAAAACTCGTTTTAAAATCGTTCCAAAAAAAAAGGTGTCACAATAACTGATACCTAATAAGACAACTAGCCACGAGATTAATTCTAGATCACAAATCGGTAGCAGATCAAAGGCGTATCGGCATTGACCTTAACTGCGCGGGCGCAGTACGAATCGATTCAGATCCGACCAATGGGGGCGAGACGATGCTCAAACATGGCGGCCGATGACCTGACGCTGGACAATTTGCATACCTAGTTGCATCACCAGTCATAACTAGTTTGATGATATGATTTGTTCCGATGATTGTGTGTGAGACAATGTGTAAATGACAGTTAATTTTTAAATTATGATCTAGATTTAAAACATAGCAAAGCATTGTCTAATGGTATTATAAATTATATATACACTAGAAGAATTTTTCGAACACAGTATTGCTATCATCAAGATAAATGAAACGACAGCCATATATTATAAGTGACTGTCAACAGCTGAATACAAAAAGGTGAAGACCAAGCTCTAAGATGCATAGTTCCAGCTGAGAACTGCTTTATGTTGCAGATAATAAAAATAATATTAGCTCAAAAATGAAAGACGCAAAAAAGACAATGTCAAAACAAAACATTGCTAGTATCAGTGAAATGCTAGAAATGCACAATGAAATAAATAAGACAATATTAACTGCATATCTCATAGATATCAAAGTTAGGGTTATTAAAGTACCATAGTTAAGTATGTATGATTCATCAACACGTTAGACGGAGGTAGAGGCAGGTGCCCGCCCAGCTTTCAAACTGTCATTATTAAAGAGGGTTGCCGCTTTGAATGGGTAATTAGCTTTATTTGAGAAGGCGATTATAATTCGTATGGACTATTGATAAGATGTGATGAGAGCAAAAAGTGCATCTTTAGATTTATTTTATCATTGGCTTATGCTTGAGTATTGTTAATGATTTATATATGAATTTTATTGTCTCTAATATCAAGTATAAACGTAGAGTGGGGCAAAAGATAATACTTTTAATTTTAATCCATAACCTTACTCAGTCTAGAAAGACAAAATATACATAACTCTAAAGCCAATAAAAACAAGTTCAGACATTTCCTTATAAATCCTCCCATATTCCAAACTCATATAACACCATAGGCGACCTCAATTACCCATCAATGAAAGTTATGGATCAATCCTATGGTTAAATCACACACCAATAAAGTTCATGGCACCAATCCATCTTGGGAGACCAATTTGTGCACCAATAGGGTACGAAGTAATAAAATCTTCTAATATATCAACATAAATAAAAAGTCGGTAACAAAAATCAAAAGATATTCAAATTTCTTTATAGCAAGATAAATTGAATATTCCTATTACAATCGTGTTGGTTTCAACGTCGCACGAATATGTGAACATTTACAAATTGACGGATCTAAGCATAGATTTAAATAAATCTTGTTTTATGAGTCAACAAGCACTGCAGATTTTTATTTATAAATATACCTTTGGACAACAGACAACTGGTATGTAACGGGGTATCCTTCGCTACGTGTTTGATTTTTAAACTGTCCCTGGGGTTGAGGAAAAAAATCAATTTGATTTTATTATGATGTCCAACTAAGAATACATCTTATTTTTCTTTGTATTTAAGCCTCATGATTCTTTTCTTCTATGACTAAGATTAACTACCACTACAATATCATCTTTCTTGCTTTCAATTTCGCGAAGTCCCCCAAACACCCCCATTCTTGTAACCTTTCAACAATAGAAACTAGACAAATGTAGATAAGTGGAGCTTCGACCGGTACAGACACTACACGGATATGGTTTACAGCTAGGACAATCACATAGGTTTAGAGATTGCTCCGTGAATAAGTAATCACTAGTTTCTAAAGATTAACATCATTGTGGACCAATTTCCACGGTTTGGGAATTGTATAGATGGCCATTGTTGTATAGATTAGATATACGCTAATCAATAAATCTACGCTTATCCATTAGACGCTAAGCCGAGACGGTCCAGAATGTCATTTCACAATTGTTAGTGGCAGTCAAAAATCTCAAAGTCAACCCAACCAGTGTCTCCTTATGGATATGGAAATTGTCTAGATATTGTGTTGAGGATATCTGATGACAGTCGCTTCTTGTAAAATACAACATATTTGAGTAAAGGCTGTAATAATTATGGCCGATGAAATTCCTTTCATTTCAAGTCGCTAAAATTGGACATTAAAGTTGTTTTTTTTTTGACATTTTCTTCGTTTTCTCATAAACTTGTTCATTATCTTGGTCATAGTTATAAAGAAAGATTACTTAACGCTTTAAGTTACGTTCGAGGATTTAATCCAAATTGTATGATTAAAACTTAAGCAGCTTTGGACGCTATCAACGAGGACCGTTAAATTGATAATATGGAGACAGGTTGGATTAAGGGATTAAAAAATACATTTTCACACAAATTACTCTTAGGCCTCTGACGTAATTTACTCGGCTTAAATAAGTATATTTTCCACGTTAGGTAAAAACTTAATAATTTTATGTAACAATCTCTCTGATACATGAATAATGCAAATAATAAAAATTAAAGCTATTAGTAGGCATAATTTATTTGGACATTTATAATGTAAATAAGAACATTGGAAACTTGATCACGTCCCAAATCTAAATTAGCCTAAATGAAAATTCATGATCAGATAATGATCTAAAAAAAATTGATAAGCCGAGGTGTACCACTAAATCTTTAACAAAAATATACACTAATAAATTAATGGGACCTACATTGGTGAAAGATAATGCTGAATGAAATTGAAAATAACTTAATCGATGAATCTCAGATCCTCATGTCCTCTCGTCATTGGTCGATATCTTGGCTCATCCTTCGCTGTATTCCAGCTTATGACACTATTTATTTTGTTTTTTTAATATAATACAATTGCGGGGGCTTATTCAAATGAACTCGGTAATCGGTCGACGGCACCGTATTAACGCTTTTTACGGCATTATTGAGCCCAAATTGAGAGTGCAAGCGATTCCGACCAACCGCAGAGATTGTAATTTGTAAGTAATCGTTTCGAGTTCTTTATTGAAAAGAATTGCTTTAGCGCACTTTGTCCCTTTTTGATTTTTAGATCAAGTCATATATTTGGATATGAGTATGCAATTTTTAGGATCATCAGTCATTTCACTAACTTCATTAATATTTTTGTGTTAGAGGGAAGTTTGTGAGATACCTGGCGCATTTTATTTTCTATATATTGACATGCTACTAGCCTGTAAGTTTGTAAAATGGTCCATCGCTTTCTTCTCTCCACTTGCACCAACTAAAAGTGTTGTTTTACCGAAACTCATTTTAATTTTATTAACATTCAAGCACTGTGCTTGTTTCAATGGACGATATCAGGAATACATAATTACTAATGGACTTACGTCCAAATTAGAGGGACCTTTAATATCAGTTGGTATTATTATCTCTTGAATAAATTTTAATATACCAAAGCATTCCGGGACGATTAAAAATTAAGTATCGTCCAATAAATTTTCACTTTTACGATCTTTTATCTTTTATACGTTCGGTTTTTTATTTGATGTTGGATTTTCGCATAGAACCTTGTTGGTATATTGTATTTGAGATGTGTTTTATGGATTTTAAAAACATACATAATTAATTTGAACTTTTTTTATTGCCTCCGTTGAGTACATTGAAAATGAGATTATATAAATCTGTCGCTCGTAAATTTCATCTTAATTCATAACCTATTTTCAGTCAATATAATTTTAAGTGGTATGTGCTTATAGACTTTCCAAACCCAAATCTCACACCAAATATAAATTTACAAGTACTCATTTACAATCAAGACAACCACGAATCGAATAAATATAGTATGTTTACAATACAAGCAACAATATTATGACTCATCGCATCCATACAATCGATTGATACCCCACTCGATGTCAAATCGATACCTGTTCAGTTCAACTCCAGAGAGGCACGAACACTTTTTTTCTAAATAAATATCCAACGAATCGATTTGGAACTTCATCTCCGAATGTTTACTTAGTAACAGTCCGTTTTGAGAAATCGATTATAATAACGCCTAACACTTTTGAATATCGACCTTCAAGCGTTGAGCATAAAGTAAAATTTTCTTCGTGATGCGCTAATGTCATTTCATCATCCGAGTTACTTGTTAAGGAGATTGAGGTCTTTTCTTGAAAAAATAAAGGTTCAATTTGGTTTAGCAGATCATATGGTCCAAGTGCGACATCCGCAGCGGACATTTCGAAGCAATTTATGGAAAGATAACATAACTATTGAACGAAAGTATTCGGATAGGAAACTGACGAAATACACTTTCAAAGTAATCAAATTACATTCAGAAAGCAATAGCTGATTATAAAATTGTAAATAAATACTCTTTGGTTACATAAGTATATTACAGTCAATTGGAATGTAAGTATTAAACAGTAATAAAAAAATTACCAGTTACTTTTTTATATAACGCTTATTTGCACACTTGCTAAATTAAGAAAAACATAAAAGTTGACCCAAAATAGTCTCTTTTTGTGGATTGGTCCGGTGGTTTATGAAATATTTGATCATTTTTTATAAATGAATAATTTTTTTGGCTTTCATATCGATTCTGACACCTCGGTTGAAACGAACAACACATCTTCATTACACATGGTACCTTGACCTAATTATCGTAATATTTATTAGAAATACACCCAATCTCCTAACATAAAGTTCATCTATTTAATTACAGAAACCGACAATCGATCCGGGCAACGACTTTAACCTGTTTTAAGGGCTATGTTTGTGCATGCCCCACAAACATAGCCCTTATAACAGGTTAAAGTTCAGCGACAATGTGTTATTGCAAACTGTTACACCTGCATAGACAGACAGAAACACAGTATATTTTTCAAAACACTTCTCGCAGTCCGTAAACAATACAAGATATAAAAGAAATAAATCGTATTTTGAGTTGAGTTATAAAGAGACTGAGTATATAGGATAATTTGCGGTCTTTCTTGCAAACCACAAGCAGAAGCTACATGTATTGGGACAATTTTGGATTTTACAACCAAAATTATCGTTCTGGATGTTGGAATTTCTGTTGAAATTTAACCAACAACAAGAAAAACCTGAATGACGCGCATGTAAGATCACTTTTCCGCACTTCAAAGAACCGCAGTGTTATCAAAACACTCTGAAATGACATTCCAATCAATCCATTTAAAGGTTTCGATTAATATTCTGCGTGCACGCATTACTCAGTCGAATCAATCACATTGATTGGTGGTACAATTTAATAATTTACAATACCGACCGTTTTCAGTTGCAATAACTTCCAATTAAGGCCCGTCATGTCCAAGATGGTTGATCAGACAATGGCGAAAGATACGATAGCAAAAAGCCAGTCAACTACTGCATAAAAACAGTAAGTAGCTTTTGAAGTAGATAAGAGAACAGCCATTAAACAATAGTATTGATAAAGAAGCGTGATATCTTTAAGACCTAACAATTTTAAACATTCAGATTACTTTAAATATTGAGTCCAGATGAAATTGATTCCTGTTAATAAGATTCCCCAATAAGCCCGACAAAAAATCGATCGAGTTGTTGGAAAGAAAGTAAAAATTATCGAAACAATGATAACAAAAGTCAATTAACACACAGAAACAGAGAAAAGGGTACATTGTAAGTGTTGAAAGTACTAACAAAAATATATAGCGTGACATTTAGTAGCAGTTAAGTTTAATATTCGTTAAATAGTAGCATCAGTTAAAATGCGGCAGCTGTTAAATATAGTTAATTAGTTATACGACATGGGAATGTTATTAAATGGAGCACGAGATGATGTAATTTACGAAGTTTTAGATTAAGTGGTTGTGCACGGAAAATATTTTGTTTAGGTTGGTAGAGAAAGACATCTCATTTCCCTTATGAATGTTTACGATCAAATAACCAAAAGATTTTATTACAAGAAAGTATGCATAATATTGATGGATCTCTGGGAGCCAGGGTTGACACTAAAGATATAAACAAAACAAATTTTGATTTCTTGGACTCGTGTCTTTTTCTCAGTAAGGCAGCTTGTCATAATAATACCATACTATTACTCGCTATATCCCATGGCGTTTTAACAGTTCATGCGCGACGTTATTTCAAGAAAGATGCTACAAATATTTTATCATGAGACCTTAGCTCACTAGTATCACGGATTTAAAAAGATCGTGCGTAAATAAACGGTCGATGCTGAGTAAACAGTGGTATAAGACATTTAGTCACGGTTTGGGAGTAATCTAAATCCGAAATTAGTTTATTTTTTGTCCAGTATCTGGACACTGTCCCGTCACGTCTTGGGATCGGTGAGACAGTGAGGGCTATTGAAAGAAAGATAATAATCTATTCCAAATAGATTAATAACTTGGTTTCTTTTGAAACAGTATAAGCTTACTTCGTAGAGTAAGGTAACACAGTCGTAAAAACTTTAGAAGCTTGAAGTTTGGATTCAAATGATGCAACATTTATTTGAGATTCAGTCACGGTCCTGATTGTATATAAGCAATTCTTAAAGTGATCAAATATGAACGCAGAGTATTCAAATGACCTAAGAGTCATAAGGTCACGACGAATAGACTCCTATAACGGTGGTCACAAACCAAACATGAGATAAGAAGAGCAAGAATAATATGTACATTTCTAAACCAATAGACCTCTTTGGGTAAAGGTTAGTGACCTAGTGTTGGTATTTACATAAATCGTTCATGATGCGATGACTGACAAATGATGAGAGTGATTCTGCGTGGTTGATGCTTTAAATTTTGAGTTTGAGTTAAAGTTCAAGAGTTGCGTAAAGGCGCTGACACATGTATTTCTTTGATCGTATCTTGATCAAATATGGGCGGCGTTGATTGCACTCGATTTTTGTTGTATGTAATATGTTAATGGTTTTTTGTGTTGCTATATTTTTTTGTATACTTAATTCTAACCTATTTTGTTTGGTTCTAATAATGTCATGGAGTGACTATGGCTTATTAATAATAATCGTTATTAAGGCTTTGGTATAAATATAAACATTTGTAATTACAATTACGTATTTGTCCAATATTCACTAATCAGCAGAAAAAAATAGAATTCAATTAAAGTTATTTTAGAGAAGACATCACGTGTTTGAGAACATTTTAATACAGGATTCCGGTTCATGTATGCGTCAGAAATAAATAATTATGGAAAATTATGAGTATTACTCAATAAATTGATGAATGAACATATATAATTAATAATAATAATAATAAGATGATGCAGAAGGCAGTGCTTCTGGACACGGCCCACATTGTTAGGAGGTTCCTCTCTCTGGGGCCCTGACCACCGGTAGCTTGGACCCTGCTCCCGATACCAGTGGGCTACTATTTTTTATATTTTTAAATGTTTTTCAATTTTTTATAAAAATATTTAAAAATGTATCTAATATGTAAGTTAAAATAATAAATGAAAATAATAATAATAAATGCAGTTGCAATATGACTGTACCCTAAACCATCATCCGGTCGTTAGATAACAATTTTATCCACGACTCTATGAATCACAGCATAGTTCATGTAGCCATGTTATTGGATCGGCACGTGTTGATCTAACCATTGTGTAGCTCGCAGGAAGTACAGTAGGAGACGCATGTTGTAAAAATATTGAAGCTAGAAGAATACCGAGGAAGATATACAAGTCTTTCTTAGGATATTAAAACTGATTTACTAATAATTAACAGCTGGGTATCTGGTTTCAAGTTATCGTTTTATAAACCAGCTACTAGTTATATAATTAACAGAGCATAAATATGTCTTAGGGGTTAGCACTAATTGACAAAACATTTGTGCTTTCACATCATGTAAAATTATAACAGAAGTAGGAATAGCTAGCGGTTAAGTATTCATTCAGAAATATAAAATACAGTAATTGTTCTATATTACTCAAGACAATAAATAACACAAATTATAAAAAAGCCTTTGACATTAGCCACGTTGAAATTGCGCCATATTACATCAATATGTGTGAAACGAAAGCATGCGTGCGCGCAGGTTAGCGCTAACCTAACACACCATTGTTCTCGCGTTGCACTGCTACAGAATTGCGTGATACACGCCAACTGGCGAAAGTCAGTAAACAACACTAGGCATTAATAGGGATGTGCCATAGTGGGAAATGATTAATCGAGTAAATACAGACAGTTAGTACAGTTAGGCAGACAGTTAATGTTAGAGAATTCATGCACTAGACGGCTTCAACCAACGACCACTTGTACCGACGATCAGCAAGGAAACCATTACAAGCCGCGTGGATAATAAAAATGAATCAGCTTTGTATAGTCTACGGCGCGTGGGCTTTCTTGTGCGACCACATTTGCAAACCGTCCATACAGAATGAAGTCAGGATTAATATTGTTATAGTAGTCTAGACAACTAGTGCATCAGCTCCTCTATAACATCATACTGATATGATGGAGCCAATGCTTTAATAAATGTCAAGCTTTTAATGAACCTTGGCTATAACTGTTTCTGTGAAGCTGACCAAAGAACTAAATCAGGTACTGTGCACACCAACTTTAATAATGGATGTCTTCATATTCCTTGCAATGATTATATAGCTATAAACTGAAAAATCTGCAAGCTTCGTACAACTTTGATTTGTGTCTATAAGTTACATCCCTACAGGGGTTCAATTTTGGAAAAAATAAATAAATAAATATGAAATTCGTAGAACCTAAATACTACGTTGTCTAATTATCAAAATCGTAATAACAAACCATCCTTTTAAGAACAACAAAAATGAGATTACGAGAAATCATATTTTTTTAAGTAAAACGATACAGATACACGATACACGATACAGGAAAAATACGGAATTTTTTCTGTATCGTGGGTGTATTTACAAACATAAATTATTACATACAAAAACACCCAGACCCGGAACAACTACCTATATTTCATACAAATATTTGTACCGTTGGGGATTAAATCCACAACACGTAGCGTAGAAGCCGATCGCTCAGCCGCTACGCCAAACGTACCGTCAAAGCTTAGATGCATGTGGAAATACTATATAGTTGATAGGTACTACTAATTCGCATCGATCTTGAACGTAAACGAAATTTTACAAGCGGCACATCTCGTTCAACCTATTGATGAATTACCAGCGATCTACAACTTTTCTACTCTTGGTTTAATTAATGATCATGGTACAGCTATTGTACCAACGGTATTGCAACATCAGCTAATGTTAGTGTTTTATTGCTCTGTAAAGTCTCATGTCCATTGTTTTCTATTCGAACATAATTAATTTAAAATGTTCGTTGTTTGAGGGTCACGTCATTTTGATTGTGAGAATGAATGCATACTGTTAGAAAATATATGTTCATTCATAACAAAATTACATTGATAAACTCTCGACATGTTGTATGGGTCGCTGTCATATGGATTCATTGAATTGGCTTTCAGAATCATGTTAATGATTATTTGCATTTAAGATACATAATATAAGTTCTTGAATTCTAATTTAGTATTTCGTGTTGTTCTTGTCCAAAATCTACTAACAGTCAATTCTGGTTATTAAGAGTTCCAAATGTAAATTCGTTTTATTTTCAGTGTCTTATATGTCACAAAATAAACAATTTGATTTGCGAAATGTCACTTTTTGCATCTCATTACTATAACTTGATAAATATCTACTACGTTTTTTACATTTTTTAACAATTTCTTCTCTAGCGATATCTGTCAGTCATTCACGAGAACAGTAACACCCATTATCATGTGCAGAAGGTATATAATTGTTTTTAGCATTACAGTTTGTTTCAATATACCTGATGGACTTCTTACGTCGTTTAGACTCAACTGTCAATCAAATTCAATCACTAGGATATATGGAATATAGTTTGAATTATTTAATAGCGACGTGTTCTTGTTTTGCTACAACAAACGTCGCAAGCGCTGCTTGTAGGGTTGACTAAAGAGACAATAGCTATGATGCAGATATAACAGTACTAAATCTAAGTTACAAAAATTACATAACATACCATCACGCCTGTATTCCCTAAAGGGTTAGACAAAGGTACATTAATGGACACAAACAGTTTGCCGGTATGTTAAGGTCCCATATAGTAGGGGCGAGTCATTGCCCAAATCCAAGCTCCAAGCTGTTACGGAAAATGTTATATTTACAGATATCCGGAGCTGAAAAATGGCGTAAAACAACTCCAACTTAACTTTAACCAACACTGATTATTATAATTAGAGGTTTTCGGTATCGGGAGCATATTTTGTAGTTATAAGAATTGCAGCCGAAGAGTTGCAGCTGAACATTTTAAAACAGAACCCGATACTCCTGATCATCAACCATTGTTAGGGTTCCCACCATCCTCTATGAGAAAGTTGAGTATTCATTATTGCTTTGACCATAACCTCTATAACCACAATCGCTATATCGAAATATGTGGTTAGTATGGCAACCCTGTTCATACCATAAATCGTGATTCACCGTCGCTATTATTTCATTAAACATATAATTGATAGTTTCAGATGTTGTAATACAGTTTAGATACGTTACGCGCCTTACTATTAAGAACATACTGAAGGTACACTACCTTGTGTGACGTATAAAGTTTCATACTTCGGTATAAATAGGTGTGTTTCGTGACGCTGACCGATAACGGCTCCCATTTACAAGAAAAAATAGTTGTGGGCAAAACGAAATAGGCCACCTCCACCATAAAATTAAGTTTCATTAGGTTAAATAAGGCATAATTAAAATAATAGCTACAGCGTTCATCAGTATAATATTTAAATACACAAAATCTCAGAAAAAAATCTCGTGATTGAATCCTTTTAACAGTGATTGGTTTAAGACTGGTAATTATGATGATGACAAAGTCAAAAACCCTCTCAACAGGTGCTGTTTTTAGAATCACATTCGCCAATCAGTAGACAATATGCAGCGTCTAGTTATATCAGTTTCAAATAGGAATTAATATTTCTCCTAGTGAATTCTTATGTTTCAAGACGATATCAGATGGATTTAATTTTACCTAACGTAACGTCAGTATATTCTGATCTCGCCAGTACCGTTTTGTGGGTGGCAATATATACATGTAGTCCGACTTACCAATATTATTTAAATGTACTGAATGAGTGATTAAATAACTCTATACATCATGTCTTAACAATCGCATTGTTGCGCGCAAGACGATCATTAGAGGTATTCGTTAAGATCTGATCGTCAACGACGATGTGATAATGATACTGATATTAAAACAGGGCAAATGATTAATCAGTCCATCGCAAGAATTTGTAAACTTTTATTTCTGAAGAATTTAAATAGATCTATTTATATTGAGGAAGTTTAGATTTTAGTTAAATAAGAATTTGTATCAAATTATGTAAAGGTTGGCATACATTTCTAGAGTAGATAATAATAAGAAAATTACTTTTATGTCATAAAGTATAAACGTGAATAAAGAAAGGTTTTTAACCAAAAATGTTACTGTTAAAATAACTGGTACGGGTGGAAATAACTTCAAGTGAACCCTTCGTGCTTACTCATGTGGTCTTAGACCATTAAGACATATGACTGTGGAAGATAAAAACATGGCGACCGAATGAGACGTGCTTCATGCATCGAGATAGGCGCGAGCGCAGGTGAATTTTCACGGAAATCGTACCAATATATCATAACAAACATGTACAGCTTTTATTACATGGTAATAAGGTTGAACTTCATATAAAAATTGGAGGTTCTATGGTGGTTTCGGCATCACTTTTTAGTGTAAGTCCAAGTTCTTTATTACTTATGTTGTCGTCAAGATAACCACGATAGTACGACAAAGGTTCACTGACAATGTTTTTATAACTGTCTTTATTACAGAAAATAGTTAGTGTTCTTATGTCTTCTTGGAATAAAGTAACTGTTACAATCATTTTATTTTGTTTTAGTGAAGAATTCTTATGACTTTCTTTACCTTAAAGTTCTTGTTTAGGATTGGTGACGAGTTACAAACTATCGCCTTCCACCATTACTAAATCATCGCCATTTGCAACTACTACGTGATTTGTGTCTATTTGTCCGAACTAATGCCAATATCGTGTAGATCGTAAATATTGTATTCCTATAGATACACAATTTGTACAATAAATAGATTGATTTTACTTTGATTCAGCTGTATTAAGTATTTATACGTATTTAGTAATATCAATATTGTTCCAATCACACACTAGCTGAGCTGCAAATTGTATTGTATCTAAATTTTTATTACATTCATTCAATACTGTGGCACTTTTTGTTTCTAAGATAATATATTTAAATAACCAATGGCCAGTTATACCGAGCAATAACGTCTCAATAACGTTTATCTATACAATCATTTTCAATTATTTAAATTTCATAGACACTAAATTTGGATTCCAAGACCTTTGTATCGATATAATGAACGCCATATCAAGATATTGTATCATTAATGGGGTATATTTCGAGATGCCAGGTAAGACGAGTTCCGCTTGCATTTAGCTGTCAGGGTCCCGATAATCTTAAATGATCATGATTATTACATTTATTGAACATTTGATATCTACTTTAATCCTTGTATCAATGATTTCAACCGATCCCAAGTTGGTATGTGTTACTTGCTATGTACTTATTATACTTGCAATATAGGTACATAGCAAGTAGGCGTATAATGGAAATTTATTATGTTATTACATATTTCGTATAACTAGTCGGTTTTTCACAATCGCAAAGCTCTTTTATCAATATTACCACAACAATATGCGTAAATGGAACATGACACATGACGATGCTTTATAAAAACTAATAAATGTCTAGTATGTCTATTTGTTTATAATATCTTTTTCATCTCTGAAAGCATATAAAATCCAAAATTCCCGCTAACTACACAAAAAGATCACAATACCACATTTCACACAATCCGCATCGTTAACGACAATACGATGTGATACAGATATCGCTGAGCCGATTGCGCGGGCGCAGCGAACGAGCCCATAAATGGCGTCGCGACCGTTCATTAGGACTGATCCAGCTGACTTGATGAGGCTTGATGTTTGATTCAAATGCCTGACTGTCGTGATTGTTATTATTGTTTTGTTTGAAAAAGCCTACATAGATAAGGATTATATTCTTTGTATATAATGTAGTAAAACTACAAAGAATTGAATGGATAAACGTGCATAATAGGGACCGTGCATAATTAATCAATTCATAAGACTAAACTTATAAAATGCAAGATGTCTGACTTCATTCAATACATAAAAATTAAAAATGTTGAATAATTTAGCAAAATGCCAATCAAAATAGTTTTTTTTTTTCTACCATAGTCACTATAATATTTCTACAAAATGTTAAGGCCACTAGACGGCCTCAGATAAACGAGCAATAATTTGTTTTCTGACTGACAAAACAAATAGATACACATTCTCTTTATGAGAACAAAGAAAATATTCTAACTTATTAGTTAAAATATTTTAATGAAGGCTAATAAATTATTTTAAACTATGTCAAAAGTATATTGTATAACTATAGTGACTTTTACATGATCATATTATACTAGTCTTACTTAAAACTGTTACTGTTACTTAACAATCAATAAATCACAGTTAGAGGCAGCGATAACATGAACATTCATAGCACAAAATGCTCTAAAATCTATTTAATTAAAGGACATAGACCTAAGTACTCCACATGCTCCAGTTTCACCAAAGGACGAGGGAACGGAGCCATTCTAAATGTGATAGCTAGCTAAATTACAATACGGTAAAGGGAATCGATGTTCGCAATGAGAACAAGCATTGATTCAATTTGAATTGTAGTTGAATTGAGAAACTTTAATACGGTTATAAATTTATATTGGAAACTGGTACGAACATGCCATCAATTTAGGGAAATGGATAAGACAAGCAATAGGACTATGGGCAAAGTGCTAATGCTGTCTACATTACAACCAAACTATACATTTAGGAACAGTTAGGTCAGTAAAAGCACCTAGTATTAGTATATGCAGCAAAGCGCATTTAGATAATAAACCAAAGATGGTACATAAAGAAGTATTCCTGCTAAATAAAGTTCGTAATTCTATTCCCTTAACAGTTAAAATATAATAATAATGGCATGTGTATATTCTTGGCGAGAAAATTGGTTAAGCCACCATCCAGCACTTAATAACCCTCTTAAAAGTTAAGAAGTAACTTCACACGAGGCTAAAACAGATATTAATGCAAATGCCGCCATCAAACGTCCGCTGAACATCTGCCAAATACCAAACGTGAATACGTAACTAAATCATCGAGGTCTGATAATCATATAAAAAAATGTGCAAAAAATCGGTCCGCCCGTGACCAGGGAACATAGGACCTCTGATATGCATCTGCCGAGGTTAGTTTTATTTGAATAAGATGATAGGCATTGTGTTAGGCTTAGTCGAAGGCCTGTCGTTGATCTATTGATAAGCTAGTATCTCAAAAATAAAGGTTGGTATTCACGTATGTTTTCGAAGCAAAAGCCAAGGATAGAAGAAGGAAGGAAGCTTAGGTTAAACGAAAAAATCTATTTATTCTCTCTTCTCCCTCTTCTCTCTATTCGAAAGAATTTTATTAAATCTATCATTTCGCACGGTTCTTTTCTGGTAATACCCTCACTCTTTTAATGTATAGGGAAATGGTTGTATTATTCAAATATTTGATATATTCCTGTCATAACTCAACTGATTAACACCATGTTTTGACACGTTCGATAAAACATCATGAATATCTTCACCGGCTTAATCCATAGATTTGAATTTTTACTAAATGGGTGTTGTCAGGTGCACAATTATTGGAAGCCCATAGCTTCTTCCAACATCTTTTCCTTGGGTTAAAAGTTGTCACTTCATTTTTCTTGTCTAATCCTATTATTGCCTATACGTTTGTACTTTTTTCTTCAGTCATATTTACAAATTGTTTAATTAATCATTCATATTTTCTATATTTAGGAATATTTTTCATCTTTTACTATACCAGGATTATTATGTGCATCCCGAGATCTGACTTCAATAGATGGCGTACAAATTCTAAACGTTGGATATTCCTAAAACGTTTCTAGCCTAAAGCTAAGCTAAAGGGACGTATTACCGTTTACGAAATTCAAGCTGAGCCAGTTATGGTGCTCTTATACTAAATGCCTATTCAACTTGCAACAGAAGCACACATTTGCATGTACCAACTTCATAAGGCCAGTCTGCCTATAATGACTCAGTATGTACAAGTTGCCGACCGAGCAAAGATTGTATCACATTATTTATAGCATAAAGTCATGGTTCAATACCTTTGGGTTTATTATTATTCATTGGTGCTGTGTAGGAAATCTTTTGCTGCTCTAAGGCAAGTCTGATAATGACAAAGTGTAAACTGTAGTCTGCTTCGAATTTATGCCTACGGAGCTAAGCCTACAAGAGTGTTGCTATTGCTAATATATATATTTTGATCGATCTACAATGTTATTTGTTTACGTTCGTCATTCATTGAAGCGGAAACTAATTTACCTAGATGACAGCTTTATATTCATATGAAAAGTACCGTATCTAAGATTTGGAGTCGCCGGAATCCAATCAGAAACATTTATATTCACTTAATAGTTAGACGCCACTAATTTTCTATCACCGTTAATGGCCTGCACCGGTAGCAGAATAAATTTCTTGTACCAAGAAGATAAATAAGGAATAATATTTGAAATCACGGTAGCGTCCATTATAGTTGTTTCATAATTTATTTGTGGGTCCAGCGATAAATAAGCGGCCGTCTATGACTTTTTATCGAAAAATGCCTTCGGACAGGATTCCCTAAAGTTTAAACGAATAAAATTACTTTGGTTGGAATTTCTCCGAGACTTCGTGCGTGGACGATCGTTTTGGTGCTATTATCTGGGGAACCGGTTTGTTTGGGCGAATTTGAGACAATGGCGGCGGTTTGCGCGTGCGCATATACGTGATTCGTTGTTCCGGGACGGTGCGGTGTATCAAGTTTATTTCGCTGCGAGCGTTGTATGAAATAATATATCATAATTTTATGCATCATACGTTGCTTTAAGGTCTGTTGGTATGTACGCATCGATTGTTCAACAAAGACAAGGGAAAACAATTCCTCTGGCTTTGATTTGTATAAGCAAGCTGGAATAGATTACTCCACAAGTTAGAAAATACAGAAATACATAAATATTCTGTTTTTTTTTTTGCATTTTTCATCCTAATGTTATAAAGATATTTTAGTGAAGAAAAAATTCGACTTGCGGGCAGGACTCGAACCTGCGTTTTCTGGTTAGATACACCAGACGTTATGACCACTAAGCTACCGCGAGTCCCACCCGCCACGTCTGGTATTCTAAATTTAAAGGGAGAAGTAGAGAATCACCATATTAAACTAACAAAAAAAATGTCTTTAACCAGCCACCAAATCGTTCCAGTTCACTTAAAAACGAACGACATGGACTTAAAAGGTTTTCAAAGTTGTAAAACTTGAGTAATTGATCATTATGACCGCAGTGCGTCCTTTTAACGTCGCGGTGGTCAGCAGGGCCCTTACTTAAAGACAAACACCGGTGCTCAGAGCGGACCGTGTTTTAAATGACATAAAAGGAGTTAAACTTTTTGGTGTGGTCTCTGCAATTATTTTAGGCCTGCTTTTTTCTTAAGTATAACCTTTTTTATATTAAAAGGGAAAAAAATACACACTGATAATGACACAATTCAAAGATAGAAGATACCATCACGCCTGTATTCCCCTTAGGGTTAGGTTAGGGGTGTAGGTAGTATCGGTAGAAGAAGGGGAGGGAGAACGTCTGTCTCCCCTTACGCGAAGGGGGCCGCAAAAGGCGGCCCGCCACTGCCGGGTCCGCGGACGAATGCTACAGCGCTCCCGTAGGCCCGGCACCAAAGTGGTGACGCGAAACGCCGAGGTTGGTTTTAGTCGGTAGATCGCACTTTTCAGAGCGGAGTCCGACACACCCCACCGCTCTCCCCGGAGAGGTGGAGAGTGCATAAAGCATTTCCAACCCCGTCATCAAAAAAAAAAAAAAGGGGGTGTAGGTAGTAATGTACTGTATCCCACAGCACGCCGTTATGTTCATGTCCCATGTAATGAGGTAGCCTATTGTAAGCCTATTGCCATTAACCGGGCACAAATCTTAAACCCGAGTTGCTACTCAGAATTTCATGAAAACACCCAATAACACTGCTTGATCAGGGAATCGAACCCAGAACCTTCAGCGTGCAGTCACCAGGATTATATGAAATTAAAACAGGTAGCCCTTGCCACGTGGTAAGAATACGTAACGAGGGATTGTGCAACCTATGTTTATGGTAATTGAGCTTATAATGGCATACGTAGCAGTCATTATCGGCAATGTGTGTGGTTAAGATCTCCCTTTGGTACATTGGTACCTTTTTTGTTTTCTTTAAAGGGTTACAATAATAACGTGGATGGCACATGATCAGCTGGTGGAATTTTTTTTGTCTTTATTGACAAGAAAATACAGTTTGAAAATAATTAACAAATTAACACACCATCACGCCTGTATTCCCCGAAGGTTTTAGGCAGAGGCGTACTAATATACACCCACAGTTCGCGCGTATGGTTTGGGTCCCATGTAAAAGGGGGCGAGCTATTACCTATTGCCGGGCACAAATTCCAAACTCCGAGCTGCTACTCGGAATTTCATAGAAAAACCCAATAACACTTTGCTCGACCTGGGAATCGAACCCAGGACCTCTAGCGTAGTAGTCGCGCTCAGGACCACTAGGCTAATGAGATAGTTTGAAAATAATATTGTTTGAAAATCTGGTCAGCTATAATCAAATTCGATTGTTTAATGATGAATTCTGTTTCAGTAGCTCTTGAGCAAGTTGGATATCTTCCTATACACTTTGCCCGACCTGGGAATCGAACCTAGGACCTCTAACGTAGCAATCGCGCTCGGGGCCACTGGGCTAATGAGGCAGTTAGCCCACCCTAAACGGCAAAGGCATATATCCCTGTTCTGTCGTGAGTAAAAACGTGGGTAAATGCAAAAGTAGTAAGCAAGAATAAAATAAGTGGCATTCTTTAGGTTAATAAGTAAAAAATCTAAGAAAATGACATTACAATACGGAAATATTCTTTTTTTTTAATTTCATGAACTGCCTCGTTAGTCTAGTGGTCCCAGGTGCGACTGCTACGCTAGAGGTCCTGGGTTTTCCCATTCCCAGGTCGAGCAAAGTGTTATTGGGTTTTTCTATGAAATTCTCAGTAGCAGCTCGGAGTTTGGAATTTATGCCCGGTTAATGGCAATAGGCTCGCCCCCTATTACATGGGACCTAAACATACCGGCGAACTGTGGGTGTTCCTTAGTACATCTCTGCCTAATCCTTCGGGGAATACAGGCGTGATGGTATGTTAATGTTTTTATTTCATCACTCAAGAAAATCTAAATTAAGTATATTATTTCAGAGTGCACGACATTACTTCACGTCGGAAACAATTCTAGAACTATCATTTTATTTCTCACGCTATAAGACAAGTCATCTTGAAACAAATTTGAGGAAGTCGCCTCCATTATCTCCTTTCAACTAAGTCAAACAAACCGAGAAATGGTCACCGAACATTAGAAACTGGTTCCGTAAACTTAGAATTTATTTAAGCAGGTGTAGTTTATTTCGAGAAAAACACGAATAGTAAATATTAGGACAAAACATGCTTGTAAATATAGTTAAAATGGGTATTACATGAAAGTATTTTTACTGTCATATACATACTTACATATATTTAAGAAGAATTTTATAGCATTGGCAACAGGACATACTAAGCAGAGGTGTAGGTATCTTGTATGTAATGGTCACCCGCTGTTCGCCGATATGTTTTTAAAATTCCATTTTTTATTAATGAACTTATATTTCTTTTTTATGGTATAGGGGGGCAAACGAGCGAAGGATCACCTGATGGTAAGCTATTACCGCCGCCCATGGACAGACAACACAACACAGAGTAGTGGTCCTTACCACTCCTCTGTGTTGTAGGTTGTCTGTCGGGCGGGCAACGTCCTTACGTTGCCCGCCTTTTAAAAGGGTTCGGGCCTCCGGTACTCTCACTCACTCGGCGAAACACAACGTAAGTGTTGTTTGATGCTGGTTTTCTGTGAGGCCGTGGTATCACTCCGGTCGAGCCGGCTCATTCGTGCCGAAGCATGGTTAATGTTTTAACGTTAGTAACTTAAAATTAAAACATTATTCATGGAATATGCTATTAAATACTATTTGTTAATAAATAATGGTTATTAACCAACTTATACTTACAGTCTACACCACACATACAAGTTATCGGTTATAATACAGTACATATACAATTCAATTTTTTTTTATTATTCTGAAATATCTATCTATACTGCTGAAGAGTTTGTTTGTTTGTTTGCTTGAACGCGCTAATCTCAGGAACTACTGGTCCGATTTGAAAAAAACCTTTCAGTGTTAGATAGCCCATTTATCGAGGAAGGCTATAGGTTACATATCATCACGCTAAGACTAAGTAACTATTCCACGTGGACAAAGTCGCGGGCGGAAGCTAGTAACAAATAAAATGTTGATTTATGAAATTGTGCTAGGCGTGGCAATAGATTCTAGGTATCTAGTATCAATAGTCAGGAATCTCAGTTCAGTGGTCGTTGGTTGGTTTTTCCTATCCTTTATGATTTATCTGTGGTTTCCCTATGTTCCACTGAACTCCAAAATGCCTTTTTTATCCCAGTCTCGTGTAACTAGGGAGCTGAATGCCGAGCTACAATTAACTTAATGCATTTCTTACTGACTTCGGGTATGCCCGGGCCCTTTATTATAATCTCATTTATAACTAATGCCACTGTAACGTCGATACGGAAATGGGTGCACTTACAAAGGGAAGGTGTATGTCAGAAATTATCTGTTTTCTAATCAGACTAGTTTGGGAGGAAACTGATTTGGTTTAATGAGTATGAAAGTTTTTAACTATGTCATTAATTTATTAATTACATAACTGACTAACTAAGACGTCCCTTTTCCCGGAAGGGTTACCTTTAAAATCGTTTAAGTGTTATTTTCGAAATTAATTTGCACTGCCTCATTAGCATAGTAGTCCTGAGCGCGACTGCTACGCTTGAGGTCCTGGGTTCTATTCCCAGGTCGAGCAGTGTTATTGGGTTTTTCTATGAAATTCCCAGTAACAGCTCGGAGTTTGGAATATGTGCCCGGTTAATGGCAATAGGCTCGCCCCCTATTACATGGGACTTAAACATACCGCCGAACTGTGGGTGTACATTAGTACGCCTCTGCCTAACCCTTCGGGGAAAACAGGCGTGATGGTATGTATGTATTCGTTCCTTACTTTGCCTAGACATCGCAAGCGCCGCTGTTAAGCGTAAGGCCCTAGTTCTTATTGTGCAAAAAGCTTTTTAAGTGGATCTAACATATTCCCGCCAATAGTATAATCAGTGTACACCTCTGCCTAACCCTTCAGGGAATAGAAGCCACTGTCGTAATTATGACTTAGATAGGTCAAAGCTATAGGAAAAATAGTAGTCAAACGAACGAATAATTATTATTCAAAACAGAAACCAAACATTAGTGCTTGGTTCTGTCAGAGACAAAGTCTTTATAGCCACTAATTATCAGCACAGTCGGTCAAGCAGACACGTATAAAGGCATAACACATTACGCTCTTCATAGCCAACGTTACGCAACATTGCAATACTTCTCAGTTCAACATTTCGTAAGTGTTCGTGTGAACTCGTTCAACTGTCCTTTGCGCTTGTTTTATTGGTTACGTTACGCATTAGTCTGTTCCGAAATCAAAATTTATTCGCGCGTTTTTGACGGAAATCAGTTGCTAAGCAACGGTTTCTTAGCTAAATTACCGCCCAAATATTGTACTACAGATAATTGTTCTGGGTTTCAGTGCTGCGAAAATGACGCTTTTGACTAATTAGCCTAATCTCTTCCTTACGAGGTGTAACATCTCTTTACTTCGGCCTTTACTTTGACGATTAAAGCTTTCATTAAGTATTTTTTTTAGATTGTCCATGCTAAGATTATATAGTATAACTGCCTCATTAGCCAAGTGGTCCTGAGCGTGACTGCTACGCTAGAGGTCCTGGGTTCGATTCCCAGGTCGAGCAAAGTGTTATTGGGTTTTTCTATGAAATTCCCAGTAGCAGCTCGGAGTTAGGAATTTGTGCCCGGTTAATGGCAATAGGCTCGCCCCCTATTACATGGGACCTAAACATACCGGCGAACTGTGGGTGTACATTAGTATGCCTCTGCCTAACCCTTCGGGGAATACAGGCGTGATGGTATGTTATGTTAAGATTATATAGTTATTTTAGTGAAGGAAAAATTCTACTTGCGAGCAGGATTCAAAACTGCGTCTTCTAGTTATAGACGTAAATTCAGAATGTGTGGGCAAATTTTGAGATGGCGGGTGCGACTCGCGGTGGCTTAGTAGTCATAGCTTCTAGTGTTTCTTACCAGAAGAAGCAGGTTCGAAGCCTGCTCGCAAATCGATTCATGGTGGATATTCCGAAAACCCGAACGAAACACTTTAAGTCCATATTTATCATGCGTAAGTACCGCCGAAATGTGGAATATGCTTCCCGAGTGAGTCTTCTCCGATAGGTGTCTTTAAATCTTTAAATCTGGGTGTCTTTAAATCACGAGTGAATCGGTTTCTTCTAGGCAAGCGCGCTCTACTTAGGTCGCCGTGTCTACGCTAGCGTAGCCCATCAAAATTAAAAAAAGTCTAATTTTCCCTTCACTAAAATAAGATTATAACCTTATCTTTGCAGATTTTAGTCTTTACAGTTTTTTTTTTAAAAAAAAAGCATACTAGCAATGCGGGTCGCACATTACTAGTATTCTTGTTAACCCCTCGTGCTAAGCTAGATTGCTTGTGTTACGAGTGGGTTCACGTTGGTAGTGCAATGGGTGGGGTTCGAACCGGCAACCACATGATCGCAAGTCCGACACCCTAGCCATTAGGCTACCGCCGCTTTGTTATACCTTTAGTTATACCTTTTTCAGATTAAAGCCTATGGAGATTGTAGCCTTTACTTTGAATTTAGTTATTTATTTACAGATTAAAACATTTTCTCGTCGAGTGAAACCTTGTATCTCCCAATTTCACATAGCTTATAACTGGCTTCTTTTAACATATGCAGTGTCTTTATATGATCTTCTATTTATGATATTTTCTAATTCAGTATCGTAAAAGTTTATATCTCACGATGTATGGCACATTAATACATAATGCATGCTCTAAAACTCGATCTTGGCAGTTTTATAGGTACTTTATGTAAAGTATATTTAAAAGGAAATGCAGAATCGATTTTAATTTTTTTAATAATCCTATTCCTTGATGTAACATCACATACCTAAGTACTTAGGACATTTTTGTAGGGTGTGGAAAATCTGTTCCTTATTTACGCTGCACCGGTCCGAACTAAAATTCGTACTCACCTTCTCTTGCCATTCTTAAAATACTTCCTTAGACCTCCCTAAAATGAACATCCCAATAAGAGAAACGAATGCATTTCAAAGTTCGTTTGAGCAAAAACAAAAACTAACTTCCCCAGAAATGAGACCTAGCTCTAGATAGATTTTTCGCCCCCGAGATCGCCCGTTCGATTTTTCGAGATCGTTAAAGCTGTTTTCGAGAATAGATTATAAACATATTTGTTACACAAACATTATGAGAGGTGTGTGATTTACTTGCATATTTCAGTTATAAATTGGGATTTCAGGAGAACCGACAAGTATCTCCACAATCAACACTAAGTTGACCTCCTTCCAGCGCATACGCAGGTTAGTCATCAAATAATAAATACATAACGTTTCATCATACGAAATAACGTTTTCGTGAGCATGTCCGTTCAAGGGTCGCGGGTTCAATTCTGTGCATACTCACGGGATCTGAGTATTATGTAGTTTTATCTTATAATAATGTTGCATTGTTTTACTGTGTGAAAATGTGTTTGTGTGAAACTTTTTGTGACACAAATTAATTTTATGGTTGTTAATGTGCAAGTTACTCCTAATTTCGTAAAAAATGTGTTCATGGATTTAGCAAAATAAATATTTTTTTATAACATCACGCGATTAGGCAGAGGTGTACTAATGTACACCAGTGTATTGCCAGTAACTCGGCACAAATACAAACGCAGATATAGCTGTTATTGAGATTTTCATAGAAACCCCCGTTTTTTTATTTGATAGGGGAGCAAACGAGTAGACGGATCACCTGATGGTAAGCGATTACCGCCGCCCATGGACACCCGCAACACCAGAGGAGTCACAACCGCGTTGCCCGCCTTTTAAAAGGCTTTGGGTCTCCGGTATAAAAAATAGAAAAAGATATGCATCCAAAAGTTACATTGCCCTAAATTGACCTCTTATGCTACCGATTGGTCAACTTATCCCTGTCTGAGCAGTCTTAGTCTTGCTCCACGGAACCCATTATCCCTTTGAAATAAAACCGAATACATACGTACGTAATTGTTATCGCCAGTAATAGTGATGTACCCAAATTGATTTCGAATAATTTCGATTATTCAATCGATTTAGGGCTATAATCATTTATAAAATAGAAGGTGAATTTTGTATCATAAATGTTATTGAATTTGTAATCCTAATGTTTGGGGTTATTACTATTGAATGTCGGTCTGTAGTTTGAGATAGAGAAGGACACGTGTTTGGGGTCATTTCAAGCTTTCTTTTGTATTCAAATATTAGGGCGACTCGCCCCTCATGTAATAATAATTTTGACAATTTGATAAACCATTGAACATTATCGCTTTACATTTTCCATAACATTTTATTCCTGCTTTTTCGTTTACAAATATATATCTTCTATCTAATTGCCACATGTATAAAAGTTCATCACTAGGGAACGGCTCAACCGATTTTCTTGTTTTTTGTTTTTTTGTGATCGTAATTTTCAGGACAAGGTTTGTGTGGATCATTTTTTTTAATCTACCGAAATAGCCGCACGTGTCTCTAGGAATATATTAAAATAGATAGTTTGTTTTCTATGCATACGACATATTTACCAAGTATCTAGGTACATCTAGACTAGATAGGTAAGAATTATCAACAAACTATTTTATAATAGTGCACTGTTATATTGGTTTTAATAGTAGAATCGGAAAGATCTATAGAATTTACCGTCAATAACTTACTATTTGCGTAACGTCACTGTTGCTTATTAAAACCAACAGTGACGTTTCTAAAATCAACTATTTCTTGCGTAGATCGTGTCCATAGATCGGCAGATTAGAGACGCGCGCGCGCATGACATCAGCGGAATCAGGCCGGCCGCCCACCTCCATTAGGCGTCTAGACGAGTGGACAATTGTTATGTTATCTGTGAATCTTTCAAAAGTACCTTTCATACTTTTGATCGTGTGCATCTTCGAAATTTCGTATCTTTTAACCATCCCGCAATAATTTGGAATTTCCTGTTGAGTCAAATGCTGACTGAGTCATGGTGAATTAAAGCTTAAGAAGTTTATTACACTTTATACGGTACCCAAGGCGATTTTTGTCAATATTGAAGGCAAACATAATACATTTTTATGTTTAATCTGTAGTTATGTCAACATTTGTCCCTAAGAGGATATAAAGGGATAAACTTAAGTAAATATGCGAGCTCTGCTATAAAGTATGGTATAAAATTGACCATATAGTAATCGATAAGCAATTTGATACAAATATGTATTTGATAGCAATGTTACAACTTCCGTATGGTCCTATGGCCATAAAAGTGAGTACCATCACCATAAAAGTAGCTATTTTAATGAGCACAAAACAAAGGTATCCACCGCAGTATCGCTCGTACTAATGGTTTTGTAAGTGATAATCTTGTGAGAAAGGCAAAGTGAGATTTCCGGTTGTATTTTTTTGTGAAATAACTTAGAAAAATGATAAAGCACTGATTGAATAATTTGGAGACATTATGAAAGATAGAGATATTATGTCTTTTAAGAAATCGCGATATCAATGTCAATGATACGAAAACGCAGTGATACAACATAATAATTCTCGTCATAACTTCCGACATAACATATTGTTATGTCGTACAATATTGTAATTTTTTCATGATATATTATGACCGGGGGTCATAATATATCATGAAAAAATAACAATATTGATAATTAAAGCGGTAAATAGAATATGAGTTTTTATTGATAAACAAAATACTCTTGTACACAATTCTCACACCGTTATCACTCGGAACTCACTTCATTATCACTTGCATCCTTTAGTAGAGGAGCTAGTGTGAAATCCCGCGCATTACATGACATATATGGCCATCTGATAGGAGTCTACTATTTATTGCCACGGGTTAGTGCCTTACCCTGGTAAAGTAAGAGTTACCTACGATTGGAAACTAAACAACAAATCCTAGTTGCGGTTCTGCTATAAGAGAATGGAACTTAGCGGAGACTTGCGCAAAAATTTGTTTGTTGAAAAAAGAAGGTGATGTACTCCCATAATCAAAACTATTTTAACACTTTGTAAATAATAAAATGACACAAATACAGAGTGACTTTTAAAACATGCCAAAAATCTAAATGAGTGGTAACCGTCAGTAACCGTTACTTATTAATTGCTAAAGTAAATTATCCAAAAAAATAATCTTATTTGTCGTCAACTCCTCATAGATAATGCAAACTAAGCCATTATCTTCAGGTAGTAACGAAAAAATCCATCCACCAAAGAAAACTTATCCACTAATTTCACAATATTATTTAAATACTAGCTTCTGCCCGTGACTTCGTCCGCGTAGCGTGATGATATATAGCCTATAGGCTTCCTCAATAAATGGGCTATCTAACACTGAAAGAATTTTTCAAATCGGACCCGTAGTTCCTTAGATTAGCGCGTGCAAGCAAACAAACAAACAAACAAACTCTTCAGCTTTATATATTAGTATAGATTATTATTAAAAGTCAACAGCTATGTATGATAAACATGAAACACGTATCGCAAGTAGATCATACTCATATGAATAGCCAACTAACTTTTGACAAGTGACGGTTACCAAAAAACGTATCAATAAAAGCTGTCAATAATATCCCTAACTACATTTTCAAGCATGATTTATCAGTAGAAACCCAACAAATTCATTACCGCAATATATTTTTTAACGCAATTAAGGTCTCACTTGAGTTACGGCCAAAGAGCGCACGCGCATCTGTCCGTTGATTCTGACACGTACACGCGCACACTCGCGGTACCATTAGTCACACACACATACGTAAGTGTTGTGTTGGCACATGTGGGTATCTATGGGGCGCGGTGTAATAATAATTCTCTAACGGTTCTATGGCATATGGATGGGGTATCAATTTTCGGAAATTAGTAACGATTTTTTTCAAGTTCGAGGGCTTTTAACTGTTCGATTATTAAAAGAATAGCTGCGAGTCGTGCCTTGCTTTAAGCGATATTTATAAATACTAAATGAAATAATATTCTTATGAATACCTTAGGTTAAGGAAAGCAAAAATTTGATTTTTTTAAACAGAATCTTCTCACATCTACATATAAAACAATCTTCATAGATATATGTATTATTTTCCTGCAAATCCTACTAATTCCTACTAATATTATAAATGCGAATGTTTGTGAGGATGGATGGATGGATGGATAGATGGATGGATGGATGGATGGATGGATAGATGGATGGATAGATGGATGTTTGTTACTCTTTCACGCCAGAACGGCTGAACGGATCTGGATAAAATTTGGCACAGAGATAGTTTATATGTTACTACATATAATCTATCTCTGTGCCTAGTAGTAGTCTGGAACACATGGGCTACTTTTTATCTGAAGTCTACGCAGACGAAGTCGCGGGCAGAAGCTAGTTATACATACATACATTTACCAACTTAGTTCATAACTCAACTTAGCAATAAACTTTCATAAAATGTATATAATGTCAGCTTATGAGTAAAGCACTTACTTGCAGAAATATTCTCCTCTCTGTGTTGACAGGCACGTTCCGCCATTTTTGCATGGCGAGGGCGAACACGACACGAAACCTGAGAAAAAAAAAGAATTATTCCATTAGCATATCGTAATGTAAACAGCATATACTATACCCGCTACTTCACACACGTATTAAACAAGCCATCATCGGTCAACAATATTTTTTTTTTAAATCTTACTAGCAATGCGGGTCGCACATTACTAGTATTCTTGTTAACCCCTCGTGCTAAGCTAGATTGCTTGTGTTACGAGTGGGTTCACGTCGGTAGTGAAATGGGTGGGGTTCGAACCGGCAACCACATGATCGCAAGTCCGACGCCCTAGCCATTAGGCTACTGCCGCTTCAACAATTTAAAACAAAATTGTTTTTAAAGGATCCCTCTTTTTATTACCGTGAAAATATTTTTTGACTTTATATTACCTATTTTAGAGGTGTAATCGAAATTAAATGTTGATTTTGAATTAACAGGTTACAATAACCATTTAGTAGACAATTGTATCCTTCTCCAAAGTCTGATCTATCTATATTAGATTTATTTACCGACATAGAGTTTCGGTCGCATTTTAGCATAGATTCATGTCGTCAGAGGCTCTGAAATCGTACTTAGTGTCATAAGAATATCGGTATTTACCCGTTGCTTCTGAATCAACCCTACTTTACTAGGTAATAAATTACTAAAGATATTACCCAAACCACTTCAAGTTTTGTTAAGTGTGCACAATAATATTAGCTTTAATTTACTTCCACCTCGATAGATGGCGTTGTGCCCTCCGTCTGAATCGCGGTGTTAAGATTCTCCGCAGAAACATGACCTTCCGCGTATGTTGAACGATTAAATACTCTCGTCCTGAGCTCGGTGTTTTCTTTGGTGAAACCATAAATACCTTGGCGACTCCTCGGGACTTTATGGGAAATTGTACATGGTCCTTACGAGTCGGATCGACAAATTGGTTGAATTACACACACGGTGACGTTTGATTACCATTTACATAAAAATTAAAATCTGTGACGACGTCGACCTCTGGCGGTGACTGTTGGCGGTGAAGACGGAACAAACCCGGACTCCATCGGCAGCGAGTGCATGAGCGGAGCGACAGCGGCAGCGGATCCAGAAGTGTTGTGTTGTGTCAGTGTTGAACGAGATAATAAGTGAAGTATAACCAAGTGGCAAACTGTGAGTACTTTTATATTAAAAACTTTGTTAGCATTAGCAAAATTCAAGCAAAAAGACTTAGAAAAATTCAAGTAAATTTAATGCATGAAAACTAGACTGATAATTTTACAAGTGTTGCATGGACTTAGAATAATTTCGCAAAAAGTGAACAGACGGGGAATCCATGCCGGTTTTCGGTCAGAAATGCAAAACACTTAGAAAAATTTGAAGAAAAAGTTCATTGACTTAGAATAATTTGAATGTTTTACACTACATCTTGGACTTGTATTTTTTCTATTATTGGGCTCAAGACTTAGCAAAAATTTGCAAATACAACATAAAGTCAAGAAGTTTTAAAGTACACTATTATAATTATCAGAAGCTAAGATGGAAACTTATATTAAAGTACAAGAAGATACAAAATTAAAGATACAAAAATCCAGAGTTAATTTTAAAAAATCTCCCAAGGAAAGGATAACGCTGTCGTACTTGGAGACACGGTTGGAAACACTGGAAAACTATTGGAATTCCTACCGTGATACGCATAAAATGATTGTTTCCGAATTTGATAACAGGGAATTGGTGAAGTCTAGTTATTACACGGCTGATGCATATGACGTAACTGAAGAATTATACACGGATTATAAGACGGAATTAAAAGGATACATGCTTAATCTTAAGATCGATTCTATTCCTGTTGGTTTGTCTAATGCTAAAGTTAATGTATCAAACGCTGACCAATCCTTTAGTGTTAAGTTGCCCAAGATTTCAATTCCTAATTTTAGCGGTAATTATACGGAATGGACTAGCTTTCGGGACTTATTCACATCACTTATCCATAACAACAAAGGATTGGACGACGTTCAACGGCTACACTATCTTAAAGGTTATTTGTCAGGTGAAGCCGAGCAACTTTTGCGGCATATTCCTATCACGGCCGCTAATTATAAAATATGCTGGGAACAATTAGAGCACCGTTATAATAACAAAAGACATTTAGCTTATTCTATTTTAAAACGTTTCATGAGCCAAAGAAATGTACAGTCTGAGTCTTCCAGTGCCATAAAAGAATTATTAGATACAAGTAACGAATGTTTAAACGCCCTTAAAAATTTAAATATCGATATTTCTTCATGGGATATAATTATAATATATATTTTAAGTTTAAAGCTTGATACAGAGTCTAGAAAAATGTGGGAAATTCAAATTAGTAAAAATAATGATGATTTACCTAAGTTATGCGAATTTATAGATTTCCTAGATCAGCGATTCAGGTCACTTGAATTTTTAGATAATAAACAAAATAAGTCAAATAATAGTGCTCGTATTTCAAGGGTTATGCATGTTACCTCAGTTGCCACTTGCAATTTTTGTTCTGAAAATCACAAATTAATCAATTGCAAGAAATTTTGTAAGGAAGATGTCGATGCACGCCGTAGTTTTGTCCAAACCAATAAGTTGTGCTTTAATTGTCTGGGTCCAAACCACTCAGTATTTTCATGCCGTCATTCAACCAATTGTCGTATTTGTAGAAAGAGACACCACTCTCTGCTCCACCCAAAAGTAGTTCCGAAATGTGAGAACACCTCTAGTGATAAGAAAGAAGATGGTGCGGATAATTCTTCAACTCCACCATCATCCTCACAGGGCGAGGCGTCAAATATTGTATCTTGTTTTTCTAATTTGAACAGCCAAGTATTATTGGCCACTGCCTTGATAAAGGTAGAATCGAAAACTGGTACTTTTGTTTTGCGATCTCTATTAGACCAGGGCTCTCAAGCATCTTTTATTACAGAGTCAGCTGTACAGATGCTCGGTCTAAAAAAGATTCCGAACAAGAGCTTTATTTCAGGACTTGGTAGTGATCAGAGTGCAACATTGCAGTCTAAATGGTATGTAACCATCAGGGTTCAATCACGCCATGATCCCAACTTTAAAGTTGACGTAAAAGCTCATGTTCTCAAGAAGTTAACATCACTTCTTCCTGAAAGGAAGATAGTCATTCAGGCTTGGTCATCCCAAGTTTCAGATTTAAAATTGGCCGATCCTTTGTTTGGTGTCCCAAACAAAATTGATATTCTGCTGGGTGCAGAAGTATATTGCCAGATTTTATTGGAAGGCGTAATCAAGGGTCTACCTGGGTTTCCTATGGCGCAAAATACCAAACTAGGTTGGATCCTCTCGGGCAGTATACGTTCACCACAAAACAGTAGTTTGCAACAAGATAGCATCGTCAGCATGCACACTTGTTTATCTACAGATCTCTTGAAGAAGTTTTGGGAGTTAGAGGAGCCTCCTTCCGAAGGAAAGAGGATTTTATCAGAGGAAGAGCAGTCCTGCGAAAACTTCTTTATAAAATCAGTCAAAAGAGATTCTTCAGGTCGCTATGTTGTAAGGTTGCCTTTCAAAACGAGCAATCCACAGTGTCAATATGGCAATTCATACGATATAGCTCGTAAACGATTTTATTTATTAGAGAAAAGATTGCTTAACAATCCTGAATTTCGGATTCAATATTCGGATGTTATTGAAGAATATTTGACACTGGGACATATGGAGGTAGTCCCAGAATCAGAAATAACAAAACCTACTGCTGTATATCTACCACATCACGCGGTAGTCAGAAATGATAAAACTACAACCAAAGTTAGGGTTGTATTCGATGCATCATGTTCTCTAAATAATGAAACATCATTAAATAAGGACATGATGGTTGGGCCAACTCTCCAACCTGATTTAAGGCATATCATCATACGATGGCGTTGTTATCCTATATGTCTTGTTGCCGACGTAGTAAAGATGTACCGGCAAGTTAAAGTGTCTGAGGAAGATGTTGATTTTCAACGTCTATTGTGGCGAAGAGATTTAAATTCAGAACTTCAACATCTAAGGTTATTACGCGTTACATTTGGCACATCCTCAGCACCTTACTTGGCGGTACGAGTTCTGCAACAGCTTGCGTATGATGAAGGCGATAAATACCCTTTAGCAGCTGACAGAGTTTTAAGGGAGTTCTATATGGATGACCTCATGACAGGCTGCGAAACCGTTGAAGAAGGGATCCAAGTATATCACCAGATGAACGAACTTCTTAGTCACGGTGGCTTTGAGCTTCAGAAGTGGACTTGTAGTGACAATAATTTACTGCAGGAAATAGAGGAAGGCAAGAAGGATAAAAAGGAAAATTTAGAGATGAAGCTAGATTCGGTAGTGAAGATTCTAGGATTGACGTGGAACAGATCTTGTGATGAATTTCAGTATACAGTCCAACTTCCTTCACTTGAAACACCCGTGACTAAACGCAGGGTGATTTCAGATATCGCAAGGTTGTTCGATCCACTCGGTTGGATCGGACCGGTAATAACTACTGCCAAAACCTTCATTCAGAGAATATGGCTGGCTGGTATAGGGTGGGATGATGAGATACCATCTGACATTCTAAAGGATTGGCTTTCATATCGCAAGGATCTCATTCATCTCACTAGTTATAGGCTTCCAAGATGGATTGGGACAAGCAGAGACAATGTTCACACGGAACTACAGGGGTTTTCTGATGCGTCTAACGCAGCATACGCAGCTGTTGTGTATGTCAGAACAGTAACTGTCAACGGTGAGGTTCATGTGAATCTGGTCGCTGCTAAATCAAGGATAGCGCCCGTTAAGCAAGTGTCAATACCTCGTTTGGAGCTTTGTGGAGCTGTTCTATTGGCCAAATTACTCCAAGAAATCTCTGAGGTATTAGCTATTCCCAAGACAAATATACACGCTTGGACTGACTCTAGTGTCGTTCTCGCTTGGTTGAGTAGTCATCCAACTAAGTGGAAGACATTCGTGGCAAACAGGGTCTCCGAAATATTGACCATAATGGATAACAGCCAGTGGTCGTATGTCAAGTCCGAAGATAATCCAGCAGATTGTGCATCACGGGGCATTAATCCACGTGACATTACTGAACTTGAAATATGGAGAAAGGGTCCTAAATGGCTACAAGAAACTACAGTCCACTACACTAAAGGAAAATTTAAGAAAACAGATTTAGAAGAGAAAAAAAGTAAGGTCTTATGTCACATAACAATTGAAGGCATAGATATAATTTCAAGGTTTTCGAATTTAAGAAGACTAGTAAGAGTTATTGCATATTGTAAAAGATTTCTAAATAAAACTAACAAAACTACTACAACTAAACCTAAAACTACACGTTGGCTAACATTTAAAGAAATACATAAATCATTACTTACCTGTATCTGGTTGTGCCAAAGGGAAGGTTTCCTGGAAGAAATAGAAAGTTTAGAAAGGTTAGGTAAAATAAATAAAAGCAGTAAACTTACCTCGCTTAATCCATACCTTGACGGTGAAGGAATCCTCAGGGTGGGTGGCCGATTGCAGAAGGCTAACGTTGTAGAAGATATGAAACATCCAATAGTAATCCCTCATAAATCGCATCTAACAAATTTAATTATTGCAGATGCGCATGAGCGTACTTTTCATGGAGGTCCTCAATTAATGATGAACTATCTGAGAACTCAATATTGGATTGTTAATGCGAAGAATCTCATCAGACAGCATGTTCGAAAATGCGTCGTTTGTGTTCGTCATGCTGCTCAAACGAACCAACAGCTCATGGGTCAACTACCATCCGCCCGTGTCACTGCTTGCCGTCCCTTTTATCAAAGTGGTGTTGATTATGCAGGACCTATCGCTATCAGACCGACAAAAGGACGTGGTTATCACTCCACCAAGGGCTACGTCTGTTTATTCATCTGCATGGCCACTCGTGCTATTCACCTCGAGGTAGTGAGTGATTTGACTTCTGAGGCATTTTTGGCTGCGTTTAAGCGTTTCGTTGCACGAAGAGGGCACTGTGCAGACTTGTGGAGTGATAATGGCACTAACTTTGTCGGAGCGAATAGGGAGCTAAAGAATTTATTCCATCAGGAAGGGTCGGTAGCAGCAGATGACATCGCTAGTTGGCTAGCCACGAATGGCACTAATTGGCACTTCATTCCACCCCACTCTCCAAACTTTGGAGGGCTTTGGGAAGCTGGAGTGAAGTCCACAAAACATCATATGAAAAGAGTGATCGCCAATAGTACACTCACGTTCGAGGAGATGACGACTCTTTTATGCCAAATTGAAGCGTGTCTGAACTCACGCCCAATTACTCAAATTAGTTCCAGTCCAGAAGATCCATACCCACTCACCCCTGGACATTTTCTGGTGGGCGAACCTTTAGTGCTGGTACCGGAAACTAATTATGAGAAGGCGAATATGAGTACTCTCAAAAGATGGCATTTTACTCAAAGACTTGTTCAGGATTTTTGGAGAAGATGGTCGCAGGAATACCTTACGCAACTCCAGCACCGATATAAATGGGCACATATAATTCCTGAGCCTAAAATAGGAGATGTAGTGTTGGTGAAGGAGGATGATCTGCCACCGGCAAGATGGTTGTACGGCATAATAACCGACAAACATATTGGTGCGGACAACCTTACGCGCGTTGTTACGCTGAAATGTAAGGGTTCCGTGATTAAGAGACCTGTATCTAGGCTTATTATTTTACCTGTTACAACTTAAATTTTTAGATATACTGATGTTATACATATGCAAAAATTATGTCATAATATTAAGATTAGCTTAGGAGAACTTTCAATTCTTGTTTCGTTCTGCCGCCCTACTGTTGTCATGGTGGGCGGAATGTTTAGTGTAAGTCTGTTTTTGTTTTTTTTGTTCAACATAGTTTGTACTATTCGATATTGTTTATTTAGTGATGAACATTCTGTCCATGGTGGGCGGAATGTTAAGTGTGCACAATAATATTAGCTTTAATTTACTTCCACCTCGATAGATGGCGTTGTGCCCTCCGTCTGAATCGCGGTGTTAAGATTCTCCGCAGAAACATGACCTTCCGCGTATGTTGAACGATTAAATACTCTCGTCCTGAGCTCGGTGTTTTCTTTGGTGAAACCATAAATACCTTGGCGACTCCTCGGGACTTTTTGGGAAATTGTACAAGTTTCTTATTGCCTAGAAACTCAGTGTATTGTTTATGAGATGGGTAGCTATAAGAACAAGGTTTTACAGGCAACAGTGAGTGATATGCTAGTAACTATGCCATGATTCTCTGAGTTTGTTTCGGTGTTTCTTCTCAGAGGTCGTCAGTAAGGAAATACCGAAGCCATCTAGCTATAAAAAAAAGCAAACCATTGACTTGTAAAAGTGTCTCTAATGATCTACTTACAGAAATAAATATCATTTCATTTCATTTCATAACATACTTTTATCCTTAACTTAAAAATGATTTACTAGTAACCTTAGGCTAATTTGACTTAGGGAAATTTATTAGATACGACTAATTAAAATTGTAAATAATTGAATTTAGTACATGTGATTCAGGAAAATAATTATACTTTTTTAGTATTGTAAACCGAGTTTGCTAACGTCTCGTGTTCCTCTACTACTACTTTTATCGTGATTTAAAAATATCAGGAAATCTAAAGGCCAACTAAAAGTATTTAAAAAAAACAAGGCATATTTCTATGTAGAGTTTCAAAACAAAAACCGTTAATTTGTGAGATTTATTTCACCTAAGTTATGACTGCGTTTATCATTAAACATAACCATAAAAGGACATCTAGGTCACCACAGAGACTTGAAATAAAATTTTAGAATATCTGACAGATCTTTATAAAACTTCCATTAGATTTGTAACGAGATTGCACTCCATATTTTTAATAACCAGAGGTCACCGTAATAATTCTGTACCTACTAAGAAAAAACTATTTGTAAACAGTAAGACGAAAAAGGTTTAATCTCTCGTTTGAAACTTTTTATGATGCAATTCTTTTAAAAAAATAAGCATCAATACATTCATTATTCATAACCTATTCTAGAAAAAAAGCAAATTTAAATTCCGAACGGTCGTAACTTCTGCAGCGGTAGTGCCAACATGCAGACAAAATAAAAAGAAATTAAAGGCGAAGAACAAAATGACTTTAAGCAAGATTGATTGGCGACAAAAACATCCGAGTGATCCGGTGGTAAAGTGTGAGATACGGATCACGATGTGACGTCCAGCTCTTAAACATATTACCAGTGTCTTGGAGAAGTATTGCTGATCACATGATAGTGGTCATTTAATGCATTTCAGGAGCTAACATGACGAGGTGTTTGAAATAAGAATTTGTATTTAAATTGAGAACGTTATTCAAATGCACCTTCTTTTTTTAACAAAAGAGTTCATTTACCTTCCCAACCTTTTTCAGTAAGACTAGAATGAACCAACTTGAAGTAAACACTTTTAAAATGAAAAAATCGAATGATGAAGTTTCCGCAGTATTAAATCTGCCTAGTTAATCGATAATTTATTTACACATTTCAAAAGTTAATTTACATTAAAGAAGCATCAGATATTTCCGAAGATCTGTGCTTACAAACAGTAGTAGCTACGAAAAAAATTAAACATTCAATTTGTTATCAACACATCGAGTATCGATCGATATAATCTCGATGTATCGATCAGTCGGTATCGAGACCACCCAAACATGATCGGATACATTTAGTCCAGGAAATTGGACTCAAAACGGCGGCTTTTATTTAATTTAAATAAAAAAAATAGCGCGGAGGCAGCAACTACTTTTAATAATGGTTTACAATGGCCACTATTATTCCTTTTGCATTATATAAAATGTATTTATTTGTTAGCTGAGTAGTCGATTAAGCTTGTAAACATGACAAAAAGAATCGAGAATAAATTTTGCTACTTTTATTTCAGATACAAATTGAGGTATGTTCATTTTAATTTTGATATAATTCTTTTTACTGATTTCTGACGCTTACGCGAATATTAGATACTAGCTTCCGCCCGCGACTTCGTCCGCGTGGAATAGTTACTTAGTCTTAGCGGGATGATAACCTATAGCCTTCCTCAATAAATGGACTATCTAACACCGAAAGATTTTTTCTTATCGGACCAATAGTTCCTGAGATTATCGCGTTCAAGCAAACTTGGCAGGTGGCACTTGACAGGTGGTAAGAAGATGATGATCCCCTTCAGCGGCTTGTAGTATGTTTTGATTGAAGCTCACTTCAAGATATAGCCAATATTGTTAGTTGATAATTGAGTATTGAGTATCCGAGCGGAACTTTAGTAAAATATGTCACGGGAACAGGAATAATAAAAGAACGCTAAATGAGGATATGTCCTTTAGAGCGTTTGTTGGGTCCGAGCGGACCCAAGCTCGGTCCGCACGGATACAAAACAAACGCTCTAAAGGCTGATGAATAACGTATTTATTTGGATAAGGATTAATAATATCATGTTTATAAAAACACCTACGCAAATAATGCATTTGGAATTTTAGAACAAAGTTAGCATAAAAAAGGTTATAGTGAGCCAACCTTAAAAGATAGACATATGCTGTCGTGGACTTTTTTTTAGAACTTTTAAAGAAGAACAATTATGTCATATATGATTTTTGCGAAACTTTAACCGTTTACGCAGCGCACGCATCGGAAGCTCTCAAAAGAAAAAAAAACGAATTTTAGAACAAAGTTAACATAAAAACGTTAATAGTGAGCCAACCTTAAAAGATAGACATATGATGTCGCGGACTTTTTTTTAGAACTTTTAAAGAGGAACAATTCTGTCATATTTGATTTTTGCGAAACTTTAATCGTTTACGCAGCGCATGCATCGGAAGCTCTCAAAAGGAAAACCCCCGATTTTGAAACATTCTTCATTGATGCTCCGCTCCTATTGGCCTTAGCGTGATGATATATAGCCTATAGCCTTCCTCGATAAATGAGCTATCTAACACTGAAAGAATTTTTCAATTCGAACCAGTAGTTCCTGAGATTAGCGCGTTCAAGCAAACAAACAAACAAACAAACAAACTCTTCAGCTTTATATATTAGTATATAGATATGTACATTGAAATAAATCCATTGTTTGCCCGAGATTATGGACGCTCTCAAGGCATTCAAATTGAGGCATCTCCTCAGAACACGTGTTTTCAATTTTTTAATAGTTTTTTAAGTATATTTCGTATATTTATAACTGCTTCAATAGTCGAGTGGCGCGACTGCTTACTAAAAGATCTGGTTTCCATTCCCAGATCACTCAAAATCTCAATCTTATTTTATGACATTCGCAGCTCAGAGCTTGTGTGCCTAGGCTCACCTCCTATTACATGGAATCTAAATATGTTAACGAACTGTAGATTAATACACCTCTGCTTAACCCCTTCGAAAAATGATGGTATGTTTAATATTTATAACGTAATTTTAATATATTTCCACTTATGATAATCATTGTTATAAGCGAAATTTAATTATACCAGTTTTCAGTTAAATTTACATAAAGAACACGTTACAATAAAACCTTTACTCAGATATATATATTAATTCTTATATCGTGGGAAATAAATTATAAAAAGATATCAGAATTTAAAAGTACACAATGTTACGTAAACAATTTATTTGCAAAAAGTATTACATCAGTGAGAAAATGTAACGAATTTCGCCAAAAATCGACTTTAAAATGGAATCAGATAAGAATTTACGAGTGCGTAAGTGATAAAGTAAGTAAAATTAAAACATGATAAGCCACACATTTCACCTGTTTGCTTAGCTCTTGTAGAAGTGTAAACAAGGTTGAAAGTCAAACATCACTCTTTAGTGCGGGCTATTCTGAATTTAAAATGTGGATTAAATATTAAGTAGGTAAGGATGTCCACAGAAAGATAAAAAAACACAAGCTCTTAATTATCATCAGCGTTATCCACAATCCCAATATGTAAAATAGTAGTACCTAGTAAAATAATAGCTGAATGTTTAGGTACTTTTAAAATTTACATGAATTCTCTTACTCACCACTAAATAATTTAGATAGAATAGATAGATAGAATATTCTTTATTGTACACCATATTGTTACATTTTTACAAATTATTTTGGTATGAATAGGTACAATGGCGGTCTTATCGCTAAAAGCGATATCTTCCAGACAACCTTAGGGTGGATTTTAAATAGAAGAAAAAAAAATTAAGTGGGGGAGGGTAGCTGGTGGTGTACTGCTAGATAAAATTATATAAATAGGTACTTAAACTACACATTATAATACTTATATATAAACATAATAAAATAATAAATAAATACATATAATATATATATATAAATATATACACTATATTGATTTTGATTATTATAATACTTGATTAAACGAATCTAGATTTATGTGGATAAAAAGGAAACAATTCAAGATGTGCTACGTGTATTGAGTTCGGAGGAAAAATGATCTGTGACTTGTTTTTTAAAAGAAGCTAGTGACTGTGCTTGTCTCACTGATACAGGTAACGCATTCCACAGACGTACGGCTTGAACTGCAAAGGATTTGCCGAGAAAGACAGTGGAATGCGGAGGCATGGACAGTCTCAAATTCTCTGCTGACCTCAAACATCTAGAGTGTGTGTCATTAAGGAACTGGAAACGTTCTTTGAGATAAGATGGGGTTGCTGTATGGAACAGAATACTGTAAAGAAGTGACAAAATATGAGTATTCCGACGAAGGCGGATAGGCAACCACTTGAGTTTTATACGAAACTCTGAAACATGATCATACTTGCGTAAACCAAATATGAATCTAATGCAAAAATTTTGAAGTCGCTCAAGTTTATCTAGTTGCACTTCAGTAAGATCTGGATAACTGACATCGGCATAGTCGAGGATTGGAAGAAGAAGGGATTGAGCTAGCGCAGTTTTAGTGGCAATTGGCAAGAAATTTCGTAATCTCCTTAGATAGCCCGCAGACGCGAACAATTTTCGGCTAACTTCTTGTAATTGTAAACCCCAGGAAAAATCCTTATCTATGTAAATACCCAAGTCTTTCACCGAGTCGCCATATGGAATAATAGTTCCATCGAATACTATTTGAGGGAGCTGAGACCAATCGATTTTTGAGCGCAACCTTGGGCTACCAACAACAATGACTTGAGTCTTCGCTGGGTTGACATTTAGTCCGTACGCTTTACTCCAGTCAGCAATTCGTACCAAATCTTTATTTACAATTTTTACTGCCTCAGACAACTCACCTGGAGGTGCCTGCGAATAGATTTGCAGATCGTCAGCATAAAGGTGGTAGGATGAGAGGAGATCATTGGAAATAGAATTAATAAATATTGCGAAGAGAAGAGGAGAAAGAACGCCCCCCTGCGGTACACCGGCAGAATTATCACACCATGAAGAGGAAAACCCTTCGATGCAAATTCGTTGTCGGCGGCCACACAGGTAACTACGAAACCAATCAATCACTGTTGGAGATATGTTAAGAGAGCGGAGTATGGCAAGCAAAATATCAAAATCGACAGTATTAAACGCATTGCTAAAATCTAACAAGGAAAGTACCGTCAGATTTCCATTTTCCATACCGGATCTAATGTCGTCCGTAATGTTAACTAGGGCTGTGGTAGTACTGTGTCCTGGACGAAATCCGGATTGGAAGGGATTAAGTAGGTTGTTTTTACAAAGGAAAGCACTGAGCTGACTATGGATAAGGCGCTCTAGGACTTTGGATAGGAACGGTAATATGGAAATAGGTCGATAATCAGTAAATGAAATAGGATTAGATTTTTTGGGTAAAGGAGTAATTTGGGCTTCTTTCCATGACGAAGGAAAGATACCACAGGAAATGGAGTAATTAAGGATATGGCAAATAACTGGAAGGATTTCATCAAGGATAGGGACTATCATCTTACGACTGACACAGTCACTACCAACAGCGTTGGACGTGATAGATTCTATACTCTTCTTAACATCACAAGCAGAGAATTGATTAAAAACAAATGGTAAGTAATCGGGAGTGGGAAGAGATGAAAGACAATGCAATGTTTTGACTTTTAAGAGTCCGTTAAAATTCTGAGAGGTGCAAAAATGTTTATTAAGTAATTCGAGATCGATATTTTTAGGAGTAGAATCTTGGCGTGACTTTCCAACTCCCATTGATTTGAGAAATTTCCAGACTTTAGCTGGGTCACCGTTTTCGACGGATTTACATATATAAATATATTATAATATAAATGTGGTGCTACTAGTTCAAAGTCTTAAGAATATTCACATAAGTCTCAGATTTTTTTCTTACAAGTTTACCTAAATTTTGTATTAATGTCATATTAGCTGGTTTTCTTAATCACAGGCGAACTGGGGCAGTCAAGGGTAAGCCTGTCACTAATAAAAAAGATACATAAATACATTGTTGTACTGTTAAATTGCTTAATATCACAAAGTGTGTTTTATAGGAAAAAAAACGCATGATGGCGATCAGGGAATAAACCAGGCGCTGCAGAATAATACTAGGTCTATGTACTTGATAGGTTATCATAACATAAATAAATATAAACGGTGATTGACACGCGTGGGAACAAGTTCATTGTGTGTAAACACTGATAAACTAACTTAATGTTAAGCATTTCTATAGAGTTACACAAGTTTGAGAGACCGTTGGTTACTTAGCTTAAAGTTTTTTTTTATTCCCGCGGCAGCTATTGCGATACTTTTAAACCGCTTTGCAGTATCTTCAACAATACACAACCAATGAAATTATATGTTTTAAGGCTTAGTATATGTGATAAACTAAATAATATCAACGAAAAGAAATTAAAGATTATTATTACGTACTTATATAATATATTATGACGTATTAATCGTAATACGTTTCTCAAGTCAAGTCAGTCAAATCTCTGAAGTCCGGTTCTTCTCGTTTCCACGAGACGAACTGGACTTCAGAGATTGGGCCCAAGTTGGGAGTCAAAGGAGGGGTTTTTATTTACAGAAAACCGGTGTGAAACCACGCTCATGTTGTGTTTCGCAAAGCGAGTAAGGATACCCGAGGCCCAAACCCTTTTAAAAGGCGGGCAATGCACTTGCGACTCCTCTGGTGTTGCGGGTGTCCATGGGCGGCGGTAATCTCTTACCATCAGGCGATCCGTCTGCTCGTTTGCCCCGATGCCATAAAAAAACTTTATCGAACCCATATTGTAACTAGCCTCAATAACAAGCCTATGATTGTATGATAGTATATGTCAATGCTCTTGCGCACATTGTTTCGATAGTCAAGGACACTAATAACTTCGGGTCACTGGTTCAACTGGGATCAGATAAATGCCATGATCCGCATACCGGGCGGCGCAAAAGGGCTTTTACGAATTGCTTATTATCGTGAACATAAGTAGATCTATTCTCAACATACAGGTAACTAGCTGTTAAACGCGACTCCGTCCGCGTAGTATTTAAAATAAAATAAAAAAGTAGTCTAAGTTACTCCTTGTTACATCAGCTATCTGCCAAAATAAAGTTATTATAATCTAGGTATCTACTTAAGGAACTCAAGACTGTTTCTAGTGCTTTGCGACGTTGACATTTCTTTCATCATAAAATAATGATCAAATGATCCCCAGAAACTAACTCAGACTAATACAATAAGATAAGATCCTCCCTTATATACACTCGATAGCAAATATATTTTCTACTGTGCCTATTTAATCAGACACATACTCTCAGATAGAGAGATACTCATAATCAGACTCTCTTTTACTGTCAGGGCGATATTTCCAACTTTTTCGGTAACAAAGGTTCCCAAAAGTCCCTAAAAACAGTATCGTTAAGGTCCCCGGACTTCCAAAAGTTAAACAAAGCGCGAGTGTACATATTCGTTTTTTGGCATAACTCGCCAAATTCGCGCATCGAGGGCGTACTGTTGTAAAAACTGGATGCGACTGGCTTCACCTTATAAGGTCACCCATTGTTTTTGCAGCCGGGGAACGCAGGACCGGCTGGAGGCTGTCCAATAATTCTCTTAATATACATGGAAGAGGTAGACGGACAAATAAAAATATAAAAACTTATAGAAATGTTAACTTCGGAATGAAAAAGCTCGATGGTACGTCATCAGTTTCTTTTTACTTTGCCGTACACTATGAATGTCTCCTGTATTTTGTTTGTTGGTGTTTTTTCACATACAAACAGTTAGCTCCGGAAAAACTATCCGGAGGTTTTATACAATTTGTTCCGTGCGGGGTATAAACCCACAAAACCGTGATCAGAAGCCAATCGCCCTACTGCGTCAATCGAACGAACAAACCTATCATGTGCTTATTTGTAGATATTGTTATTTTGGCCCCTAAATATTTTTTTTAATAATGCTAATTAATATTAATAAATTAGCGATAATGTTCATAGTAAACAAACATTAAAAAATAGCAAAATCTGTTATTTAAATAGCGATAGCGAACGTGCGACCAACAACCGGTTTCATTTCAAATTGTTTTGCAAACGATAAAAAATATAGAAAACAGAACACAAAACCACACCACTTCCTATAACCTACATTGAATGACCAATAAAAATAAGCTTTAAATAATTATCATTGCACAACAGTAAACAAATTATAAAAAAAACTTGAAATAAAGAACTGGATCGAGAAACGAAATTGAGCACATTTTGCAGAATTGCACTCCGCTACCTATTTCATTTAGTCAAATTTAAATAAAGAACAACTCAAGTTTTTGGTGTTCTTTTTTAATGAAACTAGAAGAAAAAAAATGGCGCTCAAATGGCTGCTGCCATTGCCAAAGAGATAAGTATCATAATGTATTTTGAATTGAAAAATGGAAGGTCAATGTTCTAAATAGGTGTTAGATTGGCACCCTGTCACTAGATAGCGCTGTTGGACATCTAACTCACGTAATCATTGATGAGAATTTAAATAATAATGTTAAGACTCGATAACTGAGACGCAAACGGTACCTAACCATGACAACGTCAAGATAGCTAGGTTAAAAAGAAATATATTATGGTGTACTCAAGGACCAAAACCAATAAAAAAATTAATATTGATGAATTCAAGATTAAATTCGTTATCTAAATAAGTGGTTATTATTAAAATGTTCTTCATAATAAAACGTTTTATTTATTTAATCCGGCCCTGCTCGTGCGCAGCCCTCTACTTACTTATAGCACTTTAAGTAAAGGACATTGATCGATGTCGACCACTGCTTGAGGAATGACTATCAAGTAATGACTGGCCTCTTATTGATGTTTTATTGATCACTTACATTAGTATATTGCGCCTGCGCCGGCGACGCTTTTCAAATACGCCAAATTTGGAGTTTCACGATTATGTAAAAGATGGTGTTTTATTAGCACGTGAGCGAAAGAAACTATATTGGAAATTAATGGAATATGTAATTCTCTTTAACATAACAATATTTCGTGTGAAACCTAGCATGTGTAAAAAATAATAAGTACAACGCGTATTTTTTTATATTTAGTGTATGTGACATCTGTCATCATGACAGGAATCACACACGTTCAAAAACTTGGCGGTGATTTCTTACCGTGAAGGTTTTATCTGTTCTACGTTAACAATACTCGTTTGCCAGGATATAGGGATAATTTTTCCTTCATTTGGTTGGGTCTTTTACATCTTAAGCAGTTAAATAAAATTATGTTAAGTAAACCAAATGAAATTATCTGGTACACGGAGCCACACAATACGTTGACAGTGTCTCTTTCTGACCGCCCCGTATTACGTCGCAAGAGCGGTGATTTTTGTAGTGTAACTGTAGGTAGTTATGTGCAGCCGTGTGTACGTGAAATAGTCGTCCAACAATCATCAGATTTGAGTATCGTTGAGTCATTGCGGAAGTCCTGATACTGTTATCTTGACCGTGGGAACATTGCCCGTAACCAAATGATAACAACACAAAAATATAGAAATATTTAAATATGTTTATTTTTTTAAATCGCCTACGATGGAGCATTTCCGCGGAATCGTGCGATACCTAGGTACCTACTTTGTGATAATGATGTACAAGTTACGACTTGACCGTATTGCGTACTAGGGATACTTATGATATGTAAATTATGGTCTTGAAACAACAAAAAGTTTTCTTAAATAAGTATTTAATTTTCGACAAAGCATTCTTCCTCAGGGTGCAATCTCTTGCTTTTATCAAACATTGTTGAGCTGTTTAGGCGTTGAAAAGATTACAGACATAGTTACTTTCAATATTTCAGTTGTAATATCACTATGGATTCCCAAAAGTTATTATTAAGGCAAGCTTCGTCTTAGTTAATTGTGGGTTTTAGAATTACACATCCAGAGTCTGACGGAATTTTTTTTAAGTCCCACGTATTAGGCGGCGAGCCACGTATTGGCACAAATTATTATAATATTGCCTCAGGGCACAAATCTATACTACTGAAAATTTCATGAAAAAATCTGACAACACCCAGGAAACGAACTCAGCACTGGCTTCTAAGTCAACTTTATTATTATAAAATCAAAAATCGTCATTCAATGACTTCACAATTGTTGGTTTTTGACATCTGTCAGGTTTTTGACATCTGTCAGTTTTTGACATTTAGTGCCGTTATACGACCATTCTGAAACAATTGAAATAGCAGACCCGTACCAAAGGGGCAATTTTAAAATACTAACACTAAAAACTAGGTTTCCCTGACTTTCATAAATCCATTTTTATGTTCATAATTAAACATTCATGTGAACATTATCCGAGTATGTATAAAAATACAACCATTGGATGTGTATAAGCAAGTCATAATAGCTGTTTCGACAGTATTATGGGACATCATGCTGTATACAATACACAGCATTACTTAAAATTCATGGTTGTGACATGAACCCAACGGGTCGCCATGGTTACAAATAAATCGAGTTATAATTTAGATATTTAAAATCGATTTCCGATTACGTAGGTTCTATTTAGAGTCGATAGTGAGCCATATAGTAGGGCGATTATTTTGAATCACTTACTATACTGTAATAACTACGAGTAATATGGAGATCAGTATTTTGAATTCATAATCAACTAGCTTCTTCTCGCGGTTACACTCGCGACCTAAAGTGAAATTATGTTAAATCGGCAGGGAAAGCCTAGGCGAACGTTCAGAATTCAGATTGAGGACGTTCTGAAAAATGGCTCGGTCAAGAGTACCCTAAACCGACGCTCATGGATGAAAAGATTGATGAGTGTGTAGCAAAAGTGTAGCAAGTGGAAGTCTATGGTCTCTGCCTACCTCTACGGGAAAGAGGCTTGACTTGTATGTATGTATGTCACTCAGAGATATTGTACCATTCTATTAGTGAAAGATTTTTTAAATTTTAATTTAATTAAATATCTAAAATAGTTTTTTCTACAACATTTTATTCATTACGCAAAAAATTGAAATCTTTTCTCTTTATAATATTAGTATCTATAAATATAGATGCAATAGAAAATTCAGGGGACGTTTTTTTTAATATTCACTATATGGAAGTAGAGAAATAAACTTGTCATTTACGATAAAAAAAACTTGAATGAAGGAAAGTTCAAAGTTCAAATGTTATTAGGTATGTAAAACAAGCTTCTTATGCATTAATGAAACATGTTCCGAAATGCTAAACAGGATGAATACGACAAAACACTCAAGTTGAAAGATTTTTATTTCAAATGAGCTTTTATTATCAAATATCACGTGGTTCTTAAAAAGTTCAGACGACATTGGCAAGACATTCCGTTCAAAATCTTTTAAAATTAAAAATATTTCTGACATAGTAAAAAGATATGTGACATCTACTAGATCGTAAGTTAACCTAACCATTCGAAATAATTATAATAAATAAATAACCGTCACTTAATCATCTTATTCAACATTACCATCTCCAAACTCCCAATCAATTTGATAAACAAAAACAAGTTTTACCATAACTACAGAAAAACCTGCCACCACGCGATTTACCAGGTACCAGATACCATAAGACCGATACCCAAATGTAGTCGAGGTAATTGTCAATCTCTACGGGAGTGTAATCTTATGAAGACGTTAAATAAACGCCTGAGTTCACTATACCGTACCAATGGACCAATAATAATTTTGAAAAACGCTTTGAAATAAAAGTTTTTCGAATTTTATCGTACTGCATTGATGTTATTTAATTCCCGATTCTTTGCAGCATCCATGGTCAAATCACTAGGTAACTTAAAGTCAAGCTGCGATTGACGCAGTTAGTATGTGGATGGGTGACCATTCTTAACACATCTAGACCCTTCTGTGTATCGAAGAGCACATGACATAAAGCTGTCGATCCCAGTTGTTATACGAACGCCTATGGCAATTGTTAGTGCTAATCAGGAGCCCAACAAACCTGACGATCAGTCTATCCTTATAATAGCGATGTTACTCGAAATTCGATTGCAGAAGTCTGATTGACGTCAGCAGTGGTCCTTTTTTGACAGATATGGGAGTGGTGAGGTCGTTTGGCAAGTCGTTTCAGCCAAATCTGGTTAGATCTAACCATTTCTAATCTAATCTTTTCTCTTCCAGAGTTGGGAAAAAGTAAGGATGATGAAGGAAGAGAGAGGAAACGAAAAAGAAAGATAAGGATGAGGTCCACTGTACCGTACCATTACTTAAATAGGAATATATCTGACAAGGAAAAAATACTCCAAATATTACATCACCGCAGTAAACGATCTAGTTGGTGATAATTCGAATAATTTGAAAGGAATATATTTTTATGATGTTTTGATACGGTGTGGTCGGCAAAGTCTTTTATTCAATACATAGTCGTACACAATAATAATTGGTTGCGTTTAGCGATTTCACAGCGAATCGGGCTTATTTGACAGTTGTAGAATCGCCGCCATCTTGGAATGCGATAAAGGAAAATCTTTTGCGGTTCCCATAGTTTTTGAATGTTTCCACTATTTATTGGAATGCGTGCTGGTATGTAAAGTTGTAGACTTTAAACGTACCATTGTACGTGAACCAATGTTTTCATATTGTTTTACCTGACCAATCCTCCCAGACTACTTAGTCTTGCCTTTGCAAAGATGAGTCTCAAAAAAAATATGGTCCCGCTAAAACAAACAACTAATAAGTCGAGTTTTTATTAAAATATAAACATTCAAGTTTACAAATTCTGCATTAATTATACCATATCTATACCGTAACTGAGATATAAAAAATATTGTTCATATAAATTTGTACCGTCTTCATGAAAACCCGGTATGGAAGTAAGGCGAATGGGCCGGCTCGACCGGAGTGTTACACAGCCTCACAGAAAACGGCGTGAAACAACGCTTACGTTGTGTTTCACCTAGTGAGTGAGGATACCGGAGGCCCAAACCCTTTTAAAAGGCTGGCAACGCACGTTCGACTCCTCTGGTGTTGTCCATGGGCGGCGGTATCGCTTACCATCAGGCGATCCGGCTGCTCGTTTGCCCCATTATGCCATTAAAAAAATTAACTGGAAATTAGAAAACTTCATTTAAACCATAAATCAGTGCAAGAGATCTCACTAATTTTTGGGTCATCAATGTCATACATCAAAGTTCAAGATGTTATCTTAACACTGATGAGCAGAGTTAATTAAATGAAACATCATCCACGCTTATCAATCATTATCTATGATTCATTATTATTGTTTGTTTTAGTAATTAGCCGCGTATTTTTCAATGATGTGGTAATTACAGCGTAATTGATAACCACTTACAAATCATTTGGTAATTAGTTACATTAATTAGGAAGTTTATATGAGATATGATGATAAATATTAATTTACTTAATTAAACATTTATGATTATGAGTTTTATGATGGAAAACTAAATGAACCAAAAAAATTTGTTTCCTTATGGGATAGGTGGTCAAACGAGTAGACGGATTGCTTGATGGTAAGCGGTAACCGCCGCCCATGGACACCCGCAACAACAGAGGCGTCGCAAGTGTCGCCGGAATCCTCACTCACTGTAAGTGTTATTTTACGACGGTTTTGTGTGAGGCCGTGGTATCATTCTAGGTGAGCCGGCCTATTCGTGTTGAAGCATGGCTTTGTCCTTTCTTTCTGAAAAAATCACTCAAGGATTAGGCTGTACTAACTGTTCCTATACTTGTACTAGTGTAGATTGAACAGCTACAGTTTTCTAGTATGTTTAGGTTCCATAATAATAGGAGCCAGCCTACTGCCAATTTCATAAAAAATAAAACTCTCAAACTGAATCGAACCCAGGACTTCTAGCGTAGCAGTCTTGCTTACGACGCCGAGTACAATGAAGCCGTTTATATGACACTTAATTGCCCATTTCTGATTACCGAACTAATAAATTAATCGTAATTTTTATTTAAACTAGCTTTTACATAAATGTTCTAGGCCTAGTCAAAATCAGACCCTAAGCACCCTAAGTAACCACTTAATTTTTTCGTGTCTGAGCGTTGAAGAATACTTATCTGGAGCCAATATTGGACGGCGATTCAGATCACGCTTATCATAAAAATGAATTGTCCTAGAAACTGAATCAACATGTAAAAAATCAACTCCGTAGGAAGTGCGGAAGTGGTTCTAATTTAGCTTGCAAAATTGTATCTAAACAAACCAACATACATTCATGGCAAGTTGATTAAAAGCTTGTAAAATAGCCGCCATAGCTAGGTATGTCACGACCTTTCACGAGACTCTATTAAATTCACATTCGGCGACGAATGAATGAATTCCGTTAATTGAATAAAAAACAAATCATTATGGGTCGTATGAACTGGTCAGAAGCTGGGCCAACAAAAAGGCGCATTACATACCGTTACTGGACATTAGTGGTTCACTACTGTTACAGTGCGTGGGCGCATGGGTCCCATTTAGGGTTACGTAGCATGGTTTAATTAAATCTATACTTAATATTACCAAGCTGAAGAGTTTCTTTGCTTAAACGCGCTCATATCAGGAACTACTGGTCCGATTTGAAAAAATATTTCAATGTTAGATAGCCCATTTATTGAGGAACGCTATATCGCGCTAAGACCAAGTAACTATTCCACGCGGACTAAGTCGCTGGCAGAAGCTAGTAATATTATAAAGCTGAAGAGTTTGTTTGCTTAATCGCGCTAATCTCAGGAACTTATAGTCCAAATTGAAAAAAAACTTCAGTATTAGAAAGCCCATTTATTGAGGAAGGCTATAATTATGCTATATATCATCACGCTAACACCAAGTAACTATTCCACGCGGGCGAAGTCGCGGGCAGAAGCTAGTATTTAATATTTTTACTGCCTCATTAGTCTTGCCGTCCTGAACGCGACTGTTAAGCTAGATAGAGCCCTGGGTTCGATTCCTAGGTCGAGTAACGTGTTATTGGGTTTATCTATGAAATACTTTTTTTTAAGACTTCTAATGCATAACAAGTAAGAGCGTCTGTGTTCATCTATATGTATTTTTTTACTTCATATTTGAATGTACGAAATTCTAGAACAGGTGGGATTTTGGATTTGTGCCCGGCTAATAGCAATAGGCTCGCCCTAAGGCCCTAAGGACCTAAACATATCGACAAACTGTTGTCGTACATTAGTACAATTCTGTCAACCGTTTCGGGAATACAGGCGTGATGGTATTGTATATGTATTTATTCAATAATTTGTGTTCAACTTTTTTCAAGATTCGACATGCAAAAGCTTCCCAATACTCATAGCAATAGTGTAACATATTTTCTGATCCTTTCTTCAACAATTTTCTCATAAACATTCAAGATATAATTTCGGATTAAATATTAAAGTTACGGAACCCAAATACTTTAACGTGGTCTACAGTAAAAGCGGATGACACTAAATTAAAAATCTGGTTTCCAACCTTAATTAGCGTGATCAATTAGCAGCCTTTCGCCGTGACAGACATAAAATATAACAACAAAGTTACAAGTATCAATAAGTTGTGTTCATGCTTATTAGTATTTTAATTAGGTTTTTGTTTATTATAATTACAGACCAGTATCCCAAAAGGGTTAAAAATATAATTTAGAGACAAGTGACAACGTTTCTTTTTTTATTTATCACAAAGTAAGTAAATAGTAGGTATTACTATAAAATTAACAGGAATTAACGCGCAATAAATAGTTTTGAATCGTTTGATTGAAATAATATTGAGTTGTTATTAAATTAATTAATTTAGCAAAGGGTTTAACTGTTAAAAAATACCAATCCTTATAAAAAATACTGATTGCGCAACAAAATACTTAAGTACCTACTTCAAAATATTTTTATCGTGATGCATAATATCGCCATCCGGTTCTGTGGTCACAGTTCTAACCTAACCTAACCGATGTTTCAATTCAATTCAGTCAGTTTAATTGATGTAAAGAAATGACGATAGGTTTTATGATAAAAATTAAGCAAATAAATTAATTTAATAAAAAAATATTGTTGTAATTACAGATGATTGAGTTAATTAGGATACACTAGGATGATTTTCTTTCGGTATAATATCATTTTTGTGTGTCTAATACTGACAAAAATGAGTCTTTATACCTCAGTATTTTTATGGCAACAAAGTCATATCCAATAATCATTACTTTGACGACCCCGAGTCACTGAACGGGGGTCGTGCTCACCCTCTGTGGCGGGCAGCGGCGCGGGCGCATCGTACGTAGAAAAATTAGTGACGTTACAGCGGGGGACGAGTGCTGTTATTATTTTTATTATTGAAGTAGTAGAACTCTGCTGAGTTCGTCTGCTAAACAACAATGTGCTAACACACTGGATTCTGTAACAGACACGCCAGTTCCAATCAAACCAGTAGATATGCTTGTTTTGTCATCTAATTAACACGCCTGTATTCCCCAAAGGGGTAGGCAGATATGAACGTCAATTCGCTGGTATGTTAAGATCCCATGTCATTGAGGGCAAGCCGGGCAAGTACGAGCTCCTATGGTTAATTTCATAGAAAAAAAATATGTTTCATTTTTCATTAACCATTTTTCTCGACCTGGGAATCGAACCTAGGACCTCTAACGTAGCAGCCGCGCTGAGGACCACTGGACTAATGAGGCAGTTAACATAATATAACATAACATGCCATCACGCCTGTATTCCCCGAAGGGTTAGGCAGAGGTGTACACCCACAGTTCGCTGGTATGTTTTAACTCCCATGTAATAGGGGGCGAGCCCATTAACCGGGCACAAATTTCTAATTCCGAGCTGCTACAGGGAATTTCATAGAAAAATCCAATAACACTTTGCTCGACCAGGGAATCGAATCCAGGACCTCTAGCGTAGCAGCCCCGCTGAGGACCACTATCCTAATGAGCCAAGTAAGGTCTTTAACCACGAGCTTCACAGTGTATATGGTTATATTTTGGTCGATATTTTGACCCATGTCACCTTAGGTCGTACAACGCGGCTGATTTGATGTTTACTAGGTAACGGGGGCCTCAAATCAGCGGTAATAGCGGATGTCGACGCTTATACGTCGCATCCGCTCGCAACACGACACAGTTTCACCAGGTTTTATATATCGACTCCGGTTTATATCAATAGATTGATATTTGGAGATTATAATGTTAGAGAATCACGGAATGCTCGGTATTTTTAATGGGATAAGGAGGCAAACGAGCAGACGGATCGCTTGATGGTAAGCGATTACCGACGCTCATGGACACCCGCAACACCAGAGGAGTCGCAAGTGCGTTGTCCGCCTTTTAAAAGGGGCCTCCTCCTCCTTGGGTATCCTCGCTCACTCGGCGAAACACAACGTAAGCGTTTCACGTAATGTTTCTGTGAGGCCGTGGTATCACACCGGTCGAGCCGGAAGAATAGCTCTCCCACGGTAAAAAATAGGTTTCAGATTTGTTCCTGGTTGATGGTAATAGGCATGGGATCTAAGACATATCTAAAGTCGAATTATGGAGGAATATTCATTCACTTCTAATTTATTTTAGTTAGAAGACACTCCTAGGGAGACTACGAGCGTAATCGAATGCGAATCTGCCTCGAATCAAAGATAATAACATACCATCACGCCTGTATTCCCCGAAGGGTTAGGCAGAGGTGTACTAAGGTACAACCACAGTTCGCCGGTGTGTTTAGGTCCTATATAATATGTAATAGGGGGCGAGCCTATTGCCATTATTATTATTATTAAAAGCCCGTGGTGTCCCACTGCAGGGCAAAGGCCTCCCCACTCTTCTTCCACTTATTTCTGTCGACTGCTGCCAGGGACCAGTCCGTCATCCGCTCCAGCGACGAGAGCGCACCCCCGCAGGCGTTTGAAATGTTACGACGGCAGGAGCGGCGACATGCACTCGAGAGGTGGCGTGAGCGGCTTGAGGGCCCACAGTATGCGAACAAGCGAGTAGTTGAAGCCATTCTGCCGTGCTTCGAAGCTTGGTTAAAGAGGGGTGAGCGAGTCACATTCCGGCTCACTCAGATATTCACCGGACATGGTTGTTTTGGAGAGTATCTGAATAAGATCGGACGCGAGGCTACTCCAAATTGCCATCATTGTGGGGGTAGTCAGGACTCCGCACAGCACACGCTCGCTGAATGCCCTGCATGGGAGTCCGAGCGGCGAGTCCTAGTTGGTCTGATTGGGCAGAATCTGTCCCTGCCAAATATAGTTTCAGCTATGCTGGCAGAAACAGCGACGTGGAGGGCCGTTGCCTCTTACTGTGAGTGTGTCATGCTCCAGAAAGAGACAGCAGAGCGGGATCGAGAGAGGGCCGATCCTACCAGGAGGCGAAGGCGCCGGAGAGGTAATCGCCTCGGCGCCCAGCCCAGTTAGGGCCAAACGTCGAATCCCTGCTATTTTACCATCAGCAGAGGATACTATTTGGGATGCGGACGCTTAGAACAACTGCAGGCGTTCGTATCCCGGGGGATGACAGCATAATAAAGCTGCATCTCTGGGAGGTGCCAAAGGCAAAGCACAGGAGGGGCACCGGTGCGTTCATTAGAGATCTCGGAGCCCCCTCCACAATGTGGTATAGATGGCCGTGTGTTTTTAGTCGGTACAAGTCCGACATAACTTTCCTTCCGATAGACGGTGGGCATCCATGAGGATTTTCACACGCAAAAAAAAAAAAAAAAAAGGGACCAGTCCCTCTGAAAAGAGTCCAGCTCATCCCGCCATCTCCGTCGTTATTGCCATTAACCGGGCACAAATTCCAAACTCCAAGCTGCTACTGAGAATTTCATAGAAAAACCCAATAACACTTTGCTCGACCTGGGAATCGAACCCAGGACCTCTAGCGTAGCAGTCGCACTTGGGACCACTAGACTAACGAGGCAGTCAAAGAAGATATATCATCAAAGATACATATTCTGGAGTGTTGTAACTCCATAATATTACCCATACAAAAAGGCCTGCATTAGTCCAATCCACATGGTCGAAGGCCGTTATAATGCATAGCCTAGTGTTGTACCGTTATTCCTGGAACAATGTGCATGAAACATGGACTTTGTAGGCTGTTTTTAAAGGCATTTTATGTAAGGATGTACTCTACATAACATTTCGTATAAGGAGTTCAATGGTATTAGCTATAGATGTGAGTATGCGAGAGATCTATTCCGTGTTCAGCGAATTTTATGAGTTTGCTTGGAAACGTCGTAAACTTTTGATGTGTAGTGTCTTTATTGGCACCTTAGACGTAATATTTACTCAACCAATGATTTAGTGAGGTATTTTATAATGTGATACTGTCAAAATGCGGAAACTTCATGACATAATACTAACACCCTAATGTACAGTCGACAAATGAGTTAGTTGCAGTCAATGATATCTGTTTCGACAAAAATTGTGTAGTAAAGTATCACGAAATAAAAAATGTTTTAAAATACAGGTGGGTGTGATTCGCTGCTTATATACCACACCCCTTGGCAGATCATTACTTGTAAGACAATGCAGATGTCTTTATTACCCGTATGCTTGCATGTACACTTATCTCTTTTGTCGATTGTACCAGTAATATTTATAAGCGGCTGTCATACTTTCAGTCTTTCTGACAACAGATTTTTGAATAAGTTCGAAACAAGTGTATAGAATGTCTCGTTAAGTTGAGAACGGTCACCATTATCCATGATAGTTACCATTTCCAACTTAATTAGTTTAATCTCGATCTAGATCGACCGATGCTCATATCTTTTTGAGCTCCGTCGCCGCCAGGGGAAGCGGCAGGGGAGATGTTGTATATCTAAAACCGGCACTTGCATACCTTTGGTATATATTTAGGGATGTTTTACTCATGGAAACATACCTTACATACCAAACATACCAAAGATACATTTAGAACTTAAAAATGGTCTTATTACCCATTCGCAGACACAGATATATACAGGTTGTTCCAGCTTACCCTCTGGAGCTAATCGGGGGGTGTGTCAAACACGTGTGCATCCTCCCTACCTATAAACTTAGTACTGCTTAAATCCTTATAGCAGAAAGATACTGAAACACTAATTCTTCAAGTATTTTGACTGCCTCGTTAGTCTAGTGGTCCTAAGTGCGACTGCTACGCTAGAGGTCCTGGGTTCGATTCCCAGGTCGAGCATAATGTTATTAGGTTTTTCTATGAAATTTTCAGTAGCAGCTCGGAGTTTGGAATTTGTGCCCGGTTAGTGGCAATAGACTCGCCCCCTATTACATGGGACCTAAACATACCGGCGAACTGTGGGTGGTGTACCTTAGTACACCTCTGCCTAACCCTTCGGGGAATACAGACGTGATGGTATGTTATGTTATGTTATTTTGTCTACATAACCCCTCCATAACCAAGTTCACTAAACTGTTCCACCATCAATCTCTCTCTTAGGGTGACGCATCGCGATATGTGGCTTTTAAGGACACATGCTTAACGTTTAAACTCCAATAATTCACACGCACTCCTAAAATACTCCAACATAACTTAATTATCGTGCGGTTTTCGTGCGACAAAATCACTCCGCTGTCTATTGCCCAGTGATAAATCGGCGGGCAATTCATTAATACCGTTTGAGCGTACAATAGATGATGAAATGCGTCGAGGTTAGGGTTGCCAACCCTACTATATAATATAGTATCCTACTATTTTAGGGGTCCAACTACTGTATTTTTTTAAATAAAATATAGTAGGCCAAACTACTATATTTTTTATCATCAAAGTCGCTAAAATTGGTCTTCATTATTTAAAACGAAACACGCCCATATTATCACACTTTCAGAATATTTCTGAACGATGAATGCTACGCCACGCAGTTTGTAGTTCGATTCGGAACGCGCGCTGCTTGACAGTTGACATTGACGTTTATTTACTAATCTGTGCAGCTTCAAAAGTCAAAACAAAGATTTGCCGTTGCCGTCTAAAGTTCTCTAGTCGTAATCTATTTTAGTTTCTAACAGAAATAACAGTTTTAAAGCTCAAAGCAGCAGGAAATATGTATTTAAGAAATAATTATATATATTTTTCCACATAGGTACCTACTATTTTTTTTATTATTAATTCCCCAACTACTATATTTTTATGGGTACTGAATTCAAAACTACTATATTGGGTCTAAAAAAAGTTGGTAACCCTAGTCGAGGTATATGGTCGGACAATGCCTGAACCAACATGTCGCTTCGTCATTAATAATTTGATTGGAGCTTTCTCTTGAATGGCTTCAATTTGGCGAGATTTGTCTTGACATTGTCGTGTCGTGACTATCAAATGAATCATTCATTCTGAAAGACGTATGAATGATATTGTAAAAAAGAACGGGTAAGCTTTTTTTATTAACAAATTATATATTTATCTATCTGTTAAAATACCCTTAGGCTAAGCTTACTCTGGTTTTTTATGTCAAAAACGGTGTTTTTTGACTTATATAAAAAACAAACAAATTCGCATTATAATCAATCTAAATTTAATTCAGAGTCTAGCAAATGTATTTGTATCCTTATACGTAAAGTATGTAGGTATGTTTGTGGAAAAAGTAAAAAGGTCTTTTACATAAGCAAGAATCGTAGCAAGAGCCGTCTGTAGTTTCTGTCTACCCCTGGGCGAGAAAGACGTGTGAAGGATGTAGGTATGTATGTAAAAAGTTATTTAACACTTCAATGTTTCCAATTACGGTTATAGTATCGCCAAAAATATGCACAAAATTACTTCTGAATGCAGTGTTGCCAAAAACAAAAAAAAAATTGTTAAAGGAAACTTATCCTGTATTTACTTACATACAGGTACCTATACCAAAAAACATGCAACAGAGAAACAAAAAATCTTCACACTGCCTTGTTAAGTTAACAATTCAGTTCACACCAGCGGCGCACGCGCATTAGCCTCTAAGGACTTGGGACAATCGCTCTGTATAAGGTCCTACAGCGGCCATCCATTGTTGTGCTGATAATAGGGCTCCGAGAGATGGCCTTTGCGTTGCTAGCAATAAACATATAGAAAGGATAAAACAAGATAGACGATAAAACTAGATTCGAACGTGAAGTTTAGTTGGAACCACAGCTATGAGGAACCTCAATAAAGGTGATTTAATCCAAGGAAAAAAAGGATATTAAAAAACTAAGAATAAAATAAAACAAAACTACTTTTCACGGATTTTATCGCGTTATCTATACTAATATATAAAGCTGAAGAGTTTGTTTGTTTGTTTGTTTGCTTGAACGCGCTAATCTCAGGAACTACTGGTCCGATTTGAAAAATTATTTCAGTGATAGATAGCCCATTTATTGAGGAAGGCTATAGGCTATATATCATCACGCTACGCGGACGAAGTCGCAGGCAGAAGTTAGTATTGAAATCATTTAATTTCGTGGTAAACAGTTTTATTTCGATATCTAATATTGCCAGAAGCCAGTATATTAAGAATGCTATTCAAAATACGGATAATACAACCAAAAGATGACGTAAAATTACTTAAGTAACTTTACTTTAAATAACTAAAACAGCTTGCTTCCTTAAAATATCGAGCGATATGGCAACACCAAATGTCAAGCTTTTAAGCTGCACTTTCTTGGAGATTCGATAAGAATCAGACAAAAAAAAATACGATAACTTTGTAACACATCCCAAAATACCAAATTGAGAAGTTGTCAACGATCTGAAACTGGTTCGGATAAAACGATAAACATTGCTTTCAATTACATTGCTGCTTGTTTTGGCATTTATCCACATTATAAGAAATAGGGCTGTCCGTAAAAGTTTTTTAAGAAAGATCTTCAAATAATATAGATAAATCAATGATTTTAATTTATCATTTTAATCAATTTATTCATTGATGAAAAACCGAATTAATGAAATAAAATTGTATCAAGTGATCTAATAATATTATTAATATTTAATAAATTCTAACGAAAATTGAATGTTAAAAAGAGTTCAATTTCAATATCTAATATTGACGTAATTCGTGTCAGAAATTATTATCATAAAACTATGAGTACATATGAGTAGGTATTTACGTTTCAAATAGAAAATTACCTTATAATTAATTTAAGTTTACCCAATACCTGATTTCAGATTCAGACTCAGAAGTAAGCTAACATTGTTATATAAATTAACTTTTAATTTAATGATGTAGGTACCTATTTGTTCTTACTCAATTAAATTGAATTGAAACAATTGCAATTGGCCACATTGAATAGTTAACTCTAACATCAATTCATATTTGGAACTCATACCAAATCCTTAGCAATAATCTAGTGTCGATCGTAAATCGATTTATAAAATGCAGTCATTTTATCCCGCAGATGTTCGGATTCGGAGTAGGTATCTGATATTTCTAGCAACCCTATCAGAAAATGGTATTATGCCTAAGAACGAGTTGGCCCCACATATTAATTTTAATTGCCCGGTGAAATCGTGCAGTGCGCTTTACTCATAACATAACGCCTTAAATCGCGGGTCTCAGCAGTCCTGTGTGAAGAAAGTGCAGAATCTAAACTTTCTTCGACCAATTCTCGCTGAGATATTATGTGACTGGACGGGAACTTACTTGGTTTAGAGTTACTGCATATTTTATGAGGTCATGAAATGGTACCTTTTTTTTTCTTTTATTCGAGGGTCAAATAGGTTGGTGTTTTCAAGAAGTCGATTACTTGAATTTGGATTTAAAAATATGTACCTACCTAAGTTCATAACTCATAAAAAAAATATTATAGTACGCGGAAACAATGGTTATATAATGCAGAATAACGATGATAAACCAAGATAATGACATAAAAATACACTTATAATCTTAATCAACTTTAACTTCAACTAAATACGATCATCAACTAGTATGCGCAAGCGCATAAAACTGGCCGATTAAACAAATTACCCTCATTCGTCGATCCGCGTTTTTCTACATTCCGGCACTACAGAACCAGTATTTTAAATGCTGATGCATTGGGAAACTAAATAGGCACAAGTGCATGCCCACTTAATTAATTGGCGTGCTTCCCCTTAAATAAGTAGAATTAAAGGATGTAAAAGGGTTAGAACTTTAAGTATTTTGTTGCTTAGGCATTCCTTCCTTAGGCAACTTGGCCGTATGCCATATATCTCGAAAGACGCTATTTTCTACAGATTATCTGACGCTACAATTCAACGCCCACAAATAGGAATCTTGGCTTGCAGTTACGCAATGTTCGAACACCAACTAATTAAAAATATCTATTGGATACAAATCGAACAATCTACTTTGTATTCTACGTTTATCTCAACATTTTATCATCTATGTACCACATTATTACCATCGTCGGATGTGTCGTTGGTTCATTAGTACACCATTAGTCAGACGTGGTTGTAAATTGGACTATTTATCTGGCAAACCCACGCTTATAGTGGCCAATACGCAAATGTCTGCGTTGGCGATCGTAGGCTCGAAGTTTAGAAGGACATTATGTGGCGCCAATTCGCAAATGTTGGTGAATGAGTTTAGTATAGATTTGAGTGCTTATTTACAAATATTTGGCCTAAAATGTGTCTAATATTTTGCTATGACAAGCAGTCTGCATAAGAAAATAAAGTAAATTGCACTCTTCATCCCGAGCACTATTATTTTAAATAATTAACTTTTTACAGAAAAGAAATCAGATTTTGTGGGCTTATCAAAACTGATAGTTAAACACCAACGTTTATATGGAAACCATTTAGAAAGTAAACCCCATCCGATAAATATAATGGTTAAATTCGATTCATAAACAACAAAGTTACGCGCGAAACAATTACTTATTTTTTAAGACACTTGAAAAATGTTTTAATTAGGTGATATTTGTATGGCTCAAAATAGCAAACTCCGCGTCATTTTATTCCGAACTGCATATACGGATATCTCAAATAATATCCATGCTATTCTATAACTTATTGCTAATATCTCGTGGTAACACTTCCCGTCCACAGCAATCTGAAAATGCAAATCCTAACAAGTGGGCTATGAAACAGAGATACCATGAATTTATAGAATTGATACTTGTGACAAATCGTTATGGTGGGCCGGGTATAACATGGTCTATGGCCATAGTTGGGGCTCCTGTGGTGCTACATGACAACACGATTACCGGTACACGGGGTCCGAGTCGACGCTTGTAATGATAGTAACTGATAGCGCGGTTATTTTAGAAGGATATATATTATAGAGGTGGAATATACATAGGTAATAATGTCCTTTTTACTTCTCGATCATTTCCAAAATCTACTGTAACAGGTACCTAATTATTTTTTAAGAAAATCGAACGTAATTTTCAAGCTAAAAAATAATACCTATAGGTAATGTTTATTGTACAACTTTTTTAAATTCAGTGACGTTTTCAAATATTTATACTCTTTAGTCCTTCACCTTCGTTTGCTTGCCAATTGAAACTTGACTATCACAAGCAATTAACTTTTTTTTTAATTAACAAAGCACTACTTTTTTAATCTTAAGCTATATTCATGGGTTCCATATTGCCAAAGCCATTTTAAAAAACACTTCTAATAGATTTCGGGGTATAACAAAGTCACTCGGCATTATGTTATTTATTAAGACAATTTAACGATTCCAAATAGGTAAAATAGAAGTCAATCAATTAATATCAAAACCAAAAAAAAACGCCATCCTACAAACCTACATCAAACGATCTCATTTCAAATCCAAAAGTTTCTCTTAGCTGAGTAGCCGACACTTGAATGCTGGACCTGTCTCGCCGCCCGACTCGCGTTACCCCCGTAATAGTAGTTTAATGGTCTACGCTAAATAGATGCATAAATCGATCCTACAGAATAGAACCATTTATCAGCTAGACTTGAATAATATCTGGGGAAGATTTTAACACTGGCGAGATTTACAGCGGTTTCTATGTAGCGGCTCTTCTGTTGTAAATGGGACTCCAGATAATGATTTCTGCCTTCAAATAATTTAAATTGCATACTATCTCTTTCTTACTAATGAAAACCGGCGTGAAACAACGCTTACGTTGTGTTTCGCCGAGTGAGTGAGGATATCGGAGGCCCAAACACTTTTAAAAGGCGGGCAACGCACGTGAGACTCCTCTGGTGTTGCGGGTGTCCATGGGCGGCGGTAATCGCTTACCATCAGGCGATCCGTCTGGGGCCCTAGTCTGCTATTTAAATTGACTCAGAATGACCGTCCAATGGCACTAAATGACATAAGAAATGACAGATTTCGTAGAGAAAACTGTCAAAAATCAACCATTATGAAGTCACTGAATCACAATTCTGACACAACTGAATAGTAGACTCGGCACCCTGCTCGTTTGCCTCCCTATTCCATAAAAAAATTAAAATGATAGAAAATATTTTGGAATACAAACTGAATACATTTAGTGGAAAAATATAAAATATTTTAGACGTATAGTCATGTCATGTTCTGTGACTATGTCTCAATTTTTTATTATTCATGTTTAATACTATCTATTTTATCTAAACTGGATACCGTTACCTACCTCTAAAAAGATTTTTAGTTGCCAATAAATATAGCAACTATGTCAAATCAATCTGAACAAAATAGCTATTAAAGGCACAATAGTAATGTATCTGTTATTCCAATTATCGTAATTAACAGAAATTGTAGCGTCTTACTCCGTAATTAAATACAGTTGATTGAAGTGAGCAACAGAGGCGAAGCCGTGTGCTCGAGCTAGCTAATTGCTATAAACAAGCAAGTAGCGATCAAAGGTGCCGCGTAACCAAATGTCAGGGTTACCAGGAGCGTAAATTTATTGCCGAATGCAGTTTTAGCGACGAATTAATTGTTATTATATAATTTATTTTAAAAGAGTGTCCATGGAGTTTCTTGCCGGATTCTTCTCCATAGGATCAACTTTTTGGAACCGTGCAACTAGAATCATTACGTTTCATAAACGCTTGTAAAGGCTTATTTGAGATAAAATCATTTGAACTTTGAGCTTTGAACCCCCTTCTTAGCTGATTTTAATTTTTTGCAAATATATATATATATTTAAAAGACCTTACTACCAATGTGGATCGCACATTACTAGTAAAATATATACCATACCAATTTAGATCTCATGGACCCTAATTTTTCTTCCCGCTGACATAGATCTCTCGGAGGTCGTTCTCGACGTCGGTCGTTTCACGCTGGTTTTCTGTGAGGACGTGATTGCACTCTGGGTGAGCTACCCATTAATATCGAGTCATGGCTTTCCCACAATAAAATAATACTAATGACACAGAGAAACTAATGAACAATACCAAAAACAAAACTTACTCCTAATTATAAAATATTACGGACAGCCCTGAACGGATGAAGCTAAGTGATTGTTGCGATTGGTCACGGCAAATAAAAAATCTGAATCAATCGATAGCAGACTACGAATTGCATGATATTTTATAAAGATTCATCCATACAGACTGATTAACAGCCAATATTGCTTATAATTAATTAACCAATAATTAATTGGCCAATATGAGATTGTTCCTTCCGAGGTTATTTCTATGGTTTATTAGTCTGGTGTATTAGTCACACATCTTGTTATCGCAATATTGTACAATCTTTGTAACATAATTTATTTTAAAAGAGTGTCTATGGAGTTCTTGCCGGATTCTTCTCCATAGGATCAACCTTTTGGAACCATACAACTAGAATCATAACGTTTCATAAACGCTTGTAATAGCTTATTTGAAATAAAAACATTTGAATTTGAATTTGAGTAGCCGTAAGCACGACTGCAAAGCGTGAGGTCCTGGGTTCGGTTCCGGAGTCAAGCAAAATTTTATTGGGTTTTTCCTAAGCGTGATTACTGCGATGGGAAATTCGGTCCGTCAGACTCCTTATAATCCACTACGCTGAACTTATGCAATTTGGTGGGCATCATACAACTGCATGAACTATTAGGACGACGTGTATAATTGTCAAGATTCCTTATAATTATCTACAAAATCTGTATGCTTCCTCCTAGAGATGGAAATGGTTACAGACATTAATTACTCCCACAAAAGTAGCCCGAACACACAAAACACGGTGAGAATTCTCACAGATTATGAATATTAATTGACTTATAAATAACCATAAGGAGCTACTGTTGATAAATCACACAGTTTTCATGCATTCATTATTGAGTCATGCATGAAATCATGTTAGCCGTTCGCATGAAAACTTAAAAAAACTATATTAAAGGAAATATTAATGAAATCATATGCACACAAAATACACACACAATAATACTTTGCCAACCTGGGAATTGAATACAGGAAGCGACCAATAGAAAGCCATTTCCTATTCCCACTCACCGAGAATACTTAGTGCCAAACTCAAAATTGCTACTTTCATGAACTTTGCTTGCCCTGATCTTCAAACCCGGCAACTCTAAGCAGCCACACATGTATCTACTAGTTCAGTGGTTCCCAAAGTTGACTGGACCAGGCCCAATCATATAAAAAACCAAATTCGAGGCACCTATTGCCATCATGAAGAAAAAGAGATATAACTATACGAATAAAGGGATACAATATTCCACTTAGATTAAAACAATGTAAGTAGTATGTGGTTGAACAAAGTCCTCAAGATATTCTTAAGTCTTTGTTAACCTGGGTTACATAATTCAGAGGTGAGTAAATGACACCAAATAAGTCGACATTTCACCTGGGTGATATCACCTAGATGAAATGTTTCCTAGTTGAATGAGGACACGAAAAAGTCACCTTTGTTTATCCAAATAGAAAGTAACAAAAACAACATATGATATCACCTGGGTAAACAAAGTAGAATCATCCTGAAAAACACCTGTTTCGTGGCATTTTTCAGAGGTCACCCAATATTTGCTCGCATTCCCAGTTTGGGAAATACTGCACTTGTCCATTGAGGTATAACAAAGCAATGTAATAAAAATGTTTATGTAATATCGAGCTCACCTGATCATTATCTCTAATAGCTACGTACTGGTCTTATGGCCTTCGTCTAATGGTCACAGAACATTATAGAGCATGCGACCAATTTTCCGCGTGTATTGCCGACAATTTGTTGACAAATCAAGGTTCATTCTAATTGTTTGTATTGAGAAATAATGTACACACGGTTACATGCAGCTAGTATAAGCTGATCCCGAATCGTATAGGCTTTTGGTACAATGAGAGCTCAGCCTATAGTGGAAAGTCAAGACTTTATTCACCCACATAATATGTACAAAATACTATAGACTTTCAAATCAAAACCAACTTAGTATTTGAGGCAATTCAATGTACCAAATTTTTTACTACTACGTACCAAAAACTACACAATTTATACAAAAACATTGTTTCAAAGTAATCTAGAGAGATGATAATACCACCTAATTAACAATACACATGTCTCTTATCCTTTGTATCCGTTCAGTTTATCACGGACGCGCCCTCGGCGTCTGCACAAGCAACGCGCACAGATGCGCGCGCGTTCCCACCGCACCCCCAATAAAAACACAAGTGCCTCCCATCTGGCGACGATCACTCACATGTGCGTTATTGATTTTTACGAGTTTTTGAATGAAACCGTTGCGTAGCAGTTCTACATCTTTGTCGTGGATCTATGCAAATATTTATATATATATTTAGACACCAGAATAGGAGCAGACAAGCCACCAGAATTAATTGTTTCGCCCATTTTGGGATCGACTTCCATTCCATCCAACTATGCTAAAGACCAGTATTTTGCATGAAAGGCTATCAGAAATCCTCAATCTAATCTTTCGCAGAAACTGTGAGGAGGAACTGCCTCTCAGATACAGAAGTCGAAACACAAGGTGCTTTACGACAGACTCTAACGTAAGGGTGGTCACCAGCCAGTCAGACCCGACGAGGTCTTACCACTGAGCAAGTCATATATTTTCTCTTCTTAGGAGATGCTTATCTGAGAGGTAGTGAGGAACTGTATTCTATCTCCACACGGTGAACAATTGTAATCTGCATTTCCCCATCTTGATGAAGGTGTTTCAATCTTAGCAGGTTATACGCGCAGGTTCAGGCTATGTAGGTCAAATTCCTGAATTGTCAGACAGTGAGTCACAGTAATAGGCAGAAAATCGATATATTATGGATGAGGACTCGCTCGTGGACCTGCTTGCTAATATCTTTGTCTTAACAGATCTTGGCAACAGCTGAGAGGAGCTAAGAATGACGCATTATGAACTTTTTCTTGAAATTTAATTTTATGATCTCAAGTCTTGTTGTCGTAGGTTGCTACGCTAGAGTTCCTGGGTTCGATTACCACGGCAAGCAAAGTATCATTGAGTTTTTCTATGAAATTCTCATTAGTAGCTCGGAGTTTGGATTTGTGCCCGATTAATGGCAATATGCTCATTGCTTTAACATGGGACTTAAACTAATGTGCGTCAATACACCACAGTCGAGATGGTATGCTAAAAAAATCACTATTCAAAAAATCGTTACTTCTCCTCTATTGATTTCTGACACTTACGCGAATATTAGACATTGAAATGAAACTACTTTTTACGGATTTTATCGAGGTATATTGATATTATATACAATATCTAGATATATACAGAATCCATGGTCACGGGTAGACTCCCCGACAGTCTGCCCGTGACCATGGATGCTGTAAAGGATCCGAAACGTCGGGAACTAAATAATATCAATATACCGCGATAAAATCCGTAAAAAGTAGTTTCATTTCAATTCTCCTCTATTTTTGGTTATGAGCATACGAAAAACCATCTTGAACGCAGAACCTGACGTTCACGTAGATGCGTTTAGATGTACCTAACCTACATACCTACTCAACATTTTTTTAATTAGCCTGTATCATCCCACTCCTGAGCAAAGGCTTATTTAATTCTTCCCACATTTATTCCACTTTCAATCAATAGACATAATTTATTTCACATAATATCTGTAAACAATTCAGTATTACCAACAATTCACATAAAAATCACATTATTTTGTAGACACGACCGAACTTCAAACAACGTCACTCAACGCAATTAAATTTTAATAACAAGACATTTTAACATAACCATTGGATATAAAAAGTTTAAACAGTAATTGTTATGGGCGACGGTGGACGTTTTTCTCACGGCAGGTTAAATATAATCCAGCTAATTAAACTTAGTTTAAAATCTGAAAATTAATTTGATAGAGTTTTATAACATGGTTGGGATAACTTCATTGGCGCCAGAGGACCGCCTGAATAACCATTAATTTCTATCATTAGTTTGATAATCATATTCATCCCATATTCTGGGATTACTGTCCTGTCATCGGTAATTATAAAAAGAACTGCTAATTGTGAGGTCCTGTATTCGATACTCAAATTGTAACAAGTTTTATAAGAAGAGATTTTCAATTATAACGGGTTTGCGAGCTCGAATAATTTAATTGGGTTGATTTTATTTAATACTAGAGAGCCACCCGCGGTTTCATCCGCGTCGCCCCGTTGCTAAGAATCGTAGCGTGATGTTAAATAGCTCAAAATCTTCCTCGTGAATCCATACGTCTATAAGTGAAAACCATATGAAAATCTGTTCAGTAGATTTTTAATTTATCGCGAACAGACAGACAGGCGCGGCGGGTGACTTTATTTTGTAATGTAGGATTTTTTTAAAACAAGGTTACTTGCAATGTGTGTCGCACATTACTATTATTCTTGTTAACCCCTCGTGCTAAGCTAAATGCTTGTGTTACGACCACTCGTAACACAAGCATTTAGCTTAGCACGAGGGGCATTTAGCTTAGCACTACCGACGTGTACCCACGTACACGTCGGTAGTGCAATGGGTTGGTTACGAACCACATGATCGCAAGTCCAACGCCCTAACCGTTAGGCTACCGCCGCTTATTTTTATGTCTACCTGCAAGCTATATCTTTAACACTTTATTTTTTGGTTAACACTTTTTATTCGACCTTCACTTGACAATTTTACGAGCCATCTAGAAGTTATAATGTCATTAAACAGTACCGCGTTATTCCCGCGCTTCCGATACACGACACAGGTGTGTGCGCTTGCGCACGGTTTTTGCACAAATACTTTGTTGCACTCAATGAGTAGTGAACAAGGTTTTACTTTATAAAAGATCATTATTTTAGACAGTAGTATAACCTTATTAGTCTAGTGAACCTTATTAGACAGCTATGCTAGAGAGGACTTGTGTTCTTGGGTTTTTTTATGCAATTCTCATTGGCACCTCGAAATTTGGGATTTGTGCCCGGTTAATGTCAAAACATATAGGAAAATGTGAGTGTACATTTAAGTTCGCCTCTGCCTAACCCTTCAGGGAATACAAGCGTGATGGTATGTTTTGTTAATATTACACATAAATTATTATTTCTCACAGAATACCAACGGTAAGGTGTTCAAAATATGTCTATAAAGAGTACCTACTCACAAATATTTAATATCTCAAAAATGTAGTCAAAGTCACATATATATACAACTTCAACAGCTTACCAAAACAATCCACAAAATAATTCAAATCAAAACACCGCCATTTTTATGTATAAAAACGCCCAAATAAAGGTCATACGCATTGCATGTAACGCTCATATGTACATTTTTTGTCGGTCTTTTGTTACTTTTCATATGCCATTAGAAGCAGGACTACAAAGAGAGAAAAAAATAGATAAAAAAGTTTGGGTTCGGAACACGTGGGCGTTCGATAGGATAAGGCGATTTGTTGGGTACTCTATAGCTTGTGGAGGGTTGATATTTAAATAAAGAGATAGAGAATACAAGATATTAAAACCAATATATCCGGTAAAACATAAAAACTAGAAAACCTTTCTTTGAGGGTCCGTAATTTGAGGTCGTTACAAAATTTTACACTGGCATAAACCTACCTATAATTTGCCAAGAAAACAAACCCCAAAATATTCGAAAATCATCCAGTAATTCTCAAAAACAGAATGACACAAATCGATACAGTTTCACCGCGCGCGCAGTAAACTTGACCGGATGATAGATATGCACTTGTGTTGGAAAGAGATAGCTTTGTATATGTTAGAAAGAGAGGAGTATACACGTGGCGTACGTTAGTTGCAGCTGCCGCCGACGTCACAGCTAGGGAATAATGGGACTCGCTCAAGCGTAGACACGAGGATAAAAACATGATGTGATGCCACCTTTGGTCACTTTCTGACATACCAGAATATCCAGTTTGAAGGGATAATTGCGAAAGTTTTGTACTTTACGTTGAAGTAGGTAGCAAATTGACAATTCAGGTAGAGAACTAGGAGCCATCAACGACTGACATTTACTATTACATTGAAAACGCAATAAAGTAAAAAAAAAACATTGTTTAAGTTTAGAAACATCTTCATCAGTAGCAACTACCCATCGCAGCCAAGAAATAAAAAACATGACTTCAATTATCAACTATTTGCATAAACATTGGTCAATCAAAACCTACACTTTATAAATACATCAAATAGTACAATAGAAATATTATTAAACAATGACCCACCGAAGTTATGTCCGAAGCACAATGCAACCTTCTAGATCCCACATACAACATGCGCGTGCGAGTGTTCTTTACAGTATTGCAAACAATTGGTTGGCCCAGGTCCCCAGGGCGTTCGTGACGCCCAAAGATAAGGTAGCACAATAAATAAGCCCTAATTACTTCCTATGTAACATTGGAATTAGAATTTTCATTGCCAATTAGATCGAAACAATGAGCTTTCTGTGTTATCCATTCAATATGTTGCTTGTAGAATTCGCAGATACAGGAAAGATAAGGTTTGTAGAAGCACGATTAAAAAATCAACTTAAAAACGAAATGAAACTTACAAAATACTACACACAATAAAATATTACAAGAAATTAACAGATATATACGGCGAAGAAAGATAATGCCAAGTTATAATATAATAATAATATGAAAGATTGAAAGCACGAAATATCACCCCTAACAACAGTGACCTCAAACTAGAGAAAATTTCGAATCTGACAAAGTAGATGAGAAATGAAGATGAGAAAATGTAAGCTCACCACAGTTCGATATTATAGCGAGCAGGCCGAGTCATTACTTACCTTACAATACTGTCTATCATCGGGAATGGAATCGTTGAAACCCGTTATAGAAGGAGCTTGGTCCAAAGATGGATCTTTAGCGAAATGATTTACATTCCCTCATTCCTTTTCCGATCGTAGAAAGATCGAGATTTAAATACCAGCTATGGATTTATAAAGCATTCAACTTTATCTTTTGTATATCCTTTGAACGTTAAGTAGACCTAAATTTGCTTAAATCTCATTGTCATTAAGTCGAAATTGTTTTTCAATATTCCCGTACTTTCTAAACTAAATATCTGCCTAACTAACCGCATCAAACATGAATCAAATTCTAAAGATAACAGAACAAAAGAATTTGATCAAACTTTGCTCCAAACACGAACTTCTAAGAGCCAACGCAGAATGGTGATTTGATTCGTCATGACACTAACAAACTCCAGTGTTCTCAACGTACGTAATTTTCCGCCACGGTCCGAACTCGCGAATTATCGCAATATAATATTGAAATTGTTTATGGCAAACCGTAAAATTGTGATATGCTTCAATACGATTTAGTTGCGTGTTCAGAATTCAGTTGTGCTAATGTGTGTTGTTTAGTGAGTCATTGGTTATCTCACGTTATGTAAGAGTAATAAGCGAAAGCACATTCTTTAACAAAAGTTGTTTTTTAATCATAAATTGATCTCAAGCTTCTTTGCATTCTACACGAAACTATTTTCCCAAATTTACATAGAGGATATAATAGATAAAGCCTATAATCTCATCACATTATGCAGAACGATTTCAACAAATTAGTTTATGTGGAAAAGGCGGCATCTTGCTTGCACTCATTAATCACTGACGTACGAACGATACTAAATCGAATATTAGTCCGAGCTTTACAAATGGAGTCAGCAGTAAAGTAGTTACCGTACAATATGTCTTCTACGAGTTTGGAGCTACAACTTTTTGATGGGCATGTAATTTTTCATAGCACCTAACTTATTGCGGTTATATTTTAAAGTTGGGCAACTTGTTTTGTTACTTTTATTTTGGGTGTTGGCTACTTTCGATAACGATTATAGTTTCGAATAGAACACTACTGATGGTAGTAAATGAAATCGATGTCACTATCTTATTTAATCTTATCAATATCAACTCAGAACATAATAATTGTCTTCCTGGTACGGGTTTCTTCTAAGATCGAGAGCTACCGATAGTCCACAACGCTATCTAAATGCGGGTTGACGGACTTCACAGGCCGTCGAGAAAATCTCTCAGGCATGTAAGTTTCCAGGTTTTTCTTCACCGGTTAAGCACATGACTTGAAAGTGCCAGAGTTGCATGCCTTGGATACGACATATAACTTGTCAATCAGAAAATTAATATGTGAAACGTTCAGATATTTTCGCAAGCAAACTTTGAACATAATCTTTCTCCTTATTCCACATAACTACTGTGATTCCATTCACATATTACTTGACCAGCTATCTGAGCAAAACTGGATTTCATTTGGACTAGGCGACTCATATCAACAATCGAGGCACAGCCAGTCCTCAACTCATGCATAAAATTAATCATAATTATCCCATTTCTTCGTGAACGACTGAATTATGAGCAGCGTCGTTCAGGGTACTAGGCCCGCTAACAATGACTAATAGTCGCGATGAAATAGATTTGTTGCGTGTGCCAATTATGGAAGTAGGTGATCGTAAATTATGTCGTTAGGACGGACAGAATCTAAGTGGTCCCGTCTTATGTGTAGGAATATGATGAATTTTAACACTAGTGCCTATTCAAATAAGTTTGTTGTTTGTAAGAGGAGCGTTCAAGGCAAAAGTAATTCTTAATTATGGTTTTGATTTATAAAATAACGTTTAAATTGCACCCAGCACTATTTTATCTGCCTAACTTACTACCTAAAGACAGAACAGATATTTCAACAATGAAGTATCAATGCATCGTTGTCACAAACTGTGAATTACATGCGAACATACACCCACTCCATTATACTCAATACAATTCTCCTCCATTTACGGCATTAACCAGAGCCTTCGAACAAAAGCATCATCTAATTAGAATCAATAGTCATGTCCAATTTTCTTTTAAAGGTCACGAGATGTTTTGCGACCCGTAGGTTAAAATCCCTCGGGGAATCAGCTTTAAATATTCCATATACGTCTAAACCACAATAGCCTGGATTCACGATTTACTGTAATACCCGTAGTTTAAGTCCGTAAACGGCATATTTAGGCCGACTGGCGAAGATCCCGTGAACACCATTACTTGGTCTAACAAGCTGTTATATTTGGAGTCAAGTACTCCGTAATTTGTTTTCATTGTTTACTGTTATCATTGTGGCATAAATGTTCATATTAACTATGGGAACAGGCTGGTCTACATGTAAACCAACTGACCTCAGGTTTCTTATGTCACAAAATCGTAACAGACGTCTTTAATGGGCCATGAAATAGTTTAAGTATCAATATTTCATTCAGTACCTTCGGAATAGATTTCTCTTCATCCTGCAATCATTTAACTTTGATATTTATTAGCCTCGACTTAGCGTGACTTATGGCAGTGAAAGCGCCCTCTAAATGATAAATTTAAAGAGTCTTTAGGAAGACTTAGCCGGCGTCAAATGCCGGGCATGCATTATTAAAGTTGAATATTAAAAACCGTGTTCTAACTAAATTTATTTAATCGCATAAAACATTCAAGTTTGACCGCAAACAATAATCTGTGTATAAATCATAGTGTAGGCTCACACGCGAGGTGAATCACGGTTCCGAGAAAGCGGAAACAGCCAAATTCTCCGTTCGTTTTTATGGTATAAACCGACAGAATAACATGACACGGTTGCCATCGCTCCCGACTGGGCCTTTTTGTTGTTTTTGTAAAATAGACGGTTAGTACGGCCGTCGTGCGTCGAGCACCTGCGCATGCGCACCCGGCGCAAATCTCGGAGGGTGCGACGCCTTCGGGCCCGCTCCGGGCGAAGGGAGACAGACGAGCAGGTAAACGGTCCCCAGCCCTCGCTGTAGCAACAGAGACCAATAAAACTAGTTTTAAATGCGAATACGAATAGAGCCTCTAACCGCCTTTTACTTGTAATAACATAACTAATCACATTTGATGTAATGAATGTAATTTCAGAAAAGAAATGATCGGATCTCACGTGTTACGCAACTACCGTGCACATCGCATGCGCAGCGTTCGTGTTGCCGCCGCTGCCGAGCATTGGGCCATTCTCAGCACAAATCATCACCAGACACACAAAAAACGAGCCATGGAATAGGTTTGGAGGTATTAATTACAGCAGCGGCAGCGGCCGACACGATACTCCGACATTATATAATTAACCATTACCAAGTGTGTCGAAATCCCACGTGGAGGTTATTTTATTCATTAAATTGTCGTATAAATGATGTATTTTGGTTCATTATTCGCGCCGACATAATTATAAAGCTTGATAAATCATCAAATAATTTTCATTTTAACTTTTTCTTTGACTGAATCTATTTGTTGATTGTGTAATAATTTCTCAGTTACCAATATACTTGGAGATCACGCGATTTTCGACGATGTTTAAGTAGGTGGCAATTAAATTTATTTATAATCCGCGATGCTGAGATACGAGTAAAATCTAAACAGATTTAAATGGTCTCACGGTCTGCAAATGGGTATTTAACCGTCAACGGAGGCTGGCCTTCTGGTTTCAGTAGCTTTATAATAATACTTAAGCAATTACGTGTGTCAGTCAGAGCTCGCGGACCAGATGTCGATTTTAAGCTCATGCCGTTATTACCAAGACTTGCAAGTCCGACTGAGTAAAGGATAATCCATATAATTAATGCTATTGTTTCACCAGGACCTCGTCGGATAGAAGCCACGTTTATATCATTAAGTTTTAGTATCAACTGTGGAACGTTCTAGATTTCGCTTTGACGTGAGTTGCTTTGTAAATATCCAGTTCGTGTTGAACCGAGATGTGTATGTGAACAGTTCAACTGAAGCTTAACATAATGACGAAATCTTTAAACAATAGGCTGTTAAATTAAATGAATCTATTATTTTTAACAAGCCTAAATTTTAACACTGTTTTATTTGCCAAATATTGAAAAGCATCCAAACAGTCTGAAGTTAACACATCATCTTGTATTAGTCACTAAGATACTAAGGAGATTTATTTATATCTACGTTTAACACCGGAACAACCCACATCATCCCTTCCCATAAAGTGTCTGCGCCTCATTAAAAACACCACGACGTTTAAAACAATGGAGGACCGGCAGGTAGGCGTACAAGTGCAAGTTTATGACTCTTTGTAAGCTCCCCACAATGAGAGGGATCTGACAGTTTTACCGGATTCCACAGTTCCGGACAACGTAAGTAGGCACTCCATTTTGAGAGCACTTTGGACAAAAGTTTGGTGAACAAGTATTGACTAAGCTTTTGACTTTAGAGGAAGTTATTAAGTGATAAAAAAGTTTCAATAGTTAAGCAATAATCTATTTCTGGATTTTGAATATCATCTGTAGTTGAAACATGGATATTTCTTAAATTATGGACAATCCATCTTGGTAATGTGTTTCCTACATTATTATACACAAAATTACTAACATGACCCTCGGGTGTTACTGTTTCTGTAGTTTCCTATATAACACGGTTTTTAACAGGGCAAAGGCCTCCCTTTCCTTCTTCCCCTCTTCCCGGTTGAGAGATTTTAGAATCCAATCAGTATCAGAAATTACCAACGTGCAACAATTGATTTTAACTATAAATTTATTCCAAAGGAATTGGCAAAATAATGACGTTTTAGCCTACTGTTAATAATTTCCAGGATAATATATGTATATAAAACGTACCTACTCGATTTGGTTACAAAGCTTTTATTCAATTTTCTTTGAGACACATTATAGTACGATCATTCGAAGAGTATTTGTATTAGTACCAAACTAATTTCACGATGTTGCCTTCAGTACTTAGCGGGCCATAAACACTGCCTCATAGACACAACTAATTTTCATAGCAATATCAATCATGAGCAGCAAAAAATGTACGAGATAAGATTATACACTACATAATATTAGATATTAGTCAGAATCCGGAACCATTCACTAAAAGCAACGATTTAGATCACTGAATGACGGCATTATCGCAACAAGCCTTCGAGGTCATTCCGCAATGAGCGTAGGGTCAAAATATTATTATGTACAGTACTTGGCTCTGTAATTTTTGGAGCTTTTTTCTCTGAATTTAAAGCTGTACGTTAATGGGGTTTTCTACGGAATTATCAGTGGCAGCTTGGAGCTTAATGATAATAGGCATTACCCTTGCAGCCTTACCTAGGCAGGCCCCTTATTACTTGGGACTTACACAAAAGAGCAAACTGCAAACTTTTATGTAATATTTTATGCCTGAACTTGATTTGTATTGTTATACTAGAACTTTAGTAGTATGTATGTAATACGTTACTTCAGAGGCGGATGTTAATAACTGCGACACAGTGTTACACTTCTGCGGTTATTATCGTTCTGTTGTTATTTTTATTGGTACAAAAAGAAGATAAGGTGGCAAACAAGCATCCGGCCCGCCTGATGGTAAGCGGTTACCGTAGCCTATGGAAGCTTGCAACACCAGGGGTATCACTCGCGTGTTGAGGACCCTGTAAAAATCTTTTCACTCCTTTAATTTGTTTAAAATGAACTGCATCATTAGCCAAGTGGTCCTGAGCGCGACTGCTACGCTTGTCCTAGTTCGATCTAGTCTGATTCGGTCCTGGGTTCGATTCCCAGGTCGAGCAAAGTGTAGTTTTTCTATGGAAGTCCCAGCAGCAGCTCGGAGTTTGGAATTTGTGCCGAGTTAATGGCAATAGGCTCGCCCTTATCACTTGGGACCTAAAGTGACCGGCGAACTGTGGGTGTACATTAGTACGCCTCTGCCTAACCCTTCGGGTAAAACAGGCGTGTTGGTATGTTCTTTTTTTTTATAATTAACTAGCTTCCGCCCGCGACTTCGTCCGCGTGAAATAGTTACTTAGTCTTAGCGGGATGATAACCAATAGCCTTCCTCAATAAATGGACTATCTAACACCGAAAGATTTTTTCTAATCGAACCAATAGTTCCTGAGATTAGCGCGTTCAAGCAAACAAACAAACAAACTCTTCAGCTTTATATATTAGTATAGATAATTTTCAACAAGTTATCATTTAACAACTCGTATTGATACAGTATCCAGTTACAATCGAATGGTGCTCATTTCGGCGATGCGTGCGCAGGCGCACGATAGCGTCGTTCACACGGTGCGATAGAGCTTCCGAGAGCGGCCTTCCGTCGTGGACTTGTTCAGACCTGACCCGCTATCAGACCGTTTCCGGCGGACACCGCAAACGACAATGTTCTCAGTATCATAAGTGATATACTGATAACTTTGTACCTAATTTTTTATTTACCATTTTTGGTTATTGGATCAAGGTCAAAAGGAAGGGAAAAGATAATATCGGGTGATGAAAAATAGCTAGCTATTGGTCTGCTGATCGCAAATCTGACTGCTAAATGGCTGATCCTTTGTTTCCAGGCCTGATAAAGGGTTATTGGAATTCCCATTAGGAAATAGAAGTTTAAATTTATGCACAATAGCAACAAAGTTGCCCCTATTCATGGGACCTAAAATATCTAAGAATTCAAGGGGATATTGGTTTTTATAAAAAATAGGACTTTTGGACAATCCATCCTTTTTTTTTCTTCTAAAATTCATTCAATGTGCTTTTGTAAGAAGTTGCAATATAAATTTTTCTCGTGCATACAGATAAACGAAGCCTGCTTCAGTTTAAAAAAAACAAATACGTATAATTTTTTATTAAGAAAGTGTTGAAAGGCTTGGGACCTTTCAAAACTTTCTTAAATAAAAATTACTTGTACAATATTGGTCCAACATACGTGTGATACAGGACAGTCTCACAGAGATTGCTGCAGTTTCCTTACTTTTATGCGCATACGGCGCTCCCATCATTAAAGCTGCGCGCGCGCAACGTTACGAAAATATCACATTCACACGAAATTAATTGACGTTTCTTAATGTTAAAACGATCGCCTTTATTGTTTTGTAAGATTAACCGATAATTAAGTAAACTAGTGGGAGGTAGTTACTAATACTAGAAGTTAAAATTGAAGGAAAACGGGGAATGGGTAGACCTAGACGAAGTTTTGTGGAACAAGTGAAGGAAAGGGTTGTAATCGAGTCGTATCAAGAGGTAAAACGGAAAGCAGAAGATAGAGAACAGTGGCGTTTGCTCCACCAACAAGAGCTGTGCTCTTAAATTTGTAAAAGGCATTTTGTAAAACCAGACTGTAAACATCTAAAGTTTACACAAATATTTATCTCTGGTAGGAATGTAACACCACGGATCACCTTAACCTCTACAGTAAAGTTGTCCGCCTGTTGTATTATAAACATAACAATCTAAATCCTCTTGTGTTTAAATAATCTTAATCCGTTCCGTCACTGATTATAAACACAAGCGTAATCCAGTTTGATGGCAAACGTAATTATAATGACAAGTCAACGGAGCGTTAATGAAGCAGTCTGGGTGTCAGCAGACATCATGCACCAATTCATCCGAACCATTCCGTAATCCAATTACGGTATCTGACCTTTTACCACCTGTGCAAAGATTGACAGCAATATTGGAAGCAGAAAGTTTAGGAGGATCCATTTTGGCAGTTACATATTTTGGTAAATACCTCTATAGTCTGTGGTCCTAAGCGCGACTGCTACGCTAGAAGTCTTCCGTTCGATTCCCAGGTCGAGCAAGTGTTATTAGGTTTGAAATTCTCAATAGCGTAATAACTTTAGCTTATAAGTCGGAGTTTGGATGTTTTTCGCAATTTGTATATCTATATCATATTCTAGATTCATGGCAGTAGTAATTGCGACATTAACTATACAATACTAGCTTCTGCCCGCGGCTTCGCCCCCGTGGAATTCGGTCTTTCATCACATCCCACGGGAACGGGATAAAAAGTATCCTATGTCCGTCTCCTGGTTCTAAGCTACCTCTCCACAAATTTTCAGTCAAATCGGTTCAGCCGTTATTATGTTATAAATTGTGTAATAAACTGAGAATTTAAAACGTTCCATAATAATCGTTATTGTAGCTAAAAGTAGTGTAAATCGTAAATTTTCGCCGTTGGCACAGTTTGAGGCAAAGTTTTGGCTTCATAAGCATTTTAAGGCAAAAGTCAAAGCAAAAGTTAGTAGTGAATGTCCTATATTTTCAACTACACCACTGAACCCCATAAATACAGAAGAATTCAGAAAAAATCCATGTCTATACGAGGAAGATGAAAGTCACACTTTATCACATTCATTTACGCATCTCATATTTCAAACAAAACCACTCTCACATTTCATTACAGTTTTTGCGTGTTACCAAGGTACTTGATAATCTATTCCTGATTGCACTTCGGTACCGCTATGTTGCTGCCGCTGACCGCCTCAGAACAATGAAAGGTCATTTCATAATCCATCATCTACAGTCGTCATCTTATCTCACTGGTCAATCGTATTTGTTTTAATAATAAGCAAACGTTCGCCGGTGGCAAAAGGTTTGTATTGATTGGTTAAAGTATTGTTGCGGGTATGAAAAGGTTTGAGTACTGTATCAATATTTGATGGTAAGAAAGAAACATTCAGTTAAACACAGAGATAGATGTAGATTCAATAAATATAAAAAAAGAAATACAGAGAAGATGGTTCCTACACTGCCTCACGGTTGAGTTGAAAGGGATCTGGTTCAGCATATTCCAGACTGATTGTCTGACAATGGTTTTCAACCAGTCCCAGAGTGGGTCGCTGACGCAAATGTAGATCAGAGTAATGCTTAGTTACTAAAGAAACTTCGAAATAGGTGAAAAATTGCCATCTTCACCATAATATTACAAAAAGTCACAGTCGAATTGAGAACCTGCTTCTTTTTTGTAGTCGGTAAAACACGGTGATGGCTAATGACAGTAACCTCAATGAGACTTATGGCTTGATAACAACTAACATTTAGGTCATACTAGGCCTACTTAATCTTGAAACAAAATAAGAAAACCGCTAAAGCTCTTTTTAAATCTTTGTCTTTGACGTGCAAGAAATTCTTCAAGAATCTTTTTTAAATTTTTCGGTCTTTGGAAGGAATTCTCTAAGCAAATTAAAAATAAACTTTCGGCCAAATTAAATAACGAAGGTAATTTTAGTTTCAAAGTTCATTAAAAAAATTGTAACGAACTACTTAAATGAGTTTCAAATCCAGAGCTTCGCTTCTCTGTCCAAAACAAAAGATGTGTACCATCATGAAATAATAGATTTGTAAGAGTAAAAATGATTAATGGTGAGCAGGTAACAAGTAATGTACGGAGCGGTTATACTTTCACACTAATGATTATAAAGACAAAACAGTTTTAAAAACTTGAACTCTATGCATCTTGGGTGATTTATAAACGTGAAATATTCTTCTAAAGTTATTTGCTGCTGACATGGCTTTTGATTTATTACTTGAACGCCAGACACATTTGTTGCTTAAAGATATTAAATAGGATCATTGACATTTAAAATTACTCAATACTTTCAGTTAATTTCCCTAACTTATCTTCAATTATAAGCTGCCACTTACTCGGTCTCTTAGCTCGGCGAACACTGTAAAAAATATCTTATCCTCTGCCGCAAGAGGATACATAAAATGGAATCTCAATGTGTGGATATGGCGTCAATAAAACCCAAATCTCATAGGTTGGATTACACCCACAGTTTATCAGGGGCCATCCGAATGCTTGACACGACTTTCCTAAAGGCGCAGTGTATTTTAGAATAATTTAAAATCAATTATGTGCGGCTAGAAATTCCACATGTTGTATGTGGACGCTTGTCCATTACTTCGATGAATGATTTATTCTTGAGTAAATTTTCGGCCCTTTATTATCTAAAAAAGCTATTTCAAAGTAACTATTGTGTCACTTAATAGAACTTAAGGAAATATTGGATATTCTTAAGCTTAAGAAAAGTAGAAGACTTTTAATATTATTTTGTATGTCCTACCCGAAAAATCCTTCATGGCCATTTAATTCCACATAATGACTCCGCAAAATACAACAATCGCTATCTATATCAATTTTCAAAGTGGCTAAATACCACCAGACAAGATCATAGACATTGATTGCCATAACTTACGATAAGCGTTGCTTTCACGAGCGTGTTAGCCACAAAATAGAGAAGTTCAGAATGCCAACACCCCAAAAATACTGCAGCCTAAACTATAATATCGAATCTGATTGCAATTGCTCTAGTCATTACTCCAATTTAGCAATAGTGTTTGGGAATGGAACTTCTAAGTTCTCTTATCAAATATAATATCTGAATTGACTTACATTAGAAATAGACAATTGACAGGTTGAAAAAATTCCAGACAGACAGACGTTAGACGGTCTAAAAAATATAAATTAGATCCACCGGAGTGTTATTGATTTTATTAATTTAAGTGCCAATAGTTGCAATCGTTTAATATAAATTTGCATACAGAGATGAGATATAAAGTTCTGTAAGAGGCAAAGTAGTCGAATAGTAATATTTTGAAGTGGATCACATTAGGCAGTAAAGGTCACCAGTAAGAAGCCGGTTATTTTTGAAAGATAAATTTAATAGAAACGAGGAGGTCAATGTTCTGTTGTGAACATTTGTGGAATATGATGTAAACCAGACCAATAAAAATAAAGATGACGTTAGCGTTATTAATTTTGATAAAACACTTCAAAGGAACCGAAGTGAAACGAAGAAGGAAACTAGAAAACGAATTCAGGTTACGTACGCCATAAATATTAATAGAGTTCACGGGAAAACGCCCGATCAATCGATTTGAGGACAGCACAAAAATAAGTAATTAATTTACCGAAATTCATTCGAGAGCCGTACAATCGATAGAGTCCACTAATAGACGATCGTTTTGTTATTCATACCGATTCTAAAACTATGACGAACAATCAATGAATAGAAATGTTCGACAAAGTTATCTTTGCGATTGCTTTTAAGTAAAATTTCTCTTCAAATAAAGAAGTTTAAGTAAATTTCGATGGTTTGTCAATTGTAATCAATATATTTGTCGGTAAGTTTTTAACGTGGGAGAGGATTCGGATACTTGATACGGGAAAGGAACCCACAACCCTTCGGTTTTGAACATTGAAAGCACCAAATGAACAAATAAAAGGTAATAGCCGATGTACCTATTTACATGAAGCTTAGTACGCTGAAGAAATTATCGGGTTTCTTTGACCAGTAAAAAGCGGATATTGTTTGAATTTTAGAGTAAACTTTAGAAGCCACTTTAGCTTTAGTGAAAATCAGTTTAAATATCGTTATGTTCATTATAGATTCTTTCCCGTTTTATGTCAGAACGTCATTAATTTAATGGTGTTAAAAGCTTTCGAAGGTTTAATGTTAATTTATTACAATTAATTCGTTTGTTGGTGCGATCAAAAGTATGAAACAATAATTTTTTTTTGTTACTATAATGTGGTGATAAATGCGAAAAAAATAGTGATCCTACTTCACACCTGAACGATACAAGTGAAATAATGTTGAATGACCCTACAATAAAAGTCGAAAATGGATTAGAATCTCACACTTTTTTTACCAAAGATGATTTTTGTGTTAATTTTTTTTCTCGCTCTCAAGTTTCAACCCACATTTTAACACTTTTTCATTTTTGTATCCCGCCACAAAACTCGCTTAGCTCGAGGCTATGTTTGGAGTTCGTGACACCGGCGCGGGCGCAGGCTTATTATTAAAGCAAACGGACGAACGGACGGCCGATAACTGCTAGCGCATATGCATGGAGGCACTACGTAAACACTAGTATTGAACGGGTTTGAATATTTCAAAAGAATAAACCAAGATCCTAAGCGGTTAGGTTAGGGAAAGATTTCATGAATTTAAAAAATGTGTACCAACGGATAATACATAAGGCAACTTTTGCTGATTTAGTAAAAGGCAATATAATATAAATAAACAAAAGGTAGGTAGTTATGAAAATAAAAAGGATTCCTTATAAGAAACCTTGAAGAAATACATAATTATGTAGTTAAGGTAACAGAAAGAAGTTGCGAGAGATATAGAAGAAATAATAATGATAGATGATCTAAATAAGCAAACTTGACATTTCCCTTCTTTAGGAGTGGCATAGGATAAACTTTGGTAGTAGTAGATGATTGGTAAATCATGAATTCAATCATCATCTTTTGCCAAAACAGTTTAAAATTAAGGAATAATGTACTATACTCTTAAAAATCTTGCTCTTGACGTGACAAAGAATTTTATTTTTAGTAATATTTCTCACAATCAGCTCAAAACATGCGGGCATATTATGTAAAATAATTGTTTTGAGGTTTTCCACGTCACCAATGAAGCTGGGACATGTTTTTATTGCGCATGCGCCACCAGTATTGTATGGGAATTGTTAGTTTCTCATGCGAAAGTCTTCCATTGTCTCCTTTTTTCAGCAATTTGCAATATTGTTGTTTATAAGTTAAAAACGAGCGCTAATAAGTCACATTAAGTTTACGATTCGTGTAACTTATTATTAAGCGCAAAAAGTTAATTCCTTATAATTATTGGTAATGGCTTATGCAAAACAAAATGGCGGTGTCTATTAAATTGGTTTTGAGATTCTTATTTTACTTTAATTAAGTTGGATTTGTTATAAAGAACATACAATTAGTTACTTATATTTTTTGTGGCTTCAACATGTGGCAGGAAATCTTGTCGTATTAAAATGATGTTTCATGAAGTGTTGCGTGTAGGTTGTCACAAAAATGGATAAATCATAAAACGCTCAGAACAGATTTATCAGCTTCAACACTCGTCCCCTCATAGTTCATATCATAAACCTGTCTATTAGGGTTGCCATAAATATATAGATTCACAGTTGTAAAAGAGTTTAGGTAACTGATTTCTGACACTTACGCAAATATTAGACATTGAAATACTACTTTTTACGGATTTTATCGCGTTGCATTGTCTACCCGTGACCAGATGCTGTAAAGGATCTGAAACGTCGGGAATTAAGTAATATCAATACAAAACAATAAAATCCGTAAAAAGTAGTTTTATTTCAGAGTTTAAGTAACATATCGAATCATGTCAAAAAGGAAAGTGTAAATTTTTTTATATATTTGCTGTAAATGTACGTAATACCACAAGTAGGTATCATCATAAATCGTGAAAGCCGTTCGAAAGCGTAGGTGAGATTCAACCGAGTATATTTTTGGGGAAATGTTATAAGTCCATTATGGATTAAGTCAAAGATAACATGGTGTCAACCCTATCTCGCATCCGTGAGGTCCAAACACGGGCGTGTTTGAGTACCGTGCCGCTGCGCTGGCGCACTGTTGTGTGAGCAAACAACGCTCGAAGATAACTAAGGATAGATACTGCGATGCTTAGTACGTGTTGGGTAGTGCTGTGTCTACTATTCTGCAATGTAGAATGTATCTACATTCTAGAATGTACACCATTCTTGATTCTAGAATTATGTTGCTAAGTTCATCTGTAGTCGTACCATCGCAAATGCCGCAATTCAGCAAAAATGAGCTAAGATGTGTTCCGTTTCGAAGGGATAGGCACTGCAATTACTTGGTAAATAAGACTTGACATGGTAACCCGTATGCTTGTCATCTTCTAAATAAAAAATCCGGCTCTCGATAGGACCTTTTCTTTATACTACTTAGATGGGAAACAAACTAACAGCCCGCGTGATGGTAAGCAGTTACCGTAGCCTATGGACATCTGCGACACCAGAGGTGTCTCTCGCGCGTTGCCGACCCTGAGCTTGAACTAAAATAGGTTTGGATGTTTAGGTTAGCTAACTTTAAAAAAGCATAGCTCAAAATTCTTTGTACAGGAAGAGTAAAGTATGTTCTTTGATTTTTTTAATATTAATACTTTTTTTATGGGATAGGGGTGCAACCGAGTAGACGGATCACCTGATGGTGAGCGTTTCCCCCCGCTCGACACCCGCATCCTCAGAAGAGTCGCGTGTGTGTTGCACGCCATTTCAAAGGGTTTGGGCCACTCGGTATCCTTACTCACTCGGTGAAACAAAATGTACTATTATTTTACGATGGCTGTGAGGCCGTAGTATCACTCCGGTCGAGCCGACCCATTCGTGCCGAAGCATGGCTCTCCCACGGTAATACTTATCAACCACCGACCTAGTTTGCAATCATCAAAACTTTATACTTAATTTACTACCTACCTACTTAGTAAAATCTCATAAAAATATCCAACCGGTAAATGATCTAACCAGTTTTATATTCACTTTACGATATAATGTTGCTCATTGTAACTTTTATAATCTTTACAAATTTACAGGCGCTGATTATCCAGTGTGGTTGAATTTATTATAATTAAGCTGTTGTTAGAGCAGGAGACGGTAATCACTTTATGACGCAGCAAGAAAACAAGCTAGTAGACTTTTATACCACAACCATGTAGATTTTAGCTGGTATTGTAGCTGCCTTTCCTGATTTAAAAGGTTGCTTTTAATCTGTGGATATTGCATTTTGTTGAAGTCATTGATCATCAAAATTTTTCGCGTATGTATGTCTGTCGGATATAGTACCACAAATATCACTCTTAAAGCTCTTACCTTAGATGACGTATTATTTTCCTATAATCCTTTCAATACTTGGGATGGTTAAGTTAGTTCTTAAGAACCATTATTTTATCACCAACAACTGAAAGGACTTGACATTACAACAATTCCTTTCAAATACACGTCACAGCATAATCTTCTAAACATAACGCCATTTTAAGCTGTGATTACCATCAGAAAGCCACAATTATACAACGGAAAGACGACAGTGACTGTCTCATGCTCGTAAACACCTAATTAGCAATTTAGTAAACAGTTAAAACCTGTGTGGTCTAAAACTCCAGACTTATATGGCGAAGCCTAGATTTGACACGCCATTTTGGCTCAGTCCACAATGATATTTCGATGCAGTAAAAAGATTGATCCTAATTTGGCAAGACCGCTTAGTATCATAAACAATTATGGCTGATTTATGTGAAGTCGTATGATATTATGATAATGTAGTATTGGGTATCAGGTTGCCATGTGATTTGTGATTGACGTTGAAGCTAAGGCTCCAGTTTCCATAAATAAAACATAAGACAAAAGCCCTTTAATTTTTTTCAGTCTCGTTGCATAAATACCAAGGTGTTATAAAATTAAGTAGATATTATTAAACACTTTAGTTAAAAACTAACTTATTGTTACCACTGCGAGTTGGAACTGTTCAAATATTCAATGTTTCTCAGACAACGTACGTTACAAATAAGTAAAGGCGATTCGCAGAACAATTTCTTGTCGCGGTCACCCGAAGGCGTGTTATGATTTTGCAATTTCAAACTTTATATTGCGAGATATAAGGTTGGGACTTGATGATCGCGTTATAGCAGATGCAAATGCTGTAGATTAAACGAGAAATTGGTCATATAGGGTACAATTTAGTTGAGATTTATTTGTGACAGTGTCCACTGACCCCGGGCGATGGCCGGCGCTGGCTACAAGTTGGACAATTGGCCATTAATTGCGCGTGTTTATAGAATTGGAGCGGACCGTCTGTTTGTACAACATGGCGACATCTGCATGGATGCCGATCGAGCGAAGAGGACCGAGCGAATATTGCGAATAGGTACTATTTCATGGACATCGATCCTCCGATATCGGTTAAAAATACAAAAAAAACCTTACCTTTTTTACAAAACATCTTTTAATTATAGGTACAGTTTATTTATTTTTAAATAGGGATTCAGTTTCGATGCGAACGAGCACCATAAACCTGCAAATTGTAAGTTTTCTACAACTACAAAAATCAACCCACTTACTCATAACTTACCTGACATTGTTACTTGAAAAGAGAAAGAGATAGCAATAGGATTGGAAGTCGCAGATTTAGCCATACCAAGAAAGTTTATGGATAACGGTTTTTTTTGTATCTAACAGCTTATTTACTACTTAATTAATAAGCGGGGATTAATGGTTATTAACTACTTTGTCTTTAAGTTTTCTCACATCAAGCACCGTACCAAGCTATTCTACCTTAGTATCTTACTACATCTGTAAAAGCAACAGAACGCGTTAATTCTCAGGTACCTAATACAATCTGAATTAACTACATCACGCGTTTAGAAACACACTAGAACCTTTGAACCAAGATAGTGACTATCTAAATGGCTAAAGGGAAACTTGCAAAACATACGGACGGAAATCATTAATGATTTCAAACAATATTTGAGCCGTTGTGTCCATAACATTAGCCGTTAGATTGTTTGGGCATACCTGGCTACACTGTAGATACTGACTGAAAGGAGTGTTACTAAATCCATACTTATATTATAAATGCGAAAGTTACTGTCCGTTTGTTTGTTTCCTTTTCACGCCTAAAACACTGAACCAATGTTAATGAATTTTGGTATAAACATAATTGACCTGAAGGAACATCCTTCGGGGGATGGACATAGGCTATCATTTATCCCAAAAAGTAGTGAGATGGGAGTGAAACCGCGAGCTAGAGCTAGTAGGGAATAATAAAAACGTCCCTTGACAGAAGTCATATTTCAAGTACATTTTGTAGATGTTTAGATAAATATAAAAGTATTGAAAGGATATGAAAACTGTTCAATAAGTAACTTAGTAATAAAAGTAAAGTAGAATTGCAGGGACGACATAAAAACAATAACAGGAGATTTCAGAACAGAAAATGGTGAAGCAACTTAAATCTTTCAGTATAACAATTAAATAAAAAGAATATAATATAGCAAGTCACAAGCTCTTAACATCATTAAGTGTAAAGTAAACTATAGGATGTAAATGCTGAGGACACATTCAAAATTCTAGTGTAAACCAAAATGGGTGATAAAATTATGAAATCTAAACAGTTTCTCCAAGCCAATAAATATGAAATGAACAATATTTTCAAAAACAGCAATATAAAATCGAATCACAGCACAGATTTAAGTTGAATTACGTCCGCACACTTTCATGGCATACAAAATAAGTAACAATTTCCAAAACAAAAAAGAACTTTCCCTCAAAATTGAGAATTTATACGCACATTGTCCATTTCTAAACTGTAAAGTGACACTAAGGTTGATCAATATTCAAAATGTCCCGACCAGGTCCCGACCACAGAAATCGTGTGGAGATGCATCGAATACCAAACGGTGGGGCATTACATTTGTATTCAACCAGTCCGGTATAGGCGAACACGCCGAGAAGTTTGTGTATAGAATTAAACTGTTCTTTCTTATCTCTAAATCTAGGATGTTTTAGAAGTGTTTAGTGCAGTGTTCTAGGAAGTGGTTCACTGTAATCTTTAGCTAAAGATGTGATTATTTTTTATCAAGATAACCATGTAAATGAGTAGAGGGAGAAAAATAATCATTTGATGCGAGTTGTTAGATCAGGCTGCATATAATTGATCGTTGTGAGAGTTTATGCAGGAGGCAATTTGTTCATCGGTAGACCTCGAACGAAAATGTGGTAAAGCGAAAGAAACTGCAGAAGTCTATAAATAAAAAATATTTCCATTGATACGATATTTTATTAAGTATTACTTATTTATAAGCCAAATACCACTTACTGGCTAATCACGAAATTTTAGTCCTAAATGCCAAAAGTTAAAATTTGAGAGTTCGGTTCTTCATAGGATAGATATATAGGCAGGATAGATAGGCATAGGCGTACCTTACAGAATTGGGAAATGGGAATTCTCGTGCCATCGGAAATAAACTGGTGTAAAGAGGATAGTGCTAGGATGTACGTATCAAATAATAAATACATTAATACATCATCCATCAACTACCAAATGATCTCGTCACTTCTTTACAGTGCCAATAAAATAAGAGCTCTCAAGTTGTCTCAAATTGAATTTAATTAACCGTCAATCATGGTTCGATTAATTGGAGATAGGAAATTAACGACTGATAGCCAATTACTTAGAAATGGACCTGTAAACAGTCGATACAAAACAAAGTTAGAGAAGGAAATAACATTGCATTCATTGGCTGTGATAAAAGCGTTATCCGCTTTGTAAAGATTGTCGCTCTTGCAACTCTTGCAAGGCTATAATTGGGCCCAAATTTCTTTATACTGATTTAGAATAGAAAATACCTAATTCATGTACAGCATAAAAACAACAACATAATTTGTAAAATAAAGGCCACAATGCTCATCGCTAATAACGATATCTGCCACACAACTTTTTTGGATGGACAGGAAATATATGAAAAAAGGGGGTAAGGGTAGTCCTCACAATGTTTACACTTCAAAATGTTTATTTGCGGAATGGGTAGTAATTATCTATAGTGCTATCTCATTTTATTGACACCAAAATGACAAAGATAGCATATATTTTCTATTGTTTTTTAGATAATAAGCGTTTCTAAGTAATAAAAATCTTTCTAATACGTTTGTAATTGTTGACATTAATAAGTTTAAAATGGATTTTAATGTCTTTGTGACTATAAAAATCTATGTTAAACTTCAATTCGTTACTACATAGTTCAGCCTTAGGGTACTGCTAATTTACCGTTGAAAATAGATGTGTATGCAAAAATAGCCTTTGCAGAACCTAACGCAGGCATTATGTACTTACTGCCATTAATTTATCGTCAAAAATAAATGATAACATAGAGAAACATTCAAAAAGGATATGCTGGAGGCCAATTCAATTAATTTGCCGCGTAAAACGATCTATTCAGTTTTAGCAACGGATCAGTTCAAATTTGGTAACTTCAACGTAAATTTAAGTGCGCTGGATCGATATTATCTTTGATACAATTAGAAGTTGTCTTGGGAATAAACTGCGTTAAGTTATGATAACTTTGTTAGTAGAATTGCAGACTTGTGTTGATGTTATATGTGTGATATTATTAGTATGTACTATTATGTTATTGTATCGAGGGTATTGTAAAAAACAATGTGTTTTGTTCTTATTTTCATTTTCTTATGCGGGTATTTATACATGTAACTTTTTGTAAATGGGCTGGTAAGGCTAATTTGAGTATCTATTTGAATACAGTGAATGAAAGTACATAGTAGTTTAGTATAATTATAAGCTAAAGAAAAGCCGAAAGCTATAACGGTGAGATATTTGAAGAAAGCCTGTTCTAAATACATAAGTTATGTTTAGACGTGGTCAACTAAATATTTTGTACTGCCTACAAGCATATACCTAGTAGAATCAATGTATAAATATCGACGGAGCTGAAAGCGAGCCGATGCTATAATACCAGCTCGGATTACGAGCAGCGCTAAACGTCAACAAACGCGGCACAATTAAAAAACATTAAAAAATGCGATGCGTTGAATTCACTCCAGTTTTTAAAACGACTCGTTTCACAAGTCCCTACTGTGAGAACCGACAGGTAAACCGACCGGTAGAAAACGACACCGGCTCGCCAAAAGCTCGTTAAGCTGGCGCGCCAACACAAATTGGCCGCGTTACCTTGCGGGCCGCGCTTTCATAAGCTCAACTACTTAATACTAGTAGCACTTACCTTCGACACCGTGGATCCTTGCAGCCAGTGTCGACAGCACTATGAAGATTGACAGCAATTGAATCCCATAATCCGGTATAAAGTTCCTCGACCACATTTTGTAACACAACATTCACACATGGATCACACACATTTGTTTTACTCCTTCTGTGTCGTTTGAACACTAAATAATCAACACTCACGGAACTAAATGTAAGAACTGACACTTCATTTTGTTTTTGAACTGTTGTTACGTCGAAAACATTTGTTTATTGTACATTTTAGCGGTAAAACACGTTTGAAAATAACGTAAAAGCCCGGTAGGAACATGCGCAGCCGCGTCCCGCTCGCATCTGACGGCTTTGTCCGTAAATACACAGCGTACGGTAAATCAAAATGGCCGCCGCCGCGTCAGTGTGCGTGCGCGCACCATGTAACAATACATATTGCGTTATCTAAGCTTTTTCACTCATTTGAGACACTAGTTTTAATAATTTAGAAACAGTACACAACTGATTTAAGTCATGAATTGTTAAATATTTGGCTACATCCCCGTGAGAACCGAATTACGCACACATACAAATGTACGCGGAGGAATGTTGATTCAATGGAGAAATCAAGCGATTCAACAGCGCTATGTGCGCGCAACCAATCAAGAGCTTTTGAACTTTGTCGTTCATTCGCCACAACACAGATGGCGGTAAAAGCTAATTAATAAGGGGTTGAATTTAAAAAGAACATTTGAAATATTTACTTTATAATATTCTATTAGAAAGTAAAGTAAGTGCGCAATATGTTTGCTTTTCTTATTCAACAGAATTTTAGCTTTAACAAATACATTGTTTGATCAATACCTAGTTGTTAGGGCTAGAGTAGCTGGGTGTTATTTCGAACCCAGCAGAAGGGTGAAACTCATATCTTTTATTATTACTAGCAGCGACAAAATTAATAACAATGGCGATGTGTTATCAAAAACATCCCTTTGAAATAGAAACAGAGGACCGACTCACGACTATAAACACAAAAATATTTGAGATCAAAAAGAAAATACAACTATCTGGTGCGTATGATAGACAAAACATAGACTTAATAATAAACTTAGATTAAGATTAAGAAGTGCAAAGTTTTTGCTAACTACATTTTTATAATTATAAGTATTTTAGGTCAATTGATGTAAAAAATACAAACCACTAAGCTATGCTATGCCATCCCCAAATTTTAGCCCACTATTGTAAATCAACCTTTTCTTTAGCTTATTAGAAGAATCGATAACAATATCTCTATTTAATACTTCTACTTCTGGCTACAACGAAATGTACGGTTGTACCAAATACGATTTTGATTACAGAGGGCCAAAGAAAATCAAATTTTGAGGAGAATGAAGCTGAAAAACAACAGAATAATGATCTGATCGATACGTTGAAGAAAGAAATAAAACTGAGGCTGACTGAGCTGGCTCAGGCTAGGGCCGTTATTGGAGAAGAAGAGGTGCAGATCAAGAAGTATCTAAATGATGTATGTCCCATGGGAGATAAGAGTGCTGATAAGGTATATTGTAATAGTATTTTAGGTTTAAAAAAACTTTATTCTCACTAAAAACATAATTATTTCACTTAGGTACTTGAATTGAAACAAACGCTAAAGTTTCGTTACAAAATAATGAATTATTAATTAGTTATCCATCCAATGCTTTCGAATTCCACAGGCTATTTTCAAGATATTGCGGCTAATTACTATAAGGTGTTGTCGTAATTATCTGGTGTAAGAAGTAGATACCAAGTTTTATAGGCATCAAAACTACACCGAGAAAAATGTCAAAATTAGAGACGGTGTTAGTTAAATTACGTGTCAGATATTTGTGCTTTTATATGTAATAAATGAAAAGTATTTATGTATCTTCAAATCTTTGAAAATAATATAGAATCTCTGATAATTTAACATGGAAAAAAGATTGCTCCTTTCTGGTACTTGCAAAAATATTTTGAACTAAAATTTGTCATCACTAGCCACATCAACACACACAAAAAAACATCATTAATTTACTGGACAACAGTGAGAATATAAACATTGGTACTCTTTTTTCTGCAGATAATACACAATCTCGATCTCAAAGTAACAGAACAGAGAAAGATTCTGGACTTACTCAAATACGAAAAGAGAAGTAAGAAGAAGAAACTGGCAGAACTGGAGAAGGAATATGAGCATCTTCTAATAGAGAACAACAAAGGAATACTTGTCAAGTCTAAAAACAACAGTAGAGCTAGGAAGGTAAGTATGGAACCAATAAAATAGATGGGCTGTATGTTACGACAAATTTCAAAATATTAAACAGATACGCATCTCCTGACTTTTCCAAATCATGTGTGCATTAATTATCACCCGCATACTTAATTAACTACCTCATTAGCCTAATCGTCCTGAGAGCGACTGCTATGATCGAGGTCCTGCCGGCTTTGATTTCCTGGTCGAGCAATGTTGTTGGGTTTTTCTATCAAATTCTATAGGCTAGTCCCCTATTACATGGGACCTAAGAAACCACAGAAAGGGTGGTAACTGTAGCCAAATCCCTCTCATTCTAAGAGGAAACCTTTACCTAGCAATGAAACTGTTATTAGGTTGATGATAACCAATAAGTAAATTTTCCACCACTTTTAAAAAAATATAATCGTTGCCCCAAACTATGATTTTCTCTTGTATCGTGAGTGCTGTTACAAACACCAAATTTCCACTCACACAAACTACCAGACCCGGAACAACTACCTGAAGATCGTACAGATATTTGCTCTGTGGGAGGATCGAACCCATAACACGTGTCGCTGAAGCCGATCACTTAGCCGCTACACTTTAGCAGATGATAATAATACAATTGATAATGATGTCTAATTAGACACCAACATGACTATTTATAACAAGAGTATTCAAGTTTAAGGATTGTAGCCCTTTGTTGTAAATAATAATGAAACTAATTTAACTAATAACAATATTTACGCGCAGCACGTTTCGCACTTAGAAAACGAGATACACAAAGTACTCATACAGTGGACAGAGGCTGAACTGGTCAAGAAGAAATATATATCGATAAGGTAAGGTATTCATATAAATAAAAATGTATAAATAGCAATAAAAATTGATAGTTTTTTTATGTCAAAGACCTTCGAATTAATATTTCTATCTCTAGAACAAATTCTGGAAGTTCCTGCGTACCAAATGCGATAGCCCATTCTGGCATCTAAGCACAAATTATTTTGAAGAAGACGAAAAAGGAACATGAACTTAATCAATTCAAATTTAATCCCTGCCGACAATTATAACCTCGACCGGAGTGATGCCTCACAGAAAACCGGCGTGGAACATCACTTACGTTGAATTTCGCCGAGTGAGTGTGAACACCGGAGGACCAAACCGTTTTAAAAAGCGGGCAACGCACTTGCGATTCCTCTGGTGTTGCGGGTGTCAATAGGTAATCGCGCTGATCGGTCTGGTTTTTTGCCCCATAAACCATAAAAAAAATCGGAAATTTTATAGAGATATAGGTACAGATAGTAGATGCAAGGGCTAATTTATCTCGCTGGTTGAGGTTTCAAAATTGTCTATAGATTAAGGTACTATAAATATTTGTAAGCAATTCAATGATCATCATAATAACTTTACAGGCAAGCTCTCATAGATGATTCAGTTAAATTTGAAAGTTCACTCACTCGTATTGAAGATCTTTTAAAGAAACAGAAAGAAGAAATTGTGAAACTAGAGGTACGAATTCATTGTTAGTTATCCTTATAAACATCTATGGATATAGAACACTTACAAACGAATGACCGTAACAACATGAATGATGAGTCATCTTCAGTTGCTAATTGAAAGAATTCAAGTAAATACTGATTTTTGACACTTACACGGATATCAGACATTGAAATGAAACTACTTTAAAGGATTTTATCGCGTATTATTGATATATGAATCGGATTGATAATAATTAACAAAATTTAAAACAGCTGGTAGAAATTTTAATATCAAGACGTCTAACACTTCAATCTACCCGTGACCATAGACGCTGTAAAGGATCCGAAGCGTCGAGAATCAATACAACGCGATAAAATCCGTTAAAAGTAGTTTCATTTCAAAATCCAAGTAAAAATAATTCAATTTGATAAATTGTTCACCTTACTGAAATATATTTCAGCGGGTTCGCGAGGAGGCGGCAGAAATGCGCATACGTGCAACAGCAGCGACTGCAGCAGAAGCAGCGCGTGCGCACGATGCTGAACATACACGAGCCGCAGAACGAGCCTACTTCGCCCAACGCTTCGCTGAAAGGAAGAGAGAATTAGAGAAATTAGAGAAGAGGGTGTTTCCACCACAAGGTGACTTACACATAAAATCTGCTAAGAGCAATTTAATGAATATTTTATTAACAACTTCTAAAATACCGTTACATAACTGGTCATAAAGTAATTAGAATCTGATAGCCTCCTATAACACTTGTCATAAATAACATAAATAGATCGTCGCTCGAATGAGGCCAAATCAACCTTTATCTAACCTACAAGGCGGCTATAACAGCCACTGTTCTTGGTATCATAAACACCTCAAATAGAAACTAAATCGGAAAATATTTTTACCTCACCTTAATTTGTATTTCTCTATTTTCTGGTAATAGCCCGTCCTATAGTACGGCAAGAGTCAACTAGGTCTACAGAGGGAGAAGCAGTTTCTGAAGAGATTTCAGCCTCGCAACAAATGGAGGATATCTTCCAAAGGCTCATGAAACTAACTGGTAATATCTATATTTCAGCAGTTACAAGCTATTTTTCTAACTGGTGTAATGCTGATAATTCCATTATAATTGTCAATTTTAGAAGTACAGTCGGCAATAGAGTTATGTTTGCAGGCAACTAACGACATCTGCGTCTAACTGTACATTGCATTATATAATAATTGTTCATCAAGGGTTTGGGTATTTTGGCAGCAAACAACACCTTTATTTTGACTTATATTACCGTGACTTATTTTAGAATCAGTCGGGGCCAGCTATTTACCTATTTACAATTACTAACACTTACTAAAGTTCCAAATAGAATCATATTTAATTTTTGTAAATAGCACATTAGAACATTATTAGCAGCATAAGTAGACAGTATTAAAAAGTCCTTACCCCCGTATGCTTCCAGGTGTAACAGATGCCGAGGAGGTATTCGACAGATTCCGTGCACAGCGTGAAACCTCTCAGCGTCTCAGCTACCTTCAGCAGACGACAGAGGAAGAGAAACTAGAATTGGAACAAACTCAGGCTACCATGATGGCTGAACTGGAAGCCTTCAAGTTTGCATCCGTCAAGGACAAAGATGAGTAAGTACCAGCTACCCTAGAATGATTAATTCTCCCAATATTTATCTTCCATAATCTAATTTCTTCACTTTTAATTTTGTTTTCTTTTTACTTTTAATTTCTTCAACTTTTTTGCAGAAAGGTGAGATTTTCGAAAGTATTAATAACTGGAACTCGATTCCTTTTACCTTTCTCAGAAGAAACAAAACTGTTTCATTATTGTACATACCTACTTACTGTTGTTGATGTTTTGTTGCTTTTCTTCTGATACTATTTCTATTCCTCCAGGGCTCAAGACCAAATTACAGCACTGAAAGAAGAGATAGAACAAGAGAACGCCATCTACGCGGAGTTAGAGAAGAACATGGACGATTTGGAGACACTTCTGTTGGAAATGAAGAGACTTCTGTATGATCTGTGCAAGTTGTTGGACGTGAGTGATCTTTTTAATAACAATAACGGAGAACGTACCTAGAGTTTGATGTATGAACGTTTTATATAGGAGTTTCTTGTAAGTGAATCATAGCGTACGATTAGAAAAAAGAGGTCATCATGGGTATCACCATGGGTGCTAATTTGGCTATATACAAAAATTTTACAGAATAACTAAGCATCAGTAACTAAACATGTGTATATTAACTATATTTCTATTGTAATTCCCTAGATGAAGTGTCCAATCAATACATAGAATATCCGTCATTTTGCACAGTAAATCTGTACGGTAAACATTTTGCATTTAATAGTACAAAACGAATACTGTAGCGACATCTGTGCCACGGTATAAAGAACTACGTAGTTTTGCAGCAACAACTGCTGCACTACTGCTTGATCAAACTCAAAGAAAAGGCGCACATCCCGTATTCTATCAGAGATTACCAGATCGTTATTATAGGTATATTCGTATTCTCGACCCGTGCGCAGGTTTGCCTGAGTAAATTTCCCCAAAAATTCGAGATCTTTTTCATACCAACATTGGTAGAGTAGGTACCGATAGGTACTCTCTACCATTTAAAAAAAATATTGAAATCGGTATATAATTGACGAAAATATCGATTAACCTACATAAAAAACATACCTACAGATGAACGCGAAATCGAACCGCTTCCTTTTTTTGAAGTCGGTTAATAAAAACAGAGAAATCAATCTAACCGTAGGTACTCAAATAACGATCTTTCGACCTACATTAATGGCGATTGATTTTCATTTATTTTCTTGCCTATGTCTAGCTATCCTATATGCGTCTGATGCTTGAGGTCCTGGGTTCTATCCCTGATTAAGTGTAATAGCAATAGCACTTAACCCTGGAGATTGCTAAATTTCAATTACCAAGGGTTATAGAACCATGGGATATACCTACAACCTAAACATACCAACGGACTGTAGGTATCCTTTAGTACACCTTTATTCTTTATTTTTTCATTTATTCCAGATTATACCAGAGCCCAGCATGCCAGAATGGACAGCTGAAGCCAGAGATGTGCAAGAGCTGGTGACAGTTCTCACAACCAGGTACGAGAAGGCACGAGCTAAAGCCGAGGATATCAAAGAAAAACAGAAAGACACCACTATCATCATGGTGCCATCTACCGTAAGACATACATTTTCATGAATTTGTTTTATGGGATAGGAGGGCAAACGAGCATACGGATCACCTGATGGTAATCGATTACCGCCGCCCATGGACACCCACAACACCAGAAGAGTCGCAAGTGCGTTGCCCGCCCGCCTCTAAAGGGTTTGGGCCTCCGGTATCCTCACCTCCTACGGTTTCCTGTGAGGCCGTGGTATCCGAGAATCACTCCGGTCGAGCAGGCCAATTAGTGCCGAAGCATGGCTCTCCCACAGACTTAATTATCAGCCCAAGTGATATATTGCAACAGACAAAGTCAACGTGTCACTGCTGGTAGTTTTGTCCATAACATAACATACCATCACGCCTGTATTCCCCGAAGGGTTAGGCAGAGGCGTAGTAATGTACACCCACAGTTCGCCGGTATGTTTAGGTCCCATGTAATAGGGGGCGAGCCTATTGCCATTAACCGGGCACAAATTCCTAACTCCGAGCTGCTACTGGGAATTTCATAGAAAAACCCAATAACACTGCTCGACCTGGGAATCGAACCCAGGACCTCTAGCGTAGCAGTCGCGGTCCGGACCACTTGGCTATTGAGACCACTTGGCTATTGAGACCTCTTGGCTATTGAGACCACTTGGCTATTGAGACCACTTGGCTAGTTTTGTCCATTGTCCATTTAATTCCGACAACCCATATTCATAAGGCATACACCAGAAATTCTTCTTCTTCTTAATTCTTACAGCCAGTCTTATTATGTTAAACTAGAAAAGGAATCCAATATAGTTCGAAAGGTACAGGTTTCATTTGGTGGCATGATTGGGTCGATCTATGCGCGCAGAACAAATATTTTTATGACTATAGGAAATCCACTGCTCCACTGGGGCATAAAAGTTCTCGAGTGAAGACCACGCACGGAAAACGCAGTGTGGGACGACCTCCAACGAGATGGACGGACCTGGTCAAGGACGATGGGAGCAGACTGGGCATATAACTGGTCCGTGTTGAAGTCTTTGAGGGAGGCCTTCAATCAGCAGAGGACGTCTTTTGGTTGAAATGATGCTAATGATTATGAAAGGAGTAATAAATAATAGTAGGCACTAAGAATAATGGTAGAGTGATAATTTGTGTAACACCAACTTCTGCAGCCTGCCAGCGCTGCAGCGTCAGTGGCCGGGCTCAGCGCTCAGAGCCAGAGCACGCCCAAGGAGTCGGAGAAGAATATACCAACATACAAGGAACTCCTACAGAAGGAACCTGTTAAGGCGCAAAGTATGTATCAAACAGCTAAGCTTACATGCCGATAGGGTGAGGCCTGTGTCCAGCAATGGACTGATATAAACTGATAATGATGATGACTGTATACTAGAAAGACTGGTAAAATAAGTTTCAGACAATTCTAGTTCTGGAAGTGATCATTTAGAATCTGGAGGGAATTTTGGTCGAAGTCATAGGCTGTATGATATAATTATGTATAACTAGCTTCTGTCCGCGGCTTTGCCCCCGGGAACGGGATAAAAAGTATCCTATGTCCGTCTCCTGGTTCTAAGCTACCTCTCCACCAATTTTCAGCCAAATCGGTTCAGCCGTTCTTGAGTTATAAATGGTGTAACTAACACGACTTTCTTTTATATATATATAGAAAGATTAAAATCACCAATATCTATAGTACGTTTCTATGTGATAAATTACCTTTCGAGTTCAACCTTTGTATTGGTGTGGACATTGGATCGGAATAAAACAAAATGCGTATATTACATATTCCTACGAACCATTCAGATGTTTGATTGGCTACTTTATAGTCATTGGAATCTTTATTTTCAGCATCCGAAGACGAAGAAGATATACCTTCGCGGTGCTACCTGAAGAGACAAGCACAGTTGATAGTGGACACTAAATGCAGACGAAAAGGCTTCAGATTACCGTATCCTAAGAAATAAAGGACACTGATCTGAAAATATTTAAATTAAAAAATTTAAGAACTGATAGATTGTTTATTTTGTAGAGAACTTTAGCCCAAATTATAGATACTATTTATACATAATGCTGGTTATGTGATATCTAACATAACCAGAATTACGATAAAGAAACTTGATTTGGTTTGTTCGTTGATTCAGGGAATCTTAACAGCGTAACCGAACTTGGTGGCACCGAATGCCTCCAGCCAGGAGCAACTTAAAATTAAGCAACAGCAGCTAAGGGCGTCCCCTGCGGGACACGGGCCTCGGCTTAGGGCGTTGCTGGGGGGGCAGCTAGGGACGGCTGGACCTGGGTTAAATTATTATTAGGGACTAATTTAAAGCTACTGGCTCGGCGCGGGCCGGCTCAAGCAAGGGTCGGGGGTAGGCCAACGGTTGATGTCAGGCGGTTGTATATATGCAACTTGCGTTGCAAAATTCACTTGCGCGATTCAGGATTTGTCCGTCGAAGTTTATCTATGTAGCGCGATAGATGTCGCTACAATCCTATCCTATCCTACTAATATTATAAATGCGAAAGTTTGTGAGGATGGATGGATTGATGTTTGTTACTCTTTCACGCCAGAACGGCTGAACGGATCTGGATAAAATTTGCCACAGATATAGATTATAGTCTGGAATAACACATGGGCTACTTTTTATCTGAAGTCCACGCAGACGAAGTCGCGGGCAGAAGCTAGTTTATAATATAAGGCAAGGAATCTTCACTTTAACTGCCTGAGAGGTAGTCATAAGCACAAGTGCTGCCGGCGAGCCCTAGATTCGATTCCCAGCTCATTGAATTTGCCTGAAAAAAAACTCTAAGTTGCCTTGTTAATGTGAAAAAATTTAATGATTAAAAGGGACATCAAAATAGCAGATGACGGTGAGTATACATTAGCAAACCTTTGCCAAAAAAAATATCAATAAAAATATGCAACCTTTTTCGGAAAACCTCCTGTCATATTGTGACAAGGTATAGACGTCAACTCTACAAATTGTGACTTCACAAAACTTCACGGGAATCTCGTGGTCACGCCATCAATTGTTTTTGACGTTTTAATATAAATTCATACGAGTTTACCTTTGTTTTACTAGTGTTTTCGGTATATTACGTAGTTTTATATTGTATGTTTTAGTTTATTTTACAAATCTAAGTCATGTTTTGTCCGGAGAAGAACTCCTATCTGCAGCTGGTATGTGCAATAGAACCGCGGGTGATCAACAAGGCGGTTCGACGCGCCATGATGAAGAAACAGTTCGATCCTCATGATGGTAACTAAACACATTTACCGACGACCTCTGTGGTTTAGTGGTTCGAGTACCGGACTGCTGACCATGAGGTCGTGGGTTCGATTCCCACAGAACACAAAAAAATATGTGATGAATATAAGTGTTTGTGTTCGTCTGGGTGTTTCTTATGTATTATAATTATGTATGTATTTACAAAAAAAAAAATATTTGAGTATTATATCCATTATCTAGTACCTATAGTACAAGCTCTGCTTAGTTTGGGACCAGATGGTGCTGTGTAAAAATGTCCCAGAATATTTATTTATTATTATTTACTAGACGGTAACACTTATTGCGCATTGGTCTTTAAAATAACTGCCGCAGACTAAGTCCTGAGTTTGATTCGAAGGTCCCAGGTTCTATGAAATTCTTATGAAATGCAATTCGGAATTCAGGATTTGTTCCCTGTTCATTTCCAAAGGTTTGTTCCCATGGGACCTAAATATAACGGCAAACTGACGCATCTGCCTAACCCTCGGGGACTGCAGACATGATGATATAATAGACTTGTAAAATTTGTAAAATAGACTGCCTCGTTAGAGTGCCTCGTCCAGTGGTCCCAAGTGCAACTGCTACGCTAAAAGTCCTGGGATCAAAGCAAAGCGTTATTGTGTTTTTTATGAAGTCCTCGGAGTCTGGGATTTATGCCCTGTTAAAATAAACTTGCCCACTATTACATGGGACCTAAATATACTTGTAAACTGTGGGTGTACATTAGTAGGTACCTACGTATCTGCCTAACCCTTCGATATGTTAAGTTATTATTTGTAAAATACTTTGAGGCACTCCCAATTCTTCACTACCTTTACAAAATATTATTTAGGTAAGCGATCGCACACAGCACTAGTGACAAAGTCTTTTCCTCTCAAGGGCTTCAAAATGTTATCTATTAGTAAAAGTAATTTATTATTTACTAGCTTCTGCCCGCGGCTTCGCCCCCGTGGAATTCGGTCATCACATCCCACGGGAACGGGATAGAAAGTATCCTATGTCCGTCTCCTGGTTCTAAGTTACCTCTCCACCAATTTTCAGCCAAATCGGTTCAGCCGTTCTTAAGTTATAAATTGTGTAACTAACACGACTTTCTTTTATATATATAGATATAGTTATTTTGCTTCTGTTTAGAGCTTCCACCAGCGCAAAGACTTGAATCAATGCAGCCGTCCCTATACGGGCCGTGTGTTGACGTCACCCGTGCACGCATGGGCTACGGACGGCGCGGACTCCGCATTATCAACAGGGAACTCAACTCTGATGACAGTCTTATAAAGTTGCAAGCCATTCATTCTATACTAGATCAGGTAATAATGATGTCATGCAGAATATCACGAGAAAAGCAATGGCGGGTTTTAGTATGTCTCCGATTTATCGTTCCACTCCAGGATGTATGAGGATTTTCCGCATGATCTGTAGTAGGTACCTACAGCCAAATGCAGTTAAATATCAGTATGTAACATGGATTTCTTTGAAATCAGAAATTGAATTTCTGAGGTCTGATGACAATCGCTTTGTCATCTACTTTGAATCCAATTTCTGGCCAGTACCGATAATCTAAAGATAGAATGGTAGTCAGAGCAGCCGACGGACGCTAAAATGTCAATATAAACGTAATAGGTACTAATAATTAATCGTAATTCAATCAAAATTTAATCAAATTGTGTAATTATTTGAATCCGGATACCATTAATCTAGGTTCCTATCTTATATTACCATTTCGTTTACTGCTACTTACTTCACTAGAAATAAACGATCCAAAATAGTAGGTACCTAGATGAATTGGTATTACGTTTTCGTACAGGAAATTCTCTCCACCGGACCCTTGATCGTTTGTATGACATCAGATGACATATCTAACGTGAGCTGACGGAAAACTCCTGACGTGCTAATAGTGGTCACCCATCCGTAAACTGACTGCAGCAAGCATATAGATACATTGATCATCCTATCGTAGCGTGTACATGGAATACGCTGCGTATAATATGTCTGTTATATGCCTTTTAATGTTTTATATTCTTACAGGTGCAAATATCCGAAAACGCAATGTTCCTTATAAATCTGAACGTCGTGTATCGACTCATAGACCTGATGAGGGACCCTGACCCCATCGCTCGGGAAAAAGTCCTCTTAATCCTCACGCGTCTTGCCAACATCTACCAGGGCAGAAAGCGAATCATGTCTCGTCCGGTTGTAATAGACCACCTTATATATTTGTTCATGAGAGACCGCAAAGAAATCCGCTACGCAGCTGCACTCTGCCTAAAAACTCTTACCCGAGATAGATGCTCTTGCGAGATCATCATGAAGAATGACAGAATCATCGAAAGCCTTCTCAAAATGATCAAAAATGACCATGTGGGGATTGTAATATTTCTCATAAACTCTCTTAAAAACTTAGCGGATTGGGACCCAGTTAAGCCACTGAAAGCAAACGCATTCCAAGTGATGAGAAAATTACTCATATTCCACCAGTACAGGATCGTGCAAGCAGCGATGGATTGCATGACGCAGCTCTGTAAGCACAGCCTGGGCCAGAACCTAGCGGACATGTATGATATGACAAGACTTTTATTACATTTCTTAGTGTCTCCCGATATCGAGGTCATAATAAGCTCCCTTGGTCTAATGGAGTATACCACGTTGACGACCAAGTCAAAATGGCGTGCAAAAGAGTTCGCGTATGACTTAGTGAAGCGGCTGGTGATATTGGCTGTTGCTCACAACATTCCAGTACTCCAATTACGAGCTATGCAGGTATTGATCAATCTGAGCGATTGTCCCGACATCAGGTCTGAGTTGAAGTCCTCTTGGGAGAAAAAGATAATTAAGGGCATAAAGATTAGGACGCATGAGCAATGGGATGGTACATCCCCAACTACAACATTCGGCTTTGAGAATGGTCACAACTATAGAACGATGTGTATTGAAGATGTGGAGACCATCAGGAACGATTACGGTGAAGATGCAACCGTTGTAAATGTACACAGTTATCTGGGTCGTATCAGGGACACGAAGGAGCGTTTGATTAAGGCTATAAATAGTAAAAGTTATATAAGTGAGAACTAGGTTGTTTAGGTGCGATGTGGTTAGTGAGACCATAGTGTGAACTGGAGGAGCTGAAATGGCAATATTTGATGAAATATATAATGATTCAGTAATAAGCTGACGTTTCGTTATGTATACTAAAAGCTTATAATACATACGTTAGCTGGAAGAGTCAGTTTACACAATGGACATATAAGTATAGCAATAAATGTAGCCGTGTGTATCCTTACATTACAATATATCAAATACGGTCATTTTAGATCTCCTGATTGAATTTACAATCACTCTTTATCCTACAGGGTGACTTTGCATATTATAAAGACTGCAAATTAAATAACACTAAACAATATTATACAAAGACAGCTATATATATTAAAGAAACCGTGTTATCGGGATCTTTTATATGTTATTAGAAGAAGATGCCGCTCTACAAGTTACAAGGAGCAATCCCTCTTTAACACTATGAATGAATGCAAAGCCACCCTGATCCCTGCAGTTTTTAGAGATTTAAATCGAATTTCAGTAGGTTTAAGCCGAATTAATTATAGATATGCTTGGGTAATGCCCCATCGAAACAATACGCTCTTTACTTTGTGACTGGTTGAAGTAAGGACATTGCCTAGAGACTAATTCAACATTGAAAACTTACAACTTTAGTTCTACAAGTTTGGGATACAAAGTCGCTTCTCGCTGTCTGTCTGTCCCTATGTATGCTTAGATCTTTAAAACTACGAAACGAATTTTGATGCGGTTTTTTTTAATAGATGGAATGATTCAAGTGAAGGATTTTAAGTTATTTAACATCACGCTACAAATCTTAGGGACCGTGCAGCGCGGTTAGATCGCTAGTTCACTATAAAATATTTCCTATGGAGGCTTTCAGACTTCGTCACTTGCTACAATTATTGCATACTTACTTTTCCTTCTTCCAAATTCATAAATGATATCATACACATGCTCGGTTACCTACTTTTGATCTTTGTATCTAATAAATATTTTTCTTTTCACGATTTTCCCAAACGCGTAGAACTAAAGTTGATTTATGTAAAATTAGATAGATTCTAGTTACCTACCTATGTCACTCCAAACAGTCACAAAGTTTATCGACATTGCAGACCGAATATAATTGTGCCATTTATTATAATAATATGTATTGATTACATAATTATGTATTTTTAACACCATGAAGTGCTTTTATTTTCTTTTTTTTTTTAGCTAAAGGCATACATTCTAACCTTTAGGTACCTACATATTGCGAAAGCTTTCAAAACTTGCTTGCTGGCAAGCAATTCTATCCAATATTCTCTGCAGTCCATAAAAAGGGCGTGAGTGTGTATGTATATTGTATACCTACAATGTGCTCTTGTGTAGAAAAGTGAAGTGTTAGTACCATACTATTTATACATGCAAGATATTAGACATGCAAGTAGCCCTGACAGTCAGTGCGCGGCTGAACCGTATCGATAGTAGGTATGGGTATCGATAAAAATTTTGCCCAGAAGATAGATCAAAGAGTATCCTGAGAAAGGTCTATATTTTGTTTCAATAAATCCTTTTGGAAGGCGAGAAATACTTACCGCGCGGAACTGTTTTGTTCCTAGTCTATATTATACTTCTTCCTTTAAAACACGACAAAATGATAGTAGATCTATGATCCAAAAAACTCCTTAGCAAAGTCAAAGACAAAAATTTGTTTAAAAGCGAAACTATTCTGACAACAATTTTGTAAAAATTACAGCAATAGTTTCGAGATACGATTGCTAGAATATTGTGGCGTGTATACCTTAGTTTTTTAATCCAATTACTGCGAATTTACTATTTAAGCTTTTTAGATTAGTTACACTCATAATTTTATAGTTTAATTTACGACTGTCAACCATGTTCTGCGGGCACAAGAACTCTTATCTCCAGCTAGAATGTGCATTAGACCCTCGACTGCTCAATAAAGCTGTCCGATGCGCTATGAGAAAGAAGCAAATCGACCCCCATGATGGTAAGCCTCACAGCTACAAGTACCTACATGAACTTATTAATTGAAACTTCGTGCAAGTGTGAAAGATACCTGATGAAAAAGGATTCCACTGCCTCATTAGACTAGTGGTCCTAAGCGTGACTGCTGCTACGCTAGAGGGCCTGGGATCGTTTCGCAGGACAAGCAGTGTCGTGCGTTTTTCTCAGAAATTCTCATTGGCAGCTTGGTGTTCGGATATGTGGCAATACTCGCCTATTACATGGGACCTAAACATACCAGCGCACCATCGGTGTACATTAATTACTTAGTACACCTCTGTCTATCCCTATACGAGCGTGATGGTAGGATCGGCAGGTTACAAGTTAATCAGTGGTGCACAAAACCATACATTTGGCGACACGTTTAGCATAGAATCTGAACGATTGAATTCTGCGCGATGTGTTGAGGGTTCGATCCTAGCTTGGATTTTTTTTTTATACACCTACAGGCATTTTTCCGGCGTCGCAACACATTTTTTCTATAAACGCACCCACGATACTGTAGAAAAAGTCAGTGTGAAAAAAAAGAATAAGTAATAGTCTTTGCCAGGAAATAAATTGGTCGTGGCTCAGTCCAATAAGGGCAAGCTTGGCACATCTAATTCTTCCATTAATCCCTGCGTTTAGAAATACCTCCAGCGCATAGATTGGAGTCTATGCAGCCATCAATGTTTGCACCCTGGGTGGATGTGTCCAGAGCCCGCCTAGGATTTGGCCGCCGTGGTCTCCGGATCATCAACCGCAACATCAACTCCGATGATAGCATCGAACAACTACAAGCCATTCATACTTTACTTGATCAGGTGAATATACCTACAGACTAATTACTAATAGTGGTTCTTAATCAGTGTTCCCTGACAGCACTCATCCATGCAGACAGCACAACAGCAGTCATCTCTTATACGATGAGGTGCGGTGTGATAAGTCAAAGTCAAAATGTTTTATTTCAATTATACTGTTTAAAAAGGTACTTTTGAAAAGTCAAACTAGTTGCAAGCAGAAGAAGAAACTAGTTCTAAGAAGAAGTAAGATTAAGTCGTACTTCCAGAAAGCTTGTGATCCACAGTAAGACTCAGTTGTGTTTAACACAGTTAAAGTTATATGAAGTTTATAGTTGTTAAAAAAAACCTGCAGGTCTTCAAACTAATGTAATTTTCACTGCATGTATTTTAATGGTCATACTCATAACTTATAGACTAACTCAAAATATAATTTGACGGCACGAGTTGGCTGAGAAAACAGCTTCAGTGTTACTAGTTGGGCTGCTGGTGGTAATTTTTTTACGGCTTGCAGACAGTTACTCCGGGATACAGAAGAGCGTGAGGCAAAAGTAAAAAATAATAAAAAATAGAAATAAAAAACAAGTAGGTAACTCACGCTACGAAGGGTTTCACGGTATCGAAAGTCCACCCAATAAACTTTGAGAGAAAGGGGTTAGCCTATTGCCGTTAATCTGGCACAAATTTAACCTTCGTGCTGACATTGAAAAGTCTAAACTAAAAACCCGAATAAAACTAAGGACTTTTCGCTTAAAAACCCCGCACTAATTAGACAGTAACAATGTTAATCTATTTTTCAAACAGGTGCAAATATCGGAGAACGCCATGTTTCTAATCAATCTCAACGTGGTGTATCGACTGATTGACCTGGTAACTAGTGTCGACCCCGTCGTTCGCGAGAAGGTCATCCTTATCCTCATCCACCTTGCCAACTATAGCCAAGGCAGACTCCGTATCATGTCGAGGCCAGTTATCATCGACCATTTCATAGAAATCTTTACGAAAGACCGAAAAGAGATACGATATGTTGCTTCGCTCTGCCTCAAAACTCTCGCCAGAGATAGATTCGCTTGCGAAATTATCTTGAAGAACGATAAAATTATTGAGACCCTCCTGAAAATGTGCCAGAATGAGCACATGGGAATTGTGATATTCTATTTAAACTCATTGAAAAACTTATCAGAGCTGGATCCCACCAGGCCTCTAAAAGCCAATGCGTTTCAAGTGATGAGAAAGCTAATGAGATTCCATGAGTACAGGATTGTAACGGCAGCCATGGATTGCATGACACAACTCTGCAAACACAGCGTGGGCCAACAATTAGCCGACAAGTACGACATGACGTATGTTGTGCAGACCTCTCTATACTCTGCAGACATAGAGGTCATTATAAGCGCCGTGGGTTTGTTGGAGTTTATAACACTTACGACCAAATCAAAATGGCGAGCCAAAGAGTTCCAATTTGACTTAGTAACGCGCTTAGTAACATTGTGTGTGTCGCATACTGTACCGGCATTACAAATACGAGCGATGCAAGTTTTGATCAACTTGTGCGAATGTTCCGACATCCGGGACAGTGTCAGAACATTATGGGGCAATAAGATCAAGACTATTAAGGTTAGATCACACGAACAGTGGGACGGTACGTCCGAGACTACCACATTCGGTTTCGAAACTGGTCACCACTACAGAACGATGTGTATAGAGCCTCTGGAGACGATCAAGAACGATTACGGCGATAGTTCTGATGCTGTCAATGTGCACAGCTTTCTAAGTCGAGTTAGAGATGTAAAAGCTAACCTGCTGAAGGCTATCAACACTGTGCCATGGTAATTGAGAGGATCGCTGTTATGGAAATATCACGATGGTGAGTTAATACTCGTTAAAAGGTGACATGAAGAGACCTAGTTTAATAACATAAAATCCTAAAATTTCAGATTATTCCAGAAAACAGAATGCCAGACTGGACGTCAAGGGACATTCAAGAGTCCGCGGTGGTCCTTGGGACGGTACGAGGAGGAAAAAGGTAAAGCTGAGTTTTATATTTGTAGAAAGACTAATAAATATACGAATTATTATTATTATATAACTAGCTTCTGCCCGCGGCTTCGCCCCCGTGGAATGTCTGATCACATCCCACGGGAACGGGATAAAAAGTTCGGACTCGCGGTGGCTTAGTGGTCATAGCGTCTGGCGTACCTAGCCAGAAGACGCAGGTTCGAATCCTGCCTGCGAGTCGAATTTTTCCTTCACTAAATAACTTTATAAAAATTAGCATAAAAAATGCAAAAAATCACAAAAAGTTAGTTATTAGGTATGGTAGCATCATACGACATAGAACTAACCGTAAGGTAAGTCATGTCGGTTGAGAGGCAAAGTAACTTGCCTTTCAATAGATGTTACTGACGTCACCTTTAAGACGTAAGTTGAGAATGTGAAGGCAAATTTCGACATGGCAGGTGGGACTCGCGGTGGCTTAGTGGTCATAGCGTCTGGCGTACCTAGCCAGAAGACGCAGGTTCGAATCCTGCCTGCGAGTCAAATTTTTCCTTCACTAAATAACTTACATTTATACATAAAAATACGACGAACACTGATCAAGGACCCATATTTCCAGCATCAAGTGATAACGAAAACACTTCCGCGGTGCTACTTCAAGAAACAAGAGCGACAGATATAGAGGATAGATGATAGTGGACAATAATGCAGAAGTCTTCAGCTTTATTTTTGACAAGAGGAAAGAAAATATTTTAAAGCACAGCTTTCCACAAGGAACGGGCTTTAAATCCTTCTACTTCAGACCTTAGCCACTTCGAATCGAAGTCTTTCGTGTAGATACACACTATAGACACATGATATGGTGTATGACTCGTGAACAAATTGAATTATTACGAGAATGCTTTTTAAAAACTTTGTACTAAACAAATTAAATTTTACTGTGCATTAGTTACTTATTAGTTTTATTTCAATTTACAAGCACTTTATAACAAACTTTTGTCGGTGTATGAGACAAGTACTTTGTGTAATGTATAACCACTTCCTTTGACTATATTATATACTAGATTTTTTCACCACCGTCACTCCTTGGAAGAGATACTCATCGCTTGTCAGCTATGTACCAAAATCTAATGAGCCTACCTACTATTTAGAAGGTCGCGAAAGACCATTTCAGCAAACAGAATACCACCAACTGCACGGCAGTGCCAAAGGATTGGTCCATGAAAGAAGAAGGAAACAGAAAACCATGACACGCAACAGGGAAATATAACCCACCTCCTTTATAAAAAAACTACACAATCGATGAACCTATGAACACCTTGATTGACATCTACATGAGTCTACATCATGTCTACATTGATGGTCATGTCATTGTTAGCATTGCATTTTTATCAAAATGACACTCAAATACTTCGAATACTCAAAAACTTAAAATATTCCTTTTGTGCATACGAAAGCAAATACATTTGCGGTTATTTACATTTATTTTCTAGGTTTTTGTAAGATTTAAACATGTTCTGCCCATACAAGAACTCGTATCTCCAGTTACCACATGAAATAAACCCAATAGTTGTGAACAAATCAGTACGACGTGCCATGCGAAAGAAACAGATTGATCCTCATGATGGTAAGAGCTGAATGGTATACAAATAGTTGATCTGATACCACTGACTATGCACAAACCTCCCAACAGCCCGTACTACGCTTACAACATATCCTCAATCTATATAGATTCCCTATAAAGCTCGGGCATGTCTATAATTCTGGACATCATATTTGGATATTTATCCCTGATGGAAGCCAGTCTGCATTTTTTGGTAGATGGTAGGTGAACAATGCCAGTGACAACAATAACATCACTAGCACTTACTCTGAGCTCTTCAGCTCTACTTCTTATCGAATGGACAGCACAGAAAGAGAAGAGCAAAAGAGAAATCATTGGAAACATTAAACTAGATTAGCTGAGTATTCTACTAATTTATACCTCAGGAGCTATAGTTATAATAATTAGAATTTTCCTATAATTCTTTACTTAGAAATACCACCAGCGCAAAGACTAGAGTCAATGCAGCCGTCGCTATACGCCCCGTGTGTTGACGTCACCCGGGCTCGCCTGAGCTTCGGCCGCCGCGGACTCCGCATTATCAACAGAGATATCCACTCAAAAGACAGATTCGTACAGCTTCAAGCCCTACATACCCTGTTAGACCAGGTGACATATAACTGTTATATACATACATACACTCACGCCCTTCTCCCACAGGGGTAGGCAGGTAACTGTTATATACTTAGTACATATAGGTATAGCACTACTAGTATATTATATAGTAGGTGCTATATATTCTGAAAGCTGGATCAAGTTCATAAAAGTAATTTGGTTATTTTACATCTTAAGCCGCAACACTCCCCATTATCTCTGGGCACATTACCTGTAGGCCTCCAGCGCTCACACGGGGGCATTATCACCCACTTTGAGGAATACTTTAAGCGATTCTTAAACTTACAGTCGGTAATATCAACCTTCATCAATCAATTCAATATCAACAAATAATAAGTCTTCTTCTCTATCTCAATATCGCACCCACCGTTTGCCCACTATTCTTAGTATTCCACCGATATTATTCCGGAGATAACCTAATATTCCTCTGCCATTATACATTTAATAATTCTAGACACCTATCGAGAACATCATCCCATCTTGACAAATGCCCTGCCCATTACTACGAAATTAGCTACAAATTCTATCAGCGTCGTGAGCTTAATGTTTGATGTCCGACTGAAAAGTATTCAAATGTTATGTTTGCCTTAACTATATCTACATCACACTATATTTAATGATACTTTAAGCGTTTTAATTGACTTACTTATCTGGTAACAGGTTCAAATATCAGAAAACGCCATGTTTCTAATCAACCTCCATGTCGTGTACCGTCTGATTGTGTTGATGATGGACTCCGATCCTATTGTTCAGGAGAAGGTGGCTTTAATCCTGATGCAACTTAGCACCTACTATCAGGGCAGGAAACGAATCATGTCGCAGCCGATTTTCATCGACCACCTCATGGACTTGTTCATGCAAGACCGCAAAGAAATACGATATGCGGCTGCACTCTGCCTGAAGACTTTAGCTAAGGACCGATGGGCATGCGAAGTGATCATGAAAAATGATAAAATCATCGAAAACCTTCTCAAGATGATCAAACACGACCACACAGGGATTGTTATATTACATCTGAACTCACTGAACAACTTATCTGAATGGGATCCTACGAAACCTCTTAAAGCTAATGCGTTCAATGTTCTGATAGAGTTACTTGAAAACGACGATAATAGACTCGTGCAAGCAGCAATAGACTGCTTAACACAACTCTGCAAGCATAGCGTGGGCCAGAAACTAGCAGATATGTACGACATGACGACACTTTTGAGACCGTTTCTGGCGTCCACAGACCTAGGGGTCGCCACGAGCGCTGTAGGTCTCCTGATGTACACTACTTTGACGACCAAATCAAAATGGCGGATGAAGGATTGTGTGGACGATTTGACAAAGCAAATGGTGATTTTCTGCGTATCGCACGCTGTTCCCGTACTACAACTGCGAGCTATGCAAGTCCTCATAAACATGTGCGACGTTCCCGATATGAAAGACTATATTAAGCATTATTGGGAGCAGACGATCAAGCAGGGCATCAAGGTAAAGACCTTCGACCAATGGGATGGTACCACGGAATCTACAACGAAAGGGATCAAAGCGAGACACAACTACAGGTCTACGTATATACCAAATATGGAGTCGATAAAGAACGATTTCGGTGATAGTCCGAATGCTGTGAATGTGCGCAGCTATTTGAGACGCGTCAGAAGTAAGAAGGCGTATCTGCTCAAGCTTATTAACTATAGACCTAACAAGACCTAGCGTTTGAGAAAAGGCTTCAGTTATGGGATAATCACAAAATAATGCGTGGTTTTTTATTGCATTAGTAACATCTAAGAAATCCATTATAGTGAAAGAAAAATGGGGTCTCTGTAGCGTAGTGGTTAAAGTGTCCGATGTACTTAACTGGAGTGATGTAGGTTCGAATCTTGACTGAGGTAACAATTTTCTTTCACTATTTATGTCTTTAATGCGAGATTCTTCAAGAACGAGTGGTACCAAGGTCGATTAACGGATAGAAACGTGGTATACAATAATTTTATTTTAATACGTACTATATTATTGAGACGCTATTTATTCATTCATAAGCATTTATTTTTATTTTATAAATTATACGAATTACAATATTTGAGCTAGACATTTGGTTTCATTTAAATAAGTTTTGTGCCTCGAGGCAATCTTAAAGCTACATTCAGTCGGTTAGACTAAATTATAAATCTACAAAATTAGAGGCTACCTATCGATATTACCTCGATAAGTTCTATCGACAAAAGTTTCACAGCAAGTATGCAATAATTGGATAATGTAAATGTATTGTAAAAAAACATTGTTGGGATTAAACTGTGAACACAATACAATTATGTAAACAATATCATGATAAAAATAAAATATTATACACAAGGTATAAAAAATGAATCATATTCAAAATTATTCAATTAGAAATTATCACTGAACACATAAAAAATACAACGAGAACTTACTGTATAGGCTATTCTTCTTCCCTGGAAAATAATAATATAAAACTGACAATATCATTTATTACAATTACATCTTTACACAAATAGGAATAAATATCAGATTCATCTGATCGAGAAGCGAAATCCTACACATAACGCATGCAAATTCAAGTATGGTTGGTTTTATATCTCAACAGACAATATCCTTCCATCTCTCTCTTGCGCCGTAATCGTGATGTGCGAAGAAGACACAAGATTGGCAGTTGTTTTATTAAAACTTTCCAGATTAAAAATGGCATGGTAATTATAATATGAAGATTTTATAATATCATAATTACATAATTTAAACTCTAATCTTTGAAATGAGCGCTGATGAAATGATGAAATTAGGTATTTTCAGAGGAAAATATTAAAATTTAAATAAAATAATTAATAAATTCTGTGTACATGCAAGTAATAAATAGTAAAAAATAACATAATGTCAAGACAATGGGCAAAGAGTTCGTGATTTTTTATGATTATTATCAAATACTGTGTGTAGACGACGCAGGTTATCATAATTATTCTCTAGTTAGTAAAAAGTATACCTCTTTGTATCTATGTCTAGATTCAATGATTCCGATGTGACAGTCCTGTCAGCTAGCTTATTCCGTTAATTAATATAGTTTTTTCTGCTTTCTTATCCGTTTTCTTTTAAATATCACACCCATCAGTAACACTGTGTATGTGGGAGAAAAGTCTAAAAATGATTCAATGTTAACTTTTTTATTTTAAATATTGCCTCATTACTTACGCCGTACTAAGGTGTCATTTCAAACACTGGCAATTCATATTTTGTAGACTACAAAATACAAAAGTATTGCATGTAAAATACACCTACAATAATTTAAAAAGTAGTTTATGGTACATGTAACAGGAACGTCGTTTTATTAAATAAATAAAAGAATTGTAGTTTGGATCTATGAATTATCCTCTAGCTCTCCACCTGATTCCAGGCCTATTATTTTTATACGTATAAAGAGGTTAGCGAGGCCTCCGAGTGCCACAAGAAATGTAGGTGTTGTACATAGAATAATAAATTAACTAATCAAACAATTTATACCTTCTTTTTTGCATTTTGCATGATCTTTTAGGCATTTTGCATGCCAAGATTAAAAAGTTATTTTAGTGTGGGAAAAGATTGACTGCGGGCAGGATTTGAACCTCCGTCATCTGGTTAAATACACTCGACGCTATAAAGCAGTCAAATTTTTCCTTCACTCACAAAAAAAAATACAATAGCATAGCATCGTTTTTTTACCGAATTTTCCTTCACAGATTTTGACTAACACTGTCAGTCAAAAACACTTCCAAATTAGTTCTAATGCATACGCAGATGTATATAATAACAATTTATTTTGACCGATTCTCTCAGATAATATTAGTTTTGAATGGTTATGAGACGTGATTGCAACATATTAAAAATTTCCTCCAATTCCACAGACGATTTATAAAACATTATATATATATGACGTGTCTTGTCTTACGAATACGAGCGATTACTTCTCGCTTGCTGACATATAGAAATGTACTGATAAAATGTCCCTGGTGGGGCGCGCAATTTCAGAATAGACATTGCTGTATTACTTTCGACGTACTAGACGCACAGGCTCCTCCATCAAAGCTGAGCCGTAGCAGAAAGAACTGGGAACATACATTCTAATGAGTAGGCTACATATAGTTTAACATTATAAGCGCGTCCTATACTATTAGTCCTTTTTAGGGTTCCGTACCCAAATGGTAAAACGGGACCCTATTACTAAGACTCCGCTGTCCATCCGTCCGTCCGTCCGCCTGTCATCAGGCTGTATCTCATGAACCGTGATAATTAGACAGTTGAAATTTTCACAGATGATGTATTTCTGTTGCCATATACATCATTACTTGACAGAATAAACAAATTTTGTATATAAAATCTATACTATTTAATTTACTCCCACACAAACTAGTTACAGTATCTAGTCAACGAACTATTGGTACAAAATCATACATAAATGTATTCTAAAATTACATTTAATTGCATTGATTTGCAAGTCCTGAAATACTGAGATAAGTTCAGCTACCTCTACAATGTTACATTGGCTCAATAACTACAATTACTTAGTACATAATTAATTAATAATTAACTATCTACAATCACATTACTGACATTTTGTTCTAAAAACTACAATTGTCACATACACAGGGGCCCTAGTCTGCTATTTCAATTGACTCAGAATGACCGTCCAATGGCACTAAATGACATAAGAAATGACAGATTTCGTAGAGAAAACTGTCAAAAATCAACCATTATGAAGTCACTGAATCACAATTCTGACACAACTGAATAGTAGACTCGGCACCCTGTACTTTTGTTCGACAATTTTCGATTTAATCATCTATACAATACAGTTCTTTTTTATTTGTCGATCAAATATCATAGGTACTTATACTTACTACATTAATAATAAAGGCCCGCGCACACTCAGTCGCACTGCAACGCGTCATCGTAACGCAATTATGATTTCAATTAGGTGCTAATATTGCTTCTATCCAATGGGCATCCCTTACAGCTTTTGTTTGATGACGGGTTCAGACTAAAAAAAAAGGAAATGGAACGGCTGGATTTAAAAATAAAAGAAAATGTGATAACAGAACAAGAGCGCAAAATATTGCCTTGTCGGGCAAACTTCGCGCGTGTCATTTCCAGTGTGAGAGCACCATTACAATATAAATTAAAATGGCGTTTGAGTTGAGTTGTGGCCTGAAGTATGCGCGAGCTTTATTTCAACAATCTTATAGTACACTAGCAAATCAAGCATCTCTGACTTCAATATTAATTTTAAAGAAAATTTCTCAACTGCAATATTTATTAATATAAAATTCTTTAAAATATTGCAATATTTACGCTGCATACGACTATTCCTATATAACATTATAATCGTTGCATTTTTTAAATACACGTGAATTATTTGAATCTAAACCCTATGTCTATGTTATTAAAATTGAAAATACAAATGTTACGGAAATATAATGCAACGGTTATAATAAGAACAACGCGTGTGTAGCAGCTAAGACGTGTCAGACAACATTTTACTGCTTTTTTGTGTAAACCATCACGCCTGTATTCCCTGAAAAGTTAGGCAGAAATTTCCCTAGTAATAGGGGAGCCTGTTGCCCTTAATCACACAAATTAAAACCCCCAAGCTGCTACTGAGAATTTCGCAGAGAATACCAATAACACTTGTTCGAATCAGAAACCGAATCCAGGATCTGTGCCTGACGAGTGACAATTTGAAATTCAAATAGACAAATGAATCATCATCATCATCATCAGCCTATACTAGTCCACTGCTGGACGTAGGCCTCCCCAAATGTGCGCCATTTCACCCTGTCTTCGGCTTGTCGCATCACGCTGAGCGACTTTAAAATGATGGACTAGCCGTACTGTGAGTGTCCCCGTTTCAGCACCGTAGGTCATCACGGGTAGGACGCACTGGTTGAAAACTTTCGTTTTCAAACTTTGCGGTATGGGTGATGAGAAAACTTGACGTAGTTTTCCAAATGCTACCCAGCCCAGTTGGATCCTTCTCTTGGCCTCCCTCTCAAAGTTGTTTTTACCCAACTGCAAGATCTGCCCAAGGTAAGTATATAGCGCACCGAATTAGCAAGCTGAAGTGGCAGTGGGCTGGCCATATCTGTAGAAGAACCAACAACCGCTGGGGTAGACGTGTTCTTGAGTGGAGACCGCGACTCGGCAAACGTAGCGTAGGACGCCCTGCGGCGAGATGGAGTGATCATTTGCGACAAATGAATAGTGAAACACAATGTATGGAGATGACATTTGTGTGCGCCTCATTTGCCGAAAGCTTACGTCATTTGCATATATTAAGAATTCTATTCGATTAGCGTTCATGCTACTTCTATACAGATACGCTTAGGTCCTCCGAGGTCCAAGTTTGAGTTTCATTTCATCGACTCGATTTCACGCATTTGCCGCGTTCAACGCGTCGATTGGGGTGATCCGTGCACTTCATCAATTTCTACCAATCAGAGAGCCGAATGCGGTCGATACGTAAAATTGGATTGGTGAAAAGAAACTCGTACTAAGCCCTCTGGACTCTAAACTAATAGGGCAATTGACTTATACAACAACAATACTGAATCGTCAAGATACTGCTACACACTGAATTACAGCTCAATCTCACAAATATACACATGAGATCTAAAAAGCCATTTTTGACAGATCGGAATTTCTTGGCAGTGTGAGGATTAATTTTATAAGAATACTTAGTTATTGTTAATAGAATTACTGGAAACGGTAATCGCCTAACACTCATATGACTGTATCTACGCTGGCCTGCAAAACTAAGTAGATACTACACTTAATATTTCATTTTATTTTTAAAGTTAGTGATTTAAAAACGTTTTGTTAAACGAAAAATCAGCTTTGTTATCAGCTTTCTTCGAAACTATAGTAACCTATACAACTCTTTTTCAAATCCTTTTTATTTGTGTACTTAAAAAGTTATTGCACTTTTGTAAGTGTGATACTTAGTTTTGCAGGCCAGTGTATTATGATAAATAATACTTTGCTCGACCTTGAAACCGACGTCACGTCCGCAACGGCAATGATTAAAAAAAGATCAGGGGCCGTACCAGAATGTGTTAGGGCGATCATTTTCAAGTTGTTAGAATAGGATGGCGCTATTTGATATGTAGAGCGACATCCCTCCTTCTCAATCGCTAAACAATACGTAAACGATCTATCAAAAAAGTCTTTAAAGATCTCATAAACAAATAATAGCGGTTAATGCGTAATAATTACTGATAGATACAACTTCACACAGTATATCAATTCTAAACAATATAAACAATTACTGTAACAGTTACATACAATGGCGCCTCACAATTTCAAAAACGATAGCAACAGAGGAGGCCGATGAAACGCTACTTAACCTTCTTGGAAACAATGACAGTTAGTACATATAAACATATTTTAAGCCTACACGTAGGCCTAAAATATTTTTATAAAGGGGATCATCCCTAACCAGTTTATCACAGCCATATCATCTAGGGATGATCACGATAAGATCACGTTCTCGATAATACTATCCCCACAAATGTCATCCTGCGATTGAAGGATCCTGCATTTACCTACATCATACACATTAACCGCAATACAGTAAAAAGTACTAAGAACGAAGCCTCCCCCATATATCAGCGCTTTTACAAATAAATATCACATTTGTATAAACAGCGTAACCAACAGGAGCTGTTGCGATTGAGAGCAGGACTGAACGTTATTCGTGCTAATTCCAGAATTAATATTTTATCTAGTTAAAAAAAGAGGCAGAAAATTTCTAATTCTTGCAGGATATAAGGGTAAAGTTTCGATAATATGAGTAATTAATTCTGGACGACGAGTGGTCAGTCATACATGCTGCAATCACTTGACACTTCAATTAACATAGTCTATTAGCAGGACGTCCTGCTATTCTACGCAGGAATCAGTGTACTGCGCATACTCGTAGAGCGCTTTGCACAGGTCGTGCAGGGTCGGGTCTCACCTGCCGCCGCCGCGTTTGTTCAGCGGATCGTACATTTCCGCTTCCGAGTCGATCTCGTCTTCCGACAACGAGAGGGAGCCACCGACGCGTCGCGTGCGCAGGCCCTCCTGACAATTGTAAAAATTAACATGTTTAAATATGATATGGAATGAAATTTTTAAAAAGTTTAAAAATTAGTATTGTAAACACAGGTTAAATTATTGTGTCAGGACATAACGCTTATGGTTGGTTACAATGTTTTATAAGTTTTTTGTTAGAAGCAGATTACTAGCAACCCTTGTCAGTGAGAATTATTTTCTACTGAAAAATTAACATAAATACTAGGAATGTGTGTTTAAATATAATTAAAAGGTATCGGTGTTTAAAAATTAAGCAATATCTATTGAATACAGACAGTAAATAATAACAAATAAATAGTTAATAACATTAAGTGTTTACGCCCATAGTGTTAAGTGAATGATTTAAGTAAAGATCAATTTAAAATTGTGAACATTCTATCTCTACACATTCATGCACATTTTGCAATTTTACTTATTTGAAGGACGGTTTACGAAACGTTTAAGAAGGTTATCTTTTGTGGCTATTGTATTATATCAAAAAGTTACTAGTGGAATTTGAACAGGGTATAAAACAATTAAAATTTCAATAAATTGATTAAACAAATTAATTGATTTAATTTTTTATTAATTAATGCGCAACACTGAATATGCATAAATGTTAAGTGATAGAGTTTTTTTTGTATTTTAGATAAAACAATATCTTAATTTATAATATAACACCTATCGATGCATATACGCAGATTAAAACATCAATCACCATGAGATCAAAATATCCCAGAAATTCCAAAAAGTATATTTGATATAATATAAGAGTTGATTAATGTGAAAACAAATAGTTTTTTTTTAATGATAATCATAAAGTGGGACTTTGACAAAACTTCATTAGTATTTGGAATGTTCTGTCATGTAATTTTATTTATTATTTTTAAGTCATGTTTTGAAATGGTCCCACTTTTTTAGATTTTTTTTTTTGTTACAATATAACCTGTAATTGTATAACCGAAATCCATGACAAGCAGATAAAGCACATTTACATAGTTTGGCTAGCTTCACATTTTCAGAAAACGTCAGTGAATAAAAAATTGTATAAAGAAATCAAAATATTTTCCGAGCACGAGTTTTTCTTCAGGGCACGAGTCTCCTCTCCGATGAGGAGGTTTACCCATATTCTACCACGCTAGACTACAGCGGGTAGGTGGAATTGAGATTCCTTCAATAAAATCTGTAAGGTGAGCGATAATTCATTTATTAATACGCACATAATTTCGGACTTTAACCATGTAAGATCACATTTCACACGTATTTTCAACCGAGATTTTCTGATAATGGCCTAATATTCCGAACCACCGCAAGCAACCTGTAGCCCAAGCACGAACACTTCCGAAAACGTATTCGTATCGAAATCGAGAATAATTTGTATGAGAAGGAGTCAAAGTCAAAGTCAAATGTTTTATTTCAATTAGACCAGTAATACAGGTACTTTTGAATTGTCAAAAACTAGGTGCGCGGTTCCAAATAGTGCAGGTTAATGAACGTAGATTAAGCGTAAGTAGTGTGCCAGGATCGTAGCAAGTGTAGTCTCTGCCTACCCCAATGGGTGATAGACGTGAAAATATGTATGTATATATGAGATTTATAGCAGAAAGTTCTAGATTTCGATACGAATACGTTTTCGAAAGTGTTTGTGCTTGGGCTACTGTACACATAAGACCAAGCCCGTGACTCCACAGCTGCGAAATAAAATTAAAAACTAAACCGTGTACTGTCAAACTACAGTGCGGTGCAGTAAATATGTGCCCACCAATTCTGTGTCACTGATCCAAGCGGCCGCTCCGTCCTCTACGCTGGACGACATCTGAATACATATTGCCGTTTCAAAATATGATATATAAATATCTTTAGACTTAGGCTATGGAAAATCAATCGTAAAACGCGTGTGGGCTACTTCTCTACACCTTAACGATCAACTTTTGTTCTATGACTTTTCTCAAAACCTAAAATATTTATCAGAAAAAAAATATTGAAGTTCTGCCAGTACTCTCTGATATTTTTTAGCTCTGCAAGCGCAGCGGTCATCCGCAGCGATCACCCGGCATTGTACCATAGATTTGAAGTAAAGATTTTTAGTTTTTTAGTTTTGTATGGGAACAAAAATATTCCTTAAAATTTTCATCAGATTTTATCAAAAGTCGTACAACAAAAGTTGTTTAAAATGGTATAGAGAAGTAGCTACTTTACATTTTACGATTGATTACCAATAACCCTGTCTAACAGTCGTTTACCGACGGTACACGTAAACATCTGATAGCGTGAAAAGGAAGCGAATATACAGAGCTACTAGTTTCATGGCATGACAGCTTTGAATACATTTTTCTCGCCACATGCTGGAAAGAATCGTGATTTAAAAAAAACACACAACAATTAATTCAGCAAATCGCGTAAAAGCCCCAAGAACAATGAAATTTTGTATTGTGTCTATAATTTGCAAGCAAGGACAGGTTAACAGGTTAAGCAGGTTTTCATGACATGGCTTCCGTGTACCCTCGGTATTACGATTGCACGAAAATACAATTCGACATACTGTTTGTTATTAAGCCAGCCAGTCCAGAATACTTATAGACTGGTAAAGGCGAATAACAGGGGCTAATATTTGGCCTGTCAATTTTATTAGACCAAAAAAACATTTGACAGTTTCTACAGTTCGGCTTAATTTTTTCACCAAAAATTATAAACAATTAGGTGTATTTTTACATTCACAAGACGACTAATTAGCTAAGGGAAACAAAACCACAAAGTAATTAGAAATGAGACTAGATTCTACTATACATTCAGTTATAGAAGCATCACACATTAGACACATCACTAAAATAATCTATTAACACATTCATTTTACTTTCACGTCACTATTTAGCCAATAAATGCAGTAGAATAGAACTATTTAAATTCAAGTTGAATAGGCTTGTCAAATGAAACATGATAAATACCACAAGAGTTATGAGATAGATTGATCTATCGTATAGCTGGTCATGTAAATGTCTATAATACAACTGTATAAGTACAAATATAATAGTTTTGAACCATTTATTTTACTTTTCACATAAACGCGTCTTTGTAAGTTTCATAATTATTGACAGGTAACCAAAAAAAGAAAAGAGAACAATACTTCATGGTCTGTGTTTTGTTAAGCGAGCACTTTAGATCCGATACTTTATATGGATAATGATATTCATTGAGCCAACAGATGTAACAATTTTATGAAACGATGTCGAGTAATAATAAAACAATGAATTAAATCGATTAAAACTTCTAAATAAATAAAGACCATCGTTATAAGAAATCGAATCGATAAAGCATTTGGCCATCACTAATTAAGTAATACTCGAGCTATAAAAGTAAAGGAAATAGTTACGTATAATTAACTCCTCTTTAAAATCAATTTATTATCAAAGAAATATCATAGTGGACACAGTCGTCCACGTTATAATAAGTAATAAGGAATAGTTTTGATCATTTTCGATGTGCGTACCTCCAGTATTCCAGCGCTGGGCTCCGAAGCGTACCCCTCGAAGTGGCGCTGGTCCTCCTCATAGTCTGATGAGGAAGAGGAATCGTTGTCCACGTCACGGCCGGTGCGGACCGAACACACCATCTGAGCTAGATCCGTGAACGTGTAGCTGAAATTATAAATTTAAGGTTATTTTAACAGTGATAGAGGGTCTTGCTAGATTATGAGTGGCCAACCGGTCCATCGCAGCTGTTATTCCAGTTGATCGTGGAAAAAGACAAAAAACATATGTTTAACACACTTAATAATAATGTTTTGTATGTCAAAAGTACACGAATGTGTACGGCTTTTAATCTGTACGAGTTCTACATACCCTGCCACTTCCCCAGGTGGTAGACGATGCACGAGAATTTTCCCTACTATAGTACTACCGATAACTTGTTGATCCGCCAGGATTAGCTACGCTTAACTAATCCTTTCGGATCAACAAGTCAAAAAACATCTCTCCAGCCCAGGTGTGAGCCCAACTTGATATACTGTTTACTGGCGAAACCCTGCCACTTCCCCAGGGGGAAGCTCTCGTGGGTCGATCATCGTTACTTCAACTTGTTATTCAACAATAACATAAAGTAAAAAGCAAGTCTCACAGGTGTGAGCCTTATGATAAACTATTTACTGACGAAACCTTATTAAGGTCATAGTATGGATGAGTGATTATTAGATACCGCAGAACAGAGAACACTTTTAGCAGTAGCTCTGTCATTGATGTTATCATATAATTGGAATATTAGAGTCCAACAGAATGACGGTAGTATATCCTTAAGTTGAGTTTAGATGAGTAGGTAAAATACTAGTCAAACCTGGCTATACTGAAGGCCGACATATAGAGAGGTCTCCGGTCATATTAGTACAAGCTTAGCACGTGATGTAGATCGTACATTTCCTAATGTAGTAAAACTGTGACATTGTGGCGTTTTGTAATTTCTGCCTAACACCGTGGGAAGAAGGCGTTATTAAGGCGCCAACTTCTAAACACGAAAACTCCATGAAATGTTCTCCTTTTTGCAAATGCGTCTACTTGTGAAGGTGCTACAAGCTGATGATGGTGTTAATGCTTATTTTAGTTAATTACATGAACGTTATTCAGTGCTATAAGGATTTTTCTAATATGATAGACCATAGACAATGTTATGTTGTCCTCGTTTGGAAAACGGTGCCATACATACGTGTTTTTAAGTAACCCGCTACAAACACCAGGTGCCGAAGTCTACTAAATCAATTGTGCCAGAAAAGCCATCCAATGCTTCTAAATGACCTAGAACTGACAGATTTTGAAGTAAAATTCAACAATTCTGGTCTTTTTATATACCACTTATGTAGCAAACAACCATATGGCCCGCCCGCAGCTTAAGGACGCTTGCAACACCAGGGGTATCACTCGCGCATTGCCGAACCAGTAGAAATCTTTTTACACCCTTTTTGTAAAACCCCACGCTGTAATCCTTTGGGAAAACCCCGGCAGTGAGCTGATTCCACACCCTGAGTGTGCGTGCGAGGAAATTCCTCTGGAATCGCACAGTATGAGACCAGAGTGGTTCTAAGGTATGTGGATGAACTCCGCGCCGATGGCGAGGTCATTGTCAAGTCATTGAATAACTATTTTAACACAATAAAATAGTAGAACTGGGGCCAATTGTTAACAATTGTGTTACAGAAAACAAGAAGTTCTTCCATTCAACAAAATTAATAACAAAAGAAAATACGAGTAATTAAAGTATACAAAAGCTTACATCTTGAAATAGCTGAACTGACTTTCAGCAAATATAGGAGCCATTGAATCTGCTTTTCAAGAAAAAAAACACTGAAGTCGGTTGATCCGTTTAGACACACAGACAAGAGGAATAGACAAAAGACTTGCAAACTTATTAATTCCCCGTTTTCGGGTTTTAAAAACGAACTAGGTTACCGCATACAATTCATTTGTGTTTGACAGCGGTGTAACAGTTATAGACCGGCCGCATATTATCCGAAAATTTCCGTCAAAAATTCTTTCACTCGCCGATGAAGAATATCCCAATTAATCCATAGCAAAATTCTCGATACCGACGTCTACTACGTGACAAGTTTTTTATTAGCTCAGGTGTGAACAGCATGAAATAATGTAGAGTTTTTGTTATTAGATATTTTGTAATATTGTTTAACGTTAATTTGCCCACTCCTTGCAGGCAGTATTATTCACAACAAGTTGTCCTCCGGTCATACGTTACAATGCCTCTTTATTAACTTACTTTTTTATCATAAACCTTTCCAGGCATACACACAACAGCACACCAAAATTATACGCAAACGAATGAACGGAGGAACGCATAAATGTGGCATAGATGACAATCATTTTACGTTATATAGATTAAGGGTGGGCTGAAAATGCCCGTTAGTGCCCATGTCAAGGCAAGCCAGAGTTAGCTACTCTATGCAGGAAGTTACTGCAAATAAATATTGTACTACTTCCTGATTGACATAATTTTCTGTATCTATTTCAATTTGTGGATGTTTCTGACGGAAATTTTCTGAAAATACACGTCCGAGAATGTAGGTATTATATCAGTATTTGGGTCTAATAAAACTTACTCAGTGAGCGAGGGTTGGACGTGCCGTCGGCGGGCATCGTTCCCGCCGTTAACCGCTCTGCTGCCGCGCCGCTGTCCCTCGTAGTACGTGGTCCCGTACCGGTACCTCATAGAACAAACTAGAACGTTTCACTACTGAAGCTACTAACTCAATCTGAGGCTCCCACCACCAGTGTGTCTCGAAGAAGACCGCAGCAACCAGATTATATGTATTAAGAATATTTCGATCAAAAATACTCACAGCTCAGGCCTTCTTCCTTCACCAGCAATGAATTCCGAAGAGATCCCATTATGACAGATTTACATTGAGTTACAGTACGATCAAAATGACTGTGCACCGGCCTGAAGTTAGCCAGTAGCGGTCGGACACAGAAATAACTCAATATTTTGATTAATAATTGTCGATGTCAGTTAGGACAATAATCACCGATGCGTTGTCTTTACACTCGAGCTTTGATAGTAAAATTGATAACTGCAAACCCACAGTTATTTTGACTATACTGTACAGTAACTGGCGCCAGTACAGATGGCAGTAATTTATACGACAAAAGTTACTGAGTCAATGTAAATCTGCCATCGTAGTGTATAAAGAAGAAATATCGTCAAATGGGACAGTATCTTGTATGCTAGAGTATGGCATACGTCAGAAGATGACGGACAAATGAAGCATTTTTAATGAAATGGCATGCTCTTAATGTTTTCAGACGTGTGTCATAGATGAAAATAATTTACTTGCATGCATTTTAATGTAATACGTACTAGCAGCTGGTGTCTGGTGTAGCATGCAATCTCAGTCATTGATGCGAAAAATTCAGCGTCAGGAATAAAAAAATATCAGAAGATTTGTAAATGTCATAATGTTTATGTTACGATGTGTCTGTAAATCTTTACTCTAACACATTAATATATGAAACATGGATATGCTACGACTACGACTGCTACGCTAGAAGTCCTGGGTTCGATAACCAGGTCAAGCAAAATGCTATTTGCATGCATCCAAACCGTCCCGCCACCTCTTATTTTAATTATTCGAATTAAATCTCCCTTATTCTATTGAATTCATGAAAATGTGCTTGATCCATGCTGGACGAGAGACAATAATATCATTACAAATATATCTACCTATTTCCACAATTTAACATTTAAAAAAGGTAAATAAAGTGTGAATGGTGCAAAATACGCCAAATAGATTTATATTTATCTGAGGGGCAAACGAGCAGACGGATCACCTGATGGTAAGCGATAACCGCCGCCCATGGACACCCGCAACACCAGAGGAGTCACAAGTGCGTTGCCCGCCTTTTAAAATGGTTTACATAATCAATCCATTATACTGTCCCACTGCTGGGCACGGGTCTCCTCTCAGAATAAGAGGGATTAGGCTGTAGTCCAATACGCTAGCCTAATGCGGGTTGGCAGACTTCACACGCCGTCAAGAAAATCTCTCAGGCATGCAGGTTTCCTCACGATGTTTTCGTTCACCGTTAAAGCGCGTGATTATTAATACGCACATGACTTCAAAAAGTCAGAGGTGCGTGCCTTGGATTCGAATTCGATACTTTTGACTTGGCAGTCCAATGGTCATAATAAATAAATATTCTGCGACATTTTACACAGCACCATCTAGTCCCAAACTAAGCAGAGCTTGTACTATGGGTACTAGACAATGGATTTAATACTTATATACTACTACTTTTTTTTGTAAATACATAAGAAACGCCCAGACGAACACAAACACTTATATTCATCACATAAAAATGTGTCTGTGGGAATCGAATCAACGACCTCGTGGTCAGCAGTCCGGTACTCCAACCACTAAAAGACAGACCACAGAGATCAAAATATTGAAAGGGTTTGGGCCTCCGATAGCCTCACTCGCTCGGCGAAACACAACGTAAGTGTTGTCGGTTTTCTATGAACTATTGTACTCACTCAGTAAGCGAGGGCTGGGCCTCATGTCTCCGTCCCTCGGCCGCTGCTCCACTGACGCCGCCTCCGCCGCCGCGGCGTTGGCCCTCGAAGTACGCGGCCCCATGCCTGTACCCCACCTCGCGGATCTCGTCGAACGAACCGAACTGAAGCGTCTTGTACGCGTCGATTGGGGGACGGATGTACTCGCAATAGTCGGATTTTTTCACTTCCTGGTGGGGTAAATAGGAATTTCTTGAATGTATAGAGAAACGTTAATCGGTAGAACAAGAACGTCTGGAGTAGTGCTACGGTGCCATCGCAATGTCACATATTCTAACGCCAAGGAATAATGTGCTAACATTATTATGTGCTCGTTTGTTTTAGACATTTTTATTTCTCAAAAAAAAGAACACAATTCACTTACATAATGAGAAAATGTATTAACATATGTGTTATCATTATAAATTTTAAGGGTTGGTTAACACCAACCCTTAAAATTTAAAATCTATAACTACCATTACCTAACGGTAATGGTAGTGGAGCCCCGCCCTAGCATAAATCACTAGCTTAAAATATGCCATATAATTCCTTATGTTTTTTCTTTCTTTTGTATGTTAATCTAAAGGGGGCATTATCGTCTAGTATCCATGACTACAAATAGATTACATACGGCTCTGGATAAATTATTCACTATCAACAATTATAAAGTGTAACCTTTGTATCTGGCAACCGCGATAAGGAAGTATTATAGTTGCCTATTTTTTTTTAATCTACTTAGACAAAAAGTTTACCTCTAATTGTCTATTGCAAGACACATAAGCCAGCCTGCTCTGTATGTCTGGCAAGTTGGGTACCTTCACTGGCGCCGTGAATGGATTCCATCTGTAAAAATAATTACATAGTATCAAAACTTCTTGCTAACAACAAAAACTAATTATAACTATTCCATTAATTAATTTATATAATAGACAATAGGCTCTCCCCCTATTACATGGGACCTAAACATACCGGCGAACTGTGGGTGTACATTAGTACGCCTCTGCCTCTGTATGTTATGTGTTAATTAATTTACTTAGGTGCAACCTCAGATATGTTAGGTCTCATTTCATAATATCAATAATTTTCGACAATCTCAACATGCAATCCTACTAATATTATAAATGCGAAAGTTTGTGAGGATGGATGGATGGATGGATGTTTGTTACGCTTTCACGCCAAAACGGCTGAACGTATGTGGATAAAATTTGGCACAGATAGATTATAGTCTGGAATAACACATGGGCTACTTTTTATCTGAAGTCCACGCAGACGAAGTCGCGGGCAGAAGCTAGTATTTCATAAATGCAAACATCAATAACAATCACAAATTAATTCTAAATAATTATGTACGGTTTAAGTTTAAACATATTTAAGAAAAGTACATCAAAATATGTTTTCTCAAAGAGATCATTCCAATGGCTCAGACATTCCGCATGACAGCAACCGAATTGCAATATTTTGTAGTATTATATTCTACTTCGTCAAGTAATTCTGAGGGGACGGCGCGTACGCAGTCCCCACTACCAAAAATTACGCGTCCGAGTTATCCACATTAGGGATAATCGCAAGGGTCAACCCGCCCGCAGTGCAATGGGAAGGCCTCGCCCTGGGGGAACCGCCTTCATGATCACGGTATCCCCTACGCCAGGTAAGTATGATTTCACTACAGTACGGCGAGAGGGTCGTTCAACGACGGAGAATCTTAACACCGCCATTCAGAAAAGTGACGTCACTGCATAGTGACATCTGTTGGCGAGTTTGGGGAAACATAGAATATAGTGGTACAGTATTGTACTGTGAAATTTTGTTATAGATACTTGATTATTATTTGAATTTGTATATTATCATATAATTACAGAATTATATTATTAATAATTATTTTTTAAACAGTTCTATTCACCATAATAAAAAATAACAGCTTGTGCTACATTCCAAAAAGTGACATCTAGCGTGTAAATGTTGAAGCTAACATTCACACGTAAACAATGGCGGATTCCCGCCACATTTCAAAAGTTGTTATTGTAACGAGTTGGCGACGCTTAAAGGGGTATGTTATTTATTCATTGTATAACAGATCCTCAGGATTATAAAAACAAACAATTAGTCAACAAAACCGTAAAATCTCGTAGTCTCCTTTGGCTTTTATTCGCTTCCTCTTCATTCTTCAAATACCTATGTTTTTTGAGTGATTACAAATTATATTTATGGATTTAAATGATAATAATTTATATAATTTTAATGATGATAGACTGTTCAAAGTAGCCAAAAATGTCGAAATTCATCAATTTTTATTTCATTATACATACCTTTTCCATAGCAGCCACCAGCCAGATAAGTCGTCGCCGTAGTTAGTCAGGTCCGTATCATCCTGAGACCCCACGTCGATGGCCAGGATATGCTTAGCACCCAACGATCTCATTACGTCCGCTGTAATATGTGTAATAAAGAATTTGAATTTAATATATCACACAAACGATATTATAAAAAACCGAGTTTGTATTGTTACATAATATTTTGACCCCCGCAGTAGTCACAGGGTTAACATTTTCTGCATCTGAGAATTTACATTTACTTCAATCAAAATATATTTCCAATAGCGGAGTAATTTACAATAAAATATATTAAAGCGACTAATAATAGTATAACAATATTTAAAGAGGAAAGGAAGGACGGCAATTGAGTCAATTGAATTACAGATCTAAATACATACATATTTTACCAATGAAATTGCCATTCATTTTAATACACAAAATTTCAATCTTCATTTTTAAATGACGAAGGGACAGATAAAATACCTTGACCAGTTTTTATGAACAAAGAGTAATTCTAAAATACTTTACCAGGAACGTTGTTGACGTAACATCCGTCGAGAAGTAGATGTCCATCGATGGGGTCGCATATTGGGGGGAAGATGCCCGCGATGCTCATGGAAGAGCGGCAGTACCTCCACAGAACACCTGACGATACTCCACCGTTGTAACGTCCGACATTCAGGACGTTGCCATCACTTACCTTACAACTAGACTGAGTGACAATATTCGTCTTTGGATGGTGATTTCCGTGGTATATATTTTATTTCCAGATGATACTAGTTGTGTCGAATAAATTAAACGCAACGTTCTGACGTGATTTCTAAACGATAAAGTTCGTAATCGTTGCGTCTGGAAAAGTTTGACGGATCGCGATAAAATCTTTTTTTTTTTTTTTTATAGTTATTTATATATTTTATAGTAAGACAATGTCCTCAGAGTGATTGATTTTACGAACTTGTAATAACGTGTTTTTTTTCGTAACGTTAAATTGGACTGTGTTAAACATAAATAAAGATTTGTTCATTTTTAAAGAAATATCTATGCGAATCAGTATTAGTAATGAAAAGAATTATTATATTCAAGCTGACTGAGAGTGAAACGAATGTGTGAAAAGGATTTCGTGGAAGAGTGATAGAACTATGTGCGCTAAAGAAGAGTTGTATTAAGTCGCATTTAAATACCGTTTCTACATAACTATAACCCAACTACGAAAGAGCCGTTTTTAACAATAATGTAAATCGTATTTAACAATAACTTTAGTAAAGAATTTCGAGAGTTAGGTATATATCTCACATATTAATGCTAAGCTATTTTAACTAAGTATAAATACGTAAATTAAACCGTTAATTTAGTGTCTAACCTGTTGTTTAGTATGGTAAATTTCGAGTTTGTTTTTAATGTTCAACCAATCAATTGTCAAAAATTATAATTCGATAATTTTCTCACCGAATCATTTGACAATATTTTCACTCAGCCTAACGCGCGCGTGCGTGATAAACAGCCAATAGTAACGCGCACGCAACACACGGAGCTCTGTGATTGGTTTACCTGGGAGGTTGTTGACGTAACCGCCGTCCAATAGGAGGTGGCCGTCTACGGGATCGCAGAGCGGCGGCATGTAGCCGCTGAGCGACATCGACGCGCGAATGTAACGCCAGAGCGAACCTACAGACATACGGACATCTGACCCTTCTGTTCATTCTACTATGTGTATTAGTTATAGTTAAACAACACAGTCCATGGAGAGGAAATGAACGAGATAGGAAACGCATCCTCCAGTTTACCAACCCAAATAGAACATATCAGTGTCGCATCTGTTTCGTGATTAATCTATGATGAGAATAGACATTGCTACAGTACTACATGCATCATGCTACGATGATAGCGCCTCCGCTGTGGGCTAACTACAGATGGAAAGTTAAAGGATTAATACATAGGTAATAAATAAGAAAATAACTAAGAACCACACTCATGCATGTACATGAAGATGAGAGAATGTATGAGAAATGTTAAATGATTTAATACATACAAACTTTACATCACATCCAACCCGACATTGTATGGACGACATTTTTAATGTATGAACTCCCAAATAATTAGCGTTATTAGGTAAACCAATCACAAGCGCTTTTGATAAAGTAATGGCAACTTCCCAAAGGCAAATGTCGGATTCGTATCGTTGTTAAAAAAATAATATTAAAAAATTTCGATAGTTTTACAAGAAAAAGATTTTAGAACATCGAGTGAGGGGGCAGTACATAAACACATAAATATAATTGCATGTAACAAACACACTTTGACATCATACAAACATATAAATGCAAGTGAGTGTGGTTTGTAGACTGTAGCGGACAATGAAACATAAAAATGTCACAGTGTATTCTGTGGCTGGGTGGGAAAAAACCAAATGATAATACAGGATGGCTAAAATACACACTTTTGATGTATCATAATAATGATTCACGGCCACAAACATTGTGATATATACAGGGTGACTTTGAAAACAAGCGACAATTCGAAAAAGGAGGTCCATTAACCCTTAAAGCGCGTCCTCATTCATGTTAAAATGTAAAAAAAAAAACAATAATCTAAATTTTACATATAATAATCTTATTTGTCATCTTAGATGTTGTAAAATAAGCAATCCATTACATAGATTGTTATACTTATTATGTGAAGTATGGCAACCCTTTGCACTTACAATCATTCGCATATTTTTTGTATCCACGAGAAAAGTAGCAGAAGACATGGCGAAACCTTACCAACCTCTTTTAAAAATACTAAAAAAGTATAATCTAAATTTAATTGTTACACATAGATTATATACTTTAATTTTTCGCGTCTATTCAATTTCACCCTGTTTGTTGCCGATATAAGCCGAACTCGCATTGCATAAGCCTTTCATACAACGAGAGTTTGAAACTGGCAATTTATACCACAATTTATGTAGCCGTGTCATTGAATGAATTCATCAAAAATGTCCATTTTAACCTCTCCAAAACATTAGCACGTATCTGTAACAGCTATTGCCATCATAATATGATGTATGACGGTGTAGGCTTCCGCATGGCTACTGTGCTCCGGTGGCTATAAAGTGATGCGATATACTTGAACATTGCTTCACTAAAGCCGTGAGGAGACATTTATGTAACAATATTAAGGTGCTTACCTTCAGACCAATGAAAAAGTACATACACTTCTTCGGTCTGAAGTCTTTATAGAGACACGTTAAGACACCCCTAGACAAATAAATGACTATTGACGTGAACTCGTCACGAAAAAGATGAACTCTTATGGCATTGATATTTACACACATTTCCACCAATGTGCTCAGTTGTTTTCGCGACTCTGGTGGAAACAGAGCCTTAATATCAACGACATATTTGCATCTTATCGTTACGTGTTCGCACCAATAGAATATCAATTGCGAAGGGACGCTATGCTGACAACATAGCTAATATATCCAATCCCTTTCAATTTCAGCATACTTCTTTATGTTTTTCGGGTGCTGACTTTGTAAGAAATTGATACAGTAACCTATGACGTCAGTAAACGGCGTCCATTTTGAAGCAACCTTTTATATTCTTACTGCCTATTATGTAGACATCTGGTCAGCAGATAAAACAATAATAATTTACACAATATACATACATCAATTCATGCATCACATCGCCACGAATAATTTTAATAATGACTCTTATTTCATTCGCGTAAGAGTCGACAACATTTAAAACAAGCGTAACCGCCTTCTTGTTTATTGCAAAACAAAACAATTTGGGTTAGTAAAGTGCAAAATAAAGCAACAAATTAATTGAAAACAAAAACAATTTCCCGTCCACGAATGTGTTGTGTTAATTGTAACTAATGCGAGTTTGTGAGAATTTAGTTCAATGAAAACCTGTGCGTATTTCGTGAATATTGTAGGAATCCGTCGTTTTTGTAATGCACTCTCAGAAAATATCTGAATTATTATGAGTTCTGACAGAAATTTTCTGACAGTGTGCGGCTGAACTAAAGGCCCATATTCTACAATAGTAGCATATGACAAGAAATCTGAGATCAATCGTAATAGTAAACTGCTTGAGCACAATTGTAGAATTCCGGCTTTTTGATACACCAAAGTATGCGACAATCGTGATTTATTAAGAATTCGCTTTTAAATTTTGTTCTGCCAAGAAACTTTAATAATACGAATGATGACTCACAAGGAGAAGGACAGCGGTACATGCTGCTCTTTCTCACACATACAATATTAGTATTAAAGCCTTTTAGCGTAATATTTCTCAAACGCCATAGAGCATAAACGACACCATTCGATTATAGCTATTTAAAATCTACAATTACTTTTTGGTTATTACAATAACCGAGGGGAAAAAACAATATTTAAACATTATTAAAATCCCGTTATTGATTTAAATTACATAATTAAAGATTGTTAAAGTTAAATTATGTATATTGCTTTCTTAATTTAAACATCATCCATACATCATTCATTGTATTATAATGATTCAAATAAAAGTGCGAGTGAAATGTATAACTCACCATGTCGATGCACTCTCATGCAGCTGGAGCTGATGTCGGTGGTCACAGTGAAGTACGGAAGCCAGAGGTCCTCGATATGGACGTCTCCGAAGGTCGACCTAATGGTGGCGTTGAACTGACGACCGGAGAACATGGAGGTGGCTGGGTAGGTCAGGTCTAGAAGCTGCTTGCCCCATTGAGTCATTTTCTGAAATGTTTGGTGGTTGGTCAGGAAGCATGTTTGAATTATTGCTTTAATATTGTGGCCTCACACGCTATCTAACGTTTTTTATGCTTTGTTTTATTATTTTATTTTTGTGTGAGGTGTACAAAATAAAAGGTGTTTTTTCTTTCTTTTCTTCATCTTTAGACAAGATTATTTTTTTGTCAGATTCGAATTCCATCCCTTAGTTTCTAGTTGTACGAATTAAAAGTGTCTTTGATATCATACAATTTTCATCAATATCAGACACCAAATAAATGCTAACATTCTGGTTAGTTCTATTCTTGTTAATACTGATGTCAATAAAACTTCGCTTCAAGATGCAGCTGCAGGGTTCAGCAGTGTACTCTAGCTCAAGATCACAAGAAATCGACTACAATCGCAGTGATAGTTTTATTTCAACAATTAAAAACAATAAGTGTGTAAAGGGCAGAGTCATTTCGAAAGAACTGTAACGTAAATGAAGATAGATTAGCTCAAATAGCTGCAGTGCCCTTCATAGTATAGTTGATAATACGAACTACATTAAGTTCGATTAGCTCGCAGAATCGCCTGCCTTTTAGGCTGAATCAGAATAGGCTAGTTGACGTACTTATTATTTTTATAGCCTCATAAAAAAGTTGACTTTAAATAGAGCCGAACATCATAAACAAAATTATGATCGGTTAAAATATTTGAACACTAGCTTCTGCCAGCGACTTCGTCCGCGTAGCGTGATGATATATAGCCTATAGCCTTCCTCAATAAATGGGCTATCTAACACTGAAAGAATTTTTCAAATCGGACCAATAGTTCCTAAGATTAGCGCGTTCAAGCAAACAAACAAACAAACAAACAAACTCTTCAGCTTTATATATTAGTATAGATATAGATTTAACAGTCATAAATATTTTATGTTTACGTTAGACGAGAAAGTACTACAGCACGTTGTGGCGTAAAACCGTGCGTACGCTATACAAATTCTACACCGAAACCAATTTTCCGGGAAGAGACAAAGCATCCCCTCGCAATCCCCACTCTGAATCCAAATCCAAACTTTGAAAGTTTATATCTTGAAACTCTAATATTGGACTTCAATCATTTGTTCATTATATTAATTAAATTTCAATAGGACACTTCCTTTTGATAAATCAAACTACCCTATTCTCCACGGAATCGATTATGTATTATTAAGTATACATACCTGCGACCACTCCCTGGCCTTCTGCGTGACTGTGGTAATATTCCTCTCCATACACCACAGAGCACCCATAAATGCGCCGATACTCACACCGCCCACCATATCTATCGGTATACCGGCTTCCTGAAAACGGGATCATGTATGTCAATAGAAATACATCAGCAAAATATTCGTTCAAATGTTTGCGCCAATTTATGCAAAATCATAACTTGGAGGCAAGCCGGAGTACCTATATCCCCGACAATTTCAGGGGGCGCCAAAATTGTGGTTTTTTTAACAATTATCTTAAACGCTGCAAATATGGGGGGCTACTAACAAGTTTCTGCCCCGGTTTGAAAAAAGCATAAATCTGGGGCTGGTTGATGATGAGCATTGGTAGATAGAGCATAGGCAGTGTCATTTCGCGGGATTCGTCGATCGAGGCATAACGTGGACATACCTTCTCAACCCAAAATCGCGGGATTGTAAAGATATTATCGACATATAATTTACAAATCCGCGTACTAAAAGTAGTGACTACTTTGTAGTTATACATACATAGCTAATTTTTATTAATAGAATAGGCGACTCAGTACAACTGGTATAAAAACACTGTTTTTAAACTTTCGCGATTTCGAACTCTTATAACATACCATCACGCCTGTATTCCCCGAAGGGTTATGCAGAGGCGTACCAATGTACACCCACAGTTCGCCGGTATGTTTAGGTCCCATGTAATAGGGGGCGAGCCTATTGCCATTAACCGGGCACAAATTCCTAACTCCGAGCTGCTACTGGGAATTTCATAGAAATAACATCCCAATAACATTTGCTCGACCTGGGAATCGAACCCAGGACCTCTAGCGTAGCAGTCGCGCTCAGTACCACTTGGCTAATGAGACTTCGAACTCTTATTTGGCAGATTTTTAATACATATGCGTAGACAGAAACCATATTATTTGATGATATGCGTAATTGAACATGTCAATGTGCATATTAACATATACATTTGAGGTCATCCATGCTAAATGGCACTGCCGATATGTACGCTGACCCCTGATGAGGATGATGGTGTTTACCTGTATAGCGCGCACCATGCCGACGTGCGCGGCCCCGCGCGCGCCGCCGCCGCCCAGCACCAGCCCCACGGACGTGCCCGTCAGCCAGCGCGCCAGGCGAGAGAAGTCCGAATGCACCGACGCTTCCGACATCAACACCTTGCTGTATAGCTCGCTCTGGAGATAAACGACATTATTTTACCAACAATAGTTATTTGTTATGCAAGGCTGCAAAGTTGTTTTTTGGCGCGAGTACTTGTATTGAAACCTGAGCAAGCGAAGGATTCTAGGATTGAACCATGAACGAAGCGAATGATTCAAATATAGAATCCTGAGCACCTCACTACAGCGAGGAAACTGCTAGGTGCAAGAAAAACAGCAAATATTAAATGAGTTCGGCATTATGTACCGCTTGCACTAACTCTGCAGGTGTTAAATTTATATCTTCGTCGCTACTGACTCATATTAGATGTCTTACGATTTTATCAAAAAACAATCTAAAATTAATGATGGTAAGTGAATTGATTAGAGAGAAGATAATTTTAAGTTTTTTTTTTTCATGGAGTCGTCTTACTGGCCAGTGCGATTATTATAAAAATGCGGTTGGGACATTGACATGAAATAAGTATCTATGCATTTTCAGTGGACCCGGCGGTATAGAAAATTATTGAATAGAAAGGCTCGAATTTTAAAAACACTTTCCACGCTAGGGGACAACGTGCACTTTTCCACGCAGATTTCGAATGACAAACAGAATCTTTCCAAGCTTGTGAGGTGAAAAATATATAATTATACTAGCTGTTACCCGCAACATCGTCGGCGTGGTATTTAATAAAAAAAACAAACATAGCCTACTCGTTGTAACATCAGCTATCTGCCAGTGAGAGTCCCGTCAAATCGGTTTAGCCATTTCAAAGATTAGCAGGAACAAACAGACAGATCAATATTGTAAAAAAAAATGTTTTGGTATATGTGACGTGTATATATATATATATATACACATCTAAATGCACTTGGTAAAAAGCGGCTATTTTAATATTACAAACAGACACTCCAATTTTATTTATTGGTATACATTTATAGCACTGTGTATAAAAAAAACTGCAACCCCTAATTGACAATCATGAAACACAGGTTTCAGATGAAATATGTATACTTGACATAAGCTGATCTGGTAACCTTTGTGGTCAGTATTTGATACATATATCTTTACCTAAAGATAATTATGTAGTAGGTACCTTAAGTTTACTACCCTAAGTTTATTTTTTTATTTTTTTTATGATAAATGTACCTACACTTGAGTCCTTGTTTATCACTGATAACAACAAATTCAATAACGATAACTCGAAGGTTTACCGTCGTCTGAAGTCCACGCAGCGTAAGTCTCATGCATAAGCTAGTATGGAATAAAGTGTAGTGGTACTGACGATGCGGTACTGCGACTTCCTGGTGAACATGCGGTGCGGGCAGCGCACGTGGTGGTGCTGGCTGACCCACGAGCGCATGTTGAGCCAGTGCACCGTGCCCGCCGGGTTGGCGCCGCCCTCCCGGTGCAGCAGCACCAGCTCCTTCTGCGTGCGGATCGCCAGCCGCTCGATCTCCTTCTCTATCTGGAAGAACCAAACATTAACATTAACATGTGGGACGCACATTACCAGTAGGTACTCTCGTTAGGGTGCGTTTCCACCAGAGAAGTGCTATGTGATCCATAGCTAGCATCCATAGCACACATCCATAGCACGCATCCTTCCATATAAAAAACATATCTTAGTTGAATCCGTTTCCACCAGTGCTAAGCTATGTGCACCAATGAATATGATTGGTGGATATCAAACGCATCCATAGCATCGTAGCAAAGCACATCTCTGGTGGAAAAGCACCCTTAACCCCTCGTGCTAAGCGAAATGCTTGTGTTACGAGTGGGTTCACGTCGGTAGTGCAATGGGTTGGCTCCAAACTAGCAACCATATGATCGCAAATCCGACGCCCTAGCCATTAGGCTACCACCGCCGCTTACAACATAACATGGCGACATCGAGTAAGAGAAGTCATCAGTGAACTGATATCGAAAGGGTATTTTTGGCACTAAAATGATCAAAATATAGTTCCAATTGAATCTCAAATGTCGTAAATGTCAACATTTAATGATTTTTTGTTGGTTCAATTTCATTAAAATACTAACTTTCCCGACAGACTTAATTCGCAGGCCATGGCCATGCGCAGTCCAATAGAAAAACTTTATAAATAAAACGAATTTCAGAGGAAAAAAAAGGTTTTTTAACTATTTTCCTCGCAATTTTTACGATTTCCCTCTCCATAAGAACCTTCCTTCTTGGTCAAGCCGTTCTCGAGTTTTGCGCTTAGCAACACATTTATTTTTTTACATAATGTAGGTAGACGAAGATAGATAATTAATAGTTCATGTTAGGTATTGATTGTTATTTTGGACGACAAAATATATATCCATAAAATCATGTATCTATATAATATTTCTTAGTATTCTATACGCTCCTATAGATGCATGGTATTCATATTGCAAAAATAAAAATAGACCAAAGATACACCACATGACAACATAAATCATCTTCAATTATACATTTTCAATTTAAAGTCATTGAAATTGACAATATTCTTTAGAGCAATAATTCCCTAAACCTAAGCCTTTTTGAAGAATCATTCCTTAATATTCACCTACATTCTACACATACTGTACTTTTGTGGAAAATATTGGTATCTTTTTTAATTTCAGTCTCTTTTATTCAGATATTTTATTGACTTACCTTTCCAATACTAGGTTGCTTGTCTCCCAAGGCGACAATGAGGATACAATCAGCCTGGCGAATGCAACGCTGTGTCCATTGAGTGAGGCTTGGATCGCACTGATATAAAGCCACCTATAAATGTTTAAATGCTATAATCTCTTAAAGTAACATTTTACATAAGATCTTTTTTAATTACTTAAGGGCTTTGAAGAGCCGAAAAATCTGAGAGTATCATATATATATACGTTTGATAATTAATTAATGATTGCATTAATTAATTATCAAACGTATATCAACACAAATGATGGCAACACTGGTCTTGTTTACATGACCCGCGGAGCCATCTTGATTTACCAGAGGGCCGAATTAATGTCTTTCACAATACCTTATGCTTATCCTCTTGTTGCGCTAGCCACGAGCTAAGTCTGTACTCGTTATTGGGATCCATGATGGTCAGACCGAGTAGTTTTCTGATCACATCTGACGTCAGACGCACTGTAGGTCCTGTTGGTTTATAAAGAAATATTAAATATTTAAAATAGTAGATAAGTACGAAATTATTCTCGAATTCGGTAAGTGAAAAATTGTCATAAGGATTTGAAACACTTTCGAACTTTCAACAGACTTCAAAGGAAGGAGATTCTCAGTTCGACCGTATTTTTTAAAGCGATATCTTCGTCAATTGTGAACTGTTCTAAAAAAAAATCTCACAAGACTCTCAGAAGATACTTCCGAGGTCCTATGTAAATTTGATTAGGTTCTGAAATTACACTACAAATTGCTTGAATTCAGATTTATTTTCTTAGTTCTTTACTACATTTTTTCTCTGAAATTTCGCCTTCGAATCTATCTATTCTAATATATAAAGCTGAAGAGTTTGTTTGTTTGTTTGCTTGAACGCGCTAATCTCAGGAACTACTGGTCCGATATGAAAAATTCTTTCAGTGTTAGATAGCCCATTTATTGAGGAAGGCTATAGGCTATATATCATCATGCTACGCGGACGAAGTCGTGGGCTGAAGCTAGTATTATATAAGAGTCGATTTACTCACCAATGGCGCTGAGTGAATGGTAAAGCTCATAAGTGAAGGCGGTGAGAGGCACGTCATCGCTGACAGGGACAACGGCCACTGTGGAGAAATTGTGCTGCGAGGGACGAGGCTCTATGGCTGCAGCGCCGCCTAGACCCGCCGTGGGTTTCTGCCACGAACCTGAAGATAGCCGAGAATTGCATTAAATCCATCATCAGAACACAACGTGGAACGTGGAAGAGCCATGATTCGGCACGAATGGGCCGGCTCGACCTGAGTGATACCATGGCGTCACGGAAAACCGGCGTGAAACAACGCTTGCGTTAATGTTTCGCCGAGTGAGTGAGGATACCGGAGGCCCAAACCCTTTTAAAAGGCGGGCAACGCACTCGTGACTCCTCTGGTGTTGCTGGTAATCCGGCTGCTCGTTGGGCCCCCTATCCCATAAAAAAAAGCTATCTTTGTAGAAATAAAAAACTTATCTGGAGCTGAGGGAAGAACCTTCTAATGATATGTAAGGTTAAGTAGCTTTTGTAGTCTACAGACTTCATAGCAATCCAAGCGAACGCCTCTATTTTTTTAACTTAATTCCCTGTAGGACTATCCCGGCTATTAAGATACATACACTCACGCATTTCTCCCACAGGAATAGGCAGAAACTTCAGTCACCATTCATAAGCACTTGTTCCACATTCATACCACGCGCCGGTTGCAAGTACTACGCACCTTACATTTATGAAGGACCTCGTCAATAACATTGGCGTATGTCCATCTAATCAACATATTATTCTGTCTCACTGCTGGGTACAGGTCTCCACTCAGAGTGAGAGAGAATAGGCTATAGTGCAGGTTAGCAGAATTCACACAACATCGAGAAAATCTCTCAGGCATGCTGGATTCCTCACGATGTTTCCACCGTTTAAGCGCGTGTTAATTAAGTATTAATACGCACATGACTGAAAAGTTAGAGGTGCCTTGGATTCGAACTCGGACCAATGGTTATATTACTAGGCTGGACTGTATGTACGGTTCACGTACACTTACACTGCGTCGTACTTTTTGGCTCCTCGTTGTATTGACTTTTATAATTATAATTTATTTAGTTGATTAATAACTGCCTTAGCGCTATAACCGCGGATTAGCATCCAACTGAACATACGTGTAACTTTTACGATTAAAATAACTTTTAGTGAAGTCCGTGGTTTTCGTCAACTCACATCCAACAACCCAACCGTAAGTAACTGCCTATCTCTGAACTATACATAAAATTGGTCCTTCGAGCCTTTCTAGATGGACATATCACTGCTATATGCTCTATCAGTGATATCTCCATCTATGTATTCAATAAAAACATACCTAAAATCCTGTGTCCCAATAGGTTAATGAGCCTAGTCACCACAACAGGGAACCTAAGCTTGATAGCATTGAACAGTCCTTCTGGAAGCTTCGCTAGCTCCGAGTCCCTGACTGCCATCACTGTAGTACTGCGGCGTGTCTGGGTCACCATCTCAACAATCCCGACTAGGTCCCCTTTCCCGTACTCTCCGACCAACTCCTTCTTGCCATTGGGGTGCGTGATGACAGAACGAAGACGTCCACTAAGGACTATGAATGTGGAACCTGATTCTTCATCTTGGCGGTAGACCGCGCGGCCTGATTCCAGGAACACCTGGAGTATGAAAGTTTAACTTAGGTTATGTCTGTTAAATTGCATGCCTATGTCAGTGATAGGTCTTCGAACAGGTAACCTGGTTTTAGTTAAAACCATCTGAGACTGTAGAAGTTTATGCTCAAACCAGAGTTTGGATTTTTGTTCGGTAACTGGCAGCATTACGCTCCCCCCCTACCACATGGGACCTAAACATTCCGACGAACTGTCGATGAACATTAGTAGCTTCACGGCCTAGGCAGGGGCCTAGGCCGTCGGAGAATAATAAATATTCTGCGACATTTTACACATCACCATCTAGTCCCAAACTAAGCAGAGCTTAGTACTAGACAACTATAGGCACTAGACAATGGATAAAAAATGGATAAATATGGATACTTATATACTTTTATTTTGTAAATACATACTTATAATACATAAGAAGCCCCCAGAGGAACACAAAAACTTTTATTCATCACATAAGATACACACACACAGATATTATTTGTGAGAGCTTGTTATTAGCAACATTTTTAGTTATAGAGTTATCCATAATAATTATATTTTTATTAGACTGTAAGCTTTCCTATAAGTAAATAAATAAATAAATATTTGTGTCCTGTCGTAATCGAACCCACGTCCTCGTGGTCAGCAGTCCGGTACTCGAACCACTAAACCACAGAGGTCGTCAATCAAGAATACAGGCGAGATTATTACTTCAAAGAACACTTACCCAATCTAACGCAAAGTCCACCTGTCTGACGAAGGGAGACAGCCTCCGCACCACCGTATTGGCAATGTGGAGTACCACAGAAGGCCGTTCCCTCATGATGCTGTACACCGTCGTCTTGGACAGCAGCCCGATGCGAGAGAAGTGCTTCGCGCGTATGGAGAAGAAGCTGGGCTCGCCTGTGAGGACGGCCAGACCACCTTCCACTTCGCCTGAAGATTGTAAATTACTAATTGAACTGGATAAGTTCTGGACCTAAAACGAATTGAAAAGTCTTGGCTTGGCTTGTAGATGGCCAGAGTATTATGATAAATAGTAGTAGTCTTTCTATAAATAGACCTTTTAGGGATACTTTTACAGATCAATATTTTTCATTTTTTAACCAGATGGCACTGGCATTTCCTTAGTGATGATTGTTTCGGTGTTCCTTCTCAGAGATGGTAGATGGTAATTTTTAAACTCCAACGGTCCAGCCATAATAGCGAGTGTTACAGGACAATGTCTGAGATGGCCTTATATAGAAAGAGCCATAAGGGTTGTCAGACTAACTAAAAAGAAAACGGCACTCATGCATCAGCTATTGTGTAGCACGACCATAATCTAGGTAGGGCTTCCAGTCTAACCAGATTTGGCTGAACATCAGCATGTTACACGAAGCAACTGCCATCAGACCTCCGTAAACCCATTTCTGGGCAATACCGATATTCGAAGGATAGACTGGAAGTCAGGCTATTTGGGTTTCTGACTACCGCTAACAATTGTCAAAGATGTTCGTTTGACAACATCTACACACTGACCGCAGCGAGCGAAGCTTAACCTTGCAGATCAGTTGATCATCTTAGTTTTTACTTAACCTCGAGCCCCACAATCTAGGTAGGATAAATCGGTCATTATTGCACAACCAGAAAGAGCCACAAAGTCTGTGAGAATAAGAGATTTACTTTTGTATTTGAACGCTTTTTATAAACTTACCTATGATTACGTCCTAGCTCTAGATAACAAAATTTTGGAAATATTGTAAGGTAACATACCTGGGTAAGCAGTGAACATGTGGACTTCTCCCTCTCCCTCTGCCACTCTTTGTGAGACCAGCAGAGCGCCAGATAACAGGTAAACCAATGCCACATCCTAAACACAATAAAGTATTTTACTTAACATGCTTTATCACATACACTATTACTGAAAGAGCATTGAAAAATGACTATTTTTATCAGTCCCGTAATTCATATTAGCCTGTATGTATGAAGGTTCTAGTATTGGTGACACTTAATTACATAGTAATAGTATAAATGCGTCAGTAACTCTGTTTGTTGCCTTTCACACCTAAACTGCTGGATCTATTTTCATGAATTTTGGTATATCAGTAGATTGAATCTTCGAGGTAGACATAGGCTACTTTTTAGCTCGAAAAGTCCTTTATGATACCAGTGCCAACAGGTAGCGTATAATTAAAGATTGAAGGCCGACGCGAAGCGCGAATCGCAGAGTCGTCGCTTATTTATTTTCTATGTTATGTAATCCGATGTCCGGCCCATCGTCAGTCATCACTACATGTAAATGTTGTAATGCACAAAACTTTATTATCAACAAAACATCAAGTCTTACAATTACAAACATAAGTTAGATTTGATTTTGATTCTAGTGAATGTTATTTTGACAGTTAAAATAATGTTCTGTGACTGCTTAAAGAGAATTTAACACAAATTTAAACTGGTATGCGACATTTGTATTTCTATATCTCTACTACTATTAAATCACAAAAAAGCTGTGTCTATACATTGAAGGCATTTATCTTAAATAATTAAACGGATCCTGAGATACAGCTTGAGCTCTCTGATGTATACAGACCCATACAAAGAAGATATCATCTGTTGGGTTTTATTATTTTTGGGATCCATTTCTAATCCTATCATATCTAGCTTCACGTGAGCAACGCCGCGGGCAAAAGCTAGTACATACATATTTTCATGCCTGTCTCCCGTCTGGGTAGGCAGAGACTAAAGATTTCTGTTACGCTCCTGACACACTACTTTCGCTTCATCTACGTTCATTTGTATTTCTAAAATCCTGTAAATTATTTCCAGACCGAGAAGTGCTATTGGGTTGTTTGAAATAAATGTTATTACATTGAGATAGAGTTTAATTTCTTCAGTATTACAGAGAATTATGAACAAACTGTTCGCCCTGATATTTTGAGCATGATGGTTATGACTGTGATATGGTCTAATCGTGGCATGTAGAACTGTCTATGTATCACACTCAAACCATACCTGAGTAATTTCTGGTTCGCCGGGGATACTATAATACAGCTTATGAAAGGAAATTATACATAATTTAAATAAAATATAGGAAAATTGTAAATAACATTAATAAGTTCATAGATTTTGATTTATACATTGTACAATTGAAAATTACAATTCGAGCCCAATATCCAATTAAACCTAATATAATAGAGTGCCTACATATTTGTAGATCAAAAGGCGTAAAGGAAACTAGGCCAAATTACTTACAGAATTAGGCTCATTGTTAGAAACGATTATTTTAAGCATGAACTTACACGACACGTTTACGCTTAATATCAAGTCTGAATATAAGCCTTAGACCCACTTATATCAAAAGTATATTGATAATATCGATGGATATTATCTATATACAGGGTGGCGATTTAATTACCTGCACTGCTTCAACATGGTGTAGTATTGATAACATATAACATATTAGACATAATTTATAATTTGTATCTTTAAGCAATCCCGTGTTAAAGGACTTGATAATTATTCAAAATTTTCATAAAACGATATGCACCCTGCAGTACGTTGACCTTATGCGGACGGCCCGATCAAGTAGTTGCTTGACTCGCTATCTCTAGATAGATACATACCTACAATGAGTTCAACGTCCGCGCTATGTCTTTGACTCTTTGCATACAAAATTTAAAGAACATTTTGATGAAAAATTAAGGTATGTTTTTTTAATTGATATGGGTAGTATTTCGTGGTCTGATTCACCTGCTAGAAGGATGCAGGTCATTAAATCGCCACCCTGTATAAGAAGATAATGTCGATAGACATTCTCATACATACCTTATGGCTCTCTTCCTTCATGATATATGTGCCGGCGGGAAGGTCCCTAACTTGGACGTTTCCAATTAAAACCGAGTCAGAATCCAGTCCCAATTCTTTCACAAACGCCTCGGTAGCTATTTGGATTAATGCCTGAAACCAACATTAAAAATTAAATTCACGTGCTAGAGGAAATTGTTCCAGGAGAATGGCAACACCGCATAGCAAAATATTTTTTGTCCAAAATAATACCGCAGGAATGCTGAGATCTGAAGATGTCTATTTATATATAGGCTGAGTATCTATCCTGCGAATATCGATATTGCCCAGAAATTGGTTTGTCGAGGTCTGATGGCAGTTGTTTCGTGTAAAATCCTGATATTCAGCCGCATCTGGTTAGACTGGAAGCCCACCCCAACATAGTTTGAGAAAGGCTCAGAAGATGACGATTTCTGTATATTCCGTGGTTGCCGCTTACTGCCACCTTTGTCCGTACACTTTACCGTCATCTTTATATATATAATATATATACATATATAATATATAAATAATTCTTTATATAATATATTCTTCTGTACTGTTCCGTGTTGACAGTGAACTCCTTCTAAACGACTGGACCGACATTTGAATGATTTTTTTTGTGTGTGTTCAAGTGGATTCGAGGATGGTTTAGATTCACAAATAAGCCAGCACAGATGGCGCTGCAGTCAGTATCTAGGTTATTTATCATTTCTTACTCTGTTTAATATCCTAATCGCTTGGTATATCATACAGGATGTCCATACACAGGACAACGTCTATCGGGTCCGCTAGTTATTACATAAATATTTAGTTTGTGCGACTGTTACCCAGATGGAGCTATGTATGTTCTTCGGTTTTTTAATGAAATTCTCAGTAGCACCACAGGTAATAGAATACTGTAGCACTTAGTTCGGAGTTTAGATATTTAGCCGGATAATTAATGGTGATAGGCTCGCTCCGGAACCGGTGTGCTGGGGTGTACATTTGTACACATCTACCTAATCCTTCGGGGAATGTATGTGTGGTGGTATAAAAGTTGTCTAAGAAAGGTTTATTAATGTTAAACGCACCTGCTCGTCAAGATTATCAGTGTTGTGTTTCTTAAAGGAGGATCCCTCTCTCGCTCTCTGTAGAGAAGGAGTCGGTTGAACGTCAGGTTGCTGCTACAAAAAATAGTTTAAATTTAACATACATGTAGGGGATCGATGCGTGATTAAAAACTTCACCTTTAAACTTATTGAAACTTCTGTTATTGGAATAATACAGAAAAAACTTCTGTCACATGTTTCTCCTTGTATGTCTACGTCACCGTAAAATTGTAAATAACGTTAGATTATATCTATATCGCGAGATTGTGAACTGTCGAAAGATTGTGAACCGTAACATGCTGCTTACAATTTAACGTGGGAGAGCCATGCTTCGGCACGAATGGGCCAGCTCGATTGGAGTGATACCACGGCCTCACAGAAAACCGGCGTGAAACAACGCTTGCGTTGTGTTACGCTGGGTGAGTGAGGTTACCGGAGGCCCAAACCCTTTTAAAAGGCGGGCAACGCACTTGTGACTCCTCTGGTGTTGCGGGTGTTCATGGGCGGCGGTTATCGCTTACCATCAGGTGATCCGTCTGCTCATTCGCCCCCCTATCCCATAAAAAGAGTGGCCCTTAATCCTACAAATTTTATTTAAAGTATAGGTGTGCGGTAGGGTTGTCACCTGCGGCGTGTTGGAGGCGATGTCGGGCACCATGTCGGGGCGCGCGCGCCGGCCCTGGATGTGGATGGGCGATGAGCTCGCATGCGCACTCTCCTATGTGTGGGACCAACGTTAGTACGGGAAACACACGCGTTATTTATGATATTTACATGAATTTTACAAAAAACAAACGACTATGATTTGTCTGTATCAAGGTCTCACATGCAAAACCACAATAAGCTTATTTTATGATTATATTTAGTCTCACTAGCTTCCGCCCGCGAATTCGGCCGCGTGGAATAGTTACTTGGTCTTAGCGTTATTATAATATACCTAGCCTATAGTCTTTCTCAATAAATGGGCTATCTAACACTGAAAGAATTTTTCAAATCGGACCAGTAGTTCCTGAGATTAGCGCGTTCAAGCAAACAAACAAAAAAAATGAATCGCCAAACGTGTTTCTAAGCGCAAATCTCGAGAGCAACTGTACCGATTTCGCTAATTCTTTTTTTATAATATTCCTTGAAGTACGAGGATGGTTCTTACGGAGAGCAAAATTAAATAATTAAAAATTGTCTCAAAAAGTCTAAAAGAACACTTTTCTATATTCTACAAGTCAATTTGAACTTTAATACCATACCATAAAGTTTAAGTGTTATTGGAGGCGTTCCGGGAAGGCAAAACAATTGAGTGACGTGAGTTTCAGAATCGAATAGGGTATTTTACACCATGTAAAAATAAATATGAAAATGCATTTTTATGATAGATTTTGAAAAAAGTAAACGAGAAACGTTAGTATTTATTAATAAAAATGCAATGTAAATTTTATAATTCAATTTCAAAAATCGTCTTTTTTAATCTGTTTTAAAACGCCATCCGCCATATTGGTTATCGACGTGACGTCACTCATTCGATCGATGACGACGTTTGTCGTCTCAGATTAACAATTCAACAATCATTGTTTGTCGTGCTGTGTTAGTTTGATTAAAATCGCATCATGGAAGACGGTTTTGTGAAAGCAGAAAGTACAAATCTACCAATGATCAATACGTTGATGGTGGCAAATTTTTTTGCATCCAATCCCGATTTCTGTTCTGCCGAGTTGAGAAATATTAAAACAGTAATGTAAGTACCTACCTAACTATCGTATCAAGTTTTGTCTAACAATAAGACCCAGTTTCACCAATTTCTATGTAACAAGGCAATAACTAATCAGCATTTAAAATTAACAAAGCTGTTAAGGCTGATCGTTCACCTGAGCCCGCCAAAAATTGTGAAAAACCAATTGAAATTTAATTGGTTTTTCGCAATTTGTAGGTCTATAACACATTCTAGATTCCTAGCTGTAGTAATTGCGGCATTAGCTATACAATATTCACAACTGAGCATTAAAAACTTTGCTTAATAAACGTTATAGAAGCTAAAATTAGGTACAATCGTTAATTTTGGCCAAAAATGACGATTGTACCTAATTTTAGCTACAATATCGATTTACAAGCAAAGTTTTTAATGCTCAGTTGTGAATATTGTACTTATAGCTAATGCCGCAATTACTACAGCTAGGAATCTAGAATGTGTTATAGACCTACAAATTGCGAAAAACCAATTGAAATTTGAATTTGGCGGGCTCAGGTGAACGATCCGCCTTAAAATAGGATATGTCCCATGACGAAAATGTCGAAAATGTGCGTTACTAAATCAAGCATTTATTGAATGATACACAAAGCAATTGAATCCACAATTTTTGTGGAGTTTTTACACTTGTATTATTGCATTCAGGCACAAGACACCAATGATAAACATTATAACTCATTATTTTCACAAATCGTGTTACTTGGTCTTTGGCAGTAGTGACGTCACGAACCGAAGTAGCATGGCAGCTAGCGTTTTCATGCGTGAATTCAAAATCATAAATTAAAAATAGTTTTTATGGCATTTTTTGGTTGTATAAAATTGAAATAAAAATTCTACTGGTTCATTACGATCTAAGGATTAATTTAAAACAGTTTTCAAAAAAAGGTGTAATACCCTATTGTAAGCGGTACGAAGTTCTCCGGGTCAGCTAGTATTAGTATAGATTTAAAATTTACTGTCACACATCAAGGGCCACTTGCACCAACTCCTTAAATGTGTTTAAATTGTATTGAAACACATTTAATAAGTTGGGGCAAGTGGCCTCTAAGGTTTCCCACACTGAGCTACCACATGCGGTCTCAACAAACGAACGAAGGTAGCGGAGGCGGTTATTACTTATTACTTACCGCGTGCTCCGACATGGCCCGGTCGCTGTGGTGCGGCGAGTGCATGTTGCCGCCGCTATCCACGTTCATCTTGCCCGACTTGCCGGGAGAGGACGCCACTGTTGTCGGACGACGTTTCTCGCGACCCTGCAACATTTTATTGGAACATGAAAATACACTAGAGGCCCCGTGTTCGATGCCCAGGTGTGAGCAGTGTTATTGGTGTTTCTAGCAGCTCGGAATTTGGATATTGTGCTCGGGTAATGGCAATAGGCTCGCCCCTTATTATATGGGACCAAAACATACCGAGGAACTGTGGGTGTATATTATGAATTTATGATACCCCCCTCGAGATATGATACCCCCCTTAGCGCGACATCATAGAGCTAATGACACCGTATCACACTTCTCTACCCCCCCCCCCCTTGAGATATGACGTAATATATTTATACAGGGTGGCGATTTAATCACCTGATCCTTCTAGCAGGTGAATCAGACCACGAAATACTACTCATATTAATAAAAAAAAACATACCTTAATTTTTCATCTAAATGTCCTTTAAAATTTGTATGCAAAGAGTCAAAGACGTAGCGCGGACGTTGAGCTCATTGTAGGTATGTATCTATCTAGAGATAGCGAGTCAAGCAACTACTTGATCGGGCCGTTTTATGAAAATTTTGAATAATTATTAAGTCCTTTAACACGGGATTCCTTAAAGATACAAATTATAAATTATGTTTAATATGTTATATGTTATCAATACTACACCTTGTTGAAACAATGCAGGTGATTAAATCGCCACCCTGTATATGTATACTCTATTAACTCTCGTCACTAAATTGTATATTGTAACAGTCGTAAGATTCATGATAAAGTCGACTTTGACTCCCATGTCTGTCCATGGAGTTTCTTGCCAGATTCTTCTCAATAGGATCAAACTTTTAGAACTGTGCAACTATAATCATAACGTTTCATAAACGCTTGTAAAAGCTTACTTGAAATAAAAACATTTGACCTTGAACTGTATAAAACGGTATTGCCAACATTATAATAGTAATAATAGCTAGTTTCGTTTATTAAAATAAATACTAACCGGATTGACCAACTCGGCGCTCAAGCCAAGGTACTGATGCAGAGCGGTGAACGTCACTCTTTGTAGACGCACCATGATGATCTGGAAATAAGAACATACCCAATATAGTTCGAAGCGGCGGTAGCCTAATGGCTAGGGCGTCGGACTTGCGATCATGTGGTTGCCGGTTCAAACCCCACCCATTGCACTACCGACGTGAACCCACTCGTAACACAAGCAATCTAGCTTAGCACGAGGGGTTAACAAGAATACTACTAATGTGCGACCCGCATTGCTAGTAAGCTTTAAAAAAAAAGTTGTAAATATTAGCTACAGAAGCATTTGATGTACCGAACTGAAGGATGTTGTTGCGAGTCCAAGCTCATGGCGAATGTCATGAATCCGGTGTCTAAAGGGCAGCGTTTCAATTTGGTGGGTCGCAACCCGATACCGGATCATACATATTGATTGGATTGTAACATAACATACCATCACGCCTGTATTCTCCGAAGGGTTAGGCAGAGGCGTACTAATGTACACCCACAGTTCGCCGGGATGTTTGGGTCCCATGTAGTAGGGGGCGAGCCTATGGCCATTAACCGGTCACGAATTCCAAACTCCGATGTAATACTGGGAATTTCATAGAAACACCCAATAAAACTTTATTCGACCTGGGATTCGAATCTAGGACCTCTCGCATAACAGTCGCGCTCAGGACCACTAGGAAAATAAGATTTGCTTTTAAGTACAAGTGTTCGTATGACGACCGCAACCGACAGATAAGAATTATTTCACCCATCATTAGGTTGAACGCTGCAACTGTAGCTTAACCTTGCAGATGGATAGAACAGCAGCTATAACTCAGCTACCGAGCTCCCGCTTACCTGAATCACTCTGACGAATATATCCGGGTACTCCTTGAACACCTCCTGGAAAGCCCTCATGGGCAGCTTGATGACTTGCGAGTCTTCTAAGGCCTTCGCGTTCACGGTCTTGTATGGTTGTGAGTGACCCTGGAACAAGTGCATAGTAAGTATTAATTTATGATAGGGAAAGTGCTAGGAGTTTCTCTATATTGGGCTGGACTGTCAGTCTAGCCAGCCCTGTCTAGAGGTAGTTACATTCTGTGGGCGTGAACATTTCATGAATTTATATCAAAATATCCAATCATGTCATAAACTCATAAGTTGCTCGACCTGGGAATCGTACCCAGGACGGACCGGAGCGTAGCTGTCACGCTTACGATGTAATGAGGCAGCTATGACTGCTATGAGGTGCTAGACCAGAGGTTCTCAAACTTATTTCGATTACCGCCCACTTCTAGAAATAATTTATTTTTAAGCGCCCATAATTCACCAATTTTTCTCTGGCCCTTTACCACCCCTGTTACCCTCCAGCTGCAGCGCCCACAAGCCCACTTTGAGAAGGACTGACCCTGTATGAATTATTTCTCAATACAAGAAATGTCAGTCACAGTAAGTCGCATCTAAAGGTTGTCTGTAAGAGATCGCTTTTAGCGATAAGACCACCCATTGTACCATATTCTCGGATTGATAACTTATAACTTGACATTAATTTTGGTGTACAATAGAGATAATTCTATTCTATTCTATATCATGTTACTTACAGTGAGCACATCGGTGAAACTGAGCAGAGAGGTGACGCTCTCTCCAGCGCGTACCACCTTCAGCGACAAACTGCTGCCGTCCTGGTTAGTGATATACACGTTCACGCGCCCGTTCTGTACCACGTACACGTTCTCGTCTGTATCGCCTGCAATTATTATAAAACACATTGCAATATGTTCTTGGGAACTATCTGCTACCAAACCGCTACGGTAACACAGTTCGGTCGAACAGCGTGCGATATTGGTACGCGTGCCAATATTGCTCCGCGAGCCAATATCGGTCCGCGTACCCACATCGCTCCATGCCGATAAATAATTTATACAAAGATTTGTTATAAAAATAATCCAAAAGCCTCCTGTCTCACAATCAGGTATTCATTCACTCTAAATATCTGATATTTATGGGAGTGTGTGAAACGGAACGAAAGTATTAAGGAAAATAACGAATTCATATCAGTAAAAGGGACATAATCGCACATCTACGAGAGTGAAAGGGACGGATGATATTAGAGGAGGGGATAACTTACTTGGACATACCAGTGAAGGAAGCACAGTGGCTATATCTTATATTTCAAATAAAAAAAATACGTGTGGCACTCTAAGACGACTAACATGACATCGACATCTAGAGAATAAGTTGACATTATTTGTATACTTCTTTACCCTACTGCTCTGTATAAGTAGAGTTAGAGTTACTGTACTAAAAATCAATTCCTGGTCACAATAATGGTTTGTGATTGATCTGCTTTATTTTCTTGTTTTATCTTATTGAGTCCCTGCAAGTGTATTTTTTAAATTTTATTACTTGATTCTGTTATAATTTTTGACCCGTGCTAGTCTAGTACAGAAATACTTGAAAAAGAAATTCACTTCAATGGTAGTCTAGTACAGAAATACTTGAAAAAGAAATTCACTTCAATGGTTATTTTTCAAATAATGTATTTTCGTATTTCCAAGGTTGTTTTACTCTGAACATTATTCCACATTTGTTTGTTATCACGTTCTCGGAAACGATGAGAGAGTTTGGGAATTGTGCCCAGTTAATGGCAATAGACTCGCCCCCTACCTTATTACTTGGGACCTAAACTATTTGCGGAATGTTCCATACATACAATATACACTTACCGACTTTAAACAGGAAAGCACCAGCGGGCAAGTTGAGGATCTCAGTGTGCTTGCACAGCATGAGGAACACGGGCTTCTCAAAGTGGCCAAACACCCTGATGCTGTGCAGCATGTACAGGGCATCCGGGGGCACGCGGTCATCGCTCGTCAGGTCCTCTTCCAAATATTCTGCCGGAGGTTCTAACACCTGGGCAAAGGAGATTTGTTAACTGGTGAACTTGAACGCCAACACATCTTGTTATCGCAATATTGTACATACCATCACGCCTGTATTCCCCGAAGGCTTAGGCAGAGGAGTACTAATGTACACCCACAGTTCGTCGGTATGTTTAGGTTCCATGTCATAGGGGGCGAGCCTATTGCCATTAACCGGGCACAAATTCCTAACTCCGAGCTGCTACTGGGAATTTCATAGAAAAACCCAATAACACTGCTCGACCTGGGAATCATTCATAAACGCTTGTAAAAGCTTATTTGAAATAAAAACATTTGAATTTGATACTGATTCGAATTTACTATGCCTTTTAAAACTCTAATATTCGAAAAAAAATGTGTCTGTCATTGAAGATATTTAAAAAAACCGGCCAAGTTCGCGTCGGACTCGTGCACCGAGGCTTCCGTAGCTACTTAGAAACATTTTTATTATAATATGATGTTACTAAAAGTGTATGCTTTTCGCTATTTTTCCTTTATCTGTGCTATAAGATGTTGCTTCGTACCAAATTTCAAGATTCACGGGAAGTACCCTGTAGGTTTTGATTCCCTTGCAAGTGTCGAAAATTTGCGGCATAAACGGTTGTATCTTTTGATTGCGTTGGCTTAGAAGTTTGATTTTGTCACAGCTCCAAGGGACAGTAGACCCGAATATTTGATATGAATTACAGCTTGATACCTCCACGCGAGATAAAGGGTCTTGACAGACAACAAAGTGATCCTATAAGGGTCCGATTTTTTTCTTTTGAGGTACGGAACCCTAACAAAACAATTGTGTAAGCACGGCTTGTTAACGTTAAGGATATTAAGAAACCGTTTAAAAGTAACTCTATTTCATTATTATAGTTTAGTAGGTATTGGTAAAATTAGAATGCTGTTGATAATAGCTAGTGGATTAAATTGAACTATATTTTTCTTTATCGCATAACACCATTCCATATACTTAATTAATAGCAAATAAATTAAATTGATATCATGAAGTGCTTAGTTTAATTATTACAATATTTTTGTATTTTTATCAGGTACTAGCTTCTGCCCGCGACTTCAGAATTCTTCAGAAAATCTGGATAAAAAGTAGTATGTGTTATTCCAGACTATAATCTATTCTTGTGCCAAATTTTATCCAGATCTGTTCTGCCATTCTGGCATGATAGAGTAACAATCATACATACTCACTTTCACGTGTATATCATCTTTACTTGACCCACCTCACCTTTAATTGCTCAGGCGCAGTCTCCTTCTTCAGCTGAAGCAGTTTCCTCGCGAACCTCATGACTGCCCGCCTCTTGCGGCCCTGTCCCGAGTTGGAGATGGACTTGACCTTCCTCAGCATCCTCCGTCCGTAGAACAGCATCTTGTCTCTCTTGCGGAACCTCTTCACGGGGTCCCCTGCTGCTCCAGCTGCACCCGTAGTACCAGCTAATTCTGGAAGACATAGGCGTCTTGTGAATTACGAATTATGGATTGCTTTTAAAAAAGACCATTACCGTTTTACCGTGGGAGTGGCATGCTTCGGCACAAATGGGCCGGCTCGGCCGGAGTGATACCACGTCCTAACAGAAAACCGGCGTGAAACAACGCTTACGTTGTGTTTCGCCGAGTCAGTGAGGATACCGGAGTGAGGGAACCCTTTTAAAAGACTGGCAACGCACTTACGACTCCTCTGGTGTTGCGGGTGTCCATAGACGGCAGTAATCGCTTACCATCACGTGACACGTCTGCTTGTTTGCCCCCCTATCCCATAAAAAATAAACAAATATACACCGTGAAGATACAGGAGAAATTCCTAGTAGGGCAACGTTTTTATATAGGTACTTACCAAAACTTTAACATCATATAAAACTTTTTTCTAAGCTACGGTAGTTATTTTCTCTCAGAGGGACCATTTCGTACGGCTAATAAAAAATAAAAAAATACATTAAGAAAGTACCTTTCGTCCGCCATCGCCTATAATAGTAGAAAAATACAACCACTAAGGAAACGAGAAGACAGCCGCAAATAGACCACAGCAACTGAAACAAAAATCACACATCAAAAACACTTATCACAAAAACATAAGATTTAAATTCAATTTATGATACATCAATTTAAATGTATAATTGTCATCATGAATATTAAAAAGTAACTGGTTGAATGTCAAGTTTATTGTGAAAACTGACGACGCGATAAGTGCGGACACATTTCGAAATGTAAAGAAAACAGCATTATAATTATGTTCCGATGTTTCCGATGATTTACAGCAAACATAGTCAACTGTGGACTAAATTCAACACAAACACGTAATACAAGTAAGTTGTGACATTATTCGGATTGAGTAAATTCCTACCGTACCATTTCGTCTACTAGGTAGGTACCTACTCCTTCACTGGAAATAAACGACCGGAAAAATGGTACGGTATCGAAATCCGAATAATAACACGAATAGGGTATTACACCTTTTTTGAAAACAGTTTTAAATTAATCCTTAGATCGTAATGAACCAGTAGAATTTTTATTTCAGTTTTATAAAACCGAAAAATGCCATAAATTCTATTTTTAATTTATGATTTTGAATTTTCGCGCGGAAACGCTAGCCACCATGCTACTTCGGGTCGTGACGTCATTTCGTTAGTAAACAATACAACTGCAAAAGACCAAGTAACGTCAAGTTACTATCGGAGTGACATCACGTCGGAATCCAATATGGCGGATGGCGTTTTAAAACCGATTAAAAAAGACTAATTTTGAAATTAAATTATACAATTTACATTGCATTTTTATAGATAAATACTAACGTTTCTCGTTTACTTTTTAAAAAATCTATCATAAACATGCATTTTTATATTTTTTCTTACATGGTGTAAAATACCCTATTACGATTTATTCTGGTATTACTCGTACGTTTGTATTGTAAGTTCAGTCCATAGATAAGAATAAGTACTAAAGTAGTTCAGTCCGCCGCGCCGGACTCCCATCACGCCTATACATATACCCAAAAAGATGAGGCAAAGGCTTACTAATGTACCTACACACACAGTTACCTTCGCTTACCATCAGGTGATCCGTCTACTCGTTTACTCCACTATCCCATAAAAAAAAAGTTAGTCGTTATGTTTAGGTCATATGAAATAGAACAGAACATACTGTCACATCTATATTCCCCTAAGGTTTAGACAGACGTTGCCCAGAGTTCGCTGGTAGATGTTTTAAGTCCCATGTAATAGGAGGCGACCCTATTTCCAATAACTGGGCGCAAATCACGAACTCTAAGCTGCTTATAAGTAGGTACATAAAGAAAAACCCAATAACACTTTGATCGTCAGTTTTAATTTTAGTTCAATGCCAAAAAAATATCCTTAGCTAGTAAACTTGTTATTGTACTAAAACAAACAAAATTAGCTTAAATTATCTATCGATAAAAGAAATCCGTCACAGATTGCGAGCGTCGGCCTTACATCGCATCGTCACGTGTATTTTGCTGAACGAGTAACAATATTAGCTTACGGCCTACACATATAACAAGTAAACATGCGAAACCTTCAAACTACTAATTTGGCAAGTAACATACATAGTAGTATCCTTGACTATTATGTGAGAAGTTTTGAATTTAAAATCTCTACTATTATAAAATTGTAAAAAAGCCGTGTCTGTACAATGAATTTATTAAAAAAAAAAACAAGTGGGTCAGGGTATATAATCATCTCCGAACCCAACAGGTTGTCGCAAAATCGGCACAGGTTGTCGATTTTAATTTTGTTATCACTGTTAGAAAGTGTGCTCCAACTTAAAAACTGGTATACTTCTTATCTCAAATAATTAAACGGAACCTGAGATACAACTTGACCTCTCTAAAGTATAGAGACCCATACAAAGACGAGATCATCACTGTTGGTTTTCGAGCTTCAAGTGAGCGAAGCCGTGGGCAGAAGCTATTATAGTTATATTTCTAGCTAATTGGCTGTCTTTGAGACATTTTGAAGCTTATTCGCAGTTTTATAATTACCAAAATAACACTACTATTCTAATTCTACTATATCTCAGCCCGCGGTAAAATGTGACAAAATAAACAACCTCGAAAATTACTAATGTTTGCAGTCACGAACCAGTTGTTGACATTGAACTAAGTATGAAGAATACATAAAGACAAAATCTCGTTTATCTTTTACCGGAACTTGGGGCAAGTCGACGGCAGAAACTATTGCCGATTATGACTTGAGACTGCTGAATGAGTTTATAAACTTCTTGGGCTGAACTCTACCACATTGAAATATGTAGCAGTTTTTTAGCTAAAAAATGCATCGTTAATAGAGAAAAAATATTGTTTATAGACACAATTTGAAAAAGTTCATTTTAGTTTTTTTAAATAAAATGAAAACAAAACTCATAGATTTTTTACAACATAACTCCCACTGTAAACATAATTAATAAATTTTAATGAAGGTGATCCATAGTTTTCCTCTTTAATATTTCGAGAAAAATCTCATTAACAAGACTTGGAATTAAATTAAATTGAAGACCAATTCCGCAAATTTAACACGCAAGCCTTTGGGGAAAGAAGCCGTAAATTAATGTCTATTAAATCACATATTCTTTATAAACTCACGCGATTTCGTTCATCTCCTAGCTGAGCAGTAAGTATCACACATACGCAAGCTACGAACAGCACCATATTCACTTCACGTTTAAGTCCAATTTTTTTATCCTGTAGACACAAAACCATTTGTCGCAAATAATACGTCCGTCATGTGCTAGACAGAATTACTACTAATCGCGAGTTTGTAAACAAGTTTAGTCCTTGCGTGCGACTTTTCATTTTCTGTCGCAATTACGACGCGACTGGCCGCGTTACGACACACGGCTTTATTAGTCGATTGTGCTTCGCTTTGAACAGCTGATAGTGCTGTCATATTGCGAATGAGGTTTCCGGCATTACTATCGCGCATTGTGGCCACATGTTTCATACGTGAAACCGCAGTGTTTTAAATTTCATTGTTTACATTTATCGAATAGATGTCTATCTTTTATAATCGTACTAGCGACCCGCCCGCGGTTTCACCCGCGCTGCCCCGTCCCTAAGAGTCGTAGCGTGATGTTAAATAGCTTAAAACCTTCCTCTTGAATCAATCTATCTATTAAAAAAACCACATCAAAGTCCGTTGCGTAGTTTTAAAGATCTAAGCATACATAGGGACAGACAGCGGGAAGCGACTTTGTTTTATAATATGTAGTGATGATATACCAGCAAAATCGTCATTTTTTAACAAAAACAACACCTATTATTTCGATATTCAGCATGATACTAACCACTATCGGATATTTATCATACAAAGCAGATTATTCAATACCACGAATGACATTCAACAGATAATGAGGTGCAATTGAGTCAAAGTTGAAACAACAAAATGATTCACCAAGTTCAAAGACAAAGGAAGGTGCGCTTACTGTTACGAAGTCACCGCGAAGGAATGGATTTTGAACGTAACATACAATGTGGTTTTATCATTTCATTCCATGTGACTTACGAAATAACGTCTTAAATCTAATCCAATAATGGAATAATAAATATTTTGATAAAATATGCAAGGACCCATTTATTTTAAGAAGCAGTATAGCAAGGAAGGTGTATAACCCCTTAAGGTTTTTATAAGTTTTTATTATAGTCTTAGTCGGACTTGTTCTGTTATTGAAAGTTCCAGTAATTCTTTAATTATTTCTATTGCTATTCGTGAAAACTTTTAATTGTCTTACTAGTGTTTACTCTGTCAGTTTATTTCATTATTTGTAGCTTTTGGTTTTCCTATGTAAGTAAATAAGTAAAATTAGTCTTGAGTTGCAGCATACAACTCCACAGATACCTCCCAAAATAAGGTACAAAATACCTCCAACAAAACTCAACAAAGAACTTTATACCACGTTAATATTTAATTCTTTGTATGCCAATGCCATGAATCGGCTACTCAAATACCTGAGTAAAACATTATGTTGTTGTTGTTATTGTTAAAACATTAATAACTACACGATTAATTCCGCTTAAATCAACGTCGCGCGTTGCGAATTCGAGAGGTGTGTCCAAGAGGAACAAAAAATATCGTATAATTATGTATGTTATGTGACGTAATATATGTGTACAAGTGTTTATTTATCATTAGATACTTTATTCATTCTTCTCAAGGTTGAAAATATAAATAAAAACTTGAGCATTGGCAGTAGCCTTGGTGGTCGATGACAGGACAGGTTGCTTTTGCAAATTGTATTTTATTGAAAGGAGGATTACTGTGGGCGGCGTACATCTTGGACCATGAATATCCATGTGCCGCTCGATGGACGGCTAGTGCAGCGTGTAAGGTACGCACTGTCACTTTCTATCCCTCTCTTACTTCTTTCGTAATGTTTGCCTGGCTCTACACCAGTAATTCTGTAAGAAGTGTTGAACAAAATAAAGGGAAAGACGACGAAAAAAGTACTTGTTGAGGAACACGCGCAAGAGATCCGGCTTCACAACTCCTGCTGAGTACCGTCTCGAAGACTACGAGAATTATACGGAGTATAAATAAATTATTCAGAGGAACTTGGAGAAGAAATTGGAACGGTGATAGGAAACTCCTACGAAATTCCTATATGGAGTTTCGTAGGAGTTTCCTATCAGGAGTTCAGAGAAGTGCTGGCTGGCTATCGTGATATCCTTATTCCTTTATCTGTGAGTAGAAACGAATGATCAATCATATATGATCTTTAAAAGACACACATGTTAAAGTAACGTTCCTTTTTAATTTTGAGTATTCATTTCGAAATCAGTTCCAGCCCCATTTCTAAGTTTAGAAAGTACATAATTTAGCAAGGGTTACAATTCAGCGCAAGGTTTTCAATTTATGGAAATTTTTACAATGACCATTAAGAAAGGTGACAAAGCAGCTTAAAATTGAAGTGACCGTAATCCCAACACAGACACCACGCTTGCGGTATCAGTAAACGCGTGTCTTAGTCATGATTTAAATGAAGTTCAACGACCCCTTGCGCGAATTTACATTAATCGGCAAAACGCTCGTTTGCAAAATTGCCAGATAGAGGTTTATTAGATTTTGTTATTTAATATTTGCTATGACTGTACTCATTTGATCCGACAAAATTATTTGTTTGTAAACTAAACTTTTTCCAAGCTTGTTTTGTAAGCTAGATAAAAAAAATATTTCGTTTCTAGATAGGTGTCTCTCAAGCAGCAAGTGTTATTATTGGGCTTTTGCTAGAAAATTCTCAAAAAGGCAATAGGCTCTTTCTTGGAAAATACATGCAAACTATGGGTGCACATCGGTACACACGGCTACACATCAAGCTGCAAGTTTACAGTATAAGCTGGCCTCGCTTTGTTTAGACTTTCGATCTAATAAGAGGTTAGCTTTTATACTGGAAACGAAGGCTAGATGCGTAGCCGTGCGTATTCAGCCTAATCCATCTGGAATACAAGCTATTTGTACCCGACTGCGCTAGGAGGGTTAAGTTTTTCGAGAGTATTATGTATGTATAATTGTTTGACACGCTCTGCAGCCTGAACGGCTCGATGGATTTTAGCTTGAGAGGTGTCGTTAGATTCGTATTTATTGTGAAAGTGACACCGACTCAAAAATACAAAACTAGAATGGGTCCCCCCGACTGCTACTTTCTTGTTTTAGGGGTTTTTTCATTTCCAAATTACACAGAAACGCAGTCGGGTTTTTTAGTTTTTTAAATTACCGTTTTAAATAAAAGACTTTATAGGTACACTGTTAACGAGATCGCGAGATATCTATTTAGTAGTAGTACCGTTACAAAGTACGTTGGCAGGCGATAAAATAATAACGTGATAACATAACATAATTTTGACGCAGTTGTTAAACTATTATGACAGCCAATCACTGATATTGTTTTACATAGATAGGACTATGAGCAAAATATTTATATCTTACATAGTATTTTAATAAGTGACCGATTTGTAGATAAAGGAAATGTACATAATATGTAGATCATTCTGGCTTTACGTTTCGATCACATCTCCCATATAAGGTCGTTGACAGTTTTGAGAGGCAAGTATATAAGGGTATTTACTTTAAAAACTGCCTCATTAGCCAAGTGGTCCTGAGGGCGACTGCTACGCTAGAGGTCCTGGGTTCGATTCCCAGGTCGAGCAGTGTTATTGGGTTTTTCTATGAAATTCCCAGTAACAGCTCGGAGTTAGGAATTTGTGCCCGGGTAATGGCAATAGGCTCGCCCCCTATTACATGGTACCTAAACATACCGGCGAACTGTGGGTGTAAGTACGCCTCTGCCTAACCCTTCGAGGAATACAGGCGTGATGGTATGTTATGTCATTCACTTTTATTGCATTCTCCTTATAAGAAGTATCTGTGTTTTCCGCAACACACAACACACCTCCGCCTCCCCCCCAAACTCCTTTATGTTATTATTTTTCTTAAAATACATCCTATTGTACAGACATCAGCTAACATTAGTTTTTCTGTTGGATCCTATCCCATGGATCATTATGCAGCTGTGTGACCCAGCCTCTATTGAATCTCCAATCTAGATTATTAAAATAATTTAATATCGCGCTTAACTTCAGTTGTTATTACCTTATCCCATATTTAAAACGAAATAGTGAGGGTTTAAATTAGTATAATGTTGATTAACAGCAGATAATTGTGATATAGGTCGCTACATACCTCTGGATGACTTACAAATATTTTTATCTGCACCTATTAAAAATAATGTACTTTAGTTTTAGTTATTATTATGACACTAATTATACTGTTAAATTGTAATATTGATAAAATGTACCTACACCTCTTTTGTAAAATAATTCAAATAAAGATTATTTTTATATTATTTATTATTATTATTATATGAGTGCCTGTTAGCAAGAGGTGGGATTCTATTACATTGGACTTAATTATACCATTAAAATGTAGGTGTATATCTGTGCCTTACCCTTCTGGGAGTACAGGTATAATATTTATGTTTTTAGTATGATTTAAAAAAATAGTTGGTTTGCTTTCCATATCATGAATTTGAGTGAGAGAATCTAGGCATTTCTAATTTCAAATATGATTACTTCATGCTAAATCTGATAAAAGAAGCCAGTTCCAGTATGACATGTCAATTTACATTCAATAATTGACCATCAAACAACATTAAATTGAATTTAGCAGAGTTTTTATTACATTGTAGGATTCCACAGAAAGTGGCACACTACCCTCTTTTGCATCACATGGTAAAAATGAGCTAGACCAACACAAAGGGAGCCGGGTTATATAAAACTTAATTGCCCGGCCCTGAATAAACATAACATGTGTACCAAACATTGTTTATGTTGATGTGGAAGAAAAAAACTTAACTTTTTAAAACTTAAAAACTACTATAAAAGGTCCAATTGTGTTTTATCTGTAGCTTGAATAAATATGCTAAAGCTTGAATGGTGGATGATTGGAAATTTTCATTCATTTTCATTCTAATTTAATAGGTCATATGACTGCTAGAGGGTTATGTATATTTTTTTAGATTATAACTATGTTATTGAATTGACTGGTGAAACTTTAAACTGATCAAGAATTAAAAAAAAAAGATGATATATGATGATGACCTATCAGATATGATGATAGGTCAGTACCACATTACAATGCTACATTGCCAATGCCAACCAATTTGTTTTATCAGGCTAAACATTCACATTATTTAATTCAATTATATTTAGGGCCACTTGCACCAACTTAACTTTTAAACACAATATTTCATAGAAATTTCGTGATTAAATACAATTTAAACACCTTTATCAAGTTGGTGCAAGTGGGCCTTAGCAATGACTTACTTAATTGTTTCAATTACAAAATTTATTAAGCTTTTATATTGTTAAAAACTAGTATTACAGTCCCAAATAGTGCATCTTATGGAGAAGAACAGGCAAGATATTCCATAAGTAAGTACTCATTCTAAACATGCTTAAGTATAGATTTTTCTGTACTTATGTAAATACTAGCCTTTGCTCGCAGCTTCATTCACCTGAAGCTATAATGGGATTAGAAATGGACCCCAAGAATAGTTTAATCATTAACCAACAGTGACGATGATCTTCCTTGTATGGGTCTCTATACATCAGAGAGGTCAAGCTGTAACTCTGGATCCGTTAAATTAATTGAGATAAGAAGTCCACCAGTTTTTAATTTGGAGCATATACTTTCTAACAACGATAACAAAATTCAAATCTATTCAGTAGTTTTTGCGCTAACCCGTAACAAACAGACTAGGATTTTAACCCTTAACCACCTACCTCCCGTCTCCTAGACGCAAGCAAAACTGTTATTGTTAATATTTCAATTTGAACGCGTCGCTGTTGCCCGTGCGCTTGTATACCTTTCCGCCGCGCCCCTCAGGACCCCACCAGCGTTTGCAGAGATCGCACGTGCGCGCGTTTGGCTACGGTGAGTAAAAAACTATTGTCGAGTGTCTCAGAGACGGGAGGTAGGTAAGTTCAAGGACTCCAATTTTGTTATAATTATTTTTTTTTAATAGAGAAAACTATTTTATTTTGTTTGTTGATTATTTAATAACGTAAAATAATTATGAAGAAGTTCCTATTTGCTTAATTTGTTTTTTAAATCTCTTTTTCATTAGATTGTAGTTGCTAAGCCAAAAATTAGTGTCATTGACGAATTTGTGATTTTATAGAAAAAAATGGTTAATTTTTGTAGGTTTATTCTTTGTAATAAAAAGTCTAATATGTAAATAAACTGTTTGTTATTTTAATAGCCCTATATACTTATAAAATTTTACAAAAAACTACAATATCGTCATGACGTCTCAGAGACGGGAGGTAGGTGGTAACGTGACGAAAATAGGAGGTAGGTAGTTAAGGGTTAAAAATGTAATTTTTGGATTTGCAGATGCTTTTAAACCCTAACCCACTCTTTTTTAATATGTATCTTCAATTTACAGGCAGCTTTTTACGATTTTATAATGATGTAAATATTGATTAACTATTCCTACTACAGATGACTTAAGTAGGTATTATGTTTTCTATTATAGGTACTTCTATTTCTATTATACATAATTTTGATATGTTGACACGATACTTTAATTATTTTACGGACAATTCTCAATCTATTCTTACGCCAAACAAGATACCTACATAACATTGAATTCAAGGATACCGATTTCTATTATTACGATTATACCCTTGCTATCAAACGTAACACTTCCTGATCGATAATAATGCCACGCGGTATGCGATACCATTCATATCGTCACATACTTTTCACAGAAAAAACAATTTATAATGTAGGTAATAGTGGTAATACCGAAAAATCAATACTTACTTGGTTGTCTTGAAAATTGTTAGACCATTCTGACGTCCATGTTTTCACAGCAAACATGTTCGAATTGTCGTTTATATTATTCAAAAGTCCTACCACGTCCATCTTCGGTAATTGTTTCGATATTTTTTTCGATAACTCGTGAATACAGAATTCTAGAAATCCATCGCGTTTCAATGGAGCCGAGCGAGCATCAGCTGTTTGTCTTGACTTTGACAATTGACAAATAAAATAAATAACAAAAAATGGAAAGCGAGAGGGGGAACGCCGGAACGGAACGGAACGAAACGCAACGAACAACGGCCATGCTTTAGTAAGTTTGTGTCGATTGTGATTAATCAGATAATCGGTGTAATCTTTAAACAGAAAAATAGCGGACAAACCGTAGACGATTGTTATGCAATAGTATACTATACACTAAGCTAAAATAACTATCGTCTATTGGAATTTGGATCTAAAAGTTCTACATTACATAACATACCATCACGCCTGCATTCCCCGAAGGGTTAGGCAAGTACACAGTTTGCCGGTATGTTTAAGGCCCTAGTAATAGGGGGCGAGCCTCCGAGAGAGAGAGAACTCCGAGCTGCTACTGGGAACTTCACAGAAAAACCCAATAACTCTGCTCCACCTGGGAATGGAACCATAGATTAATATGTATATTTGGGTAAATGGAACCCAGGAACTCTAGCGTAACAGTCGCACTTGGAACCACTAGTGTATATTTATCTCTACTACTATAAAATCATAAAAAAGCTGTGTATGTTCATTAAATTTCTTACAATGAATTTATAGCAACTGAGTTACGGTTAAATCTTAGAATAGTCTTAGACCCATATACCCAAAGTTACGTCATATTCGCTTCATCTCTTTTATACCAGATTATAGAATATAAGTTAATCATACTGATTTCTGACACTTACGCGAATATTAGACATTGAAATGAAACTACTTTTTACGGATTTTATCGCGGTATATTGATATTATTTTGTTCCCGACGTTTCGGATCCTTTACAGCATCCATGGTCACGGGCAGACTGAGGTGTTGGACGTCTTGATGTTAAAATTACTAACAGCTACCTTACATTTTTGTTAATTATTAGCGATCCGATTCACGCAGAACGAGCTCACCGTACTGTAACTGACTTTACACCGCCGTTCCAGAAAGTCAGCAGTTTGTGAACATACCCTAGACAAGACCCAGCACTACATCAGATTTGATAAACCACAAGTCCTCGCAAAAGAAAACCGATTCCTACCCAGGATGATTCGTGAGGCTATTGAAATCAAAAAACACCCAAATTTCAATAGAGAAGATGGTTGGGTCTTACCAGCTGCTTGGAATCCCATTATAGAATCTATAAAATCTAAATCCAAGCCCAAAACTGCAAGACCAAAGGATACGGTGAGCTCGTTCTGCGTGAATCGGATCGCTAATAATTAACAAAAATGTAAGGTAGCTGTTAGTAATTTTAACATCAAGACGTCCAACACCTCAGTCTGCCCGTGACCATGGATGCTGTAAAGGATCCGAAACGTCGGGAACAAAATAATATCAATATACCGCGATAAAATCCGTAAAAAGTAGTTTCATTTCAATAAGTTAATCAGTTGATATAAAGATCGATATGGTATGATACGTATCACATATCGATATAAGTTACATTTTGTTATATCGATATCGAACTCATGCTATTCAATAGTTAACTAATTGTTCATGTTCATTCGTTTCCTTCTTTCCATAATATTTTTTTTATAATAAGTCATTAATTCATTCATTCTGTCCCTAATACAGTCTGTGACTCAGTGATGCCATTTTGGCATTTCTATGGCTAAATTTGGCCTATTTCTATGATGCTTAGCATGTTTTTTAACTATTTGGCATGTTGGCATATTTCTTAGCAATTTTTTATTATTTCAATTTTGTCCAACTATGGATATTATTTACGGACTGTATACTATGGTGGCACTTCACATGGCTATTTGTATTTGTGTATTTGGCATATTTGGCAAACAATTACCACGTGTGGACAGTTTATTTGACAAAGTATTTGCCTTATTTGCCTATTTGACAAATAAAGCCAATACCAAATACGCGTTACCGTGCGCTAGTCGGTTTCTCGAGGCACATCAAAGCAGTCAATTATGCAAATACGCAATAAGCCGTCCACAAAATGGCCATATTCAGAAGCGCACGCGCCGTGGACCGCGACCTGTACGGACGTGCAGTCTGTGTACGGAACAACAACGTTTGATTGAAAATGAATTGGGACAACGAAACATTGTCATTATTTTTACCCTTGCAATACGGTAGCTCTCGATTTACATATTTTACTGGAGACACTGGTCAGCTGCCAAATGTTTGTGTGTTTGTTATTTGAGTGCCATGTGTGGATGGTCGTATTTGCCTCTTTTTGCATGTTCGTCTGAACGTCATATATTTTGCCAAATACAACAAACACCCAATGGCGAACACAAATAGCCATGTGAAGTGCCACCATTAATTTATTCCCTAGCTTATTCGAAAAATACTCGACTACCCAAGAACGTCAAAGCTTCTTTGTGTAGGTACCTAGTGTTAATACCTTCAGTTCGTTGGCAATAACGTCTGGTGTTTCAGTATATTATAATGTACTTTGTGGTCTGGTGTATGGCATACACCAGACGTTCCTCTGGTTAGCTACACCGTGTATCTAACCAGAAGACGAAGATTTGATTCCTGCCCGCAGTCGAATTTTTACTTCACTAAAATAACTTTATAATTATAGCATAGCAAATGCAAAAGAAAAATACAAAAATATTACGATATAATGTCCGGGATGGCCTTAAAAGAAATGAGAAATGCTGCCAGTCATATAATCTTGAAAAAATGTTACGCATCATAGGAACGAGGGCGCCCCCTATGGCAATGATCCTTTACTGCCACGTTCAATTGGAACTGCATCCACGTCATCGGCTCAACCTATATCTTTACCAGTGAATGAAAGCTTGTTAACTGACGAGGACATTGATATTTTGTTAAAATAAATAAATACGATAAACTATTTGTTTTGGCATTTTATTTAGCATTTTTTCTGTAATCTTCGATTTGTTTAGCATATTTTTCAAAATATTTAGCATTAAACTTGGCAACACTGGTCTGTGTGTGTCTGTGTCCGTCTGACTGATCTCAATCCAAAGAGTATAATAACATAGTTGTACAAGAGCCCTCTTGAGCCAATTTGAGGCATCCCGATTTGAAGTTATGAAGCGACATCTGCATTTCCTAACAAACGCTCTATAGATAGCTATAGGTAGGTAGATAGATATAATACAGGTATACGTTTTCATTTATTTATAGTTTAATGGTACAATAATATTGGTTTCCAAATATAATCTCATATCAAGACGAAGAAGAGATCTTAACTCGAAGTTTGAAGTAGACAAAACACTGAAAAAAAACTAATAATTCATCATATATTGAACACGAAACACTAACATACGTAAACACAAGTTTCAGCGACCATATTGTTTAATGTTGCCAGTTAAATAATATCAAAAGTATTCACAACAATGTTACCATAAGCTACAGTGCTATTGAAATAAAATAATGTGATATTTTTTACCAAACATGTTATAAATGGTCTGTACAATAAATACTATAAATAATACTATTAATACAGAATTAAATTCCCGCACATATTAAGGCTGATAGTTTAGCTGAGCCCGCCAAATTCAAATTACAATTGGTTTTGCGCAATTTATAGGTCTATAACACATTCTAAATTCAAAGTTGTAGTAATTTCGGCATTAGCTATACAATATTCACAACTGAGCATCAAAAACTTTGCGAAATTGCGAAAAACCAATTGTAATTTGAATTTGGCGGGCCCAGCTAAACGATCATCCTTAAACCTATATTATTAATTGCATTACAGTTTGAGAGAAGAGACATCTATCGATAGACTTGAAACTATTAGGTAGCAGTGTTTCTCTGTTATGCAAAGTAGATGGCATGTCTGTATTTATTGACGTGATGCATGTTCTAAGTGTCCCCCCCCTGTCTCAATCTCAAACTGATACACTCTCTCTGGACTCTCTGATTCCGTTCTCGGCGTAACTTGCAATAGGGCGGAAGTATACGAGGTTATAGTGTTCCTGTGAAATAAATTAATTACTACCTATTTAAGAAAACAAATTCATCAGTTTATTATCTTGTGCTAATACAACAGTAAGTTACATTTCTGTACGTTAAAATCAGTATCAGATAAGAAATAGTGAAAGAATACATACAAAATGGCGTCGCTTAAAATGTTGCACGTTGCTTTACTTATTCCAGATGTCTCGCTACCGAGAGTGGGATCTTTCCTGCAAGGTTTACGTGGGAAATCTTGGTACAAATGCGTCAAAATATGAAATTGAGAAAGTATTCTCTAAATACGGAAACATAAGAAATGTGTGGGTGGCTAGAAATCCACCAGGATTTGCGTTCGTGGAATATGAAGATCCACGTGACGCTGAAGATTCCGTGCGAGGGTTAGATGGCACGTAAGTATATCATGTAATTTCAAATAATTCTATTATTACCTTTATATCAGTTTGATCGACATCAACATTGGAAAACTGGTCGATTGTCCGCCATTTTGGTTACATTTGACCCATTTGTTTTGATATAGGGTGCCAACCCTGCTGACCAGATGGAAGTATGGAAGTAGTAGAAAATAATTAATTGATTTTATTTCCAAACATTTTAGGTACTTTAGATAACATGTAGAAGTATACTTATTATTATTAGTAATTTTTACGATAACTGATCATAAATTACCACAATGTTTCTAAATAATGCATCTTGCCAATATCGAGTTTTCTAAGTTTTATTGTTGAGAGATGCAAATCTACTGATTTATTATTTCGAATACTTACCTTCTTTTGAATCTGGTTACGAAATTCACTACACTTCTATGAATTTACGATAGCCTGGCGGCCATGGGCTTGGCTGCCGATCAATAGTTCGTGAGTTCAAATCTTTCCCCAATCATTCATATGTGTTGCACGCTCCTTAGATCCGTTTCACCCTCAATGTGAAACGCTTGAGTCATAAGTGTGCTAGAGCATGGTACCTCCATACTAAGACTGAGATGTGATGTCCGTAAAAGGGCAGCAATTGTCTTGGAATGGGGAACATTTTTGATAAATTAATATTAGTAGTAGTTCTATTTCATCCTCAGATATTTTACAATTATTTGTTTTTTATTAAATTCTAATTTGTCTTACCTAGTAACTTTAATTATGGTTTATTGTACTTTTTATGAAACTTAAGTTCAAATTTTATTGGTTTCTTCAAAATTTTTATCTAACCTTGTTTAATTAACTCTTCAACTCACAGAAATTGTGATTACATTTTTATATATTTTTTAGTCGCTGCTGTGGCACTCGTATTCGTGTTGAAATGTCCAATGGCCGCACCAGAAGAGAACGCAGATATTCCAGGTATGTAACATGCAATTAATTTACTTTATGACTGCAGTTGTTTGTATTTAATTAAAAAATTAAGGGGGATTGATAATTAATTATTGGCCTTTGAAAACTACAAAAATACACATTGCACTTAAACTGAATTATTTAAAAAAAGGAAATTGACCCATTCTTGCTAATTATTAGTAATTATTATCATAAATTTAATGATTATGCATTATCACTAATTAGCTCCAAAAAGTTTTTCTGTGATTAGCAAATTGACATTGATAAATTATATATTATCCTTCCTGCTTTTGATTTGATTATTTTTAAGATGTTTTAATTTTAATCATATCTGCTAAAGACAGTAGTTAAGTAAGTTGATCTGGAGATATTAAAAGTGGTGGGTGTTGGAACGTTTGCAGGTCCATTTTATCAACCAACCACCAACACACCAACGACCTCACCACATGTCTTCACCACAACTACGGCTCGTTAACAAATCTGACATCCGCGAACGCCGCTCGCAACAACATCCCGCTCAACTTCTGCGATCGGCTCTCCAAACTTCTGCGCGCAGCCGAAGTCTCCAACATCTGCGTTCCCATAACTTACCTCCTGACTGCCATCACCTAGTCCCCTACCGCAATCCGAACCTGGACTTGAATAAAATGCATTTTAGAGGGCCACACAGTATAGGAACCTACAAACATCCTGAATGTCATTGCAACTCCTAATGCTTCACCGACTGCACACACTCGTCGTCACCGTGGCACCAAGCTAGAAATACAACCTAAAGGCGATCGACTTCCCCGTGTTATTTTCTCGAAACTTCCAATAAATGCCACCATTCGACGGAAGATAACATTGAAACTCGCCTACGCCTCGGTAATATCCCTTCGGCCTCACAGCAGCCCCACAACGGTCTACCTTCGCAGGCTCACCATGTCTCGGTACTTTTTAAATCCTATACTTAGAACCTTACCTTGCCTATACTTAGAATTAGAGTCGTGTTGGCGTTTAAGGTGTAGGTAACTAGGGATTTGAGTAATGTAGACAGTAAATATTAATGAGCCCCTAATTTTAACAAGATACTTAGAAGAGACGTCACTTTAAAACTAAATGGTGAAGTAATTGAATCAGCTTTCTTACAAAGAGGGATATATTAAATTCAAGCACTAATTCATTGAAATTGAAATATCCTTGAGGTGTAGAAGTTGAACTGTGTTGTAAGTAGCGAAACTGGACTTGTCATAACAGGGATTATGTTGATAGATCCCGCAGTCGCAGCCCGCGCCGACGATCTTACTCGCGAGGCCGGTCCGGATCGCCCCGCCGCTCACCGTCTGTTCGTCGCCGCTCGCCATCCGTACGACGCTCACGTTCACGCGACCGACGCAGCCGCTCAGACAGTAAGAGCAGGTAGGTACGTATAACCACACATTCTAGGACCAACTATGAATGATTGCTATTTATATGCAGAATATAATCCATTCCACGTGAAAATGAGACTAACATTAATGTGACCATGTTTTCAGATATTAAAACAACGACGGCCGTTGGAGACATATATAATTGGACAAATACATATTGTGTGACGTGAAGTGAATAGAGCGATTGTGTGTATGAATCTAAGTTAAAAGAATATTTTATCTCTATTATGGTACAAGCAGCTTCATCTTGTCTATCGTAATGTAGTTACTTTTAATTTGCTGTAAGGTTGTATATTTTTATTTCTGTAGATGCCTTACAGAATTGTATAATTTTTCATTTATAAGAATCACTACTGTTAGGTACTATAGTTTACATACAAAATATTTTTAAGATGACTTAATAAATGTGGGATTTAAAAGCTATAGTCATTATTTATTTCATAAATATCTTATAAAAATAATAATATATTTAACATACTCAAGTACTTTGAATAACAAAGTTATATAAAATTATCTATAAAATACTTATCCTAGTAAATGCAAGATTTATAAAAATATAACAATTTAATAAAATTCAGAAATTCAATGTTCCTCATAGGATCACAGCTCTTATATTCACTAGAAATGTAAATTTTAGCGAAAGAAATTACGATCGGGGAATGGATTCGAACCTGCAAATTTGTGATTACACCATGACCTGTTAGAACATGGAAGAGAAATTCTTTATCACTGAGTGGTCTCAGAAGCTGAATTCAGAATCCTGCCTGAATCAAATTTTCTTTTACTCAAATTATATCTTTAAAAGATTTTTCATGTGATTATGCCAAATTAAAATAAAAATAACCACATAGAAGAAATATTCAATGTAAAGGAATGTCTAAAGGACACATAGGATATATTAAACTTAACCTAATTAGTTTTTATACTTACTGGTCTTTGCCTTTTAGCATTAAAAAAGTCAAAATAAACATATGTACCAATAGCTACTAGCACCGTACCTATCACATGATAACAATTTAAATTATTCTTAAAAACTAATGACGATATCAAAAGTGATATAAACTTCCTCAAGGTCAGTATAAAAGTCACGGTAACTGATGTTTCTTTTGTTGCCAATTCATGTACTGAATGAGTACAATAGAATTGGGAAATAATGTTGAGAGCAATGAGCAGCCAAGCGTCTATTGATAGATCTGCTGATGTGTCCATTAACTGGGGAGAAATCCCAATAAATAAAGGTAAAGGAATTGCATGTGTGTAGAACAGCATCTGAAAAGTTCACCATACCTACTTAATAAATTACAATATAAAGGATCTTTCAGGATTTTTTTTTAATTGGGTACATATCGCACCTTCAGAATAGTAATGACGTATCTCAAAAAAACATTTTTTTTGGGAAAACTAAAACGAAGTTTTGAAACGGCAAACTTTCAACTTATTTAATTAATTCATTTTGTATGAAAACATATCAATTATTTGATTTCTGTATTAAGTTAAACTTATCTTTTGTGGAATATATATAAAAAAAAACATTATAATGTTGCATATTTTTAATTATAATTAAGGTTTTTAAAAAAGGTTCCCAATTTAAGTCAGTATTATACTGAAACTCCTTTTTTGTGTTAGGTCTCTTTTATTCTGAAATCATTATCGCTATTCTCAGTTTTAAATATTATAGGGACCCAATTACCAATAAGTCCTCGAAGTGAAAACCAAAATCGGTAATAAAGAGACTTAATATAAAAAACAGTCTCTCTTAATCTGAAGATTGAGAAGTTTATTTACCTGTTTGTTCAGTACACAAGCGACTTATCACGTTTTAGGTCAGTTCACTAATAAACTTGCGACGACAGAGGGAGGGAGTGCGAAAGAGACCGAAGTATCGTAATCTTTATTCTACCATAAAAACGCCGCTTCTTTATTATTCACCTAAAAGTGCGTAGCTTTTAGTGACCCTCTAACTCGATTTCTTTGATTTTTGAGTTAAGTCTATACCATTCTGAAGGTGCGATATATCTAAATGGGAGCAAAGCGTCACGAAATTTACATTTACATTTGATATTATCTCTATTGTAGCATCCACAATACAATGGAACACATCCCGAGAACTTGAAACAATGGAAATAAAGTTCCAAATACTATGTAGGGTTTTGTTCCAAAATGCTATGCAGTTTTGGTATAAAAATTCAATGTGACAAGAACATAAAATATACCTCATAGAAAATTATCTGACATACCTCATCTGGGTGTTTACCATATTGTGAATAGAGTCTTTCCTGTTGGAGCCCAGTAAAGGCACCAGTTATCAACGTAGTCAACAATATTGTCACACCAATACTCCAATACAAAAATGTTCCCTTATTTTCCTCATCAGTGGGGGCTCCACCATACATAGCCAATGCTACGCCAGCAGTAATAAGTATTGATCCAATGGCATTGTTTAGTTTTGGCATTTGTTTCTTTACACAGCAATATACTAGCATGCTAGCTGGCGAGGATGCTGATCTGAAAAAAATGCAAGATGTAGTATATATGTAGACATCTGTAATTATCATCAGAGAACACCCAACTTAATTGGTAACTTTTATTATAATGTAATTCCATGATACATTATGTTATATTAAGCAAAACTAATAATGCTTCAGCAAACAATTGGAGAATCTCAAAGAATGGGTCTTGTCTCAGAATTTGAGGGATTAGGCTATAGTCTCCACCATGCTAGCCTAATGCAGGTTGGTAGACTTCACACACTGCTGAGGTAATCTCTCGGATATGTTAGTTTGCTCATAATGTTCATTGTTTAAAAGTGTGTTAACTATTAATATGCACACAACTTCAAAATCATTGACTTGGCTGTCTAATGGATGAGCCTATCACTGCTTTTTTAATATTGAAGAGGGAAAACAATTGGTACATAATCTGTGCTCCCCATAAAGGGGGAAATGGTGAATCTTTTTTTATATATATTTATTAGTAACTAAATGTCTCAATACAAAGGAATCAGTAGGTATATGGAAGGTAAGGTTAAGTTAATTGATAGTCAATATTACATTACCATTGAAATATAAAATAATAATTACCGTATAATCATATGCAATGTCGAAGGCACATGCAGTGCATATACATAGTTGTTAGCTGCAGTTGTTATGAAGAAGAGGGTGACTAGGATGATATACTGCTTTAGTGGTATCTTTGGGCCTACCTGCAACAGGTTTAGTAAACAGTTTATTAAAAGTAATTTTGCAGCCAGCCTTAACAGGCATTTATATTTTACATATTTATAATGAATCATCTAAACTAGTATGGAAGTTGGTACAGCTTCCTCATTTACTGCTTTTTCTACATACAAACCCAGACAGCATAAACCTATTAGTTATTTGTTATCATAATTATTCAAATAATACTTGCCAATCCATCAAATTTCATGTAATGATTAATCAATAAATAAATAAATTCAATTTAATTGAATTACTCGGTAATGACTGTATGATTGATGTAATATATGAGAAAGATTAAAAAATACTAAATTATAAAATGACTAAAAAATTTTGGCTACCTCAATAACTCTGTAACTGCTTCATTAGCGTAGTTGTAATAATGTCCAAAACTTTCAGCTTTAGTGAGAATGAGGCTATAATAACACACAAAAGGAAAATAACAAAACAAATACGATGCGAAACAATTGCGTACCTAATTGTTTCTGAGTAAAATGACTCACCGTCCCAAGTTTAGTAGTAGATATGAATCCATACAAAGTAATAAAGAAGAATTGTAGAAATGTAACTAAATTAGCGCTACTAGGTCTCCTTGCCATTAGAATTTCCATTAGAAAAGCACTTGAACAACATCCTATAAACACATTTACTGTTGTACGTGAAAGACCCATTTTCGATTCACTCATTGTTACGTTAACTCAGAACTTTTCAGTGCTAATACATTAAAAAAACATACAGCATTAAGAATTATGCTAATTTACAAGAATAAAATATTAGCAGAGATTTGTATTTAGCACGGCGCCCGCGCACTCAACTTGACACTTGTTTGTTGACTTGCGAGTTGCGTTTGTCAGTTTCAGAGTGTCACTGTCTTGCTTTTTTAAACATTTCATAGACAATCCAACTTCCTGGGCTGGCTGAAACTGACAGTCACCGTCAGTCACGTCACGTACGATCTGTCAATGTCAACTTCATAAAGGTCATAGGGTTGAAAAAAACTTGATCATGACATGAGCACAATTTTACGCTTATATTTTATAACTAGCTTCCGCCCGCGACTTCGTCCGCGTGGAATAGTTACTTAGTCTTAGCGGGATGATAGCCTATAGCCTTCCTCAATAAATGGACTATCTAACACCGAAAGATTTTTTCTAATCGGACCAATAGTTCCTGAGATTATCGCGTTCAAGCAAACTTGGCAGGTGGCACTTGACAGGTGGTAAGAAGATGATGATCCCCTTCAGCGGCTTGTAGTATGTTTTGATTGAAGCTCACTTCAAGATATAGCCAATATTGTTAGTTGATAATTGAGTATTGAGTATCCGAGCGGAACTTTAGTAAAATATGTCACGGGAACAGGAATAATAAAATAACGCTAAATTAGGATATGTCCTTTAGAGCGTATGTAGGGTCCGAGCGGACCCAAGCTCGGTCCGCACGGATACAAAACAAACGCTCTAAAGGCTGATTAATAACGTATTTATTTGGATAAGGATTAATATTATTTTTATAAAAACACCTACGCAAATAATGCATTTGGAATTTTAGAACAAAGTTATTATAAAAAAGGTTACCTATACCTAGTGAACCTTAAAAGATAGACATAATATGCTGTCGCGGACTTTTTTTTAGAACTTTTAAAGAGGAACATTTCTGTCATATATGATTTTTGCGAAACTTTAACCGTTTACGTAGCGCACGCATCGGAAGATCTCAAAAGGAAAAAATAACTAATTTTAGAACAAAGTTAGCATAAAAACGGTTATAGTGAGCCAACCTTAAAAGATAGACATATGCTGTCGCGGACGTTTTTTTAGAACTTTTAAAGAGGAACAATTCTGTCATATATGATTTTTGCGAAACTTTAATCGTTTACGCAGCGCATGCATCGGAAGCTCTCAAAAGGAAAAAACCCCGATTTTGAAACATTCTTCATTGATGCTCCGCTCCTATTGGTCTTAGCGTGATGATATATAGCCTATAGCCTTCCTCGATAAATGAGCTATCTAACACTGAAAAAATTTTTCAAATCGAACCAGTAGTTCCTGAGATTAGCGCGTTCAAGCAAACAAACAAACAAACAAACTCTTCAGCTTTATATATTAGTAATAGATGATATAATCTTTTCTGAATATATTCAATGATCTGATAAGTCGTATGGAATCGAACCCAACGTTTCTCGGTCCACCTTTTTCCACCTTCAAGGTTTTCACCGTGCTAACATCGGGTTAGAATACGATTTCCCACTGTCATTAATTTATAAGGCATATCGTAAGAAGCGAGAAGAGAACGTCTGCTTTTGTTCGTGAGTGAGACCAAGTTCCCCCTCTTTAATGCTATTGCTGCGTTCGGCTCTGACAGTCTGCAGGCGGTAGGCAACGCATCAGAAACTTGTCTGCTGTTCCTTGGGCGGCGGCGGCGGCGACGAGACTCAGGTGTCTCATCCGTTTGTTTGCCGGACCAAAAAAAGGTGAGAAGGTATTCGGAAAAAACATCCTTTTTAAATGCACATAATAACTTACCTACTCGCACACTATGCATCTTTTAAAATCCTTGATATAATTTCTACTAGTAATATAAAAAAATATAATTATGTAATGATTAACCTATCAAAACAATGAGAGCATTTCAATACTCGGTAAAGTTATGACTGTAGGTATGATTGATGTAATTATTATAAGTGTACAATGAGAAAGTGACATTGTGAATTTGACTTTACATTAAATACAGATGCATTAATTTTATTTTCGAATTAAAACAAAGTTTAATGTAGGTACCTATTTGTTCAGAAATCTATTACACAAGTTGTTGACAACCCTACGTTTTAATGTATTGCCAAGTTTTAAATAAGTTAGTAGAAAGTTAGAAAATAACTGCCTCATTAAGTTATTACTACTAGCATAATGGATCTAAGCGTAACTGTTATGATATAAATGTTCGATTCCCAGATCAAGCAGTGTTACTCTTTAGTAGAATTCTCAGTAGCCAAACACAGGACAGAGTCACGGAAGAAGAACCTACCTAGTATCTTTATTGGCTGTAATGCATGCCACTATCCACTTTAGCTTAATAAAATCGGAGGCGATATCGGGCAAGTGGTGGGGAGCACCATAGATCGCTCACTAAATCGCATCGTGTTTAGGCAAATCGTAATCATTATTATTATTATTCCCCTAACTCAGAAATCGGTTCGGGCGAGCTCACGATTTAAGGCCGATTGTTGTCTAGGGACGAATTATAATAAACGAAATAGCATTATTCAGCATAAGCAATTGGTATTGGTATCCGATAGGCAGTAGGATACTTTCTCCTTGTCATTTGAAGAATTTTATGGAGATACCTACATAAAAACGATAATTACGATGACATTTTTGCTTTGAAGTGGCACTTAACAAGTACCTACTGGTATTAAATTGTATAGATACTTAATAATTGAGTAATTACTGAAACAAACGATTAAGCCGTAAGTGTAAGTAGGTACCTAATAACTGTAACAAGAAAGCCAAAGTGTCACTTTATATTTAGCTGTTTCCTGATAATGATATTCTTAATCAAAGGGCTGAAAAAAACGATTCTTCTTAACTTTAGATTGGTGGTTAGCTTTTGTTCAAGCTAACCACCAATCTAAAGTTAAGAATGTTAATCTCCATGTGAAGCTAAATATATATATATATATATTATGTAGAATAATTTAGATGCTAAACCAAGCTTAGGTACTCTGATGTTGCGAAGCAAAAATCCGTCAGGCAGTCCTTATCTATAAGAAGGCCTTGGGCTAATGGCGCCCTTTTGACATTGATATGACAACTAAGGGCTATTTTTTAAACGAAAACAAAAAAAAACCCTGGAGCGCGGGGCCTTGAGCATTTAAATCAGTGACCACTGACCAAGGAGTGACCAATCGAAAAGAGGGCCCTATTCAGCGCAGCTCATCCCAAGCCTCATTAACCCCAAGTCTGTCAAATCAAGAGGCAGGTACACTAAAAACGGTTGCCTGGATCTCAGGCCATAATTAGCAATTGCTCTGGAATACATTTCTATCAGAATTTTCCCGGAAGATCTAGATAAATACGCTTTATTGAATGAAGTTGCTCGGTTACGACCAGTCTACGTCGACCTTTGTTGGTTGCGGAATTATTATGAAAGTTTGAAGACCATTCACGATTGGATCGACACTTTGTAGTGGAATGGGGCGACGATGGCGGCGGGGCGCGTAGACTGCCGCGTTGCAACAGCGTCAGTCGTTTGTAAATGGCGAACTGCCCAAACAAGCCTTGCACTACAGCCGCAGATACCGGCAAACTCAGTTGTTTAGTCAACTTCAAGTCCGTCTCGTCGCGCACACTCGCGCGGACGTGTTGTGTTTTCGCGCCAAAATGGTCGTCTCCGCTTCGATTTCACGCACCGAACTAGCATTTTCGATAGTTTTTTAACTGTTATTTTTTACTTAGTCCAAAATCAACAGTTTTTCAGTGCTGTGAGTGATAATATAAATATGTGTGGTGACTGGTGATATTATCTGTTCCTAGTTATTTCTATTCAAATGCACAATGCAAACGGTTCTGTTTTTTGATTATTTAACTTGTGTGCACGAAATAGCACTGTTAGGAAAATGTTGACAGGATTACTAGTGTTTTGTGTTTACGTTTCACTTATATTCCCATCAGGTAAGTTCACTTCTGATAATTTTAATAATTTCAATATAGTGCGACCTTCGTAAATAACTTGTTTTACTTTATTAAGCCTTCTGTAGGTAGAACAAAACCTGTATTCTTATTGCTAAAAATACCCACCTTTAAATTTATTGTTTTTAAATCGATTGCTGTGATCTCTGATATTGTGAATTGAATAACAACTGAATTTTCATATAACAAAAGAACAGAAGCATGATTTGATTGTCTTTTTAGTGTTTATCAGGATTTATCAGAATACCGGTTCAGGATCACCGATAACGACAACGCCTCCTTGCATGAAGCATGAAGCCTACCTACATCATTGAAAAGAAAACCGTTTTCTAATGCATGTTCAATGCTGCACAATACTGCAGTGACTCCAGTCTGACTCCATTACGGAATTATTGGAATTTTGTCGTGTTCTGTAGTTTGTGAAGCGTTATCAACAAATAACCCATACGCCTGAAACCTCTCTTCTTTCTGCCATCCCGTCTCTTTACCAATCACATCTAGATTCTAGAGCCTATTTGTACCTAATCAACGAATGTCAGCAATAATGGCTGCGTAGAACACCGGTTGGTTGAAGGTAGTCAGTTGCAGGCTGACAGAGTCCCCTCATCCCCTGGTGACGGAGATTCACGATACCTATTTCTTTAAACGTTAATAACTTTCCTAGACAGAGAAGCTAGTAAGAGATCCGAAAATATCTGACTCGCACAGTCGACCGTGTATTTTGTAGCGTATCTTCAAAACCGATTAAAATGTGTGACAGTTCAAGTTCAAGTTCAAATGTTTTTATTTCAAATAAGCTTTTACAAGCGTTTATGAAACGTTGTGATTCTAGTTGCACGGTTCCAAAAGGTCGATCCTATGGAGAAGAATCCGGCAAGAAACTCCATGGACACTCTTTTAAAATAAATGAATTACAAACTTCACTGGTACAATATTGCGATAACAAGATGTGAGGACGTTGAAGGATGTCCAAGTTTGACCGAGGTCGACTATATTAAACGAAGATTCACGTTATATTATGAGAATCCGATGTCATTTCTAAATAAAAAACTATGTGGTATAAACGCACACCATCAAAGCGACAAATAAAACTAGGTGTCTACTTGGACAAGCCACAACGTGGCAGTAAAAAGTACCTTTACCTAATCTAAATCTATATATATAAAAGAAAGTCGTGTTAGTTACTCCATTTATAACTCAAGAACGGCTGAACCGATTTGGCTGAAAATTGGTGGAGAGGTAGCTTAGAACCAGGAAACGGACATAGGATACTTTTTATCCCGTTCCCGTGGGATGTGATGACAGACCGCATTCCACGGGGGCGAAGCCGCGGGCAGAAGCTAGTATCTAAATAAAATAAAACTCAAAGCTGACTGACATAGTGATCTATCAACGCACAGCCTAAACCACTGGAGGGATCGGGCTGAAATAAGGCATGCAGGTAGATGTTATGACGTAGGCATCTGCTAAGAGAGGATTTTGATAAATTCTACCCCCAAGGGGATAAAATAGGGGATGAAAGTTTGTATAAATCTTCTTAGATTTTCGACTGATATCATAGTAGCTCCAATCTTTAATTTAATTTCAGTTCATGAAATTAATTTAAAGATTGGAGCTACTATGATGAAGACGTCCGCTTAAATAGGATTTTGATAAATTTAACCCCCATGGGGATAAACTGGTCCGATTTGAAAAATTCTTTCAGTGACAGATAGCCCATTTATTGAGGAAGGCTATATATCATCACACTAAGACTAAGTAACTATTTCACGCGGACGAAGTCGCGGGTGGAAGCTAGTTCATTAGATAAAAATAGAAACATCCAAATCAGTTCACGATTGGCGATGATATAACATACCAAGCTACCTTCGAGTATACAAAGTGAATTGAGGACCACCTCCTTCTTACCTTTATCAGTACCGGTATTTTTTCAGGACTAAGTAGATAAGTAGGTCGGTAGTAACTAGCTATCAAAAAGTACCCATGCAAGTAATATTTTGGCCTAAGATTGCCGCAAATGTTACATTTGATACTACCAACCCAAACCCATCTGCAACGATGCGTGACGCAATTTTATTATACACACGGTCTGCTAAATTAAATTATGCAGTTTTTGCTGTTGAAAACATGGATCTACCAAATAATAGTATCTATGAATAAAAAAATAAACTACGTACCTACGTTCAAGTACGTTAGTACTTATCTCATTCATGTCTAATTCAATCTTCAAACATAACCCAAATGAAGTTGAAAATCTTCAAAGATATTCGTAACGACACTATTTCTTTCTTTAATCATATTATTTAATATATAATTAAGTATAATACTATAGGTACGTACACACTCAGGCAGCTCCTTGAATTATAATATTAAATAGCATTTCCTACATCCCTTCCCTACATCAAACGCATTCCAGCAGTTGCATCAACATAGAACCACCAACAATCGCAAAAAAAATATTAAATGATGTGGTTGGACAAGCAGGGAGTTTTGTTTCGATTCATACAATTCGAATACAACTTTGTCTAGAAGGCTACGTTCAGGTTTATTTTTTAAACCACCGATAACAACACTATCGCATATTCACATAATTGCATAGTTGCAGAAAATCAAGATTTCGATATTGCATATTAGAAAATTACTGATAACACTGACAATCTAAATTACAACACACGTTGACGTCCTCCTATTACAACACTGCTAATATTCCACGTCATAGGTACCTACTTTCTTACGTGTATTCTTGTTTTCTTTGGCCGATTTTTGCCAACTGCAGAAAACCTTCAAAGCCATAAAATATTTTTATCTTGTTTTTTTTAGGTTTTTTTTTTCATAGCACCGGCTTCTCAATACCTGTGTTGCGAGAAAAAGGCAATCTTCCCTGATATCAGCATCCCAACACTGTTCAACTCCTGAAACAACATTAGCTATGCTCTTTTCATCATTCTTTATTTAGAAGATATAGGTATCTTAATCATAGATGGTGTTTACATCGTCTTCGCCTTCTCCAGGAAGCACGTGATACCTATTGCGAGATACTTTAGTATCTAACAGCACGTTTATATCCAGCCAATATCGTGTCGTTGCGCACGCGCATCCTGTTGTAAACTAGCATCTTTCTTGCAGTACCTAACTATTATAAAAAAGATTATATATGATGCCTCTGTGAAAAATAATGATATTACATAGGTATTACCTATGTTATACAAAATCCATCTAATACTTTACTAAATCACTTTCTGAAATTGCAAAAGCACTCGCTTATTATTTTGTGTAATAAGTGCTGAAATAGTACTTAAAACCTCATTATATTTCTGTTAAATATCTGAACTATATTAAACTCTAACATAATTCTTAATATCATACTCTACAATTATATGTATATAACAAATAATTAAATATTTTAAGAAATATTTTCAGGATCGGCTCAGATATTCTTAGGACAAATCTATTTTACCCTTTACTTCCACAGCATAATGTATGCATAAATTACGGCGATCATGGAAATGCATGCTGCTAGTTTTGTAAATTGTGTCTATAAGGAATACCCATTGTTTTTAAATTGATGGGATAGGCAGCATGTTAGAACAGCAGGGCGAAGGTCGCGGTAACTAAATTACACACAGACAGTAAAAAAGTAAATAAATGAAGTGCGAACTGCACATAAAAAGATAATAAAATGCGCTATTTAATTGCTCATAAAAATATTAATGATAAACTTTAATGATATAATGTGGAAATATGGTCAGACTCTATTAGCTATTCGTAAAATAATCGTATGGCATATTACAAATGATCTAATAATGCGAATAGTTATAGTAATTGAGTATTACTAGATCACAAATCTTGCTAAGAAGAAAATTTATTTTCCAACTTCACAAGAAGAGGCTTATAGAGGAAAAATACTCTCCTTTGCGCCAAAGTCATAGGCCATAGGTGTAAGCATAAAGCCGATATGTTACACAACTATTTAGTACTATTTAGTATGCTGTTTCAAAAAAAAAATTGGAATGAACTTGAAGGCATCCAGTTTCGGCTTAGGATAGGCCCTGAAAACACCCGCGGACGAATGCTACAGCGCTCCCGTCACCCCGGCACCAAAGTGGTGATGCGAAACGCCGAGGTTGGTTTTAGTCGGTAGATCGCTCTTTTCAGAGCGGACTCCGACACACCTTACCGCTCTCCCGGAGTGGTGGATAGCGCTAAAGCATTTCCAACCCCGTCAACAAAAAAAGGGCCTGAAAACTTTCTACGTGGGAGAGCCATGATTCAGCCAGAAAACCGGCGTGAAACAGCGTTTCGTTGTGTTTCGCCGAGTGAGTGAGGTTACAGGAGGCCCAAACCCTTTTAAACTGCGGTTAACGCACTTGCAACTCCTCTGGTGTTGCGGGTGTCCATGCGGTGGTTATCGCTTACCATCAGGTGATCCGTCTGCTCGTTTGCCCCCCTATCTCATAAAAAAAACACATAGAATTAGGTGATATAAAAATTACCTTTACAAAAAGTGTTGCCTAGTCGCCGAGACAGTTTTAAATAGTCGATGGCTATGATAATGAAAATTCTGTACCAAGTGTATTAGCAACACATCACTGTCACGGCCTGTGGCCACGCGCCAAATAGCACACCTTAGCACTTAAAGACACGTCACATAACTCAAATCAGAATAGATGTCAAGTATTTGGCTAATATGTCATCATAATTTAAATACTCCGACAGTCTACAAATCTACTGGTCAGACAGGACTGAAAAGAAGAGCAAGAACAATACTGCAATTTTTAAATTATGAAAATGTAGAAGTCGATGTCCTTTTGCTGACAAGTACGTAAATTGCGTAAAGTAGGACATAAAAGAAAATTTATTGAACGTAGGTATCACATTCATGACAAAAAAATTATAATAATGAATTGAGATCAACAAAACAAGTTAGTTCTGATTTTCTTAATACAACCTCTAATAAGTCCAGATAGGGGCAGGATGATGATGAGTATGATGAAATTGTCGTAATGAAAGGAGAATTAGCATGATCAGGTCCAGCGGCTATTAATGGATACATTTCTAAGTCATGAACAATAGGCGTATCTATTAGTAAACACGTCTGTGATTTGTCGGTTGTAGCAACCGAGCTATTTTTATACGCAAGATGAGTGAACTCACAATGTTTTCTGCCAAGATTCAATAACAAACAGCGTGTTTTGATACAGTCCCACGTGTATACGCAATGTCTGATTCAACAATGTTGTTAAATCAGTTTCTTATAAGCTATTAATGATGGTTAGTACTAGACATGTAGAAAGTCTATCAGAAAAATAGTTACACGCAACGATACAACAATCAATCAATCCAATAATCAATCAGTAAATCATACCTAAAATCAATCTTCTACAAATATAATGATTGCATTAGCACAGATTTCGGGATTTCTAGATCAATGTATTCTGGTAATAAGAGGATATAAGATAGGCATAAATTGCAATGGAAAATATCACAGCCTTTACTTTATACTGCAAACATTTTGTGGGGCGAGCAGCATGTGTTTTTTCAGAGAGAGAGAGATTTCGACAGATCTGCCAATTTTATTTCTAGATGTGACTTAAACAGTGCTAATTACTGTAATTCTGCAGTTTGCCAAAACCTCTGAGTACTGAGAAAGTAAATTACAAACATAATGATTAGCACTGACGCTCAAACTTTACATGATCATCGTTTTACATTGATATAGTTTCTTATCTCTTACCAATTTCAGTTTGTCATTCTACCGTTCCAATCTTTCTTGTAAGAATCAAGTTTTCGCGCCACCTCCGTCTGGGCCAACCTCATTGTCGCTTCACTTTGTGTTGAAGATCCAATTTGTGTTGAATCCACAACAGCTCAAGAGTTCGTCTTGTTCGTCGTGACATCAGCGATTTAAGTTTTGGAGTGCAGTATTGTACTCCTTATATAATCTTGAGATCGAACAAACTTGGAACTTCTTCTTTTTTCGGTAATAATTTTATTGCAGCCGTGTATCCAAATTGAAATGCAGTGCCATTTCAATCATTTCAAACGATCATCGAATCTTCTCAATGTCTCTGTAAGCTCTTCAAAAATAACGAGGGGCCTTCAATCCGAATCAACGACCGCTGAATAAATCATAATGTACGTAATTGACCCTAGAAATATGAAATGTCAATTGGGGACAAAATGGTCAAACGGTAAAAAATAATGTTGATCTTCCATTCAGACGTACCAATTCTTCAATCATTTTGTTTGTCGAAGTCTAAGGAGGAAGATAATAGTGATTTGCCGAAAACTACTTTGGAAGTTGCTAAGTTTTCCTATAATTCCACTTGGGGATGCCCTTCGTCAAAATCATATTTTTCGATTAATTTATTAGGTACCTACTAGCGGTTCGACCAATGCACGCACCTCTTGACTTTTTGAAGTCATGTGCGTATTAATAGTTAGTTAATTAGGTATGTCTTTTATTGATCTTGTAAAGATCCTATTAATTAACTACTACTGCCTGCCTCATTAGCCTAGTGGTCCTGATTGCGACTGTTACGCTAGAGGTCTTTGGTTCGACTAAGGGCAGTGTTATTACGTTTATCTATGAAATTATCAGTGGCCGTTCGGAATTTATTGGTAGGTATATGCTCTTCACATGCACATTCACATACTTCGCATGCAAAGCAATGCAATTCAAAATGTGCGGTTTTAGTGCAAGTCAGCTAACTGTAAAGCCGCAAACAATTGCTGATTCATTTAACTTTGGCAGAATTATAAGTACACAACAGAACGTTTTCCTCTTTGACGAGCTTGGAATACGAGTTCTCACATTGATGTTGTGTGTTAGTATACAAGATTGTGTCCGCGTCCAAGTGTGCCAAGAAACGGTTGACCTGACCGCCTGCCGCCGGTGGGCCCTGAGAACCAACGCATGGGAACACAGCCGCCACACATACCCGTGTGGAACTTTGAAATGGTTTTTTATAGACCTATTTATAATCTGTGCTATTATAGAATTGAAAAAAAGCTGTGTCTGTACATTGAAGATATAAAAAAAAACAAGTGGGTTAGGGTATATAAACGTCTCCTAATCCAAAAATGTGATTTTTAAAATTCTTGTTTGTTACGAGTTAGAGCATAAACTAATGAATAGATTTTAATTTTGTTATCACCGGCAAAAGCTAATGAATATTAAGGATAAACAATTCAATGTCAAAGATTATAATCAAATGAAAGAAGTCAGTAGTTCAGACAAGCATTCATTTCGGCGGCGTTCGAGCTCTGGATCAAGCCAGGAATTCATTTCGTGTTGTAATTTTTTGTGGTCTTTTTTATTGTCAGGACCACATATGTACGAAAGAAATTGTCCTTTTTGATCCACCTGAGAATTCAGAAAAATATTTAATAGAATAGAGTATTCTTTAAACCAAAAACTAATATAAAGTACAGTTTTATAAATCATAGAATGGTATAAATATGTACAATGGGCGGTCTTATCTTCTTGTCGACGTTAGAGGCAACTTTACCGCTGTAGTTGATATTAACAGAAATACCTCGTATTTATATAAATTCCTAATAATAAAACAGAGTTAACCATAATAGTACAGACAGATAATGCGACCCTTTTACTTCGACTACACACCCAATTAATTCGAAGGATATATTTTAAAAAAAAAACAATTACGTAGGTACTTACCTGCCTGGTTTATCTAACAGCGTTTGGAGGTTAAATAGCGATTTTTTTTTTATGAGATAGGGGACAAACGAGCAAACGGATCACCCGATGGTAAGCGATAACCGCCGCCCATGGACACCCGCAACACCAGAGGAGTCGCAAGTGCGCTGCCCGCCTTTAAAAGGGTTTGGTCCTTTTTTTTTTTATGCGTGTGGAAATCCTCATGGACATCCGCCGCCCGGGGAAGGCGGCGGGGTGTGTCGGACTCCACCCAAAGTGGGTGACCTACCGACTAAAACCACACGGGTGGCTCAGCTCACACGGCGAAACACAACGCAAGCGTTGTTTCACGCCGCTTTTCTGTGAGGCCGTGGTATCACTCCGGTCGAGCCGGCCCATTCGTGCCGAAGCATGGCTCTCCCACGTGAAAAAAAAATGAAATGAATTAAAGTTCAAAATTTTTATACATCCTAATATCGACTATAACATTATTATGGGATACGACGTTTGGATAGAGGCGTCATATAACTGGTCCGAGTTGAAGTCTAGGAGCATCTTTGTTCAACATTGGACCTCTTTCGGCTGATGATACGACAGAAAATTAAATGAACGGCGGTTATGCCTAGAATCAAGTTTCGTCTGTCTATGAATCATACTGTGATTCATCGAAAATGTCCTTTTTATCCCCCTAGACCTTTAATGGAATATGATTCGGTATGGAAAATTGTAGATACGGGCCTTGCCCTTTGAGGATAGTGTCATGATTATGGCGAATTTAACGAATCCCATTGTAATGACTATAGGGCGAAGAATGGCAGACGATTCATGAAGATTTTCCGTGCTATAAAAAAGTATCCTTTTTACAGTACGTTTTTAATAGCATGGAATTTTATTTTCTTATTCTTTTTATAAACATGTATCTACTTATACGGCCATAAATACAGACTAAGGACGACGACCTTTGAGGAACGGAACCTCTGATATCCACAATACTATCTTGTATATTCTTATTGTATAGTACACACCATTAATGGAGATCAGTGAACGAAACTGAAAAAGTACATACCAAATTAAAGAGAGTAGAAACATTCTGATGTCTTCTTTGTCTGCTCGACGCTCTCCCAACCATAGAACATAATAAGTAAAAGTATACTTTTTTTTTCTGCTCCAAACCTTGGCTGGAATAGCCACGTCCAACCTTCCGCGCCAATGTCAATGTCGAGATTGTTTTCCAACATTTTTTTTTATGAATTCACTGACCTCTCTGATCCACGTCACTTCTTTTTTTAACATCGCGTGATTCTATTTTATGTATGTTAATTGTTTAAATTATTTTGAGTTAAACTTTTAGGATATCAACTCGCATATTTTGGGTGCTATTCCAGCTTCTAGAATTATCAAGAATGGTTAAAGAGTCTGGGAATTTGCTTAGTGTGAAATTAGGACCTTTAAATGACTTCAAAAAGGTTTGCAATGCGATTGTTTTTTTAATTTATTTTTAAGTGCGTGTTCTTTGCAGTTCGTGGGCCAATTTCGAAGTTTTTTTACTTAATCTAACGCCTGTGTGTGTTATTTAACACCACAAAATGCATTCCTTAAAAAGTCAAAGTTATGTACCGACCTACCACAGCGCCGCAAAACAATTTCGGGACGATCTTTCAAATACGAAAGCTCACTAAAGAAACGCTACTGTAATTTTATTATGCTTAGGGCCTGTTTCACTGTCTTCTCATAAGTTCCTGATAAATTATCCGATACATAAATACATAAAAATTATGTTCTGATTTTGAATTTATCTGGTGGATAGTGCTTATCCGGATGTGGTGAAACAGGCCCTTAATAATATTAACCTGTACAATGGCTTACCCGCCGCATAGTGCCGTAGTCTGACACAATAGTAAACAATGTACGCAAACATACTGTCAACTAAATATATCTTCATGGCCGTGTGTTTATCAACGTCTTTGGCTACTGATTATGTCATCCACGTATGACTTGGTATGGCTTCTGTATTGTCCATGTTGCATGTCTTTCTGTTAGAATACAATGGGTTACTTGAATAGTTTATACCATGAATGATTGTCAAGTTGAGTCCCACTGCAGCCGTGGAATGTGAGGTCTGTACATACTTATTATAAAACAAAATACCCGCTCTAAACTACTGAATGGATTTTCTTGCGATTTTCACTAATGGATGGAGTGATTTATGAGAAAGGTTTTAAGCTATTTAACATCATGCTACGACTATAAGAAACAGGTCAACGCGGCTGAAACCGCGGCCCGGTCGCTATTTTGGTATAGATTTAAGATTGATGATGCACCGTAAGGTACTAAGGTTAAAATAAATATATCCTTTAACAACACGTCTTCTATCAAAACTTTCTTGTGTTTTCATGCTGGCTCCAGGAAGGCAAATTCCTTCTTTCTTTATTATCTTCCTCTTTTAAATAATTTCCTTGAAAAAGAAACTTGTTGATGGGTTTCCCAGACCCTAATGTAACACAGTTATTGTGGAATTAAAAAAAAGTATTAACCCGTGGTCGTAATATATAGATAGATAGAATATACTTTTTTGCACACCAAAATATTGCTAAGTACAAGCTTCCAAGTATTAATCCTAGAATAGTACAATGGGCGGTCTTATCGCTAAAAGCGATCTCTTACAGACAACCTTTGGATGGACTGAAGAGAAAAGAAATCATTAACAAGGTAGTCAGGTGTACATAATAGAAACAAGAGAAACAATAGAAACAACCTATATACAAATAGTAGTCGTCCAAACTAATTGATACAAAGTTCTTTGATTAACTCTCTTCCGGTTTTCTACTGTAACTGCTGTATAGAATCCTTGTGAAGCAATTAAAAGTTAACGCCGATAACGTTAGCCCGTATCGTGAAAGTGCACGTGTGCTATGCGCAGGCGCATTCATTGCACAAGCCGCCCGTTGACGTCACATTTAATTAGCTACCTACTAATTGCTAATTGCCCTGCCTGATTTAAAGGTCACGTTTATTAATACATCGTGGATCTACAGTAAGGAATTACCTATTGAATTTGCATAGATATCTGCACAAACGTGGATCTTTCGAGTAATTCCTCGATATGTTTCGTAACGAAAAACGCCAAGTTTGTAAATATCTTCTTTCGGTTTCTCAATGCTGGCACTTCGCTTAAGTGTTTCTTGTCTAACAGAGGTACTGAGCATTGAGCCAAAATATAAGAAGTTAAACAATGTCAAAACGAAAATTGGGGCTGATAAGGTTTTTAAACAAGAGATACATACATGATAGTTGTGGCTTACCGACTACCTAACCACAAAAATGTAATTGAAACGTGCTATGACCTGTACGGATTGCATGAATCACAATCGAAAGAAAAACATTTTATATCCTTTTGAAAAGAATTAGACTCTGACTAAGTAATTTATAAAAAAATATAAATTAAACTGTACGTACAAAAAATGATAAGTAGATGATTCTGCTATGAATACTAAGAGGAATTCCACAATGTATCCTTTTTAGCTCCCCTTTATCTGCCATAGAAATAGTCTATGGCATATTTATGGAATATTTCTATGGCACTATATATAATACCACTGAGGTGGCAAACAAGCTTACGGCCCACCTCATGGTAAGCAGTTACCATAGCATATGGACGTCTGCAACACCAGAGGTGTCGCTCGCGCGTTGCCAACCCTGTAAAAACTTTTCACTCCTTTTTCGAAGAACCTTATGCTGTAATCTTTTGGGAAAACCTCGGCTGGTAGCTCATTCCTCAGCCTCATTGTAAGTTGGATGAAGTTCCTCTGGAACGGTACAGTATGCAATGATAGTGGTTCTAAAGTGCGACAATGATTTCGCTGCCGATGGCGAGAGGTCCGATGAAAAAATGTGGCTGTGGGCACCTTATTAAGCAACTCCTCAGAACACAGCCTATTTTGCAGGTGGTACAACACGCAAATGGAGGTTTATGTAATTTAGGTTAGGTTAGTTGTGAGACTACGGATTGATTTCTTACACGTGTAGACAGCCAAGCACTGAATTAGTTTGAATTTGGATATCCATACAGATCATTATCATTCAGTACAGCCCTGGAAATCTATTTCCACCTGACTCATACAAATTCTTGTCGTCTACCACGTGGAGCTCAAGAACCGGAAAGGGCATGTGCACATTATAATGAGGAGGCTGATGGATGTCGCATAGAATAATGATATCTCTAGTTTTTTCTCGTGTTTATTCAATGATTTACGCAGTTCGTATCTTATGATTCATGGCACAAGAGCTCATATTTGCATTAAACAATGTGTAAGCTTATTTGTAATGTTAACTGGTTCTTGAATGAAGTTCAAGAGAGATCGTCTTAGGGATGTGTGTCACGTCAAAGTACACTATGGCTGTGCATACAGTTATACACTTAAACGTATATAGCCTGTGGAAGGTCGGCTAGGCTAAGAATCCATGGTTTCGTCTCACATGCTTGTAGGATCTAGGGTATAAATTTACTGATTTTCGACACTTACGCGAATATTAGATATTGAAAAAAAAACCGTGTTTTACGGATTTAATCTTGTTGTATTGAAATTATTTAATTCCCGATGTTTCGGATCCTTTACAGCATCCACGGGTAGAATGAGATGCTGAACGTCTTAATGTGAAAATTACTAACAGCTACCTCACAATTTTGTTAATTATTATGTTCCGTCTTAGACAGCATCTTTCAAGAACTTTCCATCAACTAAAGAAAAACTTTGTGAGATTTTTTTTTAAGAAAAGTCATGAACTAAAAGTTCGAACTTGTTGATGGTAGAATCTGCGTAAAAATTTCAAATAGTGTTGTAACATTGCTACAAATTGATACTTAACTCATACCGCAATTAGGCAATTTATTAATGTTACAAACAACAGTTTCGTTGATTGCACAACGCGAACAAATTAATGAATCCAGTAGCAATTATAACATTTCCTACATTTTCGAGGATTTCGTTGGAAATCGTAACAAATACAAGAAAAAACAGTTTACTGTGTCCGCTATCAACAGAAATCTGAATGAATTGTGTTCAAATCGTCCTCGCGTCACGTAGACTGAACAATGATATAATAAATATTACAAGTAATTTACTTATTTCTTTGCGTTTCATTGACAAATTAATTCGATATTTTTTCCATTACTTGGCTGAAGCAAATTTGAAATAAGGCATTTCAATATTTTGACCGGTAACGCGTTTCTTCATTTTACCTGCAACCGATCAACATAGGTAACAGAGAAAGATTTTGTGTGTGTAGAAATAAGAGTACATAACTGAACAAGGAGTAAAAGGGTTAGTCGCTAGGTTCACTCATAATACTTAAGAAAGTTTTTTGTTCCTGAAGGAGAAAAATCTTATTTTCCATAATTCGTATTCAATTGTCGGTGTTACTTATTCTGTCTTCTTCAAGGTGATGCCCGAAAGCCATCTCACTAAGATGGCTTTCGGGCATCACCATACAATCTGGGATCTTCAGCATACAATCTGGGATCGATGGAGCAGATTATTAAGAGTGTTAAACATTTATTCAATTCATATCATATTTATTTACACAGTTCATTCAATACCTAAATTAAGCAGAGCAAAGGAATTATTCCAACACGCAAACTAATCATAGTACTTATTTCGACTTTTATTGACATTTTCCACGTTTTCATTTGAACCTTTTGAACTGCTCATAGTAACCATGGCAACAGGTCAATGACGTCAGCAAGGGTCAACGCCCGATAGAGTTGCGTTTAGAACACATAACACAATAGAAACGTACTCACACGGAACTTTGCGGGTCGCGACGTAATCAGTACAAGCAGGGTTCGATTCTCGTTATGTCAGTGTTCATGTTATTGTGAACCCGCTTCATTGGTTTGGTAATTTGTTTGAAGACAATTGGTAAGACTTCGATTTGGTCACGTTTCTGTGTCTGTTACGTGTTGATGGTTAGCAATTTTTACCTACTAAGTTTGGAACTGTGCCCGGTGTGCAAATGGTTCGTGGAAAGAATGTTGATGCTGTAAGCAAGAATCACTTATTATTAAGAACGACTTATCCTTTAATGCTATATGAAACCGGACCTTAACCACCTAAATTCCCAGTACATATGGTTGTAGTATGTGCATTTGACAGCTATTTTTTACTTTTCCTGTATAAACTATTCGTCTTTTTCTCTCTCTGTAACTCACTTTTTGGCTTTAAATTCATTATTCGCAAAAGCCAAATCCATATCTGCGAGTATCGACCAACATTTTTTACCAGGATGCTCCACAGGATTATAATGAATGACAACCGTATTTTCCACGACATTTCTTTATTTTGTGATCGTACTGTTTTGCTGTCTACTAATTAGTTTTTGTTTAACCTCATTATTCTGGTTTCGTGCGTTTCATCATTATTAAACCCACTTACTAAGTATTCGACTACGGGTCTCTTTATAGTTTCATCCCTATGAAACTATAAATAGACTGGTTATACCATCACGCTAGTCCACTGCAGATTCTACATTTATACCTGGTATAAACTAAAATACTTCTCTTTCTTTCTGCAATACAGTTTGTAACGTCAACTTATGAGTAAAAACGGGGTTGGACATACAGTATCGATTTCTTGCAATGCAGACAGTGTGTCGAAGACGTGTTTGTGGTATGAAGCGGCTTTCTGCACGGTACATCTTACGCAAGACGAGTACTGCTCTATAAATAGACTAGACTTGGCGTAATGAGACCTTTACAACAGGAATATTTATCGATGTTTATGGCAAGACTAAGTCGCAGGCTTCTTTCGCTTCAATAGTTTTTAGTTGGAATTAGAAATTTATTTACCTGTTTATGCATCATTCAAATAAGACATACTTAAATCATGATTGGAATTTCCGAAGAGTTCAGAGACTATCCTAAAGTAATCTTCGATACAGTAATGATAAAGATATAAAAATGGAAGTTTACAAACATTTTTGCCAATAGATAAAATATTTAATTGATTTTAAATTTTGTAAATCCCTAACACAATTCAATAATTGTACGTGGTAGTGGTTTCGTCGGTAGTGCGGGATTTGTCCTAAGCCTTAAAAAAGATTGAGCATTGCTCAGAAGTCCGGCGAGGATCGGATGAGCTGAGATGCGCGTGAATTAAATTCTCTGTTGGACAGCTAGCGGCGGTTGTCCACGGGCGGCGGTAATCGCTCACCATCAGGCGACCTGTCTGCTCGTTTCCCCTATCTCATAAAAAAACCATTTGTGCGACAAGTTTCTGTCTGATACCTATATATCATCTTGTTTTGACGTCCCTCTGACGTCAAGTAATCACCGTCGTTGGACAATGGACCAAAATGACGGTCTGAACGAAAAAGGATGTTGTTTATCTCGAAAATTTTCACGACCAAGGTTATTCTTAAAGACGTACCTAATGAGTGAGATAAGTTTGTTTGTTTTACATAATTTTTATGCAAATCGAGGTATAAAAATAAATTGCGTGTTATTTTTGTTCTTTAAACGGTTTTTCGGACACAATAGCATGAGTTTTAAGAATTAGGAGGGAGAATTATTAGGCAGCATTTAGAACTGCTAATGATTTGTGTAATGTGTCATATGGTGTTATAACCAAATCCTGTTTTTTTGAACACCACTGCTACAGTTCGTATCGTTCAGATTTAGCAGGAAAGAGGACTAATATATTTCTTACGAGGGAGGTGGTTTTGTCAGACGCGTGGTTGCTTTATAGTCACGGCCATGAGATTCAGGACATTCGTGACCGTGCCAGGCTGCAGTGCAGCATTTGTAGGAACCCTCCAAAGAGCCAGCTCGCCGGGCGATCCAGAATTAATCCTAATCGTTTCCGTACTAGGTATGTTGGGTTTGGGACTGGTTACCAGTTTAACTAGATGCGACTTATAATACGACAGAATATGAGTATTTTATACAAAGCGACTGTCATCAGACCTGCCCAATTTCTAGATAATACCAATTCTAAAGATAAAATTGTTGTCATTGATTGATTGGCACTAACAATTAGTTCGTACGGCAACCAGGACTGACGACTTTACGTGCTCGCGGTATTTTCATTGATTCTAATAATAAACATAAAATATATTTATGTAGGTAGTGTTTGAAATAATTTAAATATCAAAGACAATATCAATGATTCTCAGTTTGTCCTTTGAAAAGTGGCCTCAAAATTTAACCTACAAATTATTCTATTTAAACAAAATGTTTACGATATTTCCAATGTCGATGCTTATTGTCATCAATAGACGACACCTGTGACAAAATTGTTCAATTGTTTCATAACACACAACCATGTCTTGAAGAGAAAACAACTGTTTATTGTTTAAACATTACCTTGAATAAACAAATACTAATATTAAATTAGTAAACATCTCTTTATTGAATTGTTTAAACGACCGTGGGTTCACGGACCTACCTCACACAGGTACGATAAGACTTGCCTATAGCAATGTGACATTATATTTTTTAATATTATAAACTGGATACTGTTTGAATTCAAGTTTGTTTACAACAAACAGCGCAATCAACGTAAACAGAAACCGAAACAATAGAAAAGCAATTGTTTCGATCCTCGAGATCGTTGCTCTTAATACCAATATGAATTTGAATTATAACCGAAATTCGAATATAATTCAAATTAACAACTTCAAAATCTTAAGAATGGAGATTCAATTATTGGCAACAGATTATGTAACCATGCTGTAATGGATTCGAAACGTCGGGAAATAAATAATAGCAATACAACGCGATTAAATCCGTAAAAAGTTGATAGTTTTAAAGGTTTCGTCTAAAATGATCACATGAATACATAATATTATGTTCTAGAAGAACTAGTAATAATTAGAGGATAATGACCGAAGCTATTACCAAACGGACGTGCATAAGACTATTTTCGGCCGAACCACTTAAAACCATTAAAGGTGTTTAATTTAATGCATCGATAATGAGCCTAGGTATAGTACGGAATACTAATTACTTAGTCTTATTTCTGTCTAGCCGGTTGCTAACACTTTCGATTAAGGGCGCATGCGTGCGCGTTGTTGCGTGCTTTCAATATTAGGTCTATTGCGCATTTGATTGACGAGTTTTACGCGCCTTTACGCGCAGCGGGTGTTCGAGAATTTTAAAAACCTGAATGTCAGGCAGCAGAATATTCGAGAATTTCGAGGTTTCATTAACAGATAATATTTTTTATTGACACATTATTATTTCTAAATTCTGGAATTTCTTGATTGTGAAACCATTCTTATAAAATGTACTAGGTAGTAGTTATTAGGAGAGAGGATTACATTAAGAGTCAAAACTTCAATGAACCCCTAAAAGGTGGATCTAATAAACAGAATTTATAATACCTTCGTGAGAAACCAATTAGAATCTATTTGGCATAATGACGATATCCATTCAAGTGACAACTGCGCAGGCGACGTTATGATATCATTATTCTACAAAAATAACACTTCCTGCCTTAATCCTGTCCATGTTTCCTCCAATAGGAAGCAAGTATTACGGTAAAAAACCAGTGCTATAACGGGTGGATGTAGATGGGTGTATACTGTATCTTCTTCGTGGTCGTCGTTGCATGGCCTTTTTTATTGTCTCTCACCATCTTTCTCTAACCGAGGCATTCCGAACGCACAGATTTAGGGGTAAATCCGTGAGAGCTTTAATTTGGCCAGTACCCCGCAAAGGGGAGCGTCCTCTGTATCTTGAGACATTCACCCAACCCTGGACAAAAAGTCTCTCCATAGCGTCTCCATAAGTCTCTGACTTTTCGAAGTCTTTTGCGTATTACTTACTAGTTAATTAGGAAATACATAATAAGGAAACCTCGCCATGCTCAACCATGCCTGAGAGATTTTCACGCTCGTGTGTGATGTCTGGCAATTCAAATTAGGCCAGCGTGGTGGTAAAGTCTCTCATTCTGACAGGAGACCTGTAGTATGGTGGGACAGTAAATAATCAACCCATTTGGGTTAAATGGTTCACCTTAGTCTTTTATGAGCATGAGTACTACGTTATTATAGTAAGAATTGTGCTGAATAAATTACTTTTCTTTCTTGCATGTTGATTTCTGAAGCTTACGCGAATATCAGATATATTGAAATAAAACAACTTTACGGATTATATCGCGTTATATTAGTATCAAATACAATACAAATCCCGACGTTTCGGACCCTTTACAGCGTCCATGGTCACGGGCAGACTCGTCAACAACGACAACGTCGGGATTTGTATTGTATTTGATTCTAATATAACGCGATATAATCCGTAAAGTTGTTTTATTTCAATATTTTTTGCATGTGTTCAATTCGAGCGTACTATAACCATACCCATGCTCATACGCACAAATGTAAAACAAGCACTGAAGTTCAAAACATGATTAATTATATATTCAGTACAAATTATTCAATATTCAGTTGAAACTATGCCAAACATTTATCGCTCATAATATTAGTAGGCATATGGACTAATTTAGCTAGCAATTGCGCTATAAAATAAACTGTTTATGCTCGTAATCCATTTCCTAATCTGTATATGCAAATAAACCGACGTGGGAGTCGGTATTTGGCTGACGTGATTATAAGACGATGCAAAGACAAGATAAAAATGGTGTTGTATAATTCCACTGAATTATTTTTAATTGTTAGCGTTTGTTATTGTTTTTTGACCGACCTAAAAAAGCGGCTGTTCTCGATTCGTCTGTATATTAATTAGATATTATTTTTATTCCGTAACTTGACTCAAAGTTAATAAAGAGAATTTGTTCGATTTATCACAAATGTTTGCACAAGTCGACTATAGCCTTATTCGATTCAATCAAAGAAAACGGTCTTCAAAAACAAATTGTGGTCTAACTTTATTCTTTTTTAATTATATTACGAATTAATAATAAGCATTTATTAATGGATTTCGAATTGTTTTCGTTTACAAAAGTAACTTTGAAGAGTACCTAATATAAGTATAACATTGTTTTTTATTTGTTGCAGGGTTGTGTTCTAGCCTGTTATGCGGGCGGACAGAGAAGCTGGAGCTGGGCAGCAACAGCGGTGCGGGGGCTGCGCTAGCGCTGGCGCTAGTGCGGCCCCCTTCCGCGCCGCGCGCCCCCTGCCAGCTCAGCCTCACCGCCCCTGAAGCTGCCGCCTTTGCTGTCAGACTTATTGATGTTAAGGTAAAATCAATTTTATAAGTTTTATAACATTTATTTATTTACTAGCGGCCCGCCCCGGCTTCGCACGGGTGGTGAATCCCTAACTTTTTCAAAATATTCTATAGACTACATGTTAGGGGTGGACAACCGATATCACTTAAAGAAAATTTGAAAAATAGTAGCCGATTCTCAGACCTACTGAATATGCATTTATAAAATTTCATAAAAATCGGTAAAGCCGTTTCGGAGGAGTATGGTAACTAACATTATGACACGAGAATATATAAGATTTATACTTCTATGCACAAAAGTAATACATAAGGCGGACTTTATGCCATGTGGCATTCTTTACCTGTCAACCTTTGGGTTTTTGGGAATATCAATTATTGTCCTGATTGTTCCGACTGAATGACCGATCTGATCGATCTATCGACACACAGGCAAAACTACTAAATTAGAAAGCTCATAGATATTTAGATCACGAACAAGATTATGTTAAGAACACCCTGTCCGATCTATGAAGGCATCGCGATCTTATTAAAAAAATACCCTTAATACAATTTAATAATGAGGTAAAATCCCAACTGGCAATACTTACTAATAATAAATAGGCAAAATATATTAGAACTTGGATAAAAACTAAGGCCCCCTCTGTCCGAAAAATGTCTTTGGAATGCGAATGAATCCGCGGCCAACAACTAGTGTTCAATTGCTAAATCACGAACGAATAACTTTTCAAACTATTCTAGCGAAACATTTGTTTTATAATGTAGGTAATAGACACGTTTGGTCGGATTTGATGTAAACCGATTACGTTGGCAATTAGCACTTTCATCGCAAGCTTGTATTACTTTATAGTACTTACGTTAGTAGGTAAACAATTATCTATTCTGTGTCTTTAGTCTTTTGACTTCTTTAGATTTGAAAGTATTGAGTTCGTAGTATCCGCTATATTCTGTGGAAATTGTTTCATAATTTGAATATGGACTCCAGAAGAAATGTGGAGTAAGGAGAAAGAAATAGGTGAGTACCTCAGCTCTCTTGAAATTGCGAAGTATCACATCTGCGGTAATATTATTAACAATAGTCAGTAAAGCATTGGCTGGTCCTATGATAGAAGAAATTCCAAAATAATGGTCCTTTCACCTTTAGTCAATAGAACTATACCAAAACGGACAAAAAGAGCCATCCATGAATTCCATGATCCATCGCACATGACTGGATTTAATTAAATATTTTTTAAGATTGTGCCCGTATTAAGACTAAATATTAGGGTTGCAAGTCACGACAGCATAATTATGAGTCTATATCACATCAATTTGAAAGAACATAAAATTGATGAACGACCATGACGGCTCGCACCTACACACAACACCCAATTCGTATAGAAGGACCGATCACATCTAATTTAAATTTTGGTTTACATTTGCCTCGTCTATGTGAAATAGTAGTCAAACATACAAATTCCTAAAGAAATATCATCGCTGCATTTATAAATATAATAATTAACTAACCAGTTAAGTGATCGGTCATAATGAAATAATTTCTAGTTACGTAATAATTTGGAAAAATATTGTTCCAATTTCGCCTCAGATTTTTGTTACAAAATAACTATGTAGGTCGTTAGTAATTATTACGTGCAAATTTTAACTCATTACTTCATATAAAACGGTTTACTTGGTTTTTCGTCCAAGTGTTATTTAATAACTGGCGTTTTAATATATTTTTTAAAACACAGAAGGACTTAAAAGTTGTTGAGGAAGAAAACATTTTCGAGCAAACTTCAGATATTTCATTTAACACATATATCGTATCATGATACTTAGATACTGGAGAGGTAATTCTCCCCTTAAAGGATTCCTTCACGTTAAAAAAGAATAAATAAGTTTTTCTTGTTACTCAACCTGACGCATTGAGAATTCGTAAAGCAACCATTTTTTAATATGTACTACATACCATCACGCCTGTATTCCCCGAAGGGTTAGGCAGAGGCGTACTAATATACACCCACAGTTCGCCGGTATGTTTAGGTCCCATGTAATAGGGGGCGAGTCTATTGCCATTAACCGGGCACAAATTCCAAAATCCGAGCTGCCACTGGGAATTTCATAGAAAACCCCAATAACACTTTGCTCGACCTGAGAATCGAACCCAGGACCTCTAGCGTAGCAGTCGCGCTCAGGACCGCTTGGCTAATGAGGCAGTTTAATATATACTACAACACCCAATTAAAGGGTATGAATTCAAGTATTGTTATGTAATGTAACGTTGTCTAGACATCGTAACAGATCATTACGGTTTTCCTTAAAATGGCATTGACCCGAGGAATTGCGGTCACAACTTTTTTATTTTCGAGATTTCCTCACCGGTGTCAATTTTCCTTGAAGATGTATCACATTTTTCCGGTAGGAAACAGTCATGTAGAATTGTTTTATAGAGCATGTGGCGCTTAGTTGACGTCGGATGTTAGGACCAGTTTGATGTTAGATTTACTGTCTTTTGATGCCATCTGAGCTTCTTTTGTGGGACAAAAGACCAAAGGCAGACAAAAGGTACATAATCAAGTTATAAATAAATTTATATTCTGGAATATAATCGTAACATTTTGAGTTAATGTCACCGAAAACAAATTGTGTTGAACTTAATATGTTTAATTGTCATGGACCATGGTTGTACTGTCAGAAAGCGATATTATAATATTGAGAATCTTATCGTCAGTGGTAGGGTAGAAGGAAAGAGACCCAAGGAAAGACTCCAATGCGTTGGCCCTGGACTACCATATAATATTCAAGTTAATTATTATGCTAAAGTTATAATTTATGCCATAGCTTTCAACACTAAGCCGGATTAAAATTGTGTATTTTCTTTACATTTTCATGCGTTTTAATAGCAGTAAAATCAATTATTTCATGGAGTACCATGCGCTGATGGTGAGTCACAGCACGAGTATGAGAACTGTATAATCAATTATGCGAGACGATTGGTTATCGCAATTTTATCAAAAACGGTCGAAACATTTAACTAGGAATTAATATTGCTTCCCACGTGAATAAGTAGATTTTCAAATAATTTTTCAGCCATGGAAACTAGGTTGAAACTCGTTGTGTCGCGATAACAATACAAAATAATATTATAATAATACTACAATCACTACAACACGTAAACATTGTGCAAAATATCTTAGACTAGTTTTGACTTTTCAAAAGTACCTTCTATAATGGTCTAATTGAAATAAAACATTTTTACTTTGACTTTGACTTTGACTGCACGAAACTGTATTGATAACTATTGCTGACACGTCAAAAGTCCATAGAACAAACACATAATAAATCTTTAGTAAGTATATTATGTAATGATAATTTTAAATCGGCATTTATATCATTTGGTATATGAATAACAATGCAAGTAGTGAAGTAGCCTAAACGCCTTCCTGGCACCAAAAGAGGTTTAATTGTGTTAACCATGCCCATATTCTCTAGGTAACGCATTTATGGAAGCTATTAGCGTTAATGTTTGTTCTCCAGCTCTAAATAGATTGCACAATTGCAAGTCGACAAGATTGATACAGTGGCCGATCGGCTTATGCGCCACGAGTCCATTACTGCACAGGACAAATGCATATGTATGGCCTACAAGTAGATATTACGGTTCTGGATATTCATGCATTATATGTAATCATTTATGTTTGTGATAAAAGAGAAAAAAATCGGGAAGATACATGAAAGTTCAGACTAGTTTAATCTGGAGAGCGGTAACCTAAGAGACTTAAACGACGGACTTTGATAAAGTGGCTTAAAGTTTCGTAACAATTTTCTCTAATACATCTTTAAAATACCGTTAGAGCATGACGTAGTTTGCACCATCCGCTAGCAATAGGTGTAGCAACAAGGAAGCCCCATTAAAATCACATATGGCACTCAAACGAGGCGTGGACAATGGTCTAACAACCGATGTTTGGACATCATGGCGCCTGGCGCTTGTGCAGATAAGAAAATGATTTGGAGGTTATAAAGTAGATTCTTATATTATACGTACTGTCGTTTGCCTATGGAAAATGGTTTCCTAGTTTTCGGGTTTTTGATGTTTTTCTTAGAATTATATTATGTACTAGTTGCCGCCCGCGACTTCGTCGGCGTGGAATAGTTACTTAGTCTGAGCGTGATAATATATAGCCTTCCTCAATAAATGGACTATCTAACACTGAAGGAATTTTTCAAATCGGACCAGTAGTTCCAGTAATTGGCGCGTTCAAGCAAACATTCGAACAAACTCTTTAGCTTTATATATTAGTACTAGCTTCCGCCCGCGACTTCGTCCGTGTGGAATAGTTACTTAGTCTGAGCGTGATGATATATAGCCTATAGCCTTCCTCAATAAATGGACTATCTAACACTGAAAGAATTTTTCAAATCGGACCAGTAGTTCCAGACATCGCGTTCAAGCAAACATTCAAACCAACTCTTTAGCTTTATATATTAGTACTAGCTTCCGCCCGCGACTTCCTCCGCGTGGAATAGTTACTTAGTCTGAGCGTGATAATATATAGTCTTCCTCGATAAATGGACTAACACTGAAAGAATTTTTCAAATCGGACCAGTAGTTCCAGACATCGCGTTCAAGCAAACATTCAAACCAACTCTTTAGCTTTATATATTAGTACTAGCTTCCGCCTGCGACTTCCTCCGCGTGGAATAGTTACTTATAGTCTTAGCGTGATGATATATAGCCTATAGCCTTCCTCGATAAATGGGCTATCTAACACTGAAAGAATTTTTCAAATCGGACCAGTAGTTCTTGAGATTAGCGCGTTCAAGTAAACAAACAAACTCTTCAGCTTTATATATTAGTATATAGAGTATAGATAGATAATTGGGATCGTAAAAATATTTGAATCCAAAATACCTACATAAAGAGGAAAATGCTCTCTGAAATTCTGCACAAAGATCCTTCGGTAATCATTATGAATCCTTATAAGCGCGCACAATTGTCGATGCATGAAGGAATTTATAGGGTTACCATGTTAAGGACGGCTGACAGGGATGAATGGAAGAAAATTGCTGTGTTGAACCTAAATAATTTGGGCAAGGGCAGAAAGAAGAAGAATTGTCGATGTATGAAGCAAGTTACGGATATAAAGTAAATAGTAAGTTATTCCATAAATAAACAGGAGAAAGCAATTAGTTCCTTATATTGCTACTGATAAATCAAGAATAAGAGTTTTTCGTAATTAAATCGTGATTCGGAAAGAAAATACATACCTAGAAAAATTGTAAATGGCTTCCTTAACCGTCCGTTTTTCTGCCAAAGGAAAATTACTGCAGAAACAGTAACCTTTTGTGTTTGTAAATGTAAATAGGTTTTCTGTCCGTGTTAACCAGAACAACTGTTACCGAGGCCGCATGGATAAACCTAACAATAGAGCAATGGATCTTGTTTTAGGAAGTAATTGAGAAACAAGGCCATGTCCAAAACTAAAGAAATGCGTCAAAAATGTTATTGTTTAATGCTCTACATTGTGTGGATGTTATGTTCTAACTGCTTCGCTTTGTTAGATTGAGGAAATGGCTTAAAAAATCTGGAAGAATTTCGGTTTTTTACGGTCAAAATATTGTTGAAAATTCAAAAACATTGGTAATTTTGGTATTTTGAACAAAGTATAGGTATTTACTATTATTACTATAGTTAGAGTTAGTTGCATAATTATAAGAAAGTTTAGTGACGTGTATAATTATATAGGTACTTTATACCGCCTCGAAGGACCACGCAAGCTCTATTCAACCACGATATTGTAATTAATTCAATCATTTTATTCATTGCCTCATTACGAATAAATGACGTTTAGGTTACATGAACGGGTATTCCGATGAATCACATCCCCTTGCTCATTAATTTTATTTTTATTTATAATTTTATTATTATTGCATCCATGTTGTCATGTAGTTTATATTATTATGCAAATGTAAACTACTCGACATAAAATAGATTTTGTTGTAATGAAACGGTATGAATGTAATTGTAGGCGCTTTGAAATAATACATAATTGCAAGTTTTTAAATATGTTAAGAAATTGAACAAATTAGACGATTGCCTATTGAATACCCAGTTTTTGATTTATAGAGCATCGAAGCGCTTCATTACGTAATTAATAAGGTCGCAGTATTACAGCAATATTTGTGTAAATAATTTGTGTCAGAACTTCTGTTGGTTCGTGCTGACTCACTAGTAGTATTTTATTAATCTTTGCTTCCCATCAATGTCCACGCGCCTGCGTGTTCACATGGTCCCTTTTGCCCTTGTTTAAAAGAAAAATACTAGGTTGCGTTATCAAATACATTGTATAATACATAACTTACTATTTATATTCGCGCACATAACATAAGGGTATGACCGATACAGTTAAACCTCGTTTCAACTGGCTTCACCTAGATTTATTTAGCTTTACCAATAATGGAGCTAAACCTAGTTCAGTCAACATAACAGTTATAGTATTTGTGAGGGTATATAAACACGTGGTACGGATTAGCGGTAAGTAACTAGACACGTAAGTAAAAACGGTTTTAATTTGGGAGTATTTTCTGTTACTATACTGTATTTTTAGAGGTTCTAACTAAATTATTTACTATTGCTTAGAATGACAAAAAACGTAGATATTTTTACATAGTTATCAAGTTTTTTAAGACAAGAGGTACTAAGGCATATCTAGAATTAACCACCACCGTTTCCTCTAAAAAAACATGAATACTATAACATACTTAACAGGTAGTAATATTCTTGACGTAAATTTTAAATAGTCCTAAAAACAGTTTTCATTATATGTACATCTTTTAATTTCAGTCACCTTAACTGTCTTTAATACAAACATGTAGGTATACGGTGTAGTATTTTCTGATATGAATGCTAAATGCAAAAACGAGGACTAAACCAGTTTCTGGAAAAAAATACAAGGACGTCTATACACGTTGTTTGTTAGTTTTATATCCTAGCAGAATGTTTGCGAAATATAATAAACCGTCATTGTAGCTGGGAAAAGATAAGCAATGAGATTGGAAACTTCTAGAATATTCTTTAAAATTAAACTCAGCACAAATTGAAAAGAGAATTTACACACGTATATACCATAACTAAGTAAACAATATCAGATTATGCATAATGATTCATAAACGATTCACAATGACTTAACCCAGGTCCTACATTAGTTCAGATTCATGTCGGAGATCGATGAAGTTTCTTACGTAAAACGTAAAAAATAACGTAGCAGTTATCTATAATATAATAAAACTTGACTTCCACTGGCAAGTCGATTTTGGTCTTTGGATCCGCAGCATTGTTTCACTTTTTAGACTTGCTGGATTATAAAGATCATAATTTTAGGTATATTTTAAATGTCAAAGTGTTGATCCGGGTAAACTCCTTACTTGTCACAATGACTCATAAAATGATGCTATAGTCGACACGAATGAGGAGTGTCCTAGAATCCCAGATGATTCTTGTAAAAATGAATTATTGTATGAAATAGTAATTATAACGATATTAAATAACTTTTTTAATTAACCAGGAGGTTTATATAAATAATTAAATGTTAGCCTTATTGTTATGACGGTATTAAAGTAAAGGATGGCGCCATCGATTTTCACAAAATGGCCAATTAAATCATAAAAATGTAGAACTGTGTTTTAGATTCTAGTTAAGTAGAGGCTGTTTGTGGAGAGTTGTTTTTATGGAAACTAAAAAAAGACTACATTACGTAATATGTTTGATGGAGTGAGCGTGTGTGTGATATGTGAACCTGCTTAACTGAACCAGTAGTACTTATTAAAGCTAGTGAACGTAAAGTCTTGGGTTCGATTTCTATGTCGAGCAAAGTGTTATCAAGTTTCTTAGTAGCACTTCGGAATTAGGCTCTACCCGGTTAATAGCAATAGGGTTACCTCATTACATAGTACTAAAAATATACCGGTTAATTAGGGGTGTAGGGCGTGATAGTTTTCTATGTTATGTTTGTCTGATTGTGAAAGACAATGATCTGTATACCGCAACACAACACATGTGCCATTTTCTTCAATGTCACAATATAACTATGATTTACTTATTACTCATTAAAGAAATTGCGTGAGAAAGCACGAGGACGTCTCACTGCCTCACGGTGGTACACGTGATGATCATCGTAGGAACATACGTGGCTAGTACAGCTGCAGGTTTGCCTCGAGGCATAGTCATATAATTTATAAACATTATCGCTTCATTGTCTTTATTCAGACTAATCACAGCTGTTTTTTTTTAATTTATAGCCTCTGATCGTCACTTCGATTGCGTGGTGTTGATATTTTGCGCTAAAAAAATTAAATTAAATGTCAGGGAGTCTTTGAATGTAATCTTTGGGAGTGTTACAATTTCTTCAATATCTTTCTCGGTACTTTTTAACAGATAGTAGCATTACCAAGAGTGGAAGTAGTACGCAATATAATTATCCTTCCATGGGTTGGTAACATTTTTTTTATGGGATAGGCGAGCAAACGAGCAGATGGGTCACCTGATGGTAAGCGATAACCGCCGCCCATAAACACCCGTAACACCAGAGGAGTCACAAGTGCGTTGCCCGCCTTTTAAAAGGGTTTGTGTCTCCGGTAACCTCATTCACTCGGTGAAACACATCGAAAATAAGTTGCATGACCTCTGACAAGGGCAAAATCACTTGATTTTAAATCGCAACAAAAATAATTAACAGTCATTTTAATTAGCCAGGTCCTTTAGTCCACCTTTTATCTTAAACTTTAGCCAAGAATTTTCCTCCTCTTATCAAATATGACTTTTGCTGTGTTCCTTAATTTGTACCTATATGTAATAAATGGACAGATTGTCAGTGAAAAGTATTTTTATTTCATAATATAGGTACTTAGCTATTCCTAAATATTGTTGGCGTAACAGTATTTGTATTTTACTGATACAGTGCAAGAACTCCGATCAATTTGCACCAGACAGTGTGATGATAGCAATTGCATGCATTCACGATTGATTGGTGTCAATTGATTGGGCCTTCATCATCGAAATGCTTCGAACCACAGACGGCTTGACCTTTTGAGACGCTATAAGTTTATACCTTCCATAGAAGCATTTAGGTATATACATAATAAATATAAATATAATGAATAGAATTTCACACAGTTCGAAAACCTTGTGAACTTCAATCCTTACAATAACACTAAGTTCTTACTATTAAAATAATCGATACCAAACTCCTCTTGTATATGCCATTAAAACATTAATGATTAACCAATATACTATTGCAATTAAAAGTTCCTCCAATTAATTTTCATAAAAAAATTGTAGCTTTCCACCGCAATATCATGAAGGTCGATTTGATTACAGCAAACGATGGACAACGAAATAGGTACAAGACCCTCTTTCAAAAGAATCAACACAAGTGGGATGAATTGTATGCACCGCAGTTGATCGAGGTTAAATTAATAAAGAAACGAGTGAATGTTATTGCATCTTCTGCATTTCTATTAAACTGAATAATCTAGAATAAATTTGTGGTTAAGTGACTTATGGACTAGATAATGCAAGAAAGTTTCAAACCGTTTCGTTCTGTTATTAAACGAAAGCGTTGTGTAAAAAAATGCCTTATATAAGGACTCAGCCATAATCACTAGTGAGCAATAGTGACTATTCTTGCAAGGAGCTATTATCACTACGGTTTAGCTTCAAAAATTAAAATTTAGATTTAGCACGAATGGGCCTGCTCGAACGGAGTGATACCACCGCCTTACAGAAAACCGGCATGAAGTAACGCTTGCATTGTGTTTCGCCCAGTCAGTGAGGATACCGGAAGCCAAAACCCTTTTAAAAGGTGGGCAACGCACTTGTAACTCCTCTGGTGATACGGGTGTCCATGGGCGGCTGTAATCGCTTACTATCAGGTGATCTGTCTGCTCGTTTGCCCCCCTATCTAAAAAACTATATTAGAAATGTATACTGAAATAAGGAGATTGAATATAATCACGGTTTAAAGCAAGTAAATCGCACGCGTATCACTTCAGTAGTAGATCGTCTCATCAAACCCATTTGTCAAGTAATTTATCATCAAAAATGACAACAATAATGCTTTAGCAATTTATTAGCCATTCTTCTAGAGACAAAATATGAGTCCATTGTTATAACCGGAGATCATACATAATTATTAGCAAGTGTATCTATCGCAATCTGTTTGATAAAAGACCTCCACCCTATTAGTTAAGCTTAAATACGAAGTCAAAAAAAGAAAATGACAAAAACAACGACATGAATCAGAATAAATCTAGGCGTCAAACTTGGTCCTTATACATTTTATTTATTAGTCCTTCGGTCTGGAAAGCTAACTGCAACTTTTATGGAGCGTCGTCGTCACAAACGTAGGTTGTCGTCAATGTTGCCATAGACACGGGCAAGTAAACAAAAAACAGTATCTGTAACTTAATAAGGTTCTTTAAGTCTAACATATGTTGCGTTCAAGGTCAAGAATTACATTAACGGTAAAAATTAATTGAATCAGATAGAAAATGGTTAAGCATTAGCAAGGTTCTTATAAGTTATGACTTCGTTGTTTTATTGAATTACGAATGTTTTGATTGTTTCAGGTACAGTCATGGTTATTTTGTAAAAAAACTGCTAGGCCTAACCAGGCTTCGTTTAATAAAGTAAGTGTAACGTTAACGGTTATTAGATATATTTTTGTGGTCATTATTCTACATAATATTATTAATGAATTTTGGTCCTAGGAGCCGATTAACCTATCCAGAATATTTGCTATCGGTTTTTTTAAGCAGAGTTATAACATAAAACATTTCATTACTATAAAATAGTAACATTCATCATGAAACGGATCAAAAGTATTTGAGATTCACTTTTTGATTTATTAAGTAGTTCTTGAATGTTATCTAAATTTTGAAATATTACTTTTCTACCATTGCCGCAGCGAGATATTATTACATTAATTCATCCAATCAGTTCAAATGTTATTATTCAAGAAAAGAAGGAAAGATAATAGACAAACCATCCTAATTGTGGTAACGACTTTAATTGCTGCAAAACTGTTGTCCTGACAAATATTTATTTTTGTTGTCATATCATGTTAATTTTATATTAACTTGTTATTGTTAAGTCTTTAGGGATTTTTATCAGAAGAATAAATTAATTGCTTAATATCTTTCCTTATTTTCATCATGGCTTAATATTTTCTAGTTTATGTTTATACTATCTATTTATATATATACGAGTATATTTATACTAGTCTATATTTATACTATCATATTATATACCTACTACTATATGACCATCAGCGCTGCTCATAAGGACCACGGGCGGGCGTATCATAAAACCAGGACTTGGAGGAGAATGAATAAATATTAATGAACGGCAGACTAACTTTGGAGACGCGTCAAACACTACATGAACGATAGCAAGTTTAGCTAGTCCGACTTTCGCAAATTTAAGAGATAGATACAAGTTTTTCAATTTATCCTTTTGTCTAGCTTGCTTTAATAAAGTAGTAAATAAAGAACTTTTAAGGATCAAGAAGGTGTCCAGCAGTGGACTGTTATAGACTGATAATGATGATGGTGATGAAGGATCAAGGATATTTTAATTCTGTGCTAAAATAGTTAAGGACAGATTTAAATATATCTAGAGAACTGTAGGTCGCCAATTTGATGAAACCGATGGATAATGTTCCCAAAACTAGACCAAAGAGAAATTGATTTGGAGAAATTGTTAGCATACAGTGATAGCGCGGTGTCTTCGTTTCGTGCCTGCATGACATTAACTTGTTAGTGAATGAACAGATAATGTTCCAGCCGTTTTTAGGTTGCTTTCTAATAATGATTGTCCGGTAGACTCATTTATCTTCACGCTGAATGCGAAGGATTTCGCTAACTATGCTTCATCATTGACATATGGTTTATTCAAATCAGTACTTTATGTCTATCACACATGGTGTATTTTCTTTTAATTTGTGATTTGCTATGTAAAGAACTAGCCAATATTCCCACTTCAATAACAAGAAGGTCAAAGATGAAGCTTGTTATTAATCAAGGATTATTATTAAGCAGAAATAAAGAAAGCTTCATTAAATCCTATATTTACTTTAGTTATATATATAAGTAAAGTAAATATGGGATATAATGAAGCTTAATTCACGAATGTGAGTAAATTTAGATTTTTAGAATTTAGAGCCCTAAATCTAGATTTTTGGACTTGTGATAAAACCATCATAGAATTCAGTATGTGTTACATCCGCAGTGTTATTGCCGTCCTTGCTCGGATTTTTCCAAAAAAATACACCCTCCTCTAAAAAAACATCGTTTTCATTTTTTACTTATAATATGTTTTAAAAATATGTATATAGGTATGTAATATTTTGTATCATAATTGATTGATTTAAGTTACCTCGATGTACAGTAGCAGACATAGTATGCCACGACAAAATTTTATCGTTGCACTATGGTCTCTAGCCATTGTACCATTTAGACATATGAAACGACAAATTATGTCGCATGCAGCCTTTGAGGAAAGAATTGCGCACATACCAATATGAACTGTTACAGGAATTCGATGTTAATCTTTATTAACGGTCGCGGTGGCGTGATATTGATGTCTTTATTCAAAAACTTTTATCGGGCTTTGTTTTGTTACAATATCTATCTTAAGAAAAGTTAGGTATATAAAAGATGATACTGTCACCTTTAATATAGTAGTTGCTGACGCAATTAGAAACCTTTTGAAACCGGTTGATAATAAACTCGATATGTTTTATTATAATGAACCTGTTTAATGGGCAATAGGAAGTCAAATACAGGTGTATGGTTTAAATTGTAATTTCCATGGAAGATGGAGAGGACTACTATCCATTTTTTAACAAACTCTAATTACGCTAGAATTTATGTGTGTGAATGAAAAAAACTATATTATTACCGCCTAGACTATCTTATGATCAAATCAAGCTAAAATTGGCAATGCAACTGAACGGCCGAGAAGGCTGCAAAACCCGCTGGTGACTCGCCAAGCAGGTTCTAAGGTCCAAAAATAGCTCGAGCCACAGCCATTAACGGTGCGTACGCGCAACACAACACGTACATTTCTCCTTTCACTCACAGAGTAATTTGTACCTTAAATGATGATCGGTACAAATTATATTTCTGTGTTAAAAATATAAAACACGATGTGCGAAGAGAAAAAGTGAGTGTTTTATGTTTATTGCAGTTTTGATGTTCAGATAAAAGTACTTCTCTGAAGCTATTTTTAAGACTTAAAATGCCACACACTGTGTTATCACACTAAAATAAATTTAATTAATGAATAACAAAATAACATTAGAAATGAGGGTGTTGTACTTACAATGTCTGACATTCTTTTTGTATTCGGTTTTTAACGATCCCAGAAAGTCGGCACCTAGACACCAATTTTCGGTATTAATGCTTAATCATCTTATTTACTACATCAACATCATCATCACAATCAACAAAATAACATCAATAGAAAATTAAGTAATAACTTTTAGCCTCATTGCTGTAATAGAGCGAGAATGTATTGATTGAATTAGAGGTTAAGGCTATTAAAATAACTTTAAATACATATCTGATATCAACATCATCATCATCAGCCTATAATAGTCCACTGCTGGACGTAGGCCTCCCCCAATGTGCGCCATTTCACCCTGTCCTCGGCCTGTCGCATCCAGCTACTGCCGGCAGCCTTTCGCAAATCATCACTCCATCTTGCCGGAGGGCGTCCTACGCTACGTTTGCTGAGTCGCGGTCTCCACTCAAGAACACGTCTACCCCAGCGGTTGTCGGTTCTTCTACAGATATGGCCAGCCCACTGCCACTTCAGCTTGCTAATTCGTCGCTATGTCGACGAATCGCTCGCACGCTCCATAGCACGCTGAGCGACTTTAAAATGGTGGACTAGCCGTACTGTGAGTGTCCACGTCTCAGCACCGTAGGTCAATATCTGATATGAGACATTACTATTTTAGGGTGCAGTAATCCGTGTTAGTACACAATTTTTAATCTATTAAGCGTCTGTGTAATATTAACCAATAGTTAATACCTTACAGCCTGACATCGAAATACTACAACTGCCAATCCACGCTCACCACTAATAATCATTATTAAAAAAACGTTTTTGATGAATTCACATTATTTTTATTTATTTAATAATTCGATTCTCAAGAATAGATCACAGCTTATGCGCCAGTCTAGAAAGCGAACCTAAGACCTTATTTTGATCTAAAACCGTTTAGAACAGCAATAACATTTTCGATGTGTTAACGTTATATTCAGATTATGCAACGTTTTCTCGAAAGGCTGGTTGAGTAGGCGTAGTTAAGCCCACGTATAACTTTATAATTATGCACCTCATAACCAATTTATAGGAAAATTAAAACTTCTTGTATTTCGTGACAAGGCAAGGAATCATAAATTAGCACAATCGTGATTTACGCCGTACCAAAGGACCAGTTTCAATTTTTTTTTATTATCACAGCAAATTCAGCAAAGAAATTATCACGATGGTAGTCAATTGCCTACTTTTCATTGATTCCATAGACTTTTTTGACTGTGAAAAGAAACAGGAAAATCGTTGATATTTTGAATGATTTCGATGAATACCATAAGAAATAGCAATAAAGAACGGTGATGATTCCACTCTTGTGCAATTTTTCTCCGTAACGATCTGTTCAAATTTTTTAAACCTATAATTCTTTGGAGGTGACATTGAGGTTATAACGGTCGTGATGTCATGATTTGCTTAAGCCCGCTGAGCAAAACATACGTCACCATATTATTTACTTAATCGTTTTAGTATTCAGAATGTTTCATAGAATGATGAAAACCGCAAATTTAGTAAAGTATTTATTATTAACTCAGAGGTATGTATGTAGTATAAATTACCATTTGCTGTCAAGTAGGTTACAGCTCAGTTATTTCTCTTACAATCACCATTTACTAGCTAATGAATATTAAACAAGGTTACATCCTGGTATTGTATCAAACTACGACGCTAGATGTATCAAATTTTAAGGGTTTTTAGTGAGAAACGAAACTCTATTTGATTTATCTTCAGGACTTTAGGAAATCGTATGAGAGTTGATTATAGAGATTTCATTAAAAAAAAACAATGGATGCAAGGACCATTTTTACGGTATAGTTAATTTTGTAAATCGCAAAGCTATAAATCCCCATTTTGATTTAAAGAACCTGAAACACGTCACGCTGTATAAGGAAAATCTAGTTTGTATGTTCGTCATATTTGCGAAATTATTCAATCACTTAAACACAGCCTTGTTTGCCTAAGTTATTAGCGGGAATTACTCGGCGCCGGTCAGTCCGATCACCTGTCGATCATTATGGTATCTCCGGTTTATGTGACTTTTTACCACTTATCCATTGCTAATGCGCATATTTCTTTATTTCTGACTTTGTTTTACGAAATAACCCTTGTCTTGGAAATTATGCCATAAATGATACAAGGGTCTTAGTTCGTCGTGATTGGATTACGGTTGATCGCCAGTTCGCCTGATGTTATGCGACACTGTGACCGACGATGAAGCGCGCTTGCCTAGAAGAAACCAATTTACTTGTGATATTAAGACACTCAGATTATGTCAATGGGGGAAACCCACTCGGGAAGCGCATTCCATATTTCGGCGGTACGCATGATAAAATGCACTTAAAGCGTTTTGTTCGGGTATCTTTTTAATAGTCAGTGTCTACTCGCGAGGACTTATTAATAGCTGCTTGTTTTCTTATTGTATAAATTCAAATATGTTAGTTACTAGCTGTTGGTCCTCCATGATCAAATAAATAAATAAATATTCGGAATGTCCACCATGAATCGATGTCACTTTTTTGTGCTTCTTAATTTCAAAGATTACGTTTCTTATAATATATCCTGTCTCTGGCAGCCGATGTAATACCTAATCATAAATGGAAATTCGACCCCTAAGATAAATTAATGTAGATGATTATGAGAACTTTCAACGACCACAAAAATTGTACTGTGTAGAAGAACTGAGAAAAACTGTGCTGTATATAAGAATTAAAAGGATTGAAAAAAAATTGTATTCATACATAACATCTATCTACACATTATTCTCCTTCAAAGCTTTTAGAGGTTAATTACTTAAAACGACTTACAAAAGCTCATCAAGTCTCTAGGGGGCCCACAAAATAGGTCACCCTTGCCTGCAGTACGATCGATATCAAAAACGGTTACCATCTTTTTGTGTAATGTGAGATTTTTGTGCAAGTATTGGTTTAGACGACTCTTGATCAATTAGAACGTGTGATGAAACCGAATAAATGTATATCTTGGATTTGGGGTTTTTTGTATAGTAATACGATTGAAAACAAGCATACGGGCAGCCTGATGGTAAACGACAATGGCAGCCTCTAGCAATACCAGTGACATATCTATCTTGAAACCTCAGTTGTTAAGCTTCCCGTTCTCATTTGTTATTTACAAAAGCTTAGCTTAGTTGGGATGGGTTTCTTGAACGATGACTGAAGGAAAGTGGGCAATAACGGCCCTCTTGTGGGCACTGGGGGCTCAGAGAAAATAAGGGGTGATGAACAGGTTTAAGATATGGTACAGTTAAAATATTTGGAGGGCGCAAAAAAGTGATTGATTGCGGTAAACAAAATATAGATGAGATCCTCTGCTATAGTGTTTATACAATCACACAATATAGTAAAATTTATATGCTTAAAAAAATTACATGAGTTGAGTACTCTATAGATATATTATTAACGCTTACAGTATATTGCCTTGAGATGTATTAGTATTAGTTTTTGTCACGACAGCCATACAACTACAAAATCCGAACCGGGGAAAGATTGCATGAATAATGATTAACAATCGCTCGCGCCACCAACGCAAATATGTGGACAATCTTAAACTTTGTATTTTTGCACACTTTACCGTAGTATGCAAATTATAAATTTCAATACGGATATAAATAATTTAAGTACTCAAGTATTTAACAAAGCGTTTAGCAGGTCAAGAGGAAGCGTTTATATTTCCGTGTCTAGAATTCAAAACTACCCATGATATTTTTTTTTATCATAATAATTGTGTTGATAAGGAAATCGGATATCTTCTATATCTAGTACTAACTGATCTGATCCTGAACATTAATTCTTCTCGAAGGGAGTGCTAAGCTAGCTCTAAATGAAATAGGCTTTGTTATAAATGATCACATCTACGATAATGAAGTTGCAAGCGGAAGCTAATACTTAATAATACTTTGGCAGTTTAATGAAATTGCTCCAGTAAATCTGCCGGAACTTTACCTTCCTCACCTTCGTATAATGCCAGAATGAGTGTAATGGTACTTTTTGTTCCATATCAGTCGCGGGAGTTCACAGGAGAAGCCAAAAATGGCAGCTTATAAATTTTATGATGAATTAATGTCGGTCTGAAATCACACACCAAATAAAGACGCGGAAATCAGAACCGTCTAAATTGAATCAACATCGAACCAAAACTGCCTCTACTCAATTAATATTCCCTCGCACTAGAAGAGCTATACTCGGACCAAACTCTTATATAAAGATTATGAAACCATTTAGAGATTCTTACGATTCTTGTCATGCCACCTATGCATCGATATCGGTGGGTGTCAGGGTTGTCTTCTTAACCGTATTATTAACGAGATAAAACGAAAAGAATATAATATTTCTGTTGTTTATGTAAATACCGTCCTGCTAGTAGAACTGGCCTCTCAAAAGCCATTCCAGGCACACTCAAGATCTTTATGGTGCCATAGGTTAGAACACAAGTTTTAATCATATTTTAATCTTGCAGATAAATAATAATAATAATAAATTCGCAGATAAAGAAATAGTAGAATATTTAGGTATTGGGTGAACTGTTTTACCAATGTTCTTTAATAATAATTTTATCCTCTCAATATGACTATGATATTCACATTAATTCATATTTTAAAGTAAGTTTTGATCTCGAAGCAAACCGCGCTTCAGAATAGTGGGTCAGCCCTAGCCATTAGGTAGTATGTATTCAGGCTGCGTCTAGTTACTCGTGTTACATAAGAGTAGCAGTAATTATGTCACGCAGGGACCTTCAGTATAGAGCCATGAACATGTACTTATATAAGGGACCTGCGTCACGTATGTACTTACGAGTAATGTAAATTAATTTGAGATACATGATTATTAATCCAGAGCAGCCAAAAAATCTGCTCGTAGACACCAGAGAGGTTGACGATAAAGAAGTGACAATTCTCATAACAGTAAAATTAGAGGATCATTACATCTTGTGGTCCTCAGAGCCGGAGCATCCCAGTTAATTTATGTATGTTTTCCCGTAAATTAGTTTATGTTATGGATGATTTTGACCGTACTTTTATTTACCTAATTTTGTATACTTCTGACATGGTCCCACATAAATGAGCTACCTAATGTCTAACCATCGGTCCTAAAAAATAATTGTGATATCTCAAGCGACTCCGCCGATTGTTTAAAATACATCTTTTCTCTCAAAATAAAATAGGATTTGTTCGTTGTCAGTATTGTATGCACCACTATTATAGCATAGTGTTAATATTGGATAATGGATAGATCGTATATTTTTACGGCGAAACAACGTACAACAAACAGGTTTTCGGTTTCCGGTATCAGGTTTAAGATTACAGGTATGAAGTGATGATGTCACAAAACTATTTTGGGAAACAGAATAATGTTTCTGGACAAATGGAAAGACTTTGGTGGAAGCTTATCCTGTGCCCTTAGTAAATTGGCGATATTTGGTAGGTGTACTGCAAATAGTGTTTAGCAAGCAAAGATCAACTTAAGTGTGTCGTGTTATTTGGCGCGAAGTAGAACAAACTAAATTATTTTACAGAAGTCCGAGTTATATAACAGTAGTCATTATTAATAATTATTAATATTTTACGAGACCTGATCAAGTAGATAATGTATAGTGACAGTGAGGAAAATATGTATGTACCTACTGGCATAATATTTTCATACTGGGAGTACTCATTCAAAGATGTTTTATACGTTGAAGTCTGATTTTGAAGTTGCTTGTAGTGAATAGGTTACTTTCATGATTGACATTGGGTCCACATGCACGAAATATCTTATCATACGTCCGCTAAGCAGTGGATCTCTTGGCATGTCAGATTCAATCATTATAATCTGGCTGTCTTCAAGTTGATTGAATAGGTTTTGCTGTCATAAGCGTGCTCCATTCAAACTGCACTACTGTTTATCCACAAACGAAGCAGCGGCGCTATTTTCTAATTTGTGGTAGCGGCTAAAATCAAGCCCACTGGTATAATAAAGTCGTTTCTTTAAGTTGTATTGTTGGCATTATGACATTATGTCTATGCGGATTCCTAAAACTCATTCTAGACCGCATGAATCTATAAAACTGATTCACTTGTTACATGTCATAATAATTGCAGACATATCACACTAATTACCCGTCGAGTGCACTTTGTCGTATGCTGTAATGATACCTACTGAACTAAATCATACGTTCATAATATTTTTATCAACAGCTTCATCAAGAATCCGCCATGATGATGGCGATTACGTAAAAGATTTAATACGATTACGTAAGAGATTTAATAGATAGACGAGAAGCTCTGAAAAAATATATTTGATACTGTCATTTCATTGCCAAACAAAAGGTCTTACTCCTGTAAACACAAATTCGGACATACACAACAACCCAGATCCAGATGGATCGGGCGTTTATATAATCACGGGGTGCAGAAATCTACCGCTCACCCACTACGCCATACCCGTCGTCATTAATTCATTACCAGGATACATTTCACACAAACTGTACAATTGAACATATTACCATATACAAAGCCTCGATCTTCAATACGCATACCAAACAAGCACATGACCTTATTGTTACAAGTTTACATACATTGGCACAAATACTATTGTAACCGAGAAATCTTAAACAAATACCCTCATACTAATTTTACGTTATTACTTACAACGGTCTAGATATTAAACTGTTTGGACTTCTTCGCTCAAGTTTGAAATTACCTGTGCTAGAAAGAGATGGAGGGTCAGTGGATAACATAACAAATGTTTATAGGTGAGGGGGATAATTATTAACATTCATTAAGCATGTGGGTAGGAGCACGTATGTTGTGCCAACAAGCTGTGCATTGCAATGACCATTTAATTGCACATACATTGACATCATGCTAATTATTCTTCTGTTTTGTTGGTGCTTTGCCTCGTCAAAGTCTAGGCATAATTTTCAACTAATAAATTTTTCTTTTCAAATTTTTAAATACTATACGTCTATGGTATGCTGTATGTATGCAAAAATGTATTATGTATGTTTGCAAAACAAACAGCTTACCATCGATAGGCATCCCATCAGCGCATATGACATGCAATGCCTTGAGTAAACTACTCATACAAGTAAAAGATATATATATTTTTTTTATTATATTAATTTCTTTAAAATTTAATTAAATTGTGTATCACCAACACATCTATTATATGCAGAGAGTCAAATTTATATACATCTAAAGTTTGCCGGTATGTTTAAGGATGCTTTGTATATTAACAGGGCGCTAATGAGGCAGTTTCTACAAAACAGCACAGTGACAAAAATCTTACAGTCCATTAATTACAATCATTGCACAAAATGTAAACTTTTTTTTTACTTTTCTTAAATCTAAATCTTCAAAACACTGTTCATAAGATGAAATTAAGAGGAACTCTTAATACGCACGGTAAATAACTATAAATATGTTAACTACCAAGTATAAAACACCATATAATTTCGGTTGCTGAATTTAAATATTGTTTACATTTTGAGCAGTTTTGATTGACTAATGAATTTCATCATAACAGAGGATTAACGAAAGGAAAAAGAGGACGGACTAAAAGGATATCAACCCCAGAGTGAGAGGGATTACGCTATGGTCTGCCACAATAACTTACTGCGAGTTGGTAAAAGAATAAATAGGTAATATATTGACCTTAATAGGAAAGTTTTTGACAATGACAAGGGTACTCGCAATGATATATTAATGTGGACAGCAAAAACAATCTGAACACATGGGATTCTGTATTTCTTGCCCAAGAAGAAAAAGGTGTCTGCGTATGAAGTTTTATTTATTTAAACCATGGACTTGGCGTTCTCATGGCAATGCCTTTAGACACTAAGGCCCACTTGCACCAACTTTTAAATATGTTTAAATTGTATTTAAACTCAAATTTACTATGAAATATTGTATTTAAATAGAATTTAAGTACATTTAAGAAGTTGGTGCAAGTGGCCCTAAGACTGCTTAGTAAAAATCATTAAATAAATTAGGATTTTGAGTCTTTATTTTCCTTGATGTTATTATCATTGCACATATAGACCAGCCAATAGCTAAACAATATACTCAGATTCTAAGTACAAAATTAAGCGAGGCCTTTTGTGGAAATTGTTTGAAAACACAACTTTACCGTTAGCCACGCGTGACAACGCACCTGTTCAAATTGCCTTTGTGTGGTACAAATGATATGGTAACAAAGTAAAACGACCATTACAACACGCTGCAACAAAGAAGTTATATTCGAGTTTTTTTGGTATGCAAGGCTTTAGCACTGACTTGGGTTGATACAACAATACACTAGTTTTGTAGTTAAGACCTAAGGCACTACGTCAGTACTTTATATATTTTCCGTACATAAGGACCAATTTATAATATTTAGATAAAGAATTAAAACTTTTTTTTTTCGTTTAAAATATTATCTGTCTGTCTTTTGCAGCCTGGCAGTTAGTTAAAAACTTAAGATTAGCTTATCCTAAATCAGTTAAAAATCGGTTAACCATAATGTTTGTACACGAGAAAGTGGCGCCTACGCAGCCCGCGGCGTTTTGATTTGAAATCAAATGACGTACGAGTACATATAGATATATTGCGAGTAGGCGCACTTCTTTCGATTAGTTTTTGATAGAAGTAATTTAGAAAATTCAATACTATGAGCTGCTAGATGGCTGACCGACTTGGATCGGCTATTAAGCCAAGGTTGTGGTCGTTGTGGATTCAATCCTCGCACGGATCAAAAATATATTTAAGTACCTATATGATCCTACAGTTAGTAGTTGTGTTTGTATTTCAGATTTTATGTGTGGCAGCGAACTCACATCGCATGTTTCAGGAAACATTTTAAGAAAATATTTAAAAAATTGACTCGAAATTCCGACATTTAGGGCAACTTGCACCCACTTATAAATGTATTTAAATTTTATTTAAACACAAATTAACAGTGAAAAATTGTGTTTAAATACAATTAAAAAACTTTACAGAAGTTGGTGTAAATTGGTTACAGCTTTGTACCTAAATATGTTTATTTTATTTAGATACGAAAGCCTAGACAATAGACTGAATCTTCTAAGAGACAACCCTTCTATGATATTTTCCTCATCTCTTGAATGCTGCGCAAAAAGAATATACTGTCATAAACAATATTAATCTGTGATAGAAAAAAGGTGAACTAACAGGTTTCATTAAAGTGGTTTACCCATGCGATTTTAATATATGTACCTACTACATGATGTAGATATCAAGGTTTCTTCAACGGTTCCTCGGCCAAAGGCCCCTGTAGCCATGTTATACAACCAGTTACAAATTGATGAAACTGTTGACTTACACAGTGCAGTCATGATGTTATTGACCTAGGATTTTCAGTGAAACATGCTATATATCATATTATCATGTAGAAATTGTCTTTTTGTGAGAATTTGACGTGGGAGAGCCATGCTTCGGCACGAATGGGCCGGCTCGACCGGAGTGATACCACGGCCTCACAGAAAACCGGCGTGAAACAACGCTTGCGTTGTGTTTCGCCGAGTGAGTTGAGGTTACCGGAGGCCCAAACCCTTTTAAAGGCGGGCAACGCACTTGCGACTCCTCTGGTGTTGCGGGTGTCCATGGGCGGCGGTTATCGCTTACCATCAGGTGATCCGCTTGCTCGTTTGCCCCCCTATCCCATAAAAAAAAAATCCATCATTATCCCATTCTGTTGTAAAAATACCTATGTCATTAGAGTATAGATTGGATAATGATTAATAAATGAAAACTAGCTTGAATATGGTGTCGTTTGCATCCCAAAAGACTGAAACAAAAGGTCAAGACTTCTTTTGTAATTTTTTTTTCTTGTAATAGAACCGCATCTCGATACCTAACAATACCTTCAAGGGTCAGAAAGGGATTTCTTAAAACATTGTGTACCTAAAGAGTTGATGACAATATTTGATGTGGGTACTTATACCTAGTTACACTTATACTACACTATGGCGTTTAATCCTCACTCTCCTTCACTACATATTATAAAACAAAGTCGCTACCCGCTGTCTGACCCTATGTATGCTTAGATCTTTAAAACTACGCAACGGATTTTGATGCGGTTTTTTTTAATAGATAGATTGATTCAAGAGGAAGGTTTTAAGCTATTTAACATCACGCTACGACTCTTAGGGACGGGGCAGCGCGGGTGAAACCGTGGGCAGGTCGCTAGTATAAAATAAAATGAACACAAAAATAAAACGCATTACACGATAACATACCAAGCACGATTTTATTACAAATTCTTTGAAATCGTGTCTTATTAATTTATTAAGAGATGGAAAATATTTATTTAGTCAGCGTGAGCATACAAAAATATCCATTGACTATTTTTGGTACTTACCTACATAATATCTCTATATTTTAAGCTTATATTTTCAAACTGTTTTTTTTTATTAATTTTAAAACAATTCTTCAATAGCTTCTTATTACAAGGTGCCTTGTTCCAGTACCCCGAAACTAATATAAATAAAATCGACCTATTTTTCTTTAGTCCAGGGGTGGCCAAACTTTTCAGCAGCAATGCCAAATTTCGAAATAAGGAAAATTTTTAAGCAAGTGATACTGATGTTTATAACATTAGCCAGTTCCCCATTTCCGATGCCGTTGCAAATTTACACCCGGCGGTCCGTATGTTTGCCACCCCTGCCAGAGTTCTTGGTGTTCAAAAAAAAAATTCTGTCTATTATTTTATTCAGAAAAATTACAGACACGGGGTTTGTGAGGACAGCTTTAAGTATTTTTTTTATATTTGCATTTTTTATTTAAAGTTTAAAAAATTCAGACTAATTTTACCTATGTAACGAATTTTTTATGTAACTTTGTTGTATGAACCGACAAATAATATGATCACTAATAATTGTACATAACCATTTGTTAAACATGGAATTGCATCCAAGTCTCAGCGCATCGTAACATCTAAAGAATGCGCATTATATTAGTAATTCAATAATTAATGAATTATGCATTATTCTCTAAAAAATCCGCTTATGGAGCAAAAGTAATAAACTTCACGCCCCGTCTGAACTTGACCGACTTACTTTACTGAGGTAATTCCATTACTACTGGATAACCTTAAAAACCGTATCATAAATATGATTGTATAAATTATGTATGATCCATGACATCACCCATTAAATAAAGGCATGTCTTTCTATTTGGCTTCTGAAATAACAAACACATATTTTATTGTAGTCTTTCCTGAAAGCTTTTTAGAATACCATACCTCAAAAATAAAGATATTGACAATACTCTAAAACTGCCTCTTAGGTCAGTGGTCACAATCGCAACTGGTTCGATTCCTAGGTAGATCAAGGTGTCACTGGGTCTTACCTATATGGGTGAATTTACATTAGCAACTCGAATTTGACAATAGGAATAGCTACTGATACTTTTTTTTTTTAAAGCTTACTAGCAATGCGGGTCCCACATTACTAGTATTCTTGTTAACCCCTCGTGCTAAGCTAGATTGCTTGTGTTACGAGTGGGTTCACGTCGGTAGTGCAATGGGTGGGGTTCGAACCGGCAACCACATGATCGCAAGTCCGACGCCCTAGCCATTAGGCTACCGCCGCTTAACTTCCTTCGATCTTTAGATTTAATTGAGAAAAAATCTCAAAAGCGTCTTTGGGACATTTCTGATACTGAAAATTATATTTAAACTACCTTCTACCCGCTACTACGTCTGCGTAGATTTCAGACTTGGGTCCGACCTGGATAAAAATATATTCCATACTATGTGTAACTATCTCTGTGTCAAATTATATTCAGATCCGTTCAGCCGTTCTGGCGTGAAATAGTAACAAACATCCTCACAAACTTTCACGTTTTAAATACCTAATAGCAGTGGTCGCTCGGTGCTCGAATAACAACAATTTACTCAAAATTTTCATAAATGTTAACCATAAACAACATGTGTGCCGTGGGTGTCAGTGTGTCAAACACATGGTGGTGTGTGTAATATTTTATTTTACTCTTATGTAGGTATTTCATAATCATTATAATTAAAAAATTAGCATTCCGCACTTCTCCTCCACATAAACTTTAACTATTACAATCTCATTGCTTAGCGTATTAATATAATAATTAGTAGGATAATTTTGTGAAGAATCAGATACCCTTCAGATCTTTGACCTATTAACCTCGGCTGCTAAAGGAGTTAGTTTCTTTGCATCAGTGAGCAAATTGAAAGAGCCTTGACCATTCGCGAACAGAAGCCACTATTCACATGATAGTGTTGCAACAAACAGTTACTTACTGTAATTTGCGCAAAACATCGCGAATTCGTTTGTGCAATCCATACTTCTACAAACCATGATTGTTACACTTAAATTTTTGTTGAAATTGTTGTGTGAAGATTTTGTCAGCGGTGTGTCTCGGTAATAGCTATCCTGATCCATCGATCTGCACTTACCGCGGTTAGTCTGTGGATAGGTTCGTCACCTATACATAATCAACACATTAATCTGTCCCACTGCTGGGCACGGGTCTCCGCTCGGAATAAGAGAGATTAGGCTATAGTCCACCACTTGGCCTCATGCGAGTTGGAGGACTGTCACTGTCGAGAAAATCTCTCAGGCATGCAGGTTTCCTCACGATGTTTTCCGTGCGTGATATTATACGCACATGACTTCGAAAGTTCAGAGGTGCGTGCGAGCCTTATTGGATTTGAACTCAACACTAGGTTATCACTCCTATTCGGTTGATAAGTATCATTATGTGACCATTTAACTACTAACCCCCAGCTGTGCTTAATGTTCATATTATCTAAAAGGAGCAAATGCTATCTTAATGTAAGTCTCTCTCCTCGGTCACGAGAACAACTCACTTACATAGATAAGATGGGCCACTGACCGTAAACCAGTAAATAACCACTGATTAGGTGTCAGACTTATATGGATGCCGAAAGTAAAAATAAAAATGCAAACATTTTATAAACAGTGTTTTCTTAGAATCCAGAGTGCTAATAGGGTAATTAGATGATAAATTATATTTTTTTCTGTAAATAGACCTTTTAAAGACACTTACAATTTCAACAAATCAATGTTTTACATTTTTTTTATTAGATTTCCTGGCTGACGACCTCTGAGAAGAAATGCTGAAACAAACTCAGAGAATCATGGTCTCTTTTAAAGTCCAGACAGTAGTAGTAGTATTATAAGATACTAGCTTCTGCCCGCGACTTCGTACTCGTAGCGTGATAATATATAGCCTATAGCCTTTCTCAATAAATGAGCTATCTAACACTGAAAGAATTTTTCTAATCGGACCAGTAGTTCCTGAGATTAGCGCATTCAAGCAAACAAACAAACAAACTCTTCAGTTTTATATATTAAGTATATAGATAATGTGTGTTACGATGTAGGGCAATATCTGAACAGGCCTTTTGAAGAAACAGCCATAGCAGCCTTGAGTTGACTTCTCCTATTTCTACCCGTCACTCATTAACTTTTCCTGCTACGCTAGAGATCCTGGGTTTGATTCCCAGGTAAAGCTGCGTTATTGGGCTTTATTATGAAATTCTTAATAGCAACTCAGAAGTTTGGATCTGTGTCCGGTTACTGGTAATAATGAAATTTTATATATTTGCGTGGTTGTCTAAATAGTTATACCGTGAATTTTACCGTGTGAGAGTGAGTGAAGATACTAGAGGCCCACACTCTTTTAAAAGGCTGTCATCGCTACAGCAACTTACTACTGCATTCCTTTGGTAAATTGCGGGTGTCTGTCCTTTGCCTCCGCGTATTCCATAAAAAAAACAACTAATTTTGGAAATACATTTTTGATCCAATCCATTAATCAAAAACTTTCCTACCAAAAAAAAAATACTTTACCTATGTAGGTAAGGCAGTTAAGGTTTTGAATATACTTATTTATGTGACAATATCCTTAGGTATCTACATGAGAATCAAAACACAAAGAGTGATTTAGTTGTTGAAGTCATCCTGTCAAAATTGCGTAGAGTCAATTGAAGGGAATTGGTAATGGGACCTGCATGCGATGAACTGACTTGCACTTGGTACTTTATGTACACATACGACCATTATACGTGTACACTTGAAGTGTAAAAATACATACTATCAGAAAGAAGAAAGAAAGAAAGAAAAAACGTTTATTTGCCATAGACAAGACACACTAGGTATAGTTCCTCCCTTAAAATAAAAACATACAAATGAAAATGAAAAGTAAATACTTAAATTAAAAAAAAAAAAAAACGGAACTTAAAATTGCCTGAGTTCTAACGTTAGGTGTGTGTCCCGCTGCAGCAAATAGGTGTCCAGCTCAGCATGTGCCAGACTCACATCTGGCGCTGGTATTCTGCTGGATCCCTGTTGTGGTATGTTTGTTTGATGTGTAATTATGTGTGTTACAATAACTACGATGTTTGGTATGCACAGATTACAAATCAGACATTAAATAAGTGTAAATAATATACCTATAGATAAATATATAGAGAAGTTGGGTACATGGTGATTACTAATTACCTAAAATAATATAATAATAACAATTAATTAAATTGATTACAGATTTCGTAGGTAGATATGCATAAAGTTCACAGATAAAAAATAAATAAAATAATAATAATAAAAAAACTAAATATAAGCGGATCCGCAGTAGGATGCAGCTAGCGGCACAATATGAATGTGTACGTGACATCAGTTTTATTTTTATATAATGGACACGTTGGTAATCGTCATACCCAGTTTTTGTTGTGCGTCAATAAGGTATTCCCTAAGTCGTTTTCTAAAATAGCTTAACGTCTGGAGGTTTCGTATTGGAGGTGGAATATTGTTCCAACATTTAGATGCCGCGTACCGGAAACTGCCCCTAAAAGCTGACGTCCTATGCGGTTCGATAGATAATTGCTGAGAGCACAATCTACTTGAACACTCCCTCCTACTCGTAACCCAAGATAATTTGTTGTAGAGATATGTAGGCTGGTTGAATTTAATGATACCGAAAAGTAGACACGCCATATGTAACTTACGGCGGGATTTCATTTTAAGAATCGAGTGTTTATTTAAAAATGGTGTGATGTGGCTCCTTGGTGGAATGGAAAAGCAGAATCGAGCGCAGGCATTTTGAACTCTCTGGATTAATCGGTCAGTTCTTGCCAGTAGTCGAGGGCCACAAACCGTGTCTGCGTAATTAAGTCTAGACAGCACCAATGACTCAACCAGCCTTATACGCAACGCTTCTGATAGGTATGGTCTCATTTTATAGAGAATTTTAAGCCGGTAAAAACTACTACGCACTGACTCAGCTACATGTCCTTCATGTCACGCTATCACGCTTTTATTCCCCGAAGGATTGCAGCCTGTCACGGTTGTGGCGCATGTCACGGATCCCAAGACCGTGGCTATAGGGCAGGAGAAGGCAAGTACGGTTTTTGTCGGTACGAGTCCGACATGCAACGTACGCCCCCCACAGGTGGCGGACGTTCCATAAGGATTTTCCGTACTGGAAAAAAGGGGATGTAGGATCTTAAGAGATACATATCTAAGCTTTTCGATTTTGCGAAGTGAATACATCTTTACGCTTGTGACTGTACTTACATGGTCGGATTGCATGCAGGCTAATCTTTCGTTTATTTGCTTTTATTAGTTGCGAGCCCCAGTGCTACACGTATTGAAATGGCTGGACCGATTTTGACGACTTTCACTGGCAGATAGCTGATTTAACAAGGAGTAACTTAGGCTATCTTTTTTTTATTTTTTCTGTAAATTCTATGCGGACGAAGTCGCAGGTAACAGCTAGTGACTTTATAAAAAAGTTAACGATAGAGCCGAACAACAAAACCAAAATTCAAATCAGTTCGAAAATATAGAAGATATACCTATATACATTTTATGCTAGATAGTGAGCGTAGCAGGTTGTGACGTCACATCATGCATACCCAATTATTACCATTATTACCACACTACCCACTATGATCTTTTTTCTAAAGATGATCTTGTTTCAAAATCCCCTCTTAGTTACCTTACTATGAAGGTATTTATAATAAGCAAGCATAAAAAAAATCACTAAAATGGCGACGAAGGTTTCACTCCTTTTTGTTAAGGTTTACCTCCTTTCTTTGTTTCGGTGTAAGTTACATACACATTAAATAAGTAGTATGTAGTACTTATCCTTGCATACGCCGCAATGGTCACGTACCGTACAGAGAACTCACATTTGGGCAAGTTTAATTAACGTCCATTATAGAGTTTCCGACTATATCAACTTCAGAACTTGTTTATTTTAAATCTTAAGTCATCAGTATTTTTATTTATATAAGTAGTGTCATTTTGCACTATAGTGCTAATTCTAGTTTTGCTTCAATTGCTCCGATCAATTTTATTTTATGAGTGTCTTATCTATCTTGCTTTTGCTTTACGTGGGAGAGCCATGCTTCGGCACGAATGGGCCGGCTCGACCGGAGTGATACCATGGCCTCACAGAAAACCGGCGTGAAACAACGCTTGCGTTGTGTTTCGCCGAGTGAATTAGGTTACCGGAGGCTCAAACCCTTTTAAAAGGCGGGCAACGCACTCGTGACTCCTCTGATGTGGCGGGTGTCCATGGGCGGCGGTTATCGCTTACCGTCAGGTGATCAGTCTGCTCGATTGCTCCCTTATCCCATAAAAAAAAAGAAAATACATATTTAAAGCCAGGTAGATTAGACTGAAACCGACTAAATTACCACTCAATCAGATGTTATTCACAATATTTACTAAGCTAAACTTCTTAAACACTTGACATTTATATATTTTTTTACACTCTTTCCTTAACATGATCAAACAGAAGATAAAAATTTGATAAATCGAGAACTGTCTCTATCTTCTCAAAAGTCTTCATTTAAACCAGCCCGCAAATTTAATATAACATCAACATAAACTCACTATTTTTTGTTTTCTTTGTTCCAGGTATGTGGATCTAGAAATATGTACCTCCATATTTACTTTGTAAGGTGGGTCAATTAAATATATGTGAATAATATTATATTACAGTTTTTCAGTTGAAGCCTTTATTTTCTTTATATCTAGCTAAAACAGGGGAATTTGATAAAAAGTACTTAGTGAGGCTACTTAACACTGTTAGTACTTAACTGACTTATCGGTTTTAATAACATAAACTTGCTTATAAATTTCAATAGAACAAAGGTTTAAATTTTGTGACGGACATAATATGTATTTATAACCATCATAAATTGATCATGCCATACAAATTATACAGATATAGTAAATCTTTTCACGGTCAAACAACTATAATGGAATGAAATTGTTAACTATTAGCTTCAATTTTTTAGAAAAAATAAATCGTAGCATAATATTTTTTATAACTTTGGATAGATGCCATTTTTATATTTTAATTTCACCACACCGGGAAACGCAGGTCACGCGAGCGACCTGGTGAATGTCGCTAGGATTCGTTGTATGCCGGCGGCATATAACCGGTCCTAGTGGAACTCTTTGGAGGATATCTTCGTTCAGCATTGCACATCTTAAGGCTAAATATTAAAACTAAATCAAATGAAGATTTTTTTTACTCAAATGAGTTCTATGAGATTGAGTTTTCTTTTATTGATTATTAGGGTTATCGTTGTCATGTAGCATGTTAAATGTTATGTGAAAATAAACCATTTTTGTAATCAGTGACAATGGCGAATGAAACGCCACTTCACCTTTTTGAGGAATACTTACGGATCGTTATTACACTAACGTAGTGTTCACCTATAAAAACACAACTTAGGCCTGGATGAAATAATGGAGCTCACCCCTAAGAAAATCCTGTAGTTCAAAGTAGCTGCAGGATTTTGCAGTGAACCCAAACTCAAGTGGCGATCACAATAGACCAACTGCGGTCGCAATGATATTATAACCGAAAGCAACTAATAATAATGAAAAAAAAAAGTTACAATATTATATTAATACATGTATCTATTTATCATCATCAGTATAGTACATAAAATAATATAATATTTAATAATATGTTATTTATGTACTTATCCTTCAATGCGCAGTGATGGTACATAAGGCGGACTAGTAACAATAGACAACAATGTACCGACCGGTCGTCTACAAAAAAAACTTAAGTAAGTAGGTGAAACTTTGGTTTCTAACATTAACTTTCTCTATTGTTACTTAAAAACGTCATTTGTTGTTATGTTAATTAGTTTACCGGTTTTACCATTTCGGAGAACATTACTGGCGCGTAAGAACGGAACATTGGTCAAATATGAAAAAACAGAAGGAAACTTGAGTTTATTTCCTTTTGTATTTCTAGCTATTATTTCTCATAAATCAGTCGATGTAGATATTTAAGATTAAGATGATCTAGCCAAGTAAGATGGAAAAAAATAGATGAGGAAAGGTTAAGATCGTTCTTAGTGGCATGCTTATGAAAAGACCTACATCCATGAGATGACAGCAATTTGAACAAGGAGATTGAGATACATAACCTAAATACCGTTACTCTGGCAAAACGTATTCAAACGATAAACCATGTGATTTATATAGGTCACACCAGTCAATGTGCTGTCCGATACACCCTGCCATAATTCCCAGGTGGGATTCTAACAGAATTACCACAAGCCTAGAAATGGAATTTAATAACAGATCTGATCAAAGAAACCCATTGCACTTCATAACCCAATCAGGCGACCCTTTGTCTGTGACATTACTATCATCCACTCATAATTTAACAAGTATTCATACACATAGTAAAACGGTATAACTGTCTATGAATAGAGTCATTATGTATCATTATTATGTATTAGATCTTCAAACTCAATGAGCTGCGTCTGCGTCATGCCTTTATGTCTGTCAGTGAGTGGATTGTTTCAAGTTTTGTGATATATTTGTGATGATATACGCAAATGACCTGGCTGAATGCTTTTGTAGATAAAAATCACGGTTTTAGTAGATGATACTGGAAAATATATAAATAATTGACCTTTGAACATGAAAATTGTGGTATTGAGTAATTTTAAAATAAGTATATGTAATGATAGTTTAAAATTAATGGAGAAACGGATTTCACTACTTTGTGGATTCAAATGTTCTTATTTGAACTTTTATTTCTCAGTTTAAACCTCCGGAGCTTTTATATCATAAACTGAAATATTATAAACACATTCAAGTAACATGGATTAGAGTCAAGTAGAGTACCTACCTACAAAGACAAAATTTCAAATAACCACACAGTATCAACGTCCATCTGTCGCCGTAGATCTTCGTCTTCTTATTACTTTGTCTTTGTTATTATTCTAAAAAGCTGCCTTACATGCTCATTGAGCAAATAAACTGCTATCTATTCATAATTGGTAACTACTACTACTATTATATTGTTCATAAATGTTTCCTGTTTGTGAGCTTCTTGCTCTGAAGCAATGACGTTAGAACTCAGCTCCATCAACATATTAACTGTCCTTTTGCCGAGTCTCATAATTATGCGACTTTGGCTCTGTGGGGTGTGGTAGTCTTCACACATCTTTAAGAATATCAAATGATTATTTATTATGATAATTAACATATTTAAAATCTATTATTCATGTTAGTATACAATACAGGGCTTTCTTAAGCCCTGTCTGACCCATGAAGGTATCGGAATCCGGTTCTTTTTACATAATCATTATCACTTTAAAAAAAATCTCTATTATTTTTTAAACGCGGAACTGAAATGGCATTTTGCGGTTGGCGCTCTTTGGGGGAGGCCTACGTTCAGCAGTGGACGGCAATAGGCTGATATGATGAGCACGTCTATAGCAAACTTTAAACGTTATCAATATGTTTACTTTCATGAATTTGGATACCTATATTCCCCTTTTGGACCGGACAGGGATTTTGTAACACAGTGCAAGTGTACATTGAGTTTGTGTTTCAAAGATTTAGTGCTGTTTTTTTTGACTAAGTAGTAAATTATTAAAATTATGTTTTCTTACCGGCTAGCACTTAAGCAAACAGATAAGTACCAAAACCCACAAAAATAATTGAGAACTAAGAATGATATGCAAAACTCTGATAAAAGACTGTGATGCGAAGTCAATAACGTTTCCATGGCACAACATGGCGTCAATCCTTTTAATATGTTGACTCAGTACAAACTGGTTCCGATCGTAGATCGTTGTACCTACGGTCAGATGACGAACCGGCAAATTTGAATTGACTTTAGATCCTAAATCGAAGTGTGACTGTAAAATGTATTTAATTTAGCCGGTTTTTGAGGCTGGAATGTCTTGTATTTACGCAGTCATTTAGTCAGTTACCTAGTTCGTATTTGTGTTGAATATCATTGAATATAGGAGTTTTTACGTACCTTTGTCACGTTCATGATATTTTTTCTAGGGATAAGAAACACAATGCGCATATTTAATTAATGACGTGAGAAAACTCAGAAAATTATTTACAGTGAGGTACAAAAAAACTTCGCAATATCGCCATGTCTTATCTTCTGAAGAAGTCTCTTCTAACAACTATACAATCCAAGCTATTTCATATCCCATACTAATATTATAAATGCGAAAGTCTGTTTTTTGTAAAATTTTGGTACATATAGTGATATATTGGTCCTTGCAGACAGACATACCGTACCTACATACTTTTGTCTTGAAAAGTAATTTGAGGTGGGACCGTGGGAGACCACTTGTGCTAGTGATATTATCATAGAAAAGGAGGATCGATGTGCCTTTTTTGCAGTAAACTAACGCATTCTGCCAATTTATTGCATTTGCGGTGAACTTATGAAAAAGTTATGACTTCTCGTTATTATATTTTTTTTATCGAAGTACTGCTTAGGTATATACGTCAATCAGTTTCCTCGAGGAGTTGATGAATATTTCGCGTTATCTCAATTAATAATGTTCTTGCCAGTCTACAGTTTTTCCCCTTTGTAACTAAATAATAATGCACTGAAATTATTTGTCTATAAATTACTTGGACTTACTTGTTTTTTTTAATATATTATTATATTTTAAACCGCCCACTTCCCTATATCGTTGTTTATTGAATATGCTAATGAACGTTTCATTATAACAGCTAATTATGCAATTCGCAATAATTTCTCAACATATCTAGTCAATTGTTGCACAATTTTGATTACAGTAACTATATGAACTGGCTTGGTAACTATAGCACGAATAAATCAGTCATATAGGAGTTCTCGGGAGACAAATGACAGAAATTATTTGGAGCAAGTAGGAGTAAGCATTTTAAAACAAAAGTTCAATCCCGAATTCGGAAGGTTTTATGAGACCATTTACCATCTAATCGAGTTTCATTCACCATCTTCTTCGATAAAATAATTACATTTACTGTTTGATGTATGCCTAATTGTTCTCCAATTGATTCTACATGTGCTGATTTGGTAATTGTTCATACAAACTTCATCATAGCAGCTACAGTCTATATTTGACCACAGCTAGTACGTAAGCCTCTCCAGGTGAGCGCCATAGAGCCGAAGCCTTGGTCCCGCTTACCAACTGCCTTCGAACTTATAGGCAACATTTCTGTAAAAATCAACAGGCATCATGAATTAAAAACACTCAATCAATATCTACCGTCGCTGCGTGACGTCAGTGTCATTAGAAGGCTTTAGTAAAAAAGATTAAACGTGTGTTATGTCACACTTCAAGGCTGTGTGGGTGTGTCGTTGCCGTCACAGTTACAAAGATCTGCGTAGTTTTAATACTTGTTTTTATATGTGACTGGAGCTCAGCTTATAATGGTTTGTCTAAACATATGTGTAGAATCCAGTTTTGGATTGATCTGTTTTTGTAAATCGTTTAAACAACTTTCACATTGTTTGGTCCTTCTTACTTTGAAGATCAATCATCGTAAGCCTCAACTGTCCACAGCTGGATAAATACCTCTGCAATTATGATGCGACCTTTAGATATGTCCTCTGCTTAAGTGGACACTGCATCTGATCGGGGAGCGTCAAAAGTTCCCTAGGTGTCACGTGTAAACCACTCCAGAACCTGTGACGTTACCTTGACCTTGGCTCTTTGAGTTTTGAAGTCTTTACCTAGTTAATAAACAAGTATAGTCATTGACTCATTAGCCGTACAATTACCTATCTAATAATTTTATAAGGACAAACAACAATTAACTTTATTTATTCAATTCCCTTATCCGTGTGATAAAACGGGTTAAAATTTAGAATATGATTCCTCACTGCCATTCAGATTGCCATCTCGTAAATGGCGAGCAAATATCTCGGTACCGCATCAGCAACTCCTCTGATCTCGTCCATAGGCGATGATGATTAGGTACTTACCATCAGGTGATCGGTCGGTCGGTTTTTTACCGACTGAATTACGTCGTCCGTAAAGAAAAAATACCGGTTAGTGAATATCGCGTTGAAATAACGCCTTCGGGCATTTTAATTCATACCATTAAAAATAGAATCCAATCAATTCTAGGGAGATAAGGAAGAACTTAGCGATAATCAATTCATTTACATACAAAGCCATTGTTATAAAATTTTTCTTCACTTAAGGTATTATAAAACTTGATTCATTGGCGCTAAAAATCTCTCCTTGGCAGTTATTGATTGGTCTTATTTTAATGACTTCTAATACCAAAAGCTATATTATCTTTGCTGTTATTGTTGACTCGAATCCGTTCGAATGTAGTTCAATCTTATATGTGAGGCAGGGTTAAAACCAAGGCTGTTTCAATCTAATAAAGAAAAATTACTATTTATTTTATTTTCTCTATACCCAACAATTAACTACTATCTGTAATTATGAAATGACGAGACGATTTTGTTGGTGATGTTGTTAGTAATTTTGAAATTTCTTTGATGTACTGGATCTTTGTAATACAACTCGGCCACAGATAACGTATAAATGTCCGTACAGCCCCGCTAATCATATTACATTGTCTATGTCACGTTTGCAGTTTTTTTCCGAGCGCGAACGGAGGTCGCTTGATTGCAGGTTACTCGTAAGTCGTAACTATTTAATGAACTAACTTTGCGGTTAAATGTAGGGTTAACAGCCTTGGATTGTTCTAGAATCAAGATAGTATGATTACCCTTATCCTAGATAAAAATCTCTATAATATAGTTTGTCGTACCTATAGATACACTTGAATAAATCAATACTTAGGGCCACTTGCACCAACTTCTGAAATATGTTTAAATTGAATTTAAACACAAAATGACAATAGAAAATTGTGTTTAAATACAATTTAAACACATTTAAGAAGTTGGTGCAAGTGGCCCTTATTGTGTATGCAGAATAAGCAATCCTCTTGCGTAGGTACCCTCTTTGTGGTATTTGTTATTAGCAGCAATTTGACGAAATATTTGGCGTAGCGGCTGTTGTGGGTTCCATCCCCACACGAAGCAAATATTTGTATGATCTACAGGTAGTTGTTCCGGGTCTGGGCTCCACACTAGTGTGGGGAAACTTTGTAAACAAAAACCTGGATGGCAAGGGGGGTTTAGGTCTGTGATTTCCGTTAAATTATAAGTACCACTTTCAGAATTATGCCAATTTTAAGACACTGATAAAGAAAATACCATTTTAATTCCAATATTAAAACAACTAAATTGACATCACAGTGGCAATATACAATAAATTATGCGTTCATTCATAAAAACTAATGCAATGTGTTATGAACATACTCAGAAACACTACATTGTAAATTGACCAAGCTTTATACAAGGAATAAACGCGTACATCATAGTTTTTGCTAGAAATCCTATCATGTGGAAATGCGAAGGCAGTTAATGTATTTGAGCTCAAGGTCCCTCGGATCACGTCCGCTCAGACCTTGCTTTAGAATAGGTTGGCATTAGGCTAACTACGTAATTCCAACCGATGCGTTATACCTGTGGTTATAGGTTGTAACCAATATGATAGACACGTATGACGTTATGAGTAGAATTTAAGTTTACCTTAACCTGACCATTACACGTGCGACAGCCATGCTTCGGCACGAATGGGCCGGCTCGACCGGAGTGATGGCCACGGCCTCACAGAAAACCGGCGTGAAACAACACTTACGTTGTGTTTCGCCGAGTGAGTAAAAATACCGGAGGCTCAAACACTTTTAAAAGACGGGCAACGCACTAGCGACTCCTCTGGTGTTACAGGTGTCCATGGGCGGCGGTAATCGCTTACCATTAGGTGATCCGTCTGCTCGTTTGTCCTTCTAGTACGACCTGTTGCGAGCCGCTGACATTCGCCTTATAATTCCTTTCGTTAATCGTTTTGCATTCTCTCAACATGGCCAAAACATCTCAGTTCATTTTTTTCAATGCACACGCATTGAAAAGAATGACACTACATCATCTTTCAGTCTGCAACGTTGTCTCTTATAACACATATTTTTTATTGTCTTCTTATATCTCTTTCTTACATAAATCATTCATAATTAACATATCGCATACCTAACACTTACCCTATTATGTTAATAGTTTTCTGTGTTTTATTATGTGTTACATTAATGATACTTAGTTAATTTGTGGTCACATATTCCATAGTGTTAATTATGCGTTGCATTGCAATTATAAAGATTAATTAAGTTTCAAATAGGTAAGAGATAAGTTATGAAACATGATAATTATGTTTTCCTAGATTTCGTACAAGGAAAATGCTGATAGTGTAACTTGATACAATGATTACGATATAGACAAAGGAAAAACTAATTATTATGGCATTCCACATGTATGTCGGGAAAAACAAAACATCACATACCATCACGCTTGTTTTCCCCATAGGGCTAGTCAGTGGTGTACTAATCTAATATACACCCACACTTCGCCACTATGTCTAGGTACTAAACGATAGAGAGAGACTCTTGCCAAAAAAATTTGAACCTTACTTTTAAACCTCACAAACTGTAAATTTAACAGTGGTATTTTTTTTAAACGTTGGAATTACCAACACTGAGATTTTCTCCTGTATCGTGGATGCTTCTGCAATTACAAATTCTCACATACACAAATCTTTACGACGGAGTGTAAACCCACAACCAGTGCGAGCTGTGGGTGTACATTAGTACGCCTCTGCCTAACCCTTAGAGAAATCCTGTATTCCACGGTTATGTGATAGTATGGTATTATTTACCATGGGAGAGCCATGCTTCGGCACTAATGGGCCGGACCGACCGGAGTGATACAACGCTTCCGTTGTATTTCGCCGATTGAGTGAGGATAGCGGAGGCCCAAACCCTTTTAAAAGTCCGGCAACGCACTTGGTGTAGCGGGCGGTGGCCATGGGCTGCGGTAGTCGCTTACCATCAGGCTATACGTCTGCTCGTTCGTCCCCCTATACCATAAAAAACTATTGAGATTTAATCAAAAAGTCTCAGTTTGTAATAAAAGTATTTATACATTTTGTATAAATAACTAGATCAGTCGATCTAGGTACTCGGCCATAACTGTGTCTAGGTGAAGGATGGAGGTCGTACGGAAGGCGTGACAGTACAACACTATTAACTTTTATGCGTATGCGCAACCTATTAGTGTGTGAGCATGAGCAATTATCAGCTTCATTTAGATAGACCACGAACGCTTGAAGCCACCTACCAGCTATTTACATAATAACGTATCATTATGCTCGTATTTCCCGAAGGCTTAGGCAGAAGTGTAGGTACATGTACACTGAGTTCGATGGTATGTTTAGGTCCCATGAAATAGGGTGACCTATCTAAAATCCGAACTGCTGCTGAGAATTTGATTGAAAAACTCAATAACATAGTTTTATACAGTGTACATCCAGAGGCCGTATTATGACGTTTTATTGCCATAATTTTCCGATTGAAAGAGAGGGATGTCGCTCTACAGATTAAATAGCGCTATCCCATTCTCACAACCTAAAATACAGCCCCAGGTTTTACCAATTCATAGATTCTATTATTTTATAAGTCTATATTACCAAGGCTGAATCCAATAGTTTTCCTTAGACTGCCTCTAAGATTCTTAAGATCAAAGCCTCAATATCAATACCTAGGAAACTTTCCATTAATCATAGACAATTTATCAATTGTCTGTAAACAGGAAGTGTCGCTAGCAAACTAAGTGGCGCCCCCTACCGGATGTGGAACAAACGAGCGGCGATCACAGTTACTTTTTATGAGTATAACCACTAATAACTATTGTAATTAATTAACTGGTTTTATGAGCTAAATAAAGTGGTTTTAAAAAAACTTAAAGGCCCCTCTGAAGGTGAAAAAGAGATAAAAGTTTTGTCCCCAATCGTAGCAGATTTATTTGACAGTAAATATTTGATATTTTAATAAATGCTAAAGATGATTTATTCAGATCTATTTATATGTATATACTAGCTATTGTCCGCGGCTTCGCTCACATGAAGCTATATTAGGAGTAAAAATGAAAAACCAGCATTGTTCATATCTTCTTTGTATGGGTCTGTATACATCAGAGAGGTCAAACTGTATCTCAGGATCCGTTCAATTAATTGAGATAAGAAGTTCACCAGTTTTTAAGTTGGAGCATATACTTTCTAACAGTGATTACAAAATTTAAATCTATTCGGTAGTTTTTTCGCCAACCCGTAACAAACAAAACAGACAAGAATTTTAAATATCACATTTTTGGGTATCGGAGACGTTTTTATATCCGCTTATTTTTTTTTATATCTTCCATGTACAGACACAGCCTTTTAGAAAAAATATAATAGTAGAGATTTGGTATGTGTTTCAACTCATATTTATTTTTTATCCAACTGGATACAAAAAATATCTGGAACTGAACAGTTCCACCCTCTATAATTGGAGTTGCTCGACTGGGGAAGTACGTACCTCCATCTAGCAGAAAATCGTAGCCAAGTAACAATATAACGTATATAATAGCTAGAATATCAACAACTTGAATTTTGGTACAGTCAGGGCGGCTCACTCAAACCTAATCTTGTATTTCGGTGATGACTGATTAGCTATAAACAAGTAGATTCTCTGTGATAAATTTTAAAGGACTGGATCGCGACACTACGATTGGTCGAAAAACGCCATTTTTGCATTTTCTCAACAGATCAGTATTTCTTTGTTGGGAATCATACGGAACTGAAACAATATTACTTACTAAAGATACCGTAGCAACTTGCGTTAAATACTTCCCTAAGTGATATGAGAATGCGCTGCAGTTTATTTCACACCGTTTCTTTCAACTACCGTGTTCCTGAGTCTTGCATGCCATGTACTCTGTTAATTAATAGATAGTAATTCAATTATATTAGCAAAAATAATGAACGGAGATTGACGAAACGAGTATACATCATGATGAGTACCGATGGAAGAGTTGGAAGGGGCCGACCTCAACGAACGTACCACAACCAAGTTGCGGCCGTTCTTAAAAAAGGTGAGGTTAAGAGCACCCTAAACGGACGATCATCCATGAGGAGGTTAATGAACGTAGATGAAGCGAAAGTAGTGTGCCAGGATCGTAGCAAGTGGAAATCTATAGTCTCTGCCTAACCCAATGGGAGACAGGCGTGAAAATATGGTATGTATATACATACATACCATATTTTCACGCCTGTTTCACAGTATGTTAAAATAATGTTTAAAAGGCGTCCGACCAAAAAGGCTCTAGTAGTGGGGTATGGAGTTAAGACTAGATTCGTTATCTAAAATAAATTGATGATAAGGATTAAAAAAATATTCAAAAGAGGCACATCTTTTTTCACGAATATTTGAAGTGAAACTCTGAAAAAGCTTGATTTGAGAAAAAGCATTTTCAAAGTTAGACCACGGGTACCGATTGAGTAAATATTCCTCATTAAAAGTTCTGGTAGGTACTTAGAAACATCATATAAAGTAATTTACTCGTAAGTTTAACTTGTAGATAATTGAGCATTCATTAATAATTAATTTAAATGGTAAATTAATTATTAATGAATTAAAATATTAAATATTAAAATACCTTGGCGCAAGCAATCATATTCTGCCATGGTTATTGGTTATAATAATACTTTTTTTTATTTATTTTTTGTCAGACTCAGAAACGTGTAGTTCTGAGTCTGACATCTCTCAATCAGTTCAGATGAAGAGTGTTGGAACGCATAGAGGACGTTTTTTTTTTTTAATAATTACGTTATTATTTAAAATTGCAATTCTTTCAGCTGCAAAGTTAAGACAATGGTTTAATTGTTGGTTTACTGGCTTATGTGCAACATATTCGCCGTCGACCTAGTTGAGTAACAGATCCCATTGTTGGGATTTTCATAACACCCATTGTTTTAGCGTTTAAATTTTTTATCAGTGTTTGACGCGTTGAGTAGCTGTGCAATATTCGCGAAAATTACGAAAATCTTAAAATTACAAGCTTGTAGCTATTTAAGACGGAAAATATACCATCACGCCTGTATGACCCTGTATGTGGGGTAGGCGGAGGTGTACTTATGTACACCGATCGTTCGCTGGCCAGTTTAGATCCCATGCCAAACTGCCTTGTTGGTGTAGCGCCACTGCCACACTTGAGGTCTTCGGTTCGATTCCCAGGTTGGACGAAATGTTACTTATTGGGTTTTTACAGAATAGAATTAGTATAATTTGCAGCTACAGTTTCAAGTCCTCGAGATTTAAATTATTTTGCCATTTTCACAGCAAAGGTCACATTACCCTAACATAAGTGTGCATAAAACGGTAATTAATTTTAACTATTCTACATAATAGGAAACCGAATCATTGTCTGTGATTATGGTACTAATTTTGAATCAGTTGAAAAAAATATACGTAATATATTTGCAACTTGATCCTAAATTCTTGCAATATACGACCTTGCTCGTGTGTGGAATAATAAATCGGATTGACATAACTACCTACAAAGACTCGGCATTTAAAAAAAACGGTTGGTCATTAATGTCATTAATTTAGGATGTGACGCCATCTAGCACACCTTACGGCATGATGGTTAGTTTTTAACAAACAAGAAAAGTCGAATCTTTCCAAAATAACCTTATTTCAAAGAATGCAGAAGAAGCGACAAGATAACCTATCCAAAAATTTGAAATCATATACTGGAAAAATATATAGTAGATAAGGTTAACCAGAAATATCTTGAATCCATATATAGAGAGAACTGGCGGTCAAGGGTAAGCTTAGCAAGAAAAAAAGTTTAAAAGCCCGGAAACTCAAAAAACAAAAAACTGTGGTTTTTTTTCTTATTTTAAACATCGTATAGATGTACTAAGATATTCTCCTGAATCCTAGGTGCATTTACAAAGACAAATTTGCACATACGTAGGTACCTCCATAAACACCCAGTCCAGGACCACAAATCTACAGAACAAGAAAAGGGTCTTACAGATCGTTGTTACGTGGGCGACCGAACCCACGACTCGTGATGCAGAAGCTGATCTCTCAGCCTACAAGCCTGCAAAACTAATTTATGTTTTCAATGCAAAAGGAACGTCAGTTCTACACTATGTTCTACGCAACAAACGTTTAGAAACAATGGATTTTTACAATTCACGGAACGTTTTCTTGCCATAAATATTTATATTCGACCAATTTGGATATGTTGCAGAATACGTGAGGTTCAGGATACGCTATTAGGTAATAATATATTATGATGGAGTAATACCTAGTTCTATTTCAGAGTTTTTTACCTAATTTAGATTGTATTTAAATATTTTGGTCGAGCTGGCCCATTCGTGCCGAAGCATGGCTTTCCCACGTTGAGAAGATCTCTGACTGCGGTACCTACACTAGGAATGTTGACCGCAAAATCACATTTTTAGGCTTAGCACGCACTGTGATTAAACGCGAGCTGTTTAGAAATAGCTGAAACCGCCAAACCACGTACAAACACTCACTGCGTTCTGCTTAATTTTATTTCAATACCACCATGGTTTTCTGGCGAACTGCATGACGTGTCGTAAACCATGAGCCATGACAACCTTAAACCATGTGTAGTTTTGGTTTTAAAACAAAAGAACTTATTGCGGTTAATTGCTATGCGCACGCCACCATACATTTTATTTTAAAAAAGCGTAGTAGCAATGTGGCTCGCACACTATTCTTGTTAACCCCTCGTGCTAAGCTCAATGGGTGGGTGTCGAACCGGCAACAAAATGACCGCAAGTCCGACGCCCTAGCCGTTTAAAAAATCCTGCGTTTACAAACTGCGACCAAAATGTAGCATTTCAAGCTTTTAAAATCAGTTACTGAAAAAAGTAGCTAATGCGTGCGCTTAAAAAGAAAACTGTGTATTTTTTTTTTGCGGTTCCAGACTTACGTTAGCATAGATCTTAAAATAGACTGTCATTCTCCTATCGTTCTCCACTCATCCACCATCTCCATCTTATCATGTTGATGACTTTGCGGGCTGCCTTCTGCGAGTTGTTTGTCTGGGAATTAGCTCAAAATTGTAGTTAGTATAATTCTTAAACTTGATAGAATTACTTTACTCAACTAACTGTGCATTTTTACTTTTTTTTTCACGCAACGTCTCACCTCAGTTTCATCATAATCGGATGAATGGTTAAGAACGTATAGAGGACAAACAAACATTCATTTTCATACTTATTTTAAAAGATAACGTTGATTGCTTTCATTTCAAATGACACTTAAGTCTTAGTCATCTAATTGAGTAAGTTATTAACTAGTATTTTGTGTCCTTACCAGAGTTACGAATAACAAGAACGGCTAATATAAATCTTAATGGTTATTATCATCATTGTGTAACTTAATCGTTACCTTGAAACCGATATTATTTTAATAGGAACAATAATTATTGAAATCTTTCGTAATAATCTCTTAAGATTATTTTATTTTTGAGGCATTTATCCTCATATAATATAGTCTCTTTAGATCTATCTTTAGACACAGTGTCAAGTCACCCCAAAAGCGGTTTTAACAGCGTGAAGTATCCTGAGCCTGACCTCCCAGTTGTTATTGGAATTTTATACGAATTTCCGAGTAACATGGTGATGGTTCCTAATAACATTTCACAATGGTAATAAGTTTACCCTCTATTACATGGGATCTCTAATCTAAATTGTACATTTTTGATAGAAAAAAAATTACTTGCGAACTGGCTCATTAGGCCATTATTGGTCCTGAGCGCGACTGCTAAGTCTTGGGTTCGATTCCCAGGTCGAACAAAGTGTTATTGGGTTTTTTCTATGAAATTCTCAGTAGCAGCTCGGAGTTTGGAAGTTGTGCCCGGTAGGCAATAGGGTATTTTACACCATGTAAGAAAAAATATAAAAATGCATGTTTATGATAGATTTTTAAAAAAGTAAACGATAAACGTTAGTATTTATTTATAAAAATGCAATGTAAATTTTATAATTCAATTTCAAAATTAGTATTTTTATCTGTTTTAAAACGCCATCCGCCATATTGGATTCCGACGTGATGTCACTCCGATAGTTACTGGACGTTACTTGGTCTTTTGCAGTTGTATTGTTTACTAACGAAGTGACGTCACGACCCGAAGTAGCATGGCGGCTAGCGTTTCCGCGAGAAAATTCAAAATCATAAATTAAAAATAGTTTTTAAGGCATTTTTCGGTTTTATAAAACTGAAATAAAAATTCTACTGGTTCATTACGATCTAAGGATTAATTTAAAACAGTTTTCAAAAAATGGTGTAATACCCTGTAGGCTCGCCCCCTATTACATGGGACCTAAACATACCGGCGAACTGTAGGCGTACATTAAGTACGCCTCTGCCAAACCCTTCGGGGAATAGACGTGATGGTATGTTACTAAGTATTACTATTACTATATGGCATAGAATAACTCGGCGGCGAACTGTGGATACATCGGTACACGTGTACCTTCAGGGGTCCAAGAGTAATGGTATCTTATAAAATCTGTGGAACTTGTCTAGGAGGTGTCTAGCGTGGAAATCGCTAAAGAGTATACCTATTTATTTAAGGGTATATTTCAGGAATCCGCAGTGCGACCTAAAGATATGACGTTGTTGGTTATAATCGCATTCCAAAGGTAGGTCAACCACTTTGGGTTGATTCCGACCCGCCCCATCGCCTTCCCCGGGTGGCGGAAGTCCAAGAGGACTTCCACACGCTAAAAAAAAAAGTTTAATTTGTGGTTGTGACTTGCGGAAGGTCTGGACCTTCCGCAAGTTCCAATCTATCTCTATAGGTACCTACCAAAATTAATCAAAAATGGTTCAGCGGTTTAATCGTGGAAACGTAAGAAACAGACAGACAACATATTTATATACAACATATTTAATATTTCATATTATATTATAAGTATGGATTTTAAGTACGTAGGTAAGTATCGACTGATCATCAATGACAATGACTTCCCATTTGTTCAAAGAATAAAGCATATTTGAAGAACATTCTATTTGCGAACCCATTCACGAAACTTTTGGCAAGCTATTGTGTACCTGTCAAAATTTGTGACATTTATGACGCAAGACATGTTTTTTTTGTAACAAATACTTTTTGTTTTTAAATGTAGTAGATACATAGGCAGGTGCATACTTATAACTGAATAGCCTTAAAGACCATTGTAATTTTACAAAGTCGGTTACGGCTCTTTGTTAGCTCAAGTGTAAGTCACACGATGACTACTTATTATATTACCATGGAAATTGATTAGACAAACAATATTAATCATATTAAGTATTGTTTATTTTTCCATTTCACATTACAAAAAAAACACTTGTTAACTTCACCTACATCTATGAATTAATAGGTATTTTAAACCTTATCTCTACTATTATAAAATTGTAAAAAAGCTGTGTCATATTGAAGGTATTAGTCACCGAACCAAAAAATGAGATTTTTTAAATTCTTGTCTGTTTGTTACGGGTTGGCGTTTTGTTATCACTGTTAGAAAGTATGTGCTCCAACTTAAAAACTGGTATACTTCTTATCTTAAATAATTAAACGGAACCTGAGATACAGCTTTACCTATTATGTATAGAAACCCATACAAAGAGGAGATCATCACTGTTGGTTTAAGCTTCAAGTGAGCGAAGCCGGGGGCAGAAGCTAGTTGTATTTATAAAATGTAATCAATTTCTATTCTTAGACTAGAGCCTTGCACCATACTTAATCCAAAATAAACATCATTTAAATCTCTTCTTTCTTCATTTCAGGAGTCATTAGCAGAATGGGAGAGAGGCATAACAGACGTGCAGGTGCCTCCAGTGGCAGGGGCGCTAAACCGCAAATGGAGCGCGCGGACCGTTGCGCACGCGCAGGACACCGCCACCGACCAATCAGCGCCCGTTAACAACAATACGGACGCTTGCAAGCTGCTTATTGTGAGTATTATTTATGACAAATTATCCACTAAGCGTTTGCCGACCAACTGCCCACGCTCGAAATAACTACAAAAGGGAACCTAATCGAAATCAAACGCAAAATCAGATAAGATTATCTGGGCAAGGCGTCTTAGCCCACCCCTTGGGCATAAAAGTTTTTGTGGGCCCTTTTAAAGTGTAAATAATTCTATAATTCCGTTAAAAAGGTCTCCTTGGGTCTCTTGAAGCTGGAGACCCTGACCCTGTGGCCCCTTGTGGCCTTATGAAGATGGAACTGCGTGAGGTATTAAATACACCTGAAATAATTATATGAAATATTATCAACTGATCTTTTCGTTTCTTTACTGTTTTGCTAGCATTCATTGCTTCACCGAAATTGATGTATGGTGTGGTTCACATGTATTAAGTATTTTATGGGAATATTCGGGTTAATTGAAGTCAAATGTCTTCAATCATCTGCATCTACTATATATAGGTACTTACTTAGTACAGTAGCATCACGCGCTGTTCCGTGATGCTTAAAATATTATTTAATTTGTTACTGAAACTCCGTAATTACTTGTCTTATAAACAATGCACATTTCCTGAAATAGTGGACCTAGATAATTGAAAAAATATTCCAAAGACGGGTATTTGGGAAATTCAGATTTACATAACATGTCTCGGTCCGGACTTCTCGTTGTGTGATAAGAAGACGAGGACACTTCTACCAATATGGAGATCAGTGATTTACAGGAATAAATATGGTTTATTTATTATTTAGTTTAACGTGTTGATGTTTAACGTAACTGCCTCAATAGCCAAGTGGTCCTGACCGCGACTGCTACGCTAGAGGTCCTGGGTTCGATTCCCAGGTCGAGCAGTGTTATTGGGTTTTTCTATGAAATTACCAGTAGCCGCTCGGAGTTAGGAAATTGTGCCCGGTTAATGGCAATAGGCTCGCCCCCTATTACATGGGACTAAACATACCGGCGAACTGTGGGTGTACATTAGTACGCCTCTGCCTAACCCTTCGGGGAATACAGGCGTGATGGTATGTTATGTAGTTTAACGTAACTGCCTCATTAGCCTATTGGTCCTGAGTGCGACTGCTACGCTAGAGGTCTTGGGTCTTGGGTTCGATTCCCAGGTCGAGCAAAGTGTTATTGGGTTTTTCTATGAAATTCCCAGTAGCAGCTCGGAGTTTGGAATTTGTGCCCGGCAATAGGCTCGCCACCTATTACATGGGACCTAAACATACCGGCGAACTGTGGGTGCACATTAGTACGCCTCTGCCTAACCCTTCGGGGAATACAGGCGTGATGGTATGTATGTTATGTTAATTTATTACACCATATTTCAGTATACCAGTGATGCCAAAACCCCGATGTGGCGACTAAACCTTTGTGGAGGAAACGCAGCCGCAGTGGCAGCAAGGGCTGGCACCAAACTGATGCCTTCCAAGCTGAGGATCGTGTGGAACCCTCCCACCTCGCCGTACCAGCACACCGAGAAGCTGAGACTGGTCGTCACTGCGGTCAATAGTGGTAGGTTGGTTAATTTACTGGGGACGCTTTTGCTCAAATATCAGATGTAAAGACAAAAAAACAGGTTAAATGTACTTTTTATTCTTTACTAGCTGACCAGACAGTCATTGTCCTGTCTTAACTATGAATACTTTTTTTTTAAAAGCTTACTAGCAATGTGGGTCACACATTACTAGTATTCTTGTTAACCCCTCGTGCTAAGCTAGATGCTTGTGTTACGAGTGGGTTCACGTCGGTAGTGCAATGGGTGGGGTTCGAACCGGCAACCACATGATCGCAAGTCCGACGCCCTAGCCATTAGGCTACCGCCGCTTCTAAATTGGTAGGTATAATTAATACAAAACGAGCAACTTTCTTGCATAAGAACGTAGCGAAATTGGTCCAACCGTACACGTAGGCGTGATGCCACGACCAAGGGAAATAGGGATTCAGAAGAAGAAGTAAAAACAAGTAATAACTCTTTTAGGCTCTAGCTCTCATGTAGGTACAAACCATGAAGTAAATTGTAGGTACCAGTGAACACCACGTAATGTCCACGTTTGGACCGTGCAACTAGAATCGTAACGTTTCAGAAATGCTTGTATAAGCTTATCCTACTTCCTACTGATATTATAAACGTGAAAGTTTGTGAGGATGTATGGATGTTTGCCAATCTTTCACGCCGTAATGGCTGAACGGATCTGAATAAAATTTGGCACGAAGATAGATTATAGTTTGGAATACAGACAAGCTACTTTTAATCCAGGTTAGTTCTAATTCTGAAGTCCACACAGACACGCAGTCGCGGGCAGAAGCTAGTTTGAAATAAAAACATTTGATTGAACAAAAACATTGCGAAGTATGTACAGGCAGGTATATCATGATGTGTAACTATAATAGTCCACGCATAAGTGAATCATAATGTGATACATAAAGAGTGACTAATCTTGCCCCCTGGCTTTACGTTCTACATTAAAGTTGCATTCAATGCTATCTATATGGTGGTATAGTTTTGTGGTCTAGATTACGCTACTCCACGACACAATGTGTGTCTTAACATAACCTAATAATACTTATAACTTCGTTATTCCAGGTTCGATATGCGAGAACGACTCTCAGTTCATCTGCGGCGTGACCAGTCTCTGCATCTCCTCATACTTAGTCTGTGATGGAGTCCGCCACTGCCCTGGAGGAGAGGATGAGGACCCAGGCGCGTGCTCTCACAGGCACGACCCTCCTCTCCTTGAGCTGTTGAGGAGGTTCGCTGCAAGGAATCAGGAGTTACTCGGTCTAGACCAGCCTGATGGCATGACGAAGCCATCTGTTATAAGTGAGTGTTTCTATTTAAAGGACAAGTGATCATTATTTCATGTTTGGAAAAGCTATTTTATACCATATTCCTCATTATAAAAATAAAATAAAATAAAATAAAATTTATTAAAAACAGTTTTTACAAAAATAAATGTGGTACATATTTATAGTAGTTAGTAATACAACAAATAAGGCCTTTATTAAATTAAATTATACATAATAATCATCAATCATTGCTGCTTAGATAAGCATCTCTTCATCTTTAAGACGCGAAAAATATCTGACTTTCTCAATGGTAGGACCTCTAGGGGTCTGACTGGCTGGCGACCTCCCTTACGTTGGAGTCTATCCTAAAGTACCTCGGTGTGTGTTTCGACTTTTGCGCGTAAGAGCCAGTTCCCCTCGGTTGCTGCGGCTCTGACAGGTTGCAATTCTTAGGGGCTCTTAAGAGTCAATAACGCATCAGCAACTCCTCTGGTGTTGCCGTTGTCTATGGGCGATGATGACTACTTACCACGAGGAGGCTCATCGTTTGCCCAATAAAAAAGGTGGCTATAGCCTATAGTATACAGATTCATACTATTTATGACGTTCTGTATCAGTAAAAAAAATAGTAGCCTGAAAATTAAAATAATACACTGTGTGGAGGACGATTAGATAGAATACAGTTCCACTACCATTCAGATAAGTGAGAAAATATCTGTCTTGCTTGATGGTAAGACCTCTTCTGGCTCTGTCTGGCTGGTGACTTTTATTCGTCGGAGTCTATCGTGAAGAACTTGTGAAAAAAATGAGACTTATTATTCCAAAACATGGCAACAGATTTAACACAATAACAGGTGATTTGACTCTTTCAGTGAAGATCAGCGAGGGTGAAAAGCCTTCCAACGCGTTCATGGAGTTCGCGGCTGCCCTGAAGCCGTACGGACCCTGGAGCTACCTGGTCGTGGGCATGCTCGTCTGCGCCACTATACTCATGTTCTGCTTAGCTTGGGGTGAGTCTTTATTCATCTTCAATTTTTTATTTTAAATATACTTGGCCCCAAACTATTTTCTCTTAATAGTACATCAAATTCTCACTTGAAGCAAGACAATTTAACCAACAGAGTCCTTCAATTGCGAGGTCAAAAAATGTGTTAAGTACCTAATGGGTTTTCCTATAAAATTCTCACTAGCAGCTCGGAATATTACATAGGATACATATACCATATGATGGGATTAGAAATCCAAAGATATCTCATTTATTAAATTCGAGTAATTTTTATTATTTTGGTTTCCACTTCTAAGTTTGATCGGTCATAATTTATTATCTCAAATATATATGTATAGCCGATAACCATCTAGTGAGATGGTTATTTTTTTTACTTTATCACTGTAAATACGAATCAATTGACATCTCATTTGTTAAAATCTGATGAGTAGTTTTTGAGCTAGGATCGAACATATCTTCCTTTTTCATGGTCCGGTAAAATACCATTACAAGAAGAAATAACATTTATTTTCACCCATAACGACGCACAAGATTTTTATTTCCAGAGGCCAATGTGTCGGTTATACACTACAATAACAGAAATATAAATAAAAAAAAATAACAATTGCATCTGACACTCAGAATAATAATATGATCTGACAACACTGGCAAGTGACAACCAAGTGCCAACACTTCCAAGAACTAATAATTAGTGTCCGACCGAAGCTTCGGCTTCGGCTTCGGCTTCGGCCACCTTCGGCCAAAAAAGCACCTTCGGCCAAATCTTCGGCTTCGGCCAAAAATTTGCCGAAGGTTTGGCCGAAGCCGAAGGTTTGCTAGTTGTCAAAATTTGAAATTTACTGAACGATGCTAGAGCGAGACGGAGAGTGTGCAGAGCAGCAGAGTTTCGCCGCGCCGCCGCACCGGACCAAACGAATCGCAGTTAGTAAACTAAACGAGTCAAAACAAGTTTGAGAGCGCGTCTTAAAATTCTAATAAGTGTTCTGTTTTTAAATATTTCATATTTGTTATTACAAATTATTTTATTTATTACTGTGAGTAGTACCTGTGTTGATACGTTCATTATTGTGAGGCACTCTAAGAACCAAAAAACCGTAAGTATTGTCTGGTTTAAAATATTTTATGTTATCTAATGTTAGGTAGGAAACTAAATGGAAACAATGTTGGTATGTTTTTTTATGCAATTTTTAGATAAAAAGACATGTGAAGATTGTTTACTTTTTGTTAACTACCTAAACCGATAGGATATAGGCGCATCCGCGTTGCAGAGTCCTACTGCGAGTACGGGGCGGTCGGCTCGGCTCGGTAGGTACTTGTGCATTTATATAGAATATTTTCTTTCAGGTACACAATGACATCTTTAGAGCTGAATCCTATCTGGCAATATTTTATCTGGCAAAAATTCCAAAAAATTATATGTAAAAAATAGATATTGAAAAAGCGTTAAACTTTGCTCAATTATTTTATAGAAATATTTTGTGTTCGTCTGATAATTAAAAAAATGTGACTGATTATTTGATTATTTTTGTTAAAATTACTTTAAGTAAATAAATATTTAATTAACATTGTATATTTGAAACTTTTATTTTAGACAATATTTTATTACCTACTTGTATATGTTGGTCACTCGGCTCGTTATTGGGCTAAATCTCTAAAGCTCTCACAATATGTATCTAGTATATTCTGAGATCAAAGTAACTATCGTATTTCTCAAGGTCAATGACACCTTCGGCTTCGGCTTCGGCTTCGGCCGAAGGTTTTGGTGAATACCGATTAATCGGCTTCGGCTTCGGCTTCGGCCAGAATTGCACCTTCGGTCGAACACTACTAATAATAGACAATATCAAACAGTTACGTCTGGATGATAATTTTGTTTTTTTTTTTCAGAATGTTGCTGCAAGCGATCCAAGCCATCAGACACGCCGATCAACATCCCACCATCGTGTATAGATCTCTCACCGACCGTTACCGTCACGGCGGCGTCCCAGCAGCTCTTCACACAGCCCCTGCCACCCTCCCCACCGGAGTACGAGCCACCACCGTCGTACTCCTCGCTGTTCCCCAGAGCCTTCAAGTCATCCCCCACTCCGGTGCCACACTGCTCGCACCAAGAGCCGCCGGATTGAATACCCACTGTTGTTTAGCTAGTACGTAGGTAGACTAGTACATCAATACAATTTTAAGTTATAAGTGTTATAACGGTGACGTCAAAGACAGTGACCCAATAATTAAAAAATATAATGGGCTTTCAAAAACTTGGATATGTCCATGGCTTTTAGAAAACTATGGTAATTTGACTGTTTATTGAAGAAAATATCTCAGCATAACGTCTAGCCATATCCCAATTTATTAGGGATAGACGCAATTTAACTTTCTTCCATACATCAATCTATCCATCTTATCCTTTGGTTACCCAAATCTCATCTCTTCCCCTAAGTCAATGATCTAAAATACATAAAATCTTTCTGGTAACTTATACATTATACTCCTAAGCATCACATGTTCTTACTAGAGATTACTTCATAGAAATAATGTCAAATTTCAAATTGCTATAATTATTTGTCAGAGAAGATAGGATTTGTAACATTGACTGTGAAACAGACCCTCATAATCAAACTGACCCAAAGAATAAACTGACCCTTGACTTCTAATTTTAGAATGGCGCTCAACACTGTATTTGAGCACAGACTGTATTGAACGTCAAAGGATATCTTTAGCTAGAGTATGAAGAGTAGAAGTAAGGAGAATCGACTCTGTTCTGACATCAATGCGTTAAATTAGGGTGGCGCTTCAGTGTTACGCCCACTTGAATAACTTCTATCAGTCAAATTTTGCCCTTTTTTTGTTTAATTATTTTAAAAAGTTTTACAACAACAAACAATCTAAAATTACTAAACGTATTTCATATTTAAAGGCAAAAAACCTAGACTATATTATATTATAGTTAGGTATAGATACCGATAGATTTAGGTATCATACCATTTGTCTATGCTAGCGCCATTTTGGAGGATTTCTAAACTACTATTTACTACTTAGAGCTGGATACTTTTCTGGCAATGGCGTATCCTCCATCTGCCTCGGTTCTCCTTTCTCCTACCCTCCATAATCTTCAGCCTAAGTTGATCAATCTCTTGTACAGTGGTCTCACGACTATAAATCCAAGTCTAAGGTCTCACTAGGTATACCTCGGGAACAAGCAACCCGTATCTCTCTTTCATGTCTTGAGCAAACAGTACATGACTATACGTGCTATATTTGACTACAATAGACTATATAATACTACTATATAATATAATTATAACGTGGTTTATATATGCGTACTGATGGGCGTTTTTGTATTTCACACGAATACAGGTCATACGCTCGGTATCTGTCCGCATTCGGCTACAATATTCTTACGTTGACGAGTGTATTGTACCCAATAATGTTATACTAGACACAGACATAACATTCACGTGTACATTCGCATTGAAAATATCTCGACAAGACGACATGTTGGGCTACTTTTAAATCATAAAATGATTCATAATAGATAATTGATAAGGAGTTGGTGTGGACTTCAAATAAGAAATTATTCTAATGTGGTTGACGCATTTGGTTGCTAATAACTTTAGACACAGATTTAGCTTGACTTGGAAATTACCAATGTAATTAGTTAGCTCTTCGCATTCCATTTATAAAAGGTAATTTTACTGTTAAATTAAGATGTTATATTGCTTCATTTCCATAACAAAGAATGTTAAAGGTATTTTCCCAATATTTTATCGTAAAATCTTTATTAGCAAGTAAGAAATCCACAGATGAATAAATAGATACCACCTATTTTAAATCCTTCAATTAAGTTACTAATCATTGAAGACACAAGCTTGTAAAGAAAGATTTTTGAAAACAAAGAATTAGAAAATGAGCATACCGACTTCTGCTGAAAGAAGACAGACCGCGATTATTTCTCCTTTAGAAAGACCGCGATTATTTATAGACCAATTTAAAGACGATATTCTAAGTTTTATTATAACATACATTTTGATACATTAATATCGTTCTAAAAGTACAGGCAATAGCAAAAACAAAAGCCGTGTAGTTACAAGTACAATAGGGTAGTTTTAAACGTTAAGATCACCTATGGATAAGTTGACATTATTAATAATATACATAATTATTATTGCCTATTTAGTATTTTTTTTTGGGACCAATTACCTTTACCTACTAATTAACTGTCCCGTCGTTGTCGGTGTGACCGTGTGGTATATTGTAAAGCATCAACTCTTCAGTTAGTAATAATTGTATGTCTGGAAAAGTGCCTTAGAATCACAGTTACAGTTTCTGACGTAGTCATAGTCATAAAATTAGAAAATTAAAATGTCATCAAATGTAAGTTTAGGTTAAAAAAATATTAGATGGAGCTATCGGCACAACATGTGTTTTTTAATTATTTGCGAAAAATGTTTTAATAGATTTGAAAAAGATCTTGTGTGTGCTGATAGCGCCACCTAGTGTCGCCATCTTTAATTAGCTTTCAGTCTCGGGAAATCTGCCTTTTATGCAATGGCATGCCATGTGCGAGTTTTAATCAATGTTATTTTAGCTATTCTTTGTATTATTTGATGAATACCAATATGAATACATATTGCAAACTTTTAAAGTATAACTTATTATAGCTGTTTTTAGATTATATATATTTTGTCCCTGGTCCAAAAATCATGTACCTAGCTAAAATCAATAAAAGATACATTCTTTTATTGATTCCCTTGTCATTAGATTGTAACTTTACTCAAATTGCGTTTTTAACCGACTTGAAAAAAGGATGTGGATTCTGTGTTCATCTGTATGTATTTTTTTATGTAGGTATACTGTTGAGTATTTGAACCTATTAAATATAACGAGATTACTTCTGAAATCGGCCAAACTTGTAACTTCGGCATATAAATATATTCGTACATTTATTTACTGCGATTCTTTTTGTAGCTTGTTATTTGTTCACTTCATCATCTATGAATGTTTATAAGTAAGAAAAAGGTCAATGCCCCATGAAATTTTGCTAGTCTTCTTAGTTTCTTTTAACTTCTAATTTTATCAAATTTTTATTAGTATTTTACTTATAATACCTAGGTACTAATAAGTTGTATTAAAATACCTACCTATATTAGTTTATTTAGTTTATAAAACTGAATTCCACAAAAAGTGATATATGTATTGAAGTAAAATATTAATACAACAGATATAAAATATTTATTTAATTTGTGTTTAATTTTTATTTCCCGTCTAAGTTCGTTTAAATGATTACTCTTTTATATGATCACCATCTATTCATAACATACCATTACGCCTGTATTACCCGAAGGGTTATGCAGAGGCGTACTAAATTAAAGCCACAGTTTGCCCGTATGTTTAGGTCCCATGTAATAGGGGGCGAGCCTATTGCTAATATCCTGCACAAATTCCAAACTCCAATAGTATATATACTGAGAATTTCATAGAAAAACTCAATAACACTGCTCGACCTGGGAATCAAACCCAGGTCGAGCGATGGAGATGGACCCAGGTGGAACGATAAAGTGGCTGTTACATCTTTGCGGGCTTTTAGTGGAACGTACCCCTTATAACATTCTTGTCAACATGACATCGCCAAGCAAATGTCAATGTTATCAAATAGCAATGTGTCAAAGTCATTGTCATAGTCATAATTGTGCGTTTCAGGTAAGCTATTTTGAAAATTATAGCATGAAATTAGTCTCATTTTAACTCAAAACTGACTGAAGACTTGAAGAGTAACAAAGATATATTATCAGATAAGCTAAAAATCGCGGCATTATTGCCATGATTTATCGAGTTATTTTATTCTCTGTGATTGACTGTTTTGATTGCGATTGTTTTGTTGGTGTTGTTGGTCGAATTTTATATATTTTCCATCGTATAATTTTACCAAAATGTGAATAACAAATAATGAATCAGCAAAGGAAGGATATCAATTGCCGAGTTTGCTTACGGTACGACCTAAAAAATTCACAGAAATGTTTCTCCTTGTTCGAGAAATATAACTACTCTCTGATATCAGAAAAAATTAAATATGTTGCGAACATTGAAATTGAAGAAGGCGATGGGCTGCCTAGCAAAATATGCCCAGATTGCTTATTACAGCTTGAATCAGCAATAGTTTTCAAACAGAAATGTGAAACTTCCAATAAAATCTTGCACAATATCGCTCAACAACCGTCGAATGTATGTAAGATAACGTTTAGAGTACCAGTGAAAAAAGAAGTGGAAGTATATCGTGACGATGAAACTGATGACCATGATGCAGACTACTCCGATGGTAATCCAGAACCAATAAAATGTGAAACATCTGAATATGTAGCAGGAACATCTCTATGTACTGGACTTGAAACATTTGATGAAATAGAACATGTAAATACAAAACAAGAACGAAAAACAAAATCTGAAAATATAAAGCTTGAGGATACCCCGGAAACAGAAGTGAAGAGAAGTAAAGCTATTGATTTGAAGTTAATATGTGATGATTGCGGAGGGAGTTTTAAAAGCAAGTGCAAACTATCTGTACACTGGAAAAAAGTACACCTACACACCAAGCTGGTATGCTCATTATGTAAACGCTCATTCAAATCATTCAAAGCTTTTCACATCCATAAGAAAAAAAAGACAAGGAGCTGCTTTGCGGCCACCAAAGTCCACATAGAAGGTGAAGGAAAAGCCAGGATATTTCATTGTAACAACTGTAGTTATAACACCAAACGTATCAAGGATATGGATTCTCATTTGGTAACACACACAGGTGATCGACGGTATCAATGTAGTGATTGTTTTAAATGCTTCACACAGCAAAGCTCATTACAGGGACACAGAGAGTCCAAGCACAATGACTTCAGAATTGAAACAACATGCCATTACTGTGGCAAACACATAAAAGGCCGCAATAAATACTATAAACATCTAAGGATTCATCAGCCTAAATCAGTTCAATGTGACATTTGTAAGAAAATGTTTAAATCTCGCACAAATTTAGCCTTACACATAAAACGACATGCTGGTATCAAAGAACACACCTGTGAAATCTGCTCTGCTAACTTCTATTCATCTGCTGAACTTTGCAATCATCGTCGGAAAGTGCATTTTAAGGCTCGGACCTTTAAATGTGATATGTGTGAATATAGTATGTACACAGCTGTGGCATTGAAAACCCATCGATCTAGGCATACACCAAATAATGTTGTGTGTTTATACTGTGGTAAATTTGTTGAGAATGCTGAGAAGTTAATGATACATCAGAAAAGGCATCTGGAAAAGAACTTCTCTTGTTCTCAGTGCGACAAAGAGTTCTTCCGTAGAGATTCATTACGCAGGCACATATTGAAAAAACATACAGTAGTGAATAGACCAGATACTGAAAAAGTTAGTGCAGTGAATATTAAACAAGAGTGTCAAACAGATAATAAGTTATAACATCAATAATTATGAATAATAAGTATGACAATCAATTTGATGCATCACACTGAAAATGTGTCAATTCCATTGTAGAATTTCATTTATTTCTGTTGTCTCCTTGAAATGTAAAAAAATTCTATGAGGCGATTACTGGAAATTGCAATGAAACCTATTCAAGATTTGGTTAGTTACTATGTAGATGTGCAATGTACAAACATAAAATTTATATTTATTTTAATAGTGTATTATGGTTCAGGATACCCTTAGATTTTATTTTTAATTTAAATTGCTTCATTTTATATATTTTGTGTGCATGGGTAATACCATATTCTGTTAACAATAAATGAATTCCAAGAGTTTACTTGTAATTATTCCAAAAAGGAAATGATAATTTTATGATTATGATGTGATAAATTGAGCAAAATATATTAAAGTAAGTACCTATTTATGTATACTCCTAAGAATGTTATATATTAAAAGAACTGATATATAATACATATTATATGAAAACCGAATGTAAATCTTAGTTTTATTTATAAAACAATAAAATTTTAATTTATTTTGAGAATTTTTTACTTTTAATGTCAAAAAATAGATTTTTTGCCATGGAAATGAAAAACGTAACATACGATCACGCCTGTAGACCCGAAGGGTTAGGCGCCGGAGGATGTAACACACAGTTCGCCGGTAGGTCCCATGTAATAGAAGGCGAGCCTATTGGCATTAACCGGGCACAAATCCCAAACTCCGAGCTGCTACTGAGATTGTCATAGAAAAACTCAATAATGTTTTGTTCGACCTGGGAATCGAACCCAGGACATCTAACATAGCAGCCGCGCTCAAGACCGCTAGGCTAATGAGGCAGTAAAGTTTAAAAATTCAAATATTTTTATTTAAAATTAATTAAGATACCTAATAAGTATGTACCTACACCAGTTTTTAAGTTCGAACTTATAGGTATTCTTTCTATCAGTGATAATAACTAAATTCAAATCTATTCAGTAGTTTTTGCGCATCAAATCACATTATTGGGTTCGGAGTGCCATCAGCAAGACGTAGTGAGCATGACATGCTCTGACTACTAATAAGAAGGTAGGTACCTAGGTATCTATATCCATCATCATCCTCCGAGCCTTTTCCCAACTAGATAATAATATGTTGGGAATGTTGGGATCGGCTTCCTTCCAGTCTAACCAGATGCGGCTGAATAGGAAACATCATTTTACATGCAGCGACTGCCATCAGACCTTCGTAACCCAATTTCTGGGCAATCCTAACGATATTCGAAGGAGATAGACTGGATGTCGGGATTTTAAATTGTCAATCAATAAATTCGGTTTGTTAAGTTTGTTTCTGCTGTATTGTACAAGATTGTAGACACTGGAACTGGAATGACTCGAGTGAATAAAACCTACTTGACTTGAATTTGGAATGATTATAAATATCTACGTAACATATTTATAATCATTCCAAATTCATAAACTATTTGAATTTGGCGGATTAACTGAGTGTGACCCCTGTCTAAAAAACTGCAACATTAGTAGGTCGTTTATTTTGTAAGCGGCGGCGCGGGCGGCGGTCAATCTGAGTTTTACATAATAGTTTGAAGATAATGATATTGTTATCCTTAATAGGTATGTATTTTGTGACTATTTTTTTGGTTTTCAAAATCCGGTTTTCGGCACGCACGGTAGCCACTGCGCTATTGCTTGCATCATAGATTAAGCTAGGTACCTACCTAAACAGAAAGTTAAAAAGATCTAGATTGTAGCCTCTTTTTTTTATGGGATAGGGGAGCAAACGAGCAGACGGATCACCTGATGGTAAGCGATAACCGCCGCCCATGGACACCCGCAACACCAGAGGAGTCACTAGTGCGTTGCCCGCCTCTTAAAATGGTTTGAGCCTCCGGTAACCTCATTCAGCTCATTCACTCGGCGAAACACAACGCAAGCGTTGTTTCACGCTGGTTTTCTGTGAGGCCGTGGTATCACTCCGGTCGAGCCGGCCCATTCGTGCCGAAGCATGGCTCTCCCACGTGAAAGCCTCTAATTCAAAATAGTAAATAGGTAGGTACTAAATGCTATGAGAATTCCATCACCTGGTAAAGTTGGTTCAAGTTCTATAATGCATTCAGTGTTACAATTTAGGTAAACGTTACGTTATTTAATTATAATAATTCTAAATAAAGTAAGATTCAATAATATGACAGGTACCACGTAAGGGTAGGTAGGTACCTAGGTACTTATCTAATCCAAAAAATACCTACCTACTTATTGTAAAAGAGAAGTCCTAGATCCTAGTATAATTATTTTTATTCTTGCGAACATAGGTAGGTACTTACCTCTCCACACACTTCTTTCACTGGAAGAAGTCTTTTCTAGTTAGTTGCTTCTTTGTTGTGATCCTACAATTTTCAGCCATGTCTGATTTTTTAGAAGAATTCAAACAGTGTAATTATGTATTTTTGGACGGTAAATTAAATTTCCGCGTGTCATTCATCTACCCGTATCTCTCACCTGTGCATCGCACGCATGATCTTTGACTGCGCGGCGCCGTTCGTCGCCAGTCGTTCGGCCAGCCACCGCCATTTTTGCTTCAGTCCAGTTATACCCGCGTCGAGTAAACACGTGCCAGTGCCAATTTTACCGCCAAAACGATCGTCAACAAAATGAAACTGTTAAAAAGTGTACATATTTAAATATTGTCACGTTCTTATTAGTGTAATATTAGCGGAAAACTTTTAATTGTGTGTAAAAAGTAATGTTTAGATTGTATGCTAAAAAGTAGTGTTGCAAATTTCTTTTCATCTAAACTTTTTCGATCGGAAGATTTGTTCGGATTGCTGTTGTGATTCGATAAGTGATGTAAACAGTGATTTTATCGAGTTAGTTGTGTCGGATTGGATTCTAATTGGAGCCGAGTCGGCCGGGTGGAGATATTTCGCCGTTCCCAGGCGTTCCTTGGCAACAGGTTAGTACTGATTGTTCAACCCGTATGAGTTTGGTTGCATGACCGTAAAAATTGTTTAAAAAATAACGACTGATACAAAATTTTACGCGACTTATTGGTCTGGGAACCTCGTATTTTTATATGGATTCATTACCTGCCAGTTTTTATGTAATACAAAATGCAAGCCCTCATAGGTAGCTACGGTACAGGTAGTACCTAGGTAGGTACCTCTACTAACCTATGTCCTAATCCTAAGTCAGATTTAGCAGAGCGGCATCGGCAGAGCCAAGTGAAGCTCCAGTACCTACCTTTCCAGTCCATCATAAAAGGTACCTATAAGGCACCTACCTCCCCAGAGATTTCACGTTCCAGTCTTCCTCAGGTACCGACCTACCACCTTGATATTTAGGTAGGTATCATTATTTATTAAATAATGTAGATAGGTACTTAACGATTATTCATTTATTAAATACTAGCTTCTGCCCGCGACTTCGTCCGCGTAGCGTGATGATAATATATAGCCTATAGCCTTCCTCAATAAATGGGCTATCTAACACTGAAAGAATTTTTCAAATCGGATCCTGAGATTAGCGCGTTCAAGTAAACAAACAAACAAACTCTTCAGCTTTATATATTAGTATAGATTTTCATTCAACACTAACGTACTTACAATCACACCTGTATTCCCTGAATAGCGGCGGTAAATTCAATATTAATTTAAGTAGGTAGTGAGCATCTCGCATATTCATAATTATGCCATAACACTTTTTATACATCCTCTATAAGTAGGTACCTATTACAAGGTACCTACCTACCTACCTACTGTAAAACCATTGCGGACAACTTCAAACACAATTATTTCGACGGTACTGTATCAAAAATCATACATTTAGTAAGACTCACTTGTCTCTAGCTGTCTTTATGCATTTAATTAACAACATTATTTTATTTAGATCCTATTTTTTTCATTAAATTTTAAGTTCACTTCATACCCGAGTTTTACTCGCAATCCCGTTCTAATTGCAGCCTGGTTTTCATTTTATAGATGGACGACGGAATAGCAAAGAGAGAATAATGTCTTCATAGGCTTGCTCTGTATTCATTAAGCCTGATTAATACGTCTATTGTTCATCCATGATGTTTTTAGGATTTTGGTTACAAATTAATGGAGCTCCGGTGGGTATCTAACTGAAAGGAGCGGTTTAAACCATCAAGTAGTAGGATCTTCTGTGGACTTTCAGAGATCCCCTCTATTTACGACGTCACAATTCGAAGCTCGTGAAAATCCGTGAAGAACAAAACCTATACCAATATTTTGTAATACACACCAAGTAATTAAAAAAAAAAAAGTAATTTTGTCTGAATTAATCTACTTCCAACTCCCCGACCGCAAAAGGCAGTAGTCGTTGAAACTCAAAAGTTCAGACAACTAGTCAAATAAATAGCCTAAATAAATAACTTTTATTTATTGTAGTTTATACGCAAATACTGTTTTATCGGTTCGACGAAGTCGGCAAGTTTGTTCGTATAGAGGTCGAAATGGCGATCTGTAACCATGACCGATGAAGTGAAACAACATGCATCAGTTGTAAACTTTACAAGTAGTGTACGGTCTAACTTATGCAGAAACTTGTTAGCAACTCAATGTCTCAGCTTCGAGTCACAAGTTGAAATGAACAATTGTTATAGAAAGTAACTTCAACAGTTGTTTAATTAAAACTAAACTGCCTTCATGATTCCTTTCTGTTGTCATAAGTTTTATAATATTCTCAACTTTATCTCGGCATGTTCCCGACGCCTCGTACTTTTATGCTCTTAGATTTTTTACAGCTTGTTTCAGTATCATGAAATCTCTAGAACCACCAAGAAAGAATTGTAAATCCAGAAGAATACATGAACCAGCGAATTTATGTCTCATGCGAGGAAAGTCGCATGGAACTCATCTACTGCCATGGTCGTCGCGAACCCCATGGTTGGGACTATAGGAAAAGTGAGGCAAGTGCTGCTTTAAACGTTACGAGTCCGACATATCATGCCTCCTCAGGTGGCTGACGATCCCAGCACTCCAAAACTGTGACTAATCTAAGACAGAAGTAGGTATATAACAGCGATTTTGCAGTAACTGACTGTAACATAACTTATTTAGAAATACATAAGTGATTCTTGCCGCGTACTGCGAGGATACTTGTGTCTTTTGCAATGTCATCATGCTTTTAACTATTTCCCAACAATAATCTCTTCCTTTTACAAAGCAAAATTATATTTTATCATTATCAAAACGTATTAATGCTATAAAATAAATAAAAAGACAAATTTATTTACAGCCACACCTTACATTAATTATATTTTAAACACTATTTAAAAAGCAAGACTTGCTCATTCTCCGAATTAATTTACCACGGCAAGAACAGGATTATGGATTAGTCACCTCGCGGCCCGTTATTTCGGAATCACGTTGCTACTTGTGCTGACCGATTTATCGACAATCGGGATCGCAGCACTATGCTAATTGGCTCAGTAGGGTTTAAGATTAAAGACGGCTAACGTGAGACATTTACGCAGGTGTACGGTAAAGAGGTTTGTTGTCGGACTACCTACCTACGATAAATTATAGCGTGGATTTATATTTCACGTTTTTTAAAGAGTTGTTGAATATCGGTTTAGAGAAAAATTACACATTAGAAAAGTAAATTGAGTGACAAAAACAAAATAAATTACATCGTTAAATGACAAAAATTACTCGATTTCATATTCAAAGCGGATCCCTAAAACCCTCGGAAGCAGGTAACATAAGTCAAAGATAAGTTATCTGCACTTTTATTTCCAATAAGACGAGTTCTTAAATTTATGCGATTCCGGTTTGTAAGTAAGTATAGTTTCTGCAAGACAACCGTGCATAATTCTCTTTGCCAATCTTATTTAAAATTAAGATGCTGTTGCCTAAACAATGTTGTAAGTATTAGATCTCCATTTACAAACTGAAACCTCAGTTTGTGAGATTTTTGTTCAGTGATTACGTCAATGATTGCATGGTTTTCGGATTTCACATGGTTCAACGATTGACATTAAGTTAAGACAGTTTATTGACAGATAAATTGTTTAAATAAACAATTACTCAATCAGGAGGTAAATCCGTAAGGTTCACAATATAATTCCGATCTAGACTCAGTTTCGTTGTCAAATGGTATTCTACTGAACTAGAAAACAACCTCAAACGGGAAAAATTAAACTGAACTAAAATTTAGAATATTTTAAAATTAATTATCTTTTACATACATACATACACTCACGCCTTTCTGCCACAGGGTAGGCAGAAACTATATACCGCCACTTGCTACTATTCATCCATACATCTTTTGCCTCTGCGACATTCATACATGTTCTCATACATTCATACATGTTTAAATTGTATTTAAACACAAAATTTGTATGAAAAATTGTGTTTAAATATGATTTAAACAGATTTAAGAAGTTGGTGCAAGTGGCCCTTAGTCTTAACTTGCCAGACAGATAATATCTAATTAAAACATAATGACACGCCTCCCTGGGATTCCTCATTTACAGCACAATAGACACTTAGACTTCCTAAATCATTACCTAACATACTAGACTTACAAAGGGAGATCTAATGAAGTACATTTGTTATGAGATGTTAGAATCAACACTAATTAAACTAATATAGTACTCTGAAAGCCCTGCTCCCATGGGGTTTATAACATAACATACCATCACGCCTGTATTCCCCGATGGGTTAGGCAGACGTAATGTACACACAGTTCGCTGGTAAGTTTAGGTCTCATGCAATAGGGGGTGAAGCGAATTGCCATTAAAATTTCGTAGAAAAACTGAATAACACATTGCTCGATCTGCGAATCGAACCAAGAATCTAGCGTAGCAGTCGCGCTTGGGACCGCTACACTAATGAGGTTGAATAGGTGAACTATTGTTTTCATCCTATTTTCTATATGTTTGAGGTGCTTTATATGGTCTTGCAAGAATTAGAAATTTCTATGGTCTAAGAATGTACAGTTAATCGAATTGATGGATAGAGTTTACCCATCTGAAAGTCTCTCGTGTTTAAACAGAAATACCTCTATAATATCTCTGGTTTGATATTTATCTGTGTTTAGGAGTCCGTAGGCTTTATTCGTACTAAACAACGTGGAATTTCTGATTACGCTTCGATATCTTTCATTTTCACTTCAATGGAGATAGCGTTGTTCGTTGTACGCTTTGCTTGAATACATTTTGGTGAATAAATAAATCTGTGAGGTTTACCAGTTTTTATAATAATAATAATAAAATATTAAAACATTGATTTCAGACGATATAAATAGTCCATATTTTAACACACTTAATATAATAATAATAAATTAATAATTTAATTGCCCCAAGCCTTATACATGTAAGGCCTGCCAGTGTTGTATACTATACTTCCATTATAATGCCGTACTGGTCGATCGATTTTATTCCTATATCTTGGATGGTGCTGCAATATTGCGTTTAATAAGTAACTTTTGTTATTAAATATCATTGAAAATTAGACCTTAAAGCAAAGTGACCGACAGTATATCGTTTACTCAAAATGATATTCTCCTTAACTCAGCTACATTTTAAACACTCCATGTGTGTTCTTTCCGACACCGATGCTTACTACAACTACATAAACAAGACCTTGTTTGTACACGCGTAAATGTGTGCGTAATCAGATAGGGTTGCCTACGTGGGCAAGTGTGCAATATGAGTTATCTTGCTTTAAGTTCGTTTGCTCGCTGACCCTTGTTTTAGAGACAACAAATGTGGAGCTGATTCCCTTTTTTTTATAGACTAGGTTCTGCCCGCGACTTCGTCTGCGTAGACTTCAGAGTGTGTTCTTTCCGACACCGATGCTTACTACAACTACATAAACAAGACCTTGTTTGTACACGCGTAAATGTGTGCGTAATCAGATAGGGTTGCCTACGTGGGCAAGTGTGCAATATGAGTTATCTTGCGTTAAGTTCGTTTGCTCGCTGACCCTTGTTTTAGAGACAACAAATGTGGAGCTGATTCCCTTTTTTTTATAGACTAGGTTCTGCCCGCGACTTCGTCTGCGTGGACTTCAGATAAAGGCCATGTGTTATTCCAGACTATAATCTATCTCTGTGCCAAATTTCATCCAGATCCGTGCAGTCGTTCTGGCGTGAAAGAGTAACAAACACCCATCCATCCATCCTCACAAATATTCGCATTTATAATATTAGTAGGATTACTAGATTGCTAGTAATCTTTGGTAAGGGTGTGCGTCGCACATTACTAGAATTCTTGTTAATCCCTCGTGCTAAGCTAAAATGCTTGTGTTACGAGTGAATTCACGTCGGTAGTGCAATGGGGGGGTTTCGAACAGGCAACCACATGATCGTAAGTCCGACGCCCTAGCCATTAGGCTACCGCCCGCGCCGCTGCAAACCTTTGACTTTCATGGAGAATAAAAAAGTTTTAAATAGGGTTTTATATTTAAATCTTCTATACCATAAATTTAAAATATTTCATAAAATTGTCTTAATCTTTTAAAATGCCTGATATTACGATCAGTTAAAAATAAAATAATTAACCAAACCTTATTGAGATAAAACAGATTATTTACAATTCTTATGAGCTTATCCAAAGTTTAATACAGCAAGCCGGTATTTAATTTTTTCAATCGTATACCTACTTCATTTTTCAGAGACAAAGTTCTCTAGAATCTGAATTTATTTTTTTATGCCGTTTAAACTTCGAGCATAATTTAAACTTTTACGAGCCGAAACGTAGTAAAGAACAGCTTTTAAATAACACAATACTAGAGTTTAAAACGACCGGTTCATTGTCCTAGCACCAAAGGTCACGTTTGTCACAGACTATTAAAGAAACAATAACCCTGAGTAACTCTAATCCATATTTGACAGCAGACTCTATGCATTACAATTGAGGGTACTTATAAAACTATTTGTCGAGTTTAGTTGGTAGTCGGATTCTACTACTTTATTTAAACTAAATCCTTATTTCTAAGCCAGTTGATTCTTAATAGCAGTTGAGTAAGATACCTAGTATATTTTCTTGCGACAGTTTCACGGTTAGGTAATCTTAAGACGGAGAGACCTAAGAAGAATCTAAAAACAACAAGTGCAAATTTTTTCTTATCAGATTTTCTCGTGACTAGGAGAAGCCATAACTTCGGACACCATAAATTGAACTTGGCGAGATTAGATCCACTAAAACCATCAGTGATGAGGGATTCATTGTGGGAAGAGAAAAGCTTGATATTGGCAAAAGTACTCGACACCCTTATTGGGGCGGGCGTCTTTGTGCAATCCGTATTTCCTAGTATCTCTTATTAATACGTTCATATCATTATGATCATTGTAATTGCGCGGCGGACGCGAATTCTTGTATAGTATTATCGCGACCATAGAAGGATTAAAAATGCAACAGCAAATAAGAAAGAAAGAAAATTTTATTAGTCTGCCATCCGGCACTAGGTTACTTTCTCGTGACCAGCAGAAGGACAATAAATGGGTTGACGATGATGATGAAATCACGCTTCTTCAACTGGTAAAGGTGAGTCATATACTAATGTTGTGGAACGCCAATAATTATCAAAGGAGTATGTATGCGTCTTAATAACTTTTGACCCTTACAAATGTATCACAAGTTTAGTATTCTGGCTATTATAAGATAGTTTGGCGAAACTATAACCGTAATTAATTGCACAAAGGGCGGATGAAACTGCAAATTGATTTGAAACTTCCTGAAATGGAAGTATGATTACGACGGGTAGGCTTTAGTTATGATGAGATTACATAATGAAAACTTGGTATAAAGTATAGCTTTCTGTTATATTTTTATTAAAATATACATTTATTTGATAGCAATTAGGTGCTCTTTAAACAATAACGAAAGTAATAAATCAACTGATTTAGTTAGTTATTTGAATGAGCCATCGATCATGATACATAGAGATTAGAGAAAAACTGTCAAATAACTGGTTAATCTAAAATGGAAAATTTGAAATTAATTGATTTCTGCGCATGTTTTTTAGTCAGTGTGATTGATGGGTAATATGTTTATTTAATACAAGATAAATCCGCCACAAAGGTACTCATAAATGAACAATAACCCTCCTCCTTCGGCAGTCGGGTAAAAAGGCTTGTACTATAATTAAACAAACGGCTTTTTAGCGCAGGGGTCCAGTAATCGGCAGCTGTTCTAGCGGTCGTGGGTTTTAACCGACACGGAACACAATATTTGTATCATCTAGTAATAGTTTAAAAAAAAATGTGAGATTTGTGTTTTTAATCATACCATAGAATATCCTAGATTCGGGCAAACCACAAAAAAAAAAATTATCATTTCCGTTCACAAAATGAGTTGGTTGTTTTTATTTTTATGCAATCAGATAGGGCCTTACTAAGCCACTTGAATATAAGTTGTTTATATACAATGTGTCAAGCAAAATGTGTGTCATATAAAAGCTCGAGGTTTTAACTCTAGATTGGTCTTGTTGAATCGATTTATAGTGGACCAAAATATCGAAAGTGGGTCATTGGAATCGTTACAAAATTGTCAAATGATACAGTTATGTATTGATACAGTAAATTGGCAATAAATTATGCAGTGACGAAATAAATTGCAGTGTTTTGTTTGTTATTTCTGCACTCAATTTTTGGGCAGTAAGTAATGACGCTTGGTATGATTGAATTGGGATTTTTGTTGTGTCGAGAGGAAGAGAAAGAGTTCTAAGATCATCTGGGAATCTTGTAGTTACGACTGTGGACATATTTTCTGGTAGAATATACTTCCAAGATGGTCCCATATAAATTTGGTTAGTATCTGACTATTCAATCTCAAAATCGAGACATTTTAATATCGTTTAAGATCCACTGATGACTATGCTAACGGTATACAAAAAAATAGCATCATGTTTCATTTGAGATGCGACAGTTAATATTGGGGTTCTACTACGAATATCGATTGTCGAAGCTTCGATTCGAAACGAAACAACTGTTATATAATTTGGCCTTAGTTCTTCTATATGTCCGTATGTTTCATTTACACGCCTAAACTGCTGTAGATTTCGATAAAATTAGGCAAGAAGATGAATTTCATGCCTACTTATCTTGCAAGGATACCTACCTTCCCTTGCCCTATAGCCACGGTTATGGGATCGATGATACGCGCCACAACCGTGACAGGCGGGCTTAAGAACTATAGTGACCCTGAGATTTTATATTTAAACAATTATCGACATCTTGTCACAACACAGATGTCGTTAGCTGCTTGCATACACCTAACTCTTTTGTCGACTGTACCTACCTATTATTCCTATACCTAAGTCCGCCCACTGACTGCGGCGCTGCAAACATTATGGAAGTTTACGTAACGCCATTATCCGAACCATAACATAAATCGATGCGACGGGCAGGACATTAGATTCTCAGGACATCTGCCATGTTTCGTTTGTAAATTGTTTGCTCGTTGGTACTTCCAATGTAAGAGATATTTATTGATATTATAGGACGTTTTCTACTCTAAATTGCGTTTGTGAAACCTCTTGAAATGTCTTTTTCGTTACTTTGAAATGGTTAATAAATAAGGTACATAGTGAAGTAACAACATCTATCCCCAAAAGGCAACGCAGTGTACAGTTCGTGGGTATGTTTTAGGTCCAATGTAATAGGGGGCGAGCCTATTGTCAATAACCAAGAACAAATGCAAATATCGAGCTGTTTCTGAAAAAGTTATTAATAGAAAACCAAATAAAAATAAGATTAGAAAATAAGAATAAAAATAAGAAATTGCTTTTAGCAATAAGACCGCCAATTTTACTAAGCAATTAACATGTTATCCATAGCTCTCTGTAATCTTTTTGGTGTACAATAAAGAGTATTCTATCTATCTATCTATCTATCTATTACCCAAAGAAATAGTACCTACTCCGCTCGACCTGTCACTGTGATTCAAATCGGGGATCTCACACTCCATAACTGCCAATAGACCAATGATACAGTTTTTGCATTACCAGAGCTGCGCAAAAGCCTGCGCAGAAGTGTTAGGTGTTGATCACCTAACACTAGCTAGTAAAATTAACCCTGCTATTTAAAGTCTAAAAAAGCTAAAATACTTCTCACTCTGAACTCCTCAAGGTAATGTCTGTAATGGCTGCAAAAAGAATGTAATTTGGCTGGAACGGATTCAACTGGATACCCTCATTTACTTAACTGAACACATCCGATTTATTAGAACCTTTATCTTTACTTCTGTGGGCAGAACTAAAGATGTTATCTTTAAAATCTGTGGCTCTGCCTAGTTTTGACAATGTTTCTTTTTAATAGACGTGTTCATTTCGGACTTTTGACATCCTACAATAAATAACCTACTCCCAATCCTATTACTACTTTCCTACTACATTATAACCGGGGAAGTCGTTCAGCCAGAATGGCGGAACGAATCTGGATAAAATTTTGCACAGAGATAGATTTTAGTCTAGAATAACAATATTAATATAATTGTGATTTTTATTTACATTATATAGATTTTACAATTACGCTTTACGGCCGTGTGCGTAAAGGCAATTGAAACGAAACGAAAACAATCTACAAAGTGACTTTACTTATTCATGAAACTTCACCATATAGACAGCCCTGTAGATTTCTATCTTTATTTGTGGCGAGTTGTTCAAACATTATCTAACCTTTATATGTTCTCTAGACATTTTTACTATACCCTACTATATGAACATTGGTGGAATACACGATTACCTATTTATTTGACGTGGGAGAGCCATGCTTCGGTACGAATGGGCCAGCTCGAACGGAGGCGGAGAAAACCGGCGTGAAACAACACTTAAGTACGTTGTGTTTCGCCGAATGAGTAAGGATACCCTTTTAAAAGGCGGCGTTCTCTCTCCTTTTTCTCTCTGGTGTTGGAGGTGTCTATGGGTGACGGTAATTGCTTTACATCAGGTGATCGGTCTGCTCGTTTGCCCTATCCCATAAAAAAATGCCTCGCAACACCAAACATGCAAGCTTGCCAAATCTTTTCCCCAACAGTCCCAGACAATATCCAATATTGCCTTGTCCTGTGCTCATTTCTCAATGAGATTGATGATAATGATAATTAATCTAGACATTCCCAGCTGCTAGTTATTCTTAGCTGTGTTAACGGATAGTTAGGAAAGCCGCAATCATGTAAGAACTCGTGCAACTAAAGAAAATATTTGATTCTGTATAAGAAAACAGATCATTCAATGGTCAAAATTTCGTATTCAATTAATGCTATTCGGTATAGTAACATTGTTAGTTACAAACTGTTACACGACGTTAATTATGTAAGTAATTGGCTAGAGCGATTAAGACTAGGTCGTTCTCGCTACAATTAGTATCTGGGTCTAGAAGCTAGATTATTATTAAGGTCTACGTCAAATTAATAATACTGAACACTGATTATTAACCATTTACTTACAGAGTCTAATTAGTCTAGTGATCTCAAGTACGCTGGGCGAGAAATTCCGGATTAAATTTTCAGGATGGGTGATGTTATTTGTGATGTTTAACTGAATTCTCATTAGCAGTCCGAAGGTTTTTACCTGGTTTATGGCAATAGGCCTGTCCTTTATTATATGGTTCTAAAATAAATATCGCTAGAGAACTGTCGATGTGACCTTAGATTTGCGTTACTAAATATTTTACGCGGCAAGGAGTTCAAGCAATATTAATCGTTATTGCTCGAATTACTGATTTGTTGTATTCCTTTTTAGAGGAAATATGAATAAAGTCTACACAAACTAAAACGTATCTACCAAATACCCACCTTTAAAAGTACCCAGCTTTAAAAGAACATAACATACATAACATACCATCAGCCTGTATTCCCCGAAGGGTTAGGCAGAGCCGTACTTTAGTACACCCACAATTTGCCGGTATGTTTAGGTCCCATGTAATAGGGGGCGAGCCTATTGCCATTAACCGGGCACAAATTCCGAACTCCGAGCTGCTACTGGGAATTTCATAGAAAAACCCAAATAATACTGCTCGACCTGGGAATCGAACCCAGGACCTCTAGCATAGCAGTCGCCCTCAGGACCACTTGGCTAACGAGGCAGTCAAAAGAAAGAGAGCAGTTAAAAGAAAAGAATCGAAAAATATTGCCACATGTAATAACTAATCTATTCATTGGTGCATAAGTACTCCCTTGATTTCACGATGGCAATACAATGGGATTCCATTTTTCTGGTGTGCATCAGGTTCTTTGTTCTCGAAAGCTATTCATGGTGGAATGCTTTTCATTGAGATATGACGTGGATAGCAGTCTGCATGTATTGTCAATGATGGCCTACCCAAATGACGAATGTCGGATGCAGGAAGGAAGCCATTTCATTAACCCAATGTACTGTAAAAAAGTATCACTCTCGATTGCACGCACTGTGTCAACTAAGGCCGGTTCCCAATAATAAATCCGTCGATCGATTTGCTTACTATAGTGATATTACTACCTTATGTCAAAATCCTATCTTTTTTTATGGGATAGGTAGGGGAGCAAACGAGCAGACGGATCACCTGATGGTAAGCGAGGGTAAGCCACCCTCCTCTGGTGTTGTGGGTGTTTATGGGCGGCAGTTATCCCAATATCCCAATAAAAAAAAAGCATGTCGTAGCTTATCTCGTGCCCGAGATAACGCAATACAATTATTGACGCGCCCTGCACATTAGCTCTGGTGGCCATGAATTTGAAAACTAAAAGGTGCGTTACCCTGGATTTTAAATCAAACCATTACACTCGAGAGATCGGTCCACTAACCAGTTACCTACTATGCTCTTAATTATGATACCGAATTAGTTTAAAAATCTTATACTGACAGGTATTAATAGCCGGAACCTGATACTTTGGAGCGAGCTCCCGTTATTTATACTGTTAAGTTTTAAGTTGTCTGATGCAGTCATTTCCTTAATATACAGGCGTTGTTTAATTGCAGGAAATGTTGGTTTCGATTTGTATTATGGGAATTGTTATATTTGCATAGCCAGATCGTTAGTCCATGGTTTATGAGCGCTGTATTAAGACATTTCACGCCGACATTTATTACCTGTGCTCAGCGAAGTGACCATCGTCCATTTATTGTAAGGTTTCTTATTTATGTAGCTTTAAATTTTCTATAACTATATATATATTATAAATCCACTATGAAATTTTATAAGTGGTAATTTTAATTTTATAATATTAGGGTTTTGTTTATGAAAGAACTTGCAGATTGGTAGAAGATAAATTTATCAGTCCTATACATAGAAAAACAATTTTCTCGACCCTCTGTGGGACACGTGTCAAAGGGGGCGAGCCTGTTGTCAATTTGCCACTCTGCTCACAGGGCTTTGGGCTTGAAAATGTAAAGTGCCCGATGTCGATTTAATATTTTTTATATATTAAGTAACCAAAACTTTAATTTCCTCGAAGTATAATGTGTAATTATGGTGGATAATTTACCATTAAGTGTTCGTGAACGTGTGAGAGTGTAGGCAAATGTATAAAATTGGAAACCGTGTATTTTTGGGTTCATACCTAAGACCATCGAAGCCTCATAAAGTCTCAACTGTAATGGGACTAACTGAATACTTTACACTGGCGAACACGAAAAGTGTGGTGCTATAATATACTTAAACCCATGATGGGAAATATTATTACTTGATTACTCCATATACTTGAGACTGGCAAATACACAAAAAGTGTGGCGCCATTTATACAAAAAAAAAACTATTTACACATCCAAAACTCCGAGCTACTCGTCCGACCTGGGAATCATAACCAGAACCTTCTAGAAGTCGCGCTTAGTACCCCTAACGTAGCAGTTTTATAAATTAAGGTCTGAATGATTAGGTATTATGTTCAATGCCTACATCAGAAAGATTTTCTCTTTGTTATCGGCACTTCGCTTTGGGTAAACTGGTTACTACGGTAACGCTTTTAACTTTAACAGGCGTGGTGGTTACTAAAACCATGTTGTTGGAAATGGTATTACCAGGAACAATTTAACTTTGTTTTACGCTGTTTAGTATCAAGTTTTAATCGAGTTTAATGATTTTAACTTGGTAATTAATACTACAAGTTGTTTAATGTTTGACACGTAATTTAAGTTATAATGCGGACCGTAAAATTAATGTTAATGAACACTTTGTGAGAAGATTTTTTTATTATTTGTATAATCAAGGCTTTTTCAATTAAACATTATTAAATGAACACATTTTGAATACCATCACGCCTGTATTCCTCGAAGGGTTTTGACAGACATCCCATGTTAGAGGGGGGGAGCCTATTGCCATGTACCGGGCACAACTTCAGAACTCCGAGCTGCTATTGAGAATTTCATAGAAAAACCCAATAACACTTTGCTCGACCTGGGTATCGAACCGAAGACCTCTAACGTAGCAGTCGCGGTCAAGACCACTAGTCTAATGAGGCAGTTTTTTTTATTTGCGGGTATTTGCAAATTACGATATTTTGTAAAAGCAACATTACCCTCAATCTATCAAGTTTCAAAGGAACTATACGTTGTATAGGTATTTGTAACTCAATCGTGTACTGAAGGGCAATTTGCATGAAATTAGCGCTTGCGGCTTCGATCAACGAGAATGAGATCCGCTCTAGCTTTTATCCGTTAAATTAACTATAACTATGTACCTATTTATTTAAAAGCATGTAGTTACAAACTGTTTTCTGAAAGATGAGTAGTTGTGGGTAGTTGATTACATTTTGTAAAAGCTTTGGCTCGTGATACAAAATTTGCTTCTATCATCGGTGTGATGGTGATCTGATCACATTGTTTTGTGGTTTACCCAAGTAAGTAAACTAATTATCACAAAGAACCTATTTTAATTAAAATAATTTTTTTGTTCTTCTGTGCATTGTCCGTAACTATCTTCCTATACCTATGTAAATAAAAATAGGTTCCCCTCATACAAATATAATAAAAACTAGCTTCTGCCCGCGACTTCGTTCGCTTAGCGTGATGATATATAGCCTATAGCCTTCCTCAATAAATGGGCTATCTAACACTGAAGGAATTTTTACACGGATAGTAGTTCCTGAGATTAGCGCGTTTAAGCAAACAAACAAACTCTTCAGCTTTATATATTAGTATAGATATACCCTTTAATATACCTTTGCCTTTCTCTTGAAGTTTTGTTGTTTAGGTCTTTTTAGTTGTTAGTTTTGGTATAGAAACACCTTATCAAAGAGTTCTTCCAAGAAATACTACTATAACTCACAGTATAAGCTCAGTTTCGAATAACTACAAGTACCGGTAAGATTATAATTATGACACTGACAAGTAGGAGAAAATCTCTGACCTCCATGATACTATTCCCTAATAGCATAGCACTATGCAGTAGAGATCAGTCAGGAGAAAACACTCGCAGTTACAGGTGATATGACCAGTTCAGTGATTTCAGTTCAATTTTTATATTTTTATAAGTAGCCACGATGTATTTTGGCTATCAGCCTCCTCGCTTAAATACTCTTAATTAGGAAGGTTATGTAGAAAGCTTTTATCCTGAAAGAACGAAAAGCCTTTGCCCTGCTGTGGATAAAATAAACGGCTGAATATATAGAAATAAATAGAAATAAATAAGTTATACCTACAAAGTTTTTGAGGATACTGACTGGGACTACGATTAACTCGGACCGTAGTCCCGTGGTTTTTTCGTTGACTGTACTGTTTTTGGCTAGATTTTTGTATTCATTTATCGGTGGTGAGGTAAACGGCAAACGTAGCGTAGGACGCCCTGCGGCGAGATGGAGTGATGATTTGCGAAAGGTTGCTGGCGGAAGCTGGATGCGACAAGCCGAAGACAGGGTGAAATGGCGCACATTGGGGGAGGCCTACGTCCAGCAGTGGACTAGTATAGGCTGATGATGATGATGATGATGAGGTCCGATTAAGTGTGTTCCCAGTCGCCGGAATCCTCTGTTTTTTTCTCCAGAAGCACAGGCTTCTGGAGAAAAAAACAGAGGATTCCGGCGATTAAAATTCCTGTTTTCTAATCGATAAGGTAATAGGTAAAAGAACAGTCTTTTTCCTATTACCTTATCGATTAGAAAACAGGAATTTTCCCCGACATTGTTAACATGTTTAAAGGTGACAGTAAAACAATGATGTACAATGTTTATGACCCAATATTCTTCGAAAGAAAGAATACAGAGTGTTTCCTTCATGTTGATTCTTTCGTATCACTTAGAGTAGATGGTACAATGAGGTTACCTTTATTCCTCAATCGACTCTGAGTACCTTTGTTTTTTTTTGCTTGCTTTTGTGTTTTTTTTTAATTCATCGGACGAAGATTAAAAGGGAAAAATATTGTGCATGCCTCGCCGCTATATTTGTTTTGATAGAGACATTATTATACCATTGGATGGCTGTTAGCACGACTGAACTGACTGAAGTTGTAGTTTCTGAATTCGATTCCCAGGTCCAGCAGTGTCATTGGGTATTAACATAATATTCTCATTAGCAGCTAAGAGTTTAGATTTGTGGCCGGTTAATAGCAATAAGCTCGAACTCACGGGACTTATCCATTGCAGAATTATGGCCGTACCTACGGATAATTCAAGATTACATGAAAATCTTTTTTCTTAAATATACACCACGAAACAGAAACAAAATACGTGTCGCAACGTTGCTTATAAATAAAAAGAAAACACGCAGTAATTCTTCTCGTTAATTCACGGCCGTGGTGCGGAGCAGATACCGCAGTGTTGAATGAGCGACAACCCTAATTCAGCCGGGTCGAGAAAATTTAATAGAATAACCAAGTAGCTTGGGACTTTTGTTACCACAGCGCGAAGTCCAAATTACGTGGACAAAGATGGCCAGAGTTTTAGTTTTATTTTATTATCTACGGCCTTTGTTAGAATTTTTTTCTCGTTTTTGTGCAAATTGGAGTTTGATAAAAGTAAAACAGGTTGTATGTTTATGGGTACTTACTTAATATGTGCGTAATTGTGGTGTCTATTTTTTGAATAATTTACAATAATCAGTTTGATTAGGAACACTGGAGTATTTGTTGCTAAATCGGCGTTATTACAAAACATTACACCTGTAAGCGTTATGCAGAGGTGAAATGGTTTGCTGATAAAAAACACCTAAAAAGAACCGAAAATACCTGGTAATATTCGTTTAAGCAACAAAGTAGCTACCTCCATATTTTTACAATTTTATCCTACATTAAAAGTATTAAGATGATTGTACACGGTACATGTATGTAGTATGTGCATGATCACGTCCTTGTATGGACAACATACGCATGTAAATGTCACTACGCGTACGCAGCTGAACATATTTTTAAGAATTGTCGTTTTAAGATTAGACATTTTAGGACCAATAATCAATCCTGGTTTGTTATGTTAGCGCAGACATTTTTAAGAGATGCAAACTATACACTTGTATAACTATACGCTCGTAACTAAATGACCATGTAGCCCGCACCTTTGTTTCTTGCAGTTGGATGGGTTCCGAAAGAAAAAGTAGATAAGCTTACAGAATGCGTGTATAGCCCGCGCCGCAGTAACACTGGTGTATGTTGCCACTTGTATCGTGTACAAGCACCTTTATCAACAAATGAATATTTCCCACGGCTGTTTTCTTGTAGGTATTTATTTTTACAAAGGACGATTCGTATTATGTATCAAAACAATCATTAGAAACATATTCCTCCAAAGTTTTTTTGTTCATTGTTCATCCTGACTTGGTATGGAACAGGATTCTTTCCAATTAAGTTTATAATTGCGTGCTGCATCGATTCGTATAATGGTATGTCTAAATATGATGTGCAGTAGAGTAACTCCACACAAACTTCGCATCTCGTTACGAAGGATGACAGGATATTTATTTATAAAAATATCAACGGTCTGCCTTATATTTCCAAAAGTATGAAACTGTAATTCAAATAAATGTTTTATCATTAACTGCCATTTTCCGCAGTTTCATTAGCATCTCAAAAGAACTTTCTTACTATAACTCGGCTCATATGTGGCATATCACATATTCATGAACTCGTGGTCACATCGAGAAGTGGAACTTCTGTATAATTATTTTGTGTAGAAACATTTATAGATGGCAACGCGACTTTTTTGTCGCTATTACGCGTGACGCGTCGCAATTGATTTTGCATGCGGTACACCTGCTGTGTTGACAAACGGCCAGTTGTATTGTTTTCGCTTCATTATGTTACCCATGTTGTTTGGCACGATTTCTCAATATGGATAGCCCAAACGAAAGTGATTTATTGTTATTGTACATCCGTTTAAAGATAATAATATGTAATGTATGTTCAACTCTTTTATTTTGTTTTTATAAGTAACGAACGCGCACGCGATATCTGACGTAAGTAACCGTTTCGTTTTTTGTCGCGAGTGTCCAACGCTTTTCCTATATAAATTATAATGCTAATATAACCACCAATAGTTGTCAGTATTTTGTACTTTTGGTACTTTGGTAAATATAATTTTATTCACCAGGATATTTTCGAAGGAATTCAAATTATTTTTTTGTATTTTTTTTTCTCGAGTAGTGTGGAGTTCCACCGTCTGGTACCCGCCTATAGTTGAATTTTGGGATACTGTATATGAAAAAGAAATGAATTGGAATGATAATTTATTATCTGGGTACTAAAATCAGTGATAACATCATAATAATTATTATATGAAAGAAGAAAGAAAGAAAGAAATTGCGCGATGCAAATTAGCGCACTTCCATCGCGCGGCGGACGCATCAAATCGCGTGCATGGGAAGCACGTGTACATCGGGCCTAATAATTATCCCAAAGATTGATGCATATTTTGTTTTAAAACATCAATTCGTTAGGCAATACGTCCTTGGGGTATTGTGTCAAGATAATAAACAAATGAAAGTGACTGTCAATTTGAGAATAATATTAATTGCCGTTTTACAAATAAATAAACGATGTTTATTAGCTTTGGACTTTTGACTGTTGAGTATTTCGACAAGGTGACGCAAGGTCTCTTTTGTGTAAGTTACTCCATTATTAATATTCATGATGTCAATCGTTTATTTGTTTAATTTTATTATATTTTGGTGCAAATTGCGGTATTTTAGCCCACAACACAGCCGTTAGTACAAACATTCATCTGCTTACCTTCAGGGAATAAATTCCATTATTGTATGTATTGTATTTTTTTTATGTAACAGATTTCTCTGTACTAATACTTATGTATATTTGTGTCTTGTGGGAATCGAATATGTTTCAAATAAGCCAATCATTTAGCTATGCCAATGGCATTATAGGTATAGTTTAAAGTTAAAAGAGGGTCACGTCAGCAATCATTGTCATTCACATACCATCACGCCTGTAAGCGCTGAAGGGTAAAGCAGACGTACCTATTTACTTATGTATACTCGTATCTACGGTTATCCGAGAAAACTATTCCACAAATATAGTCCTAGCTAAAACAATAACACTTTGCTCGACTTGGAAATAGAACCCATGGGGTTGATTTCTTTTTAAAACCACTAGTTGATGAGGCATCATCATCATTCTAGTTCAACTAACCTTTTTAACCTAAAATTATAAAAAAAAACCCAATGGAGTTATTGTATCATTGTTCTAGCCATAATTTTCTTCGCCATATTTGTCAGGCTTTTTCCATATAATTCATGTTCCTCATGTCATATTATTTTGACGATCTCTGTGGTTTAGTGGTTCGAGTACCGGACTGCTGACCATGAGGTCGTGGGTGCGATTCCCACAGGACACAAATATTTATGTGATAAATATAAGTGTTTGTGTTCGTCTGGGTGTTTCTTATGTATTATAAGTAAGTATTTACAAAAAAAAAGTAGTATATAAGTATTATATCCATTGTCTAGTACCCATAGTACAAGCTCTGCTTAGTTTGGGACTAGATGGTGCTGTGTAAAAATGTCCCAGAATATTTATATTGCCAATCATAATTCGCATCGCATTAATTAATTGTTTTTCCTGACTCCGCCGATAGTGTACAGTTTCAGTCTATTTTATTAATCTATTAGTGTCAGTTTTTAATATCAAAGTGATATTGCATGCGAATACTAATACCGTGCGTTTCTCACGCTCCTGCGCACCTAGGAGCACGACACCTGATGACGTAGATAACGTTGAAACACTTGCAGAATCTTGCGCCGCGTAAAAGTAGGCTTTGTGTTGTTCTAAGGCCAAGGGAACAGGAATATGGATTGGTATGCAATTTTAAAGCGTTGAAATTGTCACATTTTAGTCATTATTATCATCCTCATCTTACGAACTTGTTCCTATGTTGGGGTCGGCTTCCTGTCTAACCAGATGCGGCTGAATATCAGCATTTTACACGAAGTGACTGCCATCAGACCTCTGCAACCCAATTTCTGGGCAATACCGATATTCGGAGGATAGACTGGTTGTCAGGCTTTTTTGGGCATCTGACTACCACTGACTATCGTGATCGACGGCTTTACGTGCTTTCCTAGGCACGGAAGGTTTATGTATTGATAATGGTCACTCATCCATTCACCGACTGCGGTGAGCGCAGCTTAACCTTGCAGATCAGTTGATCAGCTTAGTTATCACTTAGTCACGAGCGTTTTAGTCATTATTCTATCACATTTATTTGTGCATTAGCATAGTGTTACAATGCATCTTTTTCTGTCTGTAGGTATAATTATACATTATTGGGTGACGGCTCATGATAACAAACAACATTGTTAAAGGGGAGTTTAGGCGGGAAAATGTTAAGTGCACGTTGTCGATTTTATATTATTTTTCAAAACTTTAATTTATCCGAAGTTTGATGTGTAATTATGGTGGATAATTAACCATTAAGTGTTCGTGAACGTGTGAGAGTGTAGGCAAATGATATAAAATTGAAAATCGTGAATTTTTGGGTTCACTCCTAAACTCCATGAAAGCCTCAATAAAGTTTCTACCGTTTTATTGGGGCAACTTAACAACTGAACAACTTATACTTAACACTGGCGAACACAGAAAGTGTGGTGCCATATTATAACCCCACGATGGGAAATATTACTTGATTACTCTAATACTTGACACTGGCAAATACACAAAAAGTGTGGCGCCATAATAAAAAAAAAACATTGTTAAAGGAAGAATTCTAATAAATAAAAAAAACAAAAGCGAAATATGAGCTTCAGAAATCAGTAAATTAACATGGCGTTGTATGCTAGTATTGCCAGTAGATGGCGTTGGGTGAAATATCCTTTGACAGCTGTTTTTTTTAAATTGAAGGGCAGACCAACTTATGTTGGTCACGTTAGTTTTTAAATAAAGGTAACGAGGCATTATACAGCACAGCTACTTGGGAATAAAAGTCTTTGAACATAGAGCGCAGTACAAACAAGCAATGGTCTAATAATGTCCAGAAGTATGAACCTACATATGGCTTCAAGATTTTGATATGTAAATCTAATCCGTGCAAGTATGGTAGTTCCTTACACAAGGCTCCATCCTCGCTTCTATTAATAAAGTAACAATTTCCAAGTATAGCTTGGTAAACTGGTTTCGGTGTCGTGTATGGGAAATGTTGGTAATTATGCATGGTGTAGCAGGAAGACCGTTCGCATAACCGTGGGCTTATGTCAGATAAGGATATTAGTGATATTTATAGAAGCAGAACCAATCATTTTATAATAAGTGGCATCCTTATGTCACTAAGCTTTGAGATGAGGTTAGGATTTTTATTTCTAAATAGCTTTTGCCCGCGTAGCGTATTGTAATGTATCGAAATTTTCAGACAAACAAGTATTTGCACGATCACCATTTATTATGTAATTCTTAGCTGACTGTATGTACTTCTTCACTTGTTAACAGAATATTAACACTTGATAACAAATAAATATTAGCAATTAATCTTCTAGTCAGTACTAAATAGTCTTAACGAAGTTAATTGTAAACTGTATAAGCATTTCATTTTTTGAAGTCAACAGTCTTGTCTTGAGCAAAATTCAGAAATCCTCACCGAAATGAAGAAGGTATTAATTGGCTTAATACAACTATTCATTATGAACAATAGATCTTCAAATTAGACAATTTAGACTAAGTCCCAAGTCAATCAAGACGTGACCAAGTGAATTCTAATCTTCGAAAGACTCCTAATAATTTATTAACAAACGAATAGGCCCAACGACGACAAAATGTATTCAGATGACATCTGAATACATTGACAATTGTGCTGAATAAACCATTTTTCTTTCTTCTTTCTTTCTTCATCTGTGCGCGCTCGATTTGTCGAAAACTTTACGTCGCATTGTATTGCAAAATTCCATTCTATCCTATTCGATTAGCGTTCATGCCACTTGTCTAGAGGGACTGGTCCACCATCACCTCTTCGAACTAGCAGTTTTAATTTTCTTATTTCGACAAAATATATGTAACTAGCTTCTGCCCGCGACTTCGTCCGCGTAGCGTGATGATATATAGCCTATTGCCTTCCTCAATAAATGGACTATCTAACACTGAAATAATTTTTCAAATCGGGCCAGTAGTTCCTGAGATTAGCGCGTTCAAGCAAACAAACAAACAAACAAGCTCTTCAGCTTTATATATTAGTATATAGATGAGTGAACATCACAACGTTTTTCGTGGACGAGGTCGGCTTAGAAGACGTTGGCGAGATAATGTCTACATGGTATTATGGAGCCCAAGATAGAAAATCCTGGACTGAGTTAGGTGAGGCCTTTGACCAGCAGCGGGACACAAAAGAAAGAGGCTGTATCTCTACTAATATATAAAGCTGAAGAGTTTATTTGTTTGCTTGAACGCGTTAAACTCAGGAACTACTAGTCCGATTTGAAAAATTCTTTCAGTGTTAGATAGCACATTTATTGAGGAAGGCTATAGGCTATTATATCATAACGCTACGCGGACAAAGTCGCCGGCAGAAGCTGGTTAATAATAAAATGAAGGTTGCTTGTGTATTATTTAATAAGCTGTAGTTGCGGCATCGTACAAAATTAATTGTTTGGCAATCGCTAAGAAATTAATCGTTTGTTCATTGTTTTAACTAGTTTTTGTCCGCCCCCTCGTTCAAAGCTTTCGACTTGTGTATTGTCTGGCCGCCTTACTGATTGCCTAATGGGTATCGGCGTGATGAAGTGTTACAAAAAACTGCTTTTATCGATATCTTATCAGTATCATTGAGAGGTTCGATTTAGGTGATTGTTAGGCAAGCTATTGCTCGTCACGAATTTGGTGTGTTTTTTTATTGGTTAAGTCAGCAAACGAACAGAGGAGCCACCTAATGATTGCTACTTTTCATTTGATGAAATAATGATTACTTTTCACCGCGATATCACATGTGAAATTTCGCAGCATGTTACTTTTGGTCCGCAATGAATTTTCATTCAAAATATTTGATCGCCACACTTGCTATTGCTACTTATAATGAAATCGTGAACAAAATGCGTGGTTTTTTTACTTAAATGTGATTTTAAGCAGGCTGTGTGAAAAAATGTCGCAGGTGTGATTATGAAAAAATATTTCATGTGAATTTTCACATACCTACTATCTGCGAAATGTTAGTGCCCACTGCAGACTGCCAGAGCCGCAGCAACCGAGGCGAGAGTAACTCCCACGCTCAAAAGTCGGAATAGATGTGTATCTATTGGTGTGTACCAAGGTGCTTTATGCTGCACTCGGGCGTAAGGGGTCGCCAGTCAGTCAGACCCCAAGAGTTCCTACCACCAGAACAGCACAGACACAGCATTTGATAGTGCAAAATTATAAGTAGGTAATTGCATTTTAATAGGCCAGAGATCACACACAGATAACAGTTAGTAAGTTAACACCCTTATCTTACTAATATTATAAATGCGAAAATTTGTGAGTATGGATGGATGCTTGTTACTCCTTCACGCCAGAACGGCTGAACGGATCTAGATAAAATTTGGCACAGGGATAGATTATAGCCTGGAATAACACATCTAGGCTTCTTTTTATCTAGGCCGGAACCAATTCAGAAGTCCACGCAGACGAAGTCGCGGGCAGAAGCTAGTTTATTATAAAACAAAATCCCCCGCCACGTCTGTCAGTCTTATTCGAAACTACTGAAGGGATTTTCATGCAATTTTCACCAATAGAAAGAGTGATCCATGAGGATGGTTGCAAGCTATTAAAGATCCTTAGGAACGGAACGGCGCAATGCATGCGTTTATCATAAATAGGTTTGCCATCCGTCGGAGTTATGCTGGATATTTTCTTGTGAAGAGGGCGTCCTGGAACTGTTCGGTGTTACCACGCTCCTAGTTTGGCTTACCAGATTTTAGAGATGGCAATCATAATAATAAGAGATGTTAATGAGCGACCAAGATAATCAAAAAGATCATCGCTTTTAATAGCTTGGGTTCTGCTATTACTTCATCAAACATAACACCTCGAGTTAATCAGGAAATCTCACTGAATATAACAAGTACATAATGGTCACATAAATCTTATATCCTCGTTATGGATCGAAACGATTAACAAGATTGCCTCGGAGTATCGAACCGGCGACCCACGCAGTTCACGTTAACCGGTCGTTATTTGCACTAACCGTGAGAATCGTGTTAAGAACATTTGTTAACTGAGGTTTGGGTGGATTTTGAGGTCAGGTAGAACGGAGAGGCGGTTGATATTGTTTGTAGTTTTAATAGTAATAGTGCCAGTTGCCGGAATCCACGATATTATAATAGAAAATGTTAATAAAGACTAGGAAACAATATTGTCGTACTAAATTAAATTCACTTCGAGATTCAAGTTTACTAAAGTGATTGACATTCCATTTAGACTCCGTCCCCCCACGGGGATACGGACAAAACAATTTAAGTTCGCCTTTCGTGTTCCAGGATTTGCTATTTCCATGGTATAGAAATATCTTATTATTGGAATGTATTTCGGGAAATGTTATGGAAATGCGAATGTAGTGCGAAACTAACTGTTCGTATGTTGTTACGCTATGACGCCTAAACCGCTAAACCGATTTTGATGACTTTTAGTATGGAATTTGGGAGAGCCATGCTTCGGCACAAATGGGCCGGCTCGACTGGAGTGATACCACGGCCTCACAGAAAACCGGCGTGAAACAACAAAGTTTACGTTGTGTTTCGCTGAGTGAGTGAGGATATCGGAGGCCCAAACCCTTTTAAAAGGCGCGCAACGCGCTTGCGACTCGTCTGGTGTTCTTTTGTCTGTCTGTCCATGGGCGGGGGTAATCGCTTACCATCAGGTGATCCGCTCGCTCGTTAGCCCCCCTATCCCATAAAAGAAAATTTGCATAAGGACATTGACTACTTTTTGTCTCAAAAAGTAGTCTGGGTTGCGAACGAAACAACGCACTACAGCTAGTTCCTTATAAATAGGTATTCAAAAAACGGCCATGGCAAGGATATCATTAAAACAAACAAAAAAAGAAGAAGAAATTTGCGGCCACTGATTTCCTTAAAGGCTATTTTTCATTCCATTTTCTTTCTAAGGGCGGTTGGACAATAAAAACAGCATTTTACGATTCATTAAAAAGAACATTATTTAATAAAAAATTGAGATTATATTTAACCCAAAAATGCTATTATTCCACTACAGAATATTTAGAAAGTAGGTAAATTGTATAAATGCATTCAAGAAGATTTTAATCAAATTTAAATAATACTATTGTAATTGAACCTTGCCAATTTACAGGATTTTAAATATGTAATAAAATATTAATTAATGATTGATAATTGAATGTTTAATAATTGACATTATGTTTCATGGTAAGCATAGCGACAATATTATTTGTATGCCTAATAAAATTTATTATTTAAGTGTTTATAGTTAGCCCTCGAATGTTATGTTGCAATGCTTGGAAAAGGCACTAAGTTTTAAGTACCTACCCTATAATACATTTTACCTTATGTACACTTAGTTTGCAATAAATGATTTGATTTGATTTGATTATCCCATCTTCAGGGGTAAATTTACTCGCAGTATTACAAATTATTTGAAAAAATATACAAATTATTGTGATTGCTTAAAAAAATAACATAGGTATTCACTGCAGCAGGTTATTTATTAGGTACGATTTTTTGAAGTGGTATTCTTGAATTTAAGAATTGATCCCTTAAAGCTTAAATTTTAAATTCATCTAGCCTAAATTATCATATAGTTCAAGGGTTAAACTATATGATCATTTAGGCTAGATGCGTGCCAGATTCCGGTATTGCCCAGAATTGAGTCGCGGAAGTCTGATGGCAGTCGCTTCATGTGAAATTCAGTCGCATCTGCTAAGAATGGAAGCCACCCCCAAGATAGTTCAGAAAAAAGCGTTAAATATGTTAAATAATATTAATGTAAACCTTATTCATGGTTAGACAAGTCGAAAGAAGCCCCATTAGTTCCTCAGCGGTCTTCCCCATTGATTGATTTGAGTCAAAGAGAATAAACAAAAGATACCTATTCTAGTAATAGGTACTATAATTATTACTACTAGGGACTAATATTGGACTAAATTTTGTCACTGCTTTCAATCAAGTTCCTTATGAATAATTTAGTCGGTACCTGCGTAGAGTTCGCGTGAAATAATTTACTCAAATGTACGTACATAATGGAATTCTTAATTAATCAACTGTTTCTTGTGCCGTGAAAATGTAGGTAACCACAGTGCGAAATTGTGTGAGGTGAGAGAATTCATTTATAATATAAAATTTTATAAAAACCGGCTTCAAGTATTTTGATTTCAAGTGTAACTTCAAAATTGACAGATTAATATTCTAAGATTGCAGTAATTTCAAGTTTCAATTCAAATGAAATAAGCTTTTATGAAACATTATTTGGTCTAGCAACACGGTTCCAAAAAGTTGATCATGGACTTATGGAGAAGAATTCGGCAAGAAACTCCATGGACACGTTCAGGAGAAATATTTTTTTATAACCTGGCAACTTAACCCATATTAGATTCACAATAAAATACTATAAAAGAACTTTTGTAATGTAGCAGATTGGATGAAGCTCCTCCTCTATTGTATGGTATCTAGAGACCTATCGGATCATAATTATCGCCGAACTGTGGGTGCATAGCAGTAGTGTCTAACCCATCGGGGATTAAACCACGTGATAGTATTTTGTTTGTTTCGTTGAAAGGAAAAAACGCAATATTATTTATGAAATTGTCCACCGCTTTTCACATTGAGTTCAGTCCTATTTATAAATGTAGGACATATTTCCCGCCTGTAAAGCAAAGTATGACGCGGGCTGTTTGTAAATGCGTCTTTGTCAGTCGGGTGTTTGAATAGAAATGACTACTTTCACGTAAAATAATAGTAGGCTGTGTGAGAAATACCTTTGCTCACTATTGTATAGTGAAGATGTGACACAATATTTTAGACAAAACGTATTAAATTACATTTTAACGTTGGTGGAAAAGATTAGATTATGGTCGTTGCCAAGAGTAAAAAAGTTGTGATATTCGAAACATAAAAAGGAACGAGGTTATAATCTTATTTCCAATAGCAACACTTACCTACCTGACGATAAAAGTTAGGTTGTTAAAATTTAATAAAAGTTTTTGTTAACTAAACTTGGGCCAATTTTATCGGCGCGAATATCAATATTTGGATAGGCACGTGTATCGTTACGAAGTTAATAATTTAATACAGGTGGAATATATTGGTTATTGATATTATTGTAATGTTGTTGAGTACTTGGGATCTGCGAGATATTTTCGAATGCGAAAATATAAATTAAATTTATTGTAGTTAATGGCGGTTATTATTAAGGTAGTGGCGGTTCTCTGCCTTGCCGAAAATTGTTTGCCAGATTTTCACTTGCCAACCAACGTTTAGCACAATTTTATTTCGCTGAATAATCATTTGCCAACTTATCATATAATTTTGTTTTATTTCCCACCTCTGTCATACTGTAACCTTTTTTTTTTTTTGTGCGTGTGGAAAATCCTCATGGACTTCCGCCGCCCGGGGAGGCGGCGGGGCGTGTCGGACTCCACCCAGAGTGGGTGACCTACCGACTAAAAACCACACGGTGTTCCTTCCTGCACGTTTGCGTCGGGGGCTACGGGAAACAGAGAATTCGTCCGCGGGTCATACTGTAACCTAACCTAACTGAACTGTTTCCTTTTACAAAACGTCATTCGTCTAATAGTTGTGTGGCCTAGTGAAATGGTTGAGAAATGATAAATATCCCAAACGTTTTGTGTCATTATAATAATCAGCTTAACAATAATTCTACTAAATGAAACGTTGTCATACAAAAATTTGCTAATCGTTAGTTGTCAAAGTGAAACATCGGCGAAACGTTGGTTGGCAAGTGATAATCTGGCAAACAATTTTCTGCGAAAAGGCAGGACACCGGTAATGACTATTTTTATCAAGGAGGAAAGAAATTGTCCTTCAAAAAAAATAATGTGTCATTAGCTATACGTAGGATAAATTGTGTGATTTCAAAATTATTTCGATTTTAGCCTATTATCCAGATGCGGCTGATTATCAATATTTTACGCGAAATATCATAATGATTAATTAGGTAGTTGTAAATTTTACGGGCATCTTATTACCGCTAACGTAACGTTTTAACATAATCCTTTGTCTTAATTTGCTAAAATGGTAGCCGACCGATTGGTAGTGTATCGATCTACAGATCGATAAACTACGAGCCCCTTTACCACTTCGACAAAATAGCATTTTTTTTTCGATAGCATTGTGTTTAAATGACAACATTATCTTTCGCATTCATCATAATAATTATTGGTAACACTTACCGAGATTTACTTTTAGCACAGAAAGAAAGACGCAATCAGAAACTTTTTTTATAATTTAACAGATAACAACCAGAACTACTTCTTAATTCGACTATAAATATAGTTATAAATTGAGCTATTACATGCTTTCGTATTATATAGTAGCATTTCGACAAACAATACTGATGATTTTGATGTAAACACTAGATAGAAATTGGCAACATTTCATTGTTTCTTCTTTTTCTGATAAATATATAGATCTAGTTAGATAAGTTGACTGGTTGTGAAAGTGCGCCTTATCATAAATAAACAATTAATTCGGCTGTTGGCTTCGAGGGCTCTTATAACTCAATGGCGGTCTACAATTATAATCTGTTGTCATGTCAGCCGCCAGTCAAGATCTACGAAGGACCAGTTTATCTTGGCCATTCATAGTGACGCTGGCGTTAAATATATTTAAAATATCGTACCTAGTCTATGACCAACAATGTTAAGAACGGAATTCAGTCAAGGCATTACCAATTATCTAAGCACTGTATCTAACTTTGAAAGGCTTTGGGATTCCCAACCTTATGAGCCAAGCCATCCAAATACCTTTAAATGAAAATAGTTGGTATCAAAAATGATATTGCATAAAATATAAAAAAATATATTTTTCAGTGCGGGGCTAATTTTTTTCTAAACTAGGCCGCGGAAAGTATACAGGAATATTTTTTAAGCAGTGCGCAAAAAAATTTTGGTACCTTGTTCAGTATCAGTAATAGAACACATTCCTATTATTAGTTCAAAACTTTTTTTAAAATTTTTATCCGGCTTGAAATCAGCAAAATATGGACATATAATATCTATTCGCAATAATAACAATATGCACGTGTGCCAGCCGACTCACGCGCCGGTGTACAGCTGATGTAGGTACTAAGGCGCGCGCGCTTTGCCGTGCGCTAGCGAGTAACCATAAAATCAGTTTCAAAGTAAACATCTTTCGTTAACGATAACTTCGATATTTTGTACTAAGACATATCAAAATAACAAATTGGTGTTTAATAAAAGTCGTTTAAGTATCAATTGTCAAAGTTTGCGCACTGAATAAAAAATATTCCGGTATATAAGCAATATAGTAACGTAAACAATCTAAACCAATATTATAAACGGAAGACCTCTGTCTGTTTGTTTGTTATGCTTTGAGGACACAATATCATTTCTCTCAAAATGTCGCGGGCGACGTTAGCCTTATGACATAACATACCTTCACACCTATATTCCCCAAAAGGTAAGGCAGAGGTTACACACACCATGTTCGTTCCTATAATTAGGAACGAACATGGTGGTCTACATAATAGGAGGCAGACTATTTCCATTAACCAGGTACAAATCAATATCACAAATCATAATCCAAAATGCCGAACGAAGAAAGAACTGCTCAACCTGGGAATGGAACCCGGACCTCCAGCGTAGCAGTCACACTTAAAACCACAGCATAATGCGTTGCTATGACAGTGTTTTAATACATCAATGATTTCAATACTGTTTAAAATAAAGTTCCCCGTTTCGCCGGCGGCCAATTTATGCTGGACGTAATCTAATTGAGGCAATCAGATTTTAATTAAGTGTTTGACAGCTCTGTTTAATCGAACAATGGTTTATGTAATCAGAAATAACCGTGAGCAATCTGTTTTGTAAGTTTTTTAGGCGTAGTGTTTATTTCTTACCGTTTTTTCGTGTTTATGATTAATGAATTTATATACCTACAGTCGCCAGCACTTCAAAATTGTTTTTTTATAGCACTAAGGTGGCAAAAAAGCATTCGGCCCGCCTGATGGTTGCCGACCCTGTAAACATCATTTCACACCCTTTTGGAGAGGGTGGGGTAAAGATGAAGATTACCACCGCCCATGGACACCCGCAACACCAGAAGAGTCGCAAGTGCATTGCCCGCCTTTTAGAAGGGTTTGGGTCTCCGATATCCTCACTCACTCGGCGAAACACAACGTAAATATTATTTACCGGTTTTCTGTGAAGCCGGTGTATCACTCCGGTCAAGCCGGCCCATTCGTGCCCAAGAATGGCATCGATTGCTATTAGGCATTGAAAATTGTCTATTACAGATACCATGATGTGCTAACGACCGAAATTGTACAGAAAGAAAGAAATAAAATTTATTTAAAACAAACACAATCCACACGAAAATAGTTATATAATCAATATTCACCAACTATTTTATTCATCTGCATCTATCTATCCAACATATTATTTTCTGCACTATGATAATGATATTCATTTTTATCATTGCGCTAGTTTCACAAACTGTTTAGGCAGAGACACCTCTGCTTAAACAGACTTACACATTGAAATAAAACTATTATTTACGGATTTTATCGCGTTGTATTATTTAATTCCCGACGTTTCGAATCCTTTACAGCATCCATGGTCACGGTTAGACTGAGGTGTTGGACGTCTTAATGTTAAAATTACTAACAGCTACCTTACATTTTTGTTAATTATTAGTGATCCGATTCACGCAGAACGAGCTCACCGTATCCTTTGGTCTTAAACTTTGGTCTTCCTCTAAATAAAATTAATACAACGCGATAAAATCCGTAAATAATAGTTTTATTTCAATGTCTAATAGATTAATCAGAGAGATTTGGAAGGAGGGAAGGGAGGCCTTTGCCCAGCAGTGGGACGAAACGGGCTAGGAAAAAAAATGTCTAATATTCGCGTAAGTGTCAGAAACCAGAATTACACAGTTCGCCGGTAAGATTTTAGAAGTCGAGAAGCATGTTGCTTATAATTGGATACAAATCCAAATTTCGAGGTTATACTGAGATTTCATAGAAAAACCTTATAATACTGGTTGACCTGGGAATCGAATCCTTACCTACACTAGATTAAATTAACCGTATCGTAAGAACTCTACCGCATATATAGTACTAGCTTCTGCCCGCGACTTCGTCCGCGTAGCGTGATGATATATAGCCTATAGCCTTCCTCGATAAATGGGCTATCTAAAACTGAAAGAATCTTTCAAATCGGACCAGTAAGTAGTTCCTGAGATTAGCGCGTTCAAGTAAACAAACAAACAAACAAACTCTTCAGCTTTATATATTAGTATAAATGAATATTACAAACAGTATTACAAAATAGTAGCTCTATTTTTATCATTTCTCTTATACATATGCAAGCAAGCAACATGTGATTAACAAAATTGCTCGGTAAATTGTAAATTACCATTGCGGTTAACCAGTAGTGTTAACTATGCTATAATGACAGTAATTTTGCTCACAGCTAAGTATAATCTTACCACAAAGTAGTTAGGAACAGAAGATCCATTCCACACGTTATATTATTTGAGTTATGTTAATGTTTTTGATTATTTTTGGAGGGGCTCTTCTGGCTAAGTTTAACTACTGATCAATCGATATTTAAGGTTAAGCTGCGCTTACCACGGTCAGTTTCTGAGTGGGTGATTATTATTTACATCGAGAATATTCCGACGTCACAGTGGTCTAGCTGTAGTTAATTAAAGTAACGATACCTTAGTTGACTAACGGGCAGTCCAAATAACAAATTCGTCGATAGTTTTGCTTACTAAAGATAGGATTTTGACATCTTATGTCAAAATGTCCGTATTTTGACATAAGATGTCAAAATCTTCTGAACGCACCTACATTGTGCTAGTATTTCGAGGTGTCCAAGAAGTTGTATTCTAACTTAATTGGATTTTAAAGTCCCGTAAGTCTAATTAACCTACTTATAACTGGCTTGGTTTTACCTCTGGAAGTAGTGAGGTTTCTTTGCCTTTCCTTTATTGTTTTAACAGGGGGTTCCCTAATGAGTTCCTGAATATAAAACAATACATACATAAGTACATACCATCACGCCTGTATTCCCCGAAGGGTTTTTAGGCAGAGGCGCACTAATGTATCCCCATAGTTCGCCGATATGTTTACGTTCCATGTAATAAGGGCCGAGCCTATTGCCATTAACCGGGCACAAATTCCAAACTCCGAGCTGCTACTGGGAATTTCATAGAAAAACCCAATAACACTACTAGACCTGGTAATCGAACCCAGGACCTCTAGCATAGCAGTCGCGCTCAGGACCACTAGGCAAATGAGGCAGTTTCTTAAACGTTGTAAACCGATCGGTAAAGCTAAACTTTGCGCCACTTTATCAAGCTTTTAGCACGTCGGCGTCTATTAAGTAAGTATATACAATATATTTTTTAAATTCCATTTGGTTACTATTGTCCCGTTTATGTAAATAACTAGACCTAACATACATTAGGTACTTTGCTTGGTTGCCAGAATATATTTGAAATGTAAAATGATAAAATATGCAGAATTGAAAGTGGAAGGACTCGATCGTTTTCCATTAGACAATCTTTAGCCGACTTATATGACAATAGACAACCCCTAAAACCCTCCGTTCATCGCTTCCTTTGTCCAAGCCAGCAAGAAAAAAGGGTCAATAAACTCCGCAGGCAATATTGCTTAAGAAGCATTACATAAAGTAATTTTTTTGGTAACCCTACGTAATGTATAGGTCACAGCTAGGTACGTAGGTAATTATCGATTTTCTGGCCTATCATACATTATATAAACGTCTAAATGTTATTGTCGATCTTATCTTACCCAACATTGTGTAAAACAAGCGGACATTACATTAACTATTTTCTTACTGTCGCCCTTAGAGACATCAAATCATCACAACGACATCAAAGCGTTAATTAATCTTTAGTTAGTTAGTTAGTCGGCAAACGAGCTGACGAGTTACCTGGTGGTAAATATTCATCGTTGCACATGGACACCTGCAATATCAGAAGATTTGCTGATGTGATGACGAATCTTAAGAGCCCCTACGGACTGCAGACTGCCAGAGCCGCAGCAACCGAGGGGGAACTGCGCTCTTACGCGCAAAAGTCGAAACACACACGAAGGGAGAGCCATGCTTCGGCACGATTGGGCCGGCTCGACCGGAGTGATACCACGGCCTCACAGAAAACCGGCGTGAAACAACGCTTGCGTTGTGTTTCGCCGAGTGAGTTGAGGTTACCGGAGGCCCAAACCCTTTTAAAGGCGGGCAGCGCACTTGCGACTCCTCTGGTGTTGCGGGTGTCCATGGGCGGCGGTTATCACTTACCATCAGGTGATCCGTTTGCTCGTTTGCCCCCCTATCCCATAAAAAAAAAGAAGGTGCTTTATGAAGGACTCCGACAGCCAGCCAGACCTCGAGGGGTCCTACCACCGAGCAAAATAAGCTTGAGAGTTTCAATTTATGCCCGGGTAAAGTTTTACGTTATATGCCCCTATTAACATTATTGGGACTGGTCTACTCAAAGCCGCTATGGCTTTTTCCTCAAAAGGCAATCTCAGACATTACCCTGCATTGTAACACTCACATATTGCTACTACTATGTCTGGACTTTAAAAGAGACCATGATTCTCTGAGTTTGTTTCGGTGTTTCTTCTCAGAGGTCGTCAGTTAGGAAATGCCGGCGCCAACTAGTTTAAAAAAAAAACTATGATTTGTAAAAGTGTCTCTAAAAGATCTATTTACAGAAATATTTATCATTTATTAAACAACGGTGGACTGTGGGTTCACAGCTTATCCATGTATTAGTAATTAGATAGTCCCACAAAAGGGCAGATGACAACTTAGCAAGCCAAGGCAGTATGAGCTTGCCTCCAGGAATAATTGAAAATGCTTAGTCTGAAGAATTGGGAGTGGCTAAGGAGACCTGTTGAGAACCGGAAGGAAACAAAAATCAAAATCACTTCATGAAAGTATACAGTATTCTAATATTCTTCTTCATATCGACTTCGAATGAACAGCAAATGGAAAGGAAAGAGAACAAGAAGAAAAGAAATCAATGGAAAATTAAACTAAAATCGCTTCTTTGCTTCAATAATGCGCCATCAAATGTGCAAAAAAGGCCCATATAGGTCCGTTTTTAACTTTTTATAATTTTCGAGATGCAAATAAGCGACATGTGTAGTGATTTGTTCAGTACTCCGCTAAGCGCACGCTAAGCCATTTTCTGCAGACACTTGGACAGTGACGTGGCACGGAGGAGTCTTGAACTCCTACGAATCACCCATCCATACTGGCTGACAGCGGCAAAGGCAGCTTAACTTTGCCGATTAATTTATGTGGCTATTACACGAACCTCGTCTATATACGAAACATTACTTCACCGATGTGCTTGTTTTATTATCGACTTAATTTATCGATTCTATAAATTTCACATAAAAACGCCATATATCGTGATGCGTAGGAGAGTGCAAACAAAATGGCAACTGTGTTGGTGTGAGTGAAAATGGAACTTGAAATGATTGCGAATAAAGTTCGGTTCCAATTGTTAAGGTTGATACAGACGTGCTAATTTTGTCGATCACCTATGTCTTGATTACTTTTTTTATGGGATATGGGGGTAAACGATCAAACGGATTTCCTGATAGTAAATAAGCGATTATCGCCACAACACCAGAGGAGCCTCACTCACTCGGCGAAACACAACGTAAGCGTTTTTTCACGCCAATTTTCATGGAAGCCGTGGTATCACTCCGGTAGACCCAGCCCATTCGTGCCGAAGCAAGAATTTACTTAGAAATGCTGTCTAGTTATGGATCATGATATTCTCCGTAAGAGAATTTTCGTCATTGAGAATACTCTGCAATATCTGAATATTCTCAAAACATTATCTGTCACTCAAAAAAATAAAGTACTATTTTATTGCCTCATTGATTCTCGCTAGTGTTATTGGTTACTTCTTCTATAAAATTCTCAGCAGTAGCTCGGAGTTGGATTTGTGCCCTGGTAATGCAGTAGGCTTACCTTCTATTACATGGAACCTAAGCCTACCGGCGAACTGTGGGTGTACATTAGCACCCCTTTGGGAAATGCCAACGGTACCCATGTGTTTTGTGGTTGGTCTTACACTTGACATTTTTATCTTCCAACCCTCCGTTTAAGGCCTTGTTTTTACAGGCCATTCGCGGCCTAACTTCCCCAGCCCTGCTTGTTAAGCAACAGGTCTATAAGATCCTTCACGCAGATAAAGAGGGCCCTACTATGTGTCCGATATTGTAACTCCTACAATGAGATGTTAGAAGTACATATATTGTTGTATAATTTTTATGTGGTTTATTTTCAGAGTCGTATCAAAAGATAACTAAATATATAAGATAGATAAATAAATAGATATTTGAGGACGTATTGTAACTGCTTGATCAATGAGGCAGAGGCAGTCCGCTACACTATCCTACAGCTGGTTGGCAGACTTCACACGTAATTGAGAAAATCTCTCAAGCTTGCGATTTTCCTTACGATGTTTTTCTTCGCCGTTAATTGATGATCATAGAACTAAGCTATCATTGCTTCATACTTATACAAATGAATTTTATTCTCATCACAAACCTATTTAAATTATCAATCAACGAAAACGATTCGATACGAAAACCGATAGTAAATTCCGCCTCTTCAAGTCGTGATTTTAATTCAGCGCGCCTCTCGGCAAGAATATAGTTCGGGACGATTCGATAGTAGGGTCGTGACTGGCTGCCTTTATATTTTATACCGGCTTTCGATTGACGAGCATTCGTCTGACATTTCAAAGAGGAGTGAATATCACTGCTATTTCTCTGCGTCGTGAAATACCTACGGTACTAGGTATCATATAGCAGTATCAGATTTTTGAGATTTCACAGTGGTGATAGGACGATAGTCAAGTTCAATGTTTTTATCAAGCTTTTACAAGCATTTATATAATATTTTTATAACTTTAACATTTATACTGATTTCTGACACTTACGCGAATATTAGACATTGAAATGAAACTACTTTTTACGGATTTTATCGCGGTATATTGATATTATTTTGTTCCCGACGTTTCGGATTTAACATTTATATCAAATTAACAATTAATATTATAGGTACAGGGTGAAATTGAAGACGCGAAAATTATAATATATAATTCTACGTGTAACAAAGAATATTTGGAGCACTGATTAAAGAAAATAATAATATTTTTTTAGTAATATCCAGGGTTTAGCAATGTATTGTGCGTTATTGTACGTTAAAAACATAAACCCTACATTGGGAAAGGTAAAAATGTTGATAACACTCAAATATTCTATTCTGTTTCAGGTAATCCAGATAGTCGGAGATCTCATCTTCATCTTATGTCAGGTTTGAAAGTATGTAATTATACAGTGTGTTAAGAAAACCCTATCGAAGGTGACGGTGTTGTTAGATATCGAGATCTGGTTCTATTTATATAATAACTTATAACACTTAACAAGAAAATAAATATATAAAACAAGGAAGCTTAAATGGGAATCGAACCCACGACACCCTGCGAAACGTTTTACCTTTTCCAACGGAGACAACTATTTCGAGTCTGGGTGTACTTTGTACATAACTTATAACACTTTACAAGAAAATATATATAAAACATGGAAGCTTAAATGGGAATCGAACCCACGACACCCTGCGAAACGTTTTACCTTTTCCAACGGAGACAACTATTTCGAGTCTGGGTGTCCTTTGTACATACATAGGTATGTTTACTTAACACGATGTCTGCTCAAGAACCAAATTACCCCAAATTTTGTTTAGTCTACCAGAAATTTGACCCATTGCCTCAGAGCTTGGCTGCCTTTAAGATAAGACGGTTAAATTATATAATTCTGACAGTTATACCGATAATTTATTAGTGTGCAGTGTTCGTTTAATACATTCACCACATAATTACTTATTCATTACATCGTACATTAAATCCAGGAAGATGCCCACCACGCTCTATTTTGTATTCATGATTATCGTACCAATTAATTGTAATATTTTGACTTAAGGGTTTGAGCCAGACAGGTGAAATAACACTATAATAACAGCCGTGAAATTTCACAGCCGGTTACATATCAGTCGCAGTGAATCCGTTCATAGTGGCCTAATATCGCACTTGCTATTTGCAATGAAATATAAAGAATGTATTAATCACCAGTGCTACGTTGTAATAACAGGCGTGCAACGTTCCATGACTGATACGGCCCTATATAATGGAGAACAGAGTAATTCTTGAGAACAATTAAAGTTAAAACCGTAGGTTTGATGATGCTGCCCATCGGTTGCGATTGCTGCACGCGTGCGTTAGATTTTACGTTATATTGAGTATGGTTTAAAGATAAGTAGGACTGTTAATTTATTTATACAATTAAAGTACTAACTCAGTCGCTCTGAGGCAGTTGTTACGATGTATACTAAAGTACAATACTGTTTGCATTGGCATGCGGCATTATAACACAATCTTCTGCTACAGATTTTCTCCAAACTATTACCAGCTGAGTGTAAACTCCGCTTAGTCGCGCGTTGTCGCGTCTATCTGGCTTCACCCTTATATCGTGAAATATTGAACGCAGTCGCGTGCTGTCACTATCTGTCCTGTCACGCGACACACTTGCGTTTAAATATGCGTCTACGAATGATTTCTTCGTTTTGTGTACATTCCCTACATTAATTTATCCCGGTTAATGTACTCACTATTGAGACCAAGGTACGCATGGGTACACATCAAGGTATAAATTTCCAGTATCAGCTGACCTATCATCGCACATGAAGTTTATACAATCCGAGGTCAGCCAGCCTTAGGATGCTTTGCCATTGCCACCAAAGATTTGTTATGCTACGTTACTATATATACGTTTGATATCCACCAATCATATTCATTTGTCCATACTGCTTAGCACTGTTAGAAACGGGTTCAGTTTAGATAGATCCGTGATATAGATAGTCGCCGCTGCTATAGAGAAGAATAGTACAGTGCCTAACGTTTAAGCTGAAAGGGATCTGGTCCAGCATATGCCAGACAAATTGTCTTCCGCTTGTTTTCAACCCGTCCCGGAGTGAGTTCCAGACGCAAAACCAGATCACAGAAAGAGAAAAAAGAAGTATTAATAAGAGTATGTGCCGATTTGATTTCTGTAAGTAAAAATGAAAGAAAGAAGTAGAAAGTTTCTCGCTGTGTTTACGAAAATCTGTACAAGAAATGTATTCTTTCCGATACTTTCTGTCTCCACCATTGGATAGATTGATGAATTGAAGGTTTAGATACCTATGTCACAAAATAATTGTAAGTAGGTACCGCTTGTTTGTAAATATCGAACAAAATTACAATATGAGGCGCTCATCTTCCATAGTATATGATCCAACCTTGGCTGGTCGTAAGATTAGTTTATACTACTAACTAAAATTAGTTTACTAATTAATAAAAAAATATAATTATTAATTTTCTCGTGACAGTTATAACTCATTTACATTTTTCTTAGCTCCTTTTTAACCTGTTGTTGTTATGCAAATAATCAAAATTGATTTAGGAAGCAGGTCTTATTTTGATTGGATCTTAATATCACACAGAGACACATTGTCCTACTGTTAGGGACGGATCTCTTCTAAGGCCCACTTGCACCAACTTCTTGAATCAGTTTAAATTGTATTTAAACACGAAATTTCTATGAAAGTACAATTTAAACATATTTAAGAAGACGGTGCAAGTGGCCCTATGAGAGGGAATTGGATATAGTCCTCCACGCTAGCCTCGAATGATTTGATCCAGATATTCTTAATATCTTGACTATATAGGGCAAAATTATAGTGTTGCTAATTCTGTCAATCGAAAAGAATGTGTGCTATAATCTAAAGTTAATACAGCCTTGGCACACGAGTGAACGTTGTAACCTCTGAGCGTTTTCTGTTTAATGTCAAATTCGTTCACAATACTTACGCAACGCTTAAGGTTGGTACACACTGCCCGGGCTCCTCGGCCCCAGCGCCCGCGCCCCCTTGGCAACAAAATGCGAGAACCGTGTATCACATTGCATGAATAGATAATTTGAACAATACCGTTTGTCTACCCGTGACCATGAATGCTGATCCAAATCGTGATTTAAAATCCATAAAAAGCAGTCTTATTTTCAATGCGGTTAAATCTTTTTTCATTAGATATTATTTTTCGATAATAGTCTATTACTAATAGGGTTTCACGGTGGTATGACTTCAATTCCTTAGGATGTAAATACATTTACAAGTAACACAGTCCAGTGCTAGCCAGTGGAATTATAAGCAAGCGAAGTTACAAGGGTTATAATCACTGCTACCTTACTTGATTCTCCGTATTTCCTGGCAGAAAAAAAATTATCGAAAAAGTCAGCTCGCTTTTGCAAAAGACACTAGATGCTAAAGAAGCCACAATTCCTCTGCTAATTTGTATTTAGAATCCACAGATCCACAGAATTTTCTTGTGAATCATACGTTTCATGAAAAACGGGCTTTTTTAGCCCAGGAGAAAGTTTACATTGAAATCCTAGTAATTTCAGAAACAAAATGTTGAAGCCTCAGTGCGTTTCCATATCTTTTTCAAGGTGAACAAAGCTATGAATAAAATAACGATAGAATAGCAGTGAGCGTTAGAAATCCATGAACAATTTTTAAGGTCACTTTCTATGGAGTTAGGAAGCATAAATTATGTTTAACGACTGCTGTACGGTAGGAAAACATCTTAGTCCAAAGATTTTGTAGTTTTTGACATCATAACAATATGTTTTATATATAACTGTCCTTATAATCGGCTCTGTTAAACATTGCCTACATTTTTTAAAAAGGTATTTAATAATGTTTTTTTACAAATCATTAAGAAAATCCTTTCCAACCCGTGAAGGTATTGTTAGGTATCAAATGTAGTATTTTTATATAATCGATTACACTATACAAATAAAAAATACCCTTTCTGCCTCATTAGCTACGCTAGAGGTTCTGGGTTCGATTCCCAGGTCGAGCAAAGTGTTCTTAAATTCCCAGTAGCAGCTCGGAGTTAGGAATTTGTGCCCAGTTAATGGCAATAGGCTCGCCCCCTATTACATGGGTCCTAAACATACCGGCGAACTGTGAGTGTACATTAGTACGCCACTGCCTAAACCCTTCGGGGAATACAGGCGTGATGGTATGTTTTTTTATTTTTGTCTAATTATTTAAAATCCAAAATTATTGGCGATATTGAAAACCAGTTAAACAACAGTTAAACCAGATAAATAAATAAAATTAATCATTTAATATAATTCAGTTTCCCAATTGAGGGGCCGTGTTGTGGCTTTATTTATTTTGCTCTTGCTTTATTATGCTCGCAAATATTGTTTGTTTCGCTTATATAACAAATCGCAATAGACAAGAAATCTTGTATTATAATTATGGGATTCTTTTTTTTCTAGCCCACTCAATCCCATTGCTGTGCAAAGGCCTCCCATCTCTCTTTCCAAATCGCTCTGTCCGTGGTTTGAGCCACCGCATCTCCTCTATCGTAAGAGTCCAATTCATCGCGCCACGTCCGTGCTGACCACACTGTCGCTTCTTTCTAAAGTTTTCTCTCACAAGATATTTTAGCTTTATTACGCGATAATTTTATTGTATGGAACGAGGGATGAGATCATGCACTTAAATCTCTGTAGTTTCTGATAGTTACTGCTCTTTACAGCTTCCATTATAAACCCGTGGATATTCCCACACATTTACAGCGGTCTGCAATGCATCTAAAATCTCATAGTCCATAAATGAACGGAAACAAGTTCCTACGACTTTTATGACTGCATGCGGCGCGACGCGACAAGTTTGTGCAAACCTTTATTATTGCTATTGATGAGCGAGTGATTGATGTATATTTAAGTAGGTACTTAAGCTGGCAATAGGATTCGGCGTAGCCTTTAGAATAAAATCGAATTATTGTACGGTTTCAATGGAGAAGAACCCAATAAAAAAAGGAATTGTTATTTAATATTTTTTAAAAAATGCGAATTTATACCTGTCCCTAATACTACATGTAAAGTAGTTCTAATGTTACTATATAGCTCATTATTTTCGTATATTTTAGATGGGACTAAATAATTACTGGCATTAACCAATTCTTAATGAGGTTAGACGGGTTTTTCAGATGAAAGTTTTTGACTAACCGGCTGTCAAAAGTAAATTTAATGGAATTATTTGAATGAACTATTTATTATACTTACTCTTAAGTAAGAATAAATAAAACAAACAGCCAAAGTAAACATAATTTTATATTACACTATCGCTAAGTGAAAAGCCTTAATTAAGGCATACACTATACTCGTTTCGACGTTTTCGTTTTAAAATACACAAAATTTCTCACAGTTAACGCGAACTATGGCCGATCTGTCACCTTTTAACCCGGACCTTCTCCAGTTAATGGTTCGCAAAGACAATCGTTAGTAACCTTTGTGGTTGCTTCACGAAATCACCGTAATTATAGTTTTTTAGATGCCAGTGAAAGTGAGATGGGTAATGTCAGGTGGATGCTGCTGCCGTACATTGAGGTATAGGTATTTATTACTAGATCAGCCACGTCATAAAAATGTGTGCTTGGAACGGCCGTAGCAAAATTTAGGTACTCTATACTCGTTAGTCTAGCTTACGTACATAAGTACCTAAAGTTTGATTCTCAGGTCGAGCAGTCCTGTGCTTCGGAAGTTATTACAACTTGGTATTAAAGAAATATTTATAATATCCTTTAGGTAGTTGATATTTTTAGACGAACATGCTACTAAATGGCTTAAGGACGAGCGATTTTTTTATTCAAACACATTTAATTACAGAATTTCCAATCAAAATAATAATTTTGATTAATTTTTAAAATAAAAGAGATTAATATTGAATAAATGTTACTTGACTGAATCAGTTGTTGAGAAAACTCTTCAACTTAGTACCTAGCTTCATGAATTTCGTGATGCATTTTCTAGAATACTAGATTATAATAACTCAATGGCACCATATTGTTTTTTTATAATTTGAATGTTTGGTGCGTTAGTGTTGTGACTTGTAACGTAATGTATCTCATGCAACGTGACGTAACGTTAATTAGAAATGAATGAAGGTATATTTGCCTAATGTAGCGTGAAATTGTGCAGGAATAAGTATACATAGAAATTCATTATTTAAACTAAAAATGTAATGTGGTTGTAGTTGTAGTTGTAAACTGAAGGTTATATATACAATACTACTAATAATTATACGGCTACTGCTCCACGTGTTGTGGGTCGATCCCCACACAGGGCAAATATTTTTATGATCTAGGTACAGGTGGTTTGTGTACGAGAGTAACATTTTGTCTAGGTACTACTATTTCACTGGAAATAAACGACCGGAAAATCTTGTTTCCAAACTTGGTAAAGTTATTAAAAATTGCTTACATTTATTTCCAGTGAAGTATTTTGGATGAAATGGTAGAGCAGGAATTAATGGTAATTTGATTAACGGTAATAACACACTTTGATTAAATTGTGTTTGAATTACGATTTATTTTGGTATTGCGTTTGTATTGGAAATTTGGCCCACCGGAATCTTAAAGAAAAAAAAATGCATGTACAATATAAATGCTCGCATTTATTCAAAGTAGCATCGAATATCGATTACGACTCTCAATCACTTACAAAGTACGACTTATCCAACGACCTTACACCTCCCAATTTTGGAGCAAACCAAATCCGTAACAACACCGCTTCGTGCCAAGGCTTATTGCGTAGGCAGTAAGGTCTAGTTTGGAACATCAATCTAAATGTCACAGATGCATTGTGTACGAGTTTCCGGTGGATTCTATATGGCTTTTCGATCTTTATAGTGAGATGGGAGTTAGAACTGTGTGCTCGTGTGATGTGTAACTACTTACTTGCTTATGACGGAGAAATTATTATACAGAAGATTAGATGTGGCTTGTGTGTGATATGATCATTAGACAGCCTAGTCAAAGGTCTCGAATTCGAAGCCAAAACACAATACAAGCATAATAACCGTTATATTAGTGAAGGATAAATTCGACTCGTAAGTAGGATTCGAACCTGAGTCTTCTGGTTACGTTAGGTTAAACACTAAGCCACCACGAGTCCCACCTGCCATGTCGAAATTACTTTTAAGACGTAAGTTCAGAATGTGAAGGCAAATCTTGACATGGCACGTGGTTAGCGTCAGGTGTATCTAACAAGAAGTCAGAACACGGAGGTTCGAATCCTGCCAGCGAGTCGAATTTTTATTCACTAAAATAACTTTATAATCTTAGCATGAAACATACCGGCGAACTGTGGGTGTACATTCGTGTACACCTCTGTCTAATACCTAGGGCAACACAGGTGTGATGGTGTCTCAATAGGTCAGTATATTATGCTAAAATATGCAGTTTTTCTGCAAGTATACAGCTTTGTGTAACTACAGAGAGAATATAGAAAGAAAGAAAGAAAATACTTTTGACAGCGTGGGGACTGTCGCCTATCATGTCACCCCACCGCCACAGAATATGGAATTCGCGTGATTATCGTGACAATCCTGTTTGTGGTACAGTCGAGGACAGTGTATCTTGACAATAAAATTATTGAGATAGATTTCACACGAAGCATATTACTATTTTGAAGCGGCGGTAGCTTAATGGCTAGGGCGTCGGACTTGCGATCATGTGGTTGCCGGTTCGAACCCCACCCATTGCACTACCGACGTGAACCCACTCGTAACACAAGCATTTAGCTTAGCACGAGGGGTTAACAAGAATACTAGTAATGTGCGACCCACATTACTAGTAAGCTTTTTTAAAAAAAAAACCTAGCATTTATCCGCGGCTTCGCTCACCTGAAGCTTTATTAGGATTAGAAATGGATTCCGTGGATGCTTTGATGGAATGGAACTGTGAAGCTGTACCTCAAGATCCGTTTAATTAATTGAAATAAGAAGTTCACCAGTTTTTAAGTTGGAGCATATACTTTCTAACAGTGATAACAAAATTAGAATCTATTCAGTAGTTTTTGCTCCAACCCGTAACAAACAGACAGACAAGCAACATTTTTGGATTTGGAGACATTTATATACCCACTTGGTTTTTTAAGTATCTTCAATGTACAGACAGCTTTTTTACAATTTTATCATAAGTAGTAGATTTGTATTTTTTTGCATTTTCCATTTCTTCTTTCCGCAGTCTAATTTTCCTTTACTAAAATAACGAATTACTTAATTTTGGTTTTGTAAAATTAAATGAAAATGACTTAAAACTTTTTACGGATTTTATCGCGTTATATGGATATTATTTCCTATATTGAGACACATTGCTGATAATACTAACGGTACTAATTTCAGTCGTTCTAGCTTGAAAGAGTAACCAAAATCCATCCATCCACCTTCACAAACTTTCGCATTTATTATATTAACAGGGTAATAAACTATGGAAAATTTTGCATAGCTTTCAAAGCATGTTATTTCCATACCGCAATATTTTCATTTTCACATAGGTACTAAGAATATAAGTTAAATTATGATGTAGATTTTGTATTGAACTTTTCTGATTTAAGGAACTGCATATAGTTAACTGAATACAAACTTTACCGCTAAGTTATAAAGTTAACATTAGCGTCAAGTTTATACAGTAATTTATTCATTATATTATATTACGTGGCTTATAACTCAATGCTTTTCTTTCTTTTGAAATATTTTTCTTATGCTATGGGCTAGGTTTCAAGTTTAAATAGGTGCACTGCAGTAACGTAGGTAGGTAACTTCATTTAGCATGTAGCAGATGCCACAATGTCCATAGGTTCTTCTAACTTATATTCTGGGTTACACACGTACACACGTTAGAAGATGTGTAAAGAACCGTCTGATATCCTCTGACTGAGCTCACAATTTGACCAAGTCCCGAGTGGTTTTTATTTAGCCGAACGGACGGCCGAGGTCAGAAGGCTGTCGCTAACAGTAGCTCCATTTAAAAACCTAATTTAAATTCAGAACCATTTGGTTGGGCCGATAGATGAAAAAGGCTACATGTACGATTTGTTTTTAAATTTGGAATCTGACAGCGAAATTCCACTGCACAACTTTATTTTTATAAAAAAAGCATACCAAATAGGAGAGATAGGTCATAGTGGAATTTAATAATCTGCTCACAATAGGAGCTGCGCCACTGGAGAAGTACCTCCACCTTGCAGAAAATCGTAGCTAAATAACATAGTTCCGTGCTATGTTGTGTTCTTAACGGTGAGCAAGGTCGCCAGAACTCCGCATGGAAGTGTTGTGTTGGCAGTGGGGGGACCGGTGGTGGGGGACCACATTCATTGTATCCTATGCTGCCAGCCCAACTATTCCTCCGTAAATTTTACCTCACGCTCCTAAAAAGGGTGTGATCAGATTTTTACAGGGTCGGCAACGCGCGAGTATTACTCCTGGTGTAACAAGCTTCCAAAGTCTAATGTAACCGCTTATCATTAGGAGGGCCGTATGCTTGTATGTAACCTAAACTCCGATCTACTAATAAGAATTTCATAGGAAAACTCAATAATACTCAAGCTGGGAGTCGGACCGGGGATGTCTAACGTAGCTTGGTACCACTAGATTGATGAGGCAGTTATATAGGCATAGGCGAGATGTATAAGCAGAGGCATATTCGATTTACTTTTTAATTTTGAATCTGGCAGCGTCTACAGCGAAATTCTACTGATGTCAAACTTTCGGTGGCTTTATTTAATTAGTTAACGGGATTTCTTTGACAAATGATTCCTTAAGTGTAGTATTCATAGGTATACTTTGTCAAAAGCTTGTTATCCAAGAAACAAAAGTTCATTATGAAAATGGCGTTTACTTAAAGAACAAAAGGACTTTGAAGTTATTATCCCGTTTTCTGGTGACGCTTTTTTTTGACAGAAGCTATTACTCATTGTGAGAGTTTAACGTGGTGGATAGCATCCACGCGTTATTCTTGTGTGATGAATATGTCAAACGGAGGAGGTAAACGATGAGAAGTCTTCCATGAGATCTTCATTAAAATAAGGATCAGGTTAGACCAGCGTTGCCAGATGGTTACATTTCTTACATTTTTCGTAACTTTTGACCCCCTCGCGTAACATGCAAGTAATTTTTATATTTAAGGCATTTTTCGTAACTTTTGAGAACAACGAGATAAGTAATACTACATTTTTATTTTATTGCAAACAGTACACGAACGCATCCAAATTGAACTCAAATTTTTAACAATTAATGAAAAATCAGGAGCTAAAAAAAAAGGTCATTCGACGTCATAGATCCCAAAATGTAACTTTTGCACCAAAAATGTTACTTTTCAGGAAACGAAACGTAACTTTCGATTCAGGGGCCCTGGCAACACTGGGTTAGACTGACATATTGTAGATTGTCATTTGTCATTATGCGCGGAGGATAAATATTATTGAATGAATGTGACGCTGTTTGGTTCCAATTTTAAATTGTTTTACTAATTTATTGCAATCCGACTAATTAATTAATTTACTGTAATCGGACGACTAGAGGCACAAAAAAGCGACCGATTCATGGTAGATATTCCAAAAATCCAAACGAAACCCTTATATCTTGCGTACCGCCGAAACGAAATGTGGAATGATAGATTAAATGCCTCGTTAGTCTAGTGATCCCAAGTGCGACTGCTACGCTAGAGGTCCTGGGTTCGATTCCCAGGTCGAGCAAAGTGTTTTTCTATAAAATTCTCAGCTGAGCCGAGCTGCTAGCTCGGAGTTACGAATATGTGCCCGGTTAATGGCAATAGGCTCGCCCCCTATTACATGGGACCTAAACATACCGGCGAACTGTGGGCGTACTAATGTACATTAGTACGCCTTTGCCTAACCCTTCGGGGAATACAGGCGTGATGGTATGCATGTTCATTTTGATTCTGATTGTTACGTTATAATTTCTAAATCCGTGCCCAAATTTTGATGAATTCTGGTATAGACATACCTTCAAACACAGAGAAGGAAATAGACCACCTTTTTTCTGAAGATTTGAAGTGAATGTAGAGCAACAGTACTAGTCTGATACATTTTTATTTTTATTTATTTATAATACTTTATGCACCGTTGGTACAAAGGCTGTCTTAATGCCATTAGGCATTTTCTGCCAGACAACCTTAGGGTGATGCAGAGATAAAATAATAGAAACAGTAGATGCACTAGAAAATAGAGAGATAGAGAATGACTATCCTACTATAATTATACATAAAAAAAAACATAAATTTACACCATAGATGAAATATATACACTAATAATATATATCCTATAAATTTATATAGGTATCAGACAGGTCATAATGAAGATGATGAATCTGCAAAGGTAATACCATGGAGGTATTTACGTAGGTTGTATTTAAAAGATAGCCGACTGTTTGCCATCCTGATTTCGGTCGGGAGAGCATTCCATAGTAATAGTTTATATTTTTATTTTGTTTGCGATTGTACTAGACAGCTGTGTCGTGTGTAACGGGTTATATGCCAACATTTTAACGACTACCCGCACGCGACGCAGTGATTTAACTTAATTACATTGCTTACCGTACAACTGATTGTGAGAGCTCACTTACTGCTTATTTTTAAATGTCATTTTGCTGTTTGGCGGATTTTAATTAATTAATGACTTCCGCTTACACGATTCAATTCTTACATTACATATGTTCATATTTACTATGACCTGTAAATGTTCCGGGTCACAATATGAGATTTATTTCTGCAAATAGTTTTAATAACACAACATACCATATCGTCTATATTCCCGGAAGGATTAGGCAGAGGTGTACTAATGTACCACACCCACAGTTAGCCGGTATGTTTTGGGTCCCAAGTAGTTTCCCATGTCCCATGGAGTTTCTTGCCGGCTCTTCTCCATAAGACCCACTTTTTGGAACCGTGTAACTAGTTTTGACTTTTCAAAAGTACCATCTTTATTGGTCTAATTGAAATAAAACATTTTGACTTTAATAGGGGGCGAGCCATGGCAATAGGCTTATAGGAATCCTATTTCTATGGCTCGCCCCCTATTAAATGGAGACAAATTACAAACTCCAATCTGCTACCTACTGAGAATTTCATAGAAAAACCCAAACAACACTTTGCTCGACCTGGGAATCGAACCCGGGTCTTCTAGCGTAGCAGTCGCGCTCAGGACCACTAGCCTAATGAGGCAGTAGTTTTAATAAAGAAAAATACTTTTAATAATTCACTTGTTCTCATTGACATTATTAATTTAAATCATAAACCATTTTTACATTATGTCGAATCTCTTAAACTAAACACTATTAATTAAAATAATAACCGTATTTACATTACATTTATAACATTTTAAAATTGTTTAAATTACATTATATTACATCAGACTTTTTATCGGTGCTTTCTTTCCACTCGTTTGCTTGTATTCCTACTCGGAGGAGGTTTCTCTAGGGGAGAAGATTAGCAAGCTAAAGTGGAAGTCGGCCAGTCACATCTCTCGTACTACTCACAGACGTTGGAGCAAACGAGTTCACGAGTGGATACCGACCGCGTCAGGCAAGCGTAGTGTAGGATGACCGCCGGGTCCAAGGACCAAAGTTTACTATATTTGTAACTTAATGGTCGTCCAGTGGTTCAAAATGACATAAGAATTGACAGATTCTAAAGGCATAGGTAAATGTCAAAAATCAACAATTTTGAATTGACGTTTTGACTCAGTAAAATAGAAGGCTTGTGGTCCAGGTAGAGTGACGACCTGTGGAAGGTAGCAGAAGGCAGTAATGTATGAGAAAAGCCAAAGATCGGGTTCCGTGGCATTCATAGGAAGGCCAACAAAGGCCGGATATAGGCTGATGTTTAAAAAAATTATATAGTGGCCGAAATATTTAAAAAATATTTTGATTACACTTTCAAAACAAACTCATATGCATCTAAATTACGTATTAAATAAACTATTGCATATAAATGACGTATTAAACAAAATATAAGTAGTTCCAAATATTTATTTTCTCAGACCGCTATATTAAAATTCCGCATTAAAACCGGACCAACATAATTTATGAATGTCACTTTTGTTTTATTTACATCTCAATTATTATTTAAATTGTTACGTAGACTACTTTATTTCATAATAATCACAGGTCTGACATAAGTGTTAAAAATATGGGTTATGAGGCATTGCGGAGGAAGAGGGGTCCAACCCCAGGGTATAATGGGAAGCTCCCTATTACATGGGATCTAAAAATATACTGGCTATGTGACGGTACATTAGTATGCTTCTGTTTAATCCTTGTAGGAATGCAGGCGTGATAGTACGTTATATAACTTCGTCATTTTTAATCTACTGTTATGTTATTGTGTAACCAAGAATATATGATGTTGATTGATTATATCGACTCTATTAAACCATGATTTATTTGAATTTGATTGCACGATTTGGTGTTGATTTTTATAATATATGGTTATGTCAAGTTATGATAATTTTAAGAGCCAATGGTAAGCTTGGATTCGGCTTTATGTAACATAGGTCAGTTACTCCTACCCATGATTTAGACGAGACTGAATGTGAGCCTGGGGATGTAAAAAATAATAGATTTTTACTTTTTACGATTTTATCGCATTGAATCATTATTATTAAATTTCTGACGTTTCTAAACCTTTACAGCATCCATGGTCGCGGGTAGACTAAGCATGTTTTTTTTAAATAATAATATAAATGTTAAATAAAAATTTAATAATATCACGAGAGCTTGTGAAAGAAAGAAATAGCTGAATAGGATAAGCTTTTCACAGTAGGTGTCCTACACCATAGGATTTTCCGGTGTGAACTTTCTAACATTATATGGAACACCCTTTTAATGCATTACAAACTTCGTTTCACCGACATACCTACTAACGAATAAAATGGATAAACATTAGGATATTAATGATCCAATTTCCCTTAGAAAACAGATTACCGAAACAATTCTTTATAAAAACACGGAACCCTAAAAGGTTCTGAAATTGCTGACAAACAAGAGTTCGTTAGCACTGGGATCTCGGTTTGTGGGTAGTCGTAAATTTACCACACCTTTCTACTTCCAAAAAGGTTTAAAATCTATGTTTTATGGGCAATGTACAAAAGGTGAGCTCATTTATCTTGTAGAACAGTAAAAAGATGTAAGACGAGATGTCTCATAGGACCACGAAACATCAGACATCTGGTCCTTTGTGTCCCCGCAAATAATTTGAATAATTACTAGATTGATAAATTCATTTAAATACCAATAAACATAGACAGTCTAAGCAATACCCAGCTTTACAAATTGTCCTGACTATTTTGTGATCTATGATTTTAGGTAGTGATGTATATATTTTTAGCTATTCAGAACCATTGTGTATTTATCTTAGGTTCAGATACATATACACAGTTATACCTAGGCTTTATCATAGGTAAAACTGTATCTTTCGGTTACTAAACGCCCGTAGCTCGCTTTTAAAACTTGAAACAAAAATAATCAGTTATCGGTGAGTCAGCCCCTGTTGTTTGCTGGGCTTGCGAAAGCAATGCTCCTAGATCGCTGTTTAAACTTTTGGTTAATATGTGCGTGATGTATTAAAATTTGTTGGATAGTTTGAATGTAGGCATTAGGCAAGAAAAGATTTAGGCAAATTCCCATAAGATTGTGAAAAACGAGACGGGGGTAACGTTGAGAGATACTGCTAATATGACAGCGTAATACCATTCACTCGTTAAATTTTAAATCTCAGAAGCTTTAAAGCCAACAAACTTGAAGATTCCTTACAGAGTGTAAGCATTCGTTAAGGAAGTATCGAGAGAAGTTCCCGTGGGATAACAGCGCAGCAAATAGATAGCATCAATTTAAGTATGTACATTTATTTCTATCTATCAATATTACATAACTATAGCATTCTATATCGGATTGATATGGGTTGCGAAACGAGTAGTTATTAAATCTGTTATAAGTTTTTATGACGGCGTGTTTGAACTCGCAGCTTATGTGTTCTAAATATGTGGCCAGTTCTATATATAGGATAAGTATATGGTACTCGTATCATTTATTTGTGTATCTATCAAGTTCCATTATATAAGATTTGCTCTGATTTATGACGGGTCTTATGATACGGAGTTTGTCATTTATTTTTAAACCTGCTTTCCAAAACTCTCGTAAGTTATAAGAGACCGCTGAAGTTAGTATTTAGTTATGATTCTTTGCTATTTTATATTCAAAGATAATGGTGATATTAATAAACTTATCTGCAATTTCTTTTGTGTGTGCGCTCTAAAGTCATGTTATGTCCCTTTCCTTCCACTGTTTTACTGTATTATAGTTAAATCAAGTTAGTTTTAATACTTAAATTGAGAAAGTTTGAACAAGTTTAAAACTTACTGATCCTTCGTCGAATCTATTTGGATAGTATACAAATTGAAACTTTACATATTAAAACGAAGATTACCAAAATCCTTTAGTCAGCAATATAAGGGGAATGCCACATACTTGACACTTTATAGGCTATTAATTGTATGGTCCTTGGGCCCGAGGGCCGAAACTAAGGCATTGTTAGATGGTTGAAAACTATTTCGATTTGAATATAAGTTTAAATGAATTTGTTTAGACATATTTAACTACTTTTCGACTTTGAATACAAAAGCAGAAATATAAATTAACAGCGTTGATTACTAAAGTAATGGACGAAAATCAGATTATTGTATTCATACAATAAAAAAGCCACAATTGAAATAACTACATGAGTTATTGAGTTGCTTGTATGATATTAACTTTACCCGACCTAATATACTAAATAAAACCAAAAAGATGCAGGAGCTAGTTTTTATTTAGTTATTAAGCTATAATACATATAATTATAAGGATTTCATTCTACGAAGCAGACTGACAATTAGAGATTCAGCAGACCAGTCCACAATTCCAGATAAGGCGCTGGCAGATAGACACCGGAGCAGGTTTAGATCGAATGGAAAGTTAGACAATACAATGGGCCGTTTAGTCAAGTACTTTCTCCCGGCCTGAAACAATGAGTTTCGGTGAAATGTTGTGTCTAAGTGGTGTTACGTGTGCCTTGTTAAGATAAAAGTGATCTGCTAACATTCAGGCACTTTCCCAGACTTAGGACACGATCTGGCTGAAAGGAAATAATTGTATCTAGATAAGGAAGAGGGGTACTGATATAACTCATTCTTGGCGAAAGATTATGCAACTTGTTTGATTTCTATAGCCCTTGTAGCGGCGTGATATAGCTACATTTGGGTTTTAGATTTACCTGCAACTTAGCCGCTTGTTTTAACGAATTTAGTGGATATAAATAAAAATCAATGTTCAATGCGAATGATGGTTACCGAATGTCTCTTTATATCTATTACACGTTTTCAAGGAGGAGGGGCTTGGGAACAATGAATAGCCAATGAGGGCATTATCTAATCACGTCATTTTACAGCTCACTCATTGGCTGCCGATGACGCAACTAATTTAGATAATTAGGTTCCGAATAACCCTTAGATTTAACTATATTAATTATGAAAAGAGTTATATAGTTATGTGTCGTGCACGATCGACACATGACTTTAAAACCTAAGTTTAGAGTAGGTATTTCTGGAATAAATAAATATTCTGGGACATTGTTACACAGCACCATCTAGTCCCAAACTAAGCAGAGCTTGTACTATGGGTACTAGATAATGGATATAATACTTATATACTTTTTTTTTGTAAATACATACCTATAATACATAAGAAACACCCAGACGAATACGACGACTTATATTCATCACATAAATTTTAGTGTTCTGTGGGAATCGAACCCATCGACCTCATGGTCAGCAGTCCGGTACTCGAACCACTAAACCACAGAGGTCCTCAATAGCCTGTTAAACTCTAGTGCAGGATGATAGCGTGGCGGACTATATTCCTCCTAATTTGAGAGACTCTTTCCAAGTATTACCAAGATCCTGAAACGTCATTACTTTAGACGGACGACGCGAGAAAGCAAAAAGTAAAAGATTGACGATCAAAGGTTCTTTTTTGCGTACTACTCGTTTGTCAGTCTACATATTTATGCGAATCCTATAACATTAATTCTTTGGATAGTGCGATTAACTTACGGATTCATACATACATGTCAGATATTAGCGGCTGGCAAACTCTTGCAAAGCACACGTATTAAACTCGAAACTCGCACAAAGTGCTATTACAGTGTTTACTCTGCACTTCTCGTGGCTCCAGGAGATTAGCGCAGCTTGTTCCAGCTTGGAAAGCTGACTCTAAAGTCTAAAGTAAATACTCGTAACTTGTACTCGGGTTTGTTGAATATTCTTTTTACCGCAGTTTTGAGCTGGTCCTTATTTACGCACCTTAAAATAACTGGTATTTACAGCGATAAGTGACTTTTTTATGTATATTAAAGTAAACATTTATGTAAGAAAATTTGAGGAATCAATTGAATTCACTAGTTTATGCACGCGTGCTTCTCATTAATATTGTCAAATCATTGGTAATAACTTAGAAGCATAGATTTATTGGCACTTATGCTTCGAAATTACCTATGACAGCAATACAATAATACTGTTTGTTCCCCGTCTCAAGTTCTGCAGTTGCTGAAGATAATTTAATATTAACATTTATTTATTAAACTTTCGATTTAATACTCCTATTGGATATATTTTTAAGATAGTAGGTATGGCACATAAGTGGAGGAATTGGAAAGATGCGGCCTCGGTGAATATATTAAAAAACGTAGATTTTCTTAAAATGACACCGTAAACTGACGAACATGCGTGAGGAGATGAATTATCGTAGATGAAGCGAAAGCTGTCTCCGCATACCCCAATTAGAGACATATATAAATATGTATGTAAATCAGTTCATAGGTAAACCTAATATGACATCTAAAATAGGCAATACGAACGAACATTTATTATGATATTGTGGAATGCAAATAAAGAATATGAATAGGTTAACTTCTATTCGGAACCAAGATACCGGATCCAGATATTTCTGAAACAAAAAAAAAGCCATTACAGATAATAACTATGTATATATGAAGGAAATCATCCCAGTTATCAGATAACCTTCAACAGCCGGGTTGTGAAGAACTAGGCTAATATAAAGATCGACAAGTTCGAAGGATTTATTAGCAAGTTTCCAATCTGATGTGACTCACTGGACATTTGTTACGTGCGCTGTCATTGGTGTAGCCCACATTGCGTATTCTTCATGCGTATGGGTAAACAGCCGGAAGTCAGCATTATTACTCAAGCGATTTTCGCTGTCAACAACCACTGAATCCATTATGTTAACACAACCATTGACATACTAACATTGTTAATAGTTTAAAGAAGTCCAAAGGCTGAGGATCAGTTTATCTTTACAATACAATTGGGTTTCGGACTAAAAGGAATGAATTATATGTTATAAATCTTTAAATATAATATAGACGCAGTCAAAAAACTGCTCTAATATTATAACAGAACTGTTTTAGTCAGTATAGAAAGACCATAAATCATAAGTTTACTTTTGACATATAGGCGGGCCTTTATTTGATTAATTGCTATATATTTACTCTAAAAATTGCAACGTTCAAATGACAGGTATGATGTATACCTTTACATCAATTGATCATAATTTATGAACTTAGCAGGTAAGGTGACCCTTTACTGTAACGAATAACCAAAATAAAAATAGTAAAATCTTAGATTTAAGCTCAAATATAACTACAGCTTAAATCATTGAGCCATGATTACGGTTGTTAGTTGAATGCATAATTAGCTTATATTTTAACTTGCGCGGACTGCTACTATATTAGAAGGACACCTAGACTTCTTTTAGATCCTTAGAAGGAGGGTCCTTAGAACAATTAGTTTGATCTATGCCTTTAGTATAAAGACATACCATGCCGCCTGCATGCCCGAAAGATTAACCAGAGAACCACTGAGTTAGTGTAAGTACTCAAGTATAGCACTTAATTACAAAGTCATTTTACATAATTCCTTACAGTTTAGAACTGTTACAAACCATTCCCACGACCACGACGTAAAAAACCATTCGGTAAAATATGTTTCCTTTGAATTCGCTTGATAATAAAGAAGACAATCATTATGAAACATGTTCTCACGCGGACAACGTGTAATTACAAAAGTTTCTTGTAAATATACCTAGACGTTTTTGTAGTTCACAGGACCACCAAGTAGAGGATGCATAAGGACCAATTTCTTTTTTGATAAAAGCTACATTTTTATTGCAATGTAGCTTGTTACGGACAGATTGTAAAAATAACAGGTACTGTGAATACGTAAATAAAAAAAACAAAACCTATATCCCAGCAGTTTTTAAGCAACCCTGTTTTGCTATTTCGTTGAACAATGATGTATTCCGTCAGTATAAAGAAAGTAATGTGTCGTGCGTGATCTAACATATTTGGGCTGTGTTTTACCAGCTGCTGCTCCTCTGGTCCTTTAAGACGTGACGTACAACCGACACCACATGGAACGAATACTAAAGGGAAAAACAGGAAAGTATATTTTACCCCTAAAAGAACAAGCAATTTGTGTCGTGGCAGGAAGGCTTTTTAGTCTTGTTTTTAAGTCTTCGAGTGTTGGCGGGCACCGAAACCATTAAAGTGCCTAGGTTATATACGGCTGTTAAAATTTTTGCAGGTTCACATTTTATCTAAAGTAAAATTGTAATAGCCACCAGCAGTCGTAAAAAATAGTATAATTACACTAGTTATGGTACCCTCAAGTTTAGGATTATGCGTCGTATATCGGCGGTCTACTAACACAGAATTTTATAGTGTATCCAACTGAATTTATTAAATGTAATGATATAAAACTTGATTTTTCTTCTTCTGAAGAAAAATCAAGCAATAAAATACATTAGAATAAAGATTACATAGCACTATAAATCTCAATAACTTACTCCTGTAGACATACAGAAAAAAAGTTAACTAAAAATAACAATATACGAATGATGGCAGAAAAATCCAATTTCAAATAAAATGGTCCTTGAGACTGCGCATGTAGAAATACATTAGAATAAAGTAATAGGAGAGGACAATTTGTATGAACAACGACAGTTTTCTTGTGTCGCCTCGAAAATTGAACAATTCTCACTCTGACGTTTATTAAATTTAATGACGATAAAAATATTCAGAAGATGCACTGCAACCTCTTTATTAGGTATGTATCGTTCGAGAAACTATGTAGTTACTACGTAATTATGCCACGCAGTTAACGCACACATTTGCGAGTGTATAAACGTCATAACCCTATGTATATATTATAGCTTCCGCCCGCGACTTCGTCCGCGTGAAATACTTACTTAGTCTTAGCATAATGATATATTTTATATCATCACGCTAAGACTAAGTAAGGCTATAGGTTATAATTATATAGCCTATAGCCTCCCTCAATAAATGGGCTGTCTAAAACTGAAAGATTTTTTTCAAATCGGACCAGTAGTTCCTGAGATTAGCGCGTTCAAGCCAACAAACAAACAAACTCTTCAGCTTTATATATTAAGTATAGATATATACTTATGTGTATATCGAGGTTTAAACACAAACTCTGATAGCTTCGCAGATTATCATCTACGGAAGGCCGTCTATTCTCTTGATTCGAGCCTGAGAACAGTGCATATTGTCCCAGTGGCCTTTAGTTATTAAATTGTCTTAGCTTGCTATGATCTAACTGCATTACTCTCTGGAACTTGATGTTTGTTGAATAAAATCTACGTCTCACGATCCAGTTTAAATGTTATATTCCTGGGTCAAGGGTGAGGCAAATACTATGTGTCTACTGTGGTATATATTCAAACATACCTTAAGAATCTTTAAAACCACTATTTTAATAGATAAAAAACTCAAAACAAACAGCTTAAAGAGAATTATAAATGATCACAAATAATTACTTGATGATGTTGAAATAAAATTGATGTGAATAAATGACAAAATTTCATTAATGGTAAACTTCTAATTTTTTTCGCATCTTTCACAGTTTTTTTTTTAAAAGCTTACTAGCTATGCGGTTCGCACATTACTAGTATTCTTGTTAACCCCTCGTGCTAAGCTAGATTGCTTGTGTTACGAGTGGGTTCACGTCGGTAGTGCAATAGGTGGGGTTCGAACCGGCAACCACATGATCGCAAGTCCGACGCCCTAGCCATTAGGCTACCGACGCTTGCGAATATGAACTTGTTATTATCTTTATTAATAAGCATTTGTTATTATTTCAGGTACGTTGTTCGCCTTGATGTTGCGACTCTGCAGACTGTAAGTTCCTGTAAATTTGACATTTATATCCTCACCAATAAGACTTGTTTTACGCACGCATCCATCAATGACTACATTATCAACTGAAAAGTTATTTTTTTAAACGTAATGCCCCTGAATTTCCGGCAGTAAGGGAGCTGAAAATTCTCACCGAATAATAAAATCAGAAGTCATAAATTGCTTCCGAATTGTTACGAAACAGAATAATTTAACAAACAATAAACAAACGAAGGAGACAGAGACATTACCGTAAAAAAGGACCAGAATCTGGGTAGATTCTGTTCCTTTTTTGCGGTAATATCTCGGTCAGATGTAGCGTCATGGAGAGATGGCGCGCCTTTATTTGTTTTTGCAGTTTTGATGAAGCAATATTTAAAAATACATATAATTTTCAAATTTATGAAGTACGATAGTAGGTAGGTACTTATCTGCGTGATCCGGGATAGTTTTGGAATAAACTAGAGCCCTTAATCATTCTTAACGACAGGGATGCTGTTTTACATGTTAAGTAGGATCATACCTTTGTCTCAACCCAAAATAATAACACGCTGCGTAAATCATGTCACGCGATAAAATAAGTTTGTAACGGTATCATTTTAGGATACCTAATGGAAACACTTTATTTATTCAAACTAATATTGGATAAATATTCGTCATCCCTACTGTAGCAAGTGTAAGGTTGCTCGGTATACGGATTTTTACGGTCGTGTCCGGCAAATTATTACAAGTTCGGTCTGTCCGGTTTCGTTAGGTTTTGGTCAACCCCGTCTCGCCAAAAGATCGCCGAAGAAAAGAAAGCGCGCAAGCGGGCCACGTAAATATATTTATTTTTATTTTAAGAACCGTGCTTTCTGGGCAAATTGTCTGGCTATTTATGCGCCTGGCCATTGGGTTTTACAGATCCTAGTAGATTATAGAAACTAAGCTGTACATTTATAAATTCTTACTCCTATGTCTACGTTGGAATTGAGTAAAGACTTCCGCAAAGGCCATTCTCAGATAACTTTTAAACTAGAAAATGGAAACTTGATAAAACTCCAAGTCTGAACACGATGTCTGAAGGATCCGCGGAATTGAATTTGTTGTTCAGTGTCGCGTGCACCGATGCAAAGGCTTGACAAATTCAATGATAAGGTAAAGATAGTCTGCTCGTTTGCCTGCTATCACATAAAAAAAAAGAAGAATTTTAGACAAGGATCGGATGCGAATATAAAAGTTGTTTGCGTGTGTTGTCACAACTTTTGCTAGAATTTAAATTCCTGTAGGTTTGGTTTTTATAGAATACTCTAATTACCCACCTGTAACAAATCAACACCTTAATTTTTTGGGTCATAAACCTTAGAGGCCATATTTTATGCATTTTCCATGTTAAGATTATACTTACGTAAATTCGGAATGTGAAGGCAAATTTCCTTATGGTAGGTAGGACTCGCGGTAGCTTACTGGTCATAGCGTCTGGTGTATTGGACCAGAAGACCCAGAGGGCTTAGACAAGTGTCATGAACGCTAATCGAATAGAATAGAATAGAATTCTCAATGTATGGGAATGACACTAGCTTACGACAAGTAATTTGAGCCAACGAATAGAATTAAAAATTGGTAGCCAAATGTCCATTTAGTCTATTCGTTTAAACGAAACGCTAGAGAAGTACAATAATCTCCATAGAAATCCTAGCCAAGTGCCACTTTTGACAAACGAATACGCTTGCTAGCGATCGACACGTAGCGAACGCCAACACCTTGTAGATAACGCTACAAAATGGCGGATCTATGATCAGCTGATGGTGAATTTGTTGTGATTGTGTTTAATTTATGCATAATAAATAGATTGTAGGGCATGGTTTCATATTTTTTTATTAATTTAATATATTATTACATAATTATAACCAAATAAGAGCAACTTAATATTTATTTTTATTTGTAATTATTTATAGTATCAAATGCATAATGTGCATGTTCCAATGGAAGTTCATTAGCTGCACTTCCAGCCTAAAAACAGAGGGTAATTTTAAATATTAATAAACTTTAGGTATGTTCAACAATCATTGATAGGATATTTTATAGAAATTCTGGCGTAGATACCAAAAATGAAAGCCTTGCTCTTGCTTTATCTGATTGATTGATGATTTATTAACAGCGCCACCAAGATAATTTTCTATTTTCTATTAATTCCTGCTACAGCCCACCAACTTTGATCCGTCCTTGAGGACCTGACTGGAGTCTCGAGAGATCTGTATGTCTAAAACATAAACAATTTTAAGTACCTACCCAAGTATTTTAAGTGGTCTGCCCGCCATATGATTCGGTGATGTCATTTTTTTAGGAACGTGACCTACCTATATTATAATTACGGTAGATATAACTAATGCTTCGAGTACCTAACACAAACAAATTAAATAATAATAATACCTTGCCGTAAAGTCTATTATAGCAGAGAACTGTTCCGGACTTGCTCTTAACCTTGGTTGGGTTTAAAGAACTTTATTTTCTCATAAGAACATAGTTCACTTAAAATGAGATTCAACAAATTAAATTATAAATAAATATATCTTAGCTCTAGTCTAGTCTTAGTTCCATAACTAAAACAAAAATAAATAGGTTGTTTACATTAACTTAAAAAATGATGTAGAAGGTAAATTTTAGTAAGTAAGTACACACAATTAAAATAATAAAAGATTTCATCCAAACTAGGTATTAAATAATAGTATTTCATTGTATTTACCAAATACTTTAAAATTTCTTTTTCTTAGTTTCACAAGGAAACTAAAGGTGGTTTAATTATGTAAGACCAATTCTTATAATTAATGATCTTCTAATATTGTAATATAGTCATAACAGAGAAAACAAGATAAACAAACTATTTCTTACTTTCAAAATTATTTGAATTTTAGCGCACTTTTCACACTATCAAAACGAAATCATAGACTACGTCCAACTTTTAGCGTATGATGGAATAGACTGAGCGTTCGGCAAGTCCTTGTACACTTGGCTACCAAATTGTTAGCGTTAACGTTACGGCGTTAGCGTTTTTCGACATAGAATAGATACGGAGCGTTTGGCACTTGTCTAAGCCCTCTGGTTCGAATCCTACCCGTAATCAAATTTTTCCTTCACTAAAATAACTTTTTTCACAAAATTTTCATCGTATCAGATGAATAACTTAAGTGCATAGAGGACAAACATTAGTACTGACACAGAAACATTAATTTGTATTTATTAAAAGATAAAACAGATCTATGTGATTAATTTTTTGGGCTATTAGTTCATAAACTTCTGACAAACATATTAAGAATACATGAGTCTTTCTTAATATCATCACTAATTCAAGCCCTGCATCACTCGAGTTTGAACCAAGGAACTGCAACAGCTGTCAGACGAGAGAATTGCAACTCCAGAGACGTTGCTGATGCGTTGCCGACCCTTAAGAGCCTCTACGGACTGCAGACTGCAAGAGCCGCAGCAATCGAGGGGGAACTGGCTCTTAAGAGCAAAATTTGAAACAAACGAAGGTGCTTTACGACAGACTCCGACTTAAAGGTGGTCGCCGGCCACTCAGACCCCAAGAGGTCCGAACACCGAGCAAGTCAGATATTTTTCGCCTCTTATAAGATGCGTGAGTAGCAGTGAGAAATTGTATTCTATCCCGTCTCCACACGAGTTACTAACTAATAAGTATCGATAAACATGAACCTGTAATCGATATGAACGGTCAGTTCTCGATAATGGCGCTTTATCACGCAGCGAGAGATGCGTGAATAGATGCCTCGATGAGCAGCTCCTGATTAAATCGGTTCTGCTATGCGTACCTACCTACGGAGACCGACACCTATATTTGCAGAGTCACTTGTACCGTTTAAAATAGAAAATTAATTCTGTATTATCTTGTATCTGTTTCTGTGTGACTGGTCGTTACAGGTGAGCAAGAGGTCTTCTTAGTTTTGAATCCCAAGTCGAGCGTTTTTCTATGAAATTTTCAATTGCAGCTGGGAGTTTGAATTTGTGTCCGGTTGATGGCAATTTTGCTCCCTATTACATGGAATTTAAACATTGCTGTACACTCCGCAGTACAGCAGTAATATTGCGTATGCTCGCTTGTATTCCATCCTGGGTGCCGAGTCTACTATTTAGTTGTGTCAGAATTGTGATTCAGTGACTTCAAAATTGATGATTTTTGACAGTTTTGTCTACGAAATCATATTCTTACTCTAAGGGCCACTTGCACCAACTTCTTAAATGTATTTAAATTTTATTCAAACGCAAATTTACTATGAAAAATTGTGTTTAAATGCAATTTAAACATATTTAAAAAGTTGGTGCAAGTGGGCCTAAGACGAAATCTGTCATTTCTTATGTCATTTAGTGCTGTTGGACGGTCATTCTGAGTCAATTGAAATAGCGGACTTGGGCCCCTGGAATACAAGCGTGATGATATCTATAATGTAGTTACATGTCTCACTTGCGTGTAGCTAAATACATGTTTCTTTCTTTCTAAATGACAATTCCAAACATTGTTGTCTTTTCACGTCGTATTTATGTCAACAGTTGGCCAAACAGGTAGTACAAGGTGACTTATTTAATTAACTGAAATCTCATATTGACAGTGATTTCAGTAGTCAACTGGCAGCGGATTAATTAACGCATGTCGGTCAAGTAGGAGACGGGGTTGATGTTTAAATGAAGGCCACACATCCAGTTTTATCCAGTGTAAGCTCACTTCTCTTTGCACTAAATGCCTTAACAATACAGGGTCAATTTGTACAGGAACTATAACAACACAACAAGAACAACTATAACAACAAGAACAAGGTGTACTAAATACGTTAATATTTTTTTTATTCACAGCACAGTAAACTTTACAGTTATTTATATTAACGTAGTGATAGGAACGTTCTTAGCGTCGAGTCCTCTCGAAACCTCGGAGAACCACGAACGAACTCTCGTATGCCATGTCGTTCGCTGTAGTCTTATCATACGAACTCTCGTATGACAATCGCGTAGTACGCAGCTATACGAACAGTCACATAGTCATTTCACTCCAAACTTGTTAGAAAACACTTTCTTATCCTATCATATTCGTTTATATGTAAGTACTTACATTATCAAACATACACACAAAAACAAATACATTCCTTTTATCACACTTTCACGCGCACACAACAAAAATAACAACAATAAAAATAGAAACTAGTGATATTCAGGAGTTTAAAAAGACTGACAACCCATCTATCCTTAGGATAACAGTATTGCCCAGAATTTGTATCGCAGAAGTGATAGCAGTCACTTCGTGTAAAATACTAATCTTCAGCCCTATCAGTTAGACAAGAAGGCGGCCGGCTTAGAGGGAGGGAGGATGCTTAGTGTAATTGAACCCCTTGGCCGGGGTAGACAATTGCAATACAAGTTAATGGATAATAAGTAGGTATCTCAATTTAATCAATGATGATAGGTAGATAAATGTTATGATGTAATAATGGGTAAATACTCACCAATTGTTAGGATATAGCTTTACTGTGCCATATCGGAGTCCTTGGAAGACATTAATCATATTTCAACACAATGTTCATTCTTCTTGGAAAACTCATAATAAAATAAATGCTGCTGAGTAGAAAACGACTTTTATGTGGGAGAGCCATGTTTCGGCCGGGCCCTCATGGGCCGCCTCGACCGGAGTGCTTACATTGTGTTTCGCTGAGTGAGTGAGGATACCGGAGGCCGAAACCCTTTTAAAAATGCCGGTTACCCACTTGAGGCTCCTCTGGTGTTGCGGATGTCTATGGGCGGCGGTAATCGCTTACCATCAGGCTGATTCTTCTGCTCGTTTAGCCTTTAAAAAGGCCTGTTTATGCCGCATTTTCCGGTGCTGTTCTAATTTTATCCACGTGGATACATTGATGCGAAAATAATAAAAATATAACTAGATAAAAATTTCAATCCGTCAAGAGATTTCCTGTCAGTTTCGTTTTACGTACAAAATATTGTTCATATAATAAACAGTGGCATGGTTATCACTCACTGTGTCGGAAGTCGGAACTGGGTATGTACACAAGCGACAAGAACTCTAATGAAATAGAACAGAATAGAATTCTCAATAAATGCAAATGACAGCTTTCGATAAATCGAACGTGCACAAGTCACAAAGTGGTCCTGAGCGTGATGGGTGTTATTGGGTGTTTCTATGAAATTCCCAGTAGCAGCTCGGAGTTAGGAATTTGTGCCCGGTTAATGGCAATAGGCTCGTCCCCTATTACATGGGACCTAAACATACCGGCGAACGGTGGGTGTACCTATATTAGAACGCCTCTGCCTAACCCTTCGGGGAATATAGGCGTGATGGTATGCATGAGCGTGCACAAATGTCATCTCCATACATTTTGTTTCTATTTGTATGTCTATTCGAACTTCAGATTACCACTTTTTGTGTATTTGCCAGTGACGAGTATTAAGTTATTCAGTTGCCCCATTAAAACGTTAGAAACTTTATTGGTGGGTTGGCTTCGATGGGGTTTATGAGTGAACCCAAAAAGTCACGATTTTCAATTTTATATCATTTGCCTACACTCTCACACGTTCACGAACACTTAATGGTTAATTATCCACCATAATTACACATTAAACTTCGGAAAAATTCAAGTATTGAAAAATAATATTTTTGACATTGACAAAATGCACTTTACATTTTCCCGCTTAAACTCCCCAGATTGCTACTTGTATAAAGGGGCTGTATTACGACGTGTTATCGCCGTCATTCTTAGGTTGTGAGAATGGGATAGCTCTATTTAATCTTTAGAGCGGCATCCCTCTCTTTCAATCGGAAAATGATGGCAATAATACGTCATAATACGGCCTCAGGGCCAGGGTAGATAAGCTCTGTCAGGCGAGGATAACCACAGATTAATAACATATGTGCAATAATGCCTGTATTCACTGAAAGGGCAATGTTGTACCTACTCACGTTCGACGGTATGTTCTAAGTCCTATGGAAACTGTAAAAGCACTACAGGCTAAGTTTTGAACTTAATTGACCTTGTATTACATAATAGAGGGTGAGAATATTGCCGTTAACCAGACACAAATCACAAAAGTCCGAGCGGCTAGTGAAAATTTTCGAGAAAAGCCCAATAACATATTTTGTTGGACCTAGGAATCGAATCCAAAACCTCTAACGTAGCAGTCGCACTTAGGACCACTAGAGCAATGAGACAGTTTAAAAAAATACAAAATATATAAAGTTAATAAATAAAAAGCAAATAAATTATTGTAAATGCATATTTATGATCACATTAATTCACCGAGACTCACTATAAATAAATCTTCCGTTTCGAAACAACACTACACTTACAAATTCGAGTGCGCAGCCGCAAACATACGTGCTTACGTCACTCGGACCCGGAAACTTGCACTGTTACGATATCATTACGATGCGGATGTTCGCTTTTGCGACCCTAATATGATGTCCTTATTTATTTGGCTTGAGATATAGGTTTCATAGCTTTGTTTGGCTTGAAGGATTACATTACGTTCCAACGTAATGGGGCGGTTTAGAATTCGCTGTCACTCAGACAGGCATCTCGTAAGAGGCGAGAAAATATCTGACCTGCTCGGTGGTAGGACCTCTTTGGGTCTGACTGGCTGGCGACCACCCTTACGTCGGAGTCTGTCGTGAAGTACCTTGGTGTGTGTTTCGACTTTTGCCAGTTCCCCTCGGTAGCTGCGGCTCTGGCAGTCTACAGTCCACAGCTCTTAAGTGTCGGCAACGCATAACTCCTCTGATGTAGCAGGTGTTAATAGGCGTCAAGTGGCTCGTCAGCTCGCTTCCAACGTAATCAATAATAAAAAAAGACAATAGGTCACCTACTAAGCAAAGTGTTAAAATTCAGAAAGGAAATACATACAGAATTAAGTCAGTATACTGTGTACTGGACATCAATCTCCTCTCAGAACGAGAGGGATTAGGCTAGACTGGCGTAACACACATTGATGTGTTTCGACTTTTGCGCGAGGGAGCTACTTACATAGTTCCCTCTCGGTCGGCACCTAGGGTTTTGTTAGTCTGCAATTTGTGGGGTCTTATGGCTCGACAACGCATCAGCAACCACTAATACCAGGTGTTCATCGGTTAACACCATGTGTCTGCTCGTTTACCAATAAAAAAAAACCTACTTAATCAATTTCTCTTTTCCTAAAAAGCTATTACTTGCCTAATACTTGCTCGGACTTCGTTTGAACACTAGACGACTATTTGGAGACTTCAAAGATGTAAAATAATATAACCGAAATAATATTGTTAGACTCTGGCAACCTAAGGAATTACTGATTAAAAATTTCGCTTTTCCATACAAAAGAAAGATGACATAACGAATTACCAAGATAAACCCCAAAAGTTTATCTGAACTGATTTAATCTGTTAAAGCAATTCAGACTAATTTTTGAACTTAATTAACCCTCTAACGATCGGCGTTTAGCCCTACAATAAATTATAATTAACACGAGCTAGGCGATTGCCACAAGACAGCTTAAACGGCCTTTTAAGTTGGGCTTTGCAAGCCAAAATTACTCATTATAAATGGTCTAATAAGACCTGATAGCTTTACGTGGAGGGTTTTGCTTGGCTTGCGAAAATATTGGCTTTTAAAACGGATTTAACCGTACATTACTTTTTTATGGATTAAGTTGGGAAACGAGCTGACGAGTTACGTGATGGTAAGTCATCGTCACTCATGTACACCAGATTAGTTGTTGATGCATTGCCAACCCTTAAGAGCCCCTACGGACTGCAGACTGCCAACAACCGAGAGGGGAACTGGCTCGTACGCGCAAAAGTTGAAACACACATCAAGGTGCTTTATGACAGACTCCGACGTAAGGCTGGTCGCCAGCCAGTCAGACTCACAGCTCCTACCACCGAGCAGGTCAGATATTTTCTCGCCTCTTACGAGATGCCTATCTGAAAGGCAGTGAGTGATAGTATTCTAACCCGTCTCCACACACGGGTTAAAACCAAATACTTAATAAGATAAGTTTAAAGTGTTTTTATTTATTGATTTATTTATATATAAAGGTACACCAACAGCATATACATCATGCATTAGAAATGAATCGTCTTATATGTACAAAATCTGATGTGTATGCCAATTATAGGTATACACAACATTTAAAGTAGCAACACCACTAAATCAATGCTTAAACTAAAAATATTATTAAATAAAGAGTTTAAATTTAATGAACATCATAGTTATTCTAGTTATACTACTCTACTACTAAGTTGTATTGCTGAAATGAACGTACAATATCTCCTTAAACATAAGAAAGGAACCAAAGAACACATCCAACTCGGGTACCTTAGAGCAAATTTCGTTATATTTTCGTTTCGTTTTGCGTGCGAGTTTTTCATTTTGCTGCATTCGTTTTGATTAAAGAGCTTTAGCTCATCTCATTAGCTAGCACAGGCTAGCACAATTCTAAAGTAATACATTTAGTTTAACTGCGTTATATTTATTCTAAAAGTCGTCTCCAAATGTTTCTCTTTGGCTGTTCCTCGTAACTCAGACGTTTCTTACATAACATAAACATGCCATCACGCCTGTATTCCCCGAAGGGTTAGGCAGAGGAGTATTAATGTACACCCACAGTTCGCCGGCTTGTTACAGCTCCCTTGTTGCGAGCTTTTTGCCATTAACCAGGCACAAATCCCAAACTCCGAGCTGCTACTTAGAATTTAAAAGAAAAATCCAATATCACGTTGCTCGACCTGGGAATTGTACCAAGGAAATCTAGCGTAGCAGTAGCGCTTGAGACCACTAGACTAATGAGGTAGTTCTATAAGTTACCTAAGGACTAAGGATTTCCAGCTATGTCGGCGATTTTTGTTCTTTTACGCATTTGCTCATGTCATATACTTACAAATACATGACTAAAATTATTTATAAACAATTCTTTCCTTTATTTCCCTTTTCTCTCCTTATTCAAAGACGTGCATTAAAATTGTTTATTAGTTTTTATATTAAAAGCTTTGTTTAGAGATATTCCATTACCACAGAGCGCTAGTATTCTGTAAACGCGTCCCCGTACAAAGCAAAGGCAGATGAAATGAAATGACCTGCTGGAATGAAATGAATAAAGAATGGAACACACGGGATCTTTAATGTAAATTACTTACCAAGATACAATGTATATTTACCGTCCATCAGAATTTATAGTTGTGTAACTAGTAAATTAACTATTGAGGTAGTGTGTAGTTACAAAACGAAAGACTAATGTTTTCGATATATGAGCATTTAACTGTGAACCTTTCTTGTTTTTTTTAATAAATAAGAAATAAATAAATATCCTGGGACATTCTTTACACAGCACCATCTAGTCCCAAACTAAGCAGAGCTTGTACTATGGGTACTAGACAATGGATATAATACTAATATACTTTTTGTTTTGTAAATACATACTTATAATACACTAGCTTCCGCCCGCGACTTCGTCTGCGTGGAATAGTTACTTAGTCTAAGCGTGACGATATATAGCTTATAGCCTTCCTCAATAAATGGGCTATCTAACACTTCCTGTTCTTCATCTAACTGTTCCTGAGATTAGCGCGATCAAGCAAACAAACAAACCCTGCAGCTTTATATATGAGTATAGATTAGTATAGAAGTATAGATTTTCGAAATACCGTAACAAATATGTCTGTCTCCTATTTTGAGCTTGAAAGCATAATTCTCTCATTATGTACTTATGACACGGTACTTTAAGATAATAATATATGTACATCTTTTCTTAAATATTTGCTTGGTGTACACGCTCTTGAAGATTATAAGTACATTACACAATCCCTTAATAAGAATGGAGCAAAAGTTATGTTGCGACGACCAAATTAATTAGGACCGGGTAAATGGTGATGAAAATGGTTCAATTGTTTATTATTTTATTTTTTATATTGCTCTAATGTGTCCAGAAGAACTATGGAATACGTTCGTAATTAAAATAAATGTTTTGGATACGTAGAATATTATGGATACATCTTTTACATTTTTACATTATAGGTACTGTGTGTAGCGGCCTTAAGGCTCTGAAATTTCCGTTCCTCGTAATTTAGTTGAAAATGTTGGTCTAGGTTAAGTTTTAATTAGGATGGTGAAGATATATTAAGATTTTAAATGAATATGAAATGATTGCGCTAGCTATCTTTCTTTGAATAATATTTCAAACTTTACATTTGGGAACCATTAGTAGGATAAAAAAAGGTTAGAGGTTCGGTGAGCTTAGTCTCATAGTTGTCTGCTTAGTTAAGAGGTTCCAAACGCGACTGATCCAAGTCCTGGGTTCGATTCCCAGGTCATACATAATCAACCCATATACTGTCCCACTGCTGGGCACGGGTCTCCTCTCAGAATGAGAGGGATTAGGCTATAGTCCACCACGCTAGCCTAATGCGGGTTGGCAGACTTCACACGCCGTCGAGAAAATCTCTCAGGCATGCAGGTTTCCTCACGATGTTTTCCTTCCGTTGTGAGTGATAATCTATACTAATATATAAAGCTAAAGAGTTTGTTTGTTTGTTTGAACGCGCTAATCTCAGGAACTACTGGTCCGATTTGGAAAATTATTTCAGTGTTAGATAGCCTATTTATTGAGGAAGGCTATAGGCTATATATCATCACGCTACGCGGACGTAGTCGCGGGCAGAAGCTAGTAAAAAATAAACAAATGGCAGTCCAGGGGTCATACCCAAGGCTATCACTGCTTCACATTCCCAGGTCGATGCTGTGTTATTTGGGATTTTCTATGAAGATACCTTCTGCCCGCGACTTCGTCCGCGTAGCGTGATGATATATAGCCTATAGCCTTCCTCAATAAATGGGCTATCAAACACTGAAAGAATTTTTCAAATCGGACCAGTAGTTCCTGAGATTAGCGCGTTCAAGCAAACAAACAAACAGACAAACTCTTCAGCTTTATATATTAGTATAGATTAAAGGGCCAGCTTGAAGTTTAGATTCGTGCATAAATTAATAGCAAAAGGATATTGCTAATTGTAGGTATTACATAGGACTATAATACCAGCGAACTGTAAGTGTAACATACCATCACGCCTGTATTCCCCGAAGGGTTAGGCAGAGGCGTACTAATGTACACCCACAGTACGCCGGTATGTTTAGGTCCCCTGTAATAGGGGGCGAGCCTATTGCCATTAACCGGACACAAATTCCTAACTCCTAGGAGGGGGACCTCCGAGGACCTGGGAATCGATCCCAGGACCTCTAGCGTAGCAGTCGCGCTCAGGACCACTTGGCTAATGAGGCAGTTAAGAACTATATGTGAAAATTACTTTATTTCTGCCTAACCCTTCGGCGAATACAGGCTTGATGTTATGAGCGGGATTTCCGATTAGTCACGACAGCCCTTGTCGCATTACTCACGGCTTATCGACAAAATGGAGTATGGAAGATTTACCACAATGATTGATATTGCACCTATTTGTATACCAAGTTCCCCTCCTAATGTGGGGCTTGACTTGCAAGTTTAATTTAGCGTAAAACGACGCGGTTTGCAAAGTTCGGTTTAACCGTTGTAAACTAAGTTTAAAACCACAACGTCGTTAATCTAAGATCAGTGTGGTAGTCTCTTCCACTAATTAAGCTTGTTGATTTTTTCGTGATTTCAGGATTGGTTCATATTCTATAATTATGACTACAATAGTTCCTTATTTTACGTACATACCATCACGCCTGTATTCCTCAAAGGGTTAGGCAGAGATGTAAGTATAGGTCCCACGTAATAGGGGGCGAGCCTATTGCCATTATCCGGACACAAATCTCAAACTCCAAGTTGCTACTGAAATTCCATAGAAAAAACAATAACACTGCTCGACCTGGGAATCGAACCCGGGACCTCTAGCGTAGCAGTCGCGCTAGTAGACCACTAGACTAATAAGATAATTCCTTATTTTTTTAACGGTAAATCAAGAATACAGTCGAATAAATTATAATTGTTCCAAGTGTCGGTATGAGTTACGCAATAAGATTTGATGCTGTTAAATATAAATGCTTATTATAATAAATTCCATTACATTATCTGTCTTCATCTTTTTATTGCAAAAATAATTGACGAAAATAAACAAAACAAACTATTAACACACTTTTATAAATTATTCTCTGCTCCCTCAATGCACTTATTAATTTAGTAGTCTTAAGTCCGGCGGCCCGAATTTCCAATACAATCGTAATACCAAAATAAATCGTAATTCAAGCACAATTTAATCAGTGTGTTATTATTCGGCTTCCGATAGCGTTAATCTAGGTTCCAGCGGTTCTATTTAATTCAAAATATTTCACTGGAAATAAATGTACAATAAGCGAATGTAATTCTTGATAAATTTACCAAGTTAGAAACGATTTTCCGGTCGTTTATTTCCGGTGAAGTAGTAGTAGACGAAATGGTACACAATTTGATAAAATATTGTTTGGATTACGATTTATTTTGGTATTAGGTACATTTTTGTGGGCAATTCAAGCGCGACTGCTACGCAGGTGGGTTCGGTTCCTAGGTTGAGCAGTGTTATTTGGTCTATGAAGTTCTCAGTAGCAGCTCATTTTCACCATCCTACATCCATCTTCCCCTTACCCTTTGGGGAATATAGGCGTATATATGTTGGATGCATGCTTTATTTTTATTACATATCATTACGCCTGTATTCCTCGAAGGGTTCGCCAGAGGTATAGTAATACATCCACAGTTCGTCGGTATGTTTAGGCGAGCCTATTGCCATGAATCGCACTCAAATCCGAACTCCGAGTTGCTATTGAGGATTTAATAGACAAACCCAATAACACTTTACTCGACCCGCAAATCCAACCCAGTCCCGCTGAGCACCACTAGACTTATGAAGCATTTTCATTTTATTTTATGGTATTTACCTTAATAGAAGTCGATTAGAACTTCAGAAGTTATTTACTCTGCAGTAATTCAAACAACATTCTGTTTATTCTAAGCAAATACAATAACAAACACGATTTGAAATAGAATAAACGAAAAATATAAGAAAAAAGGTTATTTCTATTCAAATGTGTGTGCTGTGTACCCACGATCCGCTCTGTTACACAGATAATTAAATACCGCTTGAATTGCAAGCGGTTCATTGAATATTTAACTCTACTGGATACTAATAAGAATTAATTCTAATTTTATTCAATTAGAAAAAATGTGTGGCGTTTGTTTTGCGATAAGAGGAAGTTTAAGGAAGTTTTAATGTTACGTAAATGATAAGAGAACGAACAACTGTTAGGGCCGATTAGCGGTCTTGGTTTGGCAACGTTTCTTCTAGTACACTGGTCGGAACCGTGTCTTTTAGGTCGTTCATTCTGGACCTACACAAGACTAGTTCACACGCTGGGCTACTCTATAGAAGATTCCAGGTAACAGGTGCAAGACTGTTTCGGGTAGAGAACATGCCTGTGCGACATGCCACACACGTCGACAGTGTGTGGTGATGTGTTGTTCGCACTCTCGAATACTGTTCCTCACTGCCTTTCAGATAGGCATCTCGTAAGAGGCGAGAAAACATCTGACCTGCTCGGTTGTAGGACCTCTTGAGGTCTGACTGGTTGGCGACCAACCTTACGTCGGAATCCGTCGTAAAAAATCTTGGAGTGTGTTTCGACTTTAGCGCGTAAGAGCCAGTTCCCGACGGTTGTTGCGGCTCTGGCAGTCTGCAGTCCGTAGGGGCTCTTAAGGGTCGGCAACGCATTAGTTTTTTTAACTGCCTCATTAGCCAAGTGGTCCTGAGCGCGACTGCTACGCTAGAGGTCCTGGGTTCGATTCCCAGGTCAAGCAAAGTGTTATTGGGTTTTTCTATGAAATTCTCAGTAGCAGGCCAGAGTTAGGAATTTATACCCGGTTAATGGCAATAGGCTCGTCCCCTATTACATGGGACCTAAACATACGCGCGAACTGTGGGTGTGCGGCGCAAGACTATGGCGGGTTGGAAAGAAGTGAAGATTTTGTTGGTTTAAATGAATGTTTATTCTAAATACACAATTGTCAAATGTTAAGTAAAATGTTATAACTAAATGATCTGGTTAATGTTTGTTAATGTTATAAATGTTAGGTGTGAATGCACCCGGTCGCGATGATTCCGTGTAATGCACTAAATATTTTAACGAACTCATCGATTTATAAGTGTGCGCGCCTACTACGTCAATTGTTCGGTAGCATTAAACCGAACAGTGGGTGTACATTAGAACGCCTCGGCCTAACCCTTCGGGGAATACTGGCGTGATGGAATGTATGTATGATTTCAATATTTTTGGATAAGCACACTTAATGAAGTTATTTGACCTGTTCGCAATAGCAGATGCGAACTGTTATTTCGGTGATATTGTAACTGCATCGCTTAACAGAATCAAACGGATCGTTCATATTCTTTTCAAGATATTTCTTTACATCATTATAGCAACAAAACACCGCCGGATATTGTTCTGGAGACAAGGCGTTCACGATAAAGAACTCCTTTGTTCTTTAGTAAAAGGATACTATTAGAAACAGGTGTCCTGTCGCCGTCTCTAGGTAATTGAATTCTTGTTTTTAATATTTGCAGATTTTTATTAAGATCCTTGTTTTGATCTGCGAGCGTTTTTGTTTTTTCAAACTAATAAATATGATTTGTGTTATGTTATTTAGGTATATGATTTAAAAAAAATAGTTATGTTGTGTGTTTTGCAGCTATATCTAGTATCACTGTGGCAAGTAGGTTTCATATGAATTGCAACCAAAATAAGATATTATCTCGGAGGGGTTTGACAATGTTCGCTGGTAGGTTTTGCCATTAGGTAGGTACCGTAACCCGGGCACAAATCCATTTTTCTTTTCTGATTTTGTAAGCGCCCGCGCATTGACATCTTGAGATCTTTTATGCGGCGCCGGCGGTAGCCGCTAGCTAGGGCGTCGGACTTGCAATCATGTGGTTGCCTGGTTGAAACCCACCCATTACCGACGTGAATCCACTCGTGACACAAGCATTTAGCACGAGCGCTATAAACCCACATGGCTATAAACCTTTTTTCTAAAAAAAAAGGCACTATAAAAATTTGGATTTTTAGAAAACCAAATACTTCCAATCTCGGGAGATCTCGGGAGGAAGTTCGCCGCCTGTACGCGGCAGTCGTGCTATCGTTGGCCCTTTATGGAGCACCTGTGTGGTCACACCGGCTGTCTGGTATACGGCGCTGCAGAGCTAAATTCTACAGTTTGCAGCGCAAAGTGGCTATCCGAATCGCACGAGGTTACCGGACGATATCCTTCGAGGCGGAAACCATCCTGGCACGTTTCCCGCCACTATGACGGAATCCGCGCCATCCGCCATTGCGACGAGAGCATGCTCCCGCAGGTGGTTGAAGTGCTACGAAGCGACGAAACGCTCTTGAGAGGTGGTGTGAACGTCTTGAGAGCCCACAATATGCGCAGAAGCGCGTAGTTGAAGCCATTTTGCCGTGATTCGAGGCTTGGTTGAAGAGGGGTGAGCGTGTTACCTTTATGTTACCTTTACTCAGATGTTCACCGGACATGGCTGTTTCGGGGAATATCTGAATAGGATCGGACGTGAGGCTACGGCAAATTGCCGCCATTGTGGGGGTAACCAGGATTCCGCCCAGCACACGCTCGCTGAGTGTCCTGCATGGGAATCCGAGCGGCGAGTTCTGGTTGATCGGATTGGGCAATATCTGTCACTGCCAAATGTAGTTTCCCGCCGAGTCCCTGCTAATGTAATACCAGCAGAGGATACTTTAAGGGCGAGCGCTTAGAATAACTCGAGGCGTCCGTATCCCGGGAGGATAGCAGCTTAAAGCTGCATATTTCGTGACATGCCAAAGGCAAAGCACAGGAGGGGCACCGGTGCGTTCATTAGAGATCTCGGAGCCCCCTCCACAATGTGTTGTGGACGGCCGTGTGTTTTTAGTGGGTAGGAGTCCGACATAACCCTCCGCCTTCTCTTTCGAGGGGCGGAGGACATCCATGAGGATTTTCACACGGAAAAAAAAGGAGCACAACGCTTTATTTTGCTGGTCTGACTTTTTGAGCTTGTAACCCAATGGATACTACGGACCACTACATATAATAAACACGTAACGGTGAATAATTTATATGACCTGGCCTTGACATGTGTATCTCGTTATACCAACATTGATTCACAAGGCCGTTTACTTTCCTAGAACTCAAAGTTGAATGTCAAATGTATTCTGTTTCGATAAGACCTTAGTATAATAACATCTAGAAAGGAGTTCTGCAATCGAAAAGTTCGTCACTTCTAAAAAAGACACTGACTGTACAGAACCTTTGACTATATATTAGGGAACAGACCCTGTTTTGTATCGAAATAAAATATATCCGCGGAACCCACAATTACTCGGGGAACGAATCGAATCAAAGTCAAAATCTAAAGGTAATTGAAATAAATATAAAAACTTTGACTATGGGAAATTGAAAAAAAGGGCTAATTTTTTTTTACCTTAACTGCCTCATTATCCTAGTTGTTCAGAGTGCGACTGCTACGCTAGAGGTCCTGGGTTCGATTCCCAGGCCGAGCAGTGTTATTGGGTTTTTCTATGAAATTCCCAGTAGCAGCTCGGAGTTTGGAATTTGTGCCCGGTTGATGGCAATAGTCTCGCCCCCTATTACATGGGACCTAAACATACCGGCGAACTGTGGGTGTAGGTACACTAGTACGCCTCTGCCTTACCCTTCGGGGAATACAGGCGTGATGGTATGTTATGTGTTATGTATTTTTTTTTATACCACTGAGGTGGCAAAAAGCTTACGGCCCGCCTGATGATGAGCAGTTACCGTAGCCTATGAAAGTTTGCGACACCTCTGGTCTCTACACTCCTTTTTGAAGAACCCTATGCTGTAGTATTTTGGGGTAGCTCATTCCACAGCCTGATCGATACGCGTGAGTGATACCCCTGGTGTTACAAGCGTCGATAGGCCACGGTAACCGCTTACAATCAAGCGGGCCGTATGTTTGTTTGCCCAGTGGTATAATAAATAATAAAATAATTACAGCCTTATTAACACGAGATCGACATACTTTGCCGCCTTTCCAGGTGGCTGACAATGACAATCAAGGAGGATTAAACAAAAAAACAAAAATAAACAACTGAAAATAACAGCCTAATTAGGCTACTGTACCTGACTGCTACGCTAGAAGTCCCGTGTTCAAATCCCACGTCGAGCAGTGTTATTGGGTTTTGCTATCGATTAATGGGCAATAGACTCGCTTTTACATGGGAACTAAAAAAACATGCCGGCGAACTGTGGGTGTACATTAGTACCTACGCCTCTGCCTAACCCTTCGGGGAATACAGGCGTGATGGTATGTTATGTTATGTAAAAAATCTACTTTTATCTATATATGTAGGTACTTACAGAATAAATTGCTATCTAAAGCCTCCTTTACCTCACAAACTCACGTCAAGTCCTCAAGCCTCGAATCAGGAACACACGATTTTCCATATAATGGCGGCTAAACAGGCCACTATCGGGGCCGAAGCTTGTTTATGCCAAAAGCGACCTTATCGATCATCGTGTACGGCATTGGCATAGAGGATAAATTTCCAAATACAGACTTGGCTTTATAGGAAAGGTCTGCGTTGCAACACCCGGTAAGGTTTTGATGTTAGATACTTTAGCAGAGCCTGTTCTTTAATGCTATTCTTATTTGGTTCGTAGATAACGTGTGCAGAATTAGACATAAATAAATGTGTTATATAATAAATACTCTGGCAGACCGAATATCAAATGACACCCGGTTCTCAAATAATGTGAACCTTCTTTTAATATTATCGACTTTGGTCAAACTTGGACAGCCTTCAACGTCCACACACATCTTGCTATCATAATGTTGTACCAGTGAAGTTTGTAACATAATTTATTTAAAAAGAGTGTCCATAGTTTCTTGCCGGATTCTTCTCCATAGGATCAACCTTTGGAACCGTGCAACTAGAATCATAATGTTTCATAAACGCTTGTGAAAGCTTATTGGAAATAATAGTAGATTGTATCATAAGGGAGCAAAATAATATTTTTACGGCGAGGGCGCTTTTTTCAATCCAGAGCGAAATGAGGGATTCTTTTGTAGAATCCTGAACGTAGCGAGGGATTCAAAGTATGTCGCCCGAGCCAAATTTATGAGTATTATTTAGATTCCGAAACCGTTAATTTAGGTTCCTATTATACGATATCATTCAAAATAATTCTCTGTAAATAAATGTGAGAGAATACAATTGTTGATTACTTAACCAAGTTTGAAACGATCTTCTGGTCGATTATTTCCGGTGAATTTGTAGGTACCTAGTAGACAGAACGACACGGTAGAAATCTAGATTAGCGGTACCTATCTCAATCCGAATAATAAATAAATAAATAAATAATAAATATTCTGGGACATTTTAACACAGCACCATCTAGTCCAAACTAAGCAGAGCTTGTACTATGGGTACTAGACAATAGATATAATATATTATACACTTTTTTTGTAAATACATACTTATAATACATAAGAAACACCCAGACGAACACAAACACTTATATTCATCACATAAATGCTTGTGTCCTGCGGGAATCGAACCCACGACCTCCAGGTCACCAGTCCGGTACTCGAACCACTAAACCACAGAGGTCATCAAATAATACAATTTAAGTATTAAAATATTGCTTGGGTTCCAATTTTCTTTGGTATTACGTTTTTGTCTCAGGTCGGAATCGAACCTACAGAAAATGATCACGAAAATAGCTCTCTATGGCAACCAAATATCCATAAAAAGAGTAATTGAGTCAAATCCCCTTTCAAGGAATTTGAACAAAATTAAATTGGTGGTACCTATATCAAACCATTTTAAGAGCTTCCCCTTTGATCTTAAAACGTTGCCGGATGCAATATTACAAAGATCATTTTGACATTGGACGAACCATGACAACCTCTTATCTGAAATCTTTGTGATTCTCCGTAACCATGGCAACCATTACCTACTGGTATAAAATCTCTACTATTAAAAAATCTTAATAAAGCTGTGTCTAGTACGTTGAAGATATTTAAACAAAAACAAGGGAGTGGGTGGGTATATAAACGTCTCCGAATCCGAAGATGTGATTTGAAAAGTTCTTGTCTGTTTGTTATGGGTTGGAGTAAAAACTGCTGAATAGATTTTAATTTTGTTTTAACTGTTAGAAAGTATATGCTCCAACTTAAAAACTGGTGATCTTCTTATCTCAATTATTTAAAAGGATCCTAAGATACAGCTTGACCTCTCTGATGTATAGAGATCCGTACAAAGAAAAGATCATCACTGTTTGTTATTGATCAAGTTATTATATTGTTGGTTCTTGATCACAAATACATAACTCGAAAATATTGCAAGTGACACCGAATAAGGCATGGAACATTCTAGAATATAAATTGTGACTAGAAAATTGAAACATTTCAATAACAGTCTCTAAGAAGATGGATTACATTAACATATAATTACTGTCAAAAATATTTAGCGACCGAAAAAGACTTACAAATAATTTGCATTGATACTTTGTATTTGGTTCTTATTTGCATTTAAAGGTGGGTCCACAACTCCTGTAAATCCGGTATCATAAAATGTTGTACTGTTCCAATTAACATAACATACCGACACGCCTCTAGTTCCCGAAGGGGTAGGCAGAGGTGTACTAATGTAAACCCACAGTATGTTTAAGTCCCACGTGGGGCAACCCGTGCCGGCGACGAATATTTTCGTCAAAAAACAAATTGCAATCAAAGCAGTGAATGTGACAGATATATTGTATATGCTTAAGTAACATTGTTATACCTACATTACGTAAATATTCAAACACAATAACATAAATAATTCACAAAAAATCGTAGAATGAACAAAAGGGATTTGGTAAACAACACACAATTTTGTTGAGTGTGGACCCGGCTTAACAGTCGAAGCCGCGACATTAACAGCAGTGCGCTATTCATATGTCTAGTCTAGACTATCACGGTCTGCTGCCTCGACGACCTTAGTGTTTCCCACTGATCTTATGATTAAAACACTAACTCAATAAACTGTATTCCCAACACAGTAAAGTCCAATTTCCTTCGAGCTTTCCACCTGATTTGTTCACGGATTTAGGTAGGTACGTCTAAATTGACCTTTGTTTCAGATCTAGAATTTGAATAAAGTTACCTGTTTTGTTGAACTGGATCGTTCCGCTCTATTGAGCCAGAAATATGAAATGTATTTTGATTTATTAGCGAGGTCTCGGCATGAGGTTTTTTCGATTCACACACAAAGATGTGTTATTGGGTTTTTCTATTATAAAATTGACAATAGCTCGGAGTTTAGTTTTATGCCCGTTTATATCAATTCATTAAGTAATAACTAAAGTGATCACCCAATATGGAACCATTCAAAATGAAAAATAACCATTGAAGTAAATTTCCCATCTAAGTACCTATTTCCGTACTAGACTAGTACAGGTAAAAAAATATAATAAATTATCAGAGAAAGGAAGACAAAGAGAAAGACGTGATATTATCAATAGGATCGTCTTCAATGAAAATTAATTTATTTTATCAATAATCTCATTTGTCTAATGGCGCTCTAGTAAATAAGCGCGACTGCACTAGAAGCCCTGGATCGATTCTCAGGTCGAGTATCGTATATTAGCATTTTTGATAAACATGTGGATAAAGTATTATTTCTTATGAAACAATAGTTACCTTTGCGTCCGGGTGACTATAGTCGCCCAAAAAATTATGGCGTTGAACGTTAAGAAAGAAGAAAGAAAAAAAGAAAATATTTTTTATTTGTAAGTTAAGGTGACAACGGCAGACTCACTGACTAATTCAAATTTAAAAGAGTTTTTATTTATAGAGCTTTTATAAGAGCTTTTCGGATGGTACACTAGATGCCTCTCTAAGTGGAGTGGAAAGCTACAGTAGTTATAGGAAACGCGACAGTATTGTTTTAATGCTCGTAATGTTTGAATAATGCTTAAAAAGTGTTCCATTTCAACGGTTTTCATCTCACCTGACACAACATCGGTATTGCAATCTCACTGCTGGCATGTTGCCACGCGAATTCAATCTTCTACAATAAGTACATTTTATTTGAATACCTCCCATTTTCCATTTTATTCAATGGAAACCACAATAATACGCTTTTAAAATCGGTGCTCTTTATTTCCGAGAAAGGCGGTGTACACACAGTAATGGGTTTTCCGTACGGAATTACACGTATCGTTTTATTTTGATTACTTATACATATTATATCTGTCGCTTTGGGATTCATACGTTTGTTTTGGATAGTAAACGGTTTTGATATACAAAAATAATGCTGTGTTTTGTCACGTTTGATTGATTAACTGTTTCAGAGTAAAATTAGATATAATCTGGGTCTCTTTAAATCACGAGTGAATCGGTTTCTTCTAGGCAAGCGCGCTCCATCGTAGGTTGTAGTGTTGATCAGACGAACTGGCGATCAAGCGTAAGCCTATTAAGAATATAAAAAAAAAATGTTATATTTAAGTAGGTACCTACTGATTGGTGGGTGAAGCCTAGCCGTAGCAAACAGATAGACAGACCGAGTTACTATCGCATTGATGTAATAAAATATACCAGCGTTTACTATCGGTGTCATTCGTATCTCAATGGACTTTTTGAGACACAAGGTAGCATATCCGTCCTCCTCCAAATACCAATCTATCTCTCTGCCGAAATTCATTAAAATTAGTTCAGCGGTTTAGGCTAGGTTTCATTGAGATGCACAAAAGAGCTCTTTTTTGCTATAGTACGGAAAGTAGGACTGAGGAGTAGTAAGGACTATTCCGTACTTTTCCAATGGAGAAGGTTGGTCTAACAACTACACTTAACTATGTCACACGCCATTGTGACGCATAGGTGATGAAATAATCTCTTATGGAGAAGATTTTTTGGAAAGTTCCCATATAAATATGTTCCCCCTGTATCCTGGATGCGTTTACAAGCACAAAGTCCCGGTACAACTTTAAGCTTGGTACATATAATAATGGAAATTTACCAAATACGTACTAATTTGAAGCCACAGCCTCTCAATATATTGAGTAGGGTAGACAAGGTTCATTTACTAATTATACGGGCCACAGATTGTGATTGAAGATGCCAGTTAGTACCAACCGAACCTGCAAAGCTTTCCAATCAATTGTAAGAATCGATTTTGTGTGAAGTGAAATTCAAGCATCCAATCTGTCCTTATCGTGACTAATCGCAGTAATAAACATACCTACTGAAGAATTGTTTAGTTCTAATCTGTCTCTGGATTGCTTTCCCTATTGTGGATTGTAATTTGACATTACTCCTATGGATCTTCTGTCAAACTTCAATCTCCAGAGATTATTAATTTTGGCCGTAAAACACGCAGCACTAACTGTACATTATTCACAACTAAGAACTAAAACCTTTTCTACATATCGAGTTAAAAACTGTGCCAACTGCCAAAATTTACAATTAAAACAACTTCTTACAATAATGATTTTTAAACAGTTTTAGTACTCAGTAGTTAATACCGCAATGACTACTGCCATGAATCTAGAATCAATTGAAATTTGAATTTGGCAACCCAAGCCTTCACCATAAATTCAAATTAGGGGGCTTAGTGAATGTCAGCTATAAGTATCATATTTTATCGCTAACTCCGTAAAATATGGCATAGATATTTTAGTAAAAGCGGTTTTCAATAAAAAAAGCGTTTTAGGTGTCCATTTCTCGATCCGTCAGAGCTGTTGATTGATATTGGTTATTTTACAGCCGGTAAAAGATACCAGAAAATGTATTAAAAGTAAGAGTGATGATACCCGTTTATATAACGCGATTATTTTAAAAATAACCCATATTTATTGGGTTTTGTGGAAGAATCTGTTGTTTGGTTTTACGCCGGATAATATTGATTTTAATCAAACTTCTATGGCTACGAGTAAGTATTTATGTCATTTTGTACGGTACATAAATTCATAATATTTTGAAATTGAATGAAGTTATTTTGAAAGTGTGTAGTTGATTGTGTTATGGCGATTTCAATATTTAGGGACAGCATATAAGCTTTGCGATATATATCATTACATTCGTCACTGCACATTTAGTTACGGAATCCAATATCTTCAATTTATTTATTTGATTAACTATTACCGTTCCACTGCAGGGTAAATAAAGGCTTTTTATGCGGATAATTCTAATGGATCTTCCAGGGCAGTGGTTCCCAATTTTTTTTTAGCACCACTTTGATTTTGTTTTTGTTAGCAAGTACCACAATGTTAAAGGTTGTATAAACTGTGTTGATCTCAAATTAAACTTTAATAGAAACTTTTAACATTAGTAATTAATTTCAATCTTTCGCGGGCCATATTTTAGCTCTTGTGGACAGCGGTCCACAAGAGCTAAAATATGGCCCGCGAAACGCGCAAAACGCGTGAACCAGCGGGTTGGGAACCACTGGTCTTTGGAGACGGCAGGAATCCGTATTTGCGGTCTCTGGTGAAAAAAAAAACAGGCTGCTGGAGCTAGACTACTCGAATAGGTACCGAAAGATTGATCACCATTTCCTGAATGACATACAAATATATTTATTACATCCCTCTTTCAATTCAAATCCAAGGGATTCATATCATTCGTCACGACCGTGACACGCTGTGGTCTCCATCCAGCCTTTGCTCGGACTTATTTACCCGCAAGTCCTCGAACTAACCCTGGCGTTGCCCATCCAAATCATTAAACCATTTAACATTATGTATTTCTTTGTTTCAGGTGAGCTTTTTGCTGTTTCATCGAGTTTATTAAGTACCTATACGTATACAAAGTAGGTATATTAAAATACAAAGATAACATACCATCACGCCTGCATTCCCCGAAGAGTTAGGCGTACTACTTGTACAACCACAGTTCGCCGGTATATTTAGGTCTCATGTGATAAGAGTCGAGCTTATTGCCATTTCACGTGGGAGAGCCATGCCTCGGCACGAATGGGCCGGCTCGACCGGAGTGATACCACGACCTCACAGAAAACCGGCGTCAAACAACTTACGTTGTATTTCGCCGAGTGAGTGAGGATACCGGAGACCCAAACCCTTTAAAAACGCGGGCAACGCACTTGTGACTCCTCAGGTGTTGCGGGTGTCCTTAGGCGGCGGTTATTGCTTACCATCAGGAGATCCGTCTGCTCGTTTGCCCATAAAAAAGATCTACCCCAGGCACAAAGGTCGCTGGAAGTCGTTGAAATACCGGTGTCATATTACCGGTCCTTGTCGAAGTCTAAGTTTATAATGAAAAAAAAAACTTCTCAATCGTAGGTATATGAATAAAAAGTTATAATAAAAAGTTCAGAAATGTACCTAAATTAAAAAATATTGTAAAGATGTACCTTAATTTGAAGATTCTCAAGATATTTAATTAAGTTTGGTATTTGTTTAAAGAAATATTGATTGAGATAATATGTAATTTAGTTCAATGTAAACAGTTTTGTGGGCGCATCTAATCTTTGTAAACTTTCTAGGGATAATTTAGAGTTTTATTTGCTACTGTAAATATATTTATTTAGAAAGATGAGTGTATTAAAATGTTATAAAGACTTTTATATTGATTTTGGTTTCGATGGGTGATAATTAAGACATATTCGTACCATTGTTTAATATTTCAAAGATTGAGCTGTGTTAATAGTCACGACGGCATTGAATTCCCGAAGAGTTAAGCGATGTACCTAACCACCCACCTAGGTTCCATGTAAGAGGGGCCGAACCTGTTGCCATTAACCAGGCATCATATCCAAAGTCCGAGGTAATGTGAATGTTATAAAAAAATCCAATAAGGCGACCTACTTGATCCATCCGAGATAGACTACTAGGTAGTGCTTTTTGGACGTCATATTTACATTATAGACAGCCCCGTAAATGCCCGCCCTTTACCGCCTCCTATTGTTTCGATGGGAAGAAGAAGCGGTGCAACAAGCTCCCCATTAACACATTTCAGAGTCCGGAGATCGTAGTTCTAATACCAAAATGCATCATAATTCAAACACAATTTAATCAAAGTGGATTCCGATACGTTAATCTAGGTTCCTGCTCTACCATTTAATCCAAAATACTTCACTGAATATAAATGTAAGCGAATGTAGTTCTTGATAACTTTACCAAGATTGGAACGATTTTCCGGACGTTTATTTCCAGTGAAGTAGTTGTAGACGAAATGGTACTGTACTGTAGGAACCTAGATTAATTGTATCTCAATCCGAATAATAGCGCAATTTGATCAAATTCTCAAAAAAATCACGTTGCAGAGCCATGCTTCGGCACGAATGGGCCGGCTCGACCGGAGTGATACCACGGCCTCACAGAAAACCGGCGTGAAACAACGAACAAACGTTGTGTTTCGCCGAGTGAGTGCGTGTTACCGGAGGCTCAAACCCTTATAAAAGGCGGGCAACGCACTTGTGACTCCTCTGGTGTTGCGATGTCCATGGGCGGCGGTTATCGCTTACCATCAGATGATCCGTCTGCTCGTTTGCTCCCCTATACCATAAAAAAAATTGTTTGGATTACAATTTATTTTGGTATTACGATTTTGTCGGCAATTCAAGCTCCGAGAACACTCAAGTTACTATGGCATTTGACGTTTCTTAAATACAATTTTAGTTATTTTTAATTCTTTACCTTATCACGAATTAAAAAAGAAACATCTCGTCATCGATTGTACCTACATAAAATATTTATAACATAACATAACATAAATCTCTTAAAAATCAACCTGAGTGATGAAATGGGAATGCTGGCAAAGGCCAAACGGAAACCTTTCAGTTGTATTGAAATATTGATGGATGATTGCTTTAGCAATGCTTCCGACCGATATTTGGAATTCGGCATATCGTATAAAACATTTTATATATATGTATATGTTACTGTAAAATCCCGTTCATTGGTAAATTTTCAGTTCTGCTTAGATATATATGACCAATGACCATATGCAAGAATTTTATAAAATGAGGCAATATTGGGATTTTCTATGATATTCACAAATTCCGCAACAGGCATAAACCCCAAACTCTTTAGTTCTATTGCTTCAGTAGCAGCTTGGAGTTATTTGAGAGGGTTTTTGTGCCCGGTTGATTGCAATAGCCTATCTGCCTAACCTTCGGGGAATACAAGAGTGATGTATGTATTCGATCACAAATATAGATCTACGCTCGGTTAATGGAGATAGGCTGGCTTCCTTTTACATGGCACTTAAACATACCAGCGAGCTGTGGGTGTGATAGTATACCTCTGCATAACCTTTCGGGGAATGTGGGAGTGTTGGTAAGTTGGTTCACATTTTTGTATCAGTCTATACAATTAATTTTATACCCAGTATTATAAGATCCTATTTGTTCAGTAAATCAGGGCAGGAGTCAACATGCACCCTACTATTAAACGAAAATTATCAAATCGTCATAGCATGTTCTTACCGTCGGTTTTTAGAGCCATGCTTCGGCACGAATTCCGTTGTGTTTCGCCGAGTGAGTGAGAGTACCGAAGGCCCAAACCCTTTTAAAACTACGACTCCTCTGGTGTCGCTTACTATCAGGTGATCCGTCTGCTCGTTTACCCGGTATCCCATAAAAAACACAATATACAACAGTTCTGATAAATTATTATACTTAACTACTTTATTAACTCTCAAAATATTTTACACAAAGCAACACGTTGATAGCTGTGTTAATTACATTAGTATTATTTATTATCATTCAAACATTCCCAGACAAACTCCGCTAATTCGTCGCGTCCCAACAAGTATGTGAGGTTGAATGAACTCGTGATAAGAGCGATGATATTATTATATTATTTTAACTGAAATTCGGTGTTGGAACGAAAGACTAAATGACTGACGTAGGGTGACTAGGAGTTTGTTCGGACAGTCTCGTGTATATTTTTTATGGACTCAAAGTCAAAGTCAAATGTTTTATTTCAATTAGACCATTTAAGAAGGTACTTTTGAAAAGTCAAGTTACACGGTTCCAAAAAGTGTTTCTTATGGAAAAGAGCCGGCAAGAAACTCCATAGATACTCTTTAGCAAGAAACTCCATAGAGACTCTGGCAAAAGCTAGGATTGATGATCTTTCATCACTTATGCAGCGTTCAGCTTTTGCGCTAAAATAGCTCTCATGAAAGTGTCTTGGAATGCGTTGACTTTTTTATGTGAAAGTAGTATCCTCCGTTCCATAGTATATATTCGATGGAAACTGTCTGATAAGCTTATACATTCATCTGGAAATTGTGACTTGTCGGCAAAATTTATTATGATCCAATTACCAATTATTTTACCAATAATTATGATCTATCCTTTAAAGATTATCTAATCTGCCCAATGCTTAGTGTAGTAAGTAGCTGTATTTTTACGCATACCATATTTTAGCAAATAAATACATTTGATTTGATTTGATTTTAATTTAGATCTGCTCCATGACACGAATAGTTTTCTGTTTTCTCGTTACGCCATTTCAATTCATTTCTACCCTATGTATCGCTCTGGTACTCCACCGTAGAGCTATAACGATCATATTATAAAAATACATTTCCATATATATATATTTTATATAAAGCTTACTAGCAATGTGGGTCACACATTACTAGTACTCATGTTAACCGCTCGTGCTAAGCTAAATGCTTGTGTTACGAGTGGGTTCACGTCGGTAGTGCAATGGGTGGGTTTCGAACCGGCAACCACATGATCGCAAGTCCGACGTCCTAGCCATTAGGCTACCGCCGCTATATTAAAAATATATATATTAAAAACGTATTTCGCTTTTCATAGCCAGAGTTTAGGTAACATATTTATGATCTTTTTGTGATTTTTTTTGCATCTTTCATGCTAAGATTATAAAGTTATTTTAGTGAAGGAAAAATTCGACTCGCAGGCAGGATTCGAACCTGCGTCTTCTGGCTAGGTACGCCAGACGCTATGACCTCTAAGCCACTGCGAGTCCTACCTGCCATTTTACGTCTTGCATTACGTCTTAAAGTCTTAACTTGCCTTTCAATAGATGTTACTGACGTCACCAGATCATCAAAAAAGTAAAGTAAAAAATATCAAACCAGTAGTCGCAGGTTCGAATCCTGCCTGCGAGTCGAATTTTTCCTTCACTAAAATAACTTTATAATTTTATGATCTGTCCTGTCTCAAACTACAACATGGTGTCTATATTAATGTGCTTGAAGCGACGACAGCAATTTCGCCCAGGTGCTGGCAACTATTCACATTCTGGAGAACCCTGTGGAGCCTGCAACAGGTTTACATTTTGCATTGATGTCGGTAAATTTAACATAACATACCATCACGCCTGTATTCCCTGAAGGGTTAGGCAGAGGCGTACTAATGTACACCCACAGTTCGCCGGTATGTTTAGGTCCCATGTAATAGGGGGCGAGCCTATTGCCATTAACCATTAACCACAAATTCCTAACTCCGAGCTGCTACTGGGAATTTCATAGAAAAACCCAATAACACTGCTCGACCTGGGAATCGAACCCAGAACCTCTAGCGTAGCAGTCGCGCTCAGGAACACTTTGCTAATGAGGCAGTCGGTCGGTAAATTCGGTCGGTAAATTTAGCTTGCAACAAAAACAACTCAAATGAAATGGAAATATCAAAATGACACGTTTGATGTAGCGGCTGAGGGATCGGCTTCTGCGACACGTGTTGTGGGTTCTATTCCCACACAGAGCAAATATTTTTATGATCCAAAGATAGTGGTTTCGGGTCCTGGCGTTTTTGTAGGTATGTGAGAATTTGTGGAGTAGGGCAATATTTTACAATAAAATAAATACTGTGGTTAATTTCAGAGAAGGATCGGCAGCAGAACTCGGAGTTCACACATACCATCGCGCTTTGTTTCGTTGAAGGGTTAGGCAGAGGTGTTCTAATGTTCACCTACAGTTCACAGGTGTGTTAAGGGTCGAGCCTATTTCCATTAACAAGGTGCTAATTCAAACTCCAAGCCGCTACTAAAAATGTCATAGAAAATTTCAATAACACGTTACTGCTCGAACTGGAAATCGTTCCCAGGACTTCTAGCGTAACAGTCGCCTTTAGGAGCACTAGACTAATAACATACCATCACGCCTGTATTCCCCGAAGGGTTAGGCAGAGGCGTACTTATGTCCACCCACAGTTCGCCGGTATATTTAGGTCCCATGTAATAGGGGGCGAGCCCACATTCCAAACCCTGAGCTGCTTCTGAGAACTTCACAGAAAAACCCAATAACACTTTGCTCGACCTGGGAATCGAACCCAGAATCTAGCGTAGCAGTCGCGCTCACGACCACTAGGCTAGTGAGGCAGTTAACTTGTACTAAGTTAATTTGCACTAGATTAATGAAGTCATAAAATAGTTTAATTTTGCACAAATACAGTAGCACCGCGATTCTTTGTTAACTTTTTTTCGATTAGGTACCCACGTTGAACGGCAATGGTAAATGTTAATTCCATCTTCCTTTCATCAGACTAAACGTTAATTAAAGTTAATTAAGTATTAAATTACTTTACCGCTATCTAGTTCCATTGGAAAGGTCTTTCTGAACTAATTAGCTTTTATCTGTAACTCATGATATATGCGTCGTTCTTAATTATTCTGAAAAAAGTCAAATGACAATATTTACAGTATTTTAATGACACCATTATTCCATTTATTTACTCGTCAAAAACTAGTGGCATGGTTCCTAATAGCGGAAAATACTAAGTCTAAAATACCGAATTGGAAATAAATTAATAGTAAAAAAACATTTTCAAAAACATTTCTTTGTGAAATGCTTGACAAAGAAATGATTAAACTAAAAATTAAATCAAAACCCATCCATTTATTACATAATTTCAATTATATATAAGCTTGTCGTGAGATTTAAGATCCTACATAATTATGTGATGGATCCTATGTGAAGGAATGAATATTTAAATGATTTTTCTTTTGTTTAAAATGTTATGATGCTTTTATTTTCAAAAGAGTACCTTTTAAATCCTATACCCGCCCTAAAAGTGACGAACCTATTGCTATTGACCAGGCACAAATGTGCACTCCGACTTAAACTAAGATGTTCATTTTGTCCTAACTCCGAATCGAACTCAGGACCACAGGACGAAATAAGACATATAGATAGTTTATTTTTTGTCACTCGAGAGAAAACTCCTTGATTTCCATATTACAAGTTGTAACTTAATGACGACCTCTGTGGTTTAGTGGTTCGAGTACCGGACTGCTGACCATGAGGTCGTGGGTTCGATTCCCGCAGGACACAAAAAATTATGTGATGAATATAAGTGTTTGTGTTCGGCTGGGTGTTTCTTATGTATTATAAGTATGTATTTACAAAAAAAAGTATATAAGTATTATATCCATTGTCTAGTACCCATAGTACAAGCTCTGCTTAGTTTGGGACTAGATGGTGCTGTGTAAAAATGTCCCAGAATATGTATTATTATTATTTATTACTTATTTTGGAAGTCCTTATAATATAACAATATAAACTATCTATTCTCAACCCATTAATGAAATTTTCAATACCTACCCAGTTAGTGAAGCAAGTACAAATTCCAATTAGTGTTCACATAATGGCACATAAAGCCTGTTCGATACTGTAAGCTAATTATTCCACCGTCAAAGCTATGTTTCAATTTACTAACTGTTATTAAGGAGTCTGTGGCTGCGGCATCCGCTTTGACAAACTAAAGGTTGTTGTTATATTATCGATAATTGAGGTACTATGAAGTATGTACTAGAGCAGCCTAAACAAGATTATATAAGTATTGGTGCGGCTCTGGCAGTCTGTATTCTGTAAAGGCTTCTTAGGCATCAGCAACTTTGCAGGTGTTGCAGACCATGATCAGCCTACAATAACATTGCGTGGCTCGTCTGCTCGTTTGACATAATCAAAATAGTGGTTTTAATGCTTATACTAATTTTGAAATAAAAAAACTTTACGGATTCTATCGCGTTATGTTTAGTACAGATCAAAAACCCGACGTTTCGGACTCTTCACAGCGTCCATGGTCACGGGCAGACTGCCTGTTTTATTTCAATATGTCTTATACTGACTTGACTACTACTTGACTGCCTCGTTAGTCTAGTGGTCCCAAGTGCGACTGCTACGCTAGAGGTCCTGGGTTCGATTCCCAGGTCGAGCAAATTGTTATTGGGTTTTTCTATGAAATTCTCAGTAGCAGCTCGGAGTTTGGAAATTGTGCCCGGTTAATGGCAATAGGCTCGCCCCCTATTACATGGGACCTAAACATACCGGCGAACTGTACTAGTACACCTCTGCCTAACCCTTTGGAGAATACAGGCGTGATGGTATGTATATGTCTTATATTCGCGTAAGCTTCAGAAATCAGCTTATACTCATTTGTCAAAATTAAACAATATAGGTAAACCTACCAATATTAACTCACTCGTCTCGAGACTCGAACGCGTACGAAACTTGACTCTAACTCGCTCGCTAGTACACCACAGGTAAACACTCAAGTCTTTGTCGGCGAATGAACGTTAATTAATTAATTAATACTATACTAAAGTCTACACACTGGGAAAATAAAATAGCAGCTGATATTCTGATTAACACATTTGTTTATACAAATAAATTAAATTGATTTTGAACTATATTTAAAATGTCTAGAAAGTTTTTAAGTATTAATTATGTCCAGGTTTCCTACTACTCGTATGTATACTGGGGCCTAATATGACCCTATTATCGATATTTAAAAAAAAATTAAGAATTCTGCTGGTTCTACATAATATGAACTGATATAGAGGAATTATATTTTTCAAATCATGAAAAATATAAATAAATAAAAAGCCCGCGACATCGCGTTCAAAGTGCGCGAATCAACATTCTAATTTTGAATTCTCTAAAGCTTCAGGCTTCAGTCTCCACGAAGGTTCTTTAACATAATTTAAACAAAAACGCATTTGAACAGCCTTCTGCCAATAAAAATCAATAATATTTATGTATCTAAAAAAAATCAAGAAATAGAGTATTAATAGGTCACTTTCCGCGTAGGTGAAGTATAAAAATAATTCAAATGGACTAATAAAGATCCAAGATTAACGGCCACTTGCACCAACTTCATAAATATATATAAATTGTATTCAAACGTAATTTTTCGTAGAAATTTCGTGTTTAAATACAATTTAAACACATTTCAGAAGTTGGTGCAAGTGGCCCTAAGTTTTTGGCCGGGGTTAAAAGACTTTGTTCCTTTCCCTCGAAGCGAGTGTTAGTATCAAACATGTGTTTAGGATATCGATCAACCCTGGCGAAGTCTACCGGACCGTGCGTGTTCCAATCACACAGATTGATCCTGTTATATGTTGAAATAGCCAGAATAGCCGGTTATTATATTGGATTTACTAAGGCATTTGAATAGGGTTACCGAACGTAGTATAATAGGTATACTATAGTCATGTAGTTATTTCGGGATTTGCATTGAAGAAATAAATAGTAAGCAAAAATACTAGGTACATATTTTCTGCGTGGGAGAGCCATGCTTCGGCACGAATGGGCCGGCTTGACCGGAGTGATACCACGGCCTCACAGAAAAGCGACGTGAAACAACGCTTGCGTTGTGTTTCGCCGAGTGAATGAGGTTACCGGCGCCCAAACCCTTTTAAAAGGCGGGCAACGCACTTGTGACGCCTCTGGTGTTGCGGTTGTCTATGGGCGGTGGTTATCGCTTACCATCAGGTGATCCGACTGCTCGTTTGCTCCCCTATCCTATAAAAAGAATAAAAAAAACATATATCTGAATGTTTTTTAAACTTATAATTAATTAGCGGCCCAGTGCTATATCCCTAGCTTTTTTTCAAAATATTCTATAGCCTATGTTAATCTGGAATATTATAGCATTCAAAAGTTAATAGAATTCGAAATCAGCCCAGTAGTTTTTAAGTTTATTCGTTACATACATACAAATCTAAATATAATCATCTTTATAATCTTAGTATAGATAAACGCTTATTATATAAAAAAAAACCGAATGTACCACCTATAATAGTTCAAAAGCTGAAAATGTTGGCAGCCCTAGATCTGAAAAAGCAAAGAAGAGCATTAGTGTTGGTAAGACTCCCGGAGAAATATCGACGTGATCGGGATTTTGATGTGATTAGATTGATATTGAGTATTCGTTACAGTTCTTGCGGCGATGAGTAAGTATAAAATTAACGTTCGACTGATGTAACAATCTGTATAAGTACCTACCTATATTTATCTGTAAGAATATTGTGACAAAGGCCTGAGCTTGTCGTAAAGAACCTAGGTGTATGTTTCGACTTTTGCACGGGAGAGCCACTACCCCTCGCTTACTGCGGCTCTGGCAGTCTGCAGTCCGTAGGGGCTCGTAAGGGACCGACCCTTCTAAAGCATCAGTAACTCCTCTGATGCTGCAGGTGTCCATGGGCGATGATGATTACATACCATCAGGTGTCTCGTCAGCTAGTTTGAAAATTTAATCCACATAAAAAATCCTTTCCGTCGTTTTTGCGTGATAGACAAATGAACAAACAAATAATAATAAAGTTTAGCGATTATTGTACCAATCGTGTTTAATAGCCAAGAGCCTCGACCAAAACCTAAGGAGGCTCTCATTAGGTGGCTGGATCAAGGGCTTGATACAGAGAGCAGTACTCCTGGACACGGCCTGCACTGTCAGCAGGAGGTTCGTCTATCTGGAACCCTGACCACCGTTAGCTGGGACCCTGCTCCCGGTGGGCTTTTTATATTTCTAATGAAAATATTTAATAAGTAAGTGTATGTAATAATACGAGAATTTTATATATATTTGGAAGTAGCTTCTGCCCGCGACTTCGTCCGCGTAGCGTGATGATATATAGCCTATAGCCTTCCTCAATAAATGGGCTATCTAACACTGAAAGAATTTTTCAAATCGGACCAGTAGTTCCTGAGATTAGCGCGTTCAAGTAAACAAACAAACTCTTCAGCTTTATATATTAGTATAGATATATAAACTTTCACAGTTATAATATTATTAGGTTTATTCGAATCCGATTAAGCAGTATACAGTAAGTACTTTTATAATTGAAAGACATTATATTTTTTAATACCTGGTAATCTTCTCAAAGACCAATCTTTAGTAACTCCCATCCAGTAAATATGCGTGGGATATTTTAAAGGTGTACTTTTGCTTAAGTCATAATTGGGGCGTCTAAGATTATTTCTGCTCCAATGACGTCTCAATGTTAAATGCTTATTTACTTAATATAATACAATTTCACCTAAACGCTCTTAAATATCTGGCCATTTTAAATGAGACCCAATTTGTCTTAGCATTTATTTATATTTGAAACTCACCTTACAAAAACTTATTTTGACACTAAAAGCTTAATTTAAGCTTGATAAAGGCTTTTATTTCTAACGTATAAAAGAGCTTTTATTATGAAACGAAGTAGCGATGAAGACGGCAGTAACGTGCTACTAATGTGACCATATAATTAACTCTTTGAGTGAGACATTTTCGCGTCGAGTTTAAAATGGAAAAATACCTCTGTTTTCTTTTTTGTAGTGTAGTTAGGTTCTTTCTACGTGTGTAATGAATATCAATAATAGAATTTTGGATTTCATAACATTAAAAGAAACATATAAAAGCATTGGCTTAAGTGTCCTAGATCTATTTACAGAAATAAACATCATTTATCGTCGTTTTTAATAAAAAATATTTGTGAAAAATTCTTTTTGCGGCAGTCAGTAATCGAACCTGCATCCTCTGATTTAAGATATTGCTACATAACATACCATCACGCCTGTATTCCCCGAAGGGTTAGGCTGAGGCGTACTAATGTACACCCACAGTTCGCCGGTATGTTTAGGTGCCATGTAATAGGGGGCGAGTCTATTGCCATTAACCGGGCACAAATTCCTAACTCCGAGCTGTTACTGGGAATTTCATAGAAAAACCCAATAACACTTTGCTCGACCTGGGAATCGAACCCAGGACCTCTAGCGTAGCAGTCGCGCTCAGGACCACTTAGCTAATGAGGCAGTTCAGATATTGCTAAGAATGCGTAAGTAATTTAATATTACTTTTTTCTTAATTTATCCAAAAATCTTTTGATGTCTTTTTTTATTATCCTATTGAAACAGTAACTCTTTGGGGAGTTGGTTTGGTATAGTTGTTTGCAATGCTGCAACGACCTCATTATACAGAGTCGGCTTTAAAACCATTGTCAGATGGTTTAAGATTAACCCTTTCGAGACTTAAGGAAGTAGGTAATAGACGCCTTGCTTGCCTAAGAAGTGGTTAAGATAACGTTTAACTTTAGGGTTATGGTTGGCTTTGCGTTACGGATAACCTAAAAATTAACCATTCGCATCGCTGGTATAACATTAATCCGACGCTTACTGGATTAAGGCTTATAAAAATAGCTTTTGAAATACCCTCTAAAGGCTAAAGGAAAAATGGTACTTATTTTCAGATAGGTATAATAATATTTCTATCTGCATAGCATTAATACATGTATTTTTTTTTTAATGAAATGGTCTCATTAGGCTAGTGTTTAGGACCAGCATGACTCCTAAGCTAGAGGTCCTAGGTTCGAATCCCAGATTGGGCAGTGTTATTAGGTTTGTCTTTAATATTCTCAGTAGCAGCTCGAACTTTGGATGATTTGGGTCCGGTTAATGGCAATATGTCGCCCCCTATTACATGGAATTTAAACGTACCGGAAAACTGGTGGTGTACACTAATAGTGCTTAACTCTTTGAAGAATACATGCGAGATGAAAATTTTATCTGAGAACAACTGAAAAAAAAACATACCTACACTTTTTTTTATTTATATGATAGGCAAACGAGCAGACGGATCGCCTGATGGCAAGCGATTACTGCCGCTCATGGACACAACACCAGAGGCGTCACAAGTGCGTTGCCGGCCTTTTAAAAGGGTTTGGGCCTCCGATATCCTCACTCACTCGAAGAACGACAACGTAGCGTTGTTTCACGTCAGGCCGGTCCGGTAGAGCCAGCCCATTCGTGCCGAAGCATGGCACTGATAAATATTTTAAGGAATGTCAAAATTGCCATAATTGCTCAAAATCCTATCCTATCCTATTCCTACTAATATTATAAATGTGAAAGTTTGTGAGGATGGATGGATGTTTGTTACTCTTTCACGTCAGAACGGCTGATCGGATCTGGATAAAATTTGGCACAGAGATAGATTATAGACTGGAATAACACATGGGCTTCTTTTTATCTTGGTCGGACCCAATTCTGAAGTCCATGCAGACGAAGTCGCGGGCAGAAGCTAGTTGTATATATAAATTTCATATCTACCTCGAATCGAGTCAAAGCTCACGCAGGTGTAATTAACATACATTTACCTACCTGCAGCTTGCAATTAACTTTGAGAATCTGTCGTCCATATTACTGCTAGAGATGGATAATTTTATGATAAGAAACACGCGATTTTTGCAACACTGCACTGTATCAGTGAACGTTTATTAAATGTAGATGACAATCCTAATAAATGTTATGAGGAACAGTGTTGATAAAAACCACCAGGTAATTTGTATTCGTGTCAATTGTAATCTATTTTCAGCGACACTGCACGGGTCTTCTCTCAGAACATAACATAACATACCATCACGCCTGTATTCCCCGAAGGGTTAGGCAGAGGCGTACTAATGTACACCCACAGTTCGCCGGTATGTTTAGGTCCCATGTAATAGGGGGCGAACCTAACAAATTCCTAACTACGAGCTGGGAATTTCATTTTTCTCGACCTGGGATTCGAACCCAGGACCTCTAGCGTAGTAGTCGCGCTCAGGACCACTTGGCTAATGAGGCAGTCTCTCAGAATGAGAGGGTTTAAGCTACATGACACTATGTTAGCCTAGTGCGGATTGGCGCGAATCGTGAGATAATCTCTCAACCGCGCAGGGTTCCTCGCGATGCTTTCTTTCACCTTTAAAGCGAGTGCTAATTAATTTATTAATACATGATTGAGAAAAGTCAGAGGCTGATAAATTATTTGCTTAACCCTTCTATTGGGCATTACATACCATCACGCCTGTATTCGCTGGCTTAGGCAGAGGTGTACTAAAAGTAAAGTACACCCACAGTTCGCCGATATGCCTTTTGCCATTAACCGGGCACAAATTCCAAACTCCGAGCTCCTACTGGGAATTTCATAGAAGAACCCAATAACACATTTGATCGAACCAGGACCTGTAATGTGTCAATCCCCCTGGGATACAAATAGACTAATGAGGCAATAACATTACAGTAATGATGGTGTGTGTAAGTGTGCACTAGTTTTTATAAGAAAAAACTCGCCGCTTTCGCAACTGTTTTTTTAATATTCCAAAGCAAGACTACGCCATAAATTGCGATGCATCTGTGTCATGTGCGAGTGCAATTTGTTCCCCGCCTCATATTTTGAAAAGAATGAACGAGAAATTTTACATTTAGTTGCTCCTTCAAGTAAATGTAGGTCGCTCACTCATTTGTGGTGAATGATGAAAATGGGGCTTAGTTAAAATTGCTTACTGTGCATACCTTATTACTAATGGGATTTTCCTGTTATGCAGATATTTCGTACGACGTAACGACTTGTATTTAAAAAAAGTTCGGTAAAATTGAAAAAAGAATTAGGAGCTTGGCTACTTTTTTTATTGAATTATGGAAAATTATCAATATCCACATTGCTTTCTGAAGATTAAGTGTTATAAATGGGGACCTCACTGCAGATAGATTAGCTAAATCCATTGATAAACGAGCCGAACCTTTGATTATTTCCTAAGGCCACGCCTCAGTTGTCTCTCATTAGCTCAATATTTTATATCCTGCGATAGATGGGCGTAATTACACTAGAAACGCATATATCCGACAGATTGACTAGAATTTCTAACGTTTATATCGCAAATTATTGATACTAGGTAAACGGTTATATTTCAAAACTAGGTTTTGCCCGCGGCTTCGCTCACATGAAGCTATAATAGGAGTAAAAATGGAAAAACCAACATTGATGATCTCTTCTTTGTATGGGTCTGTATACATCAGTGAGGTAACCTGTATCTCAGGATCCGTTCAATTAATTGAAATAAAAAATTCAGCAGTTTTTAAGTTGGGGCATATACTTTCTAACAGTGATAACAAAATTAAAATCTTTTCAGTAGCTCTGGCGCTAACCAGACAAACAGACAAGAATTTCAAAAATCACATTTTTAGGTTCGGAGACGTTTATATACCTTAACCTGCGTGGTTTTCTTAAATATCATCACAACACAGTTTTTTTACAATTTTACAATAGTAGTATTTCAAAATAAGGAGGGTCTATGTTGGTCTGTTTGTATTTCTTAATGTCCACCAATATTTTTATCAGTCGTGGACTGATTTCAATAATTGACCGTGGGAGAGCCATGCTTGGGCCGGCTCGACCGGAGTTATACCATGGCCTCACAGAAAACCGGCGTGAAATAACGCTTACGTTGTGTTTCGCCGAGTGAGTGAAGATACCGGAGGCCCAAACCCTTTTAAAAGTCTGACGACGCACTTACAATTTAGTCAAAATGTTTCTATTTACCTCAAGAGCAGTAACATGAACTGAATTCAGTTACGTATTACAGATGCTCAGCTCAAGGAGATAGCACTCGCAAAAGGAAACAACGCAAGCGAAATGATTGTCGATAGCAGGCGACACGTGAAGAGAAACAGTTGCAGACTGCATTGTGTTCACGATCTGTGAATATCGATATCTTCACTTAAAAGAGCTCAAGCGACAATCCATTCAATGTCGCTTACGCCGTTGTCATTTACACTATTCAAGTTTTCAGTACTAACATATGATATGGTTTGGGAAACTTGGTAAGGAGAAGAAAAGAACATTTTATGAGGTATCAACCATAATTTTCTTTAAACAATCCTTTTTTTAATCGCTATTAACGTGTTATAACTAAAAATTTATCAAACAATGGGTCTTCCCGGATAGTTGATCTGTATGTCTTTAAATTATAAGTGAATCGGTTTCTTCTAGGCATGCCCGCTCTATCGTAGATTGCAGTGTCAACTGGCGGTTATGCGAAGCCTATTATGAATAACAAAAATATCGAGTTATTTCTAATCACTACATCGACCTTTAAAACAAAGGACTGAAAAAATCCCGTACGCACAAAAGTTAATTGTGTCGGCGAGAGGTATGTACCGTTTATTACACAATCTACCCAGCAACAGTATTGGCCATCAGAGTATCACTAGTGCCACGGGCCATTTCATGTTTTAATAGAATTTTTCACAGGCTGAACAAAAATGACCGCTGAAGGATAAATTTCGCAATAAATCCTGAATCTAGTTATAAGCTTTTGTGACTTTGATTGTGTTGTGAGGTTAAGATGAGTTTGTCTAGGTTATATGTAGATAGTTTAATTATCATTCTTTTTTAACCAACTTATTCATAAATTCCTGGAGAATTTCCGACATGTGGGCAGAATTCGAGCCTGCGTCTTCTGGTTAGATACACCAAACGCTCTGACCACAAAGCCACCGCGAGTCCCATCCGCGGTATCCTTTAAGACGTAAATTCAGAATGTGTTTCGATATTTCAACATGGCGATGCGATGGGACGGGTCCTCTCCGCCAGTCTAATTTTTCCTTCACTAAAATAACTTTATAATCTTAGCATGGATAATGCAAAAAAAGATATTCCTCAGGAATTTTCAAATCAGCTTATAACTAAGTTTTAAATTGTTGATTAATTTTTATGGCGAAATAGGGCTTTTGACGGTCTAATCAATATCCTTGAAACAGAACATCTCTCAATCCTTTCGGCTTTGACGTTGATAGCTGTCGGAGTTCGGGCTTCAATTTCGATTTATAGCCGATACGGTCCGCGAAGTTAGTTTCGACGCCAAAGTATCTGTTACTTGTGTCTGATACGATACGAAGTACCTGTGAAGAGTTACTTTGAAGTTCGGTCAAAGAATTAGAGGGTTTCAACTTGATTTTGATTTCTTTTGTTTCTGTGCGAACTTTTTAATCCATGCCATCAAGACAAGCTATGACAAGGTAGGTGTATATTTTATAGCTTCTGTCCGCGACTTCGTCCGCGTAGCGTGATGATATAATTATAGCCTATAGCCATCCAGCTTTCCTCAATAAATGGGCTCAATAAAAACCTATCTAACACTGAAAGAATTTTTAAAATCGGACCAGTAGTTCCTGAGATTAGCGCGTTCAAGCAAACAAATAAACTCTTCAGCTCTATATATTAGTATAGATATTTTGCTAGTGGTGTATGTTTAAAGGTTTCCCGATAAAGTCATAGCAGCTTGGATGCTGAGATTATTTTTAGAGTAAAACCCAGTGTTATTCGGGTTTCCTGATAGAAAATTTGAGGACGACCCAATCTTACATTTTCTCAGAAGTGTGCTTATTAAGTCCAAACTTACTAAAATTGAACTACCTCATTAGCTAAGTGGTCCTGAGCGCGACTGCTAAGCTAGAGGTCCTGGGTTCGATTCCCAGGTCGAGCGAAGAATTATTAGGTTTTTATATGAAATTCTAAGAAGCAGCTCAGAGTTGAAATGTGTTTAGCATATTTAATTGACATCAACTATTTTAAAAAGAATTTAGCAATGAATTGCATTGGTACAAATACAGCAGCAAGAACGGCAGCGCATTTATTTTTATAATTGCCAACACCATTGAGCTATAAAGGCCATGAGTTTAAAGTGTCCACCTCGACATAAATCTCATTTCCCTTTCATCGCTAGCTCATTGTCATCGCTATCTTTCGTCACTTGCTCCAATCTGTATTGAAATGTCGATATTATCTGCAGCTGTTACTGACAAGTTCTTCGTGGAACTGATGACTGTTATTGAGGGGATATACGGCTCAGTTTGTTAAAGGCAAGTTGTATCTTCACTACATACATACATACATACTCTCACGCCTGTCTCCCATTGGGGTAGGCAGAGACTATATAATTTCACTTGCTACGATCCTGGCACACTACTTTCGCTACATCTTTGTTCATTAGCCTCCTCATGCATGATCGTCGGTTTAGGGTGCTCTTAACCTGACCTAATGAAATATACATGGAGTGTTTAGTTAGTGTTTTTTTTTATAGCTTCTAAACGCATAAAGCGTTTAAAAATATTTTAAATATACATACATACATAAAGTCACGCGTCTTTCCCGTAGGGGTAGGCACAGACCACAGACTTCCACTTGCTACGATTCTGACATACCTCTTTAGCTTCATCCACACTCATTCATTCCTTCATTCTAAATATAGTTCCAATCTAATTTAGAATCTTAAATTTCTTACGGCGTCAGTTAATATCTATCTTATTTCCAAAAAAAATGATCACATTTGATATTAGGTTTTCGGTTAGTACAATGATGCTATTTTAAATTCATTTTCATTTGATAAAAGCTTTATAATTTTTCACAGTGATTTCACCGGTGAAATTTCACTGTCTGATATTTGTCGTTCCCACTGACGTTTCATTGTCATGAATGTGACACTTCTCTTACATATTTATCACGTACGCTCATAGAATAAGGCGTATGTAAAATATATTTATGTGTACGCTACATGCCTTGTCTTATGGCAACTTTTATTCGGAACTATGAAAACAGTCTGTTGATGACAGCGCGGTACGGATTCGATGCTCAATCTGTGAAGATGTTTGAAAACTGCGGAAGCTGTTATATTGCATTTTGAGTGGTGGGTTCAATTTCAATTAAAACTGTCTGTATAAGGGGTGAACCTATAACTGAATGAGAAATGAACGCTATTAATTGCATTTTCCAAAGTTATACATTTTGTGTTGTGTTGTGTGTGTTATACATAGAAATAATTGTTCATTTATTCAATCCACTTCTCCGAAATACCGATGTCGGAATTATTGGGTATTTGTGTTTTGTGATTTGAAAAAAGTTGAAAAAAGTGATTTAAAAAAAGAATTTTTTTCTAAGATTATTCATATCTCCGTGTGGTGTTTAGAAATTGTGACATTGGCTCGGTCCGAGGATTGAACCAGCTATCTGCATGGCAATGTTTATAAACTGAGAGAATCATGGCCTCGTTTAAAGTCCAGACAGTAGTAGTAGTATTATAACTTATATGATTGTTACGATATAGGGACTATCTGGGCAGGGCTTTTGTAGAAAGATCTATTAACAGCCTTGACCTGTCTTAACTGACGGCACGCATACATCAGTCGTCGTGTAGCTCAACCATCATTTAGGGAGTTCCCCGTACCATAAAGTCCTTGACAAAGTCGTTTTTTTGTACTAAATACTTCTAAAATGTACTTATTACGCATTTCCCATCTTGAACTAACATCATATGTATTTTTTCCGAGCAATTTCAGTTCAATTTCCTGCTCGCTTCACTTCGCGTTCAGATAAATGGGATACGTAGCGTGGATCACCGCCTGGAATTAAATTTTATGTAACGTGCGTTGCATCTCTAATATAGTTCGATTAAATCGATATTGCGTTTCAACTTGTTATTTTTTTAAAGTGGTAGGACTCGGCTGTTGGATTTTGTGTGGGGGGTGGTGCCACCGTTTTGTCTTATTAATATTCTGCCGCAAAGCAATTTATGTTAATCTGCCTTTAGCTCAAAAACTTTTCTTCTAGCCCATTTCTTCCAACTGCTAAAACAAGGCCTTCCTTCCATTCCTTCCCTCTTTCTAATTCTCTATGTCCGTATATATATCCTGTATGTATAAACCGTTGCCCCTCACTAGGATCTTGTATCGTGGGTGCTTTTACATACACAAAATCTCACATACACAAATACCCAGACTCGGAACAACTATCTGTAGATTATACAAATATTTGCTCCGTGTGGGGATCGAATCCAAAATGTCTATCGTAACAGTTCAGTTCATCGCGCCACATGCATCTGGGCCGGCCGACCACCTGGTTACTTCGCTCCGTGTGGGATCGAATTTGTGATGGCTTTTGCCCACAAAATCCTGCCCCGTAAAAAAAATCTAACGCTGTTCAGCATTAGATACGTCTACGTTCTTACATTTTGTCATACACACATGAAATTAGCGAGCACTAACCATCCGACCCTATGACGCTGGCTAAACGGCCTAGATCTGACCTATTTGTATAATTTTGAGCAAAAAAGAACGACATTGTTGAACATGTAAATTAAACGCGTACGTCTGAATAAGAGCGACTCATAAAATGTCTGTCTTCATATTTTCCCTGGAAATTATATATTTTTCTGTAAGTGTATGATTAGGGAATATTATATGAACTAGTTTTTTCTCATTCCGCACGATTATAACTTGTCTCGAATTGACGAGAATATATTATACTAGCTTCTGCCCGCGGCTTCGCTCACGTTTAGCTATATCAGGAGTAAAAATGGAAAAACCAACATTGATGATTTCTTCTTTGTATGGGCCTCTATACATCAGGGAGGTCAAGCTGTATCTCAGGATTAGTTTAATTAGGTGATTGAGATAAGAAGTTCACCAGTTTTTAAGTTGGAGCATATACTTTCTAACAGTGATAATAAAATTAAGAGGCCGTCCTAAAAATTCACTCGATCGAGTTTAGGTAAATTATTTGTTTGTGTGCGCTTTTCACGCACACATGGCTGCAGATCGAGCGTACGAGCCTATAAACAATGTTGATCCTTTCATTATTAAATTAATTTTCTAGTTTTATTCTCATTGGTTTTTTTTTGGATTTTCAATTTTGTTTTTAATTTAGTATATTTTTATACATACAATATTCAATAAACATCAAAACATAAAACTTTGAAGGCGGAAATTGGGGTTAAAAATTGTAATTTTTGTAGATACTCATTACTAATAAATACCTAGTGACGAGTTTAATGATTTATGGATTTTTACATTTTAAGGGTAGGAAATGGGGGTTGAAGCCTAAAGGTACTTATTAGTATGGGTGAATAGTTTTTAAAGGTAGGTATTTAAAAATGAGATATGTAGCTACTCATCATAAAAAATGTGTTTCAGAGATTTTGAATTTTCAAACTTTTACTTTGGAGGGTTGATAGTTTTATCTTTTTCTAGGCACTTCAAAATCGTAATATTTTTTTAAATGTTTATCAAAACACATTTTGGTCACGACTGAAACCGCTCGGTTGTATGTACATCTGTGCTAATTGTGGTATGTAGTTTAACTTTGTCACTGCCGCCACTTCATCGTGAAAAGTGTGAGATGAGATGTCTGAAGAACTGGTATTTGTTTTTCATAATTTACCATGCACGTAGAATGTGCCTAATGAAGGACCAACATAAGACATTAATTTTGTACTACAGTAGTAATCACGGCGATAACTACAATATTCATACCTTTGAATGTATTAAAACCTTTGCTTATAAATAATTTATTGTAAGATGAGGTTGCTTTTGACTAATGAACATAGAGCTTTGTAATAGGTGCTATGATTGTATAATTTTGTTTGTAATGTATATCATGGCATATTTTAAATCTATACTAATATATAAGCTGAAGAGTTCGTTTGTTTGTTTACTTGAACGCGCTGATCTCAGGAACTACTGGTTCGATTTAAAAAAATCTTTCATTGTTCGATAGTCCATTTATTGAGAAAGGCTATATATCCTCATATATCTCCTATATCTCCTCTTCGCGGACGAAGTCGCGAGCAGAAGCTAGTAAAATATAAAGCGTTATAATAGCTACTAAATTACCAAGCATTGCACTGTCTAAATTTGAATGCTTGAATTGCCGGCAAAAACATAATACCATAATAAATCGTAATCCAATAAATTGTGTTCTAATCTATACTAATATATAAAGCTGAAGAGTTTGTTTGTTTGTTTGTTTGATTGTTTGTTTGTTTGTTTGTTTGCTTGAACGCGCTAATCTCAGGAACTACTGGTTCGATTTGAAAAATTATTTCAGTGTTAGATAGCTCATTTATCGAGGAAGGCTATAGGCTATATATCATCACGCTAAGACCAATAGGAGCGGAGCATCAATGAAGAATGTTTCAAAATCGGGATTTTTCCTTTTGAGAGCTTCCGATGCATGCGCTGCGTAAACGGTTAAAGTTTCGCAAAAATCATATATGAAAGAATTGTTCCGCTTTAAAAGTTCTAAAAAAAAGTCCGCGACAGCATATGTCTATCTTTTAAGGTTGGCTCACTATAACCGTTTTTATGCTAACTTTGTTCTAAAATTCGTTTTTTTTTCCTTTTGAGAGCTTCCGATGCGTGCGCTGCGTAAACGGTTAAAGTTTCGCAAAAATCATATATAACAGAATTGTTCCTCTTTAAAAGTTTAAAAACAAAGTCCGCGACAGCATATGTCTATCTTTTAAGGTTGGCTCACTATAACCTTTTTTATGCTAACTTTGTTCTAAAATTCCAAATGCATTATTTGCGTAGGTGTTTTTATAAACATGATATTAATCCTTATCCAAATAAATACGTTATTCATCAGCCTTTAGAGCGTTTGTTTTGTATCCGTGTGGACCGAGCTTGGGTCCGCTCGGACCCAACAAACGCTCTAAAGGACATATCCTCATTTAGCGTTCTTTTATTATTCATGTTCCCGTGACATATTTTACTAAAGTTCCGCTCGGATACTCAATACTCAATTATCAACTAACAATATTGGCTATATCTTGAAGTGAGCTTCAATCAAAACATACTACAAGCCGCTGAACGGGATCATCATCTTCTTACCACCTGCCAAGTTTGCTTGAACTTGAACGCGATAATCTTAGGAACTATTGGTCCGATTAGAAAAAATCTTTCGGTGTTAGATAGTCCATTTATTGAGGAAGGCTATAGGCTATCATCCTGCTAAGACTAAGTAACTATTCCACGCGGACGAAGTCGCGGGCGGAAGCTAGTTACGATATAACTTGGTATTACGTTTGTATTAGAAGTTCGGTGGCCGACTCTTGAGAGCTATAGGTATTATACTTAATGTCGCAATCACACGCAGTCGCAGTCGTAAGTCGAACAAAACATACCATCACGCCTGTATTCCCTGAAGAGTTAGGCAGAGGCGTACACTAATGTACACCCACAGTTCGCCGATATGTTAAGGTCCCATGTAATAGGGGGCGAGCCTATTGCCATTATCCGGGCACAAATTTCAAATTCCGAGCTCCTACTGAGAATTTACTACGCCTGCTTTTATTAATATTTTTTTTTTATGTATATTATGTTATGCCAATGTATAAAATAAAAATCTATCTACTTACTGATCTAATACTAAATAGGATATTTGCATTAGTAATTTTCCACTTAACTGTATCATGCGCACGAAGGCGGGTGCAACAACCTCTGCCCGGCCAAAAAGATTGGGAACTACTGTACTGTACGTTTCCAAAGGAACTACATCCCAAGTACAATCAGGCTGTAGGATGTTCTTCAAAAAAGAAGTGACTTTTCAATAGATATTACTGACGTCACCTTTAAGGCGTAAATTCAGAATGTGAATGCAAAAAATTTAGACCTGGCAGGTGGGACTCGCGGCGGCTTAGTGATCATAGCATCTGATTTATCTAACCAGAAGACGCAGGTTCAAATTTTGATCGCAGTCGAGTTTTTCCATCACTAAAATAACTTTATAATAATATCTAGGAATGTGCAAAAAAATCACAAATAGTGAACAGTTCATATTTAACTTGAAAAAAATTAACCAAATTTTAATCTCTGGTTTCAAAATTAATAATTATGATTTTCGTAATCAGCCCCTGAGAATCCTTGAAATTGACACCCATATCAATTTATTTAGAAAAGCATTTTCGTAATCAGCCCCTGAAAATCCTTGACATTGACACCCGTATCAATCTATTAAGAAAAACAATGTCCGCCATCTCGGATTTAAAAATTAATGTCATTTTCGTAATCTGCCCCCGAAATTCCTTGAAATTGACACCCATATCAATTTATTTAGAAAATCAATGTCCGCCATGTTGGATTTCAATAATTTTCATAATCAGCCCCTGAAAATCCTTGAAATTGATACCCATATCAATTTATATAGAAAAGCAATGTCCGCCATCTTGGATTTCAAAATTAATATAATTTTCATAATCAGCCCCTGAAAATCTTTGAAATTGACACCCATATTAATTTATTTAGAAAAGTAATGTCCGCCATCTTGGATTTCAAAAATAAACATTTTCGTAATCAGCACAATGAGAAACTTGTACTACCCATACTTCCTACAAAAAATACCAGACCATATTATATTATAGGGCTTTTCTAGGTTGTGTTAATCGCAGTATAATTTGGGAAAATATTTACGTCGATCAAGCGCACGCCTGTGACACAAAGCGATACGTCCTCTCGCTGGGAAGGCCCAATCGTGACTGGCGCGAGCGGCTTTGCGCGCTCGATATTATAGCACAATTATGGGTCTTTTCATCTTTGATTTACTAAATCAAAATATATATTTTTTGAAAAAGTAATTTTTGATCCTATTAGAGAGATAACTGAAGATTTTTAAGTAAATTAAAAAATAATCAAAATGTCTTTCTAAAAAATAGAAAAAAATACATATTTGTCTGCAATTTTCACGAAAAATTACGTTACGTAAATATTTTTTTCCTGCTATATTTTGTATGAAAATTGAAAAAAGTGCTTCCGCTAGTGCCACGTAGAGCATATGCTGGGTTTTATAGTATTTTTTAATATTCAGTAATACTAATACTTTCTTGTAAACCGATCATCAAACTTCACTCGAAACGCGTTTTTTGGGAAAAGGAGTTGTCAATAAAAGGGATATTTACGATTATTATAGAAGTAAATTGAAAAATCCATTCCCGCTAGTGCCAGGTTTAAGAACAGTTCTTTTCAAATAATTAATAACTTTATATAAATTCTTTGTAGATTCCTCACAATCGGTCAACAAAATTCACTAAAATGCGTCAATTTTTAGGACGGCCCCTTAAAACCTATTCAATAGTCTTTGCTCCAACCCGTCACAAACAGACAAGAATTTAAAAAAACACATTTTCGGATTCAGAGACCTTTATTTATATCCCATCCCGTGTTTTTTTTTAATATCTTCAATGTACAGACACAGCTTTTTTACAATTTTAGTAGAGAAGACGAAACTATGCCAAATACCAGAATATACCGTGTAATATCAGAATACTATACTTAACTATACATATGTATAATACCATATACATACAGTAAGTATCATAGTGTGTCTATTACATCAGACTAGCTATTTAAAGGACCGAATTAGCTACGAAAGAAATATTTTGAACACTATTGATAATCGATGTATACATTTCTAAGAAAAAAAGATTTAAATGATCGAAATAGGCACGAAGAAAACTCTGAACACTCAATCGAAAAATATAAAATATTGCCATTAAATTTTTACAAGAAAAAATAATTGTAGGTATGATTAAAATGTAAACTATAGACAATAAAAATTCTTTCAACAATATCTTCACGGGAGTCCTCATTCCGTTAATAAAAATAAGTACGGCTTCAATAAAAAGTTTGTGAATTTTTCATTAACCTACTTCGAAAGCAATTAACGGAGTTCTTACATCTATTCCCAGGGAAAACGGAATACAATTTATACTTCTGCAAATGGTAAGATAAAAAAACGGTACCTACATATTTTTAGAAGAAACAACAAAAACATTTTTTAATTTTTTTTAAAGCGTTGCAACACTGTAAAATGTTTTAGTACCTAATTTAAAATATCTAATAAAACTTTTTTGGAATAAATAAATAATTATTATCTAAATCAAAATTTAATGCTATTCGTTGGTACAGTTGGAACAGTTGGACCAATTTGACAAATACATTGACTTTATTTAATACTTAATCAATGGACAATTAATATAAATGCTACAAATCAATGAGATGATAAAAAGCTTTTAGAGAATAAAAAAAAACATATTATTATTGAAAATGTTCCCGGTTTTTGAAAAAAATCTACACAAAACCTTTTTTTTTATGGGTAGTTGTGTCATTAATTGAAACTTGGACAGGATAACGTCTGTCGTCGGGTCAGTTAATAAATGAGGCACATAATCGAAATAGCAACTCAAAGCACAGACTGCTCAACCTTAACGCAAATGTAAAGGTTTTGATCTTAGTCACTATCTGATAGAAATTACAACGGGAGTTACGGTTCCCTATGTGTAGACACGACACAGTCAACAAAATTTATTTGAATCTGGAATGCTACATCGCAACGGAAATCTAGTTTGTAAATAATTCGAAATACGAATTTTCTACTCGCACGAGTTAACTCAGCGTAGCAACCACTTACGCTGAGTATGCAGTTGCCGCCGTCATACAATAAAATTGCAGTTTAGCATTTTCATGTCATTCAATATTTTTGTTTGTTAGTTAGTCATTCTTCAGCCTTCAACTTAATTACTTGTATTTTTTAATAATAAATTTAATTGTAATAAATAAATATTTTTTTAAGTGATTTCCCGATCGCCGTAACATAACTGGCGCAGTCGGTAGGATCGCGACACTCTAGTTTCGAATAGAACTCTTCGGATAAGAGTGACGGTTCTCAAATCGTTCCTTCGCGATCCGCAACGAACCTATCGTGCGGTCGGGCACCTGTATAGGGATTCTCTGGAGCATTGGAGGACCCTGATTGCTGTAAGAAGACTCGACAGGAGATGCAGTGGCTACTTCGGTAAGTGCTCTCGTTCTTCCAAGTGTCGTTGCTCTATTTCCTGTCCTAGTTTATAGTTTGTGTGTGTCTATAAGCTCAAATCGCGGTAGGCAAGCGCCCATTTGTTATAGCGTTAAGATATTGCATAAAAAAAATTCCAAGTGAAACATTACACTTCTATTGTTTCGTTCGTGAGCCACTATACAAGTAAATAACAGTAAAACGATGTCGCTCAGAGATTACGATGCTAACTACAAACCTTACAAACTAATTGCGGATTTAATGCCAAGATATGATGGCAATCCCAAATTATTAAACTATTATATTAGAGAAGTAGAAAAATTATTAGAATTAACTAGCGAATCAGATCGTAAACACCCAGCGTTATTCTGTCTTATTAAAAGTAGGCTTAGTGGCGCGGCTATTGATGCTATCGCATACGAAAAGTACTTAGATTCCTGGGATTCAATTAAAACCGCGTTATTAAGGCGTCTTGGAGAACCGCGTAACGAGATACAAGTTATGCAGGAGCTTACGCGCATACGTAGGTCAAAGAATGAAGATGCGGAAGGCTTTGGCAAGAGACTTAGAGAATTATTAGATACCTTGTACTCTGTAGGCGAACATGGCAATAAATCGTATTATGAGAAAATGGTTATAGAACAATATGTCAATCAGTTAGACTTTCATGTTTCATTGGGTGTTAGAATCGCGAAGCCAGAAACGTTCGAAGCAGCTATTATTGTGGCTAGGCAGGAAGAGGCTAGGCTTGCATATAATAGATCAAATAACTATAATGTACCTTCAACATCCCAAGCGAAACCAAAGCAGCATCATCCTAATAATGTTCCCTTTCGTAATCAAGTAAACCCTTATATGCAACCCACTAACTTTGTTAATCAACCAATGATGCCATTTAATCAAAATAACAATTTCGTCCCTCAACTAAATAGCATGCCCCCGGAACAGCGTCAACAATGGGTACAGTCTGTGTTACCCTGGAAGAATAAACCAGGCTCAGGTAACTTCAGATCAGGTGGTTCAGGCAATTTCAGGAGCGGTAACTCTAGGAATCAGCCTAACATCCCTAAACAACAGGTAAACCCTCCCCAGCTATCCTCAGACGTCACTATGCGTACTGCAGATAAACCAGTAAAGCCACAGTTTGCAACTGAAGGGCTCTTTTACATCCCGACTCAAATCGAAAGTCAAGCTGACCCAGGTCCAGTTGAATGTGAGTACTATGATGTTCCGAGCAGCAGTAATATCTTCGAATCAAACCCGAACCTGGATGATCATGAGGTAAGCTATAATCAGGATTTTATATTGGACGAGGACCAGGACAACCGGAGCTAGTATCAATTAACCTTCAAGCTAAAGATCACCTACCATATATCGAGTTACCGGAATTCAATGGTAAGTTCTTAATAGATACAGGAGCCACACATTCTGCTGTTGCTTCTGATGTGGTTTTTGGTACCATATTTGAATACTGTGTCGAAATAGAACCCTTTCAGATAGTTACGGCTCATAGCTCATCTATACACGATAAAGTAGTATATCTGCCATTACCCCCAGCGTTTAATAGCGATATAACACATAAATTTTTAATATTTGATTTTGACCCTAAGTATAAAGGCCTTATAGGTTTTGACCTCTTAAAAAAACTAAAAAGTAATATTGACCTTAACAATAACGTTTTACTTACCTCTACAGCAAAGATACCTATTCATTTTAACTATCCCTTAGAAAAGATTAAAATAGAACCCAGATGTGAAAAGATCGTTACAGTTAAGACAAATTACATAGACGGACAATATTTACATGATGATGTGTATTGGTCAGACAATTTAAAGTCACCAGCTGCTATAGTTAATGTTATAAACGGTTCCTTTAAAACTTCAGTTATTAATTTTAGTATCGATAAAAAGTTCATCCCAAATGTACCCTCTATAGAATTAGAATCTTATTCTGATACCAATTGCCCTAGCCATAAATTTAATTCTTTAAAAGTGCAGCCAGATATTGATATTATACTCAAAGAAAATTTAAAGAAAATTCGTACGGAACACATGAATGAAGAGGAAAAGCGCGAAATTATTAGACTATGTTATCAATATAGGGACTTATTCTATTCTGAAAATATTCCACTTACCTTTACACACGCAGTCAAACACGAGCTGAGATTAAGCGATGAAACGCCAATTTTCGTACGTAGTTATAGACAACCCCCTAAACAACGTAATGAAATCCGTAAGCAAGTTGATAAGCTTTTACAGCAAGGCATTATTAGAGAAAGCATTTCCCCGTGGTCATGCCCCGTACATATAGTCCCCAAAAAACCCGATGCCTCAGGACAAGTCAAATGGAGACTTGTAATCGACTATAGACGACTGAATGATCGTATCATTGAGGACAAGTACCCCTTACCCAATATCCACGACATCCTCGATAGATTAGGCCGTGCTCAGTATTTCACCACCCTAGATCTTGCTAGTGGCTACCATCAGGTAGAAATGCACCCTAATGATATAGAAAAAACCGCTTTTACCACGGAACGAGGGCATTATGAATTCCTGAGAATGCCTTTTGGCTTAAAAAATGCACCAAGTACTTTCCAACGCTTAATGGATCACATCTTAAGAGGCATTGATAACGTATATACGTATTTAGATGACGTCATTGTAATTTCCACATCCTTACAACAACATACTGAAAAGCTAAAACAGGTATTTGAAAGATTTAGGAGCCATAACCTCAAGATTCAATTAGATAAATCGGAATTCATACAAAAACAAGTAAACTTCCTAGGACATGAACTGACAGACGAGGGCTTAAAACCTAATAAAGACAAAATTAAAGCAGTATTGAATTTCCCTTTGCCTAAGTCCCAGAAAGACATCAAAGCTTTCCTAGGCCTCGTAGGTTACTATAGGAAATTTATTAAGGACTTTGCTAAGCTTACCAAACCCATGACACTATGTCTAAAGAAAAATAGTAAAGTTATTCATTCCCCTGAATTTTTGGAAGCCTTTAATAAGTGTAAGCAGATATTAACAAACGCCCCTATTTTACAATACCCCAATTTTGATGAACCCTTCATACTCACCACAGATGCATCAGATGTAGCATTAGGTGCGGTATTATCGCAAGGTACTGTAGGTTCCGACAAACCGATAGCATTTGCATCCCGAACCTTATCTGATACTGAATCTCGCTACTCAACCATAGAGAAAGAGCTACTTGCAATAGTTTGGTCAACGTTTGAGGGTAGTACTAATATAACAACTAAGTTTTAGAGCTCTCCAGTAAAAAATCATTAAAATATTGTAATTTCTTATTATTTTTTACATTTATGATACAAATAGTGAGCTAACTATTTCTACCTGCCAGTCAAGTGTTATCTCCTTAAATTGACAACTTTTCTTTTCCTGCTTCAACACAACACACCTACATCACTTCAAAATGGAGGCAATCAATCATAGTATTGCAGAAATGAGCACCTTATTTAACAGGAAGATGGCTGAATTTGAGTCTGCATTACAAAAAGCACCAGGCACTGTATCTTCCACTGTTACAAGTCTTGCGGGTGAGTTCTCATCATTCCGGACATTTATTGTTCAAGCACTCGGAACCCTTCAACAACAGGTGCAGCTGCTTACACAGAGCCTGGATAATATGGAGATGCGTGGACGTAGAAAAATTTTACTGTTACATGGTTTGCCTGAAGTGAAGGAAGAGGTGACCTCCCAAATTGTGGCTGGCTTTGTTGTTGATTGCCTTAAAATTAACTTCACAACGGCTGATATCAAGCGATGTCACAGGATGGGACGTAGCTCCACACATAAACCAAGGGCTATCCTAGTTAAATTCCATGATGTGAGTCTCCGCGACCAAATCTGGTTTAGCAAGGCTAAATTAAAGGGGTGTGGTACTACTATCTCCGAGTTTCTGACTAGGACCAGGCACGGTGTCTTTATGGCGGCGCGGGAGAGATTTGGCGTATCCCAATGTTGGACTCGTGAGGGCACTGTATTTGTGCTTGGGACGGATGGAAAGAGGCATCGTATTTCTTCCCAAACCGAACTGGACAACATTGGTCAGCAACTTGATTTGGCGCGGCCGGAGCATACTGACACTCAGTCGGTCCCTGTGGCGAGGCCCACCACCGCGAAGACTAAACGTGTTGCAGCCAAAAAGTGAAAATATTATTTTTAAACTTTTGTACAGTTCAGGTAACGTCTTTTCGAACCAATAGCAATATTCTAATCCGCACTATTAAGTACCCGCATTAATTGTTTCTGCACTAACTATCTTCTTTTTCCATAATGACCCACTTTTTCTTATTTATTGTAACACAACAATTTAATGTAAATCTTTCATTCAATAACATTTTTAAAGTTCTACAATCTCAATCAGTCACTGTCAACTGTCAAACGTCAATAGTGTAATTTAGCCTTTAGCTATTTTAGCTGTCAGCTCACAGTTGATTTTGGTTTTTTGCTCTTATGTTCCTTGCTTGGATACTTGGCTTTTGGACGTTTGTAGCGGACTGCGTTCCGTATTTGTAGCATAAATTATATTTTATAAGGTAGGTTTTATATTTTAATATGGCTATTTATTATGTTGCCTGAACCATATTTTTGTGTTATATTTTTTGTTATCTTTGTTTTTTGTTCTTTTCTCACACAACTGGCAGATGGATATAACTGTAGGTACACTAACTTATTTGTATTTATATTATATTTATTTAATTTATATATATAAATATATATATCTTTTTATTATTATTACTACATATTTATGCTCAGCCCCTACGGTACTAGCGATAGTGATACTTTCTTCTCACTGAGTAGCGATGATGATAGCTTTGCAAGTGTCCCTTCTATGTCTGATACTCTTGATTCCACTTTTTCAAATGTTCCGAAGAATTTCAACGCTGTCCACATAAATGCCCAGAGTATCCCGGCTCATTTCCCCGATATGCTGGCCAGTTTTGACTGTAAGAATATACACGCCATTCTAGTCTCGGAGTCGTGGTTAAAACCATGTCTTCCTTCGTCTTCTTATACGCTACCGGGGTTTCAGCTTATTAGGAATGATCGTGCGGTTGGCGGCGGTGGCGGTGTGGCCATTTACCTTCGCACCCATATTCCTTACACTATCGTAAATATGTCAGCGCAGCCTCCTCCGCTGAATGCCGGCGAACATCTTTTTCTGGAAGTTGAACTCCACCATTCTAAGCTTCTTCTCGGAGTTTATTACTGCCCCTCCTTGCGTATTAATTTCTTCTCCTCCTTCGAAAAGATCTTGGAATCTCTAATCCCAGCTTACAGTCACACTATTATCATGGGTGATTTCAACACCTGTCTCCTTAAAAAAGATTGTCGGTCTTCCTCTTTCCGTCAAGTCATTGAATCCTGTAATCTTTCTATTCTTGACCTTGGTGCTTCACATCATTTCCCTAATTCTATTCCTTCGCTTCTTGACCTTATTTTGGTCTCATCTACCCTACATGTCGCTAAGCATGGTCAATGCTCAGCAGATAATTTCTCGTATCACGACTTAATTTTTCTTTCTTACAAAATTCGCCCTCCTAAGGCTAAATCTAGAACCCTTCTGCTCCGCAATTTTGGTGGTATGAACCTTGATCGTCTTCGTGATGATGTCAGAAACATGGACTGGGCTCCTCTGCTTGCTTCCACGTCAGTGGGTGAGCAGGTAGATCTGCTTACAGATGCACTGATCAAGGTTTATGATCAACACGCGCCGATTAAAGCTGTTAAAGTCAAACACCTTCCCTCTCCTTGGCTTAATGATGAGATTAAAACTTTAATGTGCAAAAAAGCTGCGGCCAAATGCAAGTATAAAAGTCGGTCTACAGACAACAACTGGGAGAAATTTGTCTCTATCAGAAATCACTGCAATAAGGTTTGTAGGAATGCACAACGCCAACATATCCATACGTCAGTACTAAATGGAGAACCAGCGAAAGTATGGAAATTTCTTAAAACAATAGGTGTCGGTAAATCACATCACGACATTATTCCTAAGGACATAGATATTAATTCACTTAATAATCATTTCTCTTCTACGGCTGACTTTGATCAGACTGTTAAAGCTAATACTCTTAATTATCTTTCGAATCTGCCGACACCTGATTTTCCCCCTTTTGTCATTAATCATTTCACCGCTTGTGATGTTAAAAAGGGCATCGTATCTATTACATCCAAAGCTGTTGGATGTGACTGTATCAGCCGTAATATGATCATTCCTATCCTAGATGAAATCCTTCCTGTCATAGTTCACATCCTTAATTTTTCTGTATCCAGCAGTACATTCCCTAATGCCTGGAAGGATGCACAAATCGTTCCTCTCCCCAAAAAGTCGAATCCTTCATCCTTTTCTGACTTTCGTCCCATATCTATTTTACCATTCCTGTCCAAAGTCTTCGAAAAACTTATTCACCAGCAACTTAGTTCTTTTCTATCCAAGCACAGTCTCCTCAATCCCCTCCAATCCGGCTTTCGTCCAGGTCACAGTACTACCTCCGCCCTGGTGAATATTACGGATGATATCAGATCAGGCATGGAAATCGGAAATCTAACAGTACTTACACTTCTAGATTTTTCTAATGCTTTTAACACTGTAGATTTCGATGTTTTACTTGGCATGCTTCGCTCCTTTAACATATCTCCATCGGTGATTGATTTTTTTCATAGTTACCTGTCTGGTCGCCGTCAGCGTATATGCATTGAAGATTCCTTCTCTTCCTGGTGCAACACGTCTGCCGGTGTGCCTCAGGGTGGCGTTCTTTCTCCACTTCTCTTCTCAATTTTTATAAATTCTATCTCTCACCGACTTACTTCTTCCTACCACCTTTATGCTGATGATCTACAAATTTACAGGCAAGCTCCACTTGGAAAGCTAGCAGAAGCCATTGACTTCGTTAATATAGATCTTGCTCGAATAAGTAACTGGAGTTCAGAGTTTGGCATAAAGATTAACCCTTCTAAAACTCAAGTGACTATTGTTGGAAGTTCTCGGATGGTCTCCAGGATTGATTGGTCTATACTTCCTCATGTCTCCTTCAATAACACCCAGATTCCATTTACTGACAAAGTAAAAAACTTGGGAATCTATATTGACTCGACACTTTGTTGGACTCCGCAAGTCCAGGAAGTTAGTCGTAAGATATTTGCGGCTGCGGGCTCTCTGAGACGCCTTAGAAATTTCCTTCCCATTACCACCAAAATTGCTCTTGCACAATCTCTGCTCCTTCCTATTCTAGACTATGCCGATGCCAGCTATCTTGATCTCACCGAGGACCAGTTTGATAAGCTTGAGCGTCTCCAAAATGTATGCATCAGATTTATATTTGGGTTACGCAAATATGATCACGTTTCTGAATTTCGTACTAAGCTCAAATGGCTTCCTATTCGCCTTCGCCGGAATACTCACATTCTTTCTTTACTGTATAATGTACTTTTTAATACTTCCACTCCGCATTATCTTAAAGATCGCTTTGAGTTTCTCTGCGATACACACAATAGATTTATGAGATCTTCGGAAAATTTGAAACTGCATATTCGAATGCATTCTACCAGCTTTTTTGATAAATCGTTCACGATCCAAGCAGCTCGCCTGTGGAATGCATTACCCCTTGAAATTAGACGTGCTCAATCACTACCTATCTTCAAAAAGATGGTTAAGGATCATTACTTATCCCTTACACCCTGCAATGCATAATTTATCTCCTTACGCGGTCATGCTTGTTCTATCCCTCACTCTTTTCCTATAACTTATTATTTCCTACTTGTTTTGCTGAGTATATAAATATATGTATACTTTTTATATATAAATATATATTTGTATCATATTATACATGTAGAGTTTATATATTATATTTCATATTTCATAATTTTAATATTTTTATTCATAATTAAGTACACCAACACTACCCACTATCTGTCTGATTCTTTTCTTCCAGTCCATCCAAAGGTTGTCTGGAAGAGATCGCCTTGTGCGATAAGACCGCCCATTGTGCATTAATTGAAGCTTTATTTTTATAATTATGTAAACGTTGTGTTATTGGTGTGCAATAAAGTGTTTATACATACATACATACATACATATAAAATACTTCCGACCTTATCTTTACGGCAATAAATTTATAATCTATACAGACCATAGGCCCCTTACATGGTTAATGTCCTTAAAAGACCCAAATTCTAAACTTACCAGATGGCGGTTAAAGCTTGCGGAATATGACTACAAAGTTATCTATAAAAGGGGTCGACAAAATACCAATGCAGATGCTCTATCTCGTGCAAAGATATTTCACAATAGTATTGATTCACTAGCAGTTAATTTAGACGATAATGAGGATGACGAAATTATTAACAGAATATTTGATAATGCACGTAGGGAAGCGGATACTGAAACACAAGAAATAGTCACGCAAGAAAGTAGTAATAGTCAACCACAAAACCCAAGCGTCCCCGCGTCTCGCATAGGAACAGAATCTGATAGCATGAGTATAGTATCAGCTGAGCCAGAGTTAGTATCCACTAAACACACGCAACCAGACAATGAAAATAACGGTATACCTATAATATCAGATGCCATAGATAGACAGTTAAAACAATTTCATATTCGGTCAACACCTGGATCTACTTATAGAGTAGATAATAGATCCACTAATTCGAAAATTGTAATTAAAGACGTATTTATTCCCATAAATAATACAGAATCCGAAATAATAAGATTTTTAAAAGAACATACTATTGCTAACCGAATATTCCATTGTTATTTTCATAACGAGGATCTATACCTCGCTTTTTCTAGAGTCTATACTACCATTTTTAATGATCGCGGCCCCAAGTTGATTAAGTGTACCGCGCGAGTTACCCTAGTAGAAAACAAAACCGAACAACAGGAATTAATTAAAAAATATCATGAGGGCAAAACAGTCCATCGAGGTATTCAAGAGACGTACAAACAGTTACACAGAAATTATCACTGGCCAAACATGCTGCTTACCATTCAAAGATACGTTAACCAATGCGATACATGTCTAAAAACTAAATACGAGAGAAACCCTTTAAGACCACCCTTAGCTATCACAGATACACCTCGTAAACCAATGGAGCATCTATTTATGGACTTATATTCAACCGGAGGAGCAACATTTCTTACTATTATTGATAATTTCTCAAAGTATGCTCAAGCAGTCCCCTTAAACGCATCCAGTAGTGTCCATATAGCAGAAGCGTTATTACAAGTTTTCTCAGTTTTAGGTTTGCCGTGTAAAATAACCACAGACTCCGATAGTAAATTCGATAATGACGTCATAAAAGAGATATGCGCATTACATAATATTCATATCCATTTTACTACGCCTTATAACCCTAACTCTAATTCCCCGGTAGAGCGATTACACTCGACGTTAGCTGAAATAATTAGGATACAACGAATGACCAATAAAGACGACCCCATACAGTTAATTATGAAGTACTCTATTATAGCCTACAATAACGCTATTCATTCGGCAACAGATTATACACCCCATGAGCTTTTATTTGGACACACAGCATCTAGAAACCCACTAGAACTATTTTATCCAAAAGAATTTTATCAGGATTATGTTATTAAGCACCGAGCCAATGCTGAGGCAGTTCAAGAATGTATGGCAGCACATATGTCTAAAAATAAGGAGCAGGTGATTGCTAAACGTAATCAAGAAGCAGAAGAAATTATGTTTAAGGTAGGTGAAACTGTCTATAAACAGGTAGCAAAGACAGCGCGCAACGACAAGACTAAGCCCGTCTTCAAAGGACCCTACAAGATAATTCACCTTCACCCCAACAATGTAGCCGAAATAGTAGGTGACCATCCAAACTCTAAGTCTATTAGAGTTCACTTTAAGTTACTACGGAGACCTCATCTTGTTACAGGATCTTCGTTGCAGGAGCCGTCGTGTTCTACGCAACCGGAATCGTAACCCTTAACCCTATCAATAACGAAAATGGCATTCTTTTACTAAAACAAGGACAACTTCTTAAACAAGATAACTACTTTAGTCTCGCTTGCATTTATAATATATCAAACTTACATCTTACGTCCATTAAAATAATGTCTTTATATGCAAGTACTAAAATAGCTGAAAATTTAGAGTCTGGAGAACTACATAAGTCGTATAGAGATCAAATAGAATATAGCTTAGATTTAATAGGTAAAAAAATGAAATATTTAGTTCCACAGGTTAGGAAACGACGTGGGCTTATTAACGGATTAGGAACAGTTGTTAAGGCTATTACAGGTAATCTGGACCACGATGACGCAGCAAAATTTGAAGATGAAATCTTAAACATTAAAAATAAAGTCAATACTGTCCAGATTGCTCAGAAGAAGTCTTTAGTTTTAGCAAAAAATACAATAGATGAGTTTAGTAATCAATTAAATAAGTTAAATAATAATCAGAAAAATTTGGCTAACATACTACAGAATATTACACGAAATTCTAATAATATAACTAATCACCTACATTTCTTAGATATATACATACAGATAGATTTTAGCTTACAGATTATCTTAGATAGGTTAATGCTTTTAGAAGATGCTATGACATTCGCTCAATTGGGCACCATGCATCCTAGTATTATAAGTCCTCAAAATCTTATAGAGGAATTAATTAGTTTAGATAAAGTTTATTCGTTTAGACCAGTAGCTGATATTAGTCTAAGTAACATTCATTTAATAGAAAAGTCAATTAAAGTTAAGGCTTATAGTACAATACACTCTATAAATTTTATCCTAGAAATCCCATCAGTAGATTCAAATACCTATGACTTAATACACCTCTATTCTATCCCCAATAAAAATAACCTCACTATTATCCCAAAATCCAAATACCTTGCACTTGGAAACGATGAGTACGCTTACCTGGAAGAAGACTGCCAGCCGCTCACCGATGACATGCAACTCTGCAAGTCCCTGGAAACTAAAAGGATTGAAGATACCGAAGATTGCATCCCGTCTCTCATTCAACACCGTCAAGCTAATTGTACACATGCAAGAATGAACCTAAGAAGAGGAAAGATTCAGAAGATCAAAAATAACAGTTGGTTGTTAGTACTCAAAGAAGATGAAATCATTAAGATACAATGCAAAGCCAAGACAGACTACAAAAAGATAAGCGGGATCTATCTCGTCACATCAACTGAAGATTGCCAAATAAACGTCATGAACAAAACATTAAGATCACATACAAACACCATAGTAATTAACGAAGTCATACCTTTACCGGAACAACATCATGTCTTAGAAGAAACAATTAAATACGAATTACAACTAGAAGATATTTCACTGGACAGCATCCATGAGCTCATCAACCAGGCCAGCGACCTCTCCGTGTCAGATGACGTCACTTGGCCATTGCTAGTAGCTACACCGAGTTGGACTACACTACTCCTATATGTTCTACTGATAATCGCAGCATCCTGGAAGCTTTACAAATGGAAGACCACAAAGATCAAGGAGGACATCAAGGGCAGCGAGGACGCCGCCAGAAGCAAGAGTTGCTTCTCTCCTATGGTGGGAGGAGTTAACTCAGCGTAGCAACCACTTACGCTGAGTATGCAGTTGCCGCCGTCATACAATAAAATTGCAGTTTAGCATTTTCATGTCATTCAATATTTTTGTTTGTTAGTTAGTCATTCTTCAGCCTTCAACTTAATTACTTGTATTTTTTAATAATAAATTTAATTGTAATAAATAAATATTTTTTTAAGTGATTTCCCGATCGCCGTAACATAACTCACGCTCTCCGAAATTTAGTTACACGTTATAATTTCATTCGCACGTCACTGCAGTTCGCTGTTAATGTTTGCTGGCTGTGTATGTTTAATTAACGCAAAAGTTAATATTGAGCCAGTGATGTATTGCGCTCGGCAAAGTTTGTTTGTGTTCCGCTAATTTGGTAGCACAAGTGAAATTGAAACTAACACCTTGTATCTATGTATGCAAAATCAATTTACTCTTAAATTTAAATTTCGAATGAAAAATGAAAGTATCTCAAACATTTTTTGTTGTTTAGATTTAACGGCCATCACCGAAGTATGTTTAGGCAACTTGAATTTAGGGTTGCTACTCGTGAAAAATGTATCAAGATAAGTATTTAATCCTCTAAAAGCCTGCTATAGGTACTCTTTTAGCCCAGGCTAAGTAACTCTCTTTGTGCTCATAGTTCAAATAGTTGAATAAATAATAAAATAATATTCTATTACTAACTAGAGTGGTAATGCTGTGTCTGAATGGATAGATAGTCAAAGGTCTGAATGTAAATCATAATAAATGAGACGCAATAACATATTTCTTGGACGTAGAAATGTCCCAACATTACATTTTTTGCTCCTTTAACTATCCTTTCTTAACAAAAGTTTTAAATTACCTTTTATCAGATACATTAAGTTTTCCTTACATTTATCGAGTTTGAGACGTCACTTTATCACAAAAGAAGTTATATCTCTAAATGGAATAGATTGCCTTTGATCAATCCATTCGGCATTTTACTTTTTTTATATAACGGCCATTTTTCTCGAACCCATCTTTCGCCTAATTTACCCCTTTGAATGCCTTTGCCCACTTATTTAAATGAAATTCCACCATCTTATTTAGGTATTCCTTTTTCAAATTTCCTTTTGGCGGGATAGTACGTAAATTTTACTCATCTTGTCCTAAAAATGAAATTCTTAATCTAAATGTTATAAAGGGCTTGGTAAAGTACTGCTTTTAACCCCAAATTCAATTTCCGTGGGGACATAATTAATAATACTTGCTCTTTTCCGTTTTGATGTAACCCCCAGCTGAGGTATGTTTTTTCATGATACAACCTTCAAGGCTTTTGGTTTGATGAAGGGTTAGGCTAGCTAGCTAACATGCGTCTGGAATTAGAGTGCAAATTTAGGTTGAAACCCGACATACAAGTCATGTTTTCGAGAGCCAAAAGTCAGAGATGCGTGCCTTGCACCTCTTACTTTTCGAAGAAGCTAATTATTATCTCGCGTTTAAACAGCGCCCAGTTTGTGTTGGCAGACTTCTCAAAGTCCGCCAACCCAAACTAGGCCAGGTGGACTACAGCCTTAGAATTCCTCTTATCCTGAAGCGAGACCCGCGCCCTGCAGTGGGACATTATAATGGGTTGATTGTGAAGAGGTGCATTGAACCGCGGATGCGAGACGTCCTTTGAAGCCGATTGGCAGTTATCTCTTGTCGTCGAGAAGAAAACCAATTTGTTTTTAAATAAAGGCTTTTTCACATCTTTAGCCCTACAACATTCTCAGAAAAAAAAACACATTTCTAAACTAAATATACAATAGAAAGTTTGATTCACAATAGAATATTATCCAATCATTGATATGAATATACGATTAGATTGAAATTCAATTGAAAAGGCCGGTCATTTGAAGGTTGATATAAACCCTAAGTCCTTTAAACACAATCATGTTACCGAAAAAATTTAAAGTGAAATCTTTGGTCAACAAAAGACAAGTAAATAATAAAACATACCATCACGCCTGTATTCCCGGAAGGGTTATGTAGGTATGTTATATTTCCAGTGCGAGCCTATTGCCATTAACCGGGCACAAATTCCTAACTCCGAGCTGCTACAGGGAATTTCCTAGAAAAACCCAATAACACTTAGCTCGACCTGAGAATCGAACCCAGGACCTCTAGCGTAGCAGTCGCCCTCAGGACCACTTGGCTAATGAAGCAGTTACAAGTATTTTTTTGTGTTTTTTTGCATTTTTATGTTAAGATTTTTCCTTCACTAAAATAACAGTTACAAGTAAATACTAAATTATTGATAATTGAATTTATATTAAGTAAGTAATTGAATTAGTATTGTAATTTTGTTTTCAATCCTCGGTTGTAATGTGTTGAACAAAATACCCACAACATGTTTTATTATTAAAAGCTTTTTGTTCAGATTGTAGCCTGCGTATGTGTTGTTCTAATTCATTTGAATTTTACGTCTCAGAGAAAGAGGAACACTCATTATAAAAGATGACCGTTTAGATTTTGTTGCATGTTGTTTTTGCAAAATTAAAAAGATCATTTAAATACATGCCTTATCGAAATCTGTTTAGTGGATTCAGCGTGAAAAGGTAACAGATACTAGTAACTTTCACATTTAAAATATTAGTATGGAACTATTGATTATGTCTACAACGTTAGACGACACTTAAGCATATCTTAAGCAATTGAGATTCCGCAAGCTTTTCCCTTGAGGGGAGAAAGTGTCCTTCCATTAAAAGTGGTCCCTAACTTGAGACAAGTAGTCAGACACTTTAAGCAAGCTTAACTTATATTCACGAAGATGGGTAAACTTCTGGCTATATTAAGTAACATTAAGCATAGTTGCCATCTCATTATGCAAACAGGAGTGAATTGCGTGATAAAAATAAAGACACATTCTCGGCTCAAGCTGATCCCTCGCTACTCGGAAAATTACAAGTATTTGTTTACAGAGAATTTAATGGTAAAAATATATTACCAAATAATACTGTTGACGTTGGTACAGTAGATATAGAATAAACTACTGTGACAGGAACTTAGGCGTGGGTAGCACGCTCCTCGAAAAAGCCAAGACAATAGTCGGTCGGCATCGTCGGATCTGACACCGATTACACCCTTATGCCGTCAACATAAAGATTTTTCCGACCGGCCAGGGCCTGAACCGATTCCGGGTCGACATGTCTACGTAGAGATCTTGAGCAGTTCCTGAAATATTCCTATCCCAAAAATAAAAACCACAAACCATAAAAAGCTTCATGATTAATGTAGATTATGATTTATTGTTTTTATAACAAACAAAAATAGCCATTAACCATACAGAACAAAAAAAATAGACATTCACAGGAAACGGAAATTAGACTTTGTCCGTCTTAGAATTGATGATTAAGCCGAATTAGAAAGGAAACTACTTTTACGGTTTTTTTTGCGAGATATTGGTGTTTTTTAACGAAGTTTCGTTTTGATATTTTTTCTACTCTGGACATATTTTTGTTAAAACATAGGTATTATGAGCCTGATCTAATTTCATGTTTAGATATAATTATAGCCCTGCCCAACCCGTGAATATATTGTTAGATATCGAGATTAGGTTCTGGTTATAAAATATAAATATAAATATACAAAAAAAAATATTACAAAACGAGGAAACAGAAATGGGTTTAGAAAAAAATAGAACCCATAGGATCACTTTGTCGTACGTTTTTTAAACGACTTTGATATTTTCAAAAAGGACTATCATAGTCCGTTTCATGGAATAAAAACTATTGACAATCCGAAAAAAAACATTACAAAATTTATAAATAAACTGCTAGAAATGTTTCTGCATATCTATTACAAATCTCTGTAAGGTATAATTGAGAAAGATTCAAAACAGAAATCCGATTTCTGATTCAATTATTCTCGTATAACAGGTTCGCGATACAATTCAATTTGCTTCGTAATTTTCTACTACCCTCTAATCTTTCGTACCGTAATGTACGCTTTAATAATCAGTTCGTGAGAGCAATATTCCGTACATTTAGTATTGTAAACGTTTATATTATCGACTAGTGGTATATTTACGGTGTTACCTGCGATCATCTCGTTTTTCCCATTCTTTTGGGAATTTCCCATAACCCCGAGTTATTTATCTTCTAGCTTATTCATGAATCTTGTGCAGTCGCTAGACGCAGTGCGTTGTATGTCAGGGAGTGTTTTTATTAAATAGTCCAAAAAGACCAAATACTATTGTAAAATAAATTGTGAAAAAAGGTTGAATTTCTTGAGAAAAGAAATAAAACTTCTCTGTTAATTAAACCCTCCTTTCAGTGGGTAATTGATTTAAATTGTTAGAATTCTTTCTATCTACCTTATATTTCATCAATTTCGGGTGTAAAGACATTCCGTACTGAATACCGAAGCCTTAGAAGGACCAAAAGAAATATAAAGAAAATATTTTCAAAGATACTCTATGTAACTCCTACCTACCGCCTCTTTTAACCCATCTTCAAAGCTTGTAACATGGGCTATTCGTCCCAAAGGCGCGCTTCTAATAAAGTATTGAAGAAAGACTTTCATACGATAAATAAACTTTTATTATACACTTTATCCAATAGGGATGTCACGAATTTCGAACTGGATCAAATCCTCGGAGATTTTCGCATAGGCCCTTATTGTCACAAAAGTTGTGTTAAGTCTTTATCAGTTAGTGGCACGGGGTCTCAGAGGCGCAAGGGTGAACGGAACTCGGGTAAGGGACAGCCCTGTATGAATATTAAGGCGTTAATACACGGACGGGTAATCTTTAGGGATGTGAATTGTTTACGTAGTTATTAGCGCTACTCTGGATATTGTTGGGATAAATGTTTGAGTGAGCACTTAGCCGCTTATTGGAATGCGTTTCTAAGGACCAACAGAATCGCAAACGAATTGGGAGTTATATGTTTTTTTCCTTCGTTCGATATACATTTCCTGCACTCTATGTAGACAAAAAAAAACGTTTAATAAATTAATTTCGACTTAATTTTGACCATATCCATTAAAAACTTGTTTGAATGTGCAAAAGTCCTCTCACGATCATGTTCTTGCACCTGTTCTCCGGAAGTGGCCAGTTAATTATTACAGTTTTGATGTACCCGCTACAAAACATCAATTACACAGAAAAAACAACCATAAAATGATTGCATTAAGATCCGTAATCATTAAATAGTAATTACCTTACCTGATCGGTGAGGTCGCTGACCCTGCGCAAGAGCAATCTTTAGTTCATTCACGCGCACGCGCACCTTCCGAGTTGTAGACCAATGATTTTCGTTTTTAGTACTATCGTGCACAATAGTGCACGATTGAGTTTGATTTCGTATTGATCGATAGGTTTAATAAACGGGATTTTTGAGAATACGGTTAAGATATGTATTATAGATATTTAATGTCAAGATAATTATTTTTGATAAAATACAAGCTTGAGTAATTCGTTTGAACAGACGTTCCTCGTCATTGCTTGATATTTATCGGGCGTAATATAACGTTATATTTTGTTCCTTTCAGCAGTGATCCAATTTCTCTGAAAATCCAGGGTATTAGGATAGAATGACCGAAAAATAAAATGTTATACAGATGTTTTTTTGAAAAACATACATACATATAGTCACGCCTCTTTCCCGTAGGGGTAGGCAGAGACCACAGACTTTCACTTGCTACGATTCTGACATACCTCTTCAGCTTCATCCACACTCATCAATCTTTTCATACATGATCGTCGGTTTAGAGTCGGTTTAGTTTGAAAAACTAAGGCGAAAACTTGCTATTCCGAACATTAAAAAAAGTGACCTGGTAAGAACACCCTTCATTTTTGTAATAAGGTAAAAATATTGTTGAATATCAGAGAAAACTTTATTAACAATTTCCTCTTCGATAGCAAGCTTTTATATATAAAAAATATTCATAAACCGTCTTCAGGTATCCCGGTCCCAAAATTGAAGAGATCAAAATGATTTATACTTCCCTAAGTATCTGTAAGTGCAAATTAGGGTCGTGAAAACAAAAAGACCTCCCCTTATTTTAACAAAATTGACCTTGTTCATATCTATTCTATATTCATTTCAATTTCGAAGTCAGCCGTTTACGATGCGTACGAGTGCCTCTCGGGTGTTGTGGGGAATATGATATCCTTTTAAGATGTCACCTTTGTTTTTTTTTTATTGGAACTGTGTTTTACGGTTAAGTTTAAACAAAGTAATGTTACAAAATAACGTAAATGATATATTTTCGGGTTTTCAAATCACATGCACAAATGTCCAACCCTGATTAAATCAGTAATTATTCACTTTAATTATTTTGATAAAGCTATAACATTCAAGCACTGAAAATTATCAAATGTTTTCAAGTGAATAGTTAATTTTCATTGTATTTTCTAAGTGGTACATATTATTATAATAATGTAAGTTTACTGCCTAAGTTCTGACGTAAAGTACCTTAGTTAGTGTTAGGTTTAAATAATTTATTAAATTTATAGCAAACTTTGGTAACGCTTGGAAAAACAGGTTTCATTTCTGCATAATTTCAATAACATATTAGTCTAGCACCCAAGCGCGACTGCTACGCTAGAGCTGCTAGGTTCGATTCCCGAGTCGAGCAGTCTTAGTGAGTTTTTCTATGAAATTATCAGCAGCAGCTCGGAGTTTGGGATTTGTGTCCGGTAAATGGCAATAGGCTCGCGCCCTATATGATATTTAGCCGGATCTGTTTAGTTCACGATCTCTGTGGTTTAGTGGTTCGAGTACCGGACTGTTGACCACGAGGTTGTGGGTTCGATTCCAACAGGACACAAATATTTATGTGATGAATATAAGTGTTTGTGTTCGTCTGGGTGTTTCTTATGTATTATAAGTATGTATTTACAAAAAAAAAGTATATAAGTAATATATACATTGTCTAGTACCCATAGTACAAGCTCTGCTTACTTTGGGACTAGATGGTGATGTGTAAAATGTCGCAGAATATTTATTTATTTATAAAAAAAAGTTAGAATTGTGTAATTATTTTGTCTTCAACTGTACTTTCTCCCAAATATTGGTTCAGCGGAGTCGGGTACAAAGTGTATGCTGTGTTTGCTCACATCGCACCTCATATTTGACACCTCTGCAGTGTCGGGGCTTTGAGTTCGATTCCCGTGAACGGATTTTGTTTGTTAACAGCACTCGACAAATATTTATATTGGGATTCACGTTTGTATTGAACTTAGGAATGCGTTGTCGATGGTTGCTTAATGTGTTTTGAGGGCATTTCATTGTTGATGTGTGTTTTTTTTTATGTCATACCCCTATGACACGGTAACGAGCAGACGGTTCGCCTGACGGTAAGCGATACCCTTACCCATGGACACCCGCGACATCAAAGTCGCGAGTGCGTTGCCGGCCTTTTGAAAGGGTTTGGGCCTCCGGTATCCTCACTTACTCGGCGAAACACAACGAAAGCGTTGTTGCACGCCGGTTTTCTGTGAGGCCGAGGTATATCTCCGGTCGAGCCGGCCCATTGTTGCATGGCTCTCAAAAAATATTTTTAATGTATTTAGACTATGGTGAAATACTCGATAATACTTTGCTCAACCTGGAAGTCGATCTTATGCTCAGCAGATCTATTGTTGTATTCCCAGTATTTATCTGCCTTTCGTACCTAACCTCTTTATATACTGAGTTTTGACTCTTCCTTAGACTCGTACCGAGTATAAACCACGTTTGCCTTTCTTTGCCATATTTATGGGAACATGAGATTTACGAGCACATTCATGACCTCAAGACTAGTCGAGTACAGTGACTCTACATCGAAACCCTATCAAGGGACGACGTGAGACCTTTCCATTACCCCGTGTGTGGACGAGTTAGAATACAGTTTCTCACTTCAGATAAGTATCGTAAGAGCCGATAAAATTATATCTGACTTATTAAATACTCTGTTTTGCAGGTAGTAGGACCTCTTGGGTTCTGATTGGCTGGCCATTACCCTTACGTCGGAATCTATTGTAAAGTACCTCGGCGTGTTTTTCGACTTGCGAGTGAGAATTAGTTAACCCTCTTTTGCTGTGGCTCTTGCAGTATGCAGTCCGTAGGGTCTCGGCAATGCATTAGAAATTCCTTTGGTGTTTCAAGTGTCCATGTGCCACGATGACTACATAACCAATAAATAATCCTCCTTCTTGCGCAGTCGGGTAATAAAAACCTAGACAGATACGAGCATAGTGTATAGACTTAATGCAATCATGAGATTAAAGGGAACAATCCCATTTCGGTATCAAAATAATATGTATCTACAAAGCTTGTGATTAAATATTAAGGAGCTTAATCTCGTAAGAGAGGGAAGAATCTTCATTAAGTTAATTATGTTAAAGGCCCATGTACACAAAGCAATTGAATAAAATTGCAACATTGAAGTTTATAATACGGTACGAGAATTTAATGGTTTAATTTTACTTCATTCAAGAGACTTTTTATTGCCTTAGGTAAATTAGCCTTTAGAATGACTATATACTTACTACTAATAGATTCAATATAGTTTTACACAATAATAAAAATTTATAATTCATTTGATCATATCTTTGTTTCACTGCATGAATATTATTTTTTTAAAGCTTTCATACTTTTAAGTCTTTTGCTTAATTCGTCCATTTTGCGCCAATAAGTGATATGAAAGATAATATTACAATATAGAATAACAAAAGATACCCTTTACAGTTGATCTGTACAACGGTATTGCGAACGCAAATGATTTGCATGAAAAATAATCAATTTCATACCTATGTATGTTTACTAACCGTTACCCGTGAATCCCAAAACATTACTTCAGACAAATGGGAGCCTTTGGGGGGAATTTTGCGCGATTTAGGGGGGCAGAAAGGTAGCAGATGAACAGACAAGTTAATTCCGCGTTTATTATATTATTAAATAAAGATTATTCTAGTAGTAGTAGTTGATAGTATTGAATATGTTTTCCATGTTATGCTATTACCCATACTATGAGAAAGCTATTTGATTTAGAAAACTGAATATTCGAATATGATTAACAATTTACTTATTTTATAAGAACACGTGTTGCGTGTTACTGTGTATACAACTTCAATTTAAAATTCCGATCATTTGTGAACACATGCTACCTGCTCCTTCAAGTCTTAGTGCCAAGGTCCTTCGAGCCTGTGCCAAGACACCTGGTAGCATTGTTTGGTGCCACGAAGAGCAAGCTTAAGTTAAGATTTCTCTTATAATTTGACAATGTTTACGGATATCTATCAATCTGAAATACTGGTACAGGAGTTTGTGTTTACCAAAATATTCTGCCGCAAAGCATTGTATGCCAACATTCATGCCAACATTCTCAGTTAGAAGGGTAATTCAAGTAGGTACTTTAATAAAATCTAAATGTAATTAAATTGCAACATTAATTGCAACGTCGGGTAAAGATGGTGCTACCCTACCCTACTCTCAGTCTGTAGCTTCGAAAAGTAAAATCAATTCAAGTTCAAATGTTTTTATTTCAATAACTGCCTCAATAGCCAAGTGGTCCTGGCCGCGACTGCTACGCTAGAGGTCCTGGGTTCGATTCCCAGGTCGAGCAAAGTGTTATTGGGTTTTTCTATGAAATTCTCAGTAGCAGCTCGGAGTTAGGAATTTGTGCCCGGTTAATGGCAATAGGCTCACTCCCTATTACATGGGACCTAAACATACCGGCGAACTGTGGGTGTACATTAGTACGCATCTGCCTAACCCTTCGGGGAATACAGGCGTGATGGTATGTATGTATGTTTTTATTTCAAATAAGCTTTTACAAGCGTTTATGAAACGTTATGATCCGGCAAGAAACTACATGGACACTCTTTTAAAATAAATGTTGTTACAATCTTCACTTATACATTTATATGCATGACTTCGTAATACTGATATGATAGAAATTAATTTACTTTACAAAAATTTCATTCGTTTACATAGTAAACAGTTTTATAAAGCCTTTTTACGACTTCGGGATTGTCTCATAAATGTGAAATACTTAGCTGATATTTTAACTACACCCCAGATAACATAAAATTCAAAACAAATGCTTTGTGTACTTTATTGCTCTGCGCAAGGGCATACAACATTGTATCTCTGATCATTAATGTCAGCGTAAACGATATGAGCAGCCGTTTCATCAGTTATATTGTTGCAATCTAATTGATAGCCTCGGAGCGAAGTACCAATCAATATTAAATCACTATCGATTCTGTAAGTAGACTGATTGTAGGTACTAAAGTATACAGAAAACTAGAGTTAACGGCTACCTAATATAGGTCATACATACTGGCGAACTGTGGGTATACAACAGCGTACCCTTTCAGGGAATGCAATCGTGGTTGTGGTTTAATTTAAAGTTTAAATTACTTCACGTATTCTGTCGTTTATATTTAAACAAGGGAACCATAAAATAATTAATACTGCAGACTGATTGATTACTCCTTGTGCAGTTCCTTTTTTTTAGGTAGGTAATTATGCGTACTTACCTAAAAGAAAGGAACTGCGCAGCCTGCGGGCTGTTGATACAGGAAATCTTTACAGCGTAATTGGATTGGCGACGAGGCACCGAATGCCTCCAGCTAGAAGCACCTTATACACTAAACAACAGCAGACTCGGACCTCGGCTTAGGGCGTTTCTGAGCTGCAGCTAAGGACGGATCTCGGTAAGACGTGCAGTTCCTTAATGTTGTGCCATTTAAATAAACATCTTGTTGAAAATATGCGGTTTGCTCGATTGTAGGATTTTTAGGAGTCATGATTGCCTGGATACTTCTCTACTAACTCGCTGACTGTTCTAACTGGTCCTGCAATGGTTGACCATGGTAGACACTTTCATTATTCGCAGAATGGTACGGCACACTGGGATCTATACAAATCAGCACGATAATCGTAGAGGTAAATTGAACTAGATATATCAAAATATGCGGTGCCGCATAGAGACGCAGATAAAACCACAAGATGTTGCAGATCTCCGTCTCTAAGCTCCGTTTTGCTTGCGTGGATGCTTCGCGCCGTGCACCGAAGCGAAGCACGTGGTAGTGTGTGATCCGCCTTACTTAGGAGACGCAACAAGTCAGACCTACGTGTTGCACGTGTGACGTGAACTTTGATATTCATGTTGCCATCGTATATATATTGAGTTGCGCACATCCATCAATATGAATGACACTCGATTTAATATGTTTTCTGCTTACCTTTAGGGTGAAGTGGAGCACAGTCTGTGCATAAATCTCCGTATAGTAACATAATAATATTTACGCTCAAGACTTTTTTCCATAGGAGTAGGCAGGAACTACACAATGCTACGTAACATATCAGAAGTCATTTATTTATTTAAAATGTATTTATAGCTTAACATACCTACCATATTAGGCAGAGGTCTAGAGTCGCAGTTTGCCGCTTTGTTTAGGTTCCATATAATAGGGGTGAGCCTATTGCTACAATCCCAAGCTCCGAGCTGGAACTGAGAATTTCGTAGAAAACTCGAATAACTAACTACCTTTCTACTAGACTAATTAAATATGTTTAAATTGTATTTAAGAATAATTTTTCATAGTAATTTCGTTTTTAAATACAATTTAAACACATTTATGAAGTTGGTGCAAGTGGGCCTAGGACCTTTTTCTATAACACTTTAAAGCAGTTTGCTTACTAATATATTACTTGGAATATTATCACATATTATAACTACTTCAATCGAATTTCATTAACAAGTCAAATAGTTAAAATTATTCATCAACTTTGAGCATTGAATATTTCATTATAATATTACAACATATTCACTTCTGATAGCACAGATTTAAATAAAGAAAACCAATTAATAAAACAAAATTGAACCTGCGCGTGGGCAGGGCTGACACCGACGCACGCGCAGAATAAAAAACATTTGAAGCAACAATTAACGTCAATTAACTAAATCCTACTCACTACGGTAGGTAAAGGTTTAATTATTCCACTAGTATGACCGTATTGTTTATCTAATGTAAGACTTTAGAATTAAAAGGTCATGTGTAGGCGTCTTGCACGATTTCATAGTGTTGTGAGTCTAATATAGAATCTATTTGTACGTGTGTTCTACAAATAGGTTGTGGGTCGGTAACGCGCTAGATTTCGGTAACCGTTTACTATCAGGCGGATTGCATGCTAGTTTGCCAACTTAGTCGTATAAAATATATCCTTAATAAAAACCGGCCCAAACCCTTTTAAAAGGCGGGCAACGCACTTGTCTTGTGTCTCCTCTGGTGTTGCGGGTGTCCATGGGCGGCGGTTATCGCTTAACATCAGGTGATCCGTCTGCTCCTTTGCTCCCCTATCCCATAAAACCGAAGGGTTAGGCAGAAGTGTACTAATGTACACCGATAGTTCACCAGTACCTTCTCCTAGAAAATAATGAATCATTAACGACGATCATTATTTTAGTTTTGGTTATTTTTTGAAATCAGTTTGTGTGTGTGTCGCTTCCGTTGTCATCAGTTCGTTGCACACCCTTCGCTAGTGAGGGGAACAGCCCGGGAATTGTTCGGGAAGTATGGTAGCCCGTCAAGTGAGACTTCCGCAGGGCACGGGGAACCGTGGTCGGTATGGACTGGTCACGATCACTATTCAAATTGCGGGCGGCGCATGTCACAGGAGAAAGCAATTTTTTGTTTTAAGTTTTACATAAAATACCAATACGCCTGTATTCCCTTAAGGGTAATGCAGAGGTGTACTAATGTACACTCACAGTTTGCCGGTACGTTAATGTCCCATGTAATAGGGGGCCCCCAAACTCTGTATCCAAATTTTTAAATAAATTATAAATTGAATTTGCAATCACACCAGTAACCTCGAAGAATGAAAGAAAAAAGAAAGAAAGAATGAAATTTATTTGGCAACAGTTCGCTCAAGACACACAAAAACAAAGTAGACAGAAAAATAAGAATAAAAAGTAATCTACAACAATAAAAATGCACCAAACTACTCACATATTATGGCATATTGTGTGCCTCGCGGCTGCGCCAAATAGGTACATCAGAGGTACATCAGAGGCGTATGCATCCTCATATCATCGCTAAGTTTGAAAGTCCGACAGACTAGGAGACTATTGCTATTCCGCGGATACAAAATGTAGCATAGCATAGTGTAATGTCTCTTATAACTTGCGCCATACAACAGAGATACTTTAGTGTCGGTTACATAGTGCAGCCCGCGGGCAGAAACAAAGGTCAATATTGTATATCGAATATCTACACAGGAATAAATCGATTTATTTCCATCGATATCTTCATCGACAGCTTCCAAGAACTTAATCACCGATTCACGTTTTTTATGAGTACTTTCCAAGATTTTTATACTAGATTATTAACATAACATATCTACCATCACGACTGAATTTCCCGAAGGGCAGATACCGCGGTATGCCTATTATGAGTAACGTGTTTGCGATTTGGTATATGTTCCGAGCGGGAATCGATCACGCGACCTGTGGCACAGAAGTCATTCGTTCAGTTCAGTTCAGTCAGCGTGCACGTGTTGTGGGTTCGATCCCCACATGTAGCAAATATTTGTATTACCTACAGGTAGTTGTTCCCGGTATGGGCGTTCCTGTTTGTGATAATTTGTGTTTTTAAACGCACCCACGATACAGGAGAAATCCTAGTGGAAAAAATCTTGCTCTGAAACACTAATTAATCTAAAAAAATCTCTCTCTATAAAATACCTACGTTAATCCAGGCTACCTAAATCACGGATGCACTAAAAGCGAATAAATCCTGGAGCCGAAGGCCGGTTGTGATTTATTCGTTGGCACGTGATAGGAGCTGGCTAATGGATACCCCGGCCCGATTTTTGTTCCTCCGAGATTACCGTTAGAGTACTCTGAATAAGAGGTAGCGATTAACAGAATGTTATCATTACCAGCTGTTAATCTTAGCTGAATGACGAGTCTAGCTTTAGATATTGATTAGTCTCTTACAACAATTAAAACCTAATTAACAGACTTCAAAAAGGAGGAGGTTCTCGATTCGATTGGTTTTTTTTTTTCATCGTTTTTAGGCTTCATTCACACGTACCTCAACACACCTACCCGACAAAATGTGGTCAAGCAGTGTCAGGTCATAGTTTCGCTGCAGGTTTTTGCAGTTGCGTTGTGGTTAAGTTGTTGTAGTTGCAACTACGCAATGACACTCACGAGTGCAGACGAGGGGAGGGCGCAGGCGCGTGCGCAGTGTCGGTGCGTCTACGCAGCGATGTGGTCGGACGCTGGTGATTGCGATGTGGTTCGTATCACCCACGTGGACGATATTGACGGCAAAATGTGATCCGTGTAAATTCTATTAATTTTCAATACAAAATTGCGCCCCTCGTGTATGTAGTGTAGTTGTGGTACGTGTGAGACAAGCTTTAGTAAGCAGTCTTTAAAACATCGTAAACATTTGAAACAGTTTAATATTTAGACACAGAATAAGTAACTAGTAACGGTAAATTAAGAGTGGAGCTGAGAGTTTTGAATCCCGGTATTCCGCTGTGAACAACCCTAACAAGCCATTTGTCAGGAAAGTAATTTCTGCCAGTTGTATCCGACCTATTCATCAGCTGAGACAAATGGAATCTTCACTTATATATCATTTACGCTTCTTGCGTTCACCGTCTGGGATATTACACCGACCAGTAAACAAATGGAAAGCTAAGATTATGATACTTATTTATATGTAGTTGAATATTTTGTTCCACAGAATAATTAATATTAAGCCGTAAATAAAGGCTTCTGAAATGTTGATGTGTTGTTCGTCTCAGAAACAAGGGTTGAAAATATTTTTTTGTAATTATTTACATTTCCCATTGTAAGATTATAAAGTTATTTTAGTAAAGGAAAAATTCGACGGCATTGACGTCACCTTAAAGACGTAAATTCAGAATGTGAAGGTATATTTCAACCTGGCCGTTGGCACGCAGTGGCTGTAGTTGGTCATAGCATCTGGTGTATTAAACCAGAAGACGCAGGTTCGAATCCTGCCCGCATTCGAATTTTTCCTACACTTGTAGTGTATATACCTGTTTCATTCCTTTAGCCTTTAGTTATCTTCACAATTATTTGTTCTTCAGGCATAATACACTTCTCATCACACCATTATTCTTAATTATTATAATTTTTCACTTTGCATCATCAACGTACGAGTTTTTAGTCTCAAACTGTAGCTTATGACATAATATGTTTATATATTGCTGCCATGGTTTGTATTTTTAGCTATTTTGTTTGTTTTTGCACATTTTATTTCTTTTGACATTTTAGTTATTAAATGCAACCATGGCAACGGTCTTTACTTTTCAGTAAAATCCGGGTGCATAGAGGTTCCGAATAAAGTATTTATTCTAATTTCGATTACAAACTTCTTCTAGCTACTAAATATTTGGTTTTAAAGTATACCATTTTCAAAATGATTCAAAATTGTGGAACGACTCCTGCTGCCTATAAATACGGGAGCCAGTTCCTTAACCAGTCAGTTTTTAGTCTGGTCTCGACACGAGAACTACACCAGTAGCCTTAAGCGCCTCTTGGTTCTTCAAAACTCAATCGAAGACTTCGTGAACCTACGCCGCCGACCCAGCCCTGGGACCACTGAGCGGAGCCTCTTCAAGGCGTGGTGCTGCAAACTGTCCACGCGCTCCGCCTGTCCGCGCGCGCCGCCTGTCCGCGCGCTCTGCCTGTCCGCGCGCTCCGCTAGACGCCGTGCTGCGTGCGCGCTGTCCGCGCGCTCCGCCTGTCCGCGCGCTCCGCCTGTCCGCGCGCTCCGCCTGTCTGCGCGCTCCGCCAGACGCTGTGCTGCGTGCGCGTTGTCCACGCGCTCTGCCTGTCCGCGCGCTCTGCCTGTCCGCGCGCTCCGCTAGACGCCGTGCTGCGTGCGGGCTGTCTTCGTGCTCCGCCGGCTACTATCGTCTACTATACTCTCGTCTACTATACTCTCATATACTACGTCCATCACCCATTTTTTTATAATAAATTGTATTTTCTGTTTTTTTATTTCTTTTATCTGTCGCTTCACGACACACTAAAATAACAAGGGTTGAAATTCACTTTCTTGAATAATATTATTCGCAAAAGGAAGTTGATAAGGAGTTTCTCCGACTTTAATTGGAGAGGTGTTGCTCGATAGTTTTTAACTGCCCCTATATTCAACCTTATTACTTACTAGCTTCCGCCCGCGACTTCGTCCGCGTAGAATAGTTACTAAGTCTTAGCGTGATGATATATATAAGCCTATAGCCTTTCTCAATAAATGGGCTATCTAACACTGAAAGAATTTTTCAAATCGGACCAGTAGTTCCTGAGATTAGCGCGTTCAAGCAAACAAACAAACTCTTCAGCTTTTATATTAAACTAGCTTCTGCCCGTGGCTTCGCCCCCGTGGAATAAAAAGTATCGGGAACGGGATAAAAAGTATCCTATGTCCGTTTCCTGGTTCTAAGCTACCTCTCCACCAATTTTCAGCCGTTCTTGAGTTATAAATGAAGTAACTAACACGACTTTCTTTTATATATATATAGATAGAGTATAGATTACTGTGGTAGGTACACGTTAAGTAACAAATGCAACCCTACTTATCAATACATCGCGTCAAATCCCCCTAATATTCGCGTAAGTGCCAGATGTCGCTAAAACCTCATTTTACACAATTTACGCACATATTTGCACGAGTACCAACTTCATGTTGCTTAGGTGTATCTCAACGTAAAGTTCACGCTAGACACTCGATTTACTAACTACTCACAATTGCCTCACTTTCTATTTAAAATAGGTAGTCTTAACTATAGTAATTCTCCGTAAGAGCAATAAAAACTGTTCTCACAATTTATCAATGTGTACCAATGCAATTGCGGTTAATTAATGATAGCGATACAGTATCTACAGTAGAAACCGTTTGGTTCCCATCGAACACGATTGTTATTAAGATAGGCATCTGGTCTAGTTCTAAAGTTTAAAAAACTATCCGTCTGGGATGTTTTTTTTTTGTTTTATTCTGTTGCAATTGATTGTGGAGCTCTATCGGAAATCAGTCAAATTGTTTCACATGCTACATTGAATTGCAATGTGTTACTCTATTAGTTGATAATGATAGATGCTAGACTAAAGTGAGAATGATCCTATTTACTGTTATACATGTAGACTTTATGGTTTGTATATTTCAAAACTGAAAATTTTAATGCTATATCGTCACTTCGTATTCTTAATAGAAACAAAACTCATTAATATTACACAGTATGCATTCTCGCATTATCGAAACCTATTATTTATTAATAAATGGAAGCATACGGAAACGGAATGACGGACGTACATTTTTAAATTTGAGATTTGTAAATGAAGTTTAAAATGGAACAATGACTAGAAAATAATAACAATAAATAATAAATAAAAGAATAAAATTAAAGAAATAATAATTCGTTATAAAAGTTAATTCGTTAAAATAAAAGAATAAAATATATTCATTTTATAATTTAATTCGCACCCAAAATTAAAATTGATCCTCATTTTTATTTTAGAGCAGGATTCCAGTTCTTTGTTTCTTCGAAAACTTTAAACGAGAAAACTTTTGCAGTAACGTTCGGGAACGATTGAGTTCTTCCATTCCTTTTTGTAGTACTGGAATTGACTTCCCTACATGCTGAGGATACAAGTTATATGATTATAGATGGAATATTTATGTTATAATGCCGTAAATATTCAGTGCGTGTATGTGAGATTTGTAGATACGAAATAAAATGAGAAGAAAATTGTATGCCCATTTTCATAGATATCTTGGCAGAGTTTAGAGGTGGGTAACGTTTGGAAAAAGTCACGATTCACCTTCCCCGAGCTAATCGGGCGGTAGAGGGGGAAAAGATTGCGATATCACTTCTGTTATAATCTAAGCGTAAGCGCGTTACTTGAGAACCGTTGGACCGATTGAGCAATATTTTTTTGTTTTTAATGTTCCTAAGTAATAGTCCGAATTACGTTTTAATTCCGATGTAAATAAGTCCCTTTTCTTTATGATTTTTGTAAGAGATTATATTGAACAGGACAATGTCTGTCGGGTCAGGTAATTAATTATCTATAACCTATGTAAACACGTTCCCTCTTATAACTTGGACCATACCCAGTACTGAGCAAAAACATCTTTCCCATACAAACGAGCCATTTGTTTAGTAGTGGTCGTTTAGAAGATTGCATTCTATTTGTACTGCTGTTTGCATTTATTGCACGATTACGGAAACATGTTCAGACGAGCTGCCTGTTGCTGTCAAGGAAAGAAAGTCTTTGAATTCCTGCTAGTATAACATGCGCCCGCGAAATAATTTTGTCTTTTATTATCTTGTGGCGAAACTATGGGTGTAGACGAGATATTGATACAAACATTTTATGTCGTGGCATGCAAGTTGGCTTCCCTTCAGCCTGGCCTTTGAAGGGATTTACCATTCAGATGTGTTGTTGTGACGTTCTTTGTCTGGTCAAGCCATACTGATAAGTCATTCAAAGAGGTCCATTGCTGAACAAAGGCCTGGCCATAGATTTCCACAAAGACAGGTTATGGGCCGCTTTGCTTCACCAAGTTGACCGTCCTTCTTATTGGAGGTCGACCCACACTGCGTTTCGCGGTGCGTGGTATCTTCCTAAGAACCTTTCCGATCGATGTATTATGTCCGAAATTTATACAGCAAGTGCAAAGTGATGTGGCACTATCTGCGTAATGGATTGATCGGGTGAGGAGAATAGCTTGCATCATCTTGGATGACAAATAAGATTGTTACGTTTTACCGCACGCAAAATACGCGCTTTGTCGTGGAGTTGCGGAAAATAGCCCGCTATACCATACCATACCAAGATTGTTACGTTTACTTTAGTTACGGTTACTGATCCTCCCATTACGATTGGTCGTTGTTTTCAAAGTCAGCCTGTAGAAATAAAAAGTAAATTTAACTACTAATAACACTGCAGCGATTGAGCAGGCTACAAACAAGCTGAAACAAAATAACTAAAACAGAATATTTTCATTTCAATAAACATTTCGAATCGAGTCCCAAATATTTCAGTTCAAACTCGAGTCGTTAACAGTTCGCTCTCCAGTTTGTTTTTAATTAACAAAAATATGAAATTTTGCTATTTTCATTTCAGTTGGACGCGGCGCTGACAAAATTCGTCAAAACTGGATTCCCACTGAAAACATCAGCGTCATGGATTCAGAGAGGTGAGCTGAAATTAGTGTTGTAATTTTATTTTAAGGTTTGATAACAATACTGATTTTATTTTAATTGGAGGTCATTTTGTTGGAAACTTAGGTACCTACAATCCTACATACGGTAAAGAGCGATTTGCTCGGTGGGGACCTCTCGGGGTCTGACTAGCTGGCAAGCAACCTTAGCACCTTCGTGTGTTTCGACGGTTGTTGCGGCTCTGGCAGTCTGCAGCCCGTAGGGGTTCTTAAGTGTCGGCAATGCATCAGCAACTCCTCTGGTGTTGCAAGTGTCCATACCTACATACATAGTTGATTGTTAAGTGTCAAAGGGTTCTCCATAGTAACCATAACAATGTGGCAACGCACGTCAAATAATGAGATTTAGGTAGTTATAGGCAAATTTTTGATACCTTGAGTAACATTATTGTAATTTTCGTAGGGTATTTAGATATATCTATCTCTCTCTCATCTTTAGAGCTATAAATTTAAGGCAATGCCTCTGACTGCACGGGAATGGTCATCATGTTTTATCAAGTCAGGATTTTTTTAATTAACTTTTTTTTAACACATTTATTGTTTGATTAACCCAGTGTCATTCTCACAATTGAGACGAATCTCAAGCTAAAATCCATCAAGCCGTTTAGGCTGCAGAGCGGGAAAAAGCAATACACATAGGAAAAAAATATATTAATTTTCCGCACATCAACGTAATGAAATGTTTTTCTCAAAAACCAAGGGCTTATTTTTATCTGTGAACATTTCTATCAGCCACTTGTTACTCTTAATACCCTTGTCATGTAGTGGGATGACGCAATTTTATTGAGTGCCAACTCGTGGTTTTATCTACTTAAGACCTATTTGTTGTTCCTAATGGCAAAATAAGAAAAGGATTTGAGGCGTATTACTTATCGTTAGTTACGCTTTTTGATTTTTATGTGACAATGGGAGATTATTTTGTCTTATTTATTACTTGAGAATGTGTACAAATAAGGTCATGTATTTATTTATAAAGGCCATGAGACACTCATGGCCTTGGAGAGTCTTGAATCCCATGGAATTGGCCATGGGACAAGGGAAGACAATGTGTGGTTTTTAGTTCGCACCTAAAATAACAAGGTAAATGCGATTCACACTCGCGCACTGAAGATTACGTAGGTAGCGTTGCTAGGCGTCCGGATAAAGCCGGACATAGATAGGCTTTTTGATTGCGTGTCCGGCCAAAAAAACGGTGTCCGGCTTTTTACATGAGCGAGCGCCGAGCATTGCCGAGCGCAGGCGGTTGCTCCCGCAGGCCTCCCGTCGCCCGCCCCCTCGCACAGACAGAAAATCCCCAATAATGTAGGGTGTCCGGCCTTTCTACCCAAATGTCCGGCCAAACTGGCTGGTCTGTCCGGCTATTAGGTTTGGCGACTTTGCAACTTTATACATAGGTAAATACGTCGCTACTTGTACCAAAATTACTGAAATTCATAAATGATATTTATTTATGTAAATAGTTCATAATAAGTACACATTTTGACAAGTCAAGGTTTTAATTTTTTTTTGTGCCGCATTGTGCTAAATGACGACCTCTGAGAAGAAACACCGAAACAAACTCAGAGAATCATGGTCTCTTTTAAAGTCCAGACAGTAGTAGTCTATGAAGATGATGATGTGAATGTTACTATGTAAATCAATAAAAGGTGGTCAGACACCAGGAGATTGTTACATTACACGCGGCTGCTCTCGTTGTTAGGATTACCTTAACATTATAGGTATATCCAGCTGGAGTACAGTCGATGTCGTTTCGTCCTTGACCTACTAGGCCTCAGGGAATGTTGAAGCGTATAATGGCAATAGCCTCTCCACACAGAGCTCATCAAGTATGTACAAGATAGAGTTAGGTGGAACAATATAGTGTGCAGTGTTCGGGGTGATTTTAGTAGCTGGATTTCTCGTAATCCCTGAGCCACTTTCTTGGTAGTTAAGTGACAGATTTGGACTTAAACTAGATAATATGTAATGATGAAATGAAATGATGAAATGAAATGAAATGATGAAATGATATTTATTTCTGTAAGTAGATCATTAGAGACACTTTTACAAGTCAATGGTTTGTTTTTTTTTTTATAGCTAGATGGCTTCGGCATTTCCTAACTGACGGCATGACTGTACTTATTAAAATCTCAGTGGTAAGGTTTATTTTAATATTATGCTAAGAATCGTGGTTTAAAAATGTATAAAGTAAGCTAATATAATAAGTGGAAAATAATACGTTAAGATAACTTATACTACTGGAAAAAACACCCAAAAGTTACATAAGACCTTACCTGTTACAATCAATGTCCGCGTAACAATGGATCTTTTGTCCGTGTTCAGTCATATCCAGCATTGTTAGCTTTTCATCAAATTAAATGATTTTAATATACGCTCGCTCGTTGTTCGCTGTAATTATGTAATTTCATAGACACTACATTCAGTATTTGATTAATTAAGAAACGGTACATAATCGACCCATGCTGCTGGGCACGGGTCTCCTCTCACAGTGGGAGGGATTGGGCTATAGTCCACCACGCCAGCCTAATGCGGATTGGCAGACTTCGCCATCGAGAAAATCTCTCAAACGTGCAGGTTTCCTCACGATGTTTTCCTTCACCGTTTAAGCGCGTGATAATAAACTATTAATACGCACATAACTTCGAAAAATCATAGGTGCGTGCCTTGGATTTGAACGCGAGACCTTTGACGAATCTATTGGCCATATCACTAGGCTACGAACGGTACGGTATGACAAAATATTTTAAAATCTTGAAAACTATCGTTGTTCTAAAGTGGTTCTTAATGTGGTTTCGTAGTAAGAGGTCTTCCAAGTTTCGATTCCCAGATCGAGCAGTGTTATTGAGGTTTTCTATGAAATTTTCAGTAGTAGCTCGGGTTTAGAAATTTGTGCCCGGCTAATGGCAATATGCTCGCCTCCTACTCCATGGGACCTAAACATACCGGTGAACTCTGGGTGGTATAGTAACGACCAATAATATTCACTCAAGTTGATAGTAATTTACTTCTAGAGTATCGATCGAAAACATTATGTCAGCAAATCTTTCTTTTTTTTTAATACACAGGGACCCAAACTAGGATTTTCTCCTGTATCGTGGGTGCTTTTACAAACACAAATTCTTACATACACAAACACGTGGGCGTTCCGAATTGGGTTTTCAGAGGTCATACAAATATTTGCTCCTTGTGGGGATCGAATCCACAACATATGATGCAGAAACCGATCGCTCAGCCGTTACGCCAAACGTGTCATCTCATAATTTTAATTAAGTATTAGTGAAAATTGTGGTTGAATTTCACTGAATACATACCTATGTATAGTGATTACATCAGCACACCTCTGCCTAATCTCAGGGAATAAAGGCGTGATAGTATATACTATAACACAGATATGTTATGCACATCATTTCCACAGCCAAATAAGAAACATTTCAGCATCATGTTGCGTCATATGTTCTCAGTTCTAGCATTTCGCTTTCCTATTCATGGAAGACTTGAGCACCTATGAATACTAAAGTAGGTATATGGCAAGTCATTATCTAGATGCAAGATTGACAACTACACGGAAATTAATACCTACATAAATAATACATTCACACCTCTTGTCCATAGTGGCAGATACATATATACATTCATATACAATGCTAGCATATGCCCGTGACTCCGTCTGCAAAGACTTCATGATTCGGTCCAAGCTAATGAAAAGTAGCCTGTGTTATTCCAGTCTATAACCTATCTTTGTGCAAAATTTTATCCAGATCCGTTCAACCGTTATGTCGTAAAAGAGTAAAAAATCGGCCATGTTCGAGTCAGGCTCGCGCACGAAGGGTTCCGTACCGTTTATCTATAAAAACGGTAAAAAAACATGTCTATTGTATGGTATGGGAGCCCCACTTAAATATTTATTTTAATTTGTTTTAGTATTGGTTGTTATAGCGGCAACAGAAATACATCACTTGTGAAAATTTCAATTGTAACTAGGTATCACGGTTCATGAGATACAACCTGGTGACAGAAGGACGGACGGACGTTTTACCGAATTCTAGGTCGTAATAAAGCAACATACCTTGATTAGACAACTTTTCTTTAATTTTTACCCGACTGCGCCAGAAGAAAGGTTATGTTTTTTGAGAAAATGTATAGGTAGTTGTTTGGCATCTGCGGCCTAAAGGCGCGATGGTATATCAAAATACCTTTTGGATCGGAGGGTTCTTTTTATGGGATAGGGGAGCCAACGAGCAGACGGATCACCTGATGGTAAGCGATAACCGCTGCCCATGGACACCCGCAACGCCAGAGGAGTCACAAGTGCGTTGCCCGCCTTTTAAAAGGGTTTGAGCCTCCAGTAACCTCACTCACTCGGCGAAACAACGCAAGTGTGGTATAACTCCGGTCGAGCCGGCCCATTCGTGCCGAAGCATGGCTCTCCTACGATAAAATAAATATAGTGTGGGTATAATCTAATATTAACTTCCTGCTACTCATATAATTCGGCTATACCCTCTAAAATGTTACTTTAACCATTTTTATCTCTTTCTCCTACCGTGAATACTTAAGTGAACATTCCTAGATTGGTGATGAATTTTTAAACAGACCTAAGGAGCTACTTAGGTAATTGAACTAACTTCAGTGAGATGTTACGTCTTTCAAAGCTAAAGAAATGTTAAGAATACTCAGAATTTTATTATAACTAGTTGGAATTTTTTGTAATATAAGTTATGATATTTTGATAAGATGATAAGTATTAATTCTGACCGAAACCTGAATATGGTATGTTCAGAATAAGTACCTAACTGAGCCGATTCCGATAACTTTTACACCATGTTACTTATATTTTGTCCCAAAAATATTTAAAAAGTTTGCAAGTGGGGCATGGAGCGATACTAGTTATCTTTCCGCTATTATAAGCGCACAACACAAGTCATGGCAAGTCATAGCGACATTAGGCGGTACTAGGCAGCCAGGTCGCCAATCCTAATAGCCGGACAGATCAGCCAGTTTGGCCGGACATTTGGGTAGAAAAGCCGGACACCCTACATTATTGAGGATTTTGTGGCAGCGCGACGGGGCGGGCGGACTGCGGGAGCGACCGCCTGCGCTTGGCCACTCTCGGTGCTCGCTCGTTTGCGAAATGTAAAAAGCCTAACAAAAGCCGGACACCGTTTATTTTGACCGGACACGCAATCAAAAAGCCTACCTATCCTGGCAACCCCAGGCGGGTAATAAGACATGGTGAGCATGTTTTTGTACGTACAACCAGGTAACATAACAAGCTTATAACTTTGTGATTTTTTGTGATACAGTTTTGAAATCTTGTACATAGATTCTTTACATAAAAATACTAGACAAGTGTCTCGGGTTTCGCATATTGCTAAAACTAGGGTTGTATAAAAACGACTAGCGTTTGTCCGTGACTTCGTTTGCGTGGACTTTAGAGTTGGGTCCGACCTACATAAAAAGTAGCTTATGTGTTATTCCAGACTATAATCTATCTCTGTGCCAAATTTTATCCAGATCCATTCAGCCGTTCTGGCGTAAAAGAGTAACAAACATCTGTACAAATTCACAAAATTTTATACTTTTAGGATTGTTGATGTTATAAGACAAGAAAATATTGTACTAACGAACTGACCTAGAAACAAGTGACATAATTTTGCATAATGATATAAAAAAGCCTATTGTTATGACTAAAGATATAACAAGTAGCCTAAACGGCAGCTACCATGCCTTTACACGATCATTTCTAGGTTGCGAGAAAGAGATGGCACTATTTAACATGTATAGCGGCATCTCTCTCTGTCCATCGTCATGCTACTGTCTCAGGCTCCAACGATTTGTCATGTCGGTCATGGCCGCCATTTTTTTTTCGCGGCAAAAACGAGTGTTTATTCGGAGGTCGAGTTGACGGCAAACATTCAAGAAACCAATCTTGAGGTGACAATGCTCTATAAACTTTGACCCAGTTAGTTATCAAGACGTTTTCGTTATTATATTTTAATTTATTTGTCAGGCTCCCAACAGTTTTTAAGTAAAAAAATATATCTTTAAAGCTCTTTTCTAGTAGTAACGATTAAATTATGTGTATCTATTATATACTTTGGAGAATCAATTAATCAAAGGAACTGTGCTTAAATACTTAATAAACATACTATTCATATATAAATCGCGTATGTTTGTCTATCTAGACGTTGGACTTGCGATCGTGTGGTTGCCGCTTCGAAACCCATTCATTGCACTACCGAAGTGAACCCACACTTAACACATATTTAAGGGGGCATGAGGGGTTAAGAAGAATACTGGTCATGCATGCGCGACCATTGATAGTAAGTATATAAAAAAATGGCTTCGTTGAGACCGTTAAATTGTGTTTTGGAAATATTAAAACATGATAAAACTATTGTTAAAGCAGAAGTCATGTAATGTTGTAGTAGTTTTTTTTATGGCACTGTAAACGTGTCACCATTTTCTACGCCGTTTTGAAACGACTATCGTGTCACGGAATGGTTGTTAGGCGCCACAATAAAAGTTTGGAAAAATGCTGCTCAAAGTTATTTGGTAAAACAGAACTTGAACCTAGGCATTATTGTATGGAAACATAGGGTAAACCAAAAATGGAACTAGGAACTACTTTATACATATCTAATCATGATTCCTTTTCTTCGAAACGACGGAACCAATCAATGTGCGGTCTTTTCTCATTTAAGCGGGCTCTTTGGTAGATTTTATCTTTGATGTTTCAAGGATTATTATAACTTATAGGTCAAACAAGTTTTGCTTTCAAAGGCACCGACAATAGACCATATTTCTTTTGAGACAGTTCTTGGTAGCCGTGAACTACAGATCTTGACCGCAGCCACATAGGCGAATGAAATTAATGAGATGATAATAATAGATGATAATTTTTACAATACCCCTTGTACTACCTATGTTTAATGTGTATTATAGAGTGCCGAAATTGGTGAAATTTTTTTTTTTACCGAGAATTACGACCTACATATTTAAATTGGGCCGACAGTCTTCTAAAGAGAGAAAGGATTTAGGGAAACTTCCGCAGGGTTAGATTGGGAGCAATGCGATTATAAATATCCGACTCTCTTGGGTGCTTCTTTCTTGCTCTAAGGCGACGTCCTAAAGGATATTAATTTCTCGGTTAGTGTTTTTAAAAGACTTATCGGACTAGGTGGGATAATAAATAAATATTATTTTTTACTAAATATTTTTTTTCGGTTGGTACATTTTATGTTACCTGCTGTCATTACCCGACTAACGGGAAAGGGTAGAGAAGGGGTTTAAGGTTATGCATGTTTATGGATATTTCACCGTAGCTCACAAATTATGAGGTTTTTTCGCAAGCCCACTGTCTGTGTGCCTTGCAAAAATGTAACAGCTTTGAATTTCAGAGGCTAACTTTTTTAATTCCCTATCTATAGAGAAATGATTTCCTTTAATAAAGATACATCCGGGGTTTCTTTTAACAGCTTTTGAACTATGTTTTATTCATAAAATCGCTATTTTCATGAGCTAACCGACGCCACAAAATTACCATTCTACGATGTTTAATTTTTTTCTTTGGTTTTCACACGAATAATTTTCTCTTTAACTTTGAAATTATGGAGAGAAATATTTTATGTTGAGACATTTATTTATGTAAAGAAATCTATCTTGAAAGGGAAATCTAGTTCACGTAACTGTGAAAAAAAAAATGTTTTCACGCCTAAACTGCTAAACAAACTTTGATAAATAAAAATCTAGGTATGGAGGTAGATTCCACCTTGAAGTAAGTCAAAGGTTAGATTCTCTCTCTTAAAGTCTTTTGGGATGCGCTACAAATCGAAACCGTGTACAACAGGTCGTATGTATCTAATATTTTCTTCAACAGTAAATAAGTATGCATTTCTTATTACTGAAGTTTAGCATATACAGATAAATCTTCGAATAAAAATTACGAGGTTACAACTGAACTCAGTTTACAGTGATTAATTTACTGATATTTGAGATAGCTGATAGGGAATGAATAGTGAATAGGGAATGGTAGTAGAATTGAATGATTCCGCTCACAGTTGAAGCAACCCGTCTAGGGAGGTACCTCCACCTTGCAGAAAATCGTAGCCAAATAACATAACTCCGTGCTATATTGTGCTCTTAACGGTGAACAAGGTCGCCAGAGCTCCACGAGAAAATGTTGTGTTGGCGGTGGGGGTAAACACCCGTGGTGTTTAAACATCAGACTTATTGTCTCCTGTGCTGCCAGCTCAACTCTTCCTCCTTAATCTTTACTCCACCCTCTCAAAAAAGGTGTGAAAAGATTTTTACAGGGTCGACAACGCGCGAGTGATACTCCTGGTGTTGCAAGCGTCCATAGGCTACGGTAACCACTTACCATCAGGCGGGCCTTATGCTTATTTGCCACCTTAGTGGCATAAAAATAATTACAATATCCAAATCTTCAGTAATTCTTTCTAAAACTATTATTTACTCGTCAGAGATTACTTAATCAAAGTCTATTATTACATCACTTCAGAAACTAAAAAAAATCCGCAGAAAAACAATAAAAATACCATTCCAATCCAAGATTACCATATTGCTCCATATAGGCAATAAACGCAAGAAAAGTTAATAACTTGTATTGCGCAAGAGTCTCGTAATAGAATGATAATCACTTTCGCTCAGCGTATTGACATGCCCGCGAGTGCTACCGGCTAACGCACTGCTAAGGTGACCATGATTATGTAATGATGGGTGCGCGTCCCGAGACATTTTCTTCTGAAGAATTTTATGTTGTGTTATTGTTAGCCAAGTTTAACATAATTTACAAGAATAAAAGAGGATTACTTACTTGTATTGTGGAGACACTCACATTTTGATTATTTATGGATATGTATCTATAATATTTTTTTTCTATTAAATAGTTGTATATTTTGTATTATTAAAATAACTAAGTAGTATTTTTAAAAACAAACTCTTGACCTCTTTTGATCACAAAAATATAAAGTAAACGTTCCGTAGTAATGTCACAATAATCATTATGTTATTCTGCTTCCGCAAAATCACCTAACGTAAATATTTCTAAAAACCCAATTCCATTATGTTGCATATCGAATTAACAAATTGTGTATCATACAACTCTCATACCATTTGCAATTTAATAATTTATTACAACAATAATTGATTATCCACACCGTATATAATGTCTTTCAATCTACAAACTCATGGTGCCTCTACTCGAGTGACGCAACGCTCGATACATCGGCGCCGGCGCACGAAACTCACAAACAGTGGCATGCAGCTGTCACATTGTTATTAGTTGTATTCGTGTTACAACACAGCCTATACGTTTATGTGTATCATCGCACGTCCATTATGAGATTAGTAAAGGTAGATGTTTTTATTACTTTGATAGTAAGTAGTAAGTAACTGAGGTTATGAAACAGAAGAGTCTCAATGTAACAAAAATACTTTCACTCTTATATTCCCCGAAGGGCAAGGCGGGAGCGTACTACTATAAATACTAGACAACCACACTTCCCCTGTATGATTAGAACCTATAATAAAGGGGCGAGCCTTTAGCCATTAATTAAGTACAAACCAAAACTCCGAATTGCTACTGAGAATTTCATAGAAAAAGCCAATAACACTGCTGGGCCTGGGAATTGAACTTAGAACCTCTAGCGTAGCAGTCGTAGCAGTCGCGTTACAACCACGAGACTAAGGAGTTTGACTTAACATACTATGACATCTATATTCCCCGAAGGGTTCGGTAGAACTGTATCGCTGTATACACACAGTTTTCGTCTATGTTTAAGTTCTATGTAATAGGGGGCGAGCCTATAGTCGCACAAATTTCTTGAATAAACCAATAAAACTTTGCTCGACCTGTGAATCGAACTCAGGACCTTTAGCGTACCAATCGCACTTACAACCAATAGACTAAAACTTTAAAAGGCGGGCCACGTACTTTTGACTCCTCTGGTGTTGCGGGTGTCTATGGGGGCCGATAATCGCTTATTATCACGTGATCCGTCTGCACGATTGCCCCCATAGGTATCCCATAAAAACAATCGTCCACAGTATCGAGAGATCAGTAAATCAAATCTGATTTATTATTTGGCAAATAAAGTGGAAATAACATACTTACGCAACTTTTGCGCTATGCTATTAAGTTTTGATATATTACTTGTGAAGACTATTATTTATAAAGGCTGTTGCATGAAAATGCGGGTATTTAGGAGACAACAGGCTATGAGTTACGTCATAAGTGGCTGAGCTTTTAAAGTATGACCGTTTTAAATTCTAGAATTTTACGGTTAAAATACGTACATAGTTCTAAATTTAAAATGTGTATTATGCAACGGAATTACCAGTGCATTACTTTTATTCACAGTTTTTATTTAGTCTATATGTTTCAAGGTAAATGATTAAAATTTTGTGCAGTATTTAACTGTCAAAATGTCATGAATGAATGAATGAATGATGCGAATAAATATTCATTCATTCATTCATTCATGTGAATGTTTTAATATATAATTGCTTTTAATCCATATTTTATAATCAACTAGCGACCCGCCCTCGGTTTCACCCACGCTGCCCCGTTCCTAAGAGTCGTCGGGTTATGTAGCTTAAAACCTTCATCTTGGATCACTCTATCTATCAGAAAAAAACCGAAACAAAATCCGTTGCGTAGTTTTAAAGGTCTAAGCATACATAGGGACAGACAGACAGCGGGAAGCGACTTTGTTTTATACTATGTAGTGATGATTGAAAAAAGTCAGAAGCTGTTAAATTATCTGCTTAACCCTTTTATTGGGCATTACATACCATCACGCCTGTATTCGCCGGCTTCGGCAGAGGTGTACTAATTAAGTACACCTACAGTTCGCCGGTCCGAACTCCGAGCTGCTACTGGGAATGTCATAGAACAACCCAATAACACATTTGATCGATGTTTTATAATATTTAGTGAAGTAACTGTTACTTCAATATTTGCTTTAGTGATTACATATTTCATTACCTACACGTAAGTTCTTATTACCTACACGTAAGTTCTTATCCCTTTATTAATGAAGTTCTTTCATCAATAGTAATTATATCGTAGCTAAATAATAGTGAAACATTTCTGTATTATTCTTCTTACTTATTTTCTTAAGTCGCGTAATACCCTTTCTCTACCATTTCCTCACTTAAAGCAAGAAACGTTCAATTAATAACGATATAAGTAAGCCTTTTCCTCGTTTCTACCTGTGGAAACAGTAAAGAACGACATTAGTTAGTACGTTTTCATAAACGCGGAGTCTTCACCTTGACCCTGGTTATAAATCCAGGTTAAGAACTGCCTTCGTTGTTTATAATGACGACGTAGAATGGGTAAGATGATTCACTGTAAATAATCAAAATTGTTTAATATTCAGGCACGACACTGAGCGTAGATTATATATTTCACTAACTTCTGCCCGTGGCTTCGCTCACTTGAAGCTCAAGAACCAACAGTGATGATCTCTTCTTTGTATGCGTCTCTATAAATTAGAGAGGTCCTGGTCCTGGTCCTAAACGGTTTAATTATTTGAGATAAGAAGTATACCAGTTTTTAAGTTGGAGCACATACTTTCTAACAGTGATAACAAAATTAAAATCTATTCAGAAGTTTTTGAGCCAACATGAACTACAAAAAGCTGCAGCGACACCATTCACACGTAACCCTAACCACTGCTTGACAGCATTTTGTCGTTGCAATGTGGTGTGGTTGTGGTAAGTGTGAAGAAGCCCTTAGTCTCATATAAAATTTCTAAATACAAACAATATTTTTTGAACAGGAACCATACGGGGATGCTACGGTTACTAACACCGTTATGTACGGGTATGATACGCTGTCGATACGTTTTTTTCTGAATTTATTAAAAATAATATACAATGTGGAATGATTTAAATGCATGTATAGCCGCTATAATTGTTTATATAGGTATAATAAAAATTATATTACAATTTGTAGATCTTAAAACGTCACAACATTTGTGAACGATGGGAAATAAAGGAACAGTTCATGGGTAAACCGCTGCACCAATTTTGATAAAATTTGGTATAAATATAGAACCTTGAAGAAAGACAAGGGCCTAGCTGTTGTTTTAGAAATGCCGTTATGATGAGTGAAAACAAGTATTACATAATTCTAAGCTTAATAGCTAATTGGATAATCCCCGAACATAGATACTCATCCACCTGAATTAATGTAAATCACAGACAAAAAGCTCTAGATTTTCTGTCCTTAGACATGATAGTCAGTTTTCGTGATGAATGGCCCAAAATGCGAACTGTCTCCATTCATCATTCAAGAGACTTTTTATACTGGAGACGCGTCTATTCATTAGGAAACCTTAGATAGAATTTTTAAAACACACCGTTATTGTGATAATCAAGATTTATAGCCGACTTTACGGTCGAGTAAGGACGGGGTTGGAGGATATTTGTGTTGTGTTCTGTTTTTTCCATAATTGCTAGTTAATCAATCGATATGCAACGTTTTTACTGTGGGAGAGCCATGCTTCGGCATGGACGGCTCGACCGGAGTGATACCACGGCCTCTGAAAAAACCGGCGTGAAACAACGCTTGCTTTGTGTTTCACCGAGTGAGTGAGGTTACCGGAGGCCCAAACCCTTTTAAAAGGCGGGCAACACCAGAGGAGTCGCCTCTGGTGTTGCGGGTGTCCATGGGCGGCGGTTATCGCTTACCACCAGGTGATCCGTCTGCTCGTTTGTCCCCCTATCCTATAAAAAAACTCTTTTAATGGTAGGTATATAAAGGTCGCCGTGAAAATGACCAACCTGACGGTACTGAACTGGCACCGTCTTGGATTCTCGGCCCCAGAGCGTAGTTTGGACAATAAAACCTGTTGAACATGAATTATGCCCGACAGTGACAAATGGAGTACATATGTAACAGAAATATTACCTGCCTAGCCTAGAAATTGTGCGCAAAATATCACAACTTCTTCCATGATATATTTTTGTTTTTCATATCTGCCCTTGCCTACACGTCGAGAATAGAATGGAAATTCCTCACTGTCGAACTAAACGAATGACTTTGGCAAAACTATTTTATGGTAATCAGTAAAGTTTTAAACGAATTGGTATCGGAAACATGGCCTTGCCGCAGAAAGAGAAGACAACTGACGTTAAGGGTAAGGCAGACGTTGAATTACATACCATCACGCCTGTATTCCCCGAAGGGTTAGGCAGAGGCGTACTAATGTACACCCACAGTTCGCCGGTATGTTTAGGTCCCATGTAATAGGGGGCGAGCCTATTGCCATTAACCGGGCACAAATTCCTAACTCCGAACTGCTACTGGGAATTTCATAGAAAAACCCAATAACACTTTGCTCGACCTGGGAATCGAACCCAGGACCTCTAGCGTAGCAGTCGCAGTCGTTGAATTACATCAACAATGATAGATCCGAAAATTTTATTGTTGTGTCTACAATTTTCTCAACGATATGATAAAAAGTTTGTAAAAGGATCTTTCTATTTTATTTTTCGATTTATTTCGATCAGCCTATATAAGAACTTTCCGTATTTCATAAACTAACATAAGGTCCCGTGAGTATTTATTTATTTTATTTATTTGTATGCCATTATGTATATACGGAAACCCCAAATTCTGATTACCCTAAGGACATGGCATTGTTATATTGAATCTCAAATGGTACTCAGTCCTTGGTATTTAGCCGCAGGGATTTTTTATATGTTTTATTTACTTCCACATAATATATATAAACACATAACAAACCATCACGCCTGTATTCCCCGAAGGGTCAGGCAGAGGTGTACTAAGGTACACAGTTCGCCGGTATGTTTAGGTCCCATGTAATAGGGGGCAAGCCTATTGCCATTAACCGGGCACAAATTCCAAACTCCGAGCTGCTACTGAGAATTTCATAGAAAAACACAATAACACTTTGCTCGACCTGGGAATCGAACCCAGGACCTCTAGCGTAGCGGTCGCACTTGAGACCACTAGACTAACGAGACAGTTACACACAAATGTCAAATAATATATATATATTGTACTATATATACAATTGTGTAACTCTGAATGATAGATTGAGGAACAATGTGATAAGACAACGTTGCGGACTGAAAGATGATGTAGTGACACGTATTGAAAAGGATATGCTGAGATAGTTTAAACATGTTGAGAGATTGAATGAAAGACGATTAACGAAAGGAATTTATTAGGCGAATGACAGCGACAGCTTCGAAGAGGTCGTCCTAGAAGAATATACGCCGATTTTATTGGTGAGGTCCTTCAAAAAGGTCAGGTGCGTAGTAATCTATCGGCGCGTATGTATGAGTAGATGTATGAATATGGCAGAAGCAAAAGAAGTATGCAAGAATCGTAGAAAGTGGCGGTCTGGTCTGCATATAGTTTCTGCCTATCCCTGTGATAGAAAGGCGTGAGTGTATGTATGTATATACATATAAATAAATAAATATCCTGGGACATTTTTTACACAGCACCATGTAGTCCCAAACTAAGCAGAGCTTGTACTATGGGTACTAGACAATGGATATAATACTTATATACTTTTTTTTGTAAATACATACTTATAGTACATAAGAAACACCCAGACGAACACAAACACTTATATTCATCACATAAATTTTTGTGTCCTGTGGGAATCGAACCCACAACCTCATGGTCAGCAGTCCGGTACTCGAACCACTAAACCACAGAGGTCGTCTATATAGGGCTGTAATTTGAACCTCAAATAACGCTATTTTTGGTACCGTTATAATCTTTAATTGTGTATATTTTTTTGGCATAGGGGGCAAACGAGCAGACGAATCGCCTGATGGTAAGCGATTACCGCTGCCTATGAACGCCCGCAACACCAAAGGAGTCATAAGTGCGTTGCCCGCCTTTTAAAAGCTTTTGAACCTCCGATATCCTCACTCACTCGGCGAAACACAACGTAAGCGTTGTTTCACGCCGGTTTTCTGTGGGGCCGTGGTATCACTCCAGTCGAGCCGGCCCATGGCTCTCCCACAGTAAAACTGAGTATTTAAAACCTAGGTATTTTAAATCCTTTCCCAATTTAACAACACAGATACATTATGACATCATTTCAAGATCTCGAGAATTTAAATCCTGTGTTTGCAAAACTAAGTAAACGCCACGGTCGTTATCCGAGACAAATAGGGTTGCCGTCAGCATACATAATTCAGAGAAAGCGCCATCTGCGGGCACCTTGCGATTACGCGCCTTGAATCCCACTGTTCAACCATATTTTATTTCGCTGGCACACTTTTTATGTCTCTTAAGTAGGTTTGGTGAGCTACTGTGCAAATATTTTAAGGCAAAGGAGAAGAATCGAGTGAAACCTTAATAGATTTCGTGTTGCATGTATATTTCATCCGTCACGCTTCATTAGGCAGAGGCGTTACTAATGTACACACAGAGTTCGACGGTATGTTTAACTTCCATGTAATAGCGAGCCTATTGTTATTACCCGGGAACAAATCCCAGACCCTAAGCCGTTACTAAGAATTTCATAGAAATCTCAATAACACTGGTCGACCTGGGAATCGAACCGAAGACCTCTAGCGTAGCAGTCGCGCTCAGCACCTCGCTAATGGGGCTGTTAAGCAAACTAATGCATGTATAAGAAAACTAATAAGATATGTACTGGCGTGTCGCTTTGTGAAGCGTATCGAGTACAATACGACCCGTAAATACACGTCGTTGTCGTGTTGTAATAACACTCTATCTCATCCCTTTACAACTACACTCTACCCCTCCCCCTCTACAACTACACTCTTGCCTCTCTTTCTCTCTACAACTACGCTGTACCTTTTTTTTGTAGGTATGTGCAAAAAATCCTAATGAATCTTTTACAAATTAGGGAGGCGACGGGGTTATATTTTACCTTGCTTTACTTACCTCCTCTTGCCTAATAGTCACGGCCAAAGGATAAGCGACATTTATCATGGGAGAGCCAAGCTTCGGCATAATTGGGCCGGCTCGACCGAAGTGATATCACGGCATTTTCGCCGAGTGAGTGAGGATACCTGAGGCCCTTTTAAACGGCAGGCAACGCACTTGCGACTCCTCTTGTGTTGCGGGTGTCCATGGGCGGCGGTAATCGCTTACCATAAGGTGATCCGTCTGCTTGTTTGCCCCCTATACCATAAAAAAAATCGCCACGACCTGTACCCCCCACCATATCTGATATGATATAATACATCTAACGTCCTTTTCATTTATAAGTATTTTATTGGTCTATGCCTTCACAATATCCGTGCTTACAATCATTTACGCATTTGTACGTAACACAAAGTAGTTTCCTCGATAAGAAAATAATCTAACACCATTGCGCCATTTTCTACTTCTACGCAACTTCGTAACGTTACGAGATGAAAGATTAATCATCTGTAGTAACTATACTGGCCCCGTATAGGACATACCACTCAAGTGCGTAATATCGGCCGATATTAAATAACAATACTGGCTGAGTCTCGTATTGATCTCGTTTTTGCCAAATGCCGTAAAATTTTCTCGCAGTCGAAGTTGGATATATTTAATATTAATAGTACGACGAGTACTTCCTCAAAGTTTATGCTAATTGTTATATGCTGTTTGTCTTCCTTTGAAAAATAAATAAATATAATACGCTGTTTTACCGACAGACGAGCTGTTTTGTAAAACAGCTACCGGTTATGTGAAACAGCGTACAACATTTAATATGCCACATGACCTACACGCCACAAGGCTTTGTTGATTTTCAGCTTACTTGACTAATGTTACGAGGTACTTAGTACGTAGTAATATAATATATCATTAAAAATATCAGGTTCAAAAATTTATAGGTATAGGTAAACCGTATTCTAAAAAAAAAAAATGTTGATTTGGCTAATACAGTTATAAGATGCACATTGTACAGTGTACACGTTTAAAGTTTTAGGTGTGGATAAAGAGGGGGTGCTATGCCATTATCTTAAAATGAGTGTTATTAATTATTATAAACTTCTTATGAAACGGTGAATTCTGACGTCACACAACTATAGTGTGTGACGTCGACGAGTACGCTCAAATCGGCTGAATTTTAATATTGTTTTTCATGATTGATTATACTCAATATTTTTATTTTCATGATGCATTTTCATAAAAAATAATTGAGTTAATCAACTAGCCTATTAATGTGATGCAAAAAAGATATGTGTTGCGCCCTACTTTTATCGCGGTTCTGTTGCTATACACAGTCTGGGAGAGCCTAATGACTCAGCTATGGTGAATAAAAGGTATTGCTAACAGAATACATCTTCATATTTGAGATAAGGGATAATTACATTTTTCGCAATGTTTTGGTCTACTAATGACATTGCATAGAAGTAATAAACGATAGATGTTTTTAAGTGATATCAGGAAAATATAAAGAACAACCTTTCATTTGGCCAACATCCAAACACAAATAGCATAATGAAGGAATAGGGTAGGTAGAGAGCAAAAACAATTATTATATCAATTATACAGGGTGGATGGAAACTACCATAAACCATCACAAAAAAAAACCACAACCTACATATTACTTCAAAATATAATATAATAATAATTATAAGCAAAATTAAAACAACTTATTTTACAACATAGAAATTAAACTGTTGAGCATACAAATTCAAAAAGTTAACTAATTCATTCGATTATTGAATATAATATTTTAAAATCACATTTAAACTGTAATGTTTCGAACCTATACCTTGCGTCCTGGAATTCTGTCATTAGTAGGTACCTAACTAGCGTCTATAGATCGGATCGGACAAATCAGGCGAAAGGAGCGGACCTTTGAAACTCCAAAGATTTTTTTTTTCAAACACGAAATGATTATCTGAATTAGGGCTATCCACAGCACGTCCCGCGGATCGCATGCGACTCCACGAAATATGTTTTTGCGGCCCTCAATCAGTACTTTAAGTTCGTTCTTATGTTTCATTAATCTCGTCAAGGATCTGTCGATAAAGATAGCGAGAGTTCCTAATAGCCAATTAGAGAATATCGAGACAAAACTTTCGCTGTTCCCAACTGTTTATAAAATAACTGGCAAAAAGGTCAAATTATCTACTGAGTTTGGTTCAATAGCAACCTAAGTTGTTTTGATTAAGTTTGTCAACGTAAACTACTTGATTATTCCAGTTTCAATACGAGTAGTCGGCCAGCGCCTAGCTATAATGATATTGAGAACATTATAGATAGTTATTGTTTATTCTAGATAGTTCTGGAACTTTTTTAAAATTTTCCTTGTAGACCTCGCTGGAAAGACGAAAAATATGAAATCAAAATAGTGGCTCTCATTAACTTGAAAAACTGATAATTATTTCTATTGTTCATAATAATTAAAATATAATTATTGCGACGGAATACGAGCGGTCCAAAGGGTAAATTGTAAAGCTTGACGTGTCTTCACCTGTACAATAAAAGGCATAAGTACCTATAAACTTCAAGCATTTAATATAATTTCGTAATGATGTTGCCAAAAGACTTGTGTAACAAATTAAACATTGAGAAGTTTGTTTGTAGTCAAATTGTTAATTTAATCACCAAAGTTGGACTACAACTTTATCGACTTCAATTTTATTTGTAAACCTTTAGAATCAAGAGCGAAGTTCGACATCCCCGAGGAAAATTCTAGAATAACAGAAAAGTTATAGACTTATGAACTTTCTTTTCAATAAAACTTGGTCTATACATAGTAACATTTTCAGTTGATTTGATTTGTAATATTTATTACAAGACGGAAAATTCTTTTTTTTTTAATCGTTTGATATTTCTTACAATTTATTTGAATCAAAATAAATTTCATATTTTAAAACTTGTCACTCGAATGACACTACAATATCTTTGCATTTTGTTGATGAAAGAATAAATTAAATGGTCTGACACTGAACATAATTTTTCTCAACACTTTTACCTTTGCACTCGTTTTCCTTGTAGTTTATTAATTAATATGAACTATATTAACCCACAGGTTTCACAACGATACAGTGATAACAGCTTGTACTTTATACCCCCAAGTAGTTATCGGGTTGCATTGCAACAGGAAGTCACAACATGTATCAGCAGACTTCCGGCGGCGCCGGCGCGGCCACCTGGACGTTTTGTTGAACCACTACATGATGACGTTAACGTGAAAATAAACCGCTTGTGGATAATGTTAAATGTTTTAACTGTTGCAGATATACCAGATAGCCGTGATAGCCTAGTGATATGACCATTGGACTGCCAAGTCAAAGGTCTCGAGCTCAAATCCAAGGCTCATAACTTTTCGAAGTCAGACATGTGCGTGTTTAATAGTTAATTATCACGCGTTAAACGGTGAAGGAAAACATCGTGAGGAAATCTGCACGTTTGAGAAATTTTCTCGACGGCGTGTGAAGTATGTCAACCCGCATTAGACTAGCGTGGTGGACTATATCATATCATTTATTTATTTTCAGGCATCTATGGCCCATAAATATATACCTTATATACTAATATAAAATATATACAAAAAGTGTTAGTATATAGAGCTTATGACTATGTTAGTAGCACTTCACTTTGCACTTATTGTCTATAGCCTAATCCCTCTCATTGTGAGAGGAGACCCGTGCCCAGCAGTGGGACATATAATGGATTGATTATGTGTGTATGTTATGATATACTAGAAACGATATTATTTATTTTTATGCGTCTTTTAAAGCCACTTATACAAGTCACTAGTTAAGTTTTTAATACGTAATCAACCCATTATACTTTTCCACTGCTGGGCCCGAGTCGCGTCTTAAAATGAGAGTGATGAGGCTATAGTCCAGCTCGCTGTCTCAATGCGGATTGCCAGATTTCCCACTCCGTCGAAAAATCTCTAAGTCGTGTAGGTTTCCGCACGATGTTTTCCTTCACCGTTTAAGCGCGTGATAATTAACTATTAATACGCACATAACTTCGAAAAGTCAGAGGTGCGTGCCTTGAATTCAAGCTTTTGATAATCATGGTTACCTTTAAAGTCCAGACAGTAGTATTGGTATTAGATATGTGTGTTTTAGATAACAATAAAAATGTAAATAGCCTTGTGTTACGGGTATGACCATGGAGTCCCAGGTCATAGGTCTATACCTAAGTTTCATTTACTTAATTCTAACACCAGATAGTTCCATGTATTGATATAATATTTTAACTACATGTAATGTCACTGGTTTCATGTAATATTTACACCCTAATTCAACGGATCTTTGAATGGCCTGTAATATCAAAAGGAAATTCCGGTTTTGTGGGAAAAACGACACTCGGCAACCCTATTCGATTTTCAATATTCTTTCATGCCACACTATTATAGACTTTAGTGGCAATGGAATAAGATATATTGTCAGATACAGGGCTTTCCTGGTGATTATATTGAAATGCTTTAAAAACATTTATTTTGATCTATCTAAGCTGGGCGCGACCTTTTGAATTCCTCAAGGCTGTTAATATTAAATATTGTTGCATAATCCCTTTGTAATTTTCAGTGGTGTCAAAAGTTTCTGGACCAATTTAAAAATAATCAATTTGTATGTTTGTTCCCGCATAGATTTGTTCTTTCTGATTCGATTTCAAATATTGTTTTAAAAATGGTCCATATTTGATCATCAAACAACGCTACAAATTAATTAGTCTGTTATATCATTAAACAAGTTATTTATACTTGCCTAAACTTATAGATTATATGGGGAAAATACTTCAGTATATTCATATACTAGCTCCTGCCTGCGACTTTGTCTGCGTGGACTTCAGAATTGGGTCTAACTTGGATTAAAAGTAGCCTATGCGTTGTTCCAGACTATAATGTATATCTATCCCAAATTTTACCCATATCTGTTCAGCCGTTCTAGCGTGAAAGAGTAACAAACATCCAAACTTCCACGTTTATAATAATAGTAGGATATCAAACTGTGGTCGCTGTAGGCACCCCTTACTTCTCGGACCACCAAGAACACGTGCTCAAGTTGTTGAGTTGACGACAATGTACGGTGCAAACGAACGAAGAACTTATATTACTGCGAAGCAGTGGTGTATGGCGAGAAAAAAAAAACCACATCACTAAAAGTTGAAGAACCACACATTTAGGCGTAAAAACGTAACGTTGTTCGTTACGTTTTACGCAGATAGAACACAACGGACCCATAGAACGGACCCATAGAGTAGGACACATTTTTTTCTAGACTATCTACAAAATCGACAAATAACTGTAGTGTAATCTCAATCTGATTGATCGTCCTAGTCTTATCCTGAAGTAATTCAAGTTCAATTTAAGTTCTTGACTTGAGTTCATCCAATCTAGACTTAATTTCTAGTTTTAAATCTAAGAAATCTAGTGAAATTAAGAATTAAACGCTTCGTTACTCATTTAAAACAGAGATTAGCAAGAAACTTCGTTAAACTACTTTGACTGTGAAGTCTGATTGACAAAGTTAATTTAAATCAAATAGTTTTATCTCTTTTACGTAGATATTATTATTTTTTTATTAGACTATTCCTGATTCTTGTTATAATATTTTTATCCGGACAAAGTGTGCTTACACACGTCTCGATACCTAGTGCTATCCCGGTTCGGTTAGGCCTATCGACTTTCCTAGAGTCGGAAACCAAGACCAGTTACTAGCCAACAAATTGAAATGACATAAGATTTCGAATGAATCTTATATTAATGAATCTGGTATTCATAAATAGTATAGAAGAGAATAGAATTGCACAGTACGTAGGTAAAGAAAGGGAAAAGTATTATGAACCTTTTTTATTTCTGGCTTACCCTTGACCGCAAGTTCGCCTGTGTTAAGCGACACTGCGATGGAGCGCGCTTGCCTAGAAGAAACCGATTCACAGATTATATCTATCGGGGAATACGCATGATGAAAGTGGACTTGAAACGTTTCGTTCGGGGTTGTGGAATGTCCACCATGAAACAATGTCGCTGTTTCGCGCTTCTGGTCGTCCGATAGTTAAAAGGGCAAGGTCTAAGATCGTGAAGATCTGATACACACTCCGAAATGTATCCGATAAAAGACCAATAACTTGTACTATCTACCTTTTTAGTAATGCAAATATTAAATTAAATGCTTTACATCATCTGAACAAATTAAACTAAAAAGAATAAAGCTATTTATGAGCTAAACAATAACATTTTATGTAAAATTTCCCCGTTTTCCTTTTACAAAAGTTCGTTACGATCGCAACAGCTGTCAACGAGGCACTCCTGCGCAGGCCACCTGTTGCGCATACGTCGATGCGCAGCCAACCGCGGCCAAACTCGCTTGTAAGCTTTAAAACATTACATACGAAGCGATGCTTAACGGTCGTATCTCACTGATATGTTTCATTTATATATATACCTACTACAGAAGATTTGTAGCTTGATATAAACTTTATTATTAGATTTATAAACCTCTTTTAAGATCTTGATTGTTTTAACATAGTGATATCAGAAGCTTTTTTTGGATTTTTCATACATCTCTTCGAACCCATTTATCATTTATTTCAGAGTTAACCCAAAATTTCTTTGCATTGTCCTATCATACAGACATCTCTACTTTTCTGGCAACATATTTTTCACTCGTGCGCATCACATGTCTATACCGTTATGTAATGATTATCCCATCAAAAACATTCTGTAAAAAACTAGCCAAGTCTCGATGGAGCTGCTTGTTTATCTCTAAAAGTAATGAAATCTAGACAAAGTCGTGCCAAGTTTAAGGTTCCTTACTGCGATTTCTTTATTATTTATAGTTAAATTTGTGTGACTTGGCCGTTTCTGCGTTCTGGTCTTATCCAGATTCTCAAATAGGGCCCTGAAAATGCGGCGAAATGGTTCCAGTAAAGGATGGTACGGCAATGTTTGCTTCGCGCTCGTTTTGGCGGGGGCAGTAGTCAGTAGTTTTTAGTACATTTTGCACGCAAATGCACCGCGCAAACTTTCCCCCTCTCCATTAGTTTAGGGTCAAGTTAGGTTGCACGAACTATATCTTTATTTTCGTACTATCTCAGTAACAGTATCCCATGTTGCCAATAGTTGCCAATAGGTACTCCACTGCTCATCCCATATTTAGTCTATCAACTTCCATATCGGCTCCAGGTCATGGAGTCTAAACTTAATTCGAACACGAACTATTCTCCATCCCTTTCTTTCTCTACAAGTAAGAGTGAGATAGATAAACTTTGAAAATCGAAACTGACCCTTAGTGCAGGGAAAGGTGCGGTGTCTGTCGTTTCGCTTCCTTGCGCAGGAGTTGGTTTTTTTGTTGGAAATCGTATTATATCCAAGTTCGCGGTCGGTGTGGTACATGCTATCGTTGGGTTTCTTATTAAAAGTAATAAAATTGTGTGTAAGATATATATTTGAATGTATAATATTGTGTTGATTGTAATTCAATGTGAATTGATGATGAATTATTTGGGATTGGAAGATGTTAGGTGAGTTTGTCTGTCTTAATTGTATTTCTAACGGAAAATTGCCCAATAAATTATGTACTCAATTTTGATATGATTATATTTGCGTTGCTATGTCTATGTATATTTGGTCACAATAATGACACAATTCTAGCAAGGTTTTCTTTGAATTTTTGAAATGGATGATCTAACCGTAACCACAACGCATAACAGTATATAAACTTCAGTTGTTTGTTAACTAGAATTATAACAAGGCACAGTGTTTTAACTCGATCGCTGTGGACATGTCTACCGGATAACCGGCGTTCCGAATGTAATCTGCATATTGAGTGCTTCATAATGCTGCGTAATCTTATTTTCTAGTAATATATTTAGTTTCCATGGAAGTTATAGCTAGAAAATAACGGTATTTGAGTTAAATTCTTAATTACTAGCCTGTTTGTATTTCCGGAAGGGTTAGGCAGAGCCGTACTAATGTACACCCACAGTTCGCCGCTATGCTTAGGTCCCATGTAATAGGGGGGTTCATGGATTTTAGAAATATTTTTAATTATAGACTTTACTGACATTATTTTGAGCACGAAATACGCGCGCAAGAATGAAACACGTGCTGTAAGAGCAGACAAAACCTCGCACGCGTGGTGGGAGGATCTAACGATCCGCCTTTCTAGCTATCACCCTCACGTGTAAGACCGCTACTGTGTTTCGACGTCTGTCCGACTCTAGTAGGTATGTGGCTCCCAAATAGGTATTTGAATTGCGTGCTTTCATCTTGTTTGTAGTTTCCTCCACGCTAGACAAGGGTCAAAAGCGTACATGTCAACTTAAAAAAATATACCCATACTTTATTGAACAGCTACTGAAAACCCTGGCAATCACAACCTGTCTATATCCATACATATAATAAAATTATAATAGGCCGTTGTCTGTATGAAGAAAAAATTATATGGGGATCTTTCTTAGAGCAGCAGACGCCAAAACAACATTTTTTAGATTTTGCTGCTGGGGGGATGCTGCATATGTATTGATGGGATCCAACTTAAAATCTGGTACATGTTTCATCTTAAAAGCTGAGTATATAGAAATCCTTTTGAAAAGCGAGTGACACCGCGGGCAATAGCTAGTTTTGTATATAATATTACGTGAATATCCATACGGATGAATATTTAATGTCAACACCAATGTTCCAAATTTGAAATATGTCCTATGCATTTGAAATTCGATCTGTCAATCGCTCTAACTTACCAACTTCATGTCTAACTCCAAAGTATGAATTAACTAATTATTTTGAGCTGTCTATGAATATCATTGATTCTGTAGGCGGCGAGTATGACTTTTCACCAGGTGGGCCATTTGCTTGCTTGCCAACTACGGTAAAATGCACATCATTTGCATTGAAAATAATGTGTACAATCTACGCTTTCATCGATTTCCTGATCAATATGCAAATGTCTTTATCGATAAAAATCTTCATACAACGTATGGATGAATATTTAACAGTTTCCTTACCTACATATTATAAACGCGGCGGGGGGTATCGCCGCGTTTGTCTGTCTGTTCGCGATAAACTCAAAAACTACTGAACGGATTTTCATGCGGTTTTCACGAATGGACGGAGTGATTTGTGTGGAAGGCTTACAGCTATTTAACATTACGCTTAGGCTTTTAGGAATGGGGAAACGCGGGTGATACTTCGGGCGTTCACCAGTATAATTATGTCTACGATTGAATTATAGACGTACAGTTCGCCGCACTCGTATTAGTTTCAAGTATTCCCTTGAAACGTGGAAAAACTTAAACAGTATCAGTATCATGTAAACGAGTAAGTTTTAAATAATTTGTAGGTAATAATTTCTCCATATAAATGTATTACATTCATCATAACCGCAATCAAAATTCGAACAAGTATTCGTACATCGACAGACAAAATTCTAATTTTGAATTTTTTTTCATTTATTCTCATTCGAACCGTCGGAAAACGGGTGAAAGAATTTTGTTATACCTCACTGTCCACATTCCGAATTATTCGAATATTTTGGACAGTTGGTAACACAACGTTCAGAATATAATTTTTAGTACGTTGGCACACCTGTATTCATAAAATATGGCTGCAAAAGGGCATAAAGGATAATTCGTGTCCTCAGTTCCCGATTTTTGCATTGTTAGTCATCTACCCTTTTGCAACGTACATATAAATATGTAGGTACAATTACCTTTCACATCATTTGCTATCGTTATTGGAACCTTTCCGTGAATAGATTCAACAAGTTATTCTATAGGATAACGAGGTCGTCACTTCTCGTTGGGAATATTTTTATATGTACACGTAACTATAGTTCTTTACTAGCTTATGCCCGCGGCTTCGCTTACTTGAAGCTCAAAAACCATCAGTAATGATCTCTTCTTTGTATGGGTCTCTATACATTAGAGAGGTCAAGCTGTATCTGAGGTTCCGTTTTATTATTTGAGTTAAGAAGTATACCAGTTTTTAATTTGGAGCACATACTTTCTAACAGTGATAACAAAATTAAAATCTATTCAGTAGTTTTTGCGCCAACCCGTAACAAACAGACAAGAATTTTAAAAATCACATACCTATTTGGGTTCGGATACGTTTATATACCCTAACCAACTTGTTTTTTTTTTAATATCGTCAATGTACAGACACAGGTTTTTTACAATTTTATAATAGTTGAGAAGAATGCTTGTGATGTGAAAAACTCAATTAAATTAAAATATTTTTCAAATATTCTGCCGTTACGCAATAAAGTGTTAATGTTATGTGTTCCGCTTTGAAGAGTAATGTAGCTATAAAAATAAATGTAAACATATATGTAAATAACGCGTCTTGATTGAATTAATGGCAGCTACCTTACATTTTGTAAGTAATTTTAACTAAATAATTATAGGTAACGTTAAGGCGCCCAGAAAATCAGAACCATGGATGCTATAAACTTTACAGCATTCATGGTAGTTTCAGAAGTCGGTAGCAAGACTAAGTCGAAGGCGCCAAGGCATAATTTTTTTATGCTTATGAAGGCTGTTTTATTTTTTGTTAAAAGTTATCGACGTGGGAGAGCCATGCTTGAGCACGAATGGGCCGGCTCGACCGGAGTGATACCACGGCGGAAAACCGGCGTAAAGCAACGCTTGCGTTGTGTTTCGCCGAGTGAGTGAGGTTACTGGAGGCCCAAACCCTTTTAAAAGGCGGACAACGCACTTGTGACTCCTCTGATGTTGCGGGTGTCCATGGGCGGCGGTTATCGCTTACCATCAATCAGGTGATCCGGCTGCCCGTTTGCTCCCCTATCCCATAAAAAAATTATTTCTCTCTAGTTTTGTTTTAACTTTAATATTTTGTTTTGTTTGCTGGTTAGAGAACCTGAAAATGTAATACATATTACCTGAAAATGTAATAATTGATTACGTAAACAAATGTAAGTAGAAAATGATACAGTATCGGAAACCATAATAACTTTGTTATTAACTTGTCATTGAACTATAATAACACCCTAAGTCTGACAAACTTCAGTCTGGTAATGGCACCAGACCTTAGAGCAGGAACTGACTGGCTGGCGTAAAATTATAGCCCTGTGGCGCTGGATAACGGGTGCGTCATATGTCGCGTGCGGGGCAAGTGATAGGCGGAAGCGATTTGTGATAAATTCGCTAGATATCTCAAAATTTTTGTATTCTATAATATTTTTTCCCAATCGTCGGTTACATCTGACATAAGGCTATCGTGTGGATTTAAAAATAGGTAGGAGTGTGGACAATTGTTAAGATGAAATTGTCGCCAATTCCTGCTCAATCAAAGACAAAATTATTAATAGATTATTTAAAATATTATAATAAAATTCAAAGTCAAATAGTAGGTATTTAAACATGGTCGAGAATCCGGTTAAAAGGGAAATTAATGTAGTGGGATGTAGCCATATCGTAGGGAAATAGTTAGCCAGTTTAATGTTAAATCGGCCGTCCGATCCTTATCGGTCAAACGCGTTGTCTCAGCGGCTTTGACCATATCATAAATGTTTTTTGAACTCTTCCTCTCATCCCTCGTACCACACGACACGCGCCCACTTACCGTATCGCTGGCTCCGTTGCTTGCTTATAAATATTTCACGTAATGCTCGTAGAATACCCTGTTTTCGCCAACTGCGAGCATTTGACTGTTTGTTTACAACAACAGAGATCTTATGTCGACATAAGCTAAACAAAAATAGATCATAGCGTGATAAAAATAGAAGCCATGCGGTAAGATATGTCGGATGATCGGACACACATATATATTTTTATTCTTGTTAACCGCCAGTTTGCGTGATTCAAAGACACCCAGATTATATCTATCGGGGAAGACCCACTCGGGAAGCGCATTCCACATTTAATTTCCACCTATCTTCATCCTCGTGAGTTTTATGAAGTACGTTAAAGACTAAAAGATTACTACTGTTATGAATTTAAAATGTGTTGTAGACCTACAAATTTCGATAAACCGATTGAATTTTGAATTAGCGGTCTCAGGGTAAACTAATCAGGCAATACTATAATATAATAGCAACTATATATAATACTAGCTTCTGCCCGCGGCTTCGCTCACGTGAAGCTATATCAGGAGTAAAAATGGAAAACCAACATTGATGACCTCTTTTTTGTATGGGCCTCTATACATCAGGGAGGTCAAGCTGTATCTCATGATTCATTTAATTAATTGAGATAAGAAGTTTACCAGTTTTTAAGTTGGAGCATACACTTTTTAACAGTGATAATAAAATTAAATTCTATTCAGTAGTTTTTACTCCAACCCGTATTCCTATTTTATTCCTATTTATAATTTGGGGACGCCGGCAGGCACCAGGCGGGCGATCAGTCCGCATATTGGGATTATTTCGCCCAGTTCCCCATTTTTGGTGGATCCCGTCATGTCCAACCCGTAACAAACAGACAAGAATTTTAAAAATCACATTTTCGGATTCTGAGACGTTTATATACCATAACCCACGTGGTTTTTTTAATATCTTCAATGTAAAGACACAGCTTTTTTACAATTTTATAATAGTAGAGAAGAAAAGAGAAAATAAACTAGCATAACTTATTCAAAACTTTACCGTAACACGGTGGATGAAGGATCAGGTAGATAGAAATTAGTTACTAAACTACACTGTTACCGAGAAAATTTTTAATTTGACCTATTGTCAAAACAGTACTTACCTATCTGATGTTCAATCGTTGTCGTATGTCAAATTACATTATAAGTTATTACGGTAGTTAGATTAACTGAAAGGATTCAATACATGTTAGCGCAGAGTCGAAGCGCATGGAATCGTTGATCTAAAAGTTAATATTCACCTTTATATTAACAACGTAGGTAATGCTTACATTTCCGCTCCACAGTTAATATTTGCGCCATTTATTACAGATATATTTAATAACGTAAGTACCGCAATGAAATTCCTTGTCTTCTGAACCTAAGAAAACAGAAAAATACTAGAGGGCGGTGAAGGGCGGGCGTTTTGTAGGCTGTCAAAAATAATATTAACGTTCAAACAGTACTCGGTAAAACAGTACTCGGTAAAGATTAAATTATAGGCCATGTAACGGTTTTGAACTAATTAGTAAGGTACACATAATATACACGCGCTAAATAATATGATGTAGGTAAATAGTGTTCAGTGCTGAAACTATTAAATAATTCATTCCATTTCAGTGTGATTTACATACACAAACACAAGCGAGCGTTGCTAATGTAGCAGTTGTGTTCTCAATTACAAAATACATTATCATTTCGGGTTCTAACATGTATTGCTAATTCAAATTCCACAAGGAATCAACTGTTATGAAGCTTTAGCCACTGGTACCTTTCCGTATTATTAGCGAAAACAAACAATTCTCTCTTGCAACAGTGGTAGCTACAAGTGTAATCAACCCTTTATTCTATCCCTCTGTTGGGCACTGGTCTCCTCTCAGAATGTAAGGGGTTAGGCTATAGTCCACCACGCTAGCCTAATGCGGGTTGGCGGACTTCACACGCCGTCGAGAAAATCTCTCAGGCATGTAGGTTTCCTCACAATGTTTTCCTTCACCATTTAAGCGCGTGATAATTAACTATGTGCACATGACTTCGAAAAGTCAGAGGTGCGTGCCTTGACATGGCAATCTAATGGTCATATCACTGCTAATTTGTGCCCGGTTAATGGCAATAGGCTCGCCCCCTATTACATGGGACCATGCATACCGGCGAACTGTGGATGTACATATGTACGCCTCTGCCTAACCCTTCGGGGAATACAGGCGTGATGGTATGCATATCACTGCTCTGTATCTTTACTTTGTTGTTTAAAGATACTTGTAGCTAAAAGTATCTCTCGCAAATGATTTTGTTAAACAAACATAATTACCTCCATCTAAATTACCACCTTTGTTTCGAATCAGTCTAAAGCGAAGCGAATACATTTTCTACCCAATTCACCTTTGTTGGAAATTGTGTTAAGCAAACATGAGCTTTGTGAACTAAGTTAATAATGAATGATAAGTGCAAAGTTAATGCTTTTGTACAACTTTTAATGTGTCTACCTTTATTGACATGGGTAGGCCAGGCTAAGGTACGGACCTAATAAATATGGTAATAGCATTAGTTCTTATTTAGATCAGGTTGGTTATTTGTTGTTCACAAAATGTTTAAAGGTTTTATATTAGGTATAATGGCGACCTTTTTTTAAAAACCTAATTAAGGTCCTAGACTAAATTGTTATCGGTATAATTATATTATAAGTGTTCGCAATGTCGTATATCCGTCCACGTTTTCACTCCGAAAACTAATGAATCGAAATGAATGAAATTGATTGAACCTTAGAAATGGCCATAGGATACCATTTTTTCTCAAAAAGTTCTTTAGTATGTGAGTGACAACAACAGTGAGGGCCACTTGCACCAACTTCATAAATATATATTTAAATTGTGTTTAAATGCAATTTTTCATAGAAATGTTGTGTTTAAATACAATTTAAACACATTTAAGAAGTTGGTGCAAGTGGCTCTAAGTATTTTATATAAGTATCTCCTCCGTAATTTGTATTAATATATTAAAAAAACTTACTAGCATTCTTGTGAACTCCTCGTGCTAAGCTAAATGTTTGTGTTACGAAAGGGTACCCGTCGGTAGTGCAATGGGTGGGTTTCGAACCGGCAACCACAAATCCGATGCTCTGACAATTAGGCTACCGCCGCTTTGAGATTTAAATAATTGTAATCGTTAAAAAAGTAATTGAAAAACTAGATAACAGCTGCAAGACACAGAAATCAACACCTTACATAGTAGCCGCACATCTGACTACCAGACCAATGAAAACAGTTCCCAAATTCATTAGCTCAAGAAACCAAAATGCAACGAAACGCTGCATTCAACGCTGCCACAATTTTTTCTTCTAATTTTTAATTTCTTTTGTTCGCAGCCGGAGTGAGTCGGCTCTGAACAGCCCAACGGAGCCTGACGTATCGCTTGCGGCATCCCTCACCGACCCTCTAGAAGCGCACACTTTGGAAGAGGCCAGGAGGAGTATCAGGTAATACGAAGATTTCATATAACATGCTGTCCTGTTTGTTCATGACCAAATATTTCCTAAGACTACATAATCAACCCATTACATTGTCCTGTCCCACTCCTTGGACACGGGTCGCCTCTCAGAATGAGAGCTCTCATAATTAGGCTCTAGTCCCTGCTAGCCCGATGCGGGTTGGCAGATTTCACACATCGCCGCCGTCGAGAAAATCTTAAGTCAATGCGATCCAGTTCCACTCGCGACATAATAATAAACTAATCAATTAGGTAAGTCAATAAGGTAGCAAATATTTGACTTACAATGTAAGACAATGTCTGAAATGGCCTTATGAAGAAAGAGCCACAGCGGCTTTGAGTAGACCAGTCCCAGCTGACGGCACGGATGCATTAGTCATTGTGTAGCTCTAACATAATCTAGGGAACCAAACAAGATTTATATTTATAATGTTCTATATTTGCTCACATGTAGTTCAAGCTTTATTTAAATTTAAAATTATGCTAATATTTTCATATACAACTACGCAAGCTGAAACATTTATTTTTATTGTTTATAATTTAATAAATATTAATTAGGTTTAAGCAGTTATTTTGGCCTTGAATTTATTACGCTATTATTGTGTGTTTGTTTCTTATCTTTTTTAATAAATTGCAAATGGATTTGCGCTTTAGTTTCCAATTTGAAAGTTATTTTTTAACTGTTACTGTACTCATTTTTACCCGTACAAATCTAAGTAAAATTATAATCGTAAAAGTTTATAAGGATGTATGGATGTTTGTTACTCTTTCACGCCAGAACAGTTGAACAGATCTGGCTAACATTTGGCACAGAGACAATATAGCTTGGAATAATACATAAGCTAGACTTTTTATCCAGGTGGGACCAATTATGAAGTCCACGCAGATGAAGTTGCAGGTAGAAGCTTATAAATTGAAATAGTAGAGTAAGGAGTGGGCTGAAAAACAGCGTTGATCTTTGTGGCAGCTATGCTTCACACGGATCAACATTTTGTTGAGCCTTTTGCCCTTCAGATTTTTTTTGTATGAAATATGTACATATTTATGTATTCTTTTTTTTGGTGGCAATTTTTTTTTCTTTCATTCTATCTAGTTCGCAATTTATTTGCCTCCAAAGATCTACAACGGGCTAGAACCATTTTCTTTGCACTAATTTCATTGTCCATCTGAGTAATGGACTTACGACTTTGACTGGTAATCGATATCAAGAATAGAAAAAATGCGGGTGAAAGGACCAAATAGTTTTAACTGTAACTCAAATTAGTAGACCTTGGCTCTCACAGTAACTTGAAGGACCAATGGCAAAATAACACGTCAATTTCTATTTATAAAAATACTGAAAAGAAATAGCAATGTTGATAACAATAATAGTAATAAATAAAGTGTTAATAACTGTATCTACACACATGGTGTTGTAGATACAGCCTTCTTCTTCTTATCGTGTCAATGGTCAAACAGTATTTATATAAAGCAGTAATATGAGGCCACCTCAATGGCGCTAGGTGTGGCCGCATAGAGCTCGTCCCTCGTGCAGTTGTACGTGCACAAAGGACATACCAATACATGTGAAATAGATTGCTAGGAGTCGGCCTTAGTTTGTCAGAAGCCTGTGTTATGTATTAATAATTCCTTATATCTGTAGTTAAAATTGATCCCATTTCTTTTCTTGTTACAGAGATCTTCGAATGAAGTATCGTGCTCAAGCACACCAGCTCCTAACGTGGCGCCGTGCGCACCGAACCCAAGAGGAACTAGTCACTCGACTGCAGAAAGAAAAGGCAGAACAGCTCAAATCCCTCTCCAGCCAACTCTTACTCTTCGAGTCACGCCTCGTACGAAAACAGAAGGAAATCACTAGCATGCTTGCGTTACGAGAAACTATAATTATCAAACAACAAAAAGTCATTGAATCTCTTCAAGCCAAACTACTCGACAATGGTATTGAAACCTTACAGAATATTCCAGATTTTAGGGATATGCTCCAAGACACCCACCTCGCCGGAGATTTTGATTCGTTAAATGACTCAGATTCTGCTGTCATCATGGAAGATGTTGATTTCGACAGCAGTAATACTCCTAATGTGCCAAGATTCAGGTCCACAAACCCTGATAGCGTTACTATTGTACGATCCATATCAGATGCCATAGACCCTAACCTGAAATATAACGTCGTGAGGCGGTCGAATGGTTTCCTCCGAAGACCAGAGATTCTGGAAACAGTATACAGTGTAGAGGAAGAGGTTGATGGTGATTCCACTAAAGGTCTCAGTGCGCAGAATAGCACGGAGAAAGAATTGCACGATGCCAACAAAACAGATGAAGAGAAGTATAAGGAAACCAGCCTCCTCGCTCAAAGGCGGGATAACTTTCGAATGAGGAGCGTGGTCCTCACTGCTGAGGTTAAAAGCATAGACAATGACAAGGAGCTCAAACCGAAAACCGGTAAGGACGTGTGGTCGTACAGTTATGTGCCAAAAAGGATGACTCCAGCGAACGAGTCGGATGATGAAGCCATATCGAACGGCGAGAGTGACGAGGAACCAGAGCCAAAATCGACACAAGTGGTTACATACAACAGAGTGATGTCCAACCACCGGAATGTAACCAAACCCAAGGATGTGAAGTACAAAAGGATAAACAAAGCCAAGTCCAAAAGCCTGGAAGAGTTACGGGGCAGGCTAAAGAATTGGGTGGAGAAAGGAAATAAGTTGTCGAACATACCGCTAGAGCATGCGCAAAGCTACGCCTAAACATTACTAATTACAAGTTCCTTTAATTAAGTGTTGAATTTTGAGTGATTCGCTTCCTTAATTTCGAAGTAAACGTGAATTTACACATGTTAAGTAGAATCACAATTATTATTGTAGTATCCAAGTACCTTTTAAATTAAGGGGTTGTAATCAGCTTTACATCGGAGGCAAATTCTATTGAAAAATATTCTTGATACTCAAGCTATTGTAAATATAATATTTCTTTGTATGTTTAAATTGCTATTGTGCAACGTTAAACTAGTGTAAGTTATTTGTTTTTGTTTTTTTCTAGTTTTCTATTGTTTAGGAACAGTTTTTCAGGTTTTCTTTCCCTTATACTGTGTCAGCTTTGTCTAAATATGAGTATTTCGTCGCAGTGTCTGAAATCTGCATCCCTGTTAGGCAATATCCGCTAAATGATCTGATCTTAGATCAGTGTTAAAATTTAATGTTATTAACTTATAAAGATTAACCCTCTTACTTATAAATGTCTTATAACCTGTGTTACATCACGAAGTTTCTCGGTTTTGTTCAAATATTAATTGGCATTCGAACAATACAAACAAAAAAGTGTTCTATTCACAATTTAGACAATGTTTATAAGTAAACGGGTGTATAAGTATTAAAAATACTTACGGTTTTTGTATATTTCTGTATAAAAAATACTATTTTGAATGTATTACAATTTTGAGCTTATAAATGAACAGTGTAATTTCAGTGTTTAATGTATCAAAAATGTTGTAGGTAATTCTTCCTTTCATTCCATGTATAATAAGGTTTAATTAAAACTTATATGAATTTTAATAGTACAAATATGATTTATAAGATTAAAATGTTCTAAACAATAGAAAATTTTGAAAAAGTAGCGCGCACGACTGATTTTGAGTATTTCATTTTGGAATTAAAAATTATACTTTAAAAAAAGTAGCTTGATTGGAATTGAAAATCTCCTGTGATTTTGTGATTGTCAAATTGTTTTTTCGCCAATTCATTACTACGTAAGGTAAAATTAATATAAATAAATAACTTAGGGGGCACCAACAATTTTGACGTCATTTATTAAAAAGACAAACAAACTCTGTCATTGCATTTTTATTTCCTAATGCACAATGCAGTAAAAAATATTTTAGATCGAACGTAGATACTTATATTTTAAAAAAAGAACCTTAAACTGTAATTAACGTCAAAATTATTTATGCAACCCTAAAACTTTAATATTTAATTATTATTCTGGATAATAATTTAGATATTTATTGTCTCGGTGCCAATTATTAAAATAATATTTTTCTCTTGATAATAGATAGTTGATATTCTTTCCGTTTATAGGCTGGTCGTTTGAATTTATGATTATTATGTCACAAAGTGACATTACTATAGTTGTCACGGTTGACAATTGTCATTTTGACATTTCTAGAAGATTGAGTTACCAATACCCGCGAGAAACTATCACGTCGATTCTCCAGTAAGGGCCTATGCACACCACGATTTTTAAACCCGCCGTTGACGCGCGTTTGTAGCGATAGCGATACGATAGACGCGATATGCACGGAAGTTCGGACGCAGCCTGTAGACATTTGCAGGATAAAAGCGCGCAGCCGACGCGCGTTTCTAAAACGGGCCTCGACGGCGCGTTTAAAAAACGTGGTGTGCACAGGTCCTAAGTGTTTATGGTTAACACTTGTGGAGCATTTTATTTGTTATTTTTTAGACTGAAAACCGACATTGTGGTTTTATTTTCAGTAACTTATACGTTCCTGTCATTGTTTCCTCGGTTTGAAACTAGCAGCAGAATAATTAGCATAAAATAATAATAAGAGTAATCGGCAGGTTGCCATAAAAAAAAACTATCACGTCTCCTTTTATTGATTTGACTACGTACATTTTTTGTCAATATTCTTTGATACTTAATTTAATAAGTATTAATATTCCATTTTCATGACATCCGATAATCTTTCTTTAAGTTTAATAGATACCTAACACTAATCTTATATAATCATGATACCGAAATGAAAGTTAAACAGTTTCTGCTAAAATAAATTAAGAATGGTCCAATTTAAAAACTTATTAATCCCATCAGACGGGTCGTTAACTTAATCCGATGCTAAACAAGTGAAAAAAATAATGAATATATTTTTATAACCTTAATTAATATTAATTAAGGTTTTAAAAATATATTCATTATCAAATAATATTTTATTTTATCCTCGCTACGATAATTTATAATAGTGATAAAAACAAAGCAATTGTTTTATGGGCTACAGATACCAACAGATTATGTTTCCAAGTAAAAAAAACAAATTCAAAATAAAAAAGACTTACTTACATATTATAAATCTTTTCCCAAAAAAGGGCCAACGAAAATTACCAAATCGTCGCGTAACAATAGATAAAAGAGTCCACATTAATTGTTCCACTCCCTGAAAAACGAAATACATTAAAATACCAAAACATTTTCTCTGAAACTAGGATTACAAAAGTCCGTTTCTCTAGGCAACACTACACTAATTCACAGCACTAATTAAGACGTGTGTTTCGTTAGCACGTGCTAATGCAGTCGTCGTTACTAGTAGACACGTGAGCACGTGCAGTTTACCCATCAGTTCATATTAACACGTGCTTTTAACTTTACGTAATTACACATCGCGAGTTATTTGAACAGACTTTAATTAATGCAATATTGTTTTTCTTTGTCATTGGGTAGGTTTTGTCTTCTTTGGTGACCACGACCTAAATCTGACTAATTGGACAAACTTTGTCCAATTAGTCAGATTTAGGTCGTGGTTAGAATTAGGTACAAAGTAATTCGAAATTAGTATTGTAGGCCAGGAAAAATAAGGCCATGCCAGCGAGTATTATAGGATATTGTTTACTTGGCAAAAATAGATTAAACATAGGTACAATCGTAAGCATACTAAGTTACCACAAACTGACAAATTTCCACAGTGGATAATAAACTCTTAGTATTTGGAGATTAAATTGAATTTGACAGTTTTGTTAATATTACAATCAATCCCGTTGGTCTTAATCAAAATCAAGTCTCTGCAAACTACAAAAATACCAATTTATACTATGATGTCTTTGCATAATTATTTTCAACCCAGTGAAACATTAATATGGAAATAAAAATGCAAAAGATATCAATTATATTTTTATATGTTGACCGTACAAGACTGTCAAATTGTGACAGTTACGTGACGTTGACAGTATTTGCCCCACCTAGAAATGAATCCAGACAATCGCTAAGCGATAATATATTTTTTAAATTAAACGACCAGCCTATATACCTCCAACATATCACTTCTCGCTGTAAAATGGACGATAGCTTCGGAAATATATTTTAATATAATAACTGTGTACACCGCATTCCTAATAACAGTCAGAACACTGATATTGAATGGAAAATAAATATATCGATAAACAGTTTTTCCTGTTTCATTTTAAAAACTAACTAGTCTCTTCCGTCATGTATGACGGAAGAGTTTGTTTGTTTTAACGCGCTAATATCTGAAACTACCGTTAAATTTAAAAATTCTAATCGCATTTGATGGCCCAATTCTTGTTTTAAGTCTAGTCAAAGCTTTTATTTGCATAAAATAGGTAAGTGTTCAAGATCTTAATATGATTAAACATATCACATAACCATTTTAAATACATAACTCTAATTTCCTGTGATACATAACATAACATACCATCACGCCTGTATTCCCCGAAGGGTTAGGCAGAGGCGTACTAATGTACACCCACAGTTCGCCGGTATGTTTAGGTCCCATGTAATAGGGGACGAGCCTATTGCCATTAACCCGGCACAAATTCCTAACTCCGAGCTGCTACTGGGAATTTCATAGAAAAACCCAATAACACTTTGCTCGACCTGGGAATCGAACCCAGGACCTCTAGCGTAGCAGTCGCGGTCAGGACCACTTGGCTATTGAGACAGTCCTGTGATACATTAACATGGAAATAAAAGAAATGTGTTAATATTTTAAAAACAATTACTTTGAGCCGTTTCTTTAGCTTTCTTGTCATGAAAAAAATCTCAACTACACCTCAAAAACTTGAGGAAGGATGATCACGTATTCACGCTACAACCTTTAAGGGCCATGCAAGCGAGTGAAAATGCGGGGCAGAGCTACTATACTTACTAAATAATTCTGGAAAAATATAGTTTAAATGAGTTTTAAAGAAAAACGAAGGGCATTTTGGTAACAACAAGAACATAGAAGAATTAAAAAAAAACTCTACTGCCAGAAATCATTCCCAGTGTTGCTCTCACAATTGAAAATAATGTAACGAATAAGTTCATCAAGGCTACACAGAGCGTGACAAAAATACACACGCTCTCGAAAAACATAACACGCCTGGCGCAGTCGGGTGTATTGTACAAACTTGAATATCCCCAAGATAGTAATTTTAAGAACAAAACTCCATGCAGAGGAAACATATCTTTATGTAAACAAATATTTATTAGAAACATAACATTTAACGAGCAGCTCAGCATCGGTAGCTGTAAGTTACCTCAGGTTTACGACCCCTCCCGGTTTTGTACCCACATGTGCAGTAAAATGTAATTTTTACTATCCGATGTAACTTTTACTATGTTTTTGTTTGTAATGCTGGAGAAAGTGGAATAAGGGTAGTAGTTGGTAGAGTAGGAAACCGGACCAGCCACCTATAGCCCTTTGTTCACTCACAGTTCAACGAGCCTATGCTGAGAATTTCATAGAAAACCCCAATAACATTGCACAAGCTGAGCATCGAACCCAGGATCTTCCGCGCCCTCCATAGATACCGGCTGACAGTAGGTCGAAGTAAACTTCAATAACTTCGACTTTTACAAATCCAGAGAGGTGTTCGTATATTTGTCCTTTAATACGGTATTTATTGGTCCTTTTGTTCGCGAAATGTGGAAAACAGCATCAGCTCAAAGATGATCGAAGGTAAATTGGGCTGTTGTACCAATCCTAAGAAAAGGCCTGTGTCTATTAATATATCTAAGGATTAATTAGCAGACAAGAGAAAAACAATTAAGTATATCGAAGGAAAGAGACAATATTAGGCTGGATTAACTGGATTAAATAAATAATATTGATGCGTCCGGTTCATCCAAGATCTCGTATTCCACATTCGTATGTCTTTAGTTTTACTTTACGGTAGACCGAAGAATTCATCTTTATCGACAACCTAAACAACAATGATTTTATTATACCTTTTCATAACAGCAGCAAGTCTGTATAAATCCCGTTAAATATTCCATCAATTGGACTCGGAGTTTGAAACCTAACTCTCGGCATTATATCAAACGCCTACACACTGCCTCCATTCTCTGTATTATAAACGAATCAATTTAAGTACTTGCTTAAGTTACAAAATTCGGTGTCATTTTAACAGAAGCGGGCTTTTGTAGACGTAAATTATGGACAAACTTGAACTTTAATAAACAGCGGAATTTTGTTCTTCGTTTTGAAAATCAACAAAAGAATATTTTTAGAAATGAGAGTCAATATTTGATGTAAAAATGTTTACTGAATGACTGCGTTTTTCTTAACGAGTTTATGTATGTTTCTTCCTACTACTACTAGGTACTACTGAGATACTCTCTCTTACATCCTGAAGCAGAGATAAAGGCAGATAAGAAGTCTCTATAATATTATTTTCCCCAAGTATGAAGACAAGTCATCATTTTACGCGAAGCGAATTCGAGACCTCCACAATCCAGTATAGGCAATACTTATTACTTACTGATCTTTCGATAAACTGGTCGTCAGACATTTTGGGCTTCTGACTCTTATTGCTACTATGTATTCTAAACGCTATAGGTAGAGGGTTATCCACGCGTTAAAAATGGTCACCCAAGAATCACAGCAGAACACGTACTTCATAGTTTTAGCACCTCTATTACAAGTTGTCAACTTAGCAAGGGTGCTAGAGTCTCCATACATTATTACTGTATAGCATCTACAATCTGTTTGAAACATCATGCTGTCTAAATGTACATGTTTACTATGCAAATAAATTATTATTTATTATTATATTTTATACATTATAGATATATTGATCAGCGTAGTTATGTACTATGCAGTTAGATACGAGTTCCAACTCTATAAGTGTTCATCGCCTTACTACTAAAAATAACGATACGTAGGTAACTACTAATTCTATTGGCAATTGGAAAACTTTTGTTAAGAAATGTATCCAATATCCTTCCATTAGTAAAAAGGTTCCTTTCGACTAAACAATTTGTACAATTGAATCAACATTTGCGAAGCTCACAAAGAGCACTGTTGTGCCTAATCAAGAGTCGCTGGTGATTGGCACGCCTCCCCCAAGAACTGACTGAATAACACGAATGAATCGATACGACGTTTTGTTAAGAATTTTGTTGTAGAATTAGGTCCTTTTAAATTTTAAACTTTCATTACGCGATAAAAATAAATTGAATGATTCAATAAGAAAGCTTAAAAAGATTTCCTATCAGATTTAAAAAAAATACTTATTTAAGTATTGATTCGTAATATTCTATTGCAAAGGCGGAGGTAGTTATGTTTATTATGGCATTATCCAGGCACAAAACCAAACTGAGAGCTGCTACTGAGAATTTCAATAAAACTTTAAAAAACCATAGAATCATAAAAAGGCAAGTGTATTTTTTTCACATTTAGCATAATTAATAATGCGTAGCTACAGCTGTTGAGACTACTAAAAAATTAAATAAGGTTTAAGGATTAGTGAAAATAATTTGGAACATAAATAATTTTTTTTATTAAGTATTTCTTATTAAGAACATTCATTGCGAGCTGATTTTTCAATACTACGTTAAAAAATAATTGTTTTCTCAAATAAATCAACTCTAATTAGCTCCTTAAAATACCACGTTTAGTTATATTTCTTCATTAATATATCTTCACAATATTCCTATTTGAGGTTAAAATCACCAGCGGAATACTCTCAGTCCTAATAAACTAAAATTGAATTTTGGCCTGCTCCAAATCAGATTTCCCGAGAGACGTCTGGAAGCGGCGAAAACAGAGCAGTGCTGACGATACTAATTTAGTACCGATCTACGACACCATAATACCGCAATGGCGCGAGCATAACTTAATTTAGAAATTACTTAGACTTGCAACAATGAAATTTGGAAAAATTGAAGAATTTTGACAGGTACCTACGTACCTGTCAAATAGGTCTTTATTTAAAAATTAAAAGCAAGAGGGTAGTAAGAATTACGACTATTATCGACTTGTAAAAGTTCCTAAAGATCTATCTACAGAAATAAATTATCGTTTATTATTTACGCACATTGTCAACTTGAGACCTCGGTTGTTAAACGCATTTTTTCACTATTATCACTAATAAATAAAGTACCCTTTAAACCGGAATATTATCCGGTTATGGTACCATTATCCAGTATCGGGAACACTGTCATATTATATGTAGTTATTAAGTATATTTTAGAATTTCCTATTGAATTTGGGCTATGATAAAAAAAAAAAAAAGATGAGGATTGAGTCCATATTATACTGCCTCATGTCTAGTGGTTCTAAGCTCGACTGCAACGCTATAGATCCTGAGTTAAATTCCCAAGTCGAGCAAAGAGTGATTCGTATTTTGTTGTTCTATGAAATTCTCAGAAACAGCTTGGAGTTTGGTAGGCTCCTGCTACATGGAACCTAAATATACCTGAGAGCTGTATGTGTACAATTAATACGCCTCTGCTTCACTCTTCGGGGAATACAGGCGCGATGGTATATGAGGATAGGTTAAATGTTTTTAATAACCCATAGAGTACGACCTTGCTACCACATCTTGTAGGTATATTACTCGTCGTAGAGTATTTGTCTCAGCTTTACGGCCCCAGCGGCCCCTTTGTTAAATATTCAGCTTCTTTCTTCCTTATTACGGCGCAGTGAGATGTCTTTTTGTCGTAGGTATTATACAGATATGTTCGTATGTTCTTGACCGCATTTTCACTCGTACCCAAAAAGACTTGAGACAAAATGTAGCCTAAGAATGTCCTTCTCCGAGATTCAATCTATCTCTAAACCAAAATTCATCAAAATTGAATAGCCGAGGTGTTGTATGCTGGTTTCAGTAATGCCAGTAGATGGCGTAGTGTCTTGGCTGATTTGAGGGTTTATACTTTGACAGCTGTTTTCCGGGTCCGCTAATAATTATATTTTTTAAATAAACGTTTCTCCAAACTAGGGTTTCCTCCTGTATCGTGGGTGCGTTTACAAACACAAATTGTCACATACGTAAACGCCCAGACCCGGAACAACTGTATCTCATCACACAAGTATTTGCTCCGTGTGGGGATCGAACCCACAACACGTATCGCGAAAGCCAATCGCGCAGCCGCTACGCTTATTAGTAGTCGGTAGTAATAAACCACATATATATTAGGTGCATATATTAAGTAGTGTTACACATAGTGTTACTACATTAAGTCCTCTCCTCATAATTTCTGTTAGATTTTCATACGGTTTGAAACTTTGTTCCACATTCGCACTCGAGATCTGCGAACTACGCTACAGCCCACAAAATAGTTTTAAAGTACCAAGAATGTTTGCAGTAGCATCCTGACTGACCTAATTCATACATTCTGAAGTAAGACTAGCGTAATTACAGAACTTTAGTAGGTATAGTACCGATGAATTAGTTTTATTAAATTACTAGCTTTTGCCCGCGGCTTCGCTTATCTGAAGCTATATTAGGATTAGAAATGGATTCTAAAAATAATTTAATAAAAAACCAACAGTGATGATTTCCTTTTTGTATGGGTATCGTATCTAGGTCAAGCTGTATCTCCGGATCCTATATATCGTCCTATATCTTAATTTATTGAGATAATTGAATCAGCATCATTCAGATGCTGATTCAATGCATACAATGAAATATTCGTTGTTTCGATCGGATAAAAATATAAGTTGTAGTTTGATAAACGTTCTTGATAATTTTATGATTCTTAATCGTTCATACAAATGTTTAAAAAACAGCGGATCCCTTTCTTATAACTCAATTATAAGTTTCCGGAAAAGTATCAAGACGATCGTGTTTAAATATAAAAATAGGAGCCGTTACATTTTCAAGGTAATGATATGTCACAGTGATGTTTTATGGCGCTGGGGTGGTAGCTGCTGTGTTTTATTCTCCGAGCCTGATTTACAACAAGTGCTGTATTTTATCACGCTTCACTATATTGCCGTCGTAAAGAGGTCGCAACAGTGAACTTAAAATCGAGATAAAGCCATAATATCGAAGATCCATTCTACTAAGGATACTGACGATTTAGGAGGAGATTTAGGCCCACTTGCACCAACTTTTAAATGTGTTTAAATTGTATTTAAAGACGAAATTTCAATGAAAAATCGTGTTTAAATACAACTTACTTAAATATAATTTTGACTTTGGTGCAAGTGGCCCTTATACTACACTATGTAGATGATTTACAACATAATTTTTAGTATAATCATTCACGCATAAGAACGCAATAAAAAAAAACAAACACATGTCACGAAAAATAAAAGACTACCTACCCGCATTCAAAATAATGTCCTAATAATAAGTGTCCTAAGAAGGCATTTTATGTGTATAAAAAGTAAATACCTACCTACCTACAGTAAATTAGAATGAAGGTAACGACAGTTTACTTACTGGAAGCGTGTTGTGGTGAATCCATCTCGGAAGAGATTACTCAAAAGTAATCGAATACACAAAATTGTACAACACACAAAATTTGCGAGCAGTTTTTTCTTTTGAGAGCTTGCAACAGAAAAAACTGCTCGCCACAAAGTAATAAGATACAATATGTAACTATCGCCATAGATGTACAAAACACAGTAGGTATTCCAATTTCAAACAACTTGATTAAATTTTCATAGACAAAGAAGAAGTCAATCAAGATGGCACGCTTGATGGCACAATTTAAAATTAGTCTTTTTAGTATGTTTGTGTCACAGATAATAGAATACTAGTAGTTTGTGTATAGGTTTTATTATTCTAGTTATTTCAAAAATATTTCATTATTTATTTTAGAATGCAATATTATTTTACCGCCTGTTTAGCATATTTTTCTTTGTTTTGAAATTAGGTTTTTTATGGGTTAAGTCGGCAAACGAACTGACTAGCCACATGATGGTATGTAGTCATTGTCGCCCATGTACAACTGCAACACCAGAGGAGTTTCTGATGCGTTGCCTACCCTTCAGAGCCACTACGGACTGCAGACTGCCAGAGCCGCAGCAACCGAGGGGGAACTGGCTTTTACGCGCAAAAGTCGAAACACACACCAAGGTGCTTTACGACAGACTCCGACGTAAGGGTGGTCGCCAGCCAGTCAGACTCAGTGCTCCTACCAACGAGCAGTTCAGATATTTTCTCGCCTCTTACGATATGCCTATCTGAAAGGCAGTGAGGAATAGTATTCTATCCCGCAAGTTACACGGGTATTACGGGTAAATTGTCTACTCAGTCTGTTTCTTGTATGTTTTTTTTTCGCTAAAATTTTGCAAAGGTCAGCAGCATATTCATCCCTGAGATAATCGTTATCAGGTAGCAAAACATTTATTATTTCACAACACATGACGTAATAATATTCTTAAATACGTGACTTTTTAATAAAACACTATCGCTTGACCAACTGACACAAACGAGTAAAATATTGTGTTTACACAACTCACTTTCGAAATACTTATTGATTAATTTTAGAATTCCGTATCGAATTTGTAAAAACCTTTATAAATGGTGTCAGTCCGTGATTAATGTGTTTATGATGGGACATTTTTGACATTATGTCATAGTTACTTCAATCACCTCAGTGAGGGTAGTAGCGTGGAGACTTCTTTTAACTAAACAAATGTTCCGTTACACTGCCGGGTACGAGTTTCCTATCGATATGAGAGTAATTATTTTAGCACGCTCGGTTAGTACAGGTTAGCAGACCTCACGCGCCTGGATTCACCAATACCGTGAGGAAATTGTGCCGTTTTCTCACAATGTTCTCCTTAACTAGAACTGGCAATTTTGGTAAAAGGCCAGGACAGGAGCATAGGATCCCTATGCTTACTCGACTTGCTATTTGGCAATTATTAGTTACCTAGAGAATAATATAACAGTGACTGTCCTAAAGAAGCTGGCAGGAATCAGTTTGTATAGATGGGGCTTTCACCGATTGAATTTTTTGCCCTTATAATACGCTAGTTACTATCAATTAAAAACAAACTAACCATTAGGTACCTATTATGTGCATTATTAAAAATATATGTTTATTTAGAAGAAAACTGTAAAACACTAATCAAATTGCAACGACCTTGAACCTCATTAAGAGTTTTTTCGTCATTAACAACAATACTTACTAAACAATTTTAAGAAAATTAAAAAAAAAAATATCCTATATAATATATGACTAGCTTCTGCCCGCGACTTCGTCCGCGTACCGTGATGATATATAGCCTATAGCCTTCCTCAATAAATGGGCTATCTAACACTGAAAGAATTTTTCAAATCGGATTAGTAGTTCCTGAGATTAGCGCGTTCAAGTAAACAAACAAACAAACTCTTCAGCTTTATATATTAGTATATATAGATACGGAACCCGCGGCTAGGCATTGTTGAACTAGGTATTGTTGTACATAAATAAATCAACGCATGAACTATTTTTCAGTTTATAAAGCACACATCCTTTGGTACTACAGCCAGTTTTTATTCGTTTTGCAGAAGTTTATGTTCAAAATGCAGAAATTGGTGGCTTTAGTTTTTGTCCTATATTTATGTCAGGTAAGATAATGATTAAAAAATATTTATTCATATTTAATAAGATGTTAATAAATATAATATTTATCGATACTAGGTAAGTATCAAAGTCTGTAAGATAAATAATTTATTACTTATTTTTATTTACTTCGAGAAATTTATTTTATTTTTAATAAGTTATTGTGAAAGCGAATTAGTTCTAACTCTTAGCTTTTGAATATACATACTTATCATACCAACCAGCGGAAAGGTAGAGATTCTCCATTTTGGATCGGAGAATCTTCACCTTTCTGTCCATAAGGACATGGTTCATTTCACTAGGTACACTGTTGAACTAAAGTGACCATTAAAAGAGCAATAAAGAGAAAATAAATCCTACTTATATAGAAACTCTTTTTTTATACCACTGAGGTGGCAAATAAGCTTACGGCCCGCCTGATGGTAAGCAGTTATCGTCGTCTATGGACATCTGTAACACCAGAGACTTGTAAAACCTCTGCATTTCTTTGAAGAACCCAACACAATAGGGTATTTTACACCATGTAAGAAAAAATATAAAAATGCATGTCTATGATAGATTTTTTAAAAAGTAAACGAGAATTTAAATTTTATAATTCAATTTCAAAAATAGTATTTTTTAATCTGTTTTAAAAAGCCATCCGCCATATTGGATTCCGACGTGATGTCACTCCGATAGTAACTTGACGTTACTTGGTCTTTTGCAGTTGTATTGTTTACTAACGAAGTGACGTCACGACCCGAAGTAGCGGCGGAAGCAGTGGCGGCTAGCGTTTCCGCGCGAAAATTCAAAATCATAAATTAAAAATAGTTTTTAAGGCATTTTTCGTTTTAAAAAATTGAAATAAAAATTCTACTGGTTCATTACGATCTAAGGATTAATTTAAAACAGTTTTTAAAAAAGGTGTAATACCCTATTCCCTAAATAAGGATGTCACCATTTTTGTTTTCAGAATGTTACAGCTTACTGCTGTTTCCGAGACCCGTGGATGATGCCAAATTCTCCGTGCACTAGCTACTCTTCCTGTGCCAGCCCTTGCACCAACATTGACTCCAACTCTTGCAACTGCGGCGCGCCCTGCAGCTGCTTCAGAGATCCGGCCAATGTTTGCAATGTTTGTGACGAACCATCACCAGTATGCCAATGTATGTCCAAGTGTGGATGTGACTGTCCGAAATACCCAATTTACTTCCCTGAGGTCGTATATCCTGCAACGATAATTGAGATTGAACCTTTTTACTATAATACTTGTTTCTGTATGTAATTAACAATTAAATACGCATTTGAAATAACATTATTTTGTTAGATTTTTTATTGGTCGTCCTCAGATATTTTCTGGCATCTCGGAAGAAGCCAGAAAATATTTGAACTGCTTGCTGATATTACCTCTTGGGTTTGACGGGCTGGCTACCAGCCTTCACGTCGGAGTCTGTCGTAAAGCACCCTGATGTGTGTTTCAACTTTTGCGCGGAAGAGCCAGTTTTTGGCATTCTGCAGTCCTTAGAGGTTCTTAAGGGTTATCATAATCAACCCAATATTATATCCCACTGCTAATTAGGGTTGGCAGACTTCAGTAGATACGTTATGTCTTTTATTTTTGAAAAAGAAATACATAACAGATTTCTTGTCAATTCTGAGAAATAAAAACTCGAATTGAATGTAATTTAAAAGAAATAGTCAATTATTTAAAAAAAGTATGGGATAGGGGAGCAAACGGGCAAACGGATAACCTGATGGTAAGCGATAACCGCCGCCCATGGACACCCGCAATTCCAAAGGAGTCACAAGTGCGTTGCCCACCTTTTAAAAGGGTTTGGGGTAACCTCAAGCACTCGGCGAAACACAACGCAAGCGTTGTTCCACGCCGGTTTTCAAGTTAGGGTTAAGCATTATTTCTTTATTTAAAAAAGCACAGCAACATCGCATGCATTCCAACATAAATTGAATTAAATTATCTAGATTTTATCTGACACTATTACCTACCTATTCCATCACTGTTCATTACACTTCTGTCTAACCTTTCAGGGAATACGTGCGTAATAGTATATTTAGTTTTAGCTCTTCACATTTTTGGAGTGACGCGAGAAGGCTGACAATCACAAAGACATACCTACTGCCGCAAACACAATTACTCTTCAATTAAATAAAGTATTGATACTGAATGCTGTGAGAAATTACCTCTTTGTAACTAAGCTAATATTTTAACCGAGCAAGGGCTACAAATGGGTCTAAACCGCGCTTAAGTTATTGCCCTCCGGTATCCTAACTCATTCGGCGAAACACATCCTAAGTGTTGTTCCACGCCGGTTTTCTGCGACGCCGTGGTATCACTCCGAAGCGAAGCAGGCCCATTCGTACCGAATTATGGCTCTCCCACGGTGAATATGTGATACAAAGCCAGTATGTACGTTTTAATCAAGTTGCACCAGCTACTTACACTAGTTACGTAACTACCAACTACCGTGTATTGTAATAAGTTTATCAAAAGCATTGAATTATGACAGGAATATTCTCGGAACACAACGCATCCGCATAAAGGCTGCGCGCTTTGCTTTCAGTTGCTTTCAGAGAAACCTGATATAAAGTAGCTTTGTAATAAAGTCTAGAAACTAGTTCAGCGAGATGTACTAGAGAAGTACTTACTGGGAACTGATTTACTAAACTGATTTAAAATTAAGTCTTGTTCGTCAAAGGGAAGGTTTCATTATTTTATTTTATTTCAGGCACAAAAAGTAGCTTATAATTAATGCTAAACAACACAGAAAAGGAAAGTACTACTGTAATAAGTAGGTACTTTCAAGGTACCGATCTTATATGACAATTAAATACAGTTATGCAGTTCAACTTTAGTATTTATTATGGGGCGAAGCCCTAACTCATCCAGATCGAGTCTTTCAAGACTCGCAAACTAGACCGTTCTACATGTCGGCTGTCGGCCGGCTCGACTGGAGTGATACCACGGCTGCACAGAAAACCGGCGTGAAACAATGCTGGCGTTGTGTTTCGCTGGGTGAGTGCGGTTACCGGAGGCCCAAACCCTTTTAAAAGGCGGGCAACGCACTTGTGACTCCTCTGGTGTTGCGGGTGTCCACGGGCGGCGGTTATCGCTTACCATCAGGTAATCCGTCTGCTCGTTTGCTCACCTATCCCATAAAAAAAAGAACATCGAGACAAACCTAAAGATAGATAGCCAGCGTTGGACCTAAGTACCTACATGTTCGGCTAGTGCTGATGGCTAATAAGCGCTGTTAGCAAACTTGTCTACATAGGTATATTTGTTCTAGGCACTATGTTACAGAATTGATTGGTGAATTCAGGTCACCCATTCAATCAATGACAGTGGCAAGAGTAGCTTAACCTGGCAGTTCGGTTGATCAACGTGGTATTAGACACGAGCCGAATAAGCGATATTCCTAATGACAAGGGATGTCGTAAGAAAATATACCTTCTATACCGCATTAAATTCAGCATTAATTCCAAAATACCATCAAGGAAATTATGTGCCCGTAAATATTCGGGCAAACATTAAGTCTTAATTATTCAAAGCCAAAATTACTTTTGGCGCGTAATACCTCCGCCATATTTAATTTTGTTGTGAGCAATGCGTAAACGCGTAATATTACGTTAAATTAATTAATTTTCCATGATAATCTGGCTTAATTTAATTGTTCTATTTGGGAAATTGGATTGCTAGGGGATGATATGTTTGGAGTCCGCTCAAGCAAGCGATAGATGACAATTGTTTAACCTCGGGGGTAAAACGGCCAAATTTGATGAATGCTAATAATAATATGATTTACGGAAACAGGGCTGTTTACTCGTAGACTTAACATTATTTTGTATACAATTTTTAGTCTACCTATGCGCAACTGAAATATATTTTGTTCACACTAAGTAACTGAATTGATTCCAATTAAAAGTCACGGACTTATCAAACCGCCCTAGTATGTATAGTATGCTCTTAAAGAATCATAATGTCTCTTTGATTTCGGAGGTCTGTAGCCCAAGCCGGAACACTTTCGAAAACGTGTTATTGGATTTTTCTATGAAATTCACAGTAGCAGCTCGGAGTTAGGAATTTGTGCCCGGTTAATGGCAATAGGCTCGCCCCTTATTACATGGGACCTAAACATACCGGCGAACTGTGGGTGTACATTAGTACGCCTGTGCCTAACCCTTCGGGGAATACAGGCGTGGTGGTAAGTATGTTATGTTATGTTAAGTAAGAAAAGTATGGAAGGTATTTTCATGCCTCATTAAAGATAATCAAAGGAGCTTGTAGCTTTCATTCAAGTGTTCATATTTGAGCTGGCAACTCTTGAAATTAATACAAATTATCAGTTCAACAGCACAAGTTATATTAACGATGTTGAAATGACGTCCACCTCCGCTTCAGATGTTCAATTAACCACAGATGTTACTAACTATCGTTTACTCAAACTATGATTGATATGTGATTGCATTGAAACTTTGAGATTCGGAGGATGCGGTTACCTACTAGGAAAAAAGGAAATCTGTGTAATAGAAATGTAAAGTACCACAACAGAAAAAACATACAGGGTTTTTTTATGTGACAGGAGGGCAAACTGGGCAAACGATTAGACGGATCACCAAATGGTAAGCGATTACCGGCGTCCATTGACACCCACAACACCAGAGGAGTCACAAGTGCGTTGCCCGTGGTTAACGTCCCAAGGTATCTTCACTCACTCGGCGAAACACAACGTAAGTAAGTGTTGTTTCACGCCGGTTTTATCTTTATTATTTTGTTAGTCTTTCATCAAACTACTACATATCACCCTATTTATTTTGTAGAGTAATATAATTGCAACATGTAGGTAACTGAATTGTAAGATTAAGAACAACTTCGTTTGGATCTAGTATTCCACTTGACGCAAAACTGTATTAACCATTCGAGTAACAAATTAGAGACACAATGCAAAATCTATTGTTCTTGTGCCCCGGGATATTTAGCGATTCAGTTGTGTGTAGTCAGGTCAGAGCCAGCGCCTGTAGACAAGTTGCACTCTGAAGTTCGAATAGAAAAAGGAATAGAATTAAATTATATGCAAATCGCATACTCTTTCGACAAATCGAGATCGATCGAGAATGCGTGCGTTCTAGGCCTTCAAGTTCTCGAGAAGTGGCGCGAGCGGCTACAACAGCCGCAATACTCGCGCAAGCGCGTTGTCGAAGCCATCCTGCCACACTTCGAAGCCTGGCTCAAAAAAGGGGAGTGCATCACATACAGGATGACTCAGGTACTGACTGGCCACGGTTGCTTCGGTGAGTACCTGAACAGGATTGGGCGAGAGGCCAGGGCAAACTGCCACCATTGTGATGGGGACCTAGATTCCGCACAGCACACGCTCGAGCAATGCCCCGCGTGGGTCTCCGAGCGACGGATCCTAGCTGGAAGGATCGGGCAAGATCTCTCCCTGCCAGCAGTGGTCGGGGCCATGCTGGCGGAACCGGCCAACTGGACCTGGAGATCTTGGAGTTCCCTGCATAGTGTGCTATGGATAGCCCTGCGTTTTATTCGGTATGAGTATAACTCTCTTTTCTTCCAAGATACAGAGGACATCCATGAAAATTTTCACACGGAAAAACGGCTTTCAACACTCAAAGATAAATGTTAACAAAAATCACATAAACGCAATTCATTTTTCCAGAAATATAACGTCAAAATGAATCACAGGAAAATTCACTTCGTATAAAAAACGTTGAAACTCGAGCCGAGTATATGAACGCATATTTCATAAGTGCTTAACCGTGGCTGTCGACATTTAAATGAATTATTATAATGGATACATGAAATGTGAACGAGCACAGACTGTGACAATGTAATCTAAGCGGCGGTAGCTTAATGGCTAGGGTGTCGGACTTGCGATCATGTGGTCGTCGGTTCATAACGCACTCATTGCACTACCGACGTGAAAACCCACTCCGTAACACAAGCACCAAGCTTAGCATGAGGGGTTATGGGTCCATTGAATTGCCAACAAAAACGTAATTACCAATATATTAATCCCTACTAATATTATAAATGCGAAAGTAACTCTGTCTGTCTGTCTGTTACGCTTTCCCGCTTAAACCTCTCAACCGATTTTGATGAAATTTGGCACAGACAATCTTTAGACCCTGAGAAAGGACATAGGCTACCTTTTATTGCGATTTGTACTAAGTAACTATTCCACGCGGACGAAGTCGCGGGCGGAAGCTAGTTGTTTATAAAATAATCTCCTTACATATCATTGTCATAGAGGCCCCATTATCCTAAAGTGGCCAGAGCCCATAGGTTACGGACGGCCTTGGAAAGAATAAAGATTTAGTAACCTTCCCAATAAATGTGGAGCCGTTCTAAATGTAAGTAAGATTAGAAAGGGGTTCGCGGCAACTGTACCACTCACGATTCTGAACTCACGACTTTTCAATCAGGAGCGGTAAGCTCGTACCTGCTGTACAAGTTACTGTCTAAGCACATTTTAGTACCTGTAATGAACCTGCCTTTAGTCTAGAATTTACGTTTTTTTACCGATAGCCTAGTTATATGACCATTGGACTGCCAAAGTTCGAATCCAAGGCACGTACCTCTGGCTAATTAAGTATCACGCGCTTAAACGTTGAAGGAAAACATTGTGAGGTAACCTGCATGTCTATGAGATTATTTCGACGATGTGTGAGGTCTGTGACTAATCTAATCTAATCTTTTTCATTCTGATGGGAGACCCATGCCCAGCAGTGGGACAGTATTGAAAGAAAAAGTTTTTATTTTCGTCCTTATGACGCACAACAAACCAAAAATACAAAAAATATTAAGTACCTATTATAAAACATACTATTTATAGGTTGCCTAAAGATTACCAGCTGGCAACACAACCAACTACTTTTATTATAGATTATGTATTAGAGTATTGTTGATTATGTTTACCGAAGTTCCCCAGAAGAAGGTTAATATTTTTATGAGTTAAACTGCTATCTTTGCGCAACTTTCGGGAATAATGATTTAGGTCTCAAATCAAATCTATACTTACTAATATATAAAGCTGAAGAGTTTGTTTGTTTGCTTGAACGCGCTAATCTCAGGAACTACTGGTCCGATTTGAAAAATTCTTTCAGTGTTAGATAGCCCATTTATTGAGGAAGGCTATAGGCTATATATCATCACGCTACGCGGACGAAGTCGTGGGCAGAAGCTAGTAATCAAATAAATCTCAAACTAGTATCTTAAGGGAATACAAACTTTCAAACAATGTTGTCCATTACAAACATTTTTTTTTATGCTTACTAGCAATGTGGGTCACACATTACTAGTATTCTTGTTAACCCCTCGTGCTAAGCTAAATGCTTGTGTTACGAGTGGGTTCACGTCGGTAGTGCAATGGGTGGGGTTCGAACCGGCAACCACATGATCGCAAGTCCGACGCCCTAGCCATTAGGCTACCGCCGCTTATCACAGTAATTATAACGCTTAGCTTATAAACAGTAAGTGATAATTTCGATCTGAACTTTGACCTTGTCCTTTGACTTGTCAGTTCACTATCATTCACTGCTATATTTATCCAACCTATTTTGTAATAACTAACTTAAGAACTAGGTAGGTATTTAAAAGACTTAATGCCGCACTAAGAGACGTCCAACTTTCACTAACATTCACTAGATACAACTTAATGATTCACTAGATAATAGTGACCAATATATTGAAATGAAACTACTTTTACGGATTTTATCGCGGTATATTGATATTATTTAGTTCCCGACGTTTCGGATCCTTTACAGCATCCATGGTCACGGGCAGACTGAGGTGTTGGACGTCTTGATGTTAAAATTACTAACAGCTACCTTACATTTTTGTTAATTATTAGTGATCCGATTCACGCAGAACGAGCTCACCGTATCCTTTGGTCTTGCAGTTTTGGGCTTGGATTTAGATTTTATAGATTCTATAATGGGATTCCAAGCAGCTGGTAAGACCCAACCATCGGCGGTGTTTGATATCGGCAATGTGTTAACCGCCGTTCCAGAAAGTCAGCAGTTTGTGAACATACCCTAGACAAGACCCAGCACTACATCAGATTTGATAAACCACAAGTCCTCGCAAAAGAAAACCGATTCCTACCCAGGATGATTCGTGAGGCTATTGAAATCAAAAAACACCCAAATTTCAATAGAGAAGATGGTTGGGTCTTACCAGCTGCTTGGAATCCCATTATAGAATCTATAAAATCTAAATCCAAGCCCAAAACTGCAAGACCAAAGGATACGGTGAGCTCGTTCTGCGTGAATCGGATCACTAATAATTAACAAAAATGTAAGGTAGCTGTTAGTAATTTTAACATCAAGACGTCCAACACCTCAGTCTGCCCGTGACCATGGATGCTGTAAAGGATCCGAAACGTCGGGAACTAAATAATATCAATATACCGCGATAAAATCCGTAAAAAGTAGTTTCATTTCAATGTCTAATATTCGCGTAAGTGTCAGAAATCAGTGACCAATATAACTTAGTAACTGCCTCATTAGCCAAGTGGCCCTGAGCGCGACTGCTACGCTAGAGGTCCTGGGTTCGATTTCCAGGTCGAGCAAAGTGTTATTGGGTTTTTCTATGAAATTCCCAGTAGCAGCTCGGAGTTTGGAATCTGTGCCCGGTTAATGGCAATAGGCTCGCCCCCTATTACATGGGACCTAAACATACCGGCGAACTGTGGGTGTACCTTAGAACACCTCCGCCTAACCCTTCGGGGAATACAGGCATGATGATAATATGTTCATATAAATTAGTACACTAAAAACAAACACAAATACAGAAAAATGGGTCAAGATATAGTAGTCACTAAAGCACAAGCTAATTAACGCCTCTGAGTCCGCCACTAAAAATATTATTTTTCCTACCACAAATGTCACGTTTATAATATTATAAACCCTATTTCATCTGAATAACGCAAAACTTGCAAATCCTTTCCTTTAGAAAAACGGTTTTGTATTTTTTCCTGCAACTGAAAACTTCAGTGTGGAAATCGTAAAATCAGATTACGGTCGATAACCCTGAAAGTCGGTAGGCACCGTAACCCGTTTAGAGCGGCTGTGCCAGGGTTGGCACATAAAGCAACATTTGCAAAAAATATTTTTGAACAGGCATCGTCCTATTTAACGTTATTTGAACCGTAGGTGGACATTCTCTACATCTTTCAACTTATCTGTTTTGTTGTTAGGTTGTCTCAAAGTTAAACGGTAAGTGCTCTTAAAATAACAAAATCTTATTCATGTAAGGATGTAAGTAGTAACATAACATGTATTAGTGTTTTAAGTATTACAAAATCTGATTGCATTTTTTTTTAAATCTTCCTAGCAATGTGGGTCGCACATTACTAGTATTCTTGTTAACCCCTCGTGCTAAGCTAGATAAGCTACATTTAAGATAAAATCGTTCTCATGTAAGTGAAACTGTGTAAATTTCTTTTTGAGATAATAAATTCTGTAACCGTAAATCTATGGGCCCTAGAAACTTGAACACCTGACTTTTTTTAAACTAGGCCGATAAATTCCCTATAAAATATATCAGCTTAGGATTTTGGTAAATTCCCACGGGATTGAGATTAATCACGGAACAGCTCTAACCTACATAAAATTAAAAACCACTGCTGTATAATACCTGCTTTTTGAATACCTTGCATACCTACCTACCTACCTACCTAGCTTACCTAGCATTGAATTTATACTTATTTAACATTGAATAACTGATATAACTGTCTTATTAGCCAAGTGATCCTGAGGGCGACTGCTACGCTAGAGGTCCTGGGTTCGATTCCCAGGTCGAGCAAAGTGTTATTGGGTTTCTCTATGAAATTCCCAGTAGCAGCTCGGAATTAGGAATTTGATAGGCTCGCCCCCTATTACATGGGACCTAAACATACCGGCGAATTGTGGGTGTACATTAGTACGTCTCTGCCTAACCCTTCGGGGAATACATGCGTGATGGTATGTTTATGTTAAGTTAACATTGAACAAATCAAGTCGAAGGGAGTAATTGCATGAGAGTAGCACAAGAACGTGATATAATATGTATGTATACTCAGTAGTGGATGAAGTCAGACTGTGGAGTGTATATATTAAAATACCAGGGATTCTCTTAGAATCTAGCTTTAATTCTTCATCAAGAAATTATTGTCTGGCTGTCAACCCTACTTCACTTAGTGTTTAACCGTAGTTAAATATTAACACGCGGCACATCAGATAGAATAATTAATGCTAATTAATCCTCTACGCCTCAAATTGTCAAACATTTGTTCTGAACATCCAGATGAGGTGTTAGTGTGACCTTCGTTTAAAAGCTTTGTTCTGATCGATTTACAGTCTACCCAGATAAACCGGCGTTTCGCGGATTAGGCAATTAAAACCTTTATAACCAGTTTTCAGACTAGACTTCTGTTTTGTATAGTAATGAATGACAAACAAGCCTAATATTAATGCTTCGGCACGAATAGGCCGTCTCGACCAGACTCGCAGAAAACCGGCGTGAAACAACGCTTACGTTGTGTTATGCCGAGTGAGTGAGGATACCGAAGGCCCAAATCCTTTTAAAAACTGTGGGCAACACACTTGCGACTCTTCTGGTGCTGCGGGTGTTCATGGGCGACGGTATCGCTTACCAACAGGTGAACCGCCGGCGAACTCGTTTGGCCCCCTATGCTATAAAAAAAGCTAGCTAGATAACGTTGGCAGACTCCAAAGGCCGTCGAGAGAATCTCACAGACGTGGGGATTCCTCACGATGTTTTCATGTAATAATAATAATTTCTTCGATTTTTGAAACAGTCCATGGTCATTAGGCTGGGCTGTGGTGGCAATCGCAGCTTCGCGGAGGCCGCATTTCACGCGGCGCGAAATGCAACCTTTTCCGTCAAGAAAAGACGCAAGGAGGAAAAGAAGAAGAAGAAGGTTAGGTTGCCAGGACGACGAGTGACGTCTTATACTCATGTATTTTTCGTCCAATTTGCTGTAAGCTACTATTGCCTTAATAAGTACCATTGTTCATACAATATTTATTCTTTTATTTCAACTACACTGCCTACCTACCGTCTCCCACAAGGCTATGACTGCTGCAAAACAAAGCAATTATGTCTCTGCATTTCCATCTCTTTCTCCCCCGGGGACATCCCTAGCATTTATGATAAAAATGCTACCGCGTTTCGCAGTGTACTGAAAATTAAAAACATTGCGTCGTGTAGTGTTTTGTTTCGTTGAAAACTCAAAGTTCCCTATTCGTGTGTCTGATGAGTGGCGTGGATGGAAAAAACTTGGTCGAATATGGTACCTATTTTTTTTTTTTGTTTTTTTTTATGGGATAGCGTGGCAAACGAGCAAACGGATCACCTGATGGTAAGTGATAACCGCCGCCCATGGACACCCGCAACACCAGAGGAGTCGCAAGTGCGCTGCCCGCCTTTAAAAGGGTTTGGGCCTCCGGTAACCTCAACTCACTCGGCGAAACACAACGCAAGCGTTGTTTCACGCCGGTTTTCTGTGAGGCCGTGGTATCACTCCGGTCGAGCCGGCCCATTCGTGCCGAAGCATGGCTCTCCCACGTGAAAATACTAATGCAGTAAATACTTTTGCAGCTAGCATAGTTTTTAACTTTTATTTTTGGCATTCATGTTTTTCGGTCATAGTAGTAGGAAGAGACTACACTTGCTACGATCCTGGCATAGGTACCACTTTCGCTTCATCTACGTTAATTTATCTTCTTCTCATACAGATTATTCTAGACTAGCTTCCGCCCGCGACTTCGTCCGCGTGGAATAGTTACTAAGTCTTAGCGTGATGATATAGCCTATAGCCTTCCTCAATAAATGGGCTATTTAACCCTGAAAGAATTTTTCAAATCGGACCAGTAGTGCCCGAGGTTAGCGCGTTCAAGCAATCAAACAAACAAACAAACTCTTCAGCTTTATATATTAGTATAGATTAGTATTAGTATAGAGTATAGATTTCGATACGAATACGTTTTCGAAAGTGTTCGTGGTTGGGCTACTGTACCCTAAGCACGAAGAACTATCGAATTCGTATCGTAAACGTATCGAGATTTTTTTGCTGCAAATCTCATACACTCATACATATTTTCACGCCTGTCTCCCATTTGGGGTAAGCAGAGACTATAGATGTCTACTTGCTACGATCCTGGCACACCACTTACGCTTCATCTACGTTCATTAACCTCCTTCTCCTTCAAATTATTCTCGATTTTGATACGAATACGTTTTCGCAAGCTGTACGTTCTTGGGCTTCTGTTTGTAGTTTTGTAGACGCGTAAATATGGCCAGAAATGTCCTATGTGTGTATACAGACATAGGACATTTCTGGCCTCTGGCCACCAACGTATACGTTGGTATCTTGTTTCGCGTTCCGTCGCCCAGTGAATGACACCTTTATTTAAGAGACAATCAAGATCAACACTATGGCGAAATGTGGAAAGCGATAAGTTTTCTGACATTAGGCTGTAGGGCCGTTTAGTTCAAAACTTTGCATGTAATTTTAATTAAGGTAAATCTTATAATTGTCCTTATAATTATGTAGAGAATTAAGATATCTACGTTCAAGGGTCAGTAAGTTCTCGATAATAAAGACGTTAATTAAAACGTTATTCATATTGCATCACGTTTAGTGACTTTGTTGTGGACTCTACCTTTAGTTATTTTGTGATAACTACACAACGACCTCAACACACGAACCCTCAAATGAGAAAAGTTCTGATTAAAGCCTCGCACTGCTTGTCACGGTGTGTTGGAACGTGGGAAGTCAGCTTTATCTCAGAGTTTGCAAGGCCTGAGAAAATTAATGATATTTTTACCATGAAGTTTTATGGTTTTTTTATATGGTTAGGAATACGATGCTGAATACCTAGGTATAGTACGTTGTTATCCACAACTCCACAGAATAGCACGACTTTTTAATGGTATCTATACTAATCTATAAAGCTGAAGAGTTTTTTTGTTTGCTTGTTTACTTGAACGCGCTAATCTCAGGAACTACTGGTCCGATTTTAAAAAAAATTTCAGTGTTAGATATCTAGCCCATTTATTGAGGAAGGCTTTTATAGGCTGTATATCATCACGCTACGCGGACGAAGTCGCGGGCAGAAGATAGTTATTTAATAAATGGTTGTTTTTTTAATTACGTGGTAGACCCATGCTTGGGCACGAATGGGCCGGCTCGACCGGAGTTTTAGCCTCACAGAAAACCGGCGTGAAGCAACGCTTACGTTGTGTTTCGCCGAGTGAGTGAGGATACTGGAGGCCTAAACCCAAATTAAAAGCTCGGCAAAACAATGGCGACTCCTCTGGTGTTGCGGGTGTCCTTGGACGGATTCGTCTGCTCGTTTGCCCCAAAAATACCTACTGATGATGAAGTTAGGCCGTTCCGAACCACGTCTTTTTTTGGGAAAAAATATCAAAACTAGTAAGGACCATGAAAATTAACACTACAAAACCACTTGCAGACAACTTCGGTACGCACGTACAGTTATTTTGACTGCTATATTGACAAAACTATCAAAATCAATATTTCAGAAGTTAATAAATGACTATTCTGGCACATCAAAAGCAAAATTAGGTTCTACTATTTATATATTTCTTGACCTACATAATTTCGGAAAAGTTAGATAAAAAAATATTTTTCATATACTTAGGCAAGATTATTCCTTAGAAGACTTTACGTAATAAACGGTGAAATGTCCCGTACATTTTTTTATTTAATAATCCCTGTCTTTCCCAAGAATTCTGAGCATTCATAAATAAAAAAATGCTAAAAGTAAGTACGGATGTTACACGGTTCAGCTGTCAAAGGCGCGCGTAGGTACCTACATGAAATAAAATTGAAGAGCACATGCTGAATGCCTGATATGGTAGTTTATTAAGAATATGATAATTGACTATCCTTTAGGTGTGTCTCCAACGATTAGGTCCGTATGCCGAATGGCGGGAAGGACTTTGAGGAGGAAGGTGGGTTTATCCTTTATTTGAAAAAATCCTCTTTTAAAAAACGTTCCTTTTTTTAATGCTATAAAATAAAAGAAAATGATTAAAAAAAAAAATAGTCTAAGGGCCCATGGACAAGCGCTGAGAAAAATCACGACACCACAGATAAGTGAAACAATGATTACTTATTAGAATAAAATAATATTCGGATTCAGATACCAATAATCTAGGTTTCCTGCTCTACCATTTCGTCGAAAATACTTCACTGGAAATTAAATGCAAGCGAATGTAGTATTTCATAACTTTACCTACCGAGTATGGAACGATTTTCCAGTCGTTAATTTCCAGTTAAATAGTATTAGAATAGAATGTGAAGTATACTGTTGGAATTACGATTTATTTTGTTATTACGTTTCTGTGTGCAATTCGAGCTTCACCTTTTTCTTCTAGAAATATACTCATATTATACAAAAGCGTAACCATTAAATAGAAAACCGCACTATACCTCCCGGCTAAAGCGAGCTCGCTGCATGATATCGGATTTCAGCCCGATAAACCGCGGGATGGAAATATCGAACAATACTGCAGGCTGTTTCAAGAGACTGCCACAATACGTCCCTGGTGTCTCTACGTGAATCGGCTTTCGTGTGTTTGGATTTCGCTTGTACAAAAAAAAGGCTTTGTGTTGAAGTCGGTGCAAAAAGATGATGAAAATTTGGAGCCTAAGAAGGTAGGTAGTACAATAACAGTATGCGTTCTTGTTCAATTGTAAGAACAGATAGATAACATAACATAACATAACATACCATCACGCCTGTATTCCCCTAAGGGTTAGGCAGAGGTGTACCCACAGTTCGCCGGTATGTTTAGGTCCCATGTAATAGGGGGCGAGCCTATTGCCATTAACCGGGCACATATTCGCAACTCCGAGCTGCTACTGAGAATTTCATAGAAAAACCCAATAACACTTTACTCGACCTGAGAATCGAACCCAAGACCTCTAGCGTAGCGGTCGCACTTGAAACCACTAGACTAACGAGGCAGTTAGAAGATAGATAGATAGATAATAAGAACAGATAGATAGATAGAGTATTCTTTATTGTACACCATAGGACTGAGCGGAGATACAAAACAAATGTTAAATGAGTAAGTACAATTGGCGGTCTTATCGCTAAATGCAATACCATATATTGTTATAAATAAATCCTTATTCCTTACATAATATAAAGTCGTGTTTGTCTATCTGAACGCGATAAACTCAAACCGAACGTATTTTCATAAGGTTACTTGGACGGCGTGATTCATTAGGAACTTTTAAAATTCGCTACAACTGTTAGGAACGTGCAAAGAGGGTTAGATCGCTACCGCTACAGCTAGTAAGTAGTTTGCAATCGCCTTTTCATGAATAAATACACTAAGCTATTTAAATCCAAGTCTAGCAAATCTTATATTCGCCTACGCTCCTACAGGAGTTGAATGTTATTACGTAATAATGAAGTCCCACGTCTCAGCTCTTCAAAATATTAGATCACATCTCAGAAAACCCCACACGTTTTCCAATACCTACCTCAAAGTATACTGACGTCAATCAATACACGTTCAATATAGGACATTATACGGCATAAGCACGTTGAACGTCAAAGCCCCGTCCGGTAGGGATTAATAAAGCTACAAAGCTACCGTTATTGGATTTTAGAAGCAAAATTCAAATTTCAAAGTGTTCTATCAAAGAAGACTAAAATTACTGCCCTATTAGAGTCCACAAGAAAACATGTTGCGCTCACGAGTTTGAAAGGGAAAACACGAAAAAGGTTTGCAATCAAAAAAGTTAAAAAAAAGCATACTTAGCTTTGATTTTGAAATTGGAAAGGGTGGTGCGGCCGGGTGTCTATAGAATGAGGAAGTTCAAAAATGGTTTTTTCGTTTTAAGAAACCGTCAATAAAGAGTTCAAAAGCTGGTTAATGTAAAAAAATATTCAATGGCATATTAATTTACAAAAAACAAACAATGCTTGCTGAACATATCGGAGAAACATGTTTCGACGACAATTATTATAAAACTATAGGTTCTTTTAAAAAATGTGGGATTTCTGCCAAAATGAGATTAAGCGTGGTGGGATAGGTTCATCTCTGATTGAACAGTACTTTTTATTTCTTGGCATTTGTGGTACCTCCTAGAGTAAGTACCTGAAAAGCAACTTTTATGTAACTTATACTTAGCTACTTAGGCAAAATATAGTAACAAACCATAAAAAATATATTCATGATTTAAATAGGAAAATCGCCACTGTGCCAATAAAAAGGTGTAAAATCGAATGAATATTTCAACAGCGCGTTGCCAGTTGCCACAGAATATTTCTAAAGGTAAATTCGCGCCAATTCCACGTGGCGGGAAAAATTCAAAATGGTGGTCACGTTCGCCAGTATGGCCGCCGTTTTACTGCACTGAAATTGAGCTTCCAGTTTTGTGTGAGTTTCCTCAATTAATACCAAATGAAACTGTGCTGCTGTGTGAATATTGAAGTAGCAATATGATGGAATATTTTTAACTTAATTTTAAAATTGCAATATATAAAGTGAGTGAGTGAGTATCGATATACAAATCTTATAATTTACAAGCTATTTCGCGCGGTTATACTCGCATTTTAAATGAATTTTGAAACAAAAGGTACCTAGTATATGTCCTTCTCCAAGATCCAGGCAAAAAAAAACGTAACAGACAAACAGATTAGACAGTGCGTTTCTAATATTAATATGTGTCGATATTTCTCTTTTGTTTTTAAAAAGCTTACTAGCAATGTGGGTCGCCCATTACCTCGTGTTAAGATAAATGCTTGTGTTACGAGTGGGTTCAAGTTGGGTGACAAGCCGGACACCGTTTATTTTGGCCGGACACGCAAATAAAAACCCTACCTATGTCCACCTTTATCCGGACGCCTGGCAACGCTACCTGGGACGAAGCCTTGTAAAGCGATATTGCGAACTATAGTAAATATTGTGAGTTTACGCAGGCTTTCCTTATACCTATGTAGTACATAATTTACCCAGTCAGAACGCGTATACAATATGCGACGGTATTGCTAAACTGAAACAAGATACCACGGAAAACAACATTTCCTTTATAGATATCGATTACGGGCAATTCTTATAGGCGTACCTACGATTTATACATGTAATATTTATTTGTGTATATTTTGGTGTCTTTTATTTAGTTACACATATAAATAAGCAGAATAAGTAAGTAGGTGCCTACCTTTTTATTCAAGAATACTCGCTAATACTTACTGTGTTTCATTTGCCGACTTAAAAAAATAATAAAGCCGCCTTAGATAAGTAATAAGGCTATTTAAGCTATATTATATAATGATAACGACCCAAACTCAATTAAAGATTTTGATGGAAGACTGATTCTCATGTCAGTTTAGTTTAACGACCAAAGAGGTCAAATGACATGAGGATGAGAACTTTTTCATCTTTAATTACTTACCTCTAACTTAGGTATTTAAATATAATTTTATAGTTTTAATAATAATAATAAATAAATATATCGTTTATTTTCTCCTCACAGAATAAATATACACAATTACAAAATAAGACAATTACGAAACTTATTAGCCGGCATTGCAAATATGTCTAATTCTTTAAAGAGTGTATTATAAGTACATATACTCTGTATTAGCTAGGTACCTACACTCATACCCCCGCCGACGCTCGCCGCGAGAGGACGTGTTGCCTGCGCTTCCGCTCTCCCGCTACGATCGTCTCGCTGCGCCCCGCCGCAGTGCCCCGCAGTCGCCGACTGCAACCATATTTTTGATCAAAAGCTGCCTTTTTCGAGGCGGCGGCTGATTTTCCTGTCCTGTCAGATCACGGTTCGGTCGTGATTAGGCCCCTTCAGGGTAAAAACCACAGTTTCGTGGTCCTCGGTGGAAACCAATCGGTGCCAACGAAGCCGAGTGGGGTGTTGACCCGATACACCCGCTGCGCCCCTTCTGGGCAAAGCTTAAATCGGAAGGAGCTAGGACAACCGGCCTTGGGGGGTCTCCTAGTCGACCCTAGCTCTAACCCCGTTCTCTTACAGCTCCTCTAGTACTTCGGTGCTAGAGCATAGGAACCCGTTCGCACAATAAGACTGGCGACGGGAGTCAAGCTAGGGTACACTACAGGTACACACACCTCCCTGCCTATACCCGGCAGGGAGGGTTCACTCACCTACACAACCCCGGGCTCTTCCACCCCGGGGACGTTAATGGTAGGAACCCATTTTAAAATATAAATTCCCTTTTTTATTCCCTCTCGGACATCTCTTCAAGATGTCCGATGCCAAGCTTATTAGCTTTTTCAAGGATGTCCTCTTAAAGGACCCTGAATTCATCGCCAAATATGGCAAATACCTTAACGCCGAGCCGCGCGCTCAACGTCCCACCCGCCCCGCTCCAATTCCCGATAGTCCGGCCTCACCGGACGCAGATGTTCCCTGCATTGTTAGGGAACAATTCGATTCTCCGGAAAGCCCGGAGAATAATTTTTATGACCGGGCACTATTGTCTGGTTCCCCGAACCCCGCGATAGCGAACAATAGGTTCGCTACTCTATTGTCCGACGCTGAGGAATGCGATGCACGTGCATCCACCTCAGCTGTCGCTACCCGCCCTCAAACGGTGCCGATGGACACGTCGGCACCGCGCGACTCCGAGTCTGAGGAATCCCTCACAGACTCAGCCTCATCTGATTCGTCAGATGGGTTCATCCCTGTAGCAGGGAAAAAGAGGCCGCGAAAAAATAAGGCCAACAACGGTGCCCCTTCAAAGGCCCTAAAAACCACTGAGGTTCCCCCCGCCTCAGCAGCCCCTCAGCCCGCGACTCCCGCAAAGGCAGCCCCTTCCCCCCCCACAGTACCTCGCCCTAAGACCCAGCCCTCCCAGGCTGCGCCTAAAAAGGGCAAAGCCCCTCCACCAGTCATCGTCCATGACAAAGAGTCCTGGGTCGATATATCCAAGGCGTGTGTTGATCGTAAGATCAACTACACAGGTGCCGTCTCGGTAAGCGATGGCATCAAAGTCACGATACCGTATCCCGACGGTTACAGGGCATTCACGGCCCTGCTAAACGAGCGGAAAATTAATTTCCACACGTTTACGATTGCTGAGGAGAAATCCCTCAGAGTCGTCATCAAAGGCGTCCCCAAGGAGATTGCTACGGCAGATATCCTTGAGGATTTAAAAGCCCAGAAAATCCCCGTGTCCGAAGTGCATCGCATGCACCGAGGCCGCGGAGGTAAAGAGTACAACATGGTACTCGCTATTATCGATCCCACAGATGGCTGCAAAGACATCTTCAAGATAAAAGACGTATGCCACCTCTCTGGCATACACGTTGAAAGGCCCCATAAGGGCGGTCCCATTGGGCAGTGCCATAACTGCCAACTATATGGTCACTCAGCGAGAAATTGCTTCGCAAAAGCTCGCTGCGTGAAATGCCTCGGCGACCACGCCACCTCCGATTGCACTCGTCCGAAAGACAGGACGCTCTGCACAGAGCCACCGAGCTGTGTTCTGTGCGGTGAGCAGGGACACCCTGCTAACTACCGGGGCTGCCCCAAAGCTCCCAAGACCAAACCTAAGTTGGCTAAACGTGTAGCCGACAAAATCCAGAGGGAGAGCCCTTCCGCCGCCCTCCCTGCCCGTCTCAGCCCTCAGAGGCCCTCTCCTTGGAACGCGCTGAATCAACAGCAGTCGTTCCCTCCCCTTAAAACGCCGCATTTAGCGGCAAATATTCCAGCCCTAATGGGCACGCCCGTTCCCACGGTCACACAGGTGGCCCCCCCCCCAAACTCAGCCGGCTTTGGCTCCCAAACCAGCGCCTGCACCTAGACCCGCGCCAAGACCCGCGCATAAATCTCCCCCCATCGATCCATCCACCGGCCGCCCTTCGGCCGAGTGGGTAATGGGATCGGCCGTCAAGGCCTTCCAAATCGCCCCGTATGAGCGAGTTGAATCCCTAGTTCTCTCCCTCAAAGCAAACGAGGGTAATGGTATTGCCATCGCACTTATTGTGCACGCCAACGCCGACTTAATTAAGTCGTTCTCTGAACTTCGTTTCTAATGGCAGGAAACAAAGGCAGAAACAAACCCCGTTCCCTAAGAATAGGTTACTTCAATGCAAATGGCATGTTCGGTCAACGCGATGAGATCGCCACCTTCCTCCGCGACCATCGAATTGACATCTTCCTTGTACAGGAGACCTTCCTCAAGCCCTCCAAGAGGAGCCCTGGAATTGCAAACTATCAAATAGTGCGCAATGACAGGACTCACACTCGAGGGGGCGGTACTCTCATTTATTACAAAAAGTCCCTGTACTGCATCCCTATGGATTCCCCGATTCTCGAGCATATTGAGACCTCGATATGTCAAATAGGCATGACTGGCCACCAACCGATCACTATAGTATCGGCCTATATACCCCCCAGTAGCGTCAGGCTTCACCACCTGCGCTCCGACCTAGAATCTCTCCTAGGCTTGGGTGATTCGGTTATCATAGCAGGCGACCTTAACGCCAAAAACGTCGCTTGGAACTGCCACTCGAACAACCAGAGAGGCCGAGAGCTTGATAACCTTAGCACCTTGCTTAACTTTGACATTATTGCCCCCATGACGCCCACTCATTATCCTAATGACGTTAACCACCGACCAGACGTACTCGACATAGCCGTCCTAAAGAACGTAAACTTAGGTTTGCGCTCCTTGGAAACGCTACAAGAGTTAGACTCAGACCACCGACCTGTGATCCTAGAACTAGGTCCCCGTCACGCCCCCACTGACCCAGGTCAACCCGCTCCGACAAAGGTGATAACGGATTGGAGGAAACTAGAGGAACGCCTCAAGTCGACTTCTTCCGTTCACCTGGACGCCATCCCTGACACGATAGTCTCAGCTGCCGACGCGACCGGCGCGATCGACTCCCTCACCAGTCACGTGCAAACCCTGTTGAACGAATGTTCACGACAGATTCCAGAGGAGTTTGACAACCGCTGGAATCTGCCGGAGGATGTGCGCGCACTGGTGACGGAGAAGAACGCGGCTATCAGAGCGCACGACAGTTTTCCCTGTGAGGCGAACCGTGCTCACATGCGCAATTTGCAGCGTGCTGTAAAGAAACGCATTGATGAGTTTCGCGAAACCCGCTGGGATAATCTGTTGAAGGACCTGGAGCCCACCCACCAGGCCTTTTGGCATCTGTCTCGGAAGCTCAAATCCGACTGTGTGTCCACCATGCCCCCACTGAATCGTCCGAATCAAAGGCCCGCCTTTGAAGACGACGAAAAGTCCGAATGCCTAGCCGACAGTCTAGAGGCACAATGCTCGCCCAGCACCCTACCAGTAGATCAGGCACATCTCGATGAGGTGAACGCCGAAGTCGAACGTAGAGCTGCAATCCCGCTCCAACCTTCGGAGCCCCCCGACTCCCCCAACCCCAACCCCGACCCCGACCCCGACCCAGACGATCCCGTCCCGCCCGTCTCGGTGGACGAGGTCCGGACAATCGTTAAGAAATTACGCCCCAGGAAAGCCCCCGGCTCAGACGGTATCACCAACAAAGTGGTGAAGCTTTTCCCCGCCCAGCTCATAGTGCTGATGACCGCCATCTTCAATGCGGCATTAAGCAATAACATCTTCCCCCAAGCATGGAAAGAAGCCACAGTTATCGGCATTCCCAAACCCGGTAAACCCCGCACTGAGCCGTCCAGTTATCGCCCCATAAGTCTTCTCAATGTCCTCGGAAAGATTTACGAGAGGCTGATTCATTCCCGATTAAAGGATTTTGCCGAATCTAATAAAATCATCCCCGACGAGCAGTTTGGTTTTCGAACCAAACACTCTTGCGTCCAACAAGTGCATCGCATAGTCGAACATATCAGCGCTGGTTTCCAGCGCGGATTGACGACAGGCATGCTCTTCTTCGACGTGGCGAAAGCCTTCGACAAAGTCTGGCACAACGGCTTGATCTACAAGCTGTACTCACTCAATGTGCCCGATCGTCTCGTGCTCATCATACGGGACTTTTTGTCGAATCGCACCTTTCGCTATCGCATAGAGGGCGGCACTCTGTCGACCCCTCATCCAATCCGAGCCGGAGTCCCTCAGGGCTCCGTTCTCTCCCCACTCCTTTTCGCGCTGTACACCAGCGATATTCCAAAACACTCCAAGTCGGAGTTGGCTCTATTCGCCGATGATACGGCCATCTATTATTCCGGCAAATCCCTCCCCGCTATCACCAAGATCCTCCAGACCTCAGTCAATGCCCTCGGCACTTGGTTTAGGAAATGGAGAATCGAGGTAAATCCATCCAAGAGCGCGGCCGTTCTTTTCCACAAATGCACCGACCGCTCCACTGAAGCCCGACCCATCTCCCTCTACGGCCAACCGATCCCTTGGGAAAAGAAGGCCAAATACCTGGGCGTGATTCTAGATCACCGACTCTCGTTCCGCGAGCACATAAAGACGGTACGCTCCCGTGCCGCTTTCGCTCTCGGACGACTCCACAGTATACTCAATGCACGCAGTAAATTATCCCTTAAATATAAGGTGAGAATTTACTTGACGTGCATCCGTCCCATCATGACCTATGCTAGCGTTGTGTTCGCACACATCGAAGGGTCTAGAATCCATAGGATGCAAACCCTTCAAAACCGATTCACGCGCAAAGCCACGGGCGCCCCGTGGTTCGTGCGCAATAGGGAACTTCACGTAGACCTAAAACTGCCTACCATTAAGCAGTTTATAAAACGCGCCTCCAAGCGTTATTTCGATAGGGCCCCCATCACCCCAATCCCCTGGTGGTCAGTAGCGTCGACTACATCCCCTCCCAGATTAGTAGAATTCGCCGTCCAAGGCACGCTCTATCTTACCCTGATGACCCTATAACAGTCCTACAAGAGTCCAATAAAGAGACTAGCACACTACACAAACGCCGCCCGATTTACCGTCCTCGCCGGCGAGGCCCGTCGCGAAGACCCAGTAATGGTAACCCCCCCCGACCCTTGCTCGAGCCGGCCCGCGCCGAGCCAGTAGCTTTAAATTAGTCCCTAATAATAATTTAAACCAGATCCAGCCGTCCCTAGCTGCCCCCCCCCAGCAACGCCCTAAGCCGAGGCCCGTGTCCCGCAGGGGACGCCCTTAGCTGCTGTTGCTTAATTTTAAGTTGCTCCTGGCTGGAGGCATTCGGTGCCTCGCCACCAAGTTCGGTTACGCTGTTAAGATTCCCTGAATCAACAGCTAATGTCCATTCCAAAAAAAAAAAAAAAAAAAGGTACCTACATAAAAGATGGACGCCTCATCAAACCTTCTAAAAAATCTGAACGAAGCCGGAAATCGAATTCAGACTCCCCATTGTCCATTTTCAATTCCCCGGTATCATAAAAACTGGATTCGGTTTCAACTTTAAATTGAGGCGAAATACTGTTTTGATTGCCTTTATTTTTATAACACAAAATATCATCACGCCTGTTGTCCTCGAAAGGCAGAGGTGTACCAATGTACTCACAAAGTTCGTCGGTATGTTTAGGTTCCATGTAATAGGGGCGAGCCCATTGCCATTAACCGGGCACAAATCTGAGCTGATTCTGAGAATTTCGTAGCAGTCACTTTGCTTGACCTGGGAATCGAACCTAGGTCATCTAGCGAAGCAGTTGCACAAAGAACCATAGACGGATTGCACAGTTTGGGTCTCATTTGCTACTACTAGATAGGGTACTATGTTTGGAATTTCCGAAAGTAAAACATTTACTTGTAAAAGTCATATTTACAGAAATAAATATAATTTTGACTTTAATTTTATAGACCATATATAATTGAAATAATAATGGAATACCGATATGGCCACCACAACTTACTTAATAAAATTTGAATTCTTCGAATAAAGCCCGCTTCCTTTTTCAAACGCATAACACATTAATTTCAATTAAGGAACTATAGATACTAGTCACTAATGTCCATCTACCCTCCATCGTATCTCACGGGTGTACAGGTGTATACCCCTCCCACCGTCCCATGAGATGTCGCAATCCAATTTGTGTCCACTTTGAGAAATTTGCCAAGATTTGCAGCGGCCGGCTAACAACATTCCCTCTAGGATAAATGTTTTAACTAGTTTAAGTTGCCTTTTAAGATAAAAGGGGAATGTTTTCTTGGATTTTCTTTAGAGCGGAGAGAAAATGGAAGCAAAAGTCGCCCTTAAATAAATAGGAAACACAAACAAATAGGAAAATAGGTTTATCAAGTCATAAGAAAAAAAATATTTTATACGTCTTCACCTACATACTCGGAAAGACTATCTCGGTGTTCCTTCTCTATAATAATAAGGTAGCTGTAAGTAAATTTAACATAAAAGACGTCCAACACCTTACGCGTAACCATGGATGCTGTAGGTACTTAAAGGATCCGAAACGTCCGGAATTAAATGTCAATACAATGCGATAAAATACATAATCAAACACATAACCCTCCTCCTTCGGCAGTCGGGTAAAAAAGTAGATTTATTTCAAAGACTATAAGCAGTATCACGTGCCGAGATTTCTAGAACTTTCTCTTTCGCACTCATAGAATTTCGTACAGTCGTTGTACTAAACTTTGTTTCATAGGAGCGCTAGCTACCGACGCTATAATAATATCTTGTAAGTACCTTTATAATTATAATACTTACTGCTGCGTCCGGGTCAAAGCGTAAATAGTAAATCAATGCGTAATTCCTTACTTAAAACATGCATAAAAAAACACACATAATTAAACTTAGATAAAAAACATATTTTGTTGGGAGTCCATTGCACCAGCGCTTCTTCGGGCGAGCCGCCTCTGACTATAAGCCTATAATAATAAATAAATAAATAAATATTCTGGGACATTTTTACACAGCACCATCTAGTCCCAAACTAAGCAGAGCTTGTACAATGGATATAATACTTATATACTTTTTTTTGTAAATACATACTTATAATACATAAGAAACACCCTGACGAACACAAACACTTATATTCATCACATACATTTTTGTGTCCTGTGGGAATCGAACCCACGACCTCATGGTCAGCAGTCCGGTACTCGAACCACTAAACCACAGAGGTCGTCAATAATATAATAATAATATAATAATATCATATCTGTGGGATCATGGTGTGAAATAAAATAATGCGGAAGAACACTGTATTTTTCAACTTTGAAAGCGTTTAACAAACATAAAAAATATAAGTAGGTAAGTTACACCGGCACGCACTCGCTCGTCGTTTTTTCCGTCGTTCTGCCATCAGTCATTTCCTCATTCGTTCACCCCTCTCTTTTCACTCACACACCCCTTTCATTCGGTTCTGAACGTTGCGTTTCATTCATAATTCTATTATTCCACATATCCCTATCATTCTGAGTGATCACCAAACCCAGAATTACCTATCTAGAAATAAAGCCATCCCATTGAATCGAACCCACAAGACTCGAAATATTTTATTGCCATGCCCAGAAGGTTTTCTGGGCATGGCAAAAAAATAATGTCCATAAAATCCGTATCTCAATAAAATAAGTCAAGCCTTGTTTATATCTCAGAACATGAGGAATTGAGTATACCGTCTGAATTATTCAATTACGAAGCATAGTCACACATTCGGTCATAAAAGGCATCCTCATTTTATCACTTTTTTACGAGTAGAGTAGAGCTCTGCGTAGTTTGAATATGATTCAAACTATATCTTACTATGTGTCTGTCGCAGTTCGCTGTTTTACATATCCTCTAGCTGTTTTATCAGAGCTGTTATGTAAAACAGCTGAATGACTTTTAGCAGTTTTTCATACAGTCACATTCAGTCAGCATGCCCGGTAAATGGCAATAGGCTCGCTCCCTATTACTTACATGGGATGTAAACTTACCGGCGAACTGTGGGTGTACAACTGTGTAGTACGACTCTGCCTAACCCTTCTGGAAATATAGGCATGATGGTATGTAAAATAGTATCATCTGGTATTCTAAACTTGGACCCATCCTCATTACCTAGCATTAGAAATTCGCATTATAATGCAAAATGAGCGTCACATTACTTTAATGTTTATGGGTAATTATTTTACTGGATACTAAGGGATTAGTGGTGTTAATGGCGAGATATGTTTCATTAATTTGCATATCACCTCTAATGATAATTTCTCAATAAAGATAACGAGCACGCTATTATGTAAGTGAGCATAACTGCACAGCAGTGATTGGTATTCAATAAATTTCAAATAAATATTTTTTTAATCAATTGCAGTTGAATTTATTTTAATAACAATACTTAAATTAATTGAATTTATTTTTTGTTCTTTACCGTTAATGGGCGTAAGGTTGCCTGGAAGAAAAGGCCGCCCACTGTATATGTATTTGTAAAACTGGTGTCCTGTCTATTTGTGTTTAATTTACTTGCAATATTTTTTCAATGCACAGCTTATTTTTTAACGGTGAAGGATAACAAAATTCTTTTTTAGAGTTCCGTGGTTAAACTACATGGAATCCATAAAGTTTCGCCAAGTCCAATCGTTTACCCGCGCACAAATAATTCAAGACGATATTAAAATAATAAAAATAATCATTTAACACATAATATAATCGGTACATAAAATTTGCAATTATCAAAGATCCGTCAAATGTCGTTTAGCCTGTTTAGCCAGTCATTCTCCGTAATACCCGGCCGTTTTAGAGCTTACATCATTAGACATTCATTGTGCCATTATAAAAGCCTGAATATTAAAGTTTCTAATGTAAATTTGAACTTCGCAGGTGACAATACAGAGATGTAATGGACAAAGTAGATAATGGATGTGAAAATGTGTTTAGTTTTGAGATTTTTTTAAATTTATTTTTTTAAAGTCGTAGTAGAAGACATGAGGCCTCCATGAATTGTGGCCTGCGGACGACTGACTTGGGGCACAAGAATAATACCCAATTTATTCTTGTGCTTGGGGAGTCCACCACCAGACTACATAATGGTCCCAGTAGGTGGCGCGCGTGTCCTCAGAGCCTCACTCTTTGAGGAGTCCAGTGAGCGCTGGACCACTGCCTGTCATGTCTGTGGTGAATGTCACGGGTCCCTATAACGGGTGACTATAGGCCAAGGGAAGACAAATACAGTTTTTAAACGGTTTGAGTCCGACATACCCTGCTGCGTCCCCAGGGTGCAGAGTCCATAAGGATTTTCTGTGCTATAATTAAAAGTGTAATGGTCGAGGTCCAGGGTTCGATTTCCTGGTCAGGTGTGGAACTTCACGTCAAATGGCTTCTGCTGTGGCTTAAAATTGTCACTTTCGTTAAACCACAGGGCTTGTTTATGTTGAGCTGACCTCTAATTGTCGCAGTTGGATTGTATGATTCGATGTTTAACATAACCCTAGCTGTTTTACAAAACAGGTCTATTATGTACGGAACAGCTCAATGACGTAGTAGTTTTTCATAATTGCTGAATTAACACGCAGAAACTCTTCTAATTTTACGTAAAATAAGAGGTCGGCTTATACTGGTATTTTAATCAGCGACATACAGGAGTAATGTGGGTGTGCATTAGTACACCTCTAACAATCGGGGTATACGGAATCGGGGAATCGGGGAATACACGCATCTCTATAAAAGAACATCTAGATTTGAATTTGTTCTCCGGTATTCTTTAACGAATTCTTTGCATATTTCAGCATGAATTTAATATAGTAACAACGTGTATTTTATGAAAACATAGCTGTCATAGGTTTTAAGACAAATAAAATTCTGTAATGAGAAATGGCAATAGGCTTGCCTTGTTATATGGGAAAAACATGCTGGTGAACCATTTCCAATATGAATATTAACAATTCAAACGTACATCTGTAAAATATCCGATAAAGGCGAAAAAAATCTGATAACTAAAACTATTTCATATTTTATTTCACTTTTCCGGATCGACAGTTATTTCCAAAAACGCTCTCACTTCGTTGATAAGTTTCAAGCTCAAATCGTCAGGGAGTTCTGCTAGTTGATCCCCTAAATCTCTTAGAAGTGTTCGCACTTGACTCCCCAATCTCGCACCCGTCCGAGCCCATTCATAATAACTGCTCAAAAATGAGTGGAACGGGTCAAATTTCCGCTTACCATAAAGATAGTCCATATCGGAAAGTATTACATGTACTAATTCCACATCTCTCCCATAAATCACATGTTTCTTTGACGTTAAAGAACTCAGACGGTCTTCAACCGTTCTGTGAATAGACATTAACACTTCTTTGGTTGGTACGTTATCTGAGTAGGCCATATCGTTTAGAATAATTTGCAGTTCATTAGAAGTAACATCGCTCAAGAAGGAGTAAAAATTAGAATCAAGTAGAGCTTCAGAAACATAACGTATGAAGATTTTTACATTTTCTTCGCTCATATCTTTAAAAGATCCGAGTAAAGTGTTCAATGCTTTCGTACACTCATAGGATTTGACGCAAATGTTGTATTCGGAACAGAGGGTACTTTCATATTTTCCTTCGACTATTATAGTAGCAATGACGAATTTCTGCGTCAATTTCTTCTTAACCTCATTAATATCTGTAGGATTGCCGTCTAATCTATCAGTAGCGAATAATATAGCAGCTGTTTGGAACATAACACTTATTTTTTTTATAACCTCAGTCCACGTGTAAGCATCGTTTTCTTCTTTAACTTTGACATTGACGTTTCTAAGTAGTTTCCGTATTTCGCGCAGACATTTCTTTAGTTCCTCTTCAAAGATTAAGCGTTTAACCATTGTGCTCTCTTCATCTATAATTTCTTTCTGGTTGAGTATCCCTTCAAAAATGGCTTCTATTGATTTTGTTAGGACCATAATGTATTCGTTGAGGAATTTTTCCAATTTACCATCACAGAATTCTAGGTCTCTGCATAGATATGTAGATTTAATGATCAGGTAAAGGACGTCGGTCTCTCTGGAGAAAGCTATTGATCGTCGGCCAGAGCCTATGACGTTGTTTCTTCGCATTAAATGTGATATTGTGTCCATTACTTCTTTACCAAAGCTTAATGACCCTTGCATGTTGACTTTGACTGCATCGTTTACTGATACGATAGCTGAAATAATAAAAATATTAAAACAACAGATTGTATAGTTATTCCAATTAAAAATTCGGTGAGCTGACAAAAGTTCAGGCTAGCAGGTTTCAATCGTCTCTAGAACGGTAGTTAAAAGTGAAGTATTTTTTTATCTGCTTCTTGAAAAGTTAAGAACTTTGGTAAACGCTTCATAGTCTTGAAGATTTCTCAACGCTGCTTGCTTGCTTATTACTAATTGAAACTATTTTTTAATTGTTTCTTTTTCTAATTTTTTTAACCCGAATTGGCACTTGCCATATTAATCTCGCAAACTGCTAAAGGATCTTTCTTATCAAATAGGATAATTTACTAAAGTCTATCTAATAAACCAGCCTTAATTAATGGCCCAGTGGCCCATAAAGATAATGTTTTGAAGTTTAATACGCTGACTAATATTCAGTTGCCAGTTTTTTTTAAATAAAAATATAGCTCTTACCGAAAACAGCAAGCAAATACTTTTTATAATCCATGGCCAATAAGATCGTTATTTTTATCAGAAAAATAAACAAGATTTTATTTTATCACCAATAAACGAACGAATGAGAGAGACTTCTACATATTATTTGCTTTAAAATGAATTTCAAAATAGTGACGTGATTCAATTTGTTGCTCGTAAACAGTACAATATAAGTGAAGTAAACAAGTTTAACAGAAGACGGAAAATAAGTAAAACATTTGTTTTAAGAGACAATAATATAATTTGTAGCGTACACGTCTTATATCTTGAGTTACCTAAGTGTTTCGAGATACAAATGTACCACTGAAATTACTTTATATATATCTACATCAAAGAACCTACATACACATTACATTTTTTTCAATTATCCTAATAAAATTGGTAATAAAAAGTACTACATAAGACAAACTGTAAAAAAATAATATAATAACAGCTATCGATATCGGGAAAACGCATAAATAGGTCACTGAAATTCATAAAACGTAGTAGGTAATCGTAGTATAAATATACTTATGTACAAAACGATCCGAAATCTCAAGTAATAAACACCAGCGCCACCCCAGCACAATATGTATATTATTATTGTAAGAGCGCTCGCGCACTTGTGATTTTTAGTCGGGAAATAGTTTGATCGTTCTGGCATTCACTATGGAGTTATATAGCAGTGCGCGCATTTGACGATTAGAATTCGACATGAAATTATACACGACTACTACAGCGACTAAACTATCGGTAGACTAAAAATCACAAGTGCGCGTTAGCCCTAACACTATATCTCAAAAGCCCAGTTTTCATATTACTGTAGGTGGCGCTACGAGCGATGGTATATTTTGTCTATAGCAACGTTTACATTTGACGTTTCTTAAACTTGTCAAATCTTTTTGTTTCGGCCATTTTCGCCGAACGTTTGGTGTTCGCTATTGGTCACGTATCTTTTCGTGGCCTTTAGATCACATAAATAAAACTCATTCAAGATGGTGCAGAAGAAGGTAAAAACCATGTGCGTTTAGTAAATTATTATATTTTCGTCGTAAATAGTGATTTTGCCGTGAAGTTTACACCATAACATGTTTATGTGACCGACGATGTTTTTGGCGTCAAGACTGTTTTACTTTTATAAGTACAGGTATTTTGAATCAATAGTGCAGTTTAATAGATCCTGTTCTTAATCAAATAAACTCTGAATCGCGAATAAGCGTTAATTTTAGTGAAATAATTTCTACATAACCTCAAAGTATTGCCATGATGTTAAACTTCACACTGAGTGCCATGATTACTACCAGATTATCACCAAGATCGCTGATGACAACAAGATATTTCCACTAGACACGTTAACTTTGCACTATAGCTCATAGAATTATCATAATTTCAGCCTAAGAAGAAGGTAGGGAAGAAGGTAGCGGCCGCACCTTTGGTCGTGAAGAAAGTTGAACCCAAAAAGATTGTGAACCCTCTCTTCGAGAAGAGGACCAAGAACTTCGCTATCGGTAAGTTTTATTCTTGAACTTTCACTAGTTAATCAATGATTTTATCATCTCGGGCAGAAACATTCGTCCAAAGAGTTCCTTGTTCCGATATTTTGTTTATGGAACTGCATTGTTGGAGTATGCAGTAGAATATTGGACTAAAATGATGTAAACTTTTGTCTGAAACACCATGTGGTTACAAATATACGAGCTTTTTAACACTGATTAGTCCAATTTCTAGATAACAAGGGTATACTCCTGACTCCTACATAACCTGAAAATGTGCAGCCATGTTCATTAAATTATTGATTCTTCCATCTATTCAATTTATACCTACTGTTTTTATTTATACCACCAAAGATTTTATTATTTTCTGTTCAGGTAGGTACATAAGTATTCAAAAATCCATGGTTAATATTTTGGGAATATAATCATATTTCAAAATATAATAAATAATCATCTGAGTATGGCTACTTTAATCTTTTGACCGCCAGAGCATAAAAGCATGCGCATGCCCTCAGGACCAAGCCACAAATTCACTAAATAACAACATGGTCATTAGTTTAAAAAAAAACTTAGAATTTTTAAATTGATTAGCTTGCATTTGTACATTATCAAGGGCCACATAATACTTGCTACATTTGATACTGGATCACTGCAACAAAGATATTTTTTTATATTACAACTAGAATTTATTCAATCATGATGGAATGTTTTTAACACATAAAGTCCTGTATATTATAGACACATTGCAAAATCTTTTGTTTTGTTCTCCAGGACTTGTTATGAGTGTTGCTACAGCTGAATTAATCATGTAACTATAATTTGTCACCAGGCCAGGACATCCAGCCCACAAGGGACCTGTCCCGCTTTGTGAGATGGCCCAAGTACATCCGCATCCAGCGCCAAAAGGCAGTACTCCAGCGCAGGCTCAAGGTGCCCCCACCAATCAACCAGTTCACCCAGACACTTGACAAGACCACAGGTTTGTTTCAACACTTCATCATCTAGAAATTTAGGCATCACAGGGGGACCCAAATGGCCCCAAGTGTGGGGTTGTGCTGGTGTACCCCTGTTTCTATTTTAAATCTTTTGTGTGTGTCAAAGACATTTTACAATGTTATGTGTTTTTTACATGATGAATATACCAAATGCAACTATGAATCACTATGATTATCAAAAATATATACGAGCTTTTTAACTCTGATGATGTAGAAAGACAAGCTTATTTAATCCATTATTGGTGTCAATATTTCATAGATTTATTTGATTTCCAGCCAAGGGTTTGTTCAAGATCTTGGAGAAATACAGGCCAGAGACTGAGGCAGTCAGGAAAGAAAGGCTAAAGAAGGCTGCTGAAGCTAAGGTAAGATTTTTTTGTTTAATTTGAGTGCAAGGCACAGAACAATAGATTTTGTATTTGTGTCTGTAATTTGTTAAGTGAAGGGTTAAAAAGTTTATGCAAAAGTATTTAGAGTTACTGGACTATTAACAAAAAGTACATTTACAATGTTTTTCATTTAATTTTTATGCCTATGTCATATTAGGAGGTGTATTGTTGTGGATTTGCATAGTATACCAGTTTTTTTAAATTCATCAAAGCATGTTACACATCCAGTGTACAAGGTCAATAGATTTTGCATTGTTAGTAATTTGTGTTTACACGAGACACAGATACATACATACCATATTATTATATACTGTTCAGAATAGGGAGGGAGTTCTCATTGGTATATATTATGGTATATATATCATATATTGGTTCTTCATTTAAAATATATTCAAGTATAACTAAAAACAATGTTATTGTAAAGTTAAAACATCATTGTCAATCATCATGGTTAGTAGGTTGGTTGGTAAAGATGAATTCAAGTATAATTTATATAAAAGAACTAACATACTGAAACCCTTCTCTTAGAAATTATAGGACCAGAACATGATGCATAAAACAATTCAGATTGCCATGAAGACCTCTAACCACCAAGATCTCTGATCACAGACACAATACATCTTAATTTCTGCTTTTTTCTACACAATGTGACAATGTAACCTTTTTGCAGGTTGCCAAGAAAGATGAGCCTCCACCAAAGAGGCCCAACACCATCCGTGCTGGCACAAACACAGTCACCAAGCTGGTGGAGAAGAAGAAGGCACAGCTTGTGGTCATCGCTCATGATGTTGACCCTATTGAGGTATGCAGAGTTCTTATTTTTTCTAGAAGATATTGCAATGGCAAAATGTTAAATTAAGAGAGGCCTAAGTCAACAGTGGACTGGCTGATGATGATTAACGGAGAAGTTACAAAGAGTTATTGACATGTTGTGTGGTACTACAATGCTAAAGGCTCAATGGTTACTTTTGCGACATCTATGTTCATTGACTTCCTTGAAAAATAATTTCAAAACTCCCTATCATTTTAGTTGCTATGATGTTAGAATTTCTTCACCTGAGGCCCTTAATAATTATTATTATTTTGGGCTGCATGAAGATTATTGACTCTGAGCTTTAACATCAAGTACCTCTCTTATCTATATCGACACTCGAGGTTGCATTACTAATGTACTCTTTTTTTTACAGCTCGTACTATTCTTGCCCGCCCTCTGCCGTAAGATGGGTGTGCCGTACTGTATCGTGAAGGGCAAGTCCCGCCTGGGAGCCCTAGTACACCGCAAGACATGCACATGCGTAGCAATCACACATGTAAGTATTGTTTTCATGTTTATTTCATGGAGAATAAGAATGAAAATATTTTTCATAAATTTGAATGGTTGTGGACACTGTTATGGAGTAAGATGTCCTTGTTGCATTGAGAGCAAGGGATAGTGTATTTCTTGTCATAAAATCAAATATGTATAGTCTGTAATATGCCATAAATAAATAAATCTAAAAAATGGGAAGGAGTCAAGTCTTACTCTTGAAACACAGGCATTACCTAACTAGGAACTTATTTTAATTGGTGTATTATCTTTGTTTTGGTCTAAAGTATTCATCTTTGTAATGAAGTTCGAGACATCAACCATGCAAAATTGATTATTAGAAGTAGTTTAAATTAAATTTGTCTAGGATGTGCATATAATGATGATGTATTTGCTATCATACAGCTATGCTGACAACCCTTCTACCACCAATAGATTTTTCTGAGTATGCCATCTATGACAAAATAACTTACAAAACCTCAAGTTTTGAAAAAAATTTATAACAAAATTTAGTGAACTTGTAAACAATTCTATCTAGTGGCTAGAAATTTTGTAGGTACTCTAAAAACCTTAAAATTAGTGACAATACTTATCATGTCTAATTTTCGTCATTAGGTTGAGTCCGGCGACCGCGCCTCCTTCTCCAAGGTGACGGAAGCCATCAAGACGAACTTCAACGAGCGCTACGAAGAGCTCCGTAAACACTGGGGCGGTGGTGTCCTCGGCAACAAGTCCAACGCCCGCATCGCTAAGCTCGAGAAGGCCAAGGCTCGCGAGTTGGCGCAGAAACAAGGCTAAGCCTAATAAAGTTTAAGACCTAACATAATGCTGTTGTTTTCTTTCGAAACTTCCTTGATTGTTGAGGATTATTTGGGTATAGAACCAGGCTAGTTTCATAGGGTGAGACACTCGATTATCAAGATTCAATGGTGAGACAAAGTCCACACTGTTGGGTTGGCGTTTCGGGGGAGGGTGTTTTTTTTTTGTTTTTTGTTGATGGGGTTGGAAATGCTTTATGCAATATCCACCACTCCTTACAGGTGTGCGAAATACACATTTTTTATGGTCATATTTATTAAATAACTGCCTCATTAGCCAAGTGGTCATGAGCGCGACTGCTACGCTAGAGGTCCTGGGTTCGATTCCCAGGTCGAGCAGTGTTATTGGGTTTTTCTATGAAATTCCCAGTGGCAGCTCGGAGTTAGGAATTCGTGCCCGGTTAATGGCAATAGGCTCGCCCCCTATTACATGGGACCTAAAACATACCGGCGAACTGTGGGTGTACATTAGTACGCCTCTGCCTAACCCTTCGGGGAATACAGGCGTGATGATGGTATGTATATTTATTAAATAATAGTAGACAGTTGTGGTAGGGGTAGGTGATGGTTACTAAGCTTCCCGATAATTATCAGTCTTGATTGGTACTCCGTTTCGAGACGTTCCATCGTTCTGTGTTCGTGTGTTCGTGTTTGAGTTGTTGTGTGAAGTGAAGTGCATAACCATGTCCGCCGACGATATTGACTATGAAATGAGGGAAATGTTTGCAGAAATCGAGTAAGTACTTATAATTTGGTTAGTTATTTTTGGAGTGCGGTGAGGGTCGGACTCGGAAAAGAGCGATCTACCGACAACCTTTTTTTTAGGGTGGGTCTGCCACTTGGTTCTTGGTGAGGTTCGGGTATGTCGAACTATATACTAACTGAATTTCAAATATACATAATCTATGCTGAATTTTGACAAGCGACGCAGTAGGTAGTAGACTTTCATAAAAATATACCCAACTACAAAGTCAAATTCATATTTCCTATTCTCTAAAAAACAATATGCGCCATCTCTTATCATTATGCATTACTAAGTAACGAAGACCTTGCCTACGTAAGAATGTAAACATTGCATTATTTTTTCAAATTAGCACGAGAAAGACAGATGGCGCTATTTTCAGTAATAAAAATGCTGTATCAATAATTTAATTACTAGACGGCCTACCTAAAAAAATGAATTTTTACTTAGGGGTCATTTTCATTGGTCGTTAATGCAGTCGTTATAGAGCATGCGGGCATTCCCCGCACGGTCTAACAACCAATGAAATTCATCAGTTGGTGTTAAAGCAAACGTTGCGCGGGGACTTAGTTTACAACACCCGTAAACTAAGTCCCCGTGCCACGTATAGGTGTAATTTAATGAGCTGTGAAGATATCCAACAGATAGGTATCCGCAATTCTTATTGACTACTGAAAACAGTTATCGCATGATGGACATAATGAGGCTATGGCATGCGTGAACATAAATCTCCCGCACCCCGAATGCTAGGTCTAACGACCAATGAAAATGAGCCTTTATGACATGAGACTGACCAGGCGGGATCAGAGGATAATAATTTTGGCTCAAAGCCAGTTTCATCGTGCGTCGTGGGTTCGCTTCCCACCGGAGGCTAATATTGGCTTGGTCCACAGTTGTTTGGCTTATTCCTTAGTACAGCAGCTGTCTTTTTAATTGGACTGATTTTTGGAATCGCTTCGCCGCGTAGTTCCTACAGACCATTTTAATAGATACCTAAGTAGGTAAGCAATTTATTACCTACTAGCTTCTGCCCGCGACTTCTTCCGCGTAGCGTGATGATATATAACCTATAGCCTTTCTCAATAAATGGGCTATCTAACACTGAAATATTTTTTTCAAATCGGACCAGTAGTTCCTGAGATTAGCGCGTTCAAGCAAACAAACAAACTCTTCAGCTTTATATATTATAGATGTGTCTTATATTCTCTACCACGTCAGTTTTGCTCTAACAAAGTAGATGCCTATCGGAATAATTTTCTCCCAATCTGTCACTACCTAAACCTAAAATAGGTACCCAGTTCCCTTCTGTACATCCACAGATAAGGACACAATCGCTAAGCGGATGAGGCCTTTTCAGCTTTTCATCGCTGGACGCCATTGTGCTCGAATTCTTTGCATCAATTTCTGAAGAGAATCGCCCCTTTCACCGGTTATTTTAAAATAATTACCTGAAAATTAAGCGGCGGTAGCCTAATGGCTAGGGCGTCGGACTTGCGATCATGTGGTTGCCGGTTTGAACCCCACCCATTGCACTACCGACGTGAACCCACTCGTAACACAAGCAATCTAGCTTAGCACGAGGGGTTAACAAGAATACTAGTAATGTGCGACCCGCATTGCTAGTAATCTTTAAAAAAAAAAAACCATTTTGTAGGTAAGTACCTATATAAGTAGGTACCTACAAAATGTTAGTAGGTACCTATACGTAACTAAGTAGTTCTTTTTATTATGAGTCCCGGGATAGGATGAATAGTTTTATTATCTGTGCGCAATCTGAAAATTAGGTAGGTACCTACCTACTTATTATTTCATTTTACTCTATTTTTTATGGGGCAGGGGGGGGGGGGGCAAACGAGCAGACGGATCGCCTGATTTTCACCGAGTGAGTGGGGAACCGAAATTCCAAACCCTTTTAAAAGGCTGGCAACGCACTTATGACTCCTCTGGTGTTGCGGGTGTCGATGGGCGGCGGTAATCGCTTACCATCAGGCGCTCCGTCTGCTCGTTTACCCCCTATCCCATAAAAAAAAAGAACACAACGGAACTACTTGAATACTTAGAACTTAAATACCTACCTATAAGCTAAGCTAAGAAAACAACAGGTAGGTACATCAACCCCCAATATTTTCCGTCGTAAGTGGAACTAAGCGGTATTAATTTGAAGAGTTGGAGGCGTGCCAAGTTCGAAGCCAGGTGCAGGCCAGATAACGTATGGATTTTGAAGTTTGTTCCGTAAGTTGCGACAGGCCCAGTCAAAAGGTTTGCTGAGTAACTTTTGCTAGATCATATAATTTGAAATTTAATTTTCGTGTACTTGAAATGTTTCGAATTTAATGTAACTACTAGGCATGGAAATTATTGCACTTTTCATTTAAGTATATGAATTTGATGAAATTAGATATTAGTCACGGCGATTTCACATGCGAAATTTTGTAGCCTGCTACTTTTCTTCCGCAATGAATTTATTTCCATTTTTTTTAAAAGCTTACCGTTTTTTATGGGATAGGAGGGCAAACGAGCAGACGGATCACCTGATGGTAAGTGATAACCGCTGCCCATGGACACCCACAACACCAGAGGAGTCACAAGTGCGTTGCCCACCTTTTTAAAGGGTTTGGGCCTTCGGTAACCTCACTCACTCGGCGGAACACAACGCAAGCGTTATATTACACGCCGGTTTTTTGTGAGGCCGTGGTATCACTCCGGTCGAGTCGGCCCTTTCGTGCCGAAGCATGGCTCTCCCACGATGATATCCTTATCGTGGGAGAGCCATGCTACGGCACGAATGACTCCTTTGGTGTTGCGGATTGCGGTCCATGGGCGGCAGTATCGCTTACCATCAGGCGATACGTTTTGCTCGTTTGCCCCCCGATGCCCCATTAAAAAAAATATTAACTGATTTTAATTTTTTGGTTGATCGCATCTATTTGTGGTAGGTACCTAACCATTTTCATGAAGCCATAAAAAATATGTGTTAATAGCCGATTGTATCGTTTGACGCAGTGGCTGAGGGTACGGCCTATGCGCCGCGGGTTATGGGTCCGATTCCCGCACAGAACAAATATTCGAATGATGTAGAGGTACTTATTTGTTCCGATTCTGGGTTTGGCACCTACTTATATGATAAATTTGTGCATCCATGAAACATGAGAAAAAATATTTGTAACTATATATTTTTTTATACCTACCTAGGTAAGTAATTACCTACTATTAAATCAGTGCATCTCGGCATTAGGATTTTTTTTTCACCCCCAGATAATTGAGACCTAAACATAGCTTCCGGCGAACTACCTGTGTACACCTCTGCCAAGCGCTTCAGGAAATAGGCGTGAATGCGTGATGGTACCTAGGTATATATGTTTTTGATGTTACAATATCATTTATGGTACAAATCATCACACACTCACCTAAGTATACACACACGCGTACACACACAAATCACATAGGTATCACACGCGCAAACACCCAAACAATCCTCTGTATTTTATATCTATTTTGTCTGGTAAAACCAAATCCGCGAATCGCGACCTGTCCGCTGGAAGTGTCAATTTAAGTAAGTAAGTGCTAACTGAAGCAGTTTATACTCATAACTGATGGCCACCTAAAGCCCATTGAAGCTATAAAATCCATTATTTTATTACCTTACTGCCTTTGAAAGCGAACGACCCGACCTATCGAGACGCTTCAAGTATATTAGTATATTACCTACAACGAAATTAATATTTTTATGAGTATGTATGTAAAGCTTTCTGTGACGCAGTTCAGAACAATGCTGAGTTCTACCAGAGGTAGAGATGGGACTAGATGAGACGCAGTTTCTATGTCGCATATAAAAAAATAAGACCTCGCATCGGGAAACGCAGTGTGGGACGACCTCCAACGAGATGGACGGACGAGCGGTAAGGACGCTGGGAGTCGCTGGATATTAACCAGCAGTAAAATGTGCGATCCACATTACAAGGAAACTTTTTTTTAACGGAGTCTTACTATACTCACGTTACAAAATGACAAAAAAGACAAAATTATGGCATGTCGAACCTTACATACGAGTACACTGAGATTGCCATAAGCTCTGCCTTTCATGTCTCTCCGATTGACAAACAACCAAAACGAAGTAGAAACAGAAACAGTTGTATTGAGCAAAAATAGAACAAGCGGAAATGGCGAATGGCGCGCTCAATCCGGCTGCGATTCTAATTGCATCCTAACTAACAATCAAGAAATTGTCAACGGCTATTATGCAAACTTAATAATAAACGCCTCTGCTAATGGTTCCGTACCGTCGAGTACGCACGCGCTAAACCATCCTGAAATGTAACAGGTACTGTGAACCCTAAGAACGCTTTCGCTCAGTCGCGAAATGTCGGGAGAGCCGCGCAGGCGTGTTGCCTGTGCCACGCTAATAAATTCCAACACCATAAAATAAAAAAATAAAAACGTCAAATAATCCCCGCCAATTGAATATTGAATTTCAAAAATGGAATTTGATTTCTGCATTCATGGAATTGCAATATGGCATGAATTTGTGAAGATGTTTCGATTTGTAAGTGGCGTGTATTGACTTTTCGTGTTTTGTTTTGTGATAATTGTGATAGCGATGCCAAGTGGATATGGGTGTGATAATGTTAACTGTTTGTGGGATTGGATTGCTCAATGCATCGGACTCTATGGTAAGTAAAACGTTGATTGAGTTCCGTATACATGCGCTTAAATCATTACAGGTACCGGAAGGTATGTATCTATAGCATAAAAACTTTAAGAAACCTTCATTTCAGTACCAAAAAGCTAAATCTATATGCCTGAAAAAGAGAAATATACTTATGAAGAATTTTGAGAACGGAATAAACAGTTATTTTTCTTCGGTCTTTCAAGTCTTAAATATCGTAAAATAGACAGTTCGTAGATTACAACTAAAAACACTACGCTTCAATTTATAAATTGCCGTTAACATAGTTATTTTCTCCAGAGAAGCTCGTAAAATAAGAGCTAAACAAGCGAAATAATTAATAGGCACAGTCTTTCCTTGAAATTCCTTAAATTCCAAAGATAAAAAAATTGTAAGTAACAAGAAATTAATTTCAAGAGGAATAAGACTAAATTATGTCATTAATTGTGGAGAAGTAACAATGTTATTTAGTGAAGGTAAAATTCGACTCGCAGGCAGGATTCGAACCTGCGTCTTCTGGTTAGGTTTTCCTTCACTAAATAACTTTATATTCTGAGCATGAAATATGCAAAAAAATCACAAAAAGATACAAGTAACAATGATATTTTGGATGTTCCAGATTGCCTTTCTAGGACAAATTACGGTCATGTAGGGACCTGGGCTTCGGGATTAGAGGTCACGTTACACCAATTTGTTTAACTGCAATGGTCCAACTTTAAATAAAGTCCTAGACTTGGAATCAATTTCATGTAATCATCCTGTAAGACTGAACGTGGAAAGTTAAACTCACTAAGAGAGGCTTAGGTGATGGTGATGATGATATAACTCTGATATTAATAGAGATCAAAATGCAGCGAAAACCAATAAGTAAAGGCAGCAACTCAAATCGGAATATTTGAGAGTTTGTAATTATCAATGTCTTTTATGTAATGGATTCTTCAATCAAGAACTGAACACTTCAATAAATACATAAAAATGCCTCACTTTAAAACCAAGTACCACCAATTTTGAAACAAGATCTTACGAGTTTAAAGGAGCGACTTACTGATATCAGAACGATGTGTCTCCAAAGTTGTAACATTCTTTTTTTATTATGTCTGCTAATCTATGCTCTAAAAAGTGATCGGAAATCTACTATATTCTTAATATGATTGTTATAATTAATTGTAGCTTTTAGTGAGGCTGCGGTAAAATTGTAGGGAAAAGAGAATGAGAAACAGATAGAAAGGAGGGTTTCGTAAAAGGAGGCCGTAGCGCTTACAAAACCGTTTGTCCCAGCTGTCGCAAGAGTTTTGATTGTACTAGTGTTTCAAGTTCTTTTGCTAATGTTGCTGAGTAGTGGGAATAAACGACCATAATGAATGACGTTTTAATCATCTTTTGTGATATTTATATACACGTGGCTATGTAATAACTAAGCTGATCAACTGATCTGCAAGGTTAAGGTGTGAATGGGTGACCATTATTAACAAATGTAGACCCCTTCGTGCTTCGGCGAGCACGTAAAGCCGTCGGTCCCGTCGTCGTCGTCATCGGTTGATGTCAGGCTAATAAAGCCTGACAACCAGTCCTCCGAATATCGGTAAGTATTGCCTAGAAATTGGGTTGCGGACGTCTGTCTGATGGCAGTCACTTCGTGTAAAATACTGATTTTCACGTGGGAGAGCCGTGCTTCGGCACGAATGGGCCGCTTGCGTTGTGTTTCGCCGAGTGAGTGAGGTTAACGGAGGCCCAAACCCTTTTAAAAGGCGGGCAACGCAGTTGTGACTCCTCTGGTGTTGCTGGTGTCCATGGGCGGCGGTTATCGCTTACCATCAGGTGACCCGTCTGCTCGTTTGCTCCCTTATACTATAAAAAAATCTGCTATCTGGGTAGACTGGAAGCCGACTCCAACATATTTGGGAAAAGGCTCGGATAATGAAGATGATGAGAATGTATACAGAATTAGGTGTATCGTGGAATCCTTATCTTCACACAATGGAAAAATTACAATAATCTTTTATACAGTCTTCATTCACGCGATATTCATAACAACCATTGATGAAGTGAAGCAGTTGGTTCACCTGAAGTTAAATTGTAATTACCTCTGCGTTTTACATCAGTAATAGATGCTTGCTTGCTGCCTGATAATGTAATACCATACCATCCGTGCCCATAATAGTTCAAAGCTGTTTCAGAAGAAAATTGGTGTATTTCTTTGGACCGAAACTAAAAACTACTTTTATTATACTTAGCAAAGTGTAATACGGTACGTTACAAGGTATCTACCACTACAAAATCTAAGAGTTTAACAGGAATGTTTAAATTATTTCATTGTGTAACAATAAAGAATTTGGCTCTAAATAAGATTTACTTTTCATTTCTTTTCGACTTATTTATAAGACGAAAAGTAACAAAAAAATCCATTCTGATAGCCATTCTGCTAAATGACGTTCAATTTGATGTTAAAATAATCGTATGTCAATTTGGGGAAAGACCGGAGTCGGTTGTTAGGGTTGAAGTACGCCATCGATTTTTGGGGAAATGTTGGATAAGGGTGCCTCAAATATATTTCTAATATCAATATCATTTGTAGCAGACACAACCAAGATATATTATTCGTCAAAGATATGGTATTAAAGTTAAGGTATAGTACTATCTCTATCGGAGCTGAATAGACAGCAAATTGGATGTTTTAAGGCGTTCATATATGTAATTTTCATTTTATTCTTCTACATCTATAGCTACTGTCGCTGTGAAGAATGAGTGCTGCGCAGGCAAACATAGGACCATGATCACTCAATATAGAACCTAGATCAAATTTCCAAAATGAAAAAGAAATAAAAGTGTTGTAGTTTGAAGGATATGGTTTAGTATCCAATGAACAAGTATTGATTGCTGTAATAATATACTAGCTTCTGCCCGCGACTTCGTCCGCGTAGCGTGATGATATATAGCCTATAGCCTTCCTCAATAAATGGGCTATCTAATACTGAAAGAATTTTTCAATTCGGGCCAGTAGTTCCTCAGATTACCGCGTTAAACAAACAAACAGTTTGTAAACAAACAAACTCTTCAGCTTTATATATTATTATATATTATATATAGATAAATTTTAAAAACATTACGTGACCCAGCTGCATTGTCTTGCATAATATATTTTCTTATAATGCAAGGTGAAGTTTATACTAAATCTTTCTTGAAGTTTAATGCTATAGAATATATGAACTAATTATAAAAATGTAGACCTTGCAACTACGTTAGCCCAATAACCCAGTTCCCTCTAATTCTTGTGCGTGGGAGGATAACAGCTGATACTGGTTCCCATCATAGTTATGCATTATGGATTAATAGATGTTCTTTGTTTTCTATTTCCTTGAAACTTCAGACGACGCGACGGCCTTCTGAAAGCTCTCAATTAACATTACATAAATTAAAAATTGTAAAACACTCTTTTGAATCCAATAACCTTACCATTTCTTAACGATTAGAATTGAGCACATAATTTAAAAAAGCTGTATTTTACTAACTTAACCATGAATTGATTTTCAGAGGAGGAGAGGAGAGGAGATATATTTGATAGGAACTTAATCTATAGTCTATACTAATATATAAAGCTGAAGAGTTTGTTTGTTTGTTTGCTTGAACGCGCTAATCTCAGGAACTACTGGTCTGATTTGAAAAATTCTTTCAGTGTTAGATAGCCCATTTATTGAGAAAGGCTATATATCATCACGCTACGCGGACGAAGTCGCGGGCAGAAGCTAGTGAGAAATATCTTTGTAGAACTAGAATTAAGCCCAATGACTAAAATTCACAGTGACACAATTTACCTATTTGTGTTGATTGTTGTAGTAATAAAGTTGTAAAATGAAGGATAGAATAGGAAAAAAGGATATGCTGTTGCATGCTGTGAAGTAAAAACTATACAACGAATACTGAACACTGTTTACATTAAAAAGTTTAGTAAGCGTAACAGTAAAAGTAAGGTAAGCGTTACACTTATAAAAATAAACAACTTTTCCGTTTATTTTCATTGAACATCCCAAATTACGCACTATATCCTTCACCGGTACTAATATTGGATTTTATTCCGGATAACATTAATTCCTAATACCATTAAACCATTTGAATCATAACAATGTGTGGTTTTCCGGTGATATACTACTCTATGGGTATTTTAAACAAACAATTGCCAAATAAACTGCCTCATTAGCCAAGTGGTCCTGAGCGCGACTGCTACGCTATAGGTCCTGGGTTCAATTCCCAGGTCGAGCAGTGTTATTGGGTTTTTCTATGAAATTCCCAGTAGCAGCTCGGAGTTAGGAATTCTTGCCCGGTTAATGGCAATAGGCTCGCCCCGTATTACATGGGACCTAAACCGGCGAACTGTGGGTGTACATTAGTACGCCTCTGCCTAACCCTTCGGTGAATACAGGCGTGATGGTCTGTTAAACAAACAATTGCTGTTCTAATTCATATCGCATACTGACTGCGATTTATTGTTTAGCATCTACAAAATTGTTTTAGAACTCGGAAAGAATGTAAAACAATTTTCAAAGGTAAACAGTTTTTTTTGCGTGCCAGTGATGTGAAAGCTCTTTGTAAAAAAGACATAATTGGATGGAGTCATAACATCAAAGTTTGGACTCACCTAGACGCGTCTGCTATGTCGTTAGGGTTTGAGAAGGGCAAATTATTGCACTGGAAAGTTTTCTGATTTGATAATAGGTTTTAGACTGAAATACGCTTCAGTTACGTAATTACAATGAATGTAGTTTAATTTAAAGCTTTGTTTTAGAATTTTCAGCGCGTATTTAGTTGGTTCTTCACAATACTGTCTTAAATTTTCGCACTTAGCTATGTATCTGTGAAATATCTTGCAAATATAATAAATAAATAATAATAAATAAATATTCTGGGTCATTTTTAACACAGCACCATCTAGCCCCAAACTAAGCAAAGCTTGTACTATGGGTACTAGACAATGGATATAATACTTATATACTTTTTTTTTGTAAATATATAGGTACTTATAATACATAAGAAACACCCAGACGAACACAAGTCCTTATATTCATCACATAAATTTTTGTGTTCTGTGGGAATCGAACCCACGACCTCATGGTCGGCAGTCCGGTACTCGAACCACTAAACCACAGACGTCGTCAATATAAGAAACAAGGTCTTATCTTTTTTTCCAGCGTTAATCTACACTATACTAATAATAAAGCTGAAGAGTTTGTTTGTTTGTTTGCTTGAACGCGCTAATCTCAGGAATCTGGCCCATTTATTGAGGAAGGCTATAGGCTATATATCATCACGCTAAGACTAAGTAACTATTCCACGTGGACGAAGTCACGGGCGGATGCTAGTTATAAAAATATATCCTGACTAGCCTCGCAAACCCCATAAAATCGATCCTAGCTCGAAATTTTAATCCAATTACGGAGGCGATGTGAAATTGCTAGTTTCATTTAGGCGTCCCGCGAAGCCTGTTAGTTGGTAATCTTATTATGACATTAGTTCGTTGAAATCCCGCTTAATAATGTCGACGGCAAACGATTTCTTAGCATGTATGTTATGTTTGAGGTTTCTGATATAATTTTAGATAGCGATAATTGTTTGTAATTAGTCTTTGGTACGGTAAAGTTAGGAGTGGTTGTTTTAGAACATGAGAGTAAACAGTTATCAAATGATTATTACATAAATAAATAAGTATGTAGTAAAGAATAACTTGTTAATTGTATATTGAAATGTTAAGCTAAAAAAGGGACGCCTTTTAGTGTTAGATTTATTCAATATAACAGGCTTAGTGAAAAATATATACGTAAAAAATATAATTAGGTAATTATGATTTTTATAAGAACTTAATAAAATAGTTTAAAATCCAATAAAGCTCTACGGTGTTTAAAGTTATTGGTGCAGATTGAGTACCTAATGTAGAATTTGCAGAAGTATAGAATTTGCTCGGTGCATGGAACACTTGACGTTACATGTTTCTAATTTTCTATAGTACTCTTTTTTATTTACTATATTATTTAAAATTTTTAGCCCCAGCATAAACGTGTAACATGAAAAATCTAATTTAATAAGTATCATTGTAAACATAATTTGAGAAAAAAATACTAAACTATGCTTGTCGATTCATCATATCAACCAATAGAAGTTCACTACGGAACAAAGGCCTCCCCCAACGACTTCAACTAGGACCAGTTGTATGCCGATTGCAGCCAACGACTCCCAGCGATCTTCACCAGGTCGTCCGTCCATCTCGTTGAAGGTCGTTCCACGCTGCGGTTTCCAGTGCGAGGTCTCTACTCGAGAACCTTTCTGCCTCAGCGGCCATCAGTTCTAGGCTTTGTTTGTCGTTTAATCATCTATAAACAATATTGAAGTATCTAGATGCTTTTTCCCAAGAATCTGAAAATAATTCGGTTAATTTTAACCGGGTGCCGTTATAGATAATGTGTTGTAATAAAGGATGTGATAAAATTACATCGTAAGGCTTAAGTATGTTTACTTTTGGGGCGCTCTGTGAGCGATGATAAAAGGGATGGGGCACCTTTTTTAAAAATACCGATGAATTATGAACGTCACACATACGATGGGTTTTTTTTATTATGGCGCCACACTTTTTGTGGTTTTGCCAATGTCAAGTATTAGAGTAATCAAGTAATATTTCCCATCATGGGATTGTATTATGGCACCACACATTTTGTGTTCGCCAGTGTCAAGTATAAGCTGTATAAGTTCAGTTACCCCAATAAAACGGTAGAAACTTTATTGAGGCTTCAATGGAGTTTAGGAGTGAACCCAAAAAGTCACAATTTTCAATTTTATATCATTTGCCTACACTCTCACACGTTCACGAACACTTAGGCCCACTTGCACCAACTTCTGAAATGTGTTTAAATTGTATATAAACACGAAATTTCTATGAAAAATTGTGTTTAAATATGACTTAAACACATTTAAGAATTTGGTGCAAGTGGGCCTTAATGGTTAATTATCCACCATAATTACACATTAAACTTCGGAGAAATTCAAGTTTTGAAAAGTAATATAAAATCGACAACGTGCACTTTTCATTTTCCCGCCTAAACTCCCGGAATGACGTTTAAGAACACCCGATTTGTAAATGTCATTTCCGTAAATTTTGTTTCGATTCGTTCATCAATTTGAACATTACATTGCAGCTGGATTAGATTTGTTAAATATATACAGAACACATATTGCCGTAACAGTTTACTAATAATATTCTTTGTTGCTAGGTATTTGTCGAGAATCGGACGTTGCGTAGTAACGCACCATGGAAACAATAAATCAATCAATTCCATAGATATCAAAGGATAATAATTAGTAAGAATTATTGTATAATTGCCCTTTGTTTAATTAACGGTCGGTCTTATTGGATATATGTGGGAGAATTCTTAGTAACGATGTACAAAGGAAAGCTCTATTTTAGGAATTCTTGAATCTCTGGTTTGTAAAGCACAGTTGATTGAAACTGCTTTGGGCAGGAGACCGATAGCACGTAGGTACAAAAAGTTTTTGAAAAGAAAACTGACACTTTCTTGAAAACATATCTTCACGCCTGTATTATTAAGGTTGAGGTAGAGATGTACTTATGTACTTACACCCACATATTGCCGGTATGTTTAGGTCCCATGTAGGGTTGCCATCCTTCCGGGTTTCCCCGGATTTGCCCTATTTTAGAGAGCATCTGGGGAGCGTCCGGGGGGGAGGCTTCATTTGTAGTCCGGGTTTAAAAATTTAACTATCACTTTAATTTTTTTACTGTTTTTTATTAGACTGACTATGTTTCAAAAATCCTGTTGACATGTCCGGGTTCTGGACTCTAAAATCCTTGCTTTTCACGCGTCTTGTCCTGGTTACCAAATTTTAAAGATGGCAACCCTGGTCCCATGTAATAAGGGATGAGCCTATTGCCATTCACATGAATGTCTAACTTAAAATCCGATGCTTGTTTCATCTTAAATAGAAAGCGAGCTAGTAAGTAAATTCTTTTGGAAAGCGAGTGACATCGCGTGCAAAAGCTAGTGTAGTTACATAACAATGGGGTCTACTTATAACATAGTTTTACAAGTCTATAAATCATGCTGTCATTTAAAGTCTTTGGGGAAACTGTTCAAAGTATTTATGTAGGTACTTATGTACTATGTGGAGTTTTATAAAGTTTTAGAAGGTGTGAGGCAAAAACATATCCATTACACTTTCAAACTTCTACATACTGTGCAGTAGGGTACATAAATAATATAGGCGACTCACAATATAGACAAATTGATCACTATCATAGTATAAAATAAAGTCACTTCTCGCTGTCTGTCTGCCCCTATGTATGCTTGGATCTTTAAAACTTCGCAACGGATTTTGATGCGCTTTTTTTAGAGTGATTCATGTTGAAGGTTTTAAGCTTTTTAACATAACCCTACGACTCTTAGGAACGGGGCAGCGTGGGTGACCGCGGGCGGGTTGCTGCTTAAACATAATAAATTAAATTAAATTTCCTAATAACGTGCTCTGGGCAGTAAGTATGAGCCAAAAGTACCTATAGTATAGGTAAGTACCAAGTCGTTTTGAACCTACAAATACCTACCTCTCGGGTATCGGGTAATGTGACTGTTGCCTCTTTGAAGTAGCTATTTCGGCGGATTAGAGTGAGATCCTTGGTTCGATTACCAGGTCGATCGTTATTGGGTTGTTCTATGAAAGTCTCAGTACCTACCCAGGTGCTCTAAGATTTTACCCAGTTATGGTAAATTTTTTTATTCCTAACTAGCTGACCTGGCGAACTACGTAACGCATCAGAAAAACATTTTTTCATATTTACTCACCTTTTAAACCTTCCCTGAAGTTCCACAAACATATCAAAACCAAAATCAGATAAATCGGCCGTTCTTGAGTTTTAGCGAGACTAACGAACAGCAATTGATTTTTATATAATTATACATGTATAGATTGGCTTACGTTTGACCGTCAGTGATCTACGATGGAGCGCGCTTGCCTAGAAGAAACCGATTCACTCGTGATTTAAAGACACCCAGATTATATCTATCTAGTTCCATAATACATGGACCTTAACATAACGACGAACTGTGATTGTACACCAGGGTGTACATTAGTACACCTCTGCCAACGGTTACTGTGTGTGATAGTATAATTATCTTATGTATGTTATACTTCAATCTCGTCTACAAATAACTTAGACCGTAAGCCCTTTACTTTAGGCTAAAATATTTGGTTGGGTGTCAAAATTATAAAATACTTACCCTAAACAAATATACATCCAACCATCCATCCATCTAAATATATCTCTCTTCTCTCATATTTCATTGAATATGTCAAACTTTCGCGGCCACTCATAAAATCAATTACATTCGGTTCATAGCTGAACGGCGCTGTTCAGGAACTCAATACACATTCAAGTATTCAGACTGAGATGTTCCTGATGTTATTGCTAGATTTTATAGATCACGACACGACTGCGATACGATATGCAATTCTTCAAAGATGTGTTTGTTCTACGTATGCCACGGTATGGTCGAATACAGCGCGCGTCCGTAAGTTAGCTGCTGCGAACTTGTGAACGGCCGTGCGGTGAAAAAAGTGCGTGTGTGTGTAAATATATATACAGGCTGGCGATTTAATCACCTGCATCCTTCTAGCAGGTGAATCAGACCACGAAATACAACCCATATCAATATAAAAGAACATACCTTAATTTTTCATCAAAATGTCCTTTAAATTTTGTATGCAAAGAGTCAAAGACATAGCGCGGACGTGGAACTCATTGTAGGTATGTATCTATCTAGAGATAGCGAGTCAAGCAACTACTTGATCGGGCCGTCCGCATAAGGTCAACGTACTGCAGGGTGCATATCATTTTATGAAAATTTTGAATAATTATCAAGTCTTTTAACACGGGATTGCTTAAAGATACAAATTATAAATTATGTCTAATATATTATATGTTATCAATACTACACCATGTTGAAGCAGTGCTGGTGATTAAATCGCCACCCTGTATATGTACTGCTTTTGCCCGCGGGTTCGCACACGTGAAGCTATTTTAGGATTAGAAATAGACCCCAAAAATAATTTAATAAAACCAACAGTGATGATCTCTTTTTGTGTGAGTCTCTATACATCAGAGAGGTCAAGCTGTATCTCATAATCCGTTTAGTTAATTGTGATAAGAAGTTCACCAGTTTTAAGTTGGAGAATATAATTATTATCTAACAGTGATTTCAATAACAAAATTAAAATCTATTCAGTAGTTTTAGCACCAACCCGTAACAAACAAACATTTTTAAAGTTCGGAATCGTATAAACCTACCCTAACCCACTTGTTTTTTTAAATATCTTCAATGTATAGACAACTTTACGATTTTATAACGTTTTATGTATTCTGTGCTATTTTATATTATGGGATTATTTTATATTTCATTAGCTTAGATTAAAGAGGTGTCATCATATACAACGCGGTATCGTGTAATCTAAATCCCCCTATTATATTTGATCTGTGGGAACGACCAGCTGTTTAGTATTGACGTCCCGTTCCGAATGACATTTCCAATAAAAATTAAGTTAACCGTCCATCGCTTCGTATGTGGGTCGCTGGTTGTTGTTATATCCTAGTTTGAGCCGTGGACGTGTTGCCTGGCTTCCAGGAATGCAACACTAATTTGTATATTGTAGATTCAGACCAGAAATTGTTTATAATTTTTATATATACGACTAATTTAGATAAGTAATGTATTTGTACTGATTTCTGACACTTACGCGAATATTAGACATTGAAATGAAACTACTTTTTACGGATTTTATGATATTATTTAATTCCCGACGTTTCGGATCCTTTACAGCATCCATGGTCACGGGCAGACTGAGGTGTTGGACGTCTTAATGTTAAAATTACTAACAGCTACCTTAAATTCTTCTTAATTATTAGCAATCTGATTCACGCAGAACGAGCTCACACACTCCTTTGGTCTTGCAGTTTTGGGCTTGGATTGCAAGACCAAAGGATACGGTGAGCTATTTCTGCGTAAATCGGATTGCTGCGAATTAAATAATATCATTAAACCGCGATAAAATCCGTAAAAAGTAGTTTCATTTTAATGTATTTGTGTTTAAATTTCGTTATTTATAATACCTACTTACATAATCTGAATTTTACATGAAAGGCACACGTTGCTATATTGGCAGATTTTAAACTCTGAACAATCATCATCAAGTCATTTACTCACATAGCTGGGCACCGGTGTCCTCGCGAATCTATGTCATTGCTTTACTACGGGTGTCCTTTCGAAATGAGTGGCAGTAGTCATTACTTCGCTCTATCTGGGAATAATACCAGTTGTTAATTCATCAATATCTATTGATCACTTTGCTACTAATGAAGCGGAGTATAGTTTTACCGGGTTTTTTTTTATTTCTGACCTCGCAAATTATAAAAAAGCAAAGCTCTATGTAATACGATCATTTTCAGTGGGATGAGACATCATCTCGATTTCTTATAACAAAAAGAGACTGATTACTATCGTATCATACGCGCATGCGCATTGGCAGACTCAAAGGCTTTATAACGCTATTCATGCTTATGTAAAGGATTTTTTCAGTGTTTGTGAGTTACGGGAATTTTCCTCCAGACGCAGACGGATCTATTTTTAGATATCCTTCGGAAAACCTTTCTTGATCCCATTTTAGTTACCTAAGTATCGACTTGTCTGTGAGTAACATTGTTTTGATGTATGTATCTTGCAATCGGTTGCAGAAGGTTAGAGGTATGAGCATTGGACCGCCAAATAACTCTTAGGATCGAAATTCCTATACAATCATAATACTAAAATAAATCGTGAAACCTGCCTCATTAGCCAAGTGGTCCTGAGCGCGACTGCTACGCTAGAGGTCCTGGGTTCGATTCCCAGGTCGAGCAAAGTGTAATTGGGTTTTTCTATGAAATTCCCAGTAGCAGCTCGGAGTTAGGAATTTGTGCCCGGTTAATGGCAATAGGCTCGCCCCCTATTACATGGGACCTAAACATTCCGGCGAACTGTGGGTGTACATTAGTACGCCTCTGCCTAACCCTTCGGGCAATACAGGCGTGATGGTATGTAAAATAAATCGTAATTCAAACACAATTGAATCAAAGTGTGTTATTATTTGGATTCCGAAGCTGTTAATCTGCCATTTCATCCAAAATACTTCACTGAACTTAAATGCGATGTATTTCTTTATAAATTAACCAAGTTTAAAACGATTTTCCTGTCGTTTATTTCCAGTGAATTAGTAGTAGATGAAATGGTACAGCAGGAACTTAGATTAACGGTATCTCAATCTCAATAATAGCACAATTTGATATGGTTATTGTGGGCAATTTAATCTTCACCGGACCATTAAATTCGAATCCAAGGCAAGCACTCTGACTTTTCCCAATCATGTGCCTTAAATGGTGAAAGAAAATAGCATGCGTCAAACTTGCACGCATGAGAGATTGTTTTCGACGTGTGAGACTGCCAAATTCACGTGGGAGAGCCATGCTTCGGCACGAATGAGCCGGCTCGACCGGAGTGATACCACGACCTCACAGAAAACCGGCGTGAAACAACGCTTGCGTTGTGTTTCGCTGATTGAGTGAGGTTACCGGAGGCCCAAACCCTTTTAAAAGGCGGGCAACGCACTTGTGACTCTTCTGGTGTTGCGGGTGTCCATGGGCGGCGGTTATCGCTTACCATCAGGTGATCCTTCTGCTCGTATACCATATACCAGAAAAACAAAATAGTTCGGCGTAGTGGACATGTGGAACATGGTGGAAGCCCCTCTCATTCTGAAAAGAGAATGTTCCAGGTTAAGCAATGTGGAACCTCAAGGTAATGCGACTCTTGAGGTAAGCCTTACGTATCCTACCTTCTTACAAGAAAAGCTTATTATTTTACCTCGAGCCAGGGCCAGCCTTTTAAGCGATAAATGGGACTATAAATATGGTGCTGATTATGAAATTGTTAGTACCTACCATAATAAAATGATTCTCACCTTCTTTCAACTATCTTAGAGTCAGTTTTCCGTCGAATAAATAGGCTCTTCTTTTTCTCCACCTTTCTGAACAAAACTGATAGGTATACGAAAGATTACATTACCTGTCAGGCTAGCCTAGCTTCAATTTTTTTTATACCTTCTTACCCTTAGTTTCTATATCTGCAGTTGATGCCTTAGTGCTGTCATCAGGATTTTCTGCAGCATTATTATGATTCATGATTGGTTTAACCTTAAGTAAAGTGTAGTAACTATTATCGTCATAGCTGAGAATTACGTGACTTCGCAATTAAAATTCATTTTGTTACTAGCTTAGAAGTTCAGGAACTTGTCGAAGAAAACCCACGCGTTGTTAATAAAGTATACCCGTGGCCTGTTATGACGTCAAGTGTCATATTGGCTGACGTCATAGTTAAGTTATAGAATAATACATCTAATAATACACTGATAGTCATCAATTATGAAATTGTGATATTATAATTCTCCTATTTATAGGTACCTAGGTATTTTACTCCGCACAATTATATTTTTGGAAATATTGTCCTCACTAACCAACTACCAACAAATAACCTACCAATAACTAATAAACTACCAAAGAATTAGCAAACTGAAGGGTAGTAATCTGGCCATATCTGTAGAAGAACCCACAACCGCAGGGGTAGACGTTATTGAGTGGAGGTCGCAACTCGGCAAACGTAGCGTAGGACGCCCTCTGGCAAGATGCAGTGACGATTTGCGAAATTTGTTGCGATTTGCTGGCGGAAGCTAGAGATGCGGCAAGCTGCAAACAGGGCGAAATTGCGCACATTGGGGGAGGCCTATTATACGTCCAGCAGTGGAATACTGGTTGATGATGATGGATGATGACTGCTTTTACTCGAAATGTATCGATAGGAGCCCGTATCCTACCTATATAAATGGTAGATAAAATATAAAACTAGGATAATTATTCAGTATTTGTTTGTATGGTACTGTGTAATGTACGAATTATCTTCGCCAATCGAACCTCGATGGTCACAATCGGTCACATTATAGATATGGTTGGTGTCTGACATCGGTTTTTTTATTTTCATAAAAAGAAAATTCTCCTTCAAGTAAATTGTATTTAGAGAATCTGTGGTCAAAAAATAAACAAAATTCTGTGTTCATCAATCATGAATCTAACAAATATAATATACATATAAGTACGAATTGATTAACTTCTCATTGCTTTTTATTTCGGTTATAGAATAGGTACTTACTGTTTTTCAAACCCAAATATGTAGGTACCTATAGTTGAGAAAAAGCTAAGCCGATGATCATTTAAAAGTGTAGTTATAAACAAACCTAGGTATTGTTTGCACTAGATTTTTTTCTCAATCAAGTATCAGCCTTTTGGCAAATGTCAAAAAAAACTTTCACAAAAGCTTTTTTAGTAATGAAGATAATTGTGAATGTTTTATGTCATTTCGGAGTAGAAAAAGCATTAGAAGCAATGTACATTGAAAACCACTTACTGCTCTTACAAGGAATAAAAGACAATATACCGAAAATACATAAATAATGAAAGATTTAAAGCAACTTCGGTGGATAAACTGGTGTTAATTTCAGCCGCTTAAATTAGCTCATAATTCATAAACAACCTCAGACACACAGACGTACACTAATATTTACAATACACCCACCTGCTAGTTGTTACTTTAGCAAAAAAGTGTTAAAATATTTGAAAATAAACAAAATAGTTGAAGATTTATTTGTGCCGACGCTGGACTTATAACAGGTTTTGAAAAGTGTATATTTCATCGGCAGCACAAATATATTCCGAGTTTATTGTTAAATTTAACATCTGTCTGTTTGCCTGAACAGGAAATGTAGCAAAGCAAATATGTTTTTACCTCTGTACAATAAAAGGCCAACAATATAAATAAACCTGATGAGGTAATATTGTATTTGTTTTAAAAATACTTTTTAGCTTAATTGCTTCATTAGTCTTCAAAGGTTCTAAGCACAATTGATGAGCGTCTGGGTTCAATTCTTAAGTCGTGTAGTGCTATTGGTGATTTCCATTGGAAATTTTCCCAGGGACTGGAGTTGCGCCAGCAGATTCCCCCCTATTACACGGGACGTAGAACATACCAGCTGACTGTCTGTGTACATCACTACATCTCTGTCTTACCTTTCGGGGAATACAGGGACAATGATGTACATGTAGATATGTTGTATTTTTTTCTTAAACTGTTATCCTGTATTGTCATCTACACATGGCTTCACTCTCCTATTCCTCTCCCAACAACGTAAGCGTCAGTTTCCAGTCTAACCGGATCCTGTATTTTGCACGAAGAGACTGCCGTCAGTTTTTTGATCCCCAATTTCTAGGCAAAAGCTGCTCGCTAAAATCCTTTGACTATTTTCTAAATAATCCTAATCCTGTGTCCAATCACGTCGTAGCTTTTCGCTTTCCAATTTGCTCACTGAACTACAATTATTTTCAAATTGACTGCGTTATTGGTCTCAAGAGGGTATATGCCGATTGTAAGATCTCCGGTTCGATTTTCACGTCGATCATCATTCAGTTGACAAAACTCTACCGTCCAAATCAGTTTGTCAAACACCACTTACCGAAATAGGTATTCCAACTATTTCTCAGCCGATCCGTAACATATTTTATACCTGCGTACAAAAAGTATGAAGCTTTTCAACATAACTTATTCACAATCTGAAGTTACGAGCTCCGATTTATTACCTATATTACCGTTTCTATGACAAGTATCTACTCGAAAGGGTTCCGAAATTCCGATAAACTCGACAACCCTGATTTTAGGATTGGTTGATAAAAGAGGTTTGTTTGAAGAGTAAGGATCGACATCAGGGATATCGCATAGAAACACAATAGCTGACCGCGACTTTGAGTGTTTGGCTATTCAATTTTCGTGTTATGTTATCGCTATTGTGGAGTATATAGTAGTCTATCTTGAATAAATGATTTTGTCTTTGACTTTGGCTTAACTTAACGTTAAGAATTCTTTTTTTAAAACCAGATAGGCAATAAGGCATCTTCTAAGATCCGAAAAAAATTTTGACTGAGCGCGGTGGACCTTTGGAGGTGACGGGCGACCACCTTTCAGAGTCTCTGTTTATCAGGGAGCTAAGTCCTCAAATATCAGGGACCTTTAAGAGCTCCTTGATGATAAGTAGGTCATCGCTATATAGACGCATTTATTGCCGAGGCTTACGAGCCCTTAAGGATTACAGAACGGACTGCCAGAACAACGAACTGATGGAGAAATAGCTCTCACGTGCAAAAGTCGAAACAAACTGCAACGTAAGGAGTCACCAGTCAGTCTGATATTTTTCACCTTACGATATGCCTATCAATGTAGGCAGTAACGAATTGAAAATGTCTTCTATTTTTACAATCACGCCGACTAAAGCAGTTGTTTCTCATTAATGAGTATTAGCATCTAGCACAATTAGATAACAAAGGGCTTAATCCGATTGTGTCTGAGATGAATCCAGTTCAGTAACAATGGCAGCAGACAAGGATTGACGCATTGATCTTTATCAAAGACTTTTTCGCTGTAATTTTATTTATTTTTAGAACGATTCTTCGCGTTTGTTCTATATATTTTGTACAAGATTTTTTTCAAGTAAAACTAATTAGGATAGAATCTATATCTATATATATATAAAAGAAAGTCGTGTTAGTTACTCCATTTATAACTCAAGAACGGCTGAACCGATTTGGCTGAAAATTGGTGGAGAGGTAGCTTAGAACCAGGAGACGGACATCCCGTCTCCCCATTTTTATCCCGTTCCCGATACTTTTTATTCCACGGGGGCGAAGCCGCGGGCAGAAGCTAGTTTATAATAAAACATAACATAACATACCATCACGCCTGTCTTCCCCGAAGGGTTAGGCAGAGGTGTACACCCACAGTTCGCCGGTTTAGGTCCCATGTAATAGGGGGCGAGCCTATTGCCATTAACCGGGCACAAATTCCAAACTCCGAGCTGCTACTGAGAATTTCATAGAAAAACCCAATAACACTTTGCTCGACCTGGGAATCGAACCCAAGACCTCTAGCGTAGCGGTCGCACTTGAAACCACTAGACTAACGAGGCTGTTAGTAAAGTTTATAATAATACATAATACATTTATTCCCAAAAAAAGAACTTTACAATATTTAAGAATTTCTGATGGACCCAAACTAGGCTACGCCTGTATCTTGCGCACCAAATAAAGTTGACATTAGGAATTAATGAAAGTGTAATAATACAATCTAATAGAATAATTAGATTGTATTATGATGTAAAAAGTATTTTTATTTCAATCTATCTATACTTACAAAAACGTTCGTCCTGATAAATATATCAATACACAGCCTGAAATTTGGAACGGACATTTTTTATAGAACGTAGGCATGCGCTAAGAAAGGATTTTAGGAAAAGAGTTATACGGGTAGGAGATCTTTAGAGTTCTTTAGAGGTAGAAACACGAAAATAACAATTGCAATAAGTAAATAGTGATGTGTTCCAGGAGACGTAGAATTTCTGATTTAATCTGAGAAAGAGCTGAGGCTGTTTCACGGTTTATGGATTTTCACATTTTAAGGAAGGTAACGGAGGCTGGATAACAATGTATAACCGAGGCGGGATTAATGTTAGGCGGAACAGGTGTTTTAAAAATAGGGACCTGTGGTATTGTATCTACTCATACATAAATAATGAAGTATTTCAGGGATTCTGTGTTTTAAAATTTTAAGGTTCGTGAAAGTTTGACATCATTTTAAGTCACGAGTGAAACCGCCGGGATCAACTAGTGTATGTATATGGATGCACGAGGGTTGGAAATTGGTAACAAATATTTTCAAAGAAGTCATCATCATAAATTATCATCACATTACTCAAACATTAATAGTTACTTCATATTATTTGGATGAACGAAAGAAAATAAAGAAAGTTAACTTTTATTTTGGACACCTCACAAGATAACACAAAAATAAAATAATCAAACAAACCATAAAAAATATTACAAAAGCGTGTGAGGCCAAAATACGGTGCCGTTCTTAGCTGATGCTAGAGCCGGACAATTGCTGCAGCGCTGATTTTCAGAATGGCCCAAAGTAGGAACGTCAACTACAGACCATGAAGTTCAATGTCACAGTCAATGATTGCTTTTCTAAACTATAATAAGGGTGGTCTTCCAACCTAATCGCCCGAGAGCCAGATGCGGCTAAATAGGGCACATTACGAACGTACCAAACCATTAACGCATCCAAGGAGTTGGTACACTTTCCGAAAAGGTTAAAGATATATCGATACTACTACAACAATCGATACATCATCTACAACACTAATTGTGTTGCTATAAATAGAGTCTCACCTAAAGTCGACACGCCAAGGAAATGTCAGAAACTGGAGACAGTCTCATAATGTGTGCAGTACAAATATTGCCAGATATGTCATGAAACAACGAAATAGTAGAAAATAAACCTTATAATGGTAACACAGAAGTTGATTTTGATTTGGACGAAGGAATTGATAAAGCCGGCTTCAAATTCGCTCGTATTTCGGTATGGGCAACTAATACCAGTTTTCTCAGAAAGATCTTCAGCAAATATTACTATGTTGAACATTTTCTTTGTAGAATAGCGAAAAGATATAAGGCTATTTAGTTGCCATACGTCGTCAATCGTTATCAGAATTGATGTAACATTGGATGAGAAAGGACTATTACCGTAGATCTTGTTCGTCCCAATTACTTGGGGATTCTACTGGAACAGTTTCTTACAAGATCCCTACATTACATAAACCTGTTTTTATATTACGGAAATTATTAATCTAGTGGTTCTGAACGCGACTAGGGATACTGGGTTCGATTCCAAGGTCCAGCAGTGTTATTGGTTTTTTCTATGAAATTCTCACTTGAAGCTGGCTCGCCCTCTATTACATGGGACCTAAACATACTGACGAATTGTGCCCTTACCGAATCCATAGATCACAAATTCCGCAAAATTAATACCAACCACAATGGAAACTGAAACGGATTCCATTTTTGAAATCCTATAACGTTCTATCGATGTTATAATCCTTTCTGACCTTTGCGAGCTAAAAATTGGTTCGCCGACGCTAAAGAATTTTGTTTAAATATTTCGCTCAACCGCCTAACGTACTTTACCTGACTCGGTTTCTTACTAAATGATTTGAAAAAGGAATAGGGTTGTCTATAAGATTTATTAGGTAGTTTTCTTATAAAAAAATATTTACGCACATTTTTATTAAAATTATACTAAACCCTAATCCTCTGATTCATAAAAATATATAACTTCTTATAGCTATAATAATTATATTTTGACGTGATATTCTGTAACAGAGGAAAGAAGACAATGAATGATGAAGACAATTTCGTAAAGGATTTTTTTACTTACTTGGTTGAAATCGAGACACATGCACACAACCTAGCATCTTGGCTTTTGGTGGGTCCCTGATCGTTTTTATGTAATACACGATATTATAAGAAAACAAATGAGTCCAATTATGTCCACCAAAGAGTGTAAAATCCCGGCAAAAAAGGCGTGTAACTTCTTACCCCTGTAACAACGTGTCCCCTGCTCCTCTACCTAAACTGTAAAGCTGCAAGAAGTAGGAGAGCTATGCTCGGGCGGCACGAATGGGCCGGCTCGACCGGAGTGATTTAACGGCCTCACACAAAACTGGCGTGAAACAACACTTACGTTGTGTACCGCCGATTGAGTGAAAATACCGGAGCAACGGGCCCCCGGTATCAGCGGCATCAGAGGGCTCACCACTTGCGACTCCTCTGGTGATCTGTCTGCTCCCTTGATCCCTATCCCATAAAAAAGAAGTTTTTATGACCTTTTATATTTTTATGAATAAGAGGGTTAAATGAATGAAAATACCTTTTTTAAGTATCCAGATAAGACATTCTTTATGTATAAAGGTACAAATATTCTTACTTATTTGTGTACCTATACAATATGAGGATTTATCTTCCTTTTTAAACACATTTATGTTATTGAAACAATCCTACAAAATGCAATTCAGCAGCAATATTTTTGTCAGAGGTCAAATATATATTCTCGACTAAAATACAAAATACTTGAGGATAATTGATTAAATTTTTTTCATCTGAAGAGATTAGCAACGAATATTAATCCATGTTTGATTACATACGGTTTTGTTCTGATACAATCAATCCCATCAAATGGATGTCAATGGAAATGTTACATTTCAGCTTTACGCTTGCGCCGTGTTGGTGATTGATTGTATTACGGAGAACAGATTGGCCTGGATTAATAAAATCTCCCTGCCCTCTAGTGAATACAGCAGGTACCTACTTAGTGGATTTATTTTGCATTTGACCTCTCTCGTTTTTGGTTCTGCCTACCCCTGCGAGAAATCAGAAAAGGCGAAGTGTATACTTAAATGACTTATGTCATACTTAAATGACGACCTTCTTTCAGTTCATGCTAAATCTCTAGTATTTAACGAAAAAACAAAAGACGTAAACATTGTTTGGCGTAGTGGCTGAGCGATCGTCTTCTCGGCCACGGGTTGGGGTAAATGGCAATCATAATAATATGATTTGTGATAAAAAGTTGGTAAAATATCTGTGGGTTCTACATATGTATACCTAAATGATTTTAGCTAGGTACCAAGTGCAGCAAACAGCTTTGATTTTTGACAGCTTCAAGGGATCGTAAAACTTTAGTTTGTTATAAATTGTAACTACAGCTACTTACATGCTATCTTCAGAAAAAGATCTTGATAAGTAGACAGATAGATGGACAATGATGCGGGTTCCTTTTTTATTTTTGAAGTTTGGAACCCTAAAAATACATTAAGGACTATGCTTAGTTTGGGATCAACAGTATCGCGAAATTGTAATTTTAAGTAGAAAATAATTGGTTAAATGATTTTTGATCCACAGAGGTCGTATAAACCCGCCGCATAGTATATAAATAGCACATTTTATTTCTGGAGCCTGTCCCATTAGCGATCGATGCCACAGCGGGATGACAGTGCATTTTAATACTTAAACGGATTGGAGCCATGTTGATACCCCAAAGTGAATTTGGCTATAAATTCTGAGTTGATTAATGAAATAAATTCTGTGGATTTTTTTATTTGCATGTAAAGGTGATTTTTTTTGCACGAGTTTTATTCGATCATCCAAATTCCAATAAACGAGTAAATTCATGTTTTTGAAGTGAAAACTTCTTTAGCCGCGTTGTGTAAAAAAAATTAAACTCGTGCCAGGACACGTGACCTGATCGAAAATTCGTAAGACGGTTGTAATAGTTCTGAAGTGTTAATATTTTAACATAACATAACATACCATCACGCCTGTATTCCCCGAAGGGTTAGGCAGAGGCGTACTAATGTACACCCACAGTTCGCCGGTATGTTTAGGTCCCATGTAATAGGGGGCGAGCCTATTGCCATTAACCGGGCACAAATTCCTAACTCCGAGCTGCTATTGGGAATTTCATAGAAAAACCCAATAACACTTTGCTCGACCTGGGAATCGAACCCAAGACCCCTAGCATAGCAGTCGCGCTCAGTACCACTTGGCTAATGAGGCAGTTATAATAATAATATTTTAATGTAATAATATTTTATTTTAATGTAATAACATTTTATTTTAATGTAATAATATTTTATTTTAATGTAATAATATTAATTTAAATGTAATAATTTTTAATGCTAATATTTTAATGTAATATAAATTATCATGTTTGTGTAAGTACGATAGCGTTCTGTGTGTGGTAATTTTTGTGTTTGTAAAAGCAACCGAGAATCCACGATACAGGACAAAATAAAGATTAGGGCAGCGTTTAAAAAAATGCGAGTTTAACTTATACTGGCAGTGTAACACATTATGTAGGTAGTCGTCTGTTCATGAATAATATTGTATTTCATCAACAATGCCAGCTCAAAAGGTTATAATTACCAATATTTAAAAAAAATGGGCTCTATTTATGGTAAACATCTCTATGACGCCATAAAAAACGTTCAAGTAGCCAATCCTAACTCTAAAGGCGGGTACTGACTGGTGTTACGGAGCGTAATGTGACATTCGTGTTACAATGCGAGCATATTATGTGCAGACAGTACGTTGAAACGACAACGAACAAAAAAAATAATGACAACACGAATGCTCGCTTTGTAACATGTTACATTACACCTCGTAACAACGTAAGGCGTCTTGGTTGTTGAGTTCATTTAAAATGTTTTTTGTTGGCATTTTGTGGATTGACACAGTACACATTGCAGGTACAAAACGTTAATCTATAGAACTCAACTTTATTTTATTTTTTTAATATTCCAAAATTACAGCTATTGTAGCTATTTATGTATGTATTGTAGCTCTGTATCTGTGATGTAGCTGTTATCTGGAAAAAGCCGGCAAGCACAAGTAAAAGTTTCTAGACGGCGAAGGGAAACATTTTCTGTGATATAATGGCGTCCTGCAATTGAACGAGCTTGATATAACATACCATTAAGCCTGTATTTCCTTAAGCGAAGTCTAGTGATCCCAAGGGTGACTGCTACGCTAGAAGTCTGGGTTCGATTCCCAGGTCGAGCAGTGTTATTGGGTTTTTCTATGAAATTCTCAGTAGTAGCTCGGAGTTTGGGATTTGTGCCGGGATAAGCGGCAATAAGTTCGCCCCCCACATCGTAGAACTGTGTGTACATTAGTACGCCTCTACCTAACCCTTCGGGGAAAATAGGTGTATAAATAAGGTGTAGGTATAGGTGTAACGTATGATAAGTATTAATAAAGTAAATTTCGGGACTTGATCTTAATCCAATTTCTCTCTCCAATCGCAGAAATTGGATTAAAAGCGTCTATTTGAATACATGTATATTGTATAAATATCGTTATGTCAATATGTATGACAGATACACATAAATGTATTTAACACTAGCTTCTGCCCGTGACTTCGTCTGGCTAGACTTCAGAATTGAGTGCAAAGGCAATCTGTACAAAGGCCGGCAACGCACTTGCGACTCCTCTGGTGTTGTGGGTATAGGGTAATCGCTTGCCATCAGGCGATGCGACTGCTCGTTTGCCCCCTATCCCACAAAAAAGTGTAATCGCAGATTATAATTTATGTCTATCTCTCTCTATCCAGACAAACTCACAAACTTTCACGTCTCTACTATTATAAAATTATAAAAAAGCTGTGTCTGTATATTGTAGATATTAAAAAAAAACAAGTGGGTTAGGGTATATAAACGTCTCCGAACCCAAAAAGTTAATTTTTAAAATTCTTGTCTGTTTGTCTGTTTGTTACGGGTTGGAGCAAAAACTACTTAATAGATTTTAATTTTATTATCACTGTTAGAAGTACACAAGTTTTTAAGTTGGAGCATATACGCTCCAACTTAAAAACTTGTGTACTTCTTATCTAAAATAATTAAACGGAACCTGAGATACAGCTTGACCTCTTTAATGTATAGAGACCCATACAAATAAGAGATCATCACTGTTGGTTTTTGAGCGTCAAGAGAGCGAAGCCGCGGGCAGAAGCTAGTTTATAATATTAGTAGGATGAGTAAACTTAATTATTTTACCTACAAACACAAACAGGGAGCTGTTGAATATTAATTATGTAGTTACAACATAAACATCTTCGTTAAGACTGGTATTTGAGTACAAGTTACGGTTTACTTTACATAAAGTCTTCAGATCTTTATACATATATCTACAGGTATGTTTTAACGGTAAATGAATTATTTATACATTAAGTGAATGACATAGATTGTTTTAGGAATAACTAACTTCTGCCCGTGACTTCGTCTACGTGGACATGGATACATACACGTCTTGGATAAGAAGTAGCCTATACTTTATTGATAAATCATATTTATTTCTGTAAATAGATCTTTTAAAGAAACTTTTACATGTCAATGTTTTACATTTTTTTAACTAGATGGCGCCGGCATTTCCTTACTGACGACCTCTGAGAAGAAACACCGAAACAAACTCGGATAATCATGGTCTCTTTTAAAGTCCAGCCATAGTAGTAGCAATATGTGAGTGTTACAATGCAGGGTAATGTCTGAGATATCCTTTTGAAGAAAGAGCCATAGCGGCTTTCAGTAGACTAGTCCCAGTTGAGCTTTGAGTACTCAAGAGTATAATCTATCTCTGTGCCAAATTTTATCCTGATCCATTCAGTCGTTCTGGCGTGAAAGAGTAACAAACATCCATCCATCCATCCTCACAAACTTTCGCATTTATAATATTAGTAGGATGGATGTCGTCGGCTACGCGATTCGTAGCGACCGATAGCGTAGCGCGCTACGAGATTGCTACGAGTTTCACATTCACGGGCCAAAATAATGTACCTATTATTATAAGGAGTATTTGCAACGAGGTCAATGGCATAACGGGATCAAAATCAATCCTTTATACTGTCCAACTACTAGGCGCGGGTCTCCTCTCAAAATGAGAGGGATTAGGCTGTAGTCCACCACGCTGGCCTAATGCGGGTTGGCAGACTTCACACGCCATTGAGAAAATCTCTCAGGTATAAAAAATATCATATAATTAAAAAAAGTAGAATAATAGTTTTAAACTGTAAACATAAATTGTAACAGTCACTGAAATGTTCTTCAATTGTACTAAAGCGTGAAAATCCGTCAACCGTTTTGTTCACTAAATGTTTAATTAACGTCGTTAACACTTTAATTAATTTAATTAGATCAGGGCAGTTAAATTAATTGATCTCTTTTAGGCGATGTTTCCGTGTTGAACTGTGATTTGCGTGATTAAAGGCTTGATTATTATTGCAATGTATGATGTGTGAATTGTATTATCAAGTTATGTACACCAATTTATATTGCCTATTGGTATATCCAGATCAAAATCTATATTACTAATATATAAAGCTAAAGAGTTAGTTTGTTTGTTTGTTTACTTGAACGCGCTAATCTCAGGAACTACTGGTCCGATTTGAAAAATTCTTTCACTGTTAGATAGCCCATTTATTGAGGAAGGCTATAGGCTATATATCATCACGCTACGCGGACGAAGTCGCGGGCAGAAGCTAGTATAATATAAAGCTGAAGAGTTTGTTTGTTTGTTTGTTTGTTTACTTGAACGCGCTAATCTCAGGAACTACTGGTCCGATTTGAAAAATTCTTTCAGTGTTAGATAGCCCATTTATTGAGGAAGGCTATAGGCTATATATCATCACGCTATGCGGACGAAGTCGCGGGCAGAAGCTAGTCTTTAAAATAATAAGTCTGTAGAAAATTCGTGATTCGGAAAAAATAAGCGGATTGGAAGATACTGAAGCCGAATTAATGATTTTGCAAATTTGCATATTATTATTATAACTCAACATTTACGGATTTCTATGAAATCTGGTGAACAGATAAATTATGAGTCTGGTCGTATACTTTTTCTCATTTTAATCCTTTGGTTACTTACTTTGCCGCTTGCAGAAGCTGACTTTATAATTCCTATGATAAAGTACATTACTGTAGGTAACAGAAGCGCTTGATTTATGCTGCGGTTATACTTATGCATTTCCAAATTTCATAATATAACTAGCGGCCCGCCCCGGCTTCGCGCGGGTGGAGAATCCCTAACTTTTCCAAAATATTCTATAGAATAGAACCCTTATTACTTACGAAAACATAGAAAAATAGATAGTAGCCGATTTTCAGACCTACTGATTATGCATATAAAATTTCATAAAAATCGGTCAAGCCGTTTTTATTTTATTTTCTTTATTGGCCAATCAACATTTTTTTTTCCTAGCCCGTTTCGTCCCACTGCTGGGCAAAGGCCTCCCTTCCCTCCTTCCAAATCTCTCTGTTTGTAGTCTTAGCCACCCAATCTAATCAACAATTGCTTACACTAATTAAAAATAGAGTTTTATTTATTATCTATAACTACGGCGAGTGTAACAATTTCTTACAGATTAACACCGATTAGTTTCGGAGGAGTATGGTACAACTAACATTGTGACACGAGAATTTTATATATAAGTATTTTATATATAAGTTTAGTACTTTAGGTTTATTATAACTGCACGTTTATGAGTCACGTAAAGGGAAGGCATTTTGGGGGCTGTCTATATATAATGTAAAAATGACGTTCAAAAAGTAACTAAGTACCTAGTGTAATCTTGAATAAATGATTTTGACTTTGATGTTACTTAGCGGACCGAGAAAAATGTGTGTGTGAAACAGATGTAAGTATGTAGAAACAATACATCTGTTTCAAGTCTGTGTATACATTGTGTTCGTGAAATGTATCTAAAATAATATAACGAACTTTTTTACAAAACAACCGTGATCTAAATATAGTTTGTACCTTACGGAATCCTAAAACGTGTGTGACGTCACGCAAGGGATTTCAAACATCAGGTCAAAGTGTGGTCGAGTTACACGGCTCGTTAATTTTTGTAACTAGCATTTACTGCGAAGTGCTTATTGTCTAACAACAGCTATGCGATCCAAGCTATCTTTTAGCTTAGCTAATAAAAAAAAACATCTATAACGATAGAACAGAAAAAGTTAAATAGATTAATGAGTACTTAATATACGGGAGGAATCTTTCAGCGGGGCAGTAAAGGGAAGTAGGTACTTTATCCGTTGCAGCTACACGAAAATGGTCTTAGGAGACTGTCCATAATTTATTATGGAATTTTGATCCCCATCCACAGATTTATTTAATAGGATACAGGATTATTTTTTATTTACCTAATAATAACGAGTTCAAAATTTGAATTGTTTTTAAACTTATCTTTTTATTCAATCAACAAAAAGATCTCAACCGTCACTAAAAAAGCTTTTACGTAAAATTTTCATACAAAATGTAAGGGAAAAGTTATTGCAATTTTTTGGAAAGGGGGGCAATGCTCTTGCGTCTCCTCTGGCGTTGCGGGTGTCCATGGGCGGCGGTAATCGCCCCCTATACCATATAAAAAAATCTTATTTAAGAAGTTTTAGTACAAGCTTCACTAAGTTTTACAACATAGGTATTTGATATCATAATTATATTATTTTGTAAAACTTATTGCAAGAACGTAAAATGAAATACTTAATACTTACACCATTTTACAGCCATAAGCTAAGTATGTACTTATTTCTTCTGTTCTCTTGCCTCGCATATCTTTATGTGTAACGCGAACTTTAACCCGTACTTTGCTGAAACGGTTTTATAATTACGCTTCGCAACCCTCGGGCCTCGGCAGTTTAGTGAAAAATTGTTTAGTTGTACTGGAAGTTTACGCAGTAATATAATTTGTGTTGGAAATATATTTTGTTTTGCAGACATATGGTTGTAAAGGTTGTAGTGCCGCTATAGTAACTTATTACGTAACCATCTATATATTGACCGCATACCACGCTGGCATACCATAATGGCTTTATTCCCCAAAGGGTTAGGCAGAGGTGTACCTAACCTCGTAGTTATACACCCACAGTTCGCCGGTATGTATTGGGTCCCATGTAATAGTGGGCGAGCCTATTGCCATTAATCGAATACAAATCGGGAATAGCTCAGTGACTCGACCTGGGAATTGAACCCAGGATGTCTAGCGTAGCAGTTACGATTGTGGACCAATAGAATAATGAGTCAAATTTTATGAAAAAAAAACTGTTTAATGCTGACTATTATATAGAACCATAGTTTAATGGTAATACCTAATTTAATGGTCTAATTGAAATAAAACATTTTGACTTTGACTTTGACATATCGATACAAGTTATTTTAGTGAAGGAAAAATTCGACCGCGGGCTTCCGGAACCTGCGTCTCCTGGTTAAGATACACCAGACGCTAAAGCAAGTCCCACCCGGCAGGTAGAAATTTGCCCTTTGAATTTGAACAATAATAAAATAAACTGCCTCAATAGCCAAGTGGTCCTGACCGCGACTGCTACGCTAGAGGTCCTGGGTTCGATTCCCAGGTCGAGCAAAGTGTTATTGGGTTTTTCTATGAAATTCCCAGTAGCAGCTCGGAGTTAGGAAATTGTGCCCGGTTAATGGCAATAGGCTCGCCCCCTATTACATGGGACCTAAACATACCGGCGAACTGTGGGTGTACATTAGTATACGCCTCTGCCTAACCCTTCGGGGAATACAGGCGTGATGGTATGTTATGTAAAATAAATATTTATTTCTTTCCTTTAAAAAATGTCGCGTACAATATTTATTAACCTAAAAATACTACAGTAAGTGCCTAACTTACCACAATCATTTTCATATGAACGTAGTATTTTTAGGTTGATAAATATTGTACCCGACGCACTCTGCCGCCCTCACAGTCTGATAAACAGGAAATATATAAAGGAACTCCCCCAAAATACACTCCGGAATGCAAGATTTATTGTGATAAGAAGTTTTATGAGCGCATAACTATGTTTTTAAGAATGTTTTGAGATAGAAAAAAGGGAAAATTATTAGGGAATTTTATTGATAGGGAAAATTACATCAGTATAGTCATTTTCTGACCTAGTGATTGAGCAGCCAATTCTGCCAATTCTTAGGTTAGTATCGAGATCGGTTTAAAGATTCTTTATTGTCTTAAGAAATTGTACAAATTTCACTTTACAAGACTACTTATGTACTAAAAAGTGTAGAATAATTTAAGTGTGGTGTGCATGCACTATTTAACTTTTTTTTTTTGCCTATATATTAACCATTATGTATGTATATATATATTTATGAATTATACATTAACTATATATTTTAACTGTAGGTGTTCACTTTAATCTAGTGGAATGTTTTCTATTATGTATGCTCTTAGTTCGAATCTTAAACCTCTGAATTTTCACAATCATGTGCGTATAATTAATTTTGACTCGCTTAAACTAAATAACGGTACAACTAACCCCTTTCACTTTGAGAGGAGACCCGTGCCCAGCAATGGGAGAAAAAATACAGTACACGCACACACACGCACACACACACACACGCACGCACACACGCACGAACATACGCACGTAGGTGTAAAGCAAGTTTATGAGTGTGTGTTTATGTGTGGGTATGCCGTACTGCGAGCGTGTGCGTGTGTCTTTGTGTGTGAATTCGCAACAGAGAGCAGTGAGCGCTCCTACTGTAAGGGAAGGGGTGTTAAAAAATATAATACACTTCTCACAGTATCAACTCAGGTAAAATGAGTTTTCCGCTGGAAATGAGCCAGCAATCTGTCAGCACACCGCCACAAGTTATAAACTCAACTCGTTAGCACGTTCGAGGTGTCGAGAACTCGAGATGTTATTACATACGTTCCCTATTCTGTTTCGTATAACGTAGGACATTAAAAAAATACTATTAAATACATAGTTATACTCGTAAATTTTTTGAAGTGAAAACTTCTTTAGCGGCGTGGGTTTTTATGGGTAAAAAATTATAAACTCGCGTCAGGACAAGTGACCTGATCGAAAATTCGTAAGACGGTTGTAATTTTGGGATGGATGGGTTGTATTTTTTAAAGTTAACACTGTACCTATTGGAATTAATTGGCTAAAATCTTAAAAATGCAGGTCTATAGTTATAGGTACTAGTAACTTGGTACAATACTACCTGGTCTTCCTCTCAAGTTGATGATAAAGACTTCACGGAGGGAAACCATGCAGCCATATTGTAAGGCGCATTTATATTGCTACTAATAATTCCCGACGCCGGAAAACTAATAGTTCCCAGCTGAATAAACACATAATCCACCGTTTCCTTGCAAGGCTGGGCCTAGTACCCCAGTACCCAATGTTAACCCTCCAGTGGCCACTGATCCTAAGCTCACGTAATCTTGAGGCCGGCCTCACACGTTTCTCACGCTCCATTGGTTATTGTTTGCATGGTATTATTCCCGTACGTGCAATATATATTTAGATACGAGTTTGTTTGTAATCACGTTCGCAGAAATAGCTGTAATGATTTCAATAGAATTTACAATATGGGCGTTTTAAGACATGAAAAAAGAACAAGTTAGGTTTCACGACTAAGAAAATTAGTTTTCTACGTGATTATACACACAATTTTTTTTAGGTTATACCTAATCGAAGAAATTGTACATTTATGTCCTAAGCAGAACTCGTGGCTCAGTACTATTACATAGGAATCTAGTAAGTATCATTAAATAGATATTTATCTATTTACAAGATCCTTAGTCCCCCGCCGCGTCTGTTTGTCTGTCTGCTGCATATTCGTAAATCTTCCTACCCTGTCAAAACGATCCTATAGAGTATATACAAAATTAGGCTGTTCGGGCTTCTGACTACCCTTATCGGTTGTTATAGTTCGCGCAAAATAATTTGACCAAAAACTAACGGAGAGGGGGAAAATTTGCGCAGTGCATTTACGAGCAAAATGTACTAAAAACTACTACTGCGCATCCACCATTTTGGTTCAAGTTATTTTGCGCCAACTGTATTTAGGTTTAAAATACGACATATAAGTGATTTCGAATTAAATAAGAAAGGTAACTCAACCATAGTCTCTCAGTGGCAAGGGCAGCTTAAAAACTACGAAGGCTTGATTCTAAAACAGATCGTTATTATTCCTTAAATCCCAAGAAAACTATATTAGCTTGCAAGTTCTCTAAAGCTCAGTCGAACGGAAATTAGAAAATTAACAAGATATTATGAATTTCTTAGAAATCCTGACAGGCAGCTGTGGTTGAAGAAATTGGCTGTGTTCAAGGAAATGCTACCTAAGACCCACGTAATTAGGTTTATTTATGCATCAAGTGGTATTGAATCTCTTGGAAGGTTACATTTTCCTTTCAACTAGCTTTTAAAGCGACCCGGCCGACTTTGCTCGGGTTGAATTAATAAGGTAATCAAACCTTCTTGTTAAAATATAAGAAGGTTAAGTTTTTATGTGAAATTTTTAGGGTTATTGACTGGTGTTTTATTTCTTCAAAATAATAGGATTAGTAAAAATTTAATGAAGGGTAGGATGAAGGAAAGCTACTAAGCTCCAATCACTATTAAAAAAATCCTAAGAAATTCTTATAGAATACACATTGAAAACAATCTCTAAATTCATTTAGGCCCACTTGCACCAACTTCTTAAATATATTTAAATTGTATTCAAACACAAATGTTTAAATACAATTTAAACACATTAAAGAAGTTGGTGCAAGTGGGCCTGAATGTTGAAAATGTCAAAATTCTAATTTAATTTTGGAATGTGATTGACATTTGGTTAATGTTATTAGTTCCCTTTTTAATTAAATGCCGCCTGAATAGTACTTTTTTATGGGATAGGTAGGCTCGTTTATTGCAAACGACCTACTTGCAGTACTGTTTATTTTTTTTTATGAGAAGTTTATTTATAATCGCCTCGTTCTTCCTCGTTCTTATCTATGCAAATAAATTTATTTTCTTTCTTTCTAAGGTTATTTTTTTCCATATTCTAAGATTAGTATAGAATTTGTCATTTGAAGTCACATGTTCATATAGTGCGCTCTTTCTAGCATAAAATTGAAATGCTTCTAGCTTCCTTTCCTATTTTAATTTTGTTTTTGTTGAACAGCTTTATTTACGACCGACTTTATCGTGAAGCCGTTGAATTAACCAATTATTGATTGAATGGTTTCATTGCGAAGGATTATGGGATGAGATATTATAAAATGATAGCTTCCGCCTACGACTACGATTGAGTTACAAACATGTTGTATATTCCACCAGTCTTGTCCCACATTCCAAAGAATTGTCCCTTCAAACGAAGAATTCTGTGGAATGTGGGACAAAACTTTAGAACGAACGAAGAATAAATATCTTATTGAAAAAGGTTTTCTGGCTTCAGATCATAAACTCATATCAAGATACAAGGCCGTCTTAGAGATTTATGTGTTATTATTTGTAACATATCTCTACTATTATAAAATTGTAAAAAAACTGTGTCTGTACGTTGAAGATATTTAAAAAAAAACACGTGGGTTATGGTATATAAACGACACCGAATCCGAAAATGTGATTATTAAAATTCTTGTCTGTTCGTCTGTTTGTTACGGGTTAGAGCAAAAACTACTGAATAGATTTTAATTTTATTATCACTGTTAGAAAGTATATGCTCCAACTTAAAAACTGGTGAACTTCTTATCTCAATTGTATAATAGAGGCCCATACAAAAAAGAGGTCATAATGATAATTATGTTGGTTTTCCATTTTTACTCCTGATATAGCTTCACGTGAGTGAAGCCGCGGGCAGAAGCTAGTTTATTATAAAATCTGAATGGTTTTTGTCAATACCCAAATAATATTAACAGCCTCATAAGCCTAGTGGCCCATAATACATGAGACCTGAACATACTGATGAACTACCCGCATAATCCTTTGGGGAATATAAGGCATGATGGTTTGTTACCTATTTTACGAAAGTAACAAGCAATTATATGGACTTAAAATCCATACCGCATAAATCCTCGTAGTGCACAAGCATATTAGATAACATAACCTACCATCACGCCTGTATTCCCCGAAGGGTTAGGCAGAGGCGTACTAATGTACACCCACATTTCGCCGGTATGTTTATGTCCCATGTAATAGGGGGCGAGCCTATTGCCATTAACCGGAAGTTAGGAATTTGTTCCCGGTTAATGGTAATAGGGGATTACCATTAACCGGGAACAAATTCCTAACTTCGAGCCGCTACTGGGAATTTCATAGAAAAACCCAATAACACTTTGCTTGACCTGGGAATCAAACCCAGGACCTCTAGCGTAACAGTCGCGCGTAACAGGGCCATTTCGCTAGGAGGCAGTCAGGCATATTAGATAACATCATGTAATCTCTGGTATATATATCTACCTATGTCATGCAATATCGAGTTTAGTCGAGCGAGATCATATGCCATCCAATTAAGAGACGATATTGAACTGACCTTGATAGGATATATAGGTCATTCTGACACGTTCTGTGCCACGTGTTGTGGGTTCGATGTCGTCCACACGGAGCAAATATTTGTATCACCTTCAGTTGTACCAGGTCTAGGTGTTTGTGTATTTCACAAATTGTGTTTGTAAAAGCATCCACGATACAGGAGAAATTCCTAGATTGGGGCAACATTTAAAAAAAATATCATATGTGTTAATTCTGAATATCAGACAAACTCTGCTTAGCTTAGCAGCTATGCTTAAGAAGATGGTGTCGCAGACGTAATTGACATAGTCCTGGGCCCCAATTATATATTATTGTGTCAAGATCGTCATCAATTCAAAATTGTTGATTTCTGACAGATTTGACTTCAAAATCTGTCAGTTCTAATGTCATTAGGAACCATTGAGGGCAACCTTTTTGAGGGGCGACCATTCTGGGCCTGTAGACGAGTTGCAATCTGCGGCCTAAGCACGAACAACTTGCAAAAAGGTATTCGTATCTAAATCGAGAATAATCTGTATAAGAAGGAGGTTAAAGAACGTAGGTGAAGCGAAAGTGGGGTGCCAGGATAGTAGCAATGGAAATCTATCTAATCTCTGCCTACACCAATGGGAGACATGCGTGAAAATATGTAAGTATGTATGTAAGATCGCAGCGGTATCTTGAACATTATCTATCGGATTTGACCTTCTGATAGTTTGATTGCAATAATATAAATACCTTAAGATGTTTGTATCAGTTTTAGATTCCATTTCCAATATATTTTCCAACAATTCAATGAATGCGGATCTTCATTCAGCTTCATCCATTACCTCTTTGCATCACCCACGCGGTAACTATACAATGTTTATACAAAAATGCATCACGCTGTAACGAAATTGTTATGTGTGATACAAAGATTTGTTTACTTTAAATTAGGTACTATCTAATAGTAGATTGTTCACCAATGGCCGCAAATTACACTAGTTTGTAAATATATGAGGAAAATAAAAATAACATAGCGCTTCTGCGTCTCATTAGGCTATAGTTTACTACGCTAGCCTAGCGGGTTAGCAGACTTCACACGCCGTCGAGAAAATCTCTCAAAACATATAGGTTTCCTCACGTCGTCGTCTAAAAGACGTGTGATTACTCACATACCTACGCAGTCCAATGGTCATATCACTAGGCTATCACTGCTAGGCTATCACTTAAACATAGTATCTGATAATATAATTAGAACTGCCTTTGTGTGATTTTCATTGTGGTGCTACTTTCTACCCCCGTATTTATTACTTTAGAGATAAAGAAAAAAGGTACTTTTCATGATGTTTAAGCTAAAATAAACGGCAAAATAAATAAGTACCGACTACCGGTATTTCCGCGGCAATCTCCCTATGTTATGTTACGTCAAATAATTCTTCATTTGAGTTCATTGTTCCGCCATCTTTCTTTTGTTGTCGTCCCCGAGTGCCGAGGCACACGTGTGGGGTTTCACGTTGACGGGGATTTTACGAAAAATTACTGTTGAAGTCTCAGCTGAAATAGAAGACTTCTGAAGCTAAAGTGTTTACATATGAAAGTTTGGTAAATATTTGTTATATTTCAGTAACATTATATTTGAATAAAAACGACTTCGATTCAATGGTAAAATCCAAACAAATTGATATTTCGGGAAATTTAAAAAATCTTCGATCAGTTCGATGAGCTGATATGAAAACGTGTTTTTTCAACGTGTGAGTGTGAGGTAGGTACCGTATTCGGTTCCTACAGCCTCCAGAACTCCTAACTCCTGGGATTCCTTTATCCCACCTTCGAAGATTAGCCGGGTAGAAAATGTAGCCAATGTGGGGAAATTTAAAAATATTTTTGTAGCACAGAAATATGTTTTACCCGGCTCAATCCTACACGAACCATGTGTTGTCGGGTGTATTTGAGCAGCTTGTATTCTTAACACCTTGCTATCAGATTTAGTTTAAAAAGACGTGGACGTTACTGGTCCAGCAGACAGAATTGCTCGTGCAAATATAATATCAAAATATAAACGGAAGCGAGTGTAACCGCGAGCAGGAGCCAGTACAATAATGAAATAAACATAGGTATAAAATGAATTATACAACACAGAGGAACTATTCCAAACCAACGAAACAGAGCAATAATACGTGTATCTCTGAAACGAGATGAAACTAGTTTCACGAATCATTGCGCAGTTTATTCAACTTTTACATTTTCATTCGAGTCCGATTTCAATGGAAACGGTTTTATATTTTGTAGTTTGACCAGTTATGACCTTCTGGGGTCTGACTGGATGGCGACCACCGTTACGTTGGATTCTGTCGTAAAGCAGCTTGGTGTGTCTTTCGACTTCTGTGCGTAAGAGCCAGCGATCGGCTTCTGCGACACGTGTTGTGGGTTCGATCCCCACACGGAGCAAATATTTGTATGATCTACAGGCAGTTGTTCCCGGTCTGGGTGTTTGTGTATGTGAGAACATTTGTGTTTGTAAACGCACTCACGATACAGGAGAAAATCCTAGTGTAGGGCAACGCTTTTCATTAAAAAAAGATACCGTTTTGCAAACAACAGCGTGAATTGAGTAAAAAGATCCTTATTAATTATGAGTTCGTACCCCATAACGATGTGGTATACTGGCCGGCGCAGTGCGGTGGAATGCCCGCCAGGCATGTGTGCCTATTCCCTATAGCGGTCGAGCGCCGACCCTGTTTACCTTTCGATTCCACCAATTAACGCACCCTGACATTTTGAAGTTAACACAACACAATTGGATATTAATTTATAAAAGAGTGATATAAAGTTATTTTAGTGAAGGAAAAATTCGACTCGCAGGCAGGATTCGAACCTGCGTCTTCTGGTTTGATACACCAGACGCTATGACCACTAAGCCACCGCGAGTCCTACCTGCCAAGTCGAATGTCTTGAGTCCATCCTGCCTGCGAGTCGAATTTTTCCTTCACTAAAATAACTTTATAATCTTAGCATGAAAAATGCAAAAAAAAATCACAAAAAGAAAGAGTGATATATTTATGAGTTCCTTTATAGCCATTTTTTCAACATACTTCACTTTAGAGTAGAATCGAATAGAATATCCTTTATAGAACACCAAAAACTAATGTCAAGTATAAGTTATCAATCATAGTATATGGTACAATGGGTGGTCTTATCGCTAAAAGCGATCTCTTACAGACAACCTTTGGATGGACTCAAGAGAAAGGAGAGGCGAAAAATAGGTAGGTACCTAATCTGGCGTACACAAAAGAAACTAAACATTTAAATGAAATAATACACAAATTTCAAATATCGCGGATTTAGTTTAAGCAAATTTTTTCAACTGGCCGCTCGCTTTCAAAATATTTCACATGAGTTTTCTGGAATTCTATGCATTTTGAACGGTACTAACTTTAAGTTTGAGACATACTTTTGCGTAGGGGAGGAAATTTATTCAGTATAATGTCAGTAAAGTATTTGAAACTTCCTTCCTTTGCCGAAATTTGTTGCTGCTACCAAATGGTTAAAGTTTCATATTTCTAGTATTTACTTCTATGATTTCCTCCGTAAGTATATGTACTTGTGTTTATTAAATTTACAAAAATTACCTGTTAAGTATCTGGATTAATTATAAGAAAAATCTAGAAATTTTGAGTAAGTACCTATGTTAGGTAGATCATTTATTATTTTTCACCATAGGTAGGTACTTATTTCTGTAATATCTAAACAAGAACGAGTGGGAACGATATGGAAACAGTACACAAAAGACTGAGATGCATGATAATAATTTTCATCTATCACCTTAGATCTCTAGTGCTCTATTTTGAACTTATGATCACACTATTCCTTCAGTGAGCTGCTGTACTAATAGTTCTAGAAGAATGAACTAGTACATACTAGAACGGCGCGCTCCGTTCAATGTCCGAGCAAGAACAAGCCTAGAACGATGAGTTGAGCCTAACATGGTAAAATAAACACAGAGTAAATCTTCTGCCTACACCCTCCATACTCATTTATATAAGTTAGTTTAGCTCTTAAGGGTAGGGTGGCTGTCGCGGTCGATAACACCCCTTCAGATACAAGGGCAAGTTTCGCTTGCCGATTTTTGCAGTTACATTGACACACATTGATGGTTTTGTGAGGACATTTTAAACGGTTTCAGTACTAATGTAGCGATGAATGATGAAATGGGGTGGGATAAGCGTGTACCGTCATAAATTCGTAAGGAGGTCGTGTCTGGGCATGCCAGATGTTTTTGATTTACGTTAGGAGGGCAATTTTAACGAGTAAGAGTACAAGGTTGATGAAAAAATATTTTTTTAATTTGGGTTTGGTGTTTGGGGAAAGGGATTATGTTTCTTATTTTTCAAAATCATGAACGCATTAATAGTTAACTAAAACTCGAAATAAATACATAAGTAGGTATAAAGCGTTAAACCTCGTTTTCTATATCATTGTATAGAACAAAACGACTTTACGGATTTATATTCAAAGTTATATTTCAATCCGTAAAGTGATTTTATTTCAATTTGTCGAATATTCGCGTAAGTATCAGAAATCAGTATACAAGTGCAGATTGTGTCAAAACTTTACATCATTGAAATAAAACTACTTTACGGATTTTACACCTTGTATTAATAAAATCAAATCCCGACGTTTCGGTCCCTTTACAGCATCCATGGCCATAGGCAGACGAAGGTATTGTGCGTCTTGACGTTGTATTTATTGACAGCTCACTTCCTTTCACTTACACTACAACAATATGTCCAATATTCGCTTATGCCTCAGAAATCAAAACTCTACATCAATATACTTAAAGACAGTTATCTACTAAATGTTACCACTCAAAAGTTCTAAGAAAAGTATTCTGCACTATTTAGGTAGGTATCAAGGCTATTAAACACATTTATCTCCACTCCACCCTTCGGACACACACATGCACACATATATATGATAAGACAAAGTTTTTTACGACGTTCCTACTTAACTGTGATCTCAAATAAAGTTAGCGGGCAACTTCGATTTTGTGGAAACTCGTCAATTCGAGGGAAGATAAAAATCTTTCTACCAATTTTATAGCTTTTGTGTCGTGGGTGGAATAGAAAATAACTTAGTCATAACATACCATCACGCCTCTATTCCCCGAAGGGTTAGGCAGAGGCGTACTAATGTACACCCTCTGTTCGCCGGTATATTTAGGTCCCATGTAATAGGGGGCGAGCCTATTGCAATTAACCGGGCACAAATTCCTAACTCCGAGCTGCTACTGGGAATTTCATAGAAAAACCCAATAACACTTTGCTCGACCTGGGAATTGAACCCAGGACCTCTAGCGTAGCAGTCGCGCTCAGGACCACTTGGCTAATGAGGCAGTCAATAACTTAGTCAAGATGATATATTTTTTTAAGAGATAGGGGGGCAAACTCGCCGACGAATCACCTGATGGTAAGCGATTACCGCCGCCCATGGACACCCGCAACACCAGAGGAGTCGGAGTTACATTGCCGACCTTTTAAAAGGGTTTGTGCCTTTGGGTTCCTCACTCACTCGGCGAAAAACAACGTAAGCGTTGTTTCACACCGGTTTTCTGTGAGGCCGTGGTATCACTCTGGTCGAGCCGGCCCACTAGTGCCGAAGGATGGCTCCCCCACGGTAAAAAAACTGTTACCCTGTTGTCTTCTATAAGAATCGTTAATGGCACTAGTCAAAAGCCCGATAGGATATAGACTAGAAATGCATTTAAGCATTACCCAGACATTGGGTCGCGGAGGTCTGATAGTAGTTTGTTTGTGGATAGACGGGAAGGCGATCCCTACATAGTTAAAAAAAACATAACCCTTCTTCTGGCACAGTCGGGAAAAAATGCCATAATGTACTCATTTATAATCCCCTTTGTAATTACTTGACAGATGCGCTTAGGGACGTTATTCCTCACAATTAATCTCGCAACGCTTTGAGGAAAGCATTCTAGTTATATTACATGTCACATTTTCGTTTACATCACACGTAATAGCTCACGTTTGCAGGGAACTTAAGATTCCTTGCTGTAATATTTTAGGCTTATCGCACAAAGAAACGTGTGTTGGGCTACAAAGGAGTACGAATTTGGTGATAAACAATGATATATTTAGGAAGCAGAGGTTGGTACACTCGAGATCTGCTTAGTTAGAAATTAATTTATCAAAACATAGAACACATTAAAGAACAAACAATAGTTGTATAATGTATGTGAGCCAAATAAATATCGATATCAAATTTTATCGATAACGGGAACAGCACTATAATAAACAAGAGCTTTTCCTTCTAATTCATCGCCAATACATCATTTCATCAATCGTTTTACTATCGGTTTTAAATGCCGGCTCGTATAAACATTCGGACGGATGTTCCTGGCTACTCTCGTATTGAAACTATACAGACGGACAAACAGACACAGAGTAAACAATGTGTCGCTTGTGGACGCCGCTATTTTCCAGGCCATACACAGAATAGGGTAGTTGAATACTTTGAATAGTGTTTGATTTATTAAAAACTAGCTTGCGAAAAAAACTGCTTCATTAGCCAAGTGGTCCTGAGCTGCTACGCTAGAGGTCCTTGGTTCGATTCCCAGGTCGAGCAAAGTGTTATTGGGATTTTCTATGAAATTCCCAGTAGCAGCTCGGAGTTAGGAATTTGTGCCCGGTTAATGCCAATAGGCTCGCTCCCTATTACATAGGACCTAAACATACCCGCGAACTGTGGTTGTACATTAGTACGCCTCTGCCTAACCCTTCGGGGAATACAGGCGTGATGGTATGACGAAAAATGAATTAATAAAAGTTATTGGAACAAAGCACTTTCGGTATTTTCCGATTTTTCTCAAGTGGGTTATGGTATATAAACGTCTCCGAATCCAAAAATGTGATTTTATAAATTCTTGATGTTTGTCTGTTTGTTACGGGTTGGAGCAGAAATTACTGAATAGAATTTAACTTTGTTATCACTGTTAGATAGTATACGCTCCAACTTAAAAACTGGTGAACTTGTTATCTCAATTAATTAAATAAACGGATCCTGAGATACAGTTTGACCTCGTGAGCTTGATGTAGATATAGGTACAGACCCATACAAAGAAGAGATCATTACTCTTAGTTTTTGATTAAATTATTTTTGGGATCGATTTCTAATCCTAATATCCTTCAGGTGAGCGAAGCCGCGGGAAAAGCTAGTAAAAATATAATTCGTATTCTCAAAACAAAAAAACAACTGATATTGTTCTGAGGTGCGCGCGTTTAAAGTTTTTGGTTAAAGTTTAAAGTTATTGGGAACGGGATCGGGAAGTTATTGGTTATTGCGAGTTTAGACTGTTTCCCCGTCCCGCAGAACGAGTCTAAACTATAGCATTTGTTTGGCTCACCAAGAGTCCAGCGATTTTAATATGGGAAAATCAGTCCGCTACTTAAATAAACTATTTATTTAGACACAAATTATTCAATGTTGTTTTTACTTTACCATTTTGTCTAAAATACTTCACTGGAAATGTGAAAGAAATTCTTCATAAGTGTATCAAGTTTGGAACGATTTTCTGGTCCTTTATTTACAATGAAGTAGCAGTAGACAAAACAGTACGGAAGAAACCTAGATTAAAGGTAGGTATCTCGTTCCGAATAATAACAGTGTTTGATAAAAAAATGATTGGATTACGATTTATTTTGGTATTACGTTTTTGTGGGCAATAGGGTATATTACACCATGTAAGAAAAAATATAAAAATGCATGTTTATGATAGATTTTTAAAAAAGTAAACGAGAATCGTTAGTATTTATTTATAAAAATGCAATGTAAATTTTATAATTCAATTTCAAAAATAGTCTTTAATCTGTTTTAAAACGCCATCCGCCATATTGGATTCCGATGTGATGTCACTCCTATAGTTACTTGACGTTACTTGGTCTTTTGCAGTTGTATTGTTTACTAACGAAGTGACGTCACGACCCGAAGTAGCATGGCGGCTAGCGTTTCCACGCGAAAATTAAAAATCATAAATTAAAAATAGGTTTTAAGGTATTTTTCGGTTTTTATAAAACTGAAATAAAAATTCTACTGGTTCATTACTTACGATCTAAGGATTAATTTAAAACAGTTTTCTAAAAAGGTGTAATACCCTATTCAAGCTCCGTCAGACCCTTAAGACTTAACGTAATATTTCTCACTCTAGCATACTACAATTACGTTGCAACTATGTTAAAACTTCACCCTACACAAACCAATTATGGTTTTAGTTCATTACTTTCCGCCTTATTTTCCACTACAATATTATGGAACAATTTGCACAAATATTTGCCCAAGCATTTTCACTCACCTTTACTTTCGAAAAGGTATTCGTATCGAAATCGAGAAAAAATTGTATGAGAAGGAGGTTAAAGAACGTAGCTGAAGCGAAAGTGGTGTGCCAGGATCGTAGCAAGTTTAGTCTCTACCTACCCCAATGCGAGACAAATGTGAAAATATGTAACAATGTATGTATGAGATTTGTAGCAGAAACAAAGTCCAGTCCAGTCCAGTCCGGACTCCAGAGCGTGGTTAAATTAGTGATAAATTCATTACCGAGGAAAGTGCGGGCATTTTATCAAAGAATAAGTATTAAAGAAAACAAACAATTCCCGTCAAGCACAAACCTTAGAGCATTTATTTTTTTCCTATAAGGTAATTACTTACGGCTGTGATCTTTTCATGGAAGATTTTATTAATTTGACACGTACTTATGCTGGCTGGTAATTTCTAAGGCTGCGTGTCCACTGCGAGCTTTACGCTTAATGATAGAAGTAGCGGCCAACATTTTTGGGAAACCGCTATTAAGTAATCTATAGTTAGGGCCTTATTTTATTTTTTATGGGATAGCAGGCAAACTAGCAGACGGATCGCCTGATGGTAAGCGATCACCGCCGCCTATGGGCACCCGCAACATCAGAAGAGTCACAAGTGCGCTGCCGGCCTTTTTAAAGGAAGTACGCTCTTTTTTTAAAAGTTTGAAGGTCGTATTGATCCGGAAATACTGCAGGCGACAGTCCATTCCACGAAACGAAACGCACAGTTGTGGACTGCCAGCCATCAAGATGATGGGGATTATTGTTAAATTTCAAGTTTCAGTAATGTACTAAAATTGTAAAACTAAAAAAATCCCGTAATTGCAAGATAATATAATTAACTAGGTAATTCCATTCTTACATAAGTCAAAATAGGTCAGTATATCATTAATCATTATATTCGACCGCGGCAAATAACTATGTTCATTCAGTTCTCTCGATTTTGGCAATACGCGACCTCGCGCGGCAAATTGGGCGCCAACGAGCATTTACTACGTTGCTCAACATATTCAAAGCAAGGTACGCCCCCGGGACTCACGGCAAAGCCCCTTCTAATACGCGTAGATACCGGCGCCATGCGCACTTGAGATACGCATCTTAACAAGGTATTTGGATTTAACCAACCAAAGTATCTGTTCGCTGCAGGACAAAGAATTTACTCAGAGTTTCACCAAGCACCGGGTCCTTTTATCTTCTTGGGACCATTTGGCTGGGTTTGCAGTTTCTTCGTTTTGCCATACCTAATTGATTCATAGCGCGTCAACTAAATGTACAACAATTAATGTTCTTATAGAATAAAAAAAAAAACAGAGTAAATACTTAGTCATATATCACGTTAGTTACTGGACAATAATTAACATTTAATATTTGTATCATCCTGTAAGTGAACAATGTATATTCTTTTTGGATACAATAAAGAATCTCTAATCTCATATATTGCGATTTGATGAACAATTAAACTGAACCATTGGATTCAAGTCTCACTCATTCTGAAAAAAAAATACGCAAAAAATACAACACCATTCGATAGTATTGCTAGTACAGATCAAATAGAAAAACCTATTCAATTTCAATTTTTAGTTGCTATTGAAGTTGATTGAAGTCTGTTAAACTATCTAAATTAACTAGGTTCTTTTATGTTTTCTACTATATTATACTACTAAATAGTAGAAAACACAAAAGTACCACTACTATTTTAATTATGGTAACTCCAAACTTATAATGCGAAATGTTAACTAACTTTCATAACATACGCGGTTTTCTTTCTGCTCATTCAGTCCTACAAAGACATAAATGAAAAGTCCTGCTTTTATGAAAGTTGGACTTGCATTTGTGGACAGTACTTATATTCAGTCAGTATTATGTTCAGTCCACTTCTTTCATGCATAGGGGTATTTTTTCTACAATAATTGCGGTTGCCAGTAATATTAAAAACGTTCTAATCCGAAACATTCCGGCGAATTTTTGTGAGTGTAGGTACATTATTACGCGTCTGCCGAACCCTTCGGGGAATGTAGACGTGATAGTAGCTATTCTAAGGAAACACGTCAACAAATATATTATTTTTATTCAAGAGACAATCTGTTGCAGACGCGTGTCGTGACAAATCCGTTGTCATGTCGTGAAACGTGACTATTTTAGGGGCGACAACGTATTGAAGCAATGACAGAGCAATATAGCGTGACAGTTTGAAAAAAAAAAGATTTCAGTGGGTACCTCTAAAGGTTGTCTGTAAGAGATCGCTTTTAGCGATAAGACCGCCCATTGTACCATTCTAGGATTAATACTTGGAAGCTTGTACCTACTTAGCAATATTTGGTGTGCAATAAAGTATATTCTATCTATCTATCTATCTACCTCTCATGTTTTTATTAAAATTTGTTCATTGTTTTTTGTCCTCCGAATATACTTAGTGTGGAGACGGTTTAGAGTACCAACAGTTTCTCACTGCCATCAGATAGGCATATCATAAGATGCAAGAAAATATCTGACTCGCTCGACTCTGGCGTGTATTTCGACTTGCGTGTGAGAGTCAGTTCTCCCTCAGTTGATGCGGTTCTGGCAGTCTGCAGTCCTTAAGGGCTCTTTAGGCTCGGTAACCCATCAACCCATCAATCTCTCTTGTTGCAGGTGTTCATAGGCGGCGACGACTACTTACCTAGTTCGTCTGCTGAGAAAATCAATAAAAAATACTATTATTTATTTTGAATTTATTTATTTATATTGCCATGATAATGAGATGAAGCTACGTAGGTAAGTGTTAAAATAATGATGGTACTAGATAGAGACAGAAAAACTAAAGCCCTAACATAAAATACCTCACTCTTTGCTAGTATTTAGCTAGATGGTCTATAATCTCTAAAGATAAATAATGATAACAACGCTCCCAGTGAAAAATATCCTCGTCCCATCGGGACTTGGCATATTTATAGTCGCCTATTTACTCACACAATGATTGGCTCATTAAACTCGATTACATAGGCGATAAACTGATCCAGCGGCTATCAAGTTACCCTTCATTACCGCTCTGTGTCGTAAACATAGTCATATTTTGGATTCGACCGTTACAAATACGATCAATTTTTCCACACATTTGAATTTGGAACTCGTGTTTGAATATCAATTAAATATTCGTTTTTTGAATTGTGAATATTTTATTATATTGACCCTTTGGTGTAGGGTAAGGGTATATTTAGGGTAATGGTTTGGCATGTGTATATAATATGACTATTTTTTTCTTGTTTCGTAAACTTATCGTTGAAATCCTATCAACCTATCTCGCTATCACTCTCGTTCTCAAAGCGTAAGGCAGTGATGAACTACCACAGATCGCCTATATGTTTAGGTCTCAAGTCATAGGGGGCGGTCTTTTTTTCTTCCTTTCTAAGTATGGTTTAGTAATTCTACGACACTGTCATTTTAACGTGGATATTTGATTAAGTGAGGAACAATAACGAGTGTTTAATGTATTGCGGCACAACCCTAGCCACAATTGAAATTCTTACATGTCTTAATTACAAAACACACATAAGCCTTGTTACGCATCAAATTTAATTACGCAGAGGGTAACATTTTCAGGGCTGTCACCTTTGAAAAAAGGGGTGCTTATAAAAATGACACCGGTATTTTGAATCAAATTAATCATAATTTATTCGAATAATCAGTGTGTCCGTTTTATTTACAGAATGATTGTCACATTTTTACTTGATGTCTAGATAGGCCAGTTACTTTTTTTAGTTATGATACATGATATTTATTTTAATGTTAGATTATTTCTTATTCCTTACCTCTCAAGAAGAAACGCTGAAACAAAATTTGTTTTTTTTTCTAGTCTAGGTCAAGTCTAGTAAATAACGGAATCATCAATCATTTTCATGAATGTCTTTTGATAATTCAGGCATTGATTTCTGATAAGTACTTACGCGAATATTAGACATTGAAATGCAACTACTTTTTACAGATTGTATCTTGTTGTATTGATATCATTTTATTCCATTATTTTAAAATAATATATTATTTTGATTTCTGACACTTACGCGAATATTAGACATTGAAATGAAACTACTTTTTACGGATTTTATCGCGGTATATTGATATTATTTAGTTCCCGACGTTTCGGATCCTTTACAGCATCCATGGTCACGGGCAGACTGAGGTGTTGGACGTCTTGATGTTAAAATTACTAACAGCTACCTTACATTTTTTTTTGTTAATTATTAGCGATCCGATTCACGCAGAACGAGCTCACTGTATCCTTTGGTCTTGCAGTTTTGGGCTTGGATTTAGATTTTATAGATTCTATAATGGGATTCCAAGCAGCTGGTAAGACCCAACCATCTTCTCTATTGAAATTTGGGTGTTTTTTGATTTCAATAGCCTCACGAATCATCCTGGGTAGGAATCGGTTTTCTTTTGCGAGGACTTGTGGTTTATCAAATCTGATGTAGTGCTGGGTCTTGTCTATGGTATGTTCACAACCATACTTTCTGGACTTTCTGGAACACCGCCGTTCCAGAAAGTCAGCAGTTTGTGAACATACCATAGACAAGACCCAGCACTACATCAGATTTGATAAACCGCTGTAAAGGATCCGAAACGTCGGGAACTAAATAATATCAATATACCGCGATAAAATCCGTAAAAAGTAGTTTCATTTCAATATATTATTTTATTAACAATTAACAAAAATGTAAGGTAGCTGTTAGTAATTTTAACATTAAGACGTCCAACACCTCAATCTACCCGTCACCATGGATGCTGTAAAGGATCCGAAACGTCGGGAATAAAAATAATAATAGAATGCGATAAAATTCATAAAAAGTTTTCATTCCAAAATCAGGCATTCCAAATGTCATTTCCACTTACGTCATTTTGTATAGTCATTTGTTTCGAATATTCGAACATTAGTTTGGTAACTTGTTGTCACTATAATAATTTCAAAGTCCATTTTCAAATGTTACTTTCCAACCCTTTCCGGAAGACTAACAAACCGGTTTAGTTGGTACATTTAATATTGCACCGTCCGATTCCGGGAAACAATTATGAAAGCGGCGCATTGTAACTTTAAACGGGGCTTTAGTTCCTTGTTACATGTCAGCCGTCTGCAAAACTTTGAACAGTTTCTGATGGCTGGAGGTAAGGTGGATTTAATAATAAATACAGCAATTTTATTATGAAGCTGTTAAAGCGATATCTACTGCGCTACTTATAAACTACAACGGCCAAATCTCTCTCTGCACTATGCAAGTATTTTTATTAAACAACCGGCCATATTTACAGAGGCTGTTCAAAATCGATAATATTATCATTTTAGATTCATTTTCGATCTATGAAATGAAATGAAATTTATTTCTGTAAGTATAATATACATATACTTCACCTACGAGGAAAATAAAATAAGTTGAGACATGCCTGAAAATAATAATTATGAGCTCAATTTTAGGAGACTTTCATTGCATAAGCCTACCTAGTCATTGATAGTTACTGTTATCATTAAATATATGGCATACTTATGTATTTCGGTGTAGCAGTTAGAAAGGTATAATTTTATTTGTGAAGTTTTCCCTTATTCTTCATAATCACTATAACCTAAGTCAAAGCGCGCGAATCGAAACTCATTCTAAATATGAATAATAATTCAAAGCACGCGAATCGCCACTAATTCTAATTTTGAATTTTACAATTTCCTACGGCCTCAGTTGTGTAACCATGAAGGGATTTTATCATAACTTAAACAAAACATTCGCCCAGTATTTTATTCAAATTTAGCAGCACTCTGCCAACCAAAGTTCTTTATGTTATTTGTATTAAAATAAAATCAAAACAAGACAATAATGGGTTTTGATTTTTATACACCTTTTCAGTCGTAGGACCGAAAACTACTAATTTCAGCGTTATTAGAGTAGTAATGAGTCACTTTCTGAGTAGGTGAAGTATGAAAGTTATTTTAATAATACAATACACAAGCATATAATTTCTCTAAAGTGGCAATTTTAGCCGCCAATGTCTCTCGTAGATAATCCTCTATATATGACATTCACACCACATATACCAACACAAAGGTTGAACACCCCTGCATGCAGTCTACACGGTATTGTTATCGTGATCTTTTGTACGTCTTTAAATCTTAATCCTTCATGAGTATCTCACGTATAATTATAACGATGTACATTGTTACGTGAGGGAGGAATTATTACTATACCTTAGATGTCTCTTGTCTCCAGTGAGGTATCTCCTTTATATTGTACTAGCGAATTGTCCCGGCTTCACACGGGTGCATGAAACTTATCAACTGAGTTTTTTTTTAATTTATTTTACTAATTAATTTATTGTTAGGAAGATATACAGACAAATAATAAAAATAGTATATAGAAAATACAATAGTCCTGTGCCAATTACAAATCTTCACCAATAAAATATACAGAAAAACATGAGAGCTATTAGCTAACAATGTATGATAGTTATGAACGAGAATTACACTGCTAAAGATTATGGTGATTATAAAACCTAAATAAAAAACCTAAAAACCTTATCCTAATTTTATGGGATATGGGGCAATCATTGTTTCACGCCGGTTTTCTGTGAGACCTTGGTATCACTGCGGTCGAGCCGGCCTATTCGTGCCGAAGCATGGCTCTCTCGTACTACGGTTTCCACGCGCGAGTGAAACCATTGGTGTAAGCTGTGTTTCCCGCTTACCATCAGGCGGCCTGTATATTGTAATAAGAGGGCAAACATGCATAAAAAAGTTCTATGCGTGAACGTCTTAAACACGTAAACCTTCCGGAAACAATCTCTAAATGATAGGGAAAACATTATCATCTTTTGCTTAGTTTAGAAGATCACGCACACACAGACAGGCGCGGATAGAGATTAACCGGTTCCGAATAACAAAACCGTTGATAGATTTGCTTACCATTTGCTTACTAGAGACAGGATTTTGACATTACTTGTATGGACCTTACGTCAAAATCGTATCTCTAGTAAGCAAATCCACTGACTGATTTGTTATTGGGAATTGCCGTTAGTTATACGGCTGTATCCTTGAAGGGTTAGGCAGAGGTATGCCAACAGTTCTCCGGTAGAGAGAAGAGGTAGCTTTAGGTCCCATGTAAAAGGGCTTAGGTACCTATTACCAAAGCCAAACTCCTTGATGAGACAATTATTTATAGAATAGGGATCCTAAGGTGACCCCAAAACGAGTTTACCTTTTATCGCCCAAATTTATTAATATTCAGATTTTTTTAAATAAATATTCTTGGTTTTTATTACTTAAAAAACAAGAGAGCTGAGAAAATCGATATTTTTAAATGAACTTTTAAATGCGTTAAAATTGTATTTAAACACGAAATTTCTATGAAAAATTGTGTTTAAGTACCTACAATTTAAACATATTTAAGAAGTTGGTGCAAGTGGCCCTAAATATATATTTTTTTACTCTTTGATTATTAAAAAATATATTTAATACCATCATTGTTAAAAATGTATCAAAGTAACCCCAGTTCACGGTAATGATAACTTAGGAATGTAAATATTTATTTATGGTTTAAAGTAAAGTTGTGAGCGTGTGCTGTGCAGTAGGTAGTAAATCATTCTTATTTACAATCGGGTAAACATTGCGAGTGGGTATTCTGTAAACTGAACTATCCAAACATTTGGGCTCAGTGTTCATCAAACATTTTGATTTATTTGAAAAACGTAGGGTGAATGATGTATGTGTTAATTTAAATTTTTCATTAGCCGACTACCGCGACTGCTGTTTTGATTCCCAAATCGAGCACAGTGGGATTTAAAGTTATTTTAGTGAAGGAAAAATTTTGACTTCCGGGCAGTATTCGAACCTGAGTCTTCTGGTTAGATGCACAAGACGCTATGACCACTAAGCCACCGCAAATTCCACCCGGCATGCCTTCACATTCTGAATTTACGTCGTTGTAATCATAGCATGAAAATTGCAATAAAATTACAAAATAAAATGGGTTTTTCTATCAACTTCTTAGAAGTAGCTGGAACGTTGGAATAGGGTATAACACCTTTTTTTGAAAACTGTTTTAAATTAATCCTTAGATTGTAATGAACCAGTAGAATTTTTATTTCAGTTTTATAAAACCGAAAAATGCCTTAAAAACTATTTTTAATTTATGATTTAGAATTTTCGCGCGGAAACGCTAGCCGCCATGCTACTTCGGGTCGTGACGTCACTTCGTTAGTAAACAATACAACAGCAAAAGACCAAGTAACGTCAAGTTACTATCGGAGTGACATCACGCCAGAATCCAATGGCGGATGGCGTTTTAAAACAGATTAAAAAAGACTATTTTTGAAATTGAATTATAAAATTTACATTGCATTTTTATAAATAAGGTACTAACGTTTCTCGTTTACTTTTTTAAAAATCTATCATAAACATACATTTTTATAATTATTCTTACATGGTGTAAAATATCCTATTGAGATCGGTAAGTAAGTTTGCCGTCTAATGTGAACTACAAATATCGGCAAACTATGATTATACATTCGTACACCTCTGCCTAACCCTTCTAAAACATATCTCATTCTAGAGAACAAACCCTTCATCTAGTATCTTATACTCCAAAACGTAATTTTGACCTAGTTTTAGTGTCATAAATATTACTTACGTTACGTTTGGCATAGAAGCTGAGAGATCGGCTTCTGCGCCACGTGTGGTTCGATTCCTACACGGAGCAAGTATTTGTAAGAACTACTTAGTGTTGTTCCGGGTCTGGGCGTTTGTGTATGTGAGAATTTGTGTTTGTAAAAGAATCCACGATTCAAGAGAAAATCCTAGTGTGGGTGTACAATATTGTTTTTAAAAAAAAGTCCACTATACCTTAAGATGACTTTTACTTTTTTATTATTTCTAACATGAATACGCAGAGCCTTTACTAGCTATATTATCACGAATGTATTCCCCGAAAGGTAAGACAGAGACGTACTCATGTACAACCACCACAGTCACCACCCAACCACATCTTCTAACAGAATACAAGATAGAATTACAAGATATTTTGTATTATAAGTGTAGTTTGAAGAATTATTTTCACTCGGTACTTTTCCAGTTGGTTGCACTACCTACTCAAAAAGAAACAATTAACAAACAGTGAAACATGATCACATACTTATTAGTGTGTGTGAACATAAACAACCCTAAAATAGCTTAGTCCCCAGTCGTAGACTAAACAACAGTCGTCTGATTCGCGACCTCTCAGCTACAAAGGTGGCTCTCGATAGCGAGTGGAGGGTTAAGAGAGCCCTTCTGCCACTTAGACAGGGCTTGCAAGTACTTGGAACTATGCAGGGTTGTGTTTTCTTTGTCACACGCAAGCAAGTTTTATTTCAACGGGTGTGGAGTAAAAAGAGTTATCTGAAAACGTAAAATAATAGTCATTAATATAACGCTATTTTCCCTATAAGGTTACTTATCTTTATTATTAACATTCAAAATTAATTTAAACATTTATATTATTTATGAAATTCCCAGTAGCAGCTCGGAGTTAGGAATTTGTGCCCGGTTAATGGCAATAGGCTCGCCCCCTATTACATGGGACCTAAACATACCGGCGAACTGTGGGTGTACATTAGTACGCCTCTGGCTAACCCTTCGGGGAATACAGGCGTGATGGTATGTTATGTTATGTTTTTAAATATAAAAAAAATATTTTATTATGGTTTGTTTGGGGTAGTGACACGTATTGAGAAGTAAATGCTGAGATAGCTTGGATATGTTGAGAGAATGAATGAATGACTGGAATTTATAAGGCGAATATCAGCGGTAGTGTCAAAAGAGCTCGTCCTAGAAGGATATACGCCTATCTCTTTGACGAGGTCAGGTCAGGTGCGTAGTACTAGAGATGGCGGCGCGGTAGGTGTTGCCGCGCCCCACTCATGTGGATTGGCAGGTCAAAATAATAGTGCTGGAGACCTCAATGGCGGTCTGCCACTGCTGGGGTCGCGGATTAATGAAATCTCGCTCCCGTAACCCCAGCAAAAAGTGGTGAGGCGAAACACCCGTGTGGTTTTAGTCGGTAGGTCACCCACTTTGGGTGGAGTCCGACACACCCCGCCGCCTTCCCCGGGCGGCGGATGTCCATGAGGATTTCCACACGCAGAAAAAAAAAAAAAGGTGCGTAGTACTCGCAACCGGCACGTATGTATGTAGAAGATGTATGAATGTAGCGAAAGAAGTATGCAAGAATCGTAGTAAGTGGCGGTCGGTTTCTGCCTACCCCTGTGGGGTCTATCTTCAAACCCCAATCACGTTTTGATTGACTGAAATGGAGTACTTACTGAAAAAATGTCGCAGTTAATTAATAAAATGGTATTTTTTAGTATAATATACAGATTTGAGATTATTTTACTTGTTTTTAAAATAACGTCTTGTATCCTTGATTTAAACTTTATAATTTTAAGTTCTATAGATCCAAATATAAATATTTTACTTTCACTGTAAGTATTTTATTTCTAAATACTTATCTTACTTTATCTTTTGTTTGAAAGTTACCATTTTGCAGATGAATCCATGTGCTTTTCATCCGTCGATTGTACTTTTCATTTGTGTGCGTGTAAGGGTGTTTTCGTAACATCCTAGGATCTCTTATAGGACAATGAATAAAACTCGTAGGCACTTTGTTAAAGTACTCGTACGAAAATCACCCTTATAATCCTCTATGGGGTTGACTGTTACGGGTGAAATCTAGATAGGTAGTAGGTACTTGAGACAACTGCCTCAATAGCCAAGTGGTCCGGACCGCGACTGCTACGCAAGAGGTCCTGGATTCGATTCCCAGGTCGAGCAAAGTGTTATTGGGTTTTTCTATGAAATTCCCAGTAGCAGCTCGGAGTTAGGAATTTGTGCCCGGTTAATGGCAATAGGCTCGCCCCCTATTACATGGGACCTAAACATACCGGCGAACTGTGGGTGTACATTAGTACGCCTCTGCCTAACCCTTCGGGGAATACAGGCGTGATGGTATGTTACTTGAGACAATTGACGGCTGAATTGGTACAATGCATTATGACGACGGTTAATTGTGAGCAACATTAATTTTAAATTAATTTATTCAGAGAAACACAAAAGAGGAGATAATGAATGTTTCACGTGAGAGGGCCCATGCTTCGGCACGAATGGGCCGGCTCGACCGGAGTAATACCACGGCCTCACAGAAAACCGGCGTGAAACAACGCTTGAAAACGCTTGCGTTGTGTTTCGCCGAGTGAGTGAGGTTACCGGAGGCCCAAACCCTTTTAAAAGGCGGGCAACGCACTTATGACTCCTCTGGTGTTGCGGGTGTCCATGGGCGGCTGTTATCGCTTACCATCAGGTGATCCGCCAGCTCGTTTGCCCCCATAAACACTAAAAAAAAATGTGACGTGAAAATAAGCAAGGCATGGCACGTAAAATATTCTTGATTTGAACTTTAAACGTAAATGCAAATTTATTTAAACATTTCAGAATAATAAATCGCATTTGCAACTTAATATTTCTTTTACGATTATGACGTCTTTATTCTCGGCTTAAGCATAGCCGAAAGGCGTCCTAAAGATCAAAGTTTTGAATCTTCAAAGTTTGGTATATAAAGCTACTAACGGGATTCATAATTTTCTGTTCAATTTTACAGATTACGTCTCGTTTCTTAGTTTCTTACTTATACCCTGTGGAGATGTTATTATTAAAAAATATTTTTTAAAAAAAACAGAAAAATTGTAAGATAGTAGTCTATGTAGTACCTATGTCTCGAGTCGGCTATCCAAGGTAGGAAAGAAAGAAAATAAATTTATAAGTACGTATTTTGAAAATCATGTGCCGCTTCAGTGAAGAAATATTGGGGAAACCTACATTCCTGCGAGATTTTCTCCACGGCGGGCGCGGTGTGAGAATCTGCTAACCCGCATTAGACCAGCGTGGTGAACTGGGCTATAGCCAAACCCCTCTTCAGAGAAGATATTCGTCCTTAGGAAATATTCTCTCTAATATACTCTCTCTTCTAATGACGAATAGCTTAAGGGCTTAAGCAATAGGGCTTGTGCCCGCTTAGAACTACTAGCCTAATTAGTTCTTTCTCTTTTTTGTAAATTCTTGATAGGTTGGACTACGCTTGACCGCCAGTTCGCCTGATGTTAAGCAATACTGCGTTCGACGATGGAGCGCGCTTGCCTATAATAAATGATCAAACGAACTTACCTGTTGTGAAGTTCGATCATTATTATATGAAGTGCCCTGCTCGAAGATATATATTTAAACAAGCAGCTCTCATCATTCACTGGCAACTCTGCGCAATTTTAGAAGTAGCAACCCCGATCCTAAAATTTGCTTAATCTGTGCTCGGTGAACGCTTTCATTCTTTTTAGAGTCGCGAATTATCTCAAATTTTACCCGGGGTGGGATGGGTAGGGACCATATATCTTCGAGCAGGGCACTTCATATAATAATGATCGAACTTCACAACAGGTAAGTTCGTTTGATCATTTATTATATTGCGTGCCCTGCTCTCGATATATATTTAAACAAGCAGATGTTTAGAGTATTGGTAAATTTGAGATAAGCCGAAAGCATAGCATGTATTCCTGTAAAATAAATCTGTTATAATCACATTGCATTATTTTAAAACATATCAGTCTCTTGACTTTCTGTTAAGGACCAATTAGCTAACACAAAGCCGACCAGCTACAATTGCTGTGACCCTCCAGAGGGTCAGGGTTCATAAATCATTTTATTAAATATGTAAGAAACTGATTCCCTTAGATAGTATTTACGGTAGGTACCTGGAACTTGAAAATAAATGTTAATGATCATTCTTAATATTGTTGGAGAATAATGAATTTCGTAGTAGGACTACATATGGCATGAATCAGCAAGATCAGTGCCTGATATTAAGTATTAAGTAATAATTCTGGATTAAGCACAGGATAAACAATAACAAAATGTTATTAAAATATCAGAATTAATATCATATCAAATCAATATAAATCTGCTGAATCGTGAATCGGTCAGTTTCAATCATAACTATTTATAACTAATTAGTTATAAATATTCGTAAGTTAAAAGGCCAACCAGCAGTCTGTGTGATTACAGCTTATGAAATTTCTTTTGTCATAGTCCTGAATGTAAAGACATGGCGCCTACCAGGTTCCAGTATGGCTCTGGTATCTATAATACTGACTCGAATAAACTTTGAAGAATACTTTATTTGACGATGTAAAACATAGTTATAGTAAGGTAGATAGGTACTTTTAAAAGAATTACATTAAAATTTCAGAGCTGTACTCTACACTACTTTCTAATCACACAATTTTCCCTTCACTGGGCGAATGGGCCATTCATCACATCTAGATTATAGATAAGTGGTAATGATTATATCAGCACACCCTCCATATCTGTTGTGCTTAATGCAGGGAAATTCATTCCATATCTGAACAACCCCTTGCCACAAAAACACTATTTCTTAAATAATCATTTAAAAATGTAATTTACAGTAAAATATGAATATAGAACTTTGTTTGGCACAGTCCTACATATATATATTGATATTTACCAATATTAGTTTGGACTTATACATTCCCTAGAGACTCCCTTACGAACATTCCCCCCCAATTTTAGAGCAAGGATGAAACTGACTTATGACGGACAGTCTATAGGCAGCCGCAAATCCAATGATTTTTTCATAAAATACCTACTTAATATCTGGTATGGATAGAGGAGATCTCCCTGAGAATGGGTTCGCCATATACTATAGGTGCTTATCTATGTTAATATTATAAAGAGCAAAGATTTGTATGTACATATGTTTGTAACGAATTGGCTCAAAAAATACTGGGCCTATTCCAAAATTTCTTTCACGGTTTGAATGTTACATTATTCCAGATTAACATAGGCTATAGAATACTTTGAAAAAGTTTAGGATTTCTGGCAATGAGAATTGTTGGTGGATGAGGTTTCTGTAGGAAGACTGTAACCTTTATTTTTGGTGAGATTATCAGTTTGTTCTAAATCTTCTAATCAAAAGGTGTTTGGAAGGACACCTTAACAAAACAAAGAAAAGATAATATATCCAAGTCCAAGTGAAAGTTTCAATATTCATTGGCTTTAAATGTTTCCAGAAGACTAAGGCAATGCATTTATTTATTATGAGTCTAGCCCAGCTTTATCCTAGTAGAGGCACCTAATATTGTAGTTCTAAACAATGTAGGTATGTACCTATTTGTATCTAAATTCTCCTTATAAATGTGAACTTTGATAAGTACAAACTGTTCAAAGACTCAATATTTTTATCAGTATAATATTTTCTGAATAAATGTAATTATCACTACTATATAAACATTGGTGTAAGGTGTAACAAGCAACAACCAGAATCTTTTCCAGGTCAAATACCATATTTCTGGGTTCATTATGTAGTTCTCTTGTTTAAAAATAAAAGTACTAAATAAACTTTATTTTTAATGATGTCCTGTGACCAAAATGTGCTAGCCCTTTGCACTACTGCCATATGAATGTGGCCAAGGCAATTTAAATGAACATAGAAATGTCTATGTATAATAAATGAAATGTTTATTAGAAAATTTAATAGGGTATATGACACATGACACCTATGTCTTGTTATACAATAGGATGATTTATGATGTTGCTTAACATGCACAAAAAAATAAAAAACTATATAAATATCTTATATATTATGATGTAGGTATTGTTACTACCTACACCTCTTATCTTTCTAAAATCAATGGTATGCACATAAGGGAATTTATGCACTATACAAATGTTACAACCTAACCTGGATTGGTTAAATGATTTTCGGTTGCTTGTCCACATTTTTTGCAAAATCCATGGGCTTCAAAGTCTAGGTCAAAATTGATTTATTTCAATTAGACCAATATAATATTTGAAAGGTTGAACTACTTGTCAAACTGGATGCTTGTTAACACAAACAGCACTGGATTAGGTGATATAGACTTTACCAAGTAAATGCTATGTCATAATACATAAGTTATGCAATACTTCTATTTTACATGATAGGTACTCCTATAATAAACAGGAATTTTATTACAACATTTTAGTTTATCTTATCTTGTGTATAATGTACCTATTCACTGTGGCCCAGAATTTGGTGCTGGGCAAGCTGCAATAAATATTGCTAAATATTATTATAATGACATATTTCTGGTAGATATCATACAGGAGCTAAGAAATTATCAAGACAATGATAACTGGAATTTTTAACTGATAAATTCTAAGCATTTCTAGAGCTAAAGTTTCTATAATCCTATCATCTCATCTCAATGTATATAATATAAGGAATACTTTATATTAATAACTAGATTCTATACATATTAATGTATTGATTGTCTTGTAATGTCCCCATCTTGTAAAATTATTACGCATCTGAGCAACCCAATGTAGGAATTACTTTATTATAACAATATAGGCAATACTATATTCTGAATAAACATTTACTAATAAATGTGGTTTTCCAATAACTTTTTGGTATGTAATGTCATTTCCAAATGGAAATAAAGCTCTATTTGACAGCATTCTTCTGAGATGTTATTTTTCTGATATTAAAGTTTGTTGTATCATAATGGGAACTAAAACTAAAGTTGGCCAAAGTAGATAGCTCATCTGATTTTCCTGAAGACAGTAATGGCACCAAGGTCTTATGAGACTTGATTACAAAGGTAATTGAGTATCCTTTAACATGGTTAAGTAATACACTTAACATTGCATGCTATCCTGCAGTGAGGTAAAAAATGTGTTAGCCTTCCGGCATGACTTACCACTATGGCTAAGTTGGCCATTTCTTGCACACAATGTTGGTCTTGTGCACAATGCTGGTGTTCCAGCCTGTATTGAAGATTCATGTCCTTCAATAGTAATGGGTAGTTGTGGGTTTCACTTACAATTGGTGCTTATTGAAGAACTGGTCGCTTTTAATGGCAGGTTTTCAAAACATCTTGTCACACAGGCATTCTATAGATGCTTACAGTGTTCTTTTACTATTTCACAACATATAAAAACTAATTATCACATATAGGGAGAACTAGAATTCTCCTTATTTTTGTTAGGGCAAAATGTCAGTCAGGATCCATCACAAAATTCACAAAGTATATCTTTTATGTACCCTTAGTGAGATGAATTTACTTTGTTATTGTTATACTGCATATGTATTTATTCAACTCAATATCCTTGTCTATACTGACAATATTGTTGCTTAACAAAACAGAAACCTGTGGATATTGTCTAACCGGGATCTGTTCCACAAGATTTTGTTGTGTCTTTAGATCATTGGGCATTGGGGCCCTCAAGGGTGGCCTTGCCCTATTTATAGGTGAAAATTTAAACAAACCAAGATGTAGGTTTATCTAGCATGAGATTGTGTCTCCTAGAGCATAAAACTCCAGTGAGTTTTGTGTTCTTCTAGAACCATATGTACCTACTCGTTTTAATTATTATAAGCACTCCTTCGAATTGTGATCAGCACAAGACTTACATGTTATTGTAATCTGCAGTAAGTAGGTATAGGTAGTTACCTATTATTTAAATCAACATACCCATGAAAAAACATTGTAGGTACTTACATGTGATTGATAAAACTGCTTATTGGAGCCTCACGGGCTCCACATAAGAGTAAGAGATCTCGTGTGTACATCTCGTGTACGCCCCGAGTCCAATGAGCACGTCAGTGTATCACGTACACCACCCGCGTCAACCGGTACCTACGAAGGTTATGGAAACTCTTGCGGCTTTAAACTGCTACGAGAGCCAGTAGCCATACCGGTGTAATCACTTTTATTTCATGAAGAATAATTATTATCTCCGTTCCAACGACGCTAGGTACTCCGCTTTATGACGACACTTTATTCGGCTTATAATTTTAAGACGACATTTCATTTATCGTCTAACTTTTGTAAAACTTCTTTATGTTGCCGTTTAGGCATAGATTTGGTTGAAATTATATTAAAATACACTTTAATTAAAATAAACACAGAGAAACGCAGAATCAGTTGCCGCGCAAACGAAAAGAATGAAAGCGTTCACCGAGCACAGATTAAGCAAATTTTAGGATCGGGGTTGCTACTTCTAAAATTGCGCAGAGTTGCCAGTGAATGATGAGAGCTGCTTGTTTAAATATATATCGAGAGCAGGGCACGCAATATAATAAAACTGATACACTCGTGATTCAAAGAAATACAGACAACCAGATTGTATACTATCTATCGGGAAAGACCCACTCGAGAAGCGTATATTAGGGAGTAGCTACAGCCTGTAGTTTATCTCGTATCCAAAAGGTCTGTTTTTCGTCAGGTCGCATTCTATCTCCTTGTAAAATTTTATCGAATTCCATTCGGCGGTTTAAGCGGAAAATGTAACAGACAGAACTATTTTCGCATTGAAATGAAACTACTTTTTACGGATTTTATCGCAGTATATTGATATTATTTTGTTCCCGACGTTTCGGATCCTTCACAACCAAATTGAATTTTAGAATTTAAGGAGTTAAGGTGGTTCAAAAATGCTGTTACTTTATTAGATGGTAATATGGTGAAAGTATCATCTACGTACCGCTTGTAGAATTTTGGTGTTACAGGTGCAGATTGCAGGGCAGTCTCCTCAAAATCTTCCATGAAGATATCAGCGACAATGGGAGATACTGTAAAGGATCCGAAACGTCGGGAACAAAATAATATCAATATACCGCGATAAAAGCCGTAAAAAGTAGTTTCATTTCAATGTCTAATATTCGCGTAAGTGTCAGAAATCAGTATATTTTCGCATTTATATTTTATAGAAGCTTTATTACTAAAACTACTGGCAATTTATTTATACAAACAACATAACAGGTGGGCCGCATTCACGTGACTTTCATGGCGTCTAATTCTTTTTTATTTGTTATTTTTGCATTTTGTGTGTACACAAGATGACTGTTAAACTGTGTAATTGTCGTTGTGTAAATCTTTGAAGCAGTTTCAACGATTTTATGGTGCCGTTTCTGTTGCTGCGTGGTTTTTTACTGTTAACTGTAAGGTTTGAAGACAAATAAAGCCACAAAGAATCCCACAAAGTGTAATTAATAAGTTATTCTATAAAATTTATATTTGGAGTTTATAATTGTACAAGAGGCTCGCATTTAAATTAAACTACTTTTTACGGATTTATCGCGTTTTATTGATACTTCAGGATTGGGTCCGACCTTGATATAAAGTAGCCCATGTGTTATTCCAGACTATAATTATTATATATATATTCTGTCGTGAAAGAGTAACAAACATCTATGTATCTATCCATCCATCCTCACAAACTTTCGTTTCGGAACCTTTACATCATCCATGGTCACCGGTAGAATGGTGGAGGAGTTCATGTTAAAATTACTAACAGCTACCATAAGTACAACTTGAACTTGAACTTGAACTACATTATTAGTAATTCTATTCACGCAGAATGAGCTCAATGTCAAAGATTTCGAGTTAGAATCTTAACCTGCCCGCCTGAAAGGTTTTCTCCAATTGTGAAGTCAACCCACACTGGGCCAGCGTGGTAGACTTTAGCCTAAACCCTCTTATTCTGAGAGTAGACCCGTGCCCAGGACTGGCGCAGTATAATGGGTTGGCTTTATTTTTATCCAAAAAAAGCCAACATACAATTCTATAGCTGCAAAATAATTGGCCCGCATAAAAAACAATGTGTTCGCACAACGGGCCATTTTAGCCGTCCGCTTTGTGTTCACCGGCTATTTTAATAAATACAGCCACTGCCCCATTTTTTACGTAACTAAATTGGTATAAGGACGTTACACAATAACTGGACAAAATAAAGAGCTTAAGTTTAACTAACCACCAGATCTAGTAAATTGTGACGGCAAAAAAACACTTTACATTGACAAAAATAGTAACTGATCACCAAAATAAATCCCCATTTTAGCGTAAAATTAAAAATAGTAATAAATTTATCAACGAAGTAAGTATAATAGGTAGAATTCGGCTCTAGCACTCGCTCGCTTCGCTCGGCCCGTGCGTTGTTGTCACAGTTGTAACCTAACCTAAACCAATTAGGTATGTATTTTGGTAAGCATTTTGGTGATCAATTTACTAAAATTTGGTGATAATTATATTTATCCCCAAAATAAAGTTAATCGCGTCATAGCTTTAGTCTGAAAGTTGTTTGAGTTGATATGTTTTATATCAAAGGAAAGGAAAAAAATGTCTGGCTTGTTCATTAGCAGTCGGTGACCCGCCAGTGGCGTGGGTCATTAACATCAAGTACAACGTATCATCAAGCCTGTATTCCCTGAAGGGTTAGGCAGAGGTGTAGTTCACCGGTATGTATCTATAGGTCCCGTTTAATAAGGAGCGAGCCAAACTCCGATATGCAGCCGCATTTGCGATTACTAGACTAATGAGACAGTTAGGCCATGGTTTCGTTTACCTCTGTTAATTGCAATTGATATGACAATCAGTACCAAAATCCGAAGATTTGCCCTTAGAAGGGGTCCCAATAGGCTTGCAAGATGTAACAAGTTCAGCTTAGGTACTTACCCTTATCATTGAGTGATAAGTCCCACAGGGGCAATAAATAAACCATATGTCGATATTTCCAAAATCTCTGATGGTATCGGAATCGGAACTTGTATCTATCACTGCTGTTTAGACAATGTCGCCAAGACTGTGTTATCTCTAACTGCCATGAGCTATGTAAAGTAATTTAAAAATAATGTCGTTATTCCTTCTTTTTTATATAGAAAAAATACTAATTGCACAACAATAGTTAAGTACTTCAAAATATTATTATTTTAGCAATAATTTTAGTTCGTGACGCATCGCTATTAATTGAAAAGCGGAGATGACTACAATTCGGTTCTGGCACTCATCGGCCGCTGCCGCAGCCCCGCTCGCTTCGCTCGCTCAGCTCGTGCATTGTGTGATTACAATTCTAACCTAACCTTACTGATGTTTATATTTCTCTCTGCGTAATTTGATATCAGTATATTTTTGTTGTAAAAAAATTGACATTGACATTGTTTTTTAGTTTGAATTTAAAAGTACCTAACCCTTTTGGCATTACATTTTTATGGGCAATCCAGCGTCCACTGTACACTGGCGGGGCGAGATGTCTTTTATACCAAAGATGTGCAGGACGTGACTAGAAATTTTGCCATAGAAATTTCAATTCTTGGTTACCCCATCCACGCCTCGCTTTGCCGGTCTAAAAACTCGCTAACACAATGACTTTTCTAATTTAATCATGCTATACTTAATTACCTAAAAATATTCACGTCCGTCTCAAAACAATATGAAGCGTTCACATAAACAACGCACTCTTACAGACAATTCGTCATAACCCTCCCATCATTACCCTCCACCATAAAAAAACACATATCTTTTAACTGCCTTCGAAATGAGATGTAAAATATCATTGTTTAAGAAAACGATTAATCTCCTCACAAAAGAATAGCCGTTTTACCGGCTATAAAGTAGTTAAAGTTATAACAAAAGCCCAGAAATTTGCTGAAAATCTAGGTAGCCTGGGTTTTATACACAGTAATTAAGTATATTTACGCAGATACAAATCTGTTATTGCATCAGAACATTTTGTAACATTCGTATAACAATGATTTGATCTTTAATACTTTAGTACTAAGATTTATCTAGAATAGTTACAGTATGACTATGATGTTTTTTACAGTTTCAAATAGATAAAATCTGTCTGCTGAAATGTAAAATTATTTGCATCCCTACCGAAGTATATTTTTAGTTCGGTTTTGTTAATTTTTCTTAAAGGCAGCCGTGGGCGCGGTTTCACCCGCGTTGTCCTGTTCCTAGGAGTCGTAGCGTGATGTTTAATAGCTTGAAACCTTTTTCATGAATCACTCTCCACAGTCCATTGGTGAAAATCGCATGAAAATGCGTCCAGAAGTTTTTGAGTTTATCGCGAATAGACAGACGTGGCGGGGGACTTTGTTTTATAATATGTAAGGATTTATGTCTCATCGATATAAGGTGTCATTAAACCCTTTTAAAAATAAGAAAAGCACTATGATTATTTTTTGAAAACATATTTCTAATATACACACCATCACGCCCGTATTGCCCGAAGGGTTAAGCAGAGGCGTACTGATATACATACCACAGTATATTTAGGTCCCATAGTACGGAATTGGGTACGAGCCAATTGCCTTTAACTGGACACAAATATTTCGAACTGCAGCTGAGTATTTCATAGAAAAATTCAATAACACTGCTCGACCTACGAATCCAGGACCTCCAGCGTAGCAGTCGTGGTAAGGGTCACTAGTGCTACGCTAAAGTACAGCTATCTAAAGTAAAATCAGTAAGTGCCTCTATAACATAGTCATCCAAGTAAATCAGTCAAATCAAAATTTATGATGTTTCGATATGAATTATCGCAAAACAGTATGATAAATTGTGAAGGATATTTAAATTCAATAAATAATAATAATAAATTTCTGAAAATCAGCGCCGTGGCTCTGCCTCGTGCATGAGACACTGCTTCATGCTGAGCGATGGCCGCTTTTGCTTGGGTCGACGTAATAAAAAAAGTATTTCTTTCTTCTTCTTTCTTTAAATAATAAAATCATGTTATCAAATTACAAAAAAAAAAATATATCCCGAGTAACATATGTATTTCAATTTTATTTATTTGTCCAATGTCAACTGCCTCAATAGCATATAAAAAAACAGGCAACCGGTATAACTAAACAGAGAAAATGTATATTTTGCCAACACGAAAGAGACTACAGATAAATGAATACGGCATTAATATGGCATTGACATCTCAAATTCCATGCCTCAATTTCGTCTATTTATTTCTAATAAAACTCTGACATGACACAATTTCATTACTTTATTACTTTTTTATAGTTATTTGAAATTTACTTAAACAATACATATACAATTCTATCTAATCAAATCGAATGTTTGCATGAAAATTTTATTTAATTTTAATTTATTAATTCTATAATTACATCTAGATAAAGGTATATACAAATAAGTTACTTTAACAATTTAATCCAATTTGTATCATAGGCTTGTTGTGATTAACATTTACGCTTTACTAACCCTTATTACCTATTCGTATATCCTGTAAGTGCTGTGTACTTCTTTAAGTGACTTCTTCACTGTAACCTATTATCCGAGTGAACATGTAATGACGAACCTTATTGCGAACTTGTCGTTGAAGTACCTTAATAAATAAATAAATACAATCAAAACAATCAAAGTATCACAGGACAGGTCTCATGGATGGACATTGGACATAAACATACATACCATCACGCCTGTATTCCCCGAAGGGTTAGGCAGAGGCGTACTAATGTACACCCACAGTTCGCCGGTATGTTTAGGTCCCATGTAATAGGGGGCGAGCCTATTGCCATTAACCGGGCACAAATTCCTAACTCCGAGCTGCTACTGGGAATTTCATAGAAAAACCCAATAACACTTTGCTCGACCTGGAAATCGAACCCAAGACCTCTAGCGTAGCAGTCGCACTCAGGACCACAAGGCTAATGAGGCAGTTTGGAAAAAAACAAAAGACTGTGTAAAATATGTGAGTGTAACAATATGTTAGAAAAGGTTAGTAATTAACATTATACTAATAAAACAAAATTGCTGTCTCCCAAACCCAGTTAAGGAAATAATTGACTGTTTCGTGAAAGCCTAGCTGAATCATTGTTAGTTTATTTTATTCCGTTGTTGTATTTTTAACCCTCCGGCATTCGGCTAATGTGTACAAACGTGTGTCAGTCAGCTTAAACTGCATGGTCCTTTTGTCCAATCAATTTAGGATTATTTTTGCATCGATGTTTTCATAAAATCGTTTCAAATATTGTTGCCTTCTTTCCGGCCAGTGTTAATGTAATTTTGGAAAATTATGGGCTAGTTTGAGCAAATAATTCGTGGCCTTAAGAACTATGTTGATTCCAGCAGGGAGTTCGAGCAATAGACGCATAACTTCATACCTTATCAGCATAGGGGGAAGTATTAATTATGTCATTAATTAAAATTAGGTACCTACGAGCCTTACCGAAATGACTAAGAATGTAGTCACGACTTTGTAGTAAAAAATTATGTAGAACACTTATGATTACATCACGCCTATATTCCCCGAGGGTTTTTTTTTTTTAGGCAGAGGCACAGATAATATTATAGAATACTAGTAGTAGAGGTGTACTAGGTAATGTACATCCACAGTTGGGGCGAGCTTAATAGCCATTAACCGGGCATAAATAGCAAACTCCGAGCTGCCACTGCGAATTTCATTGCAAAACCCAATAACACATTCGCTCAACCCGGGAATCGTATCCAGGACCTCTAGCGTAGCCGTCACGCTTGGGACCACTAGACTAATGATGCAGTTAAAAGAAATTATAAAGAACATTTTAAAATGTTTTATTGTCTCTACCGTGGCCTTAGAACTCGTTATAATATCAACCCGTAAACATCGACTCCTTTTTGTATCGTTATCCTTAGCAAGTTGAGTGTTTAGTACTCTCTCTAGCCCCCGAGATCCATAATTATTTGCTTGGAATTATTTACCCATCCATAAATAACGTCACACGAAATTTATGATTACATGTTTAAACGTGGGAGAGCCATGCTTCGGCACGAATGGGCCGGCTCGACCGCAGTGATACCATGGTCTTAGAGAAAACCGGGGTGAAACAACACTTACGTTGTGTTTCGCCGAGTGAGTGAAGATATCGGAGGTCCAAACGCTTCGGGCAATATACTTTTGCGACTCCTCTGGTGTCTATGGGCGGCGGTAATCGCTTACCATCAGGTTCAATCTGCTCGTTTGCACCCCTAGTGAGGTAACATATTTTACAATTTTACATTTAGTGCCACTTGAAAATACAATATCACAATACAATTCAAAACAAATCAAAATACAATTTAAACACATTTAAGAAGTTACCAACTTCTTCAATGTGTTTAAATTGTATTTAAACACAAAATTTCTATGAAAAATCGTGTTTAAATACAATTATGAAGTTGGTGCAAGTGGCCCTTAGACATATTCAAAGCAACATAGCAGGGCCGACCTTTTACATGTGACGTCACAAAGCTGATTTCTCCTCCCACACCTTGACACACAATGTCACATTTCGTCGAACCCTGTGACGTAGTATATGAATGGCTATTTAGACCCCGGCGCTAATCCAGCTTTGTCCTAAACGTGCCCCACTCTATCCTTACCAAAACGCTTTGTAATTTATATCTTTTCTTTCCAGGAACGGAATTATGGAGCAAATCCTGCGCCTCTATCAAACAAATAAACCTAAAATTAAGTGGGAATTTGCGATCGATGTACATAAACATTCTAAATTAACGCAATTGGATAAATTTTGAAGTTCGGTGAGAAAATATTAAGATGATCAAGTGAATTGGTGCACGTGAATCGCTCGGCCTTTGTGATGGGGTGCGGCCAGAGTAAAATTAATCTTTACCCAAGGCGGAACAAAAATGGTGGCAAAGGAAACAGTGCCAAAAAATCAGGTAAGCGAATATGAGTGAGGGAAGTGTTATCTTTTAGGATTTGCGCGTATGTAACTTTGTTCTTTGGATTTGTATGATACGTTTGTTTTATATTACATAAGATTTTTTTTTTATTGTATGACATTTTACGTCATTGTTTCGTTCACAAACATAAAAGGAGGTGTGTTTATGTTCATACACTGTTCGCTGGTATATTTAGTTCTTATCTAATAGTTGGCGAAACTATTACCACTAACTAGGCACAAATCTCAAACTTTGAGCCGCTACCATTATTATATTTCATTATATCTATATATTACTAATATATAAAGCTGAAGAGTTTGTTTGTTTGTTTGCTTGAACGCGCTAATCTCAGGAACTACTGGTCCGATTTGAAAAAATCTTATAGTGTTATATAGCCCATTTATTGAGGAAGGCTATAGGCTATATATCATCACACTAAGACTAAGTAACTATTCCATGCGGACGAAGTCGCGAGCGGAAGCTAGTTCATATATATTTCATTAAAAAAACCCAATTATACGGAACCACCAGGCTCACGAGGCAGTATTGATACTTAAAAAAATGTAATTACTCTTATACTTTCCTTTGCAATTATTAAGGCAGTGTTCACAATTATTAAATTGTATTACATACCATCATAACATACCATCACGCCTGTATTCCCCGAAGGGTTAGGTAGAGGCGTACAATGTACACCCACAGTTCGCCGGTATGTTTAGGTCCCATGTAATAGGGGGCGAGCCTATTGCCATTAACCGGGCACAAATTCCTAACTCCGAGCTGCTACTGGGAATTTCATAGAAAAACCCAATAACACTTTGCTCGACCTGGGAATCGCTTGGCTATTGAGGCAGTTAAATTGTATTGTAGAATATAATTATAAAAAAAATTGACAAAGGCACTAAAGAAAACGTACTATCCTATTTTAATGCGATCTTTTTTGATAGGCAGTCTATTTCTATTATATTTCTGCTACTATATCAACCAATCGAAAACTAGCACTGTAACCATAAATTCCATCTCATAAAATATGTAAGATAGCGACAGTCTATCCAGAAAACATTTGACTTATACAAATGGCGATACGGGTCAATTTCCTTTGGGATCTAACATCCTCTCCTTGACAGTTTCAAAGGTAAATTTACGTTCCAAAACCGAGCCTTGAAGTTTTATTCTATATATTTGATAAAGCAAGGTATGCGGGGAACGCTAAAGGAACCCGGCGACGTGCTCTAAATATTCATGAGAGTTGTAAGAGCTCTAAGGCCACGGCCTGGAACGAGGCGGAAGCGGGACTGGAACGAGGCAGAAGCGAGACTGGAACGAGGCGGAAGCGAGACTGGAATGAGGCGGAAGCGAGACTGGAATGAGGCGGAAGCGAGACTGGAATGAGGCGGAAGCGAGACTGGAATGAGGCGGAAGCGAGACTGGAATGAGGCGGAAGCGAGACTGGAACGAGGCAGAAGCGAGACTGGAACGAGGCGGAAGCGAGACTGGAACGAGGCGGAAGCGAGACTGGAATGAGGCGGAAGCGAGACTGGAATGAGGCGGAAGCGAGACTGGAATGAGGCGGAAGCGAGACTGGAATGAGGCGGAAGCGAGACTGGAATGAGGCGGAAGCGAGACTGGAATGAGGCGGAAGCGGGACTGGAACGAGACGGAGGCGGGAGGCCTTTACCTACGAGTACCACCAGACTAGCTATCACTAACCATAATCATATGCATACTGATGACAACTAGGGATTACTGCATAACGTCTTTCCGGACCCCGAGGAAATCTTGATTAACTCCGCTTAACAGTCGTGCCTGTGTCCAGTCAATCATTGCAGCAGTAGTTTTGTTATGGCATAGGGGGCAAAACGGATAAGCCTGATGGTAAGCGATTATCACCGCCCATGAACACACGTAACACCAGAGGAGTCTCAAGTGCGTTGCCCGCCTTTTAAAAGGGTATAAAAGAGGCCTCCGGTATCCTCACTCACTCAGCGAAACACAACGTATAGTTCGCGCAAAATAACTTGACCCAAAACTAACGGAGAGGGGGAAAGTTTGCGCAGTGCATTTGGTTGCAAAATGTACTAAAAATCGACCACTGCGCATCCGCCATTTTGGTTCAAGTTATTTTGCGCCAACTGTAAGCGTTGTGTCACGCCGGTTTTCTGTGAGGCCGTGGTATCACTCCGGTCTAGCCGGCCCATTTGTGCCCACGTAATAAATTCCCTTGCAATTATGACCCTAAAATCCTATTTGCTAGAAGTTTTTCAAGAAAAATCGCTTTCTTTGTGGCTTCCTTCAAAGAAACGAAAACTCGGTTTGAATACGGGAGCAAGGAAGCCATTGTTTGGCGCAATAATTAATTATGAACTCTAATTATATGGGAGTTAAGTACAATAAAACGTAATTGGATAATGCTTTATCTTGCTCCGTTTAAATTTGGTTTTTCTATTCAGCTCCCGTTTGCCTGAGGGGACTATCAACATTTTTTCGGTATTCTCTCAACCATTGCTTGTTAAGTAGACACGTGTATCTGTACTTCAATTTGTAAAGTTAAGCTACGCTTAACGCCTATAACGTACCTAAATATTATAGTTAACATTTATAACCGATCAATAGTAATTTGGACTGCCAAAATCAGTCAAAAGTAGTGTTTCACTAAGACCGTCGTTGGTCAAAAATTAAATTTTTTCTGTGTGTATTCGGTTTAAGATTCTTTATTTTCTCATAAGAATAAAATATTCACTTACATGAGAAACATACATTGCACGTAGTATTAGTTAACGCACGTAGGTATACAAAACAAGACTAGGTAGTATCAACATTACAACAATACAATTTCCTTATCACTTTCACCATCATTAGTTACACCTTAACTTATATTTTATTTACTTTTAAATTAACATAAATAACACTGAAACCACAAGACAGAAAGTTTTCATCAGTAAATTATTTTAAGAACAAGTATCACAGTAAATTATTTTAATAACAAGTATCACATAGTTTGGCCACAGTTTTAACTTAACCTAGCCGATATTCTGAATTTAACTGGTCAAAACTGATTTTGACTGTAAAAATCAGTGTGTAGGCTGGTCAATACTCATTTTTACTGATTCTTGCACTCAAAATTAGATTTGATCAGTTATAAGTTTGGGCTGTACAGTCACGAACATAAATATGTACATAGTACTTTTTAAATGTGAAAGCGGTTTTTTTTTCGTGAAATGACGTTTGTACGCTTCTAGAGAATCTAGATAATAACAATATAAAGCGTTCGTTCAAAAATACGATGACCATAATACCATAACTTTTCAATTAATACTTTAAGAAAAATGCTTTTGAATTTTGCTAAGTGTATACATATCTGTAATCTGTGGTGACTGTACACCAGACCTATGAGGCAGATACATATTTTATTTTAATTTTAATTTTGGTGTGGAACACGCTCATAAATCTCTGAAGCGGTTGGCTAACATAAGGATGTTTTGTTCCGGACAGGCGGCGACGAGGGGCACATTATACATACTACAACTTATCATGTATGCAGTGTACAATGTCTTTTTATTCAAATATTTTGTTGGATATGTGTTTACGAGGTTTTTCTGTTTTTTACCGGAATATCTCAAGTGAAGCCAGAGGGCTATGTTTTTCGCAAGTATCAGTTCTTTTATTCTTATTGGTTTACGTTTACGCTTGACCGTCAGTTCAGTCTAATGCTATGATCTTACTTAGTTATCATCACTCTGCCCTTTTCTACTACTACCCCCTGCTAAATTATAATATTACTAGCTTCTGCCCGCGGCTTCGCCCCCGTGGAATTCGGTCTGTCATCACATCCCCCGGGAACGGGACAAAAAGTATCCTATGTCCGTCTCCTGGTTCTAAGCTACCTCTCTACCAATTTTCAGCCAAATCGGTTCAGCCGTTCTTGAGTTATAAATGGTGTAACTAACACGACTTTCTTTTATATATAGGTATAAAAAGTGCTTTCAGAACGTAAGTCAAACTAGATAACGTACAGAACTAAAGTATTCCTTTTTTGAAATAATTGGCTTCCAGTACAATCGTATGCGGATCAATTTTATCAAACTAGCATTTGCCCGCGGCTTCGCTCACCTGAAGCTATATTAGGATCAGAAATGGATAAAAAAAGAAAAAAAAGGCCGGCAACGCACTTGTGACTCCTCTGGTGTTGCGGGTGTCCATGGGCGGCGGTGATCGCTTACCATCAGGCGATCCGTCTGATCGTTTGCCTGCTATCCCATAAATAATTTTAAATAAACCAGCAGTAATGATCTCTTCTTTGTATGGGCCTCTATACATCAGAGAGGTCAAGCTGTATCTCTGGATCCGATTAATTAATTGTGATAAAAAGTTCACTAGTTTTTAAGTTGGAGCATATTATTATACTTTCTAACAGTGAACAAAAACAAAAATCTATTCAGTAGTTTTTGCTCCAACCCGTAACAAACATAACGTTTTTACAATTTTATATTAGTAAATATAGAAATATAGAATATAGATAGAAGATAGAAGAGAGAAGAGAAGTAGAAAAGATAAGATATATCGGCTTTTCAGTTCTTAGGCCCACTTGCACCAACTTTTTAAATATGTTTTAAAATTTGATACGGTATATGAAAAACAGTATCAATTAAACTTTTTACTTAATGTTTTTATTGAATAGGCTCGTCAAGCATTATAGGGGTGGTTATTTTAGTGAAAGAAAAATTTGACTTGCGGGCAGGATTCGAACCCGCGTCTTCTGGTTAGATACACCAGACGCTATGACCACTAAGCCACCGGGAGTTGGGACTCGATAACCAGCCCGCCCAAGCTCGCCATGTCAAAATTTGCCTTCACATTCCGAATTTACGTCTTAAAGGTGACATCAGTGACATCTATTGAAAAGCAGTAACATCTATTACAAGGGACTTATAATTTATCAGTACTCTGTAGGTGTACAAAAGTACACCTCTGTCTAACCTACCAGGACTGTATGCGTGATAGTATAGTTATGTTGGTAACTGCCTCTTTAGTCCAGTGGTCGTAATCGCGACGCTATAGGTCGGTTGGTTCGGTTCGGTTTCGGGTTCGGTTCCCAAACCGAACAAAGTTTTATTGGGTTTTTCTATTAAATTTTCAGTAGCAGCTCGGAGTTTTATCGGCAAACGAGCTACCTGGTGGTATCTAATTAGTATAAACCTGCAACAACGCGCAGTTTTAGCGCGCCCCCTATTACAGTCTTACGCCTCTGCCTAACCCTTCGGGGAATACAGGCGTGATGATATGGTTTTCATGCGTGCCCACGATAACACTATATCATAGGTTTATGCTTACATAACCCACATGATATTGCGAGCTTGCGACCCATCCAATTAGTATCCGCTAATGAAGCCACAATTATATACCTAATTCAGTAAATAACTAATTCATTTCATCCATTTACATAATAGCTCCGTAGCTTCCTAATTAACATTGGATATTACGTCATTTACTATCAGAAGTATTTGGAGCTAGTGCCTGAAGTAATCATATTATGTAAATAATATTATGCGATTAAAAACATAACTTGTAAAAAAACAAGTCTCGCAATTCAGTTCTTCTATCGTGAAAAGTTGTGAGATCCATGTAATACCAAGTCGGTTAAATATTAAAAATCTTTTATGTTTTAAATGAATAGATTGACTTGGCCATCGAATGAGATACATTGTGTATCTCACAAGTTACATCTTATATTAAATTAGATTGTTTAGTGCGATTGCCAAGTCAATATATTTATTGGAAATAACCTGAATTTTAAATGGCCTGAACTGCTTCGTGAAAAGGATGGTACGGCTGTGCTGCTTGCTTTTGCTCAACTTGGCGGGGGCACTGCCGTGCCCCTAGATGTTAATTTCTTGTTTACATAGACAGCTTTATCAAATCAAGGATTATAGAGCCACAGATTATTTCTTTATATTCTCGTTACTCGTCGAACTGCTTCGTTAGTGTAGTGGTCCCAAGTGCGACTGTTATGCCAGAGGTCCTGGGTTCGATTCCCAGGTCGAGCTAATTGTTATTGGGTTTTCTATGAAATTCTCAGTAGCAGCTCGCAGTTTGTAAATTGCGTTTAATGGCAATAGGCTCGCCCCCTATTACATGGGACCTAATCATACCAACGAGCTATGTGTGTACAGTATAACAGAGCTGTTTTGTAAAATAGCGTAATAAACAATCCAATTTCTATATATACCTACATGGTTTGACAAAACTGAGTGTAGACTATACTTATGTAAGTAATTAGCATATACAAGCCATGTAGACGGCGAAACGGTGGTATATGGTAATGAAATCATACCCCAACACCAACAATTTGTATGTATGTGCAAACCCTAGATAAGATATCAGTTTGATAGCCTAGATCTATTACTTTAATAAATAAAAAAAAAATAAAAAAAAAAAAAAAAATAAAAAAAAAAAAAATAATTTAATTCAGACCATCAAGTCCATATGTATGTTAGTAACAGGAAAATTTTACTTATAGCTAATGTTAGTAATTACCAGTAGGCACAACAAATTGAACAGACCGTAGGTACCCCTTCAGTTGGCTCACCGCAACACATGCAGTTCAGTAAATCTACTGAGCAGAGCAGTGTCCAGTCTGTCGCCAAACATCCTCAGGACGCTATTTGGGCTCCCCCGTACTCGTCGCACCACTGACGCCACTTTCTTACGCATGATTGCATAAAAGTCATCTACGCTTGCGTCGGCAAACATGCCGGATGCGCTGCAATATCGAGGGAGCCGAAACAGAGCCCTGAACACATTATTATATTGGATGCGCAAGGCATTGTAGGCTTTTTGTGTAAAGTTGGCCCACAGGCCGCTCGTGTAGAACGTCTGGCAGAATGCCTTGAACATTGTTATTTTAACAGGAGCACTACACCGAGCAAACCTGTGTGCCAACATATTACCACGCACCGACAATGCCCTGCGCTCCCTTTCAACGTCTAGGTCATCGCATAAATTCTCTGTTACAATATGTCCCAGATATTTAAACTGTGTAACATGGCTCAGAGGTACACCATTAAGTAATATAGGTGGTATTATAGAAATATTGTTGTTTTTATTCTTACATTTGAATAACATAAACTCACTTTTACTTACGTTGTACCTCAGGCCATGCCCCACAGCATAAACCTCACACACCTTTAACAGTTGTCTGAGACCACCAATTGAGGGGCTCAGCAGCACCATATCATCTGCATAACTTAAATTATTGACGCATATGTCATCAATATGGCATCCAACATGCATGCTGCTGAGCTCCTCAATCAGGTTGTTGACATACATATTAAAGAGTCGTGGCGAAGTCAACCCACCCTGTCTGACGCCACACTCTAACAGATATTCATCTGAATAAACATTTCCCCACCTAACTGCATTAAGCTGCTTGCTGTACCAGTAGGCGAGGATATTAACCAGGTCAGCCGGGGCACCTGCATTTCTTAGCTTTGTCCAAAGCTTATTATATGACACCAGATCAAAAGCTTTGGACAAATCCAAGAAGCATGCATATACTGGCGTTTGTCTTTTTGTATAATAATCAACAGTGTGTTTCAGAGACAGAATTGCACTTTCAGTTGACAACTTTAGTCACACCGGCAAGATTTATGATTAATAAAAGACAATCACGAAGTAGTGTTATTTGCAGATGATACATCACTTTTATTTAAACTGAAACGACAGCAGCCCATAACTGACAATGTGAATAACGCTGTTTCTAAAATAGTACACTGGTTTAATGTGAATAATTTACTTTTAAATGAAAAAAAGACTAAGTGTATTAGATTTATAACACCTAATGTTAAGCAAGTGAAAACCAGTGTGTTAGTAAATAGGGAGGAGTTGGATCTTGTGGATACCACGACGTTTGTAGGTATCACTTTAGATTCAAAGCTACAGTGGGGCCCACATATAAATAAGTTGGCGAAAAGGCTCAGTTCTGCAGCGTACGCGGTTTTTAAAATACGTCAGTTAACCGATGTAGATACGGCTAGACTAGTATATTTTAGTTATTTTAGTTCATAGTGTAATGTCGTACGGCATTTTGTTGTGGGGAAACGTTGCCGACATTCAAACTATTTTTGTGTTGCAGAAAAGGGCAATTCGCGCAATTTATAACCTTAGTTCTAGACATTCACTGAGGGATAAATTTAAAGAAATTGACATTATGACTGTCGCATCTCATTATATCTATGAAAACCTCATTTATGTAAAAAAGAATATTACACAATACTCTAGAAATTGCGATATTCATGATGTCAATACTAGAAACAAGAACAAGCTAATATTACCAATGACTAGGCTCAAAAAAGTCAGTAATTCATTTAAGTGTCAAAGTATTCGTTTCTACAACAAAATCACAAGCCACATTCAAAATTGAAGCATCAACAAATTTAAATCTCATATTAAAAATAGACTATGCAAAAAAGGTTTTTATAAAGTGATAGACTATTTGAACGATAAAAATGCTTGGGATTGAGCTACTCTGATGAACCGGGCTATTACTATGCTAGTCAGACACTGTGATATAATGACATTATTATGATTATTGACATTATTTTGTACTGACATTATTTTGATTATAAAGATTCTCTTGTTATTAGTGAATTGTATTTTGACATTTATGAATTTTATTAATATTTTGTTGTGACATTACAATTCATACTGACATTTATTTTGACATCTAAGTCTATTCTAGTCATTTTTCTTTTGTAAATGTGAGTACCATATAGGCTTAATTTTATTATACCAGTTTTTATAGTCTGGAGGATTTGGGAATTTTATAAGACCTACACGAATGTCCTACTGATCTGGTATTGTCGTGTGACGGGTCGTTGAGCTCCCTTAATTATGGTTGAGCTACACGATGACTGATGCATGCTTGCCGTCAGTTAGGACTGGTCTACTCAAAGCTGCTATGGTTCTTTCCTCAAAAGGCCATTTCAGACATTTCCCTGCATTGTCCCACTCACATTATTTGCATTATTTTATGTCTGGACTTTAAAAGAGACCATGATTCTCTGAGTTTGTTTCGGTGTTTCTTCTCAGAGGTCGTCAGTTAGGAAATGCCGAAGCCATCTAGCTATAAAAAAAACAAACCATTGACTTGTAAAAGTGTATCTAAAGATCTACTTACAGAAATAAATATCATTTCATTTCATTTCAACTAGCTTTTGCCCGCGGCTTCGCTCACGTGAAGTTATATTAGGAGTAAATTTAAAAACCAACAATGATGATCTCTTCTTTGTATGGGCCTCTATACACCAGGGAGGTCAAGCTGTACCTCAGGATTCGTTTAATTCATTGAGATAATAACTTAACCAGTTTTAGTTAGAGCATATACTTTCTAACAAATGGTAACAAAGTTTAAATCTATTCAGTAGTTTTGTGCCAACCCGTAACAAACAGACAAGAATTTTTAAAATAACATTTTGGGTTCGGAGACGTTTATATACCCTAACCCACTTGTTTATAAATAATCAATCCGAAATATCAAAATACAAATATTTTCTTTTTAGACGTGACGAGGTGACGTGACAACACATATTATATCAAAATTAAATTCAGAATTCCAAATTCAAAATGCATCAATAGCCTATAATCCTATTCCGTTAAGCCTTTACCGTGTCAGTTTAAAATCGGAACAGAGCCGTACTTGGAATAGTATTCAACCAATTAGAATTGAAACAGGGCACGTACCTACCTATCCATTTAGCGTGTAGCGACAGGGCTGCCAACAAAATTAAGTAGTCGAGGAATACCGGTAACATCCAATCAGGGTCTCCGCTGGATAAAGGCAAGAGCGTTGAATGTGTTTTTATTATAAGTGCTTCGATTATTACCTAAGAGAGAAAAATGAGTGATATTATTATTTTACGTAACATGGTCATAAAACTATGAATTTGAATGCTGTTGCTAAGTGCAATAATAATACACCCAGACTGAAGTTTTTATAGTTTATGTATAGGTAGTTAATTCAGGGTTTGCATCTGAATATCATGGCTACGGAATTATAAAATTTGGGGTACCTAAATCCTGGGCATTTCGTGTAATTTTCGGTATGTGATAGATACCATGGTGTGCTGGCATATGGCTACCATATTAAAGTAAGTAAAGGAATACTACAAATAAAAAAGCAAGTAATTAAAGAGAGAAATAAGTAGGTACCTACCTAATAATTAAGTATCTACATTTCACACAACGCTGTTTGGCAACCCTGTGGTAACCGTAGTGCAAAAGTAGGTATGTTGAAGTTGATGCAATTTGCTGATTGGTGCACGAAGTGTGAACCCATGTGAACTTAGATGCCGGCGGACTGACGTCGATGAAAATAATAATGTCTATATTATTTTTAAATAATATACCGCTTTTAGTTTTTAGTTCGTTTCTTAGGTAAGTAACGAACTTTCGACTTTAGGTAAGTACTTATAACAAAAACTGTTAGTCATGGCTAAATTACCAAAATTTTACAGACAGATAGCTAACTATCAAGTCTGGATAAAGACATAAATATAGGTAGGTAAGTTTTTTTTATTATCGTTTTCAATGCGTTTAGTTTTGCCTGATGAAAATCACAAAATGGAATAAGATGGAGCATGCAAATCAAGTAAATATCCATTAGCTCCGGTCTTATGCGTGATTATTTCGCAACTTTGATAATTTCCTAGAACAATTAGGTAGCTTCCTATTACATGGGATCTCATGCTTACGAGACAATGGATACTAGTACACCTTCTGCCTAATCCTTCAGGGAATAAAGGTGTGATGGTATGTTATGCCGTCAGTTGAGACTGGTCTACTCAAAGCTGATATGGTTCCTTCCACAAAAGGCCTATTCTATGTCTGGACTTTAAAAGAGACCATGATTCTCTGAGTTTGTTTCGGTGTTTCTTCTAAGGTCGTGGAAATGCCCAAGCCATCTATCTAGCTATAAAAACCAAACCATTGAATTGGTAAAAGTTCGTGTCTCCAAAGATCTACTTACAAATTCATCATTCAATATTTTATAATTTCATAGAAAACTCCAATATCAGTTTACTGGACCCTGGACCTCGAACTCAGAATCACACTTCAGACCCACAGTTGCAACCACGAGGCTATTATAGACAGTCTAATTTACTCACTTCAATAAACAATTCGTTTATCCAATTACATAGTACCTAACAAAGTTAAAGTAACTAAGTACCTATTTATTTACTAAGTTAGACTTTCCTCACAATTTAGGGACCTAGAAACAAATTTAGGTCTTTTATAAGCCCTAAATTGTGCTTACAACTAGGTTATCGGGACAATTTGCGTTATCTTTATGTTATTTCTTATTCTTACCTCATTAGAGGTACTATTTAGTAGAGATTGGCGGTAAAGAAACTTTTTGTTACGTTATCTGTGATTTTTTTTATTGTTTGCTTGCGGCTATAATGTCACTGCGACCAAAAATGGTCTATTGTGATCGCCACTCTTTGAGTTAGAGTTCACCGCTGAATCCTGCAGCTACTATGAACTGCAGGATTTTCCTAGGGGTGAGCTCTTTTATTTCATCCGGGCTTAAGGTATGTTTCCCTAGATGAGCGCTACGCTTGTGCATTAGCGATCCACATTCCCCAAGAATTTGAAGTGGCGTTTCATCAGCCTCTTCACAACGTCGACCGGTTCGCGTATCGCTCAGCCTTAGGTCGAACATGTGCATGTTTAAACAACAATGTCCCGTTATGGCTCTTGTCACAATGCGCAGATTGTTCAGCGCAAGTAAAAGGCATGTATGCCTTTTATTATAGGCTTTAATCAAAGCTTTGGAGTGTTCCATGCCTGGCGATTCCATCCAGAGATTGGTAGCGTTCTCAAAGCTTAAGTCCGTCAGAGTTCTCTGAGCTAAGGCTTTAGGTATTCCACAGAAGGGTTCAGGGCCCAGCTGCGTGCTACCACCCCAGCTCTTGCGATTTCATTGGCACGTGCATTGCCAACGATTCCCGCATGACCCGGTACCCATCTTAAAACTACCCTATTCCTCATCCCTAGAGAGTTTAATCGAGCCATGCAGTCTTCTACCAGTTTCGACGAGATGACGTTCGAGTCCAGCGCTAAGAGAGCTGCTTGGATGTCCGAATTTATATAAATGGTGTGGTTGTTGTAGTGCTTCTGCAGATTGGCTTCTGCGCATTCCACGATGGCGTAATTCTGCTTGGAAAATAGAGGCGTATCGTCCCAAGTTCACATATTTGTTAAACCTTGGTCGCTCTCCGTGTATTCCGCAGCCTACAGCATTTTCCATTTTCGAGCCGTCGGTATACCAATTTAGGCTCCCGGTCTCATAATGTAACTGTTCCTTTGACCAGTCTTCCCTTGAAGGCATTTCTACGGTATATTGTTTTTCGTAAACATGCCGCAGAAGCATGGCATCCGTTGAAATAAAACTATTTTTACGGATTTTATCGCGTTGTATTAAATTTTATTATTTCCCGACGTTTCGGATCCTTTACAGCATCCATGGTCACGGGTAGACAAGTATTGGATTTTCCAATGTTGAGTTCTGTAGGGTCCTCATTTTTTTGGATAGCCAAGTTTTGCCCTGAATATATCTGTGTGATAGGATAAGACATGTACTTGGCCCACCGAGGACTGCTCAGGACATACATGTATAGATATACATATTTTCACGCCTGTCTCCCATTGGGGTAGGCAGAGACTATAGATTTCCACTTTCTACGATCCTGGCACTCTACTTTCGCTTCATCTACGTACATTAACCTCCTCATGCATGATCGTCGGTTTAGGGTGCTCTTAACCTTACCTTTTTTAAGAACGACCGCAACTTGCTCAGGACAACCCATACCTATATGACATCATAGGAAAACATTATGATTGTGACGGCACAGCGTGTTGTTTTAGGATAACCGATATTTTTCTTCATAAAATCTTCCGATGTTAAACAGGAAATCGTTAAATAATGGCTGAATTCTCGCCTCTTACGAGATGCCTATCTGAATCGCAGTAAGGAACTGTATTATATAACAAATAGAAACCTGTGCCTCGGAGAGCACGTTAGAATTAATTTATAAAAAGCAGTGGTAGCCTAATGGTCAGGGCGTTGAACTTGCGATCATGTGGTTGCCGGTTAGAAACCCACCCATTGCTACCGACGTGAACCCACTCGTAACACAAGCATTTAGCTTAGCTTAGCACGAAGGTTTAACAAGAATAGTATAAATGCGCGACCCACATTGCTAGAAAGCTTAAAAAAAATAGTAAAATTAGTTAATAGGCAAACATTTTTTTTGGTTAAGTTTTAAATAACGTCCTAAATAAGTTCTAAACAACGTAAGTATGACTTCTTTCTCAGAACCGTTTAAAAAAAAATCTTAGAGTTGCCCAAAAAATGGATAATGAATGTCTGTATCTACCTACTCGTATGTATATATTGAAGTTTCCATGTTGTCAGAAAAAAGGTGAAATTTTTGCTGCATAAATTACACTCAAAATTACGTGAATTTTATGAAAGGACAAAGATTCGTTGGAGCGGTCTGTAAAACAAACAATGTTCAGAGACAACCCTAATTACCTTTATCTTCTTCAGATTATCACAAAGAACGGTCGCGGCGGGTTTTGTGTGACTAATCATTTTTGTTCTACGCCCTACCTTGAGTGGGCCTGCAGGCCTTCAAGGGATATCGCTCAATTTATGGCATTTACCTTTGATGGATTCATTTGAGGGAAATGGATTTAACCGTACAAGATTAATAGGTTATTTTATTGTCATATACTACAATAAATTATGTTCTCATGTATTTATGGGATATGCACTGAACAAGAACTATTTCTGGCTAAAAAGCAGCATTCAATAGATGTATTTTTAGAAAAATTCTATGAATTCACTATGAGAATAAATCTAACCTATCTAAATATGAATTGATTCCAGAATGAGTTTTTCTTAGTAGTCTTTTAATGCACCTTTTACTTCGACAGAATCATCCAGAACCATTAACATGTTTTGAAATAATAAAAAAATGCAAATATTACCTTCGCTTTCTCTACCGTTCCGTACCGGAAAGGATATTTTTGGTGGAGTCTTTACGGTTACTACAATATAGAAGTCTTCTATTCACGACCGAACAAATTACTTCTAGGTAAGCATACTCCATCGTCGCAAACATTAGGTGAGATATTAAGTTGGTGTTTTTTTTACAATAAAATAAAAAATCCGTACTTTAGGCAGTATATTTGTTAACTGGCTACAATGTTTTTACCAGGGCAACTAAAAGAAAAGCTCTATACTACCTATACAATACAATACAAAAACACATATGTAGGTACGTAACATTCCTCAAATCCTCACCTAATAATATCAAACAAATCTTAACTTCCACATCCAATCCTCATGCGGTTAGAACTCGTAAATTGCATCACGATACACTTGCACTGCAAACTGTAAACTAAGCTAAGTCAATTTGTCAACAAACTCGCACGTGCGGTGCCCAGAGGCGAGTAATACGTTCACGACGCTGCCACAGAATACTCTAGAGTTTACACGTGCTCAAAAGGTAGGAACTGCACGTGTCACTCGCCACTACTATCTTAGAAGGGGAGAAACTATTCGTGAATCGAGTATACATAATATTTACAACAACTAAAAATCCATATTTTTTTAGTAAACACTTGAAACTTAAAATGTAATGTTAGTTACGACTAAAATAACAACAAATGAGAGAAGCGTGACAGCTACCCTAGTAATGGGTTCGATTCATCGATCGAGCATTGTTATTGGGTTTTTCTATAAAAGCTGCTTGGATTTGTGCCCCCTATAACATGGAATATACGTCAGAACTTTAGGTGTACATTAGTGCCTACACATTTGCCCAACCCTTCTCGGAACACACGCGTGAAGGTATGTTATTATTAGGGTTGAAAAGGATCGGTTTCTAAAAATCCCATTATTGGATCAATTATTTTATTTAGTTTGATCTTTGATTGAGTTGATTTTCCGATTCCGTGTTTAAAAGTTCGTACAAAGCTCTAAAATAAATAAATACATTTAAATACAAATGCCTTGTACTTTGATCAAATTCTTAAGCGCGTCCCATTTCGGCTATTGTCAGGTAAGATGTCCCCGGAAGCTTTTTATTCGTCATAAGATGGGATAACAACATAATAAACACGTACTCCCAACTTTAATGGCGTCTGAATGGTTTTGAGCGGCGTTTTATGAGCCTGCGCAGGTGTGAACTTATTTGTTCAAAACCTCCTCTGTAATGACCCCTGTAGGTTTAAAAAGGGAGCTTTTGAATAGGTAATATTGCGCAGTTATGCAAGGCGATGTTTTTATTATTGTATTTTAGTATTTATGCCTTCTTTTATGAGTGAACTAGCTTCCGCCCGCGACTTCGTCCGCGTGGAATTTTTCTTGGATTATTTTTTTTTTTATTTACTTAGTCTTAGCGGGATGATAGCCTATAGCCTTCCTCAGTAAAAGGACTATCTAACACCGAAAGATTTTTTCTAATCGGACCAATAGTTCCTGAGATTATTGCGTTCAAGCAAACTTGGCAGGTGGCACTTGACAGGTGGTAAGAAGATGATGATCCCCTTCAGCGGCTTGTAGTATGTTTTGATTGAAGCTCACTTCAAGATATAACCAATATTGTTAGTTGATAATTGAGTATTGAGTATCCGAGCGGAACTTTAGTAAAATATGTCACGGGAACAGGAATAATAAAAGAACGCTAAATGAGGATATGTCCTTTAGAGCGTTTGTTGGGTCGGAGCAGACCCAAGCTCGGTCCGCACGGATACAAAACAAACGCTCAAAAGGCTGATGAATAACGTATTTATTTGGATAAGGATTAATATCATGTTTATAAAAACAACTACGCAAATAATGCATTTGGAATTTTAGAACAAAGTTAGCATAAAAAAGGTTATAGTGAGCCAACCTTAAAAGATAGACATATGCTGTCGCGGACTTTTTTTTAGAACTTTTAAAGAGGAACAATTCTGTCATATATAATTTTTGCGAAACTTTAACCGTTTACGCAGCGCACGCATCGGAAGCTCTCAAAAGGAAAAAAAACCCCGATTTTGAAACATTCTTCATTGATGCTCCGCTCCTATTGGTCCTAGCGTGATGATATATAGCCTATAGCCTTCCTCGATAAATGAGCTATCTAACACTGAAAGAATTTTTCAAATCGGACCAGTAGTTCCTGAGTTTAGCGCGTTCAAGCAAAATAACAAACAAACAAACTCTTCAGCTTTATATATTAGTATAGATGGAATTGTAAAGTTTCTAGCGAGATATCGTTTATGAGGGTCCTTAATTTAGTTAGATGATAACATCAAGTCCCCAAACAATTGCTTATCAAGCGTTACACAATACGAATAAATCTTATAAAAGTACCTACTTAGGAAAAGAGGCTGCTTTAATTCGAAATTTCTTGTTTATGATATTTGAGAACTTATCTCAGATTATTATATACTAGCTTCTGGCCGCGACTTCGTCCGCGTAGCCTGATGATTATAGCCTATAGCCTTCCTCAATAAATGGGCTATCTAACACTGAAAGAATTTTTCAAATCGGACCAGAAGTTCCTGAGATTAGCGCGTTCAAGTAAACAAACAAACAAAAAAACAAACAAACTCTTCAGCTTTATATATTAGTATATAGATAGATTCGTATAAACATAATTTCGTTTACGCTCTTTTCAATATTTTATTATAATGGGTCTCACTAACTCACTAGAAATCTAAGAATTATTAATTATTCTGAGTATCTATAACAAAATTTTCATTCGGTACTTATATTTAATCTTCTTATTTACTGAGTGCCGCCCCCGCCACCGCTACACCTGAGGGGCGTATTTCTCTTGATGGAGAAGGTTTAATAAGAAAGGATTTTCTGAGATTCGGCCCCTGAGGTTGTGAAAATGGGTGAAAATGTTAGTTTGTTTCATAGGTTCTGTTTGGTATAACATGCAAATATCTAAATACGCGGTAGCGTATCCAGCCAAGTTCAAAAAGAAAGGAACTGACGACGAAGTTTTGACTTTTTCCCAAGTCCACTTTTCAACAGCATTACCTACAGAACTTGGCATTCATTTCTTTTGTCGGAGAAATCGACAACCACGCCAATTCTTAACATTGAAATTGACTTCCATTTTCACATTTATATTTCATTTACTGCGGGTCTACATTATCACGCCACTACTCTTAGGGCGATAAGCAATAAAAAACTTAGTTCTATGTCTCTATATCTACGTACATAATGATACTACCCGGGCGCGATTAAAACTACGACCAACGTTGCAGCTCCTATTATTATTTATACAGTAAGAGGTATACAGTAGCTTTTAACCATACAAATTATGTAGGTATTACTGTTCAATTCATCTCATTATACACAAAAGACATCATCATCTTCATCATCTTCCGGGCCTTTCCCAATCCCAACTATCTTGGGGTCGGCTTCTAGTCTACCCAGCTGCGGCTGAATATCAGTATTTTACACGAAGTGACTGCCATCAGACCTCATCAGACCAGACCGCAACCCAATTTCTGGGCAATACCGATATTCAGAGTATAGACTGGTTGTCAGGCTTTTCTGAGCTTCTGACTACCACTAACAATTGTCATAGATGTTTGTATGACAACCGGGACCGACGGCTTTACGTGCTCTCCGAGGCACGGAGGGGTCTCGATGAGTTAAGAATGGTCACCCATCTACACTCTGACCGCGGCAAGAGCAGCTTAACCTTGCAGATTAGTTGATCAGCTTAGTTATTACTTAGACACGAGGTCCTCAAATACATAAAAACTACAATATGTCTCTGTGGTCATCGCACTTTACAAACAGGGTCAGTATTCTGTCCACCCTGGCTGCCCGACTTAATTGTGCGACCACAAAGGCGGCCATGCTTCCGGCCCGCCGTATGATGAACACATTTTCTATTCATGGTACAAATGTGGGACAAATAAAAGCTGACGAATCATGGTTGTAAGGCTTGAAAGGGAGTTTGTTGAAATTGTAGACGTTTGAGGTAATTTATGGATACTGAATTTTGTGCTACTTGGGCCCATAATGGATAATTAAACTTAATGGGAAAGGGAATGAATGATGAGGTGACGACTGACAGGGATGAATGGAAGAAAAGAACGTTGGAAAAGAAATGGAAGAAATGGAAGAAAAAATTAAATTTATCATAGACTATTGTAGAGGTATTAGTGAACCCAAATCTCATTTAAAAAAGAACTCTTTCTTCGAATTGGGTAATTTAATTTAAAATAACATACATATATACCTAGTTTAAATGAAAGTAGAATTTTCCAATCCACAAAATTAAAATATTTTTTTGCTAGTCTCTAAAAGGCAGTTTCGAAAAAGCATTTTCTAAGAAAGTTTCTAATCCTTCATATAATATGAATCTAAATAAATAAAATTGAAGTTTGTAATTTCAAAACAGCTTTTTACTTAATATCTACGTATGTATACAATATATAGTACTTATAACATGATAATATTTTTTTAAATATTTGTCTCTTTGGTTGGTTGTTGAAACAGCACGACTAATTTTGACGCAACCTTCACTGGCAGATAAATAATTATAAAAGATGTGACTTAGGCTACTTTTGATTCAGAAAAAGAATTACGGTTCAGGACAATGAAATAGTTTTCCCAAAAAGCTTTAGTAGTTACTAAATTTGAATACATACGTAATAATAATACTCACGCCTTTCTCCCACAAGGGTAGGCAGAAACTATAAAGCACTACTTCCTACGGTTCTTGCATACTTCTTTGCTTCTCTGACATTCATTCTCATAAATACGCGCCGGTTGCGAGTACTACGCACCTGGCCATTTCGAAGAACCTCGCCAAAAAGATGGGCATATGTCCTTTTAGGACGACCTCTTCCGACGTTGCCGCTGACATTCACCTTATAAATTTATTTCGATAGTCGTCTTTCATTTATTCTCTCAACATGTCCAAACCATAGCCATAATGTTGTCTCAAAACAAATATCTAAGTAACATAAAACAACTTATTTGGAAACACCAATAAAGATTACAAACTCCTTCAACAAAATGTCTCTCAGAGTTAATCTTCTTAAGCATTATTGGTTTTATAGGCAGTTAATTTGACAATGCCTTTCGGATTTCAACTGTAAAGATCACAACATAAAGTGGAATTTTCGTTGGAGTCGAAGACATTAAGCAGACAATCTGATGATAAGTAAAAGCTTTAAATTTAGAATTTCGTTCCAATTGTTTGATGTGATTTTCAACCTTACCTTGAATAATAGAATAATAAATCGGAAGGTAATCCAAATCAGCTCTTTTATCCAATATAGGAACACCCACCTAGTTGGAGGATCCTCTCTTCCAATAAAAGGTCTGGTGGTAAATCTCTCTCCTCTCTCCTCTCTCCACACTGGTGGTAAATGGAAATATAAGATACTAGTGAGTGTTCAGAAGGGAATCCAATAGGAACTAACTTGCATGTAGTCTTTGACTGGATTCTTCCATCATCACCATGATGTCAGCTAATAGAAGTCAACTGCTTTTTGACGTGGGAGAGCCATGCTTCGGCACGAATGGGCCGGCTCGACCGGAGTGATACCACGGCCTCACAGAAAACCGGCGTGAAACAACGCTTGCGTTGTGTTTCGCCGAGTGAGTTGAGGTTACCGGAGGCCCAAACCCTTTTAAAGGCGGGCAACGCACTTGCGACTCCTCTGGTGTTGCGGGTGTCCATGGGCGGCGGTTATCGCTTACCATCAGGAGATCCGTTTGCCCGTTTGCCCCCCTATATCATAAAAAAAACTGCTGAACAAAGAATTCCTGCCGCCGGTTTACCAGATCATCCCTCCATCTCGTTGGAAGTCGTCCTGCGTTTTCCAGTGCATTGTCTCCAGGGGATTTCTTTACTGTTTTGAAAATTTCCACAATTTTTTGCTGTCGAATAACACCTTTGTGGGTATTGCGTTTATAACTGTAACATTGTTATTATGGACCAACAATTCTCCAATTCCTTTTTCCTTATAATGTCTTGTTAATCCTGTACGACACCCATGGGACACCCGTGGGTCGTTCCTTTCCTAGTAAAAACAATTTTCGTTTTTCGGGTCTTATTAACAACATTTATATTATATTTTATTACTCTGGTTTTTATTATATTTTGCATACGCAGTCTAAAGAAATATAAATATATCTATTAAAATTATAATTTATGTGAGATCTACAAATAAATACTTTGGGTCAAAATAAAAATGATCAAATCAAAATAATAATGTGCCATTGCTGTCTGAAGAATACCTATTTCCTTATTTTTTGGATTGAATTGTAATCCCCGAAGGGTTAGGCAAAGGTATGCTAATGTACGACTACAGTTCGTCTAATGTTTAGGTCCCATGTGATAGGGGGCGAGGGCCTATTGCCATTAACCAGGCACAAAATCCAAACTCCGAGTTGCTACTAAGAATTTTACAGAAAAACCCAAGCAACTCTGCTCGACCTGGGAATCGAATCCAGGACCTCTGGCGTGGCGCTCAGGACTAGGCTAATGAGGCAGATTTTTGTACAGAAAATTAATATTTTCAAAGATTTTTTTTTCTCATAATTTCATCTATTATTTAATCATTTTGCAATTATTTATTTACGTGTTATTTTATACAGTTTTTGATTCAGTCTCGTGGGGATACGTTATGGTTCAAAAAAGGTAAATTGAAACAAAATGGTAAGTACTCGTAAATTTAAAAAGTACTTCCCATAGGAAAACATTTTGGTGGCATTCTCTGCCGTTGCTTTTTGTTTTTGTTGAGGAGTTTTCCCAAAGGAATAAAAACCAAAACTCTACAACATTTCTGTAACTAACTGGTTATTGGTTTTTATTTCCAATAAATAAGTTCAGTAGGTATAACGTGTTTAGGGGAATTTAAAAGTTTCATTAAATTACTAGCTTCTGCCCGCGACTTCGTCCGCGTAGCGTGATGATATATAACCTATAGCCTTCCTCAATAAATGGGCTATCTAACACTGAAAGATTTTTTCAAATCGGTACAGTAGTTCCTGAGATTAGCGGGTTCAATCAAACAAACAAACTCTTCAGCTTTATATATTAGTATAGAAGTATAGATGATGTCTCTACTTATTTTATTTTCGTTTTTATAATTTAAAGTTTCACTAAATATTGTCTGTCGTGTAACTCACTAACCAAAAGGATTTACCAACCTTATTTACATACTTATTTATCAAAAAGAAACATAGTAATCAAAACACTATAGGTATACATCCATATATAATAAAAAAATACAGGTATACATCAATATCTAATTATTTTTACGCACCAAACATGGGTGGGTGATACAATACGAGTCTACGATAGGTACGAAAATGTAAAAGAAAACAAATTTATTTACATAGACAAGACGCACACGAGTTACAAACATTATAAACGAGTATTGCCAGTATTATTAAGTTTACAAAAAGTGCATTAAAACCTGCGCTGCATTATTGGACACAGCAATCATAATAAATTGATTTCATTCGCGTATTATCGCGGATCGCTTGTCCACTTGTAATAAACAAATTGTTCAATTTGTTGAAATTAATTAGTTAATTGTAAGAGGTACAGGTATTTTGTATTATAAGTATACTTTGTTGTGCAGGGTACATGAAAATAATATTTTCACACCTAAGTTTCATCATTCATACATAAATAGCATATGCTTAATTAATATTTCATCATTCATACATAATAGTATGTTCATACCTTACATTATAATGTACCTAGCTTGCTATTAAGCAATATGTTTGTTACTATTTGGAATAGAATATTGTGGTGGAAAAAATAAAATAAATTAATATTATTATACCTATAATGGCTGGGGCGTCGGACTTGCGATCATGCGGTTGACTGCTGGTACGAAACCCACCCATTGCACTACCAACGTGAACCCACTCGTAATACAAGCATTTAGCTTAGCACGAGGGGTTAACAAGAATACTAGCAATGTGCGACCCACATTGCTATTGAGCTTTAAAAAAAAATGCATATATTAGGTATGAAACCTAATATTTCATCAATTATACATACACATATATTCATGCCATACATATGCCAAAAACTGTGCTAAATGCCAAAATTGAAAATAATGCAGATTCCATTAAGAAATAAACTTTCTCCATACATCCCTCATCCAACGAACAATGTTGAAATAAAGTGGCAATAAAGTTCAAAACATTTCAATGAAAATTCCTATTTCAGAGTAAAGCAAAGTTTTCAGCAATAGACCGTGTTTTGTCGAAATGAACTATAAATTCAAACGGTTTGTTATTCTAAAAGCTGAAATTATAACATTTTAGATTTGACGATTACAATTCGAAATTGCAATTGTTGATTCAGTAGCTAAGTAGGTAGGTATACGTGTTTAAGGAATATTCAATATAGGTACTTTCTTGTATACAAACATGGATAGACACGTACAATCAAACATACATGTTACCCATTTATTTTTAAATTTAATTATTTTTTTAAAAAGCGGACTGGTAATGTCGGTTGCACATTACTAGTATTCTTGTGAACACCTCGTGCTCAGCTAAATGCTTGTGTTACGAGCGGGTTTACGTTGGTATTGCAATGGGTGGGTTTCGAACCGGCAACCACGTGATCGCAAGTCCGACTCCCTAGGCTACCGCCGCTTAGATGTCTCATACATGTAGGCAGAAACTATAAAACTCTTTTTGCTGTGATTCTTGCATATTCTATTTAACGCAATAATTATATTTTTTTATTAAAAAAGCCACATCCCGCAGAACCTCACCCTTCCCGGAACAAGACTTGTACAATACCTCAGACATAACAGCACGCATCCGAAATTAGCCATAGCGAATAGCCGCGCAGGTCTAATAACTTCTTTAAGTGTCCTTATGAAAAATATCGAAATCAGTAAGGATAATAATCACGAATACTAAACATTTAATACTCCAACTGTCTACACAAATACTCACACACACAAACGCCCAGACCCGGAATAAATGTACAAATATTTTCCCTGTATGAGAAACGAACCGACACCATGTGGCGCAGAAGCTAATCACACAGCTGTAGATTTTTTTATTTCTTTTTATTCAGCCGATATCTTCCCACTGCAGGGCAAAGGCCTCCCTACCCTTATTCCACTCCTCACGGAGCCTTCTGTGGTCAATCCTTCCAATAGCTGTCTAGCTCGTCCCGCCATCTCCTTCTTGGCCTTCCGCGGCGTCGTCTAGCGTTATGTAGGTACCACTCAGTGGTGAGTTTTGAGCACAGCTCGTCTGACATACGGCAGATGTGACCAGCCCAATTCCACTTTAAGCTTGCAGCTTTCTGGCCCATGTCAGTGATCTGAATTTCGGAGCGCAGTATACTTCCTTGTACGGTCTGATACGGTAATTTAACATTACAATATAAAATAAACAAGAATATTTCAAGAGGAATTTCCCCCAAACATAAATGTAGAAACGTATTACAATGCGTACATGTTTATTTTCATCCAAACACGCGAATTATAAATAACCTCATTGTTACATAAATGCAGCGTGGCTAACAATGAACCAGTGTAGACAGTGTAGTCAATAAACTTGTTCTGTTTGTGTTAGCCTGGCGCTAGCGAACTTGATGGCCAGCCATCTGTTCCATGTAACTCCACTCAGTTCTCGTCTGTTGTAATAATTTGTGCAAAATATTGTTGGAGAATTGATGAATATAGCCTCATTGGTACAGTAACATTGCGGCTACTAATTCGTAGTGGGAACCATTCCCAGGCCAGCTCTTGTTTGATCATAAACTGCGATAGAAATCCATCTACATTTCCATGTCTTAGAATGTATTTCTCAGATGATTATGCTGAGGCTAAGCTTTTGAGAAATCTAGATCAGAATACAGTTTTCGTGCTGTTTTTTTTAATTCTTCATAGGTCTACGCTCATTCTGGAATTCTCTTACGGGAAGACTCATTCGGGCATTTCACATTTCGGCGGTTCGCGTGATAAAGCGCTTCGGTGTGAGCGAGTCTATTTCCGTAACCAGGAATGTCAAAATACAAATTTCAGGCTTTTCTGTTGGTCAATTCTTGGCAATAGGACGAGTTTCGCCTGTACCTACCCCTTAGATCGGTTTTTTAATCAGTACCTACGAACCTGACATTCTCTGCCGCCTCCCCCGGCGACGATGACGCTAGATTTTTCACACTACAAAAAAAGGCTCATTGATGAATACCATTCAGAATGTTTGGCTATAGTTGCCAAGTTCAAAACAACAGCAGCTAGTAAGTAGTAACTATTCATGGTTAGAATTCATTCATGATTTCTCGACAAAACATGAAACGAAAGCAAGCAAATAATATAAGATTTATATGAAGATGGTATATTCTTTGTAATACAGTTGTAAAATATTTTTCAAATAGACATCGCATCCAATCATAAAGGAGCAAATCCTAGCAATACCTTCTATTATTTACAATAGTTGAAGCTGCTAACAATACCCACGAGGATTTGTACAAAGATTCCTTTGCCACAATATCGTTGTATAGCCATATAAAGAAGATTTCTAAATAGGATAGCGCATTTTCTCCAAGATCTAGGATATAGGTCAGTGGGAAACCTATGTTTCTATGTCAGTATTAGGCGTTGCATTGTCATTTTTACTTTGTAGTCTTGTTGATGCAAATCTCTTTGAAGTATAGATAGTAAAGTTAAAGCAGTTTGTTTGGGATAGTACATAATCAACCCATTGTATGTCCCACTGCTGGGCACGGGTCTTCTCTCACAATGAGAGGGATTAGGCTATAGTCCACCACGCTAGCCTAATGCGGGTTGGCAGACTTTACACGCCGACGAGAAAATCCCTCAGACGTGCAGGTTTCCTCACGATGTTTTCCTTCACAGTTTAAGCGCGTGATAATTAACTTTTAATAGTGGTAATGGGATAGTACGCTTTGGAACATATTCTGGCGCGATGCCATAAGGTGTTAACACTATTGTGTACTGGGTATACGAGACTATAGCAGGTGGGGTCTCAACTAGTCTCAAGATGACATCACGTTAGGATACTGGTGTTTCTAGCGTCTATATCCTGCGGTTACTGCTTACCATTATCTAATGCCCGTTAAGTATCTAATAGCCCAGCTAAATAACTTTAAAAAGATGTAAAAATGTTGCGATGGCCTCACTACAAAACTCAAAAACAAATAAATAAAAAGATATTTCCTATAGGTACATATTAATGGATCATATTGCTAGTATTTTTGCTGGTCTGATAAGTCCTGGGTCCGATTCCCAAGTCGAACAAATTCTTATTAGGTTTTGCTTAAGTTCTCAGTTTTAGAACAATATTTTTATCATTGCGATTACTATAATAATTTGATAAAGCGCTTAAAAAACAAATGAAATACTGAAAGACTGAATCAAGGCAAATAAGCGTTGTTACAAAAACCCTTCCTTTACAGATCTTCATGAAATAACAAAAAACAGATGCTACCAAAAAGGAAAAAAATTGCGCAATGTGAAACATTCCTTAACAAGTTATGCATTATTTACTTGGCGAAGGTGGGTCAAAGGTTTCCTCTTCAAGTTCCAGCCTTTGGTTTCAACGCCAGAATTCCTCTGCCGCATCGAAATTATCCGTTTTATACAAATCGAAACTAATCCAACTTGAAGACATGAAGCTCGAACTTGAGCGACTTAAATCAATATTGATTGGCAGTTTGGAGTTACTACGGTCTATTGAGGCAATCAAATGTTTTGCGATTCAGCTAGACGCGGCGAGCGTCCATTAGCTCTCGTAAGATGCTGCCTGCTCCAAAAATCGAACGTCGAATCTTCAGATCGAAATGATGCCATTCAAGACGAATAACATTTGGAAGTAGTATCACAAGACCAGAAGTAAAATAAGTACCTAGCGAATATAGAATCTAATTTACACTAGTTAGATTACTTTACACTAGTTCTGACTGCGACTTCGTCTGCTGTGTTCTTCAGAATTGAGTCTGACCATATTATAATATATTTCTGTGGCAAATTCCATCCAGATCCGTTCAGCCATTCTACTTGATTGAGTAACAAACATCCACCCATCCAAACTTTTATACTAGTAGAATGATTAGGCAGGGCTGTATCAAACCACGTAGACTAGGCGTCTTAGGCACACGACTCTTGAGGTATTACACGACACATCAAGCTGCACACTTCCAATTTAAGCTGACCTGATATTCTACGGTTACCATATAAAATGTCAGCCTCTAATATAATTATTTCCATACAAAACATTACATGTACAAAAAAGATATTGATTAAACTGGTGGCCCATTTAAGCGACGCGGGGTCCTTATTCCTATTTTTTCTTTTGGTTGTAGAAAGTTGTGATTTATGTATTTCGATTCAGGGCAACAACCAAATTGCGGCCGTTCTCAAAAAAGGTCAGATTAGAGCACTCTAAGCCTACTATCATACATGAGGAGGTTAATGACCGTAGGTACATGAAGCGAAAGTGGTGTGCCTGGATCGTAGCAAATGGAAATCTAGATAGTCTCTGCCTACCCCCAATGGGAGACAGGCGTGAAAATATGTATATGTAGTAACATTCTGGCGTTTGAACCCTATACATAGTTAAAGAACTATAACAATTCTGCGAGCATTTCACACTATGGAGTTGTTCGGTACCGCAATCATACTCCCATTGACTCTAATTTTATATGAGATTATAATATTATGCAAACCAAGTCATGTAAATCCTGTAATACAGCAAAACCTCTATCAATGTTCATATGCGAGACAGAGATCACGCTATATAACGTATATAGCTCTATCCCTTTCTAATCTAGTTTCACGTATCTATGTTGCTCCAGGGGTGAGAATTTGCAAATCCTGCGTGTTTTCCTGGAAAACGGTCGTGCGTGTTAGAGAAATTATCTTAGTGAGTTTTGAATGACATCAAGCTATGACTAAGAATGTTATCTGTAGACAGAGCTTAATTGGTGTGTAAACAGAATGATATAATATTGAGGCGTAATTAAAATATAAACTGCCTCATTAGTCTAGAGGTCCCAACCGCGACTGCTACGCTAGAGGTCTTGGTTCGATTCCCAGGTCCCGTAAATGATATTGGATTTTTCTATGAAATTCTCAGTAGCAGCTCGGAGACCCCGTCGCTCAAATTATTAATCTAAGTACAGAGTTATTTACACCCAGAGTCACAAAATGTATGTTTCTTATGTATTATAAGTATGTATTTACAAAAAAAAGTATATTAAGTATTATATCCATTGTCTAGTACCCATTGTACAAGTTCTGCTTAGTTTGGGACTAGATGGTGCTGTGTAAAAATGTCGCAGAATATTTATTTATTATTATTATGTAAAGTCTCAGAAATCAGTTCGCCTTCAAAAGCATGCGCCTGCAAAAATAATGTTAATTGCAAAATAGTTTCAGAAGTCGATAACAAAAACAAAGGCAAATATTTACTAAATGAAGAATGAAACAAAGTCGCTGTAAGCGTCTGTCCTTATGATATCTGGGTCTTCGCATTTCTTCGAAATCACGCAACGGATCTTGATAATTTATATTTCATATCACTCGGCATCTCATAATCTATACTTAATGGACGTTTTTATGACATTTGTTAACTTGTTTCTGCTTCAGAATTATCCTAATTTATTCTGAATATTTTACTGGCATATAAATCTTGATGGCTGAAATTTTTATGGCTCCTTAAGTACCATTCTGTTTCAAAACCTGGCTAATGAGATCAGGGGATTCTAGCTTATTTATATACTGATATTTTAGAAGTCAATAAATTAAATGTGTATTTTTTGCCTGTCTTTACAGCATCCATGGTCACGGGAAAACTTAAATCTATATTTTATATTATTTCTATAAACTAATATACCGGAATAATTTTTATTCAGTGCGCAAACTTTGACAATTGATAAGGTAAACGGCCCAGTAACCGTTAAGTTTTGAACTTCGCCAACTTTGCAGGTCTGCTATGCTAAAACTAGAAGACTTACAATAATTATTTTTACATTTAAAGATAGTAAATTTATTCTTGTTTTTTATGATTACTATTTTCAAAATTAATATAAACGTTAATATACAATAATACAACAAAATCATTAAAAAGGGTCATTTGTACCAGTATCCGTTAGATTTGTACTAGTAATCGTTATATTGTCCCAGAATCCGGTATTTTTTACCGCAAATATGAACTCTATTGCTTGATATTAAAGTTCACATTATACGTATCCAAAGAAAATATATATTTTATAAAATATAAAAGTTTTTAATAAAATCAGTCTTTATCAATATTATTTTCAGAAAATTTTACATATATAAATTTCAATGTTATAATTAGAAAATTGGAACTAGATAGGTATATAACCTACATAGGTAAAATAAGGTATGAATTAACTTATGGCTAAACTCTGAATTTATGCTTGAATAACATTAAAGCCTCAATTTCAATAGGTTTACCTGCGAAAAAAAATTGCACCAACATTAAAAACTTAACAATCTTAGAATGAGAATACAAATCTGGTAGTTTTTGTAAATACAGCTTGAATAGTTTGTTAAAATTACACAAAATTAACAAACATCTTTGCAACAAACATTTGGAGATATACAATGAGACCATTATGATAAAATTATATTAATAGGCTTCCCCCTTAGTCTCGATCGCCTGTGCCCAACGGTGTGTCAGGTATACCAGAAGATCACCAGCCGACCTACCCTTGCGAAAGCCGTACTGCTGGTCACAAAGCATCTGGTGATCCTCTAAGTACCGAAGGAGCTGGCAGTTGATAATGGACTCCATTATTTTCGAGAAAAGGGGGGTAACGGCTATCGGTCTGTAGTTGGATGGATTTGAGCGGTCGCCTTTTTTAGGGATCGGGTGGACCAATGCTGTCTTCCATGATGTTGGGACAACGCCAGAAGAGTAAGAGAGCCGAAAAAGACGTGTTAAAACTGGTGCCAACTCTGGAGCGCACATCTTTAACACAATAGGAGGGATTCCATCAGGCCCACTTGACTTAGATATCGAGGGATACAAGTGCTAAACGCACTGCGCGTTGGTGGAACCGGATATCCGGCATACAGCCAACGAACCGCGGTATGGTAGGCGGCTCTTCTCCCCCGTCATCCAAAGTTGAGTTGGACGCAAAGAGTTTGCCCAAAAGATCGAGAGAAGAAGGCAGGCGCTCAAGCCTCTCACCGATTCTACCGATTTGCACCGACTTCGCCCTTGCAATGTCTCTTTTGAAGGACCTAGAGGCAAAGTTATACTTCTTTTTTAATGCGCTGGTATTTACATCCCTTGCCGCCACCGCATCAGCCCAGGCTCGATAGGCTTCCTGCTTCCGACGAGAGGCCTTTTTGGAAGACGAACCGAACCAAGGGTGAAATTTGCCACTAATGGGGACTACAGAGGATGGAATGAAAAGTTCCATACCCTGCAGCACCACATCAGCAACAAAATCAGCAGCGGCGTTGGGATCATTCGGCGAGAAGCAAACCTGTCTCCAAGGGTAGGACGTAAAGAAGGACCGCATCCCATCCCATTCTGCTGATTTGTAGTGCCACACACGGCGGCTACGTACAACTCGCGATCGCGACGAGCACATGAGAGGCACTGTACTCCGGACAAGGCAATGATCCGACGAACCAAGCGGGGCGCCTACGGATACATGATAGCCGTCCGGATGAGAAGTCAGCAGAAGATCCAGCATTGAAGGCTTCTGGCTCTCCACATCTGGGATTCGTGTGGGCATGGTGACCAGTTGTGTCAGGCCATAATATGTTCTTATCTCAAATAATTAAACGGAACCTGAGATACCTACGGCTTGACCTCTAATGTATAAAGACCCACAGCCACAGCAAGTAAGAGCTGACCCACTGGTCAGCTCTTGCTGATTAAAAACTGAGACCAGTCAACGACTCAATGTTTGAGCACATGATGTGTTGTATACCCAAAACTACCTTCAGCTGAGTTTTTATTACAATAAGGCATTTTAAAATGTCTGTTTTGAGTACTATCTTGTATGAAAGGTGCGTGGTATAAGGGGTATAGTTATAGGCGTAATCATTTAGAAAAATAATATAGAAAAAAGAAAAAAGGAATCCAATCCATGTGGTTTTAAAAGAACGTACACAGTCATTTCAATTGAAGTCAAAGGAAAATAAGCTCTTACGTAAGGCAATAAGAATCATTACGGATTTAGGTGCAACTGTAAATATACGTCCTAGTACCCGGCAGATCTTTATACCACAGTTTCAAAGGAAAAAGAGACCTAATGCAAGGCAATAAGGATACAATAACGGGTATCGGTACAATGGATATTACCGGTATGATGCTTGCACCAATATCCGGTAGAAAATGGAAAATATATGCCGGTTGCTGGGTCATCTAGGGATTAGTGCGTACCAATAAATGTGACATGCAAAAATAAATACTTCTCAATTAGATTCACCATAATTTATAGTTTATATCGTTAGATAGTTCACTCAAATATTTCAATAAATTAACACCCTTACCGTATGGTCATCCGTAGCAGCATGCCAAGCTGAATAGTACGACGGGGTGATCTCGCAGTTTAGAGACAGAACCTCCAACTTTCTTAATATTTTTGGAGAGCACACTTTTATGGTTACACAGTTTTGCCACCATAAAACTTTTTGATCAGTGTTGCAATTATTATTGTACTAAATATTACCAAGAATGTGTTACTATTTACAAACTTTAATTTGTTATTGGTAGAAAGGTGGAAAACAAAAAAAACTATCTAGTTACCGGGTATTGGGACGCTGCCGGAAATACGTACTTCTACCTTACTTAAACGACTTTTATTAAACACCAATTTGTTATTTTGATATGTCTTAGTACAAAATATCGAAGTTATCGTTAATGAAAGATGTTTACTTTGAAACTGATTTTATGGTTACTCGCTAGCGCATGCTAGTTTTATTGTTATTATTGCGAATAGATATTATGTGTCCATACTGTGCTGATTTCAAGCCGGATAAAAATTTTAAAAAAAGTTTTTGAACTAATAATGGGAATGTGTTCTATTACTGATACTGAACTACCAAAATTTTTTTGCGCACTGCTTAAAAAATATTCCTGTATAAAGCTAAAGAGTTTGTTTGTTTGTTTGTTTGCTTGCTTGAACGCGCTAATCTCAGGAACTACTGGTCCGATATGAAAAATTCTTTCAGTGTTAGATAGCCCCTTTATTGAGAATAGCTATAGGCTATATCTAATCACGCTAAGATCAAGTAACTATTCCACACGGACGAAGTCGCGGGCGGAAGCTAGTGTTTAATAATTTTTGTGAAGACTTTTTTATGGGATAGGAGGGCAAACGATCAGACGGATCGCCCGATGGTAAGCGATTACCGCTGCTCACGGACGCATGCAACACCAGAGGAGTCACAAGTGCGTTGCCGGCCTTTTAAAAGGGCGTAAATGTAGACACTGCTTAGTTATGGTGAAGTCAAAAGTCGAACTCAAGTTTCGGGCCCCACTGCTCGAAACGTTACCTTAGAAAGCTTAATTCATAAAAATCCTTAGTCTCTCAAGCTTATTAAAACTGCTAAATGCAAACAGAAGAATACAAATATTAATTCTTCTGCTTATGGACCTACCTGGTTTTATTAAAGTGAGCCTCTGAATACAGGGCCGTATTCAAATCACGTTTCTGTTATCCGAGCCTCTTTCTTACCACCACCTGCGTCCCTGACGTCGTTAATCTCATCGCTATCGTCCCGAACACAATCCAAGGACACATACTATGTGAACAAGCTCTCAAGATTGATGTTTCAAATAATATTCATATTCTTAGATACTAGCGGTGTTACTAGCATTAATCTCGTAACATTATTAAACATTAAATGTTACAATATTATTGCAATAAGATGGACAGATTAGAGACTTTGTTCATGTAAGGTTATTTTAGTGATGGAATAATTCGACAGGATCCTGCCCACCGTAGAATTTCTCCTTCCCTAAAATAATCGATGTTGCAATACAATGAAAAAGCCACAGTCTTATGTGTCCGGCGGACCTAATTGACCTATATACGTAACTAGCGACCCGCCCGCGGTTTCACCCACGCTGCCCCGTTCCTAAGAGTCGTAGCGTTATGTTATATAGCTTAAAACCTTCCTCTTGAATCATTCTATCTATTAAAAACAACCGCATCAAAATCCGTTGCGTAGTTTAAAAGATCTAAGCATACATAGGGACAGACAGCGGGAAACGACTTTGTTTTATAATAAGTAGTGATGATGATACCAAAATAAATCGTAATTTAAAGAGAATTTAATCAGATTTTTTTATTAGTCGGATTCAGATACTATTAATCTAGGCTCCTATTCAACCATTTCTTCCAAAATACTTCAGGGAAAATAATTATAAGTGAATGTTATTTTTGATAACTTTACAAAGTTTTGACAGATTTTCCGGTTGTTTAATTTTAATGATATTTCAGCGTTTACCAATATGGTACAAATGGTTTGGTAGGAATCTAGAACCTAACATAAACGGTGTTTGAATCCGAATAATAATGCAATTTGATTAAATTGTGATTGAATTACAATTAATTTTGGTAACGTTTTTATGGTATTTCGCAATTCAGCGTCCAGATAATTAAGAGTCCGGCTCTTAAGTATCTCATTATAATTATACAGAGTGAAATTGAATAGACGCGACCAATTTAATTAAATAAATCTATTTGTAACAAAGAATGTAGCGCATGTGATTAATTTTTTAAATCACATCATTACATGCCAGTGTGGCGTATAAATAGGTATAAGTTTCTTAATTTATGTAATAGATATAAGTACTAACATTAGGTTTTAAGCTGCCTGTATACTAACAAAATGGACTACGGTCTGAAATAAAAGTATTTATTATTATTATTACAGTCACTATGCCAAATGTGCCGCCGTCACACTAAGCCTAAAATCCCGCTGGGAATCTTTATAAAAACACCATTAGGTCGTAGAAAATTCGAGATAATAGCTGACGATCTCATTAACTTAATTAAAGAATAAAAGGAGCGGTAATTAGATTGAAGCCCTATTCCGATAAAGAGAAGGAAAAAAGTGAGATAATATTTAAATTAGCTTGTGTAATTAGACACTACCATCATTTCATGATACTTAATGGCATTTTTGTATAGTACGGAAAATCCTCATCTCATCAGTAATATGTATTACTAACCAATAGTAAAGGTGAAGTTTCTTCTTCATCTCCCGTAAGCTAGTGATGTGCCTACGTAATGCCACACGTAATTATCGAGCATCGATTAAGGCCGCGTAGGTGTAACACCTTTGCTCCCCGCGATGATTCACGCTAAATTCCTTTGATGTTCAGTAACGCGCCAACTGACGGCATTATTGATGTCATTAGTAATTTAGAGCCATTTTGTGGTTATATATTAATACCAGGTAGTAATCACAGGGCCAGTTTAGTAATATTTTACAGGGATTCGCGATAGTATACACTAATTATTTATATACACTTAATGTTATCCTTTACATTGTAGTTACACTGATGTAATTATAAAATGACTCCCATCACTTGTTGCATAAGGTGTGTTTTGTAAGCAATAAGATATATGTAATATTATTAAATAAATAAATCATAAATTGTAAGTGATAAAATAATATTGAAATGTAACGAATGTATTTATAAGTTTTATATAGAAGTAAAAACAGAAACAATCATTAATAAAAAATCAGTTTTATTTTCCTGGACATAACTACTTAATTGAATGGTGAACGTTCCTAATTATTAATGCGAAAGTAACTCTGCCTGTCTATTTATTTTTTAACGTTTTCACGTTTAAATCGCTACACCATTGTGATATAATTTTGTGATAAAGAGATAGAACTTAAATTGGAGAAAATAAGGACATATGCGACCTTTTATCTCGAAAACACCGCGGCCGAACCTAAAGCTAGTCTATACTTAATATATAAAGCTGAGAAGTTTGTTTGTTTGTTTGCTTGAACGCGCTAATATCAGGAATTACTGGTCCGATATAAAAAAATCTTTCAGTGTTATATCACGCTAAGACTATTCCACGCGGACGAAGTTGCGGGCGAAAGCTAGTCTTAAATAAAATACTACAATTATTATTTTGTCTTGTTGCGCAGGCGCTGCGGATAAGGAGGCGGATGAGGAGGAGGGCACGGCAGCTGGTGCCGCGCCTCCCGATGATAATGAAGACGAGGCAGAGCAAGGCAAGCATATCCTGCCGCTCACAGGCCATCAGCCAGTCGTGTAAGTACATATATTTTTTAAAACTTACAATAACTTGGATCGCACATCACTAGTATTCTTGTGAACGCCTCGTGCTAAGCCAAATGCTTCGTCGCAAGTCCTTTAGTTTAGTTATAAATAAGCTTCTGTATCTTGGTAATTTTATACGGTAGATCGACACAGTTGTAAAAAATAATTGAAACAATGTCTTAGCCGAATTCTACTGTGTCCTAGTTTACGAGGCAGGGCATACCATTCTATTCTTCTGACAGATTTGGCAGCATTTTTATTGTTTAAAGAGTCTATTTTAGTATTTACATCAGCTCAGCAGCATCAGAAATTTGACAGTTTAAACCCCGTCACAGTTAAAGCTATAATATAAATCCCTTTCGACGTAACGCCTTTCGTTAATCGTCTTTCATTAGTTTTCTGAACATATCCAAACCATCTCAGCATTTTCCTTTCAATGCGAGTCACTACATCTTTCAGTCCGCAACGTTGTTTTATCTGTTCCTTTTAACTAAGTTCCTATATTAAATAAAATTCCTGTTACAGCGAGGTGTCAGCTAGCCAACAAGACTTCTTCAAGATGCTGGATGAGAAAATTGAGAAGGTAACCATCCCCAACTTTGAAGATTTGACATCGTTTAAGAGTGACATAATGGAATTTAATCCATCTTATTTGTCTCCAGGGCAAAGACTACGACTCCTCGAGCGAAACGGAAATCCGGTTGGAGCAGGAACGGAGAAAGATACTCATAGGACAATGGCGTTCAGCGTCACTATCAACACATTCCTTACAATCACAGCCAAGTCCACCCACTCCGGCTAGGAGACGGGTTCCAAGGCCGATACCACCTCCTCCAGAGCGTCAAAACAGTCCTGGGACAGGTAGACGATGCTACAGACAGCAGCATATCCCTGACGGGATGTCACCACCGCCAAGAAGATCCCACAGCGCTCAGTCTAACCATCCCCCAGATCCAAGACAAGTCAATGGAGATAATTGGCATGATCCCACGAAATCTCCTGTCAAAAGACCGCAGAGTGCCGGGGCTAATTGGAAGAGCAATCCAAAAGTTGCACCTTACAACCAAAAATCTAGAAAGAACGAAGCTAATGAATATAGAGGAAACCATAATAACCCCGACCAAGGACCTGGCCAAGATATGTCCCAAATAACATTCAACCCAACATTCCAAACCCACAGTCCAGCTCATTCAGTTAAATCACAGCAGCCGTATATTGCCCAGATTATAAGTTACCCGATGTCACAACAAGTGACTCCGCCGTCACCGCCAAAGTATATTGCACCACCAGAAGAGTACCAGGATCCTCAGAATAATGTTGTTGACAACAGCAAGCATAGCTCGCAGAGGCAGTCACCGGTTGGTCAAGCGAACAGCCAGTCACATATTTACTACATACATGGTAATTCTACGTCAGCCATGGCCCAGGATATAGTGCAGCAAAGGCAGCAGACAGCCATGCACCTACAGCAGTATGTGGCTATGAAGCAGGCTCAGCAGCAAATGTTTACATATCTGCAGAGAAGTCCACACACTGTGTTTCCAAATGTACCTGATTACACGCAAGGTCCACCTCCGAATAGAATGTATGAGGGGGAAGAGTTTGTGGGTCAGTATGGACATCCAGCGATGAGACCGCACAGTGCACCAACGCCTGTAGGCGTCGTTCGGCCCATGCCGGTCCCTCCTGGCTTCAGCCCCGTAGCAGATGGAACCCACATGGTCCAAATGCCCATGTGGACACACATGCCCCCTGTTGTCTCCACAATGGGCCCGTGGGTCCAAGGACAAACGCCCACGGAGATGCAGTACTACTCGCAGCCGCAGTTCATGCCGATGTATCGACCGACCTCCGCAGGGTCTGCCGGAACTCTGACGAGATACCACAAGAGGGAGCCGAGTGATAGTGAAGTGAAGAGTAACGTGTGCCAAAGCATAAATCTAGTCAGGCAGAAGCCGATAGGTCAGATCGTGTCCATCCCTGGGCAGGAGCTGACGGTGTGTAATAACGTTAGTGATAGCCCCAGCCCTTCAGTCAGTACTGACAGTGGTGTGTCACCGGGAAACAGTGTGCCTAGCTCCAAGAACTCGGTCTTCAACACGCCATCCACGACCGGTGACGCGTTCAAAGTAGAAAGTAAAAATAAAAAAAATAAAACTGTACAACAACCTAGATCTCTGAAAAATTCAAAAAGTCTAGATTCTTAGTGAAAACGTTTGTAATTATGTAGATTTTCTAAGTGTATGTAGAGATTAGTAGATAATTATGGATATGTAAATTATATAGATTCCAAAGTGCTTATTATTAAGATGCGAATCGAGTTAAATCCTGCTATGAAACGGAAACCAAATTAATATCTCAGTCATTAATGAAACCCTGAATATCAGTTTATGTAACTAGCGTAACTACTAGGTAATCTTGGTGATTGCTAACTAAGTACAGCATTCCGTCGAGAAATTGATTAGGTACATAGGAAGTAAACAGAGAAATTTGTCAAATATAAGACTCTCTTTTGAAAACTCCAATATAGGCAGAAGAAAGTTAAGGCAGTTAGTTGGTCAACACTGATAGGACACTTATGAAGAAAAACATGGTGTCTAACGGGGCCCACGTTTCCAGCTCAGCAAAATATTAAAGTTGGAGAAATTGTGCTCCACGGATCTAAGTATATCTATGCTAATATATAAAGCTGAAGAGTTTGTTTGTTTGTTTGCTTGAACGCGCTAATCTCAGGAACTACTGGTCCGATTTGAAAAATTCTTTCAGCTTTAGATAGCCCATTTATTGAGGAATCACGCTAAGACTAAGTAACTATTCCACGTGGACGAAGTCGCGGGCGGAAGCTAGTATAAATTAAAGTTGTGTAAAGATATAGCGAGCCTGTGTGCAACTATGTACTTATGTATATATGCGTGTATTACATAGACATACTACATTTTGGTGACTTCTGCATCGATTACAGTAAACTCTAATAAAATAATTATGCATTAAATTATTGAATTGAAATATACGAGGACTATAAAGCCTACAAATGTGAAGTCGGTAGGCTCTTTATAGTATTTAGATATTCGCACAGAAAGACGTAGGGTTACCCCATGGGTCTGGGAAAATGAGGATCTACCTATTTCAACTCTAACACTGATTTACACACAATAGAGAATAGAGCTTAAACCGCTGGGCCATGAAGCAAGAAATATGGAACAGGAGTTCTTTTAGCGTACGCGACCATTAGGACGGCGCTTTGGGAAAATTCCCATGTCAATTGAAAAAAAGTTGAACACCGTGGGTAGGTACACAGTCAAAGATGAATGCGGAAATTAGGATAATTAAAGTGATAGGCCTTAATTCTGAAAAAGCAACGATTATCTTCAAGCAGAATTTAACTTGATTGGCATAAAACTAAATTATTGTACTTATTGTGATTTTAATTAATACGTTTTTTTAAGATCGATGTTAAACTTATAATGTAGGTCATGATAACGCAAGAACGTTATATTATCGTAGGTGTAACTTTCTTGTGATAACGTCAATCTCTCAGTGCTGCCCTCTAACCATGAATGTTATGCAAAACCCAGTTTTTTATACTGGTTGGCACGCGGCGGTGAAATTCAGAACTAAATTTGACATATAGACACACCTTGACAAGCAGCGCCGCCATAAAGTACCAAGATATTGTACTGGACATTCTGAATACAACTTGTTGTTATTATCTACTGCAAGACATATTAATATATATATGAGGACAACGTAATAATTTAAAAAGTAACTTATTCAATATGCTTACTGAAACTAAACAATTAAAAAACACACCGTCAAGTTGGTATGTTAAAAATAAAATTGTAATTTGCACAATTTTTTTACCGTGGTTGCAGTGAAGTGTTGCAGTGGTTATTCTTCCCTTTAAAGAAATGCTGTTCATAATAACAATAAGAAATTCTCTCTCTCTTTATGTAAACTACAGATCCACCTTTAGATCTACAGAGGTAACTTCAATTAAGTATGTACTTATAAAATTCATATTTAAAAAGAAAACGTTTCTACGAACGGAACGGAACGAAACGGCCTTGCGGTACTTTTTTAATCAAAAATGGAGTGAGAGAATTTGAAACAGAATATAAAAACCAATACCTAAGCTCTTGAATTACATTTTAAATTCGGAAAAATGAAGATTTATTTTATTTATATTTCGAAACTCATATTATAAAAATAATAATTATAAAATGAAATAATATAATATTTATTTTTAAATTGTTTGTAACTTACTCTAATTTTTTACTTAGAAATTGTACAATTTATGTTTACATTTCCAAAACGGGTACTTATAATTTAAATGAAACTTATCGAATCTAAGGGCCACTTGCACCACCTTCAAAATTATATTTAAATTGTATTTAAACACGATTTTTCATAGAAATTTTGTGTTTAAATATATGTAATTTAAACACATTTAAGAAGTTGGCGCAATTGGCACTAAATGTACCTACATAATGTTTAGATAAAGACATGTAAATGGTACCTCTAAGTGCCGGAATGCATTTTAAATTATCCAATAATAACGGTAAAGAACGTAACCTTAGTTTTATTTGACCATATAATCCAAAAATATTGAAAAAACTTTTTCATCCCCACAAATTGCCAGTGAAGTCGTAGTAGTAGAAATGGAATTATCTTGGTATTACGTTTGTATGGGCAATTTATTTATTCCCGATTGGCGTAAGCTCGACCGCCAGTTCGCCTGATGTGATCTACGACGGAGCGCGCTTGACAAAGTCAAAATCATTAACTCAAAAGAGTATATAGTACTTTTTGAACGTCATTTTTACATTATAGACAGCCCCCAAATAGCCCGCCCTTCACCGCCTCTTAGGGCCACTTGCGCCAACTTCAAAATTATATTTAAATTGTATTCAAACACGATTCTTCATAGAAAATTTGTGATTAAATACAATTTAAACACATTTAAGAAGTTGCTGCAAGTGGCCCTTAGTGTTTTCGCTGGAAAGAAGAAGCGGCGCAACAGACTCCCCAGCAACACATTTTGTTATTTTATAACTAAGGCGTGGCACAAAATATAATTCAAATCATTGTTAGGGGTACTTATTTATTTAAAACAGTGATCCTGCCTACACGAGCAGTGATAATAAGTTTTAAAAGCTACAAATTTATTAAGAAACCATAGGCAGCAAGTCGACCAGTCACCACAAGCAGCACCCTGTCACGAGCATAACGTACGGATCAGCCCCCGTCGCCATTTTAGAGGGAAGGAGGTGACCCGACCAACGACGCCACGAAGAAACCGATTCACTTTTGATTCAGCTATTTTTTTTTTGTTTTGATTTTAATAATTTTAGCGTCCGCCGGAAAGTGTAAGGGACTGGTTCGAATTTGCTCGAATCGAACTCATAAAATATGTCGACCATGTTTTAGATAACCTACATTCAAATAATGTCGGTCAGTCGTCAACTCATCATAAATTACATAAACAAATGTGTCATGTAAGACGGTGGAATAATGTCCCAATGAATTATATAAACATAGCATTTATGAATATTACATAACTTTGGTTGGAAGGACTCGGTACTTGAGTATTACAGATCGATATCTTATATATGTGGGTTTATCTACGTGCTCTAGCTTAGAATGCAGCCTCAGACATTCCACGGGGATTAGACTACACAACATACCATCACGCCTGTATTCCCCGAAGGGGTAGGCAGAGGGTACTAAATGTATACCTTTTCGCCGGGAAAGTTTAGGTCCCACGTAATAGGGGGCGTGCCTATTCCCATGAGCCGGGCACACAACCTATGGGTTTTGTTTTCGGAGTATACACCGAGCTACTATTAAGAATGTCATTGAAAAGCCTAATAACACTTTGCTCGAACTGGGAATCGACCCCAGGACCTCTAGTGTAGCAGTCGCGTTTTGGACCCCTAGGTCGTACCTTAGTACCTTCCCGTCTGCTTGATCTTTCGGGGATTACAGGCGTGAAAAATAAAAGCACAGTTCGAGTATCGGCCTCTGAAAAATTTGTCAATTACCGGAGCTTTTTATTTCTACTTTCTTAGCCAATGGTACCGTAAAACTCTATTCAGTTATACTCAAAATGACATGGAAGCTAAAATCTATCTTGCAACCAGTGTTGAACACTTCCATGAACGGCATAAAATGTTTTACTATTTTGAACTCTGGTGAGGTAACCTAAAAATACTGCCTCCTCAAACTAAAACTTCAAAGTTGCACGCCAATTTCGCATACGTAAGTCCGTAAAAAACCTTTTACTAAAGGCTATTTTGCAATACCATTTCAACAGCTTCTTGTAAACGAGTTTCTTCAAGGAATTACTAAATACAAGCGTACTTATTTTTGTAATGGCTATGTTCCTATGGGTGCCGATAAAATTAAATATATAAGTGAGTACGTCTGTGTGGGCTTTTGTACCTCAATTACTGAATCAAACGACCAATTCCGGTCATTAAAAATGTTCAGAATTTAATTTCGCATGGATTAAAATAGACCCCTTTGGATGAATCATAATTCACACCAATTGAATCTATACTTATGAATAAAACGACTGAAGGACGGCTCTCCGGCTCAAAGGACCATGGGTATAGGCCCAGAGATTAATAAAAAAGAGCGAACTTTATTGGTTTATTAGATGGTAATTGTAATCAATCCGTTGGTGTGACGACGGAAGAAACCGTGCCGCGCCCGCGTCACTAAAGATAAATATAATTTTATAGTATTACACACTTAGGCATAAGATGTTACAAACATAATTGTTGAAGAACTTGTCACTTGTCGAAGATTATCGTGTGTGAACAAAAGTGTGTCTATGATTTCAAAATATATTCCATTTCAGTGAAAACTGCTATTCATAGCTAAGTAATACTTAATCATCATCATAAACGACGACGATTTTTACCTAAATTTTTTATCTATCTGTCTAAAAGTTTGCTTCAAATACGCTCAACGGATATTAGTGAATATTATAGGGATTACAGCGAGAATTTTCTTGTGGGTTTCACTTCGATACCTTGCAGGGTTCTGAAGATTAATAGTCTTATTCATCCCTACTAATATTATAAATGCGAAAGTAACTCTGTCTGTCTGTTACGCTTTCCCGCTTAAACCTCTCAACCGATTTTGATGAAATTTGGCACAGACAATCTTTAGACCCTGAGAAAGGACATAGGCATCACGCTAAGACTAAGTAATTAGTGGCGGAAGCTAGTTTTAATATAAAACATCTCATAAACCTCTTAGATATAGCTTTAATATATTTCTCTTTTTTTATTGATTAAGTCGGCAAAAGAGATAACTAGCCACCTGGTTACTGGTAAGTAGTAATCTTTGCCCATGGAAACCTGCAACACAGCAACCGAGGGCGAACTGGTTCTTACGCAAAAAAGAAAATACACACCAAGGTTCAACAGACTCCGACGTAAGGGTGGTCGCCAGAACGTCAGCTCCTAAAAGCTCCTATCACCGAGCATGTATTGATCATCTATTGTCTTCCTAAGGCCGACATGGCACAAATCTACAGCTTTTCATTATTGTTAGATTTACTATATGATCATAATTATAAACAGGACGTTACAAATAATCGAGGTCAGACGGACGGACAACCGGACATCTCGTACTTATTAATTCCTTTGATATCATCCTCAAAGGTAGTTCATTTAGAAATAACGAGAAGTAGCATCTAAAAATAAGTATTTCATGGAATCGTTCCATTGTGTTTCATTTTTACAATTATAACAATCCCACTAATATTATAAAGATGGAAGTTTTTCAGGAATGTATGGATTTTAATGCATAGATTCATGTTAAAAGCAAAGTAAAATATTTCTCTAGGACATTTTCTTATATACTTTCAGATTACCTTCAATTTAAAATATAGAAAGAGAATTCTTGCTAACACTATTCCAATATTCCAACATCCTTTAAAGCAACATTTTTATTCGCAAAAACAGAAATAAAATCTATCGGACTACGACTAAATCAAATCTAGGCAAGTTCATCCAATATCTGAAGTCGACAGCAAAAATAGGCAGACTGGATCAGATTGAAGCGCCCCCTGATATCTCGCAGTTAGACTAGACGGTTCATTGGACATTTTATATCATCCTTTTCAGAATTCCGTATCAAAAAAAATAAAAAAGAACCCTTACGATGCCACTACGTCTCTGTCCGTCACAGTGGCTTATATTATTTCAGCGTGAAGTTTTTATTAATGTTATCTATTTGTATTATAAATTTAGAACAATTAAAACTTATTACTGACCCAAAATTTATGAAAAGGAGAAAATTTAAAAAAAATAATTTTGTATATTTTTTTAGAAAGGGTCCGAAATTGGACATTGGTTCTTAAAGGCGGAAATATTAATTCACTTAGGGAATCATGATTTTTATTTAGGTATGTAGTTTTTGGATTATGATATAAAAAAATACCTTCAATTTCCGTGTATTATATAAAAGAAATATCTAAAATAATTGCGACACATATCACAATGGAAATATTACCCCAATGTTGCATGTTAAATTAAATAATAAAAAAAACTGAAATCAACTTTACTTATGGGAACCGGTTTTCCGATGGGTAGATAAGTAAAAACTTATCTTATCGGGGTGATTGGCCGTATTAGGAAAGCGCTGGACGCCAGGACGACTGGACTCCAAGTCCATCGAGTCCGAAAGGTCAGAGACCAGAAAGTCGTCTTGACGTGTGGCAGTAGAAATGACCTGGTGAAAATGACCCAGCAGTTGACTACAGACAAGGACCTCCGAGTGGAGGACGCCCCGACGAAGAGGCCGTTGGTGGTGCTCAAGGATCTCCTCTCCTATAACACCGATGAGGAGATCATCGCGTCCCTTAAGGTGCAAAACGCCGCAGTTCTGGGTGATTTGAGCGGCGAGGAGTTCGCTGCCACAGTTAAGTACCGCAGACGAGCGAGGAACCCGCATGAGTGTCATGCCGTGCTGCAGGTCTCGCCTAAACTGTGGCAGCGACTCACGGCCGCCGGTAAAGTGTACATCGACCTGCAACGTATCAACGTGCTAGACCAGACGCCGCTCATTCAGTGCACGCGGTGTCTGGGGTACGGACACGGCCGCAGGTTATGTAAGGAGGCGGCCGACTCGTGCTCTCACTGCGGCGAGTTGCACCTCAGGGCAGACTGTCCGAAGTTCGCTGCCGGCGAGGCTGCCAGTTGCAAAAACTGCAAGATGGCTAAAAACCCGGCAGCGAACCATAACGCCTTCGATGGTGACTGCCCTGTGCACAGGAAATGGGACGCGATAGCACGTATGACAATAGCGTACTGCTAACGCCAACGGCCTCAGAATGGACAGGAACGAGGACACCGACTTAGGGACAACGAGTAGCAGGAGTAAAGTACTCGGAGGGTTTTTTGACGCAGTGGGCTTGCAAAGTCTGGACCGGAAGACCGACCTCGGAGTACGCAACACAAGTGCTGAAAACATGTTAACATGCAAGACAGGCTTGCATGGCGGAAACGACAAGTCGGTCACTGGTCCGAGTTGTATAGCTACCGCTACAACATGCCGTCCTTTAAAGCCCGCCGAGGAAGAGCTTATAAACGCCGCTCTGCCCAATGTGTCCTCGTCCTCAAAACCACAGTTTCCGAAATGGCCCGGCAGGAGCCATCGACCGCGACGCAGGTGTTCTAATGTTATGGTAAATTTCCAACACACATATACCTACTATATAGCACGGAAGATCCCGCACGCATATGTGTTGTTGGGAATTCTGAGACCAGGAGCACGCCTGCGTACGGAGAGCCCGAATAAAATCGTACCAGGTTCGATCTGGTGAGCAAAATTTGGAATTTTGAACATTTTTTGAATAAAAATGTAACACCCAGGTCGAGCCTGGGTCGGAAACATTGCCCACACAATGCCATTTCGGAAACCCAACACCATTCGTACCCTCCCTCGAGGTCCTGCTAAAACAGATACCCGGCTGACGTCGATCGCACTGTACTCCGTGGACTACAGCTTGCTGATACGACTAAACCCAAACAAGGACTCTGATAATGTCAGAGGAGCCGCAGCCGAGGCAGGGGGTGGTTTTAGTCGGTAAGAGTCCGACACTACCCCAGCCACGTCACAAGTGAGGTGACTGGGGTGTCCATGAGGATTTCCACCTCCTGCTAAACTAAAAAAAAAAAAAAAGTAAAAACTTAAAGGTTTTCAAGGAAAGTACGGAACCGTCGGTGCGCGAATCCGACTCGCACCTGACCAGTTATTTTTTAATTTCATTCTATCCATTTCAATTTTTCTCGCTGGAGTTTTATCTTTCAATCATTTTTACTGTAGGTAGGTATATAGATCAATTTGATTTGACAGTAGTTTTTGTTTGCGTATCGTGTCCCTAGCTGTCTTATTGATTTTGTGTTATGAACGCTTATTCTTCTAGGATCGATTCCCAGGTCGAGCAAAATAAAAAATGATTTCCGATACTCTCACACTGATGAATGGTCGCCCATCCAGAATCCGACCGCAGGAAGCTTCGCTTAATGTAGTAGTTCGACTAATTTGGGAAATAGCTAAATAATACTCAATTGTCTACAGGTGATGCAGTTATTGGCGTACAAATGAATCCCACTCTCCATCCCCTTGATAATTATACCTCCCCCCTTCGAAAAGGTGGTACTTAGCAGGCTATTCTTAGGTGGAAAACACACGGCAATGATACATTAATTCGCCTCCCCTTGTCCTTTGTTCATTTGATACTTGATTTACGACTAATATGTGTACTACAAATGGGTAGATAAGTATCGACTGTACTATAGGTACCTATAGATTGTAATTAGTGGTGTAGATAATAAAACACATGACATATATAAAGTCTAGCTATTGCCCGCGGCTTTGCTCACGTGAAGAATTAGAAGTGGATCCCAAAAATATCAAAAACCAACAATGATGATCTCTTCTTTGTATGGGTCTTTATACATCAGAGAGGTTAAGCTGTATCTTAGGATTCGTTTAATTACTTGAGATAGGGAGTTCAGTTCACCAGTTTTTAAGTTTAAGCACATACTTTCTAACAGTAATAACAAAATTAAAATTGATTCAATAGTACTGATTTCTGACACTTACGCGAATATTAGATATTTTGGAAAATAGTAAAATTGGGTTAACAACACTCATAAATTCCTGTCACAGTACTTCTGACATACACCAATGTAATCTTCGTCCACCCATCAGCAAACAGATCGCCTGTTGGATTAGAATCCAAGAGATCACTAAGCGTCAGGATCATTAATCATCATCATAATAAACATCTTCTACTCCTGAAAATTCCATAGAAACCCAATAACACTGCTCAACCCAGGAATCCAAACCATGATCGCATGCTATAAAAAAACAACGGAGAGTGCGGGCAGAAGTGAAAACTTAAACATTAACGTTGTGTATTTTTGATATTTTGGAATGGTTACGCTGGAATTGCTTTAATTTACCAGTATAAAAGTACTATAGTATATGTGGTAAAATATAATATTCATTTATTGCGCTATCGTGCACAAACATGACAATTTATATTACATTAAAAATTTAACATTTCAGAACTATTACAACCCTCTTACGAATTTTCGATCAGGTCACGTGTCTTAACGCAAGTTTAACATTTTTTACCCATCCCAAAAAGCCGCTATGCACAACGCCGCTAAAGAAGTTTTCACTTAAAAAAAACGAGAAAATTTAAATATTGGCAACATTACTATATTTGGTTAAGCTCCGAGCTCATTCATACATACATGAATGCTACCTAATTGCCCGTGACCTAACAGCCACGTTATTTAAACAGGATTTAACCCGCGACTTTTGGATGTACCATCATACCATCACATTCACAAATTATTGCAAATTTTCTACATACCATCACGCCTGTATTCCCCGAAGGGTTAGGCAGAGGCGTACTAATGTACACCCACAGTTCGCCGGTATGTTTAGGTCCCATGTAATAGGGGGCGAGCCTATTGCCATTAACCGGGCACAATAGGCATGATGACTGATTTTCAAAAACTGTTCTAAAATATTCTTATGTATATACTATTACCAAAAAATAATTTATTTCTGCAATAAAAAAAGGTTTTTGATACAAAAATGCGATTTTAATTCAATGTTTTTAAATTAGCGCGAAAACGGTCGCTGGTGTCATGGCGTCTGCTTATGACGTCACTTCTATGCTTTGGCATCCTACACAATAGGAGATTAACAAGTTATCAGATAATATTTTTGTTATTTTTTATTTAAACATGACTTCGCAAGTGTATAAGTGGTGTGCTGTTCCACAGTGTGATAATACGTCAAAAAAACCCTGATAAATTATTTGTTGTAATATATTTTAATGTAGTCTCAACCCGAAATAGCTTTGATTTCAACCAGTAGCATTCAATAGATGTAACGGACTATTCTTCACTCCTACGATGGACCTACATGAGAAATGCAATGGCTTGTTTGCAGCCCCCTTGTGAGGCAATACAGTCATGGCATTCTACCGATATAACTTCTTCCTTTACTTCGTCAACTATTAACGTCACTGCATATAATTTCGCGTGGACCTTGTGTTCTGGGCAGATTTTTGATTTAACTATACACGGATTTCCATCGCTTTTTAACTGAACGTAGCTAATCGCGTCGTCCCCATAAGATGTCCGATGGATAGGTAGGTAAGCTTATTTTATAAAATAAAAGCATTATTAAAACTAAACATACGAAGCTGTGCTTTTTAAAAGTGATTTTATTTTTTTAACTATAGTAACGTATAGTTATAGCCATTTTGATATAGTTTTTAAATAATAATAAATAATACTTATATTGTAGTTTTAACATTTCTAAATTCTGCTGAACAGAAGTCTGCTTGATGCCAGGAACTGCCACAGCAATAACAAATCAACTCTGGGAAAATTAGAACTGTTTGCCTTGGTAAATCCTTGTTCCGTTACTTAATAAGTTCTTAAACTAATTGTAGAACAAAAATTTAAGTAATATACAATTAGGAAATACCTACTTAAGCAATTTTAAGCGCGGAGATCGTCGAAATTCGTACGAAATTTACGTGACAGGGACAGTTCAACATAGATGTGACGTAATTGAATCTGATTGGTGTTCAACTGAATATGGCGGACTTGGGTATTTTGTAGTTTTATTTTATCAAATAAATTAATAATCCCGTCTTATAAATAAAAATAAATATTTTTTTCTAAACATATTAATTATATTTCAGTATATGAACATATTATTTTAGTCATTCTTGCTAACTGTCATCATGCCTATTTCCTAACTCCGAGCTGCTACTGGGAATTTCATATAAAAACCCAATAACACTTTGCTCGACCTGGGAATCGAACCCAGGACCTCTAGCGTAGCAGTCACTTTTGGATGTAGACTCAATAAACTAACTGATGTTAAAAGCTTTTAAATCGAATACTCAAAATAAAACTGATCACTATATTCTGCGACTACATTGAACCGTTGCATGGAGTAAAATAAATATTCAGCTTTTAAAATAGCTTTGTTTATTTTATATACAGTTCATCATCCTTCGAGCCTTTTCCAAATGTTGGGGTTACCAGTCTACCCAGATGCGGCTGAATATCAGACTCACACAAAGCTATGCCATCAGACCTCCCCAACCTCAATACCGATATTCGAAGGATAGGCTGGTTTGTTGTCATAGATGTTCGTATGACAACCGGGACCGACGACTTTACGTGCTCTCCGATGCAAGGAGAGGTGTCGATGAGAGGTGACAGACTTAAGACTTAAAAGCGGCGGTAGCCTAATGGCTAGGGCGTCGGAATAGAATAGAATAGAATAGAATAGAATAGAATAGAATAGAATAGAATAGAATAGAATAGAATAGAATAGAATAGAATAGAATAGAATAGAATAGAATAGAATAGAATAGAATAGAATAGAATAGAATAGAATAGAATAGAATAGAATAGAATAGAATAGAATAGAATAGAATAGAATAGAATAGAATAGAATAGAATAGAATAGAATAGAATAGAATAGAATAGAATAGAATAGAATAGAATAGAATAGAATAGAATAGAATAGAATAGAATAGAATAGAATAGAATAGAATAGAATAGAATAGAATAGAATAGAATAGAATAGAATAGAATAGAATAGAATAGAATAGAATAGAATAGAATAGAATAGAATAGAATAGAATAGAATAGAATAGAATAGAATAGAATAGAATAGAATAGAATAGAATAGAATAGAATAGAATAGAATAGAATAGAATAGAATAGAATAGAATAGAATAGAATAGAATAGAATAGAATAGAATAGAATAGAATAGAATAGAATAGAATAGAATAGAATAGAATAGAATAGAATAGAATAGAATAGAATAGAATAGAATAGAATAGAATAGAATAGAATAGAATAGAATAGAATAGAATAGAATAGAATAGAATAGAATAGAATAGAATAGAATAGAATAGAATAGAATAGAATAGAATAGAATAGAATAGAATAGAATAGAATAGAATAGAATAGAATAGAATAGAATAGAATAGAACTTGCTCGGACTTGCGATCATGTGATTGCCGGTTCGAAACTCACCCATTGCACTACCGACGTGAGCCCAATCGTAACACAAGCATTTAGCTTAGCACAAGGGGTTAGTAAGAATACTAGTAATGTGCGTCCCACAATGCTAGCAAGCTTTTTAAAGAAGGAAAAAAAAACCTTGCAGATCAGTTGATCAGCTAAGTTATTACCTAACCACGAGCCCCTTATATACACATCATCATAATCAATCCTATCTGTTTACAGTTCCACAGCTGGCCACGGGTTTACTCTCTAAATGAAGAGTTAGGCTATAGTCTACCACGCTGGTCTAGTGCGACTTGGCAGATTTCTCAAGGCCCTCCAGAAAATCTCACAGGCATGCAGGTTTCCCTATGATGTTTTATAACAAATCCGTCGATAGATTACCTTACTATAGATAAAATTTTGACAATACTATGAACATTATGTCAAAACCCTATCTCACTTATTTTTATGGATTAAGTCGGCAAATGAGCTGACGAGTCACCTGGTGGTAAGTAGCCATTGTTGCCCATGGATACCTGCAACATCAGAGGCGTTGCTGATGCGTTGCCGACCCTTAACAGCCCCTACAGACTGCTGACCGGTAGAACCGCAGCAACCGAGAGGGAACTGGCTCTTACGCGCAAAAGTTACGCGCGAAACACACACCAAGGTGCTTTCCTACGGACTGCCACGTAAGGGTGGTCGCCAGCCAGTCAGGCCAAGAGCTCTTATCACCGAGTAAGTCAGATATTTCCTCGCCTCTTACGAGATGCTTATCTGAAAGGCAGTGAGGAATAGAATTCTAACCCATCCCCACACGGGGTTTTTTTTTTTAAAAAAAGCTTACTAGCAATGTGGGTCACACATTACTAGTATTCTTGTTAACCCCTCGTGCTAAGCTAAATGCTTGTGTTACGAGCGGGTGCACGTCGGTAGTGCAATGGGTGGGGTTCGAACCGGCAACCACATGATCGCAAGTCCGACGCCCTAGCCATTAGGCTACCGCCGCTTAAAATTACTGACTGATTGAATATTGGATAACCGAATTCGAGGCTATAATTCTTGTACTGACATTGATCGGTGATCGGTGACTATGATCGAACCATCTAAAATAGAGTACTCGTCGAAATTTAGAGGAAAAAAAGAAGTTACATAACATATAAGGCTTTTATTCCCCGAAGGGTTATGGAGATGTGTATTAAGGGGGCCGATTTAACTGTACAAATTTAATACCAAATTAAATCGTAGTATAAAGATAGTTTAATCTAATGCTACTTCCTACTAATATAATAAATGCGAAAGTTTGTTAGGATGGATGGATGGATGGATGGATGTTTGTTACTCTTTCACGCCAGAACGGCTGAACGGATCTGGATAAAATTTGGCACAGAGATAGATTATAGTCTGGAATAACACATGGGCTACTTTTTATCTGAAGTCCACGCAGAAGAAGTCGCGGGCAGAAGCTAGTTGTATTATAATTCGAATATTCTTAATCTAAGTTTCTATCATTTCGTAGAAAATACTTCACGGGAAATAACTGGAAGTATGTAAATTTGATAAATTCACGAAGTTTCGACTGATTTTCCGTTCGGTTATTTACAGTGAATTAGTAGTAGACGGTAGGTAGTACGGTAGGGTTTAGATTAACGGTATCCGAATCCGAATAGTAACATAGTTTGTATTTTTTTATGGTATAGGGAAGCAGACGGGCAGACGGATCACCTGATGGTAAGCTATAATACCCGCAACACCAGAGGAATCACAAGTGCGTTGCCCGCCTTTTAAAAGAGTTTGGGCCTCCGGTAACCTAACTCACTCGGCGAAACACAACGCTAGCTTTTTTTCACGCCGGTTTTCTGTGAGGCCGTGGTATCACTCCGGTCAAGCCGGCCCGTTCGTGCTGAAGCATGGCTCTCCCACGTATTAAATTGTGTTTGAATTACGATTTATTTACCGAAATATATTTTTTATGAAAAATTCAATGTCCTTAACGACTCTTAAGTACACATTTCGCAATAATGTCTTGGTAATAGGAGCGAGCCCATTGCCTTAACCGAGCACAAAAATCCCAATTCCGAGTTTCTGTGATTTTCATAGAAAAACTTAATAACACTGCTTGACCTGGGAATCTAACCTCTAGGATAGTAATCGCGATTAAGACCAGTATACTAATCAGGCCTTTAAAAAAAGAACATTTACTGAAAACTAACTTTTCTCGACTTAAAAATTCAATTTATTTTTACAGTGAATTGGACAATCTCAACAAAGTGGTCGATGGTTTAAAATGAACAGCTATAAAGAAGTTAACTAAAAGTTATTGCATGTACTGCATTACGTTTTCCATTGTCTGCTTGGGCTCTCGCGAGGCGGGGTCGTTGACCTACCACCCTCTGTCTCACGCGACCGAGCCGCGTTTGATCTTGACAGCTGCTAGAACAAGTTGATTTGCTCGCTTTTGACATTTAAGCTTACTTTTTTTAAATAACGTATTTTTAAAGAAGTCCTGTAAACATTTTAGGTTACCTACTTAAATAATATAATTTACTGTATTTAATACTTCATGATGTTAACACCGTTTAGCGAACACTCACGTATCTGTGTTTTTTTAAGAGATTCCCTATTACCTGTGGTCGACAAATGTCACGGTTCCTTAGACAGAGACCTTCTTAATCGACTTCCACAAGCACCGATTACTAAGTGCCACCTGCATCCAACGTCACCGCTGGGTATCGTTGGGTGCAGGTCGTCACCATCGTCGTCTGGTCGTCTGTTCATCTCGTTGGAGGTCGACCCATACTTACAGCATTTTCCGGTGTTTTAATAATATTGCATTTGATGTGTTAATCGAACAGGTCAAAATAGACAGTTTAAATGCAAATAACCGTTTACACAGTTGTAGGTACTTACAGCAAAAACTTAAAATTTGTCAAATGCAAATGTAGATCATGCAAATAAGTGTATGACACTGTCAGTGAAAATGCAAGTTGTCCAGCTAGCCACATTTTATTGAACACTGACTTAATTGTATAAAAAATTGCATGAGCTGTGCTGCGTGTCATGTAAGATCAACATCACATTATGGTATCCATAAGTGTCAAATTTCTTCAATCGACTTTCAATTTAATCTCTCAAAAATAGAGTTTATTATTCATTGCGGAAATTTGACCTTTGTTTGATGTGTGACTGTACTACCAAAATGTAGGTCACAATCAAGGAATAGAGAAGAATGGAGAAGAAAATACGCGAGCCTATTTCGCAAACTTATTACGATAATCTGCATAAATTAAATATTTTAAAGGCCATTTACGTGCACCGTATATTGCCTAATAATATATATTTTTTTAATATAGGACCTCTTACGAACTGGAAAGACAGTACAAAGTAGAATATCCTGCTCGATCGAACGCACTCGCACTAGAAAAGCAAGTACTTACCGTCTACTTACAGAGAAAAATATGGAGCTCACATAAACGCTTATAACTTAATACAATCTCGAAGAAGCCCCAGCGGTTTAACCCTTTGATTAGATATTGAAGCTGTAAATAAGAATCATAACTTCACGCCTTTATTCGCTAAAGGGTTAGATAGAGATGTATCTACTTATATACACTCACGGTTCACCGTTATATATAGTTTCCATGCTTTATTGCGAGCCTATTGCTACTAACCGAGCACAAATCCCAAACTCCGAACCAAGAATCTCACAGAAAAACTCTAAGTCTGTTTGACCTTTTTTTTCGGGTGGGGAAATGCGCCTTATACAGGCCCTGCTTTGGGGAAGCGGTTGCTGGTGATTGTTTTTTATGGCATATTATATTGGCCCCAAACGACCAGACTGATCGCCTGATGGTAAGCGATACCGCCGCGCCGTCCATGGCCACCCGTAACACCAAAGGAGTGCGTTGCCGGCCTTTGAAAAGGGTTTGGGCCTCCGGTATAGTCACTCACTCGGCGAACCACAATGTAAGCGTTCTTTCACGCCGGTTTTCTGGGCCCATACCTGCCGAAGCATGACACCTCCCACGAGAATAAAAACTAGTTCAAAACTTTCAAACAAACATTCACAAGTTATTGCAAACTTTTCTATGCTAACAATAAACAAATGTAGAAAAGTATATGTCATTGTAAATTAGTTAGCTCCCTATACTTAGTTAACTTAAACCTCAGCTGTTGACTCTCTAATAAATTAATATTCAAACTGTACGGAAATTTGTTGAAAGTTCGTTCCAAAATTACTTAGGTAATTCAATTGATATCTGGCCCAGTTCTATGGAGAAACGTTCATTATTTATTGAGGCCTAATGCCGAAGGTCACTAGGGCCCTATTTGGGTAGGCGTCGGTCAATTGTCAAGGTTGAACTGCGGTCATTCCAGCTGGGAAGTGGATTAATGGTTTTATATTAGAAAACTAGCTGTCACCCGCGACTTCATCCGTGTGGTATTAAAAAAAGTATACTAAGTTACTCCTTGTGACATCAGCTATCTGCCAGTGAAACTGCCGTCGAAATCGGTCCCGCTGTTTTAGAGATTACCCGGACCAAACAGGCAGACAGACAGACAGAAATTGTAAAAAATGTTGGTTTGGATTACCGTGTATACCTCCAAATGCACTTAGTAAAAAGTGGTTATTTTAATATTACAAACAGACACTCCAGTTTTATTTATTTGTATAGAGTAGATATGAATTGTTCTTTTTAATTTTTATGTAAGCTTAATCTATCTATGTAAGCACAAGCCTTTTCTAGATGTGGGCCTCAGGATATTTGACATTCCTCATCCAGTACCTGCCAGCAACCTTCCGCAAAAAGTCACTCCCCCTGGCCGGCGACAACCTACTCTACGCTTACCTAGACGTCTCCACTCGATAACTTCGCTCCAGTGTTTGTCAGTTCTCCGAGAGATATACACGGCTCAGGGTTTATACTTTTTCTTCCGTCTTTCCTATTGACCACACTGGGTAAGCTCTCAAGGCCCATGATCGATGAGATAGTTTTTTAAATTCTCTACCATACCACATAACATACCATCACGCCAGTATTCCCCGAAGTGTTAGGCAGAAGCGTACTTATGTACACCCACAGTTTGCCGGTATGTTTAGGTCCCATGTAATAGGGGGCGAGCCTATTGCCATTAACCGGGCACAAATTTCTAACTCCGAGCTGCTACTGGGAATTTCATAGAAAAACCCAATAACACTTTGTTCGATCTGGGAATCGAACATAATCCTGAAGTGGCCAATAGCTCCAAAATGTTGAAGACGACTGGCTAAATTGTCTGTATAGATACAAAAGCCCATCGTTCAATACATCATTTATAGTTAATACTAGCTTCTGCCCGCGGCTTCGCTCACGTGAAGCTATATCAGGAGTTAAAATGGAAAACCAACATTGATGACCTCTTTTTGGTATGGGCTTCTATACATCAGGGAGGTCAAGCTGTATCTCAGGATTCATTTAATTAATTGACATAAAAAGTTCACCAGTTTTTACTTAAGTTGGAGCATATACTTTCTAACAGTGATAATAAAATTAAAATCTATTCAGTAGGTTTTGCTCCAACCCGTTACAAATTGACAAAAAGACAGACAAGAATTTTAAAAATTACATTTTCGGAATCGGAGACGTTTATATACTATATAACCCACGTGTTTTTTGTTACAAATATCTTCAATGTACAGACACAGCTTTTTTACAATTTTATAGTAGTAGAGAAGAAGAAGCTCAATAGCCAAGTGGTCCGGACCGCGACTGCTACGCTAGAGGTCCTGGGTTCGATTCCCAGGTCGAGCAAAGTGTTATTGGGTTTTTCTATGAAATTCCCAGTAGCAGCTCGGAGTTAGGAAATTGTGCCCGGTTAATGGCAATAGGCTCGCCCCCTATTACATGGGACCTAAACATACCGGCGAACTGTGGGTGTACATTAGGACGCCTCTGCCTAACCCTTCGGGGAATACAGGCGTGATGGTATGTGTGAGAAGAAGAAGAACAGAAGTTATGATAGTTGTAAGTGTAGTCGAAATAAAATAAATAAGCACAAGGACCATAATATAATGTCCACAAACTATCAACTTGTAATAACAGAACATAATTCTGAAAACTTTCTAGCTGACATTCAATAAACTTTGGAAAATACTACAATACAATTAAGAAGTAACTATCAAGACGAAACGAAACTTTTAGGCTTGCTGAAAGTTAAGAAATTTTTCCTTACTATCACAAACTAAATTGAACTTAAAAACTGTGGTAAGTGCAAACTACAAGGACACATTAACTCTTCTATGGACAAGACAAATGCATTAGCACACACTAAAAACCGAAGTTTACACACACATAAACACAAACTAGAGAAATAAACACACATAGAAACGACAGGAGTCACAAACACAAATGCTTAACTCAATTCGAAAGCTTGTCGGAGTTGCAAGGTCGAGCCGTCCCTAGGCGGTGTCTGCTTATGACCATATTATTGTAGACAGTTAAGAGAATTTATAGCTCGCAATTATACTGAGTGTTCAGAGATCGAAAAATGCCACAATGCTTTAAGACCAAACTTATCCATCTCTTTTACCGATGCGTTCTATCCCATCCTAATGCCATCCATCCATTTCTTAGAGTAAGAGCAGAAGACTTTATTACCTACGATGATCGATGACATACGGCGCTGAAATACTACGGTGCTGAATACGGCGTTGTTTTTATATAATTGTAAGTTAAAGCTGTTGGTTTTCTAAATAAATAAATAAATAAAATTAATAAATAAATGGTTACTCATTATGAAAACTTGGGAGAAAATGAGGATTAGACTCTTGTCCATATGGACGTAGCAGCCCTGCTATGAAAGACAACATATAAGATTCTCTCTATAGGTTCAAGCACTTTCTTCCTCCCTGCACTAAAGCCCTTCTGGTCCAGTCCCTTGTGCTTCCTGTAATTGACTATGCTGATGCTTGTTACTGCGATTTATCCGAAGAACTTCTCAACAAATTGGATCGTCTACTTAATAACTCCATTCGCTTCATTTTTGGTCTTCGGAAGTATGACCACATATCCATCTTTCGTCTCCAGCTTAAATGGCTACCGATCCGTCAAAGAAGATCCCTTAGATCTCTCTGTATGCTTTTTTCTATCCTCAATGATCCAGGTTCTCCTGAATATCTTAAATGCTTCTTCCAGTTTTTGGGCTGTTCACATAATCGCAATCTTCGAGCTTCTGAAAATCTTATTCTCCAATTCCCTTCTCACCGTACAGGTTTCATCGCTAATTCCTTCGCGGTCTCTGCTATAAAGCTCTGGAACGGTCTTCCACTTGATATTAAAAAAGCTACGACAAAATTCTCATTCAAGTGCAAAGTACGTGAATACTACCGCAATTCGGCGAATCAATAACTGTACTTTCTTTTATTCATTTATTCATTCTTTCTTACTGTATTCATTTCGTCTCTGGCATAAATAGTTAAATTATATATACCTATGTATGTATGTATTTAAGTATATATTAAATTATTTGTGTATTCTTAGTCTATCACTAGTCACTCAAATATTTATTGTTTGTACCTATTACAACATTTCCCAAACCCAAAGGTTGACTGGTAGAGAATGCCATATGGCATTAAGTCCGCCTTATGTACTACTATTATTGTGCATAGAAGTATAAATAAATAAAAATAAATAAATAAATAAGAATAACAAAGACAAAAACACAGTTGTACTAATCAGTGTTCTAATTTCAGTACCTAATAGTTTGAAATATCTGAGTGTGTATTGTAAGGCAGAGTAAATTCGTATCGTCGAATTAAAGTTAATCACGCGCCTAATCGCTGAAGGAAAACGACGTGAGGAAACCTGCATGATTGAAAGATTTTCTCGACGGCGGCGTCGGAATTCTGCCAACCTGCATGAACTTCCTGTCAGAATGCATTTACCAAGCATTGGAAAAGTAAAAAAAGGGTTGATTATTTAAGATGTATTATGTATTTAATTTCACAAAATTAGAAATGTGTGACTGATAAAACTCGAGACTGACTTTTTTTTATGAGATAGGGGGAATAACGAGCAGACGGATGACCTGATGGTAAGCGATAACCGCCGCCCATGGACACCCGAAACACCAGAGGAGTTGCAAGTACGTTGCCCGCCTTTTAAAAGGGTTTGGGCCTCCGATAAACTCCTTCACTCGGCGAAACACAACGCAAGCGTTGTTTCACGCCGGTTTTCTGTGAGGCCGTGGTATCACTCCGGTTGAGCCGGCCCATTCGTGCCGAAGCATGGCTCTCCCTTGGCACTAACTAACGATGGAACTTCGCAGTTCCATCGCTATTTCATCAGGATATTTAGCTGTGGCTTCCCGAACCGACAATATTCAGGCCTTTCAGCTGTGCCTCATAATTATAATGCTATAATTTGACCGTAATCTTCTTGACGAGTTTCATCCGGTCCCAAGGTCATATAGACGTCGAGGGGCGCCCTCAGCAAGCAGTTTATCACCAGACGATCGTATTGTGACCCACATAGCTTAATGTCTGTCCCAGTTGCGGCACGAAACTGATTATGATGTTCTAGGTTTTTAAGTAGAGTTGTTTGTTAAGTGTAGTTGCTTGTAACTTTTATGTTACAGGGCATTGTCGATATTAGGAATTTTCTTTAAGTACCTAATATTTTTTTCGTTCCATGCTAAGATTATAAAGTTATTTTAGGGAAGGCAAAAAGAGATTCGGTTGGGGCCCAATTTATGGGCAATACTGATATTCGGAGGCAATACTGGTTGTCAGGCTTTTTTGGGCTTTGACTACCACTGACAATTCTTATAGATGTTCGTATGACAACCGAGACCGACGACTTTTTATGCTCTCTGAACACACACTGAGAAGCGAGTGCATCTTAACCTTGCAAATTAGTAGATCAGCTTGTTATTAATTAGCCCCGAGCCCCTAAAACTAACTGTATGTAACTAACTGTCTGTATTTATGTAACTCTAGAAACATAAAAGCTAGGTATTAAAAGTAACTGTATTTCTCTTTTTTTCAATTGCCAGCTGTTAGCCAATGAAGTGAAATGAAATTTATTGATATAAAACTCTCTCTCTCTGGTCCCCAACCAGTGACTTCGCCTTTTAATACAATATGATTATGTATATCACAAAATAATATTATCATACCTAAAACATATAAATTAAATGGTACTCCTCAGTTATATTTAAAGCGTAAATACTTCATGTTTATGCTCATACAAATAGTATTTAAATAATATCGTCCATAATTAAATTATATTTTTAAGAATTTTCTGTTAAAGTCAGTTTTACCATGTGTCTGCAACATATCGACGATGTGTAAGTAGAGGCTATAAAAAACTAAGTGGCTAGTCACTATCAGGCTAAAATAAATGTCCAATTACACACATTGAGAGCTGCAACACCAGGGGGCGTTGCTGGCCCTTAACAGCCCCTACTGCATGCAAACTGCTTGAGCCGCAGCAACCGAGATGGGGAATAGGCTTTCAGATGCAAGTCGGAATATAACATAACATACCATCACGCCTGTATTCCCCAAAGGGTTAGGCAGAGGCGTACTAATGTACACCCACAGTTCGCCGGTATGTTTAGGGGGCGAGACTATTGCCAC